>JAULUF010000038.1:13737500-15067500 GCA_031834385.1 Semotilus atromaculatus | reverse complement strand
TTTCTTTCTTTCTTTCTAACTAATCTATCTTTCTTTCTTTCTAACTTATCTATATTTCTTTCTTTCTTACTAATCTATCTTTCTTTCTAACTAATCTCTTTCTTTCTTTCTTTCTAACTAATCTTTTTTTCTTTCTTTCTTTCTAACTAATCTTTTTTTCTTTCTTTCTTTCTAACTTATCTATATTTCTTTCTTTCTTTCTTTCTTACTAATCTATCTTTCTTTCTAACTAATCTATCTTTCTTTCTTTCTAACTAATCTATCTTTCTTTCTTTCTTACTAATCTTTTTTTTCTTTCTTTCTAACTAATCTATCTTTCTTTCTTTCTTACTAAACTATAAACTAATTAAACTTTAAACTTCTTTAAACTTCTTCAAACTTATTGGTCCAAACTTTCACAAGCCAACTTAAAGTTTGTCTCGACGAACTTTTTCTAGTTATTATTTAAAATGTATGTTTAAGTAAAACTTAAGTAGACACAATTAAAAAGTGATTTCTTTAAAAAAATACACTTAAGTGTGTTTAGAAATATGATCATGAAAGTGTACTTTCTTTAAGTAAAATTTAATTAGACATTATTACAAAGTGCATTTTTAAAAAGTACACTTAAGTGTGTTTAGAAATATTGTCATGAAAGTGTACTTACTTTAAGTTAAACTTAATTACATATTATTACAAAGTGCATTTTTAAAAGTGCACTTAAGTGCGTTTATAAATATTGTGATGAAAGTGTACTTACTTTAAGTTAAACTTAATTAGATATTATTACAAAGTGCATTTGTAAAAAGTGCACTTAAGTGAGTTAATAAATATTGTCATTAAAGTGTATTCCCTTTAAGTACACTTAAGTGGTCTTTCATTTTAATTATATTATATTATCTGCAAGTACACTTTTCAAAAAGTATACTTTTATGAGTTTAAGCACACAAAAAGTACGCTTTCAATACAATTAAGCACACTTCTTTTTCACAAGGGAGAGGTAAAGTTGATATGCGATGGAACTCCCTATCGATCTTGGAAATCATTAATGCACGTTACTAACCCTGTCAGTACACCACAACAACAAGAAGGAACAATGAATAATTAGTAGTTTAATTAGTATCAGTGAAGAGATTAAAAAAAGCACACAGGACAATCACCTCTATCCCAGTGAATAGAGCTGGCCATCTGCTTTTGACTTATGCAATCAAAGGCTCTCCTTTAAGGATTTCTTGCCTCCTGTATGAGAAAGTCTTCTCCATTTTCAACTTCACAATATGCTCATTGTTCCTCCTCTTTATTTCTGAAAGCAGTGCGACTCTTTCCATCTCCAGACTTTCAGTGGATTCTCCTTTTAGATGTTGCGGACAGTAAACAAAAATATCTAGGCGTGTTTTTCGTCACACACTGTAATAAATAAAAAATTACAATCACTTTAGCCAGAGACACTACTAAATCATCTCTGCTTTAAGCCTAGTTGACACTATACGATTTTAAGCCCGATTTGCCGGTCAGCGAGCTCGGTCACCGTGGGGCTGTGATCAGCAGCCAGTCACCAGTGATTATGAATACCTTAACTATTCAAAGATGCATCAAAACAGCTCCCTGACACATTTCTGACACATCACCGATGTCTGCCAGATATCTAGCATGCCAAATATCTGGAAGAGTCAGTCGACTAACGTTAGACATCCACATCCAGCCAATGAGAGCAGGAAGCTACTTCCCAGACAGCAACATAGAGTCGGCCCAGATCCGGCCCACATCTGGCACATGTGGAGTCAACGCGTACCGGATGTGGGCCGGATCTGGGCCGTCTCTATGACGCTGTCTGGGTTGCACCTCCAGCTCCCTCTGTAGCTCAGACAATCGCTGCTACCTGTGTCTACTAATTCAATACAATTCTTTCACCCAGATTCTTTGTCTTTATAATTGCTATCTTTATAATAACAAAAAATATTTTTCGTGTGTAGGTTCGCGTCATTTCCCATTTCTCATTTCACGTGTGTTTTCTTGACAAAACGTGGTTTGGAGACCAGCGTCGGGTGACAAAGCCGCTGTCAGCTCCTGTAACGTTAGTGTGTGACCCCGTTATCGATCAGACACGTAACGTTAGTGTGAACGCCAAAACAACTTCCAAGACTCCCTCACAAGACGGCAAGTTGTGTAGTCTAAACAGCACGACCATGGGCCGACGCTGAGAATCGTGTAACGTTAGTCTGCACAAGCCTTAACTTAACGTTAACCACTCAAAAACCATGTTCAAAATTAATTTCATTATGGCTAATTTACGACTACTGGCACTCCCCTCTTCCCCTCTTCCCCTCCCCTCTTACCCTCTCACCCTCTCACCCCGCACACTGTGTCTAATTGAAGAGCAACTGACAAACTTGCTTGTGTGTTTTTTTATTTATTTATCGCCATTCAAGCAGCAAGACAGAAATTACAAGAAATAATGTACCCGGGGTGTAGCTAAATTATTGAAACCTACCAATGCACAGTTAAGATAACGGCAACTAACGTTAGCTAACGTTAGCTCACTGAGAAACGAGTGGGTAACACTTTACAATACGGGTGCACTAATATGCATTAATTCATGCTTAACTAATGCACAGATAATCATGTGTTAATGTATAACTCATGAAGAACTAAACCATTAACCATTAATTAATGATTACTGCATCAGCAACTAATAAAGATTCTATATGATTAATATATTAAGTAATATATTAATTGTTATTAATTAAATGTGTCATAATGTATTAATTCCTTAATAACATATTTTATTAACTAAAAGTGTAAATTAATGCGTTAATTACCACAATTGGTCAAAGCAATGTACTTCAACTTCGAATTGGCTGCTTTAATTAATCATAAGGTAATGATTTTTAAATGTATCATTATGTTATGACTTTACTTGTTGAGGCACATGACTATTAACTAATTGTTAAGTGTAACATATTACTTAACAGTTAGTTAATAGTCATGTGCCTCAACAAGTAAAGTCATAACATAATGATACTTTTGCAAATCATTAGCGAATGATTAATTAAAGCAGCCAATTTGAAGTTGAAGTACATGACTTCAACCCATTGTGGTACTTAACGCATTCATTTACTCTTATTAGTTAAGAAAATATGTTATGAGCAATTTTCAAAAATCCATAATAGGTACCCTTTAATGCTTATTAGTGCACCCGTATTGTAAAGTGTTACCAACGAGTGTACTGTAATGTTCGGCCTAGAGAAAACAATTGAACTGAGAAATGTCTCTCAAGGGCTAATAACTATTATTTATAACTCACCAGGTTAAATTACCTCTAATCTATTAAACTGAACTCATGCTGGATTAATTGATTTAATTTGCCAATTTCAATAAAAATGCTCTCTTTTGCAGTCACACCTGTTTGTTTGTTTGTGAGTGTGTGTCTTTCTGTGTGTATGTGATCTGTTTGTAGTCATGTTCTTTCCATATTGCATTTGTGCTCTCATACCATACCTTCATGTATGTGTGAATGTTTTTAGATTTATGCAGACATTATTGATTTTATTTCCCAATTTCTATAAAAATCATCTAAGTTAATCAACTAATCATCTAAGGTTCAAAAGCATTCTAAAATCATAGGATCATAAATCACATTAAATAATCAGTCTACTCTAATTAAAAAGATTGGCTACTTTATTTTCAATAAAGTCTTTTATTTTACTATGGAAAAGTCGATTGGAGTCATGTAGGCCTACTACGGAGCCCCTAAAGGGACGTGGTGGTGGAAAAAAAATTAGGATGGGAGACTTTTTTTTATTTCAAATCGTTTGCGTTCCCTCGCAAAGATATTTGCGTTCCCAAGCAAAACCTGTTGTGAGCTCAGCAGTGTTTCAGAGCTCTGTACATTAATGGAGTGTTTCATAGTGTTTGAACTTGGACTCAAATATAAAGAAATGCGGTTAGTGCTTAAATCAAGGAGTTCAGTGAAGTTGGCAATATACACTCACCTAAAGGATTATTAGGAACACCATACTAATACTGTGTTTGACCCCCTTTCGCCTTCATAACTGCCTTAATTCTATGTGGCATTGATTCAACAAGGTGCTGAAAGCATTCTTTAGAAATGTTGGCCCATATTGATAGGATAGCATCTTGCAGTTGATGGAGATTTGTGGGATGCACATGCAGGGCACAAAGCTCCCGTTCCACCACATCCCAAAGATGCTCTATTGGGTTGAGATCTGGTGACTGTGGGGGCCATTTTAGTACAGTGAACTCATTGTCATGTTCAAGTGTTGGCACTAAGGGGCCTAAAGTGTGCCAAGAAAACATCCCCCACACCATTACACCACCACCACCAGCCTGCACAGTGGTAACAAGGCATGATGGATCCATGTTCTCATTCTGTTTACGCCAAATTCCGAGTCTACCATCTGAATGTCTCAACAGAAATCGAGACTCATCAGACCAGGCAAAATTTTTCCAGTCTTCAACTGTCCAATTTTGGTGAGCTCTTGCAAATTGGAGCCTCTTTTTCCTATTTGTAGTGGAGATGAGTGGTACCTGGTGGGGTCTTCTGCTGTTGTAGCCCATCCGCCTCAAGGTTGTGCATGTTGTGGCTTCACAAATGCTTTGCTGCATACCTCGGTTGTAACGAGTGGTTATTTCAGTCAAAGTTGCTCTTCTATCAGCTTGAATCAGTCTGCCCATTCTCCTCTGACCACTAGCATCAACAAGGCATTTTCGCCCACAGGACTGCCGCATACTGTATGTTTTTCCCTTTTCACACCATTCTTTGTAAACCCTAGAAATGGTTGTGAGTGAAAATCCCAGTAACTGAGCAGATCGTGAAATACTCAGACCGGCCCGTCTGGCACCAACAACCATGCCACGCTCAAAATTGCTTAACACTAGAACTACCGGAATTCCATAACTACTAGAACGACCACAGCGGTCATTCTGACCGTTCATACTTTGACGGTCATATGGCCGTACTGAACATAATTTTCGTCATGTCATATCTACATTTTAACCTTTCTCTTTAAGTTTTCCAATGATGCTTTTAATTCCTGTCGTCATGTTATAACGTCATCGCACTTAAAACAAGCACAAAAGAAAGATTGCCCCGACAGGTCTAAGGAAATGTAAGGAAAATTTTGCGTCAAAAATATATTTTTCACCACACTCACCACGTGAATAGACATGCAAAAAAGTTAGGAAACGTCAAAGCTTCATACCGTTTAGTACAGCCCTGTTTGTAAATAAGTTCAATAATCAATACAAAATCTAAAAATAAATGGATATACAATGTTACGATAGGTAATAATAAAGGGCTAATTTGAACGGCACAAAACCCCCCGCATCATTCACTAACGCGTACGCAGTCCACACAAACACCGCATTTCGTGTGCAGTTCCCACACACTATACTTTGTGACATTGGGCACATGTCTCCTTGGGTTTTATTTTTTTCGCAGTTCCTCCTTACTTGGCACTGATCGTTCTCTCCATCAGCTGCTGCTCCTGCCCGCGTCCTGGCTATCGCACCACCAGTCGTGGGGCTTTTGATTTCATGTGGTCGGAGCGAAGTTCGCTTGCCAGTCGCATGATGAAGTCCCTCTGAGAAACTTGCTCATTTGTGCACTTCTTGAACAATATGTGCGCGTTGATGGCGGGAAATGCAGCGGACTTATGATATCTATAATGTGTGCGGTCAAAATGACCGCCATGGCCATTCTAGGTAGAAATAGTCAGAACTGTTTTGTGTTTTGTGATTTTAATAAAATAACAGTGTCAGAATAAAATATACACATATTTAAGAAAAGTCAGAGTCCTACAGCCACATTGATTTTATTTTAACAAAGTTATTACACTGTAAAATTTAAAAACGGTCAAAATGACCGCCTTGGTAGTTCTAGTGTTAAGGCGAGACACTACAGGTAAATAGGGTAAAATTTTTAAATAATAGATATCACTATGAAACTTTCTTAGTTGATTACTTACATAAGTATATTTAAAAAATGTATTACATTTATTTTTTTTTTACATTTTTATGTTTAATTATGCAAATTAGGCATTATCTCATTAAATATGCACAATTTTGCATATATTTTCGGTAGATAGATCTGAACATATGATGAAGCCAGGTGCAAAATAATTTTTTCATTTTGTTTACACACAAGATGATAAAATAATTTCAGAGGGATTTCAGGATATATGCTTTCATTACCTAGGAAATCAAAATATACTTTCCATAGCCTTAAAAAATACATTTTCGCCATATTTATTTGATTAAAATGTCACATAAATCAGGCATGATTTCAGGAATGATTTATTAACAAATCCCTCTGAAAATATCTTCAGAATACTGCTAAGTGTATAACTGGAAAGTTTGGTGTACATAGGTGCTACACAGGCTGAGATGTTTCTACTGGAGAATGACAAAAAACCCATTTTGAGAAAACAGCATTTCAAGATTTGTAATGTAAAAATTCATACTTTTTTTAGTGGAAACAACTATTTACAGAAACAATATCTTATCAAATCATTAGCAACAACAATACAAACCACCTAAATCACCTTCAAACTTATAACACAGCATTTATGGCCTTCAACTGAACAGAAAAACTGTCAAAAACACACATCTAAATGTGAGAGCACGTCACGTGATGCACGTGATGAGCGAATCACGTTGTCAGAAATTGACATCAGCCAATGAGATTTCGGTTTAGTAGTTAAATGCCCATTGTACTTTCACGATTGGTTGCTGATTAAAAGGAAATTACCATATTTGGATCTGACAACAATGTACAGGAAAGAGAGAGCTTTCCAAGGTTTATGTGATGACAGGGTGCAGGCAGCGATCGCGGAGGAGCATGTTGATTTAGAACGACAACTTTTGTTGAATTTAGGAGAAATCTACAGACGCAAATAGACAAAGTGTAGTAAAATAAAGACCTAAATGTGTATTTTGGAATTTTTTTACACCACAAGTCTGAAAGAAGACATGTTATTGAAGACAAATAGCCCAAAATCTTAAAATTGACTAGTGAAAAAAAAAAAACACGTTTTTGCCTGCCGTGTCTCGCCTTAAATCACCTTTCTTTCCCATTCTGACATTCAGTTTGGAGTTCAGGAGATTGTCTTGACCAGGACCCCACCCCTAAATGAATTGAAGCAACTCCCATGTGATTGGTTGATTAGATAATTGCATTAATGAGAAATTGAACAGGTGTTCCTAATAATCCTTTAGGTGAATAGGCTTGTTTGAGATGAGCAAAATCTGCGCAGAACCAATCACCGGTGATCACCGCGAGATGCATGCCGGTTAGAAATGTGTCCGAGAGCGGTCCGCCTGGCTCTGATGTCATATTGACGTACGTCAAAAAACTCTCGCGAGCGCAAGGCGCACGTGTCGGATTCTGCAGTCGCCCACAGTTGCTCTCCACCGACTGCGCTGATCAAAAGCATGATGGGAAACGACTTGCTGACGACACAGCTTAATGCTCATTGGTTTAAACAACCGTGATGTATTGTTCTCATTTAAAATGTTTGAATTTAAAACTATCATGTCTTATCTGTATACATACGTTATGTGTGAATAAACTCTGATATGGGTTATGTGATGTCATTTTTATTAAAATATATATAGGCCTAAAAACATATGTCTGTATTAAATAAAACAAATATTGATAAACACGTATTTGGAATGTAATTAAATAAGTACTTTGGGTGTCCTGTTCATTATATTTATTTTCATATAAAAGCAGAAGCACCAGTTTATTAGCAACACCTGCACAAGCGTGAATCCCGCGAAATCCATCTTTGATCTCACAGGTGTCTGATCCACTGCGAGAAGAGAGATCTGTCCGGCTTGCCTGCGCTTTTTTCGCTCCTCCCCTCACTGCAGCCGCCTACTCTCTGAGATGCAGGCACATCTCAAACAAGCCTAGTGTATTCACATAGGCTATTCGAACTTCCCAGGTCAGTATTCTTGAGCTAAACATTGTTAAAACACAAAGAACACCTATTTACAATCACAGTAACCTAGACAATGAGCTACAACCCAATTCTCCTCAAAACGAGCTGTCACGTTCTAGGCTTGTTCGACTTGAACCGGCGCTGCACAGACCGATCGGTTTATGACATCAAAGTACTGCGAGAGAGATTCAAAAGCATAAGGAGCCGCCTGCTCTCTAATCGATTTCGCGGTACTTTGATGTCATAAAACCAATCGGTCTGTGCAGCGCCGGTTCAAGTCAAACAAGCCTTTTGGGTTTTGTTCCTGTTTCATGTATGTCATGTGATCCTGCCATGTGTTCCCTTATCTGATGTGTCATGTTGTCATTGGTTCATTGTTCACAGGTGTCCCTTGTCTAGTCGTTAGTCTTGTGCATTTAAGCCCTCATGTTTGCCCAGTGTCTTGGTCTAGTATTGATTGTTGTAACCACTGTCTTAGGCTGCGTTTACACTTGGCATTAACATGTGACCTGTATCTGGATGTTGTCCACATACACATTGAAAAGACACATTGTTTACACGTTTCTGATCGGAATGTTGTCTGATCCGTGTGTCCAGGGGCTCGTTCTTCGTACGTTGCTTAAAACATCCGAGATCAAACGAGACATCCAAGATAATATCATCGTGCTCATCATGATCCGGCTAATTAGGTTCTTCGAACACTCCTGTTGTTTATGATTAGTATCGCTGGATTGAGTTATCTGAGATAATTGCGCGTTCATGCGCTGGGTTAAAAGGGGATATGTATCGATAGTAGAAACATTGATCAGCAACGCTGCTATTGGCTGCTCACCGTGGCCAAAGAGCGCGCGCAGTTTTTCACCGCAGCAGAGCAAGAGTTATTGCTTAAAGGATATGCAGAATTTAAAAACTTAATAAAAAATGTTCACCTCAAAAGTGCAAAAGCCAGGAGAGAGGGCTGGCAAAAAGTAGCAGACAAATTAAGTTTGTAGTGACCATGTTAGATGTTTTTATCACTTATTACAGTATATATTTTTATATTTTAATAATTTCTAAATATGAATAACTTTGTTCATAGTTATGTCAGAGTCACCACCCACTACTAGAACATGGGAACAAGTAAAAGTGAAGTACTAGAATATTCTACACAATGGTAATTTGTACTACTTATACTAATCTCTTTTAAAAAGACACTGTTAATAAATGTTTGCCTGTTTATAAAAGCAACCAAGAAAAAGGATGAAAAAAAAAGAAAAGAAAAACAAACAGGTGGTGGTCCTGCACCCGTTATACCCCGGCAGAAGAGCTGGCCCTTGGGTTGGATGAACGACCCTGTTATACCCAGGCAGAAGAGCTGGGCCTTGGGTTGGATGAACGACCCTGTTATACCCAGGCAGAAGAGCTGGGCCTTGGGTTGGATGAACGACCCTGTTATACCCAGGCAGAAGAGCTGGGCCTTGGGTTGTGGAGGGCATCAGTTCAGCTCTTCCTCAGACCCGCACAGCCAGAGGCAGCAACTGTGTAAATGAACTTTAAATGATCCTACACTGTAAAATAATTTGTTGCTTCATTAAATTAAGTAGGCCTATAATCCAAATGGCTGTCCAGTCATATCAACTGTTAAACCTTGAGTAGTAATGCATTGCTTTGACTTGTGAAAGTCTACATGTGTGAAACTACATGTAGTTAATGTAAAAAAATATGTTTTGTGCAGTTTTAACAATACACCAACACTTTTATCTGTTCCCAAGAAAGTGGCTGAAGCATGTGGAGTAAGACTTTTACTAATGTTACATCAAAAGGGAAGAAAGTAGGCTACAACACTTTGTAATGTCCATTTTCCCCCCAATGCACAGGACAGTGAAGAAACCCTCTGTATCTTTAAGTGCATAAATAACTTTACTTAATTTACACTTAAGTACCTATTATTTCTGAATGCAATATGAGTTGCAGGAGTCCACATCTACAGAAGAGTCTGCACAAAGCAGTGATGCAGAGGTTAGCAGTGTTGTACTTTTCCTTTTAATTTTTAAAGGCATGTGTTGACAGGTTTACCCCTACCCCTAGAAAATAGAGTATTTTGAAAATACTTGACAACTTAAAGAAAAAAACTGGCACTAGATAGAGTTGCTTCAAAGGAACTTCAGAGTAAGTGCTAATATATTATTTCACACAGAGTACTATTGCTGACTTGCATAATATCTCTTATTGCAGGGAAACGATGATTATTATTGGCTTTTCTTTACAAAGAACAATAAAATAAAACAAAGAATTCTAAGCATATTTGTCTTGTCTTTTATTAAACATTAATGATTTTTTTTTTCTGATGGTGCAATGGTGTGTAATATGGCAGATACAATGTCACAGGCCCTGTCAGGTGCAACCCTCAAGACTTTTCAGACACTTTAGTTGGCTAAAGTTCATTTCATTGTGTGCCCTTGTCCTGATAGAGCTGCATTAACTGGTCTGGGGTTTGGGACAGGGAATGGGGTCATAAAACACCTGTCTCCAAGCAGGATCCTGTTGTAATCACATGTATAATAGAAAAAATCAGTTCTGTTCTGTTAGGATAAGCATAAGTGTAGCCTATGTAATACAGTGAGCTTGATATTTATATTTTTCCTTACCACGTTCAAATATTGTGCATAAATCTCTGAAAATTCTTGAGTCATGCACAGATCCTGGCCATATTTGTGATATGGAACATCTAAGAGATTTTAGTCTGTCAACTGCCTTTTTTAAATTTGATATAATATTACAATCTGGAATATTAAGAATCGCAAATTTGATATAATATTACAATCTGGAATATTAAGAATCGCAATAACTTGCCTGCACTGTTATTAAAGACTTCAACGAGTCGAACATTTATGCGTTTCCAACAAATTAAGGATGTAAACGACATCCTCAGGAGTCATGAGAAAAATTATATCTCTCAAGTACACTATCGCACTGCGTTAAAAGACCTCCCGTATCAGCTCTGCTTATAGGCTAAAGCCGCGATCTAATCCTGCTAACGCGAAATAAGCCTGCTCGCGAGCAGGTTCAAGCTTGCGCACCTGTTGCCATGACAGCAAGTCCAGGATGAGCGTCGAAGAACCAAACAATCCAAGATCATGGCAAATCGCCAACAATCAAATCCAGCTAGGTGAGTTAGCGACGTACGAAGATCCAGCCCGTTCTCATCCCAAGGCGTAATATAATGACGCTTTTGCCAAAGCGTCTATATCGAACGCGCATGGCACCCTTTAGCGTCAATATGAGACGCCGAAATATATGGGTCAGAAGGCGCCTCCTAGCGGTCTAACCCTAACCCTACACCATACCTAAACCTACCCATCTCTCTGCGTGTTATATTGACGCTAAAGGGTTCCATGGGCGTTGGATTTAGACGCTTTGTCAAAGTGTCAGAATATGACGCCTTGGGATGAGAATGCGTTGGAAGAACGGGCCCCAGGTTCGGAGGTGGTCGAGGACGCATTGTGATCGGATCTCACTGTAATGTAAACACAATCCAGCCATCGTGTCTGCATTCACAGGTGCACGTCATTTAAATCCCTACCCAGTCTCCCGCTGTCAGAAAAAAAAAATGGCCAGACGCAGTTTAGACAAATGAAAAATATTTGAACTTTACAATTAACGTCAATAATTAAAACAGTTTATTTAGATTTACATGATACTGTGTGTGTGTCATTTTTTTCATTTTAGCCTAATTGAGCAACATTATCCGAGGTGATTGCCTGTAGCCTACAATCACAGCTGATCTATCAGTCATGAGATATGAAGAGCGTGCGCTGCTTTGCCAGAGGAATAATAGGAATAAACTTTTTATTTTTTAACGTTTTAAATGTTTTTATTGTTTCAGCATGTTTATTAACCTTAAACCCAGATGATCGATGATGTGACTTGTTTAACTCAACCCAGATATTTTTGTATGATCAGCTCTGGAAATATTCCTTCATGCAAAAAACTTAATTTGATCTAAGACTGGAGATTGCATGCAAAAACAGAAATCCGATTGGTTATCCAGTACAGAGGCTACTTAATGTGAACAAATGTAAACGCACCGTGTCCTGATTGGCTAATGATCCAATCTTCTTGATCGGATCACAGTGATCGAATGTTAAAGGGTTAGTTCGCCCATTTAAGACATGAAGTTGTATGCAATCCTTACCAGCACTATAGTGCATACACACTGACCCAATGTAGTCACCTCCCTGGTCAGAGTTCTGGCCGCTGGAAGTTTTTCAAGAAAGTACTCCCGGTTAGTTTCCGGGGCCACAAAACTGTGCGTTTTTACGTGAAAAAAATATTTGCGTTTCAAAGCTTGATTAATTTACCACACACGCCGGGACAAAATTCATACCTCAGTTTTAATCGGCACTATTTTCTTTCCATTTCTATCAATCCGCGCTGCTGTCAACGTCAACATGTGCGCACGTTCAGATCAGCTGTTGATAGCGCGACTCGCTGACAACATGTCTGACTGCGAAACTTCTGATGATGAAACCAATTTTAGCACAATGTCAGACGGAACAGATGATGATGAAAGTAATTTTAGCACAACGCCAAAGGGATACCTTTTATATTAGAATCTTTTCACGTGTTTTCCACTGGAGTCTAAACATCAGCTTGTTTACCGTACAATTTAGACATGTTTTTTTCTTTTTCCTCCTTGGTTGGGGATGTAATCGTCTTCGATGAAGTGAGCACTGTGTCACGGGTGACGAAATCGCTCGGCAAGCGGAACCCTCATGAGAGTCCTGGGTTTCCCAGGGGAAGGTATTGTGTGCAACACGCCCCACTCCGGTGATGTAAACATGCCCGCACTGATTAGCGCTAATGCATTGCAGGTGTGAGAGAGAGAAGCGGCGCTCACACAGGCTTCCTGTTACGCAAGCCAGGATAAAAAGGGACCATTCAGAGAGTGTTCAGTGGGTTTGAAGTGTGTTCGGTGGGTTTGAAGTGTTCAGTGGGTTTGAAGTGCTCTGTGAGTTGGAAGTGTTTGAAGAGCCTAAGGGTTGACTTGGAGCAGTGTTGGATACAAGTTTCCTCAGGAAAACCGTTGGGGTGTGGAGATCGCCCATTTGAGTTTGCTGGATCAGAGTGATCGATGGTTGAAAGTCTGCTGGATTGAACTATCATCTGGATTGGTGCTGTGGAAGGAGAGAGAAGAGATAAGTGAACTGATTTCATCTTATGAGTATTTAAATTGCTGGAAGAGGATGCAGTAAATGTGGATCTGATTGTTGGAAGAGCTATGTGTTTCAGAGTGTGTTGAGGAGGAATTGAAAGAGAAATCTCTCGTGGAGCGAGTGCAACAAACGGAGTGGGGCCTCTGACCAGCCTTAACGTGTGAGTGAATTGCAGTGCTTTTGCCTTATTGATACACATTGATTTGTGGCTGTGGAATTGAAGTGAACACAAGTGTGCCGTGCCTTTGCTGAGAAGTGGCCCTAGCCCCATTCACACGTTGTGGAAAGTTACTATATCTGCTCCCCATTGGAAGTCCAGTGTGATACAGCTGCACTGAAGAGAGTACATTGTACTGTGAAGGTCCTTAATTGTTATTTACTGTTTGAGCTCAAAAGCCTACAGCATCACTGGAGAAACGATCTTTTAACCCATTGTCTCCTCACTGTGAATTGAAGAGAGTACTGTGCAGATCCTTACCTGTTCCACTTACTGTTGAGCCCAGACGCATGCAGCATCACTGGTAACGTACCCTTTTTAATCCATTGTCTCCTTGTTGTGCACTGAAGAGAGTACATTGTACTGTGAAGATTCTTATCCGTTTTACTTACTGTTTGAGCTCAAAAGCCTACAGCATCACTGGAGAAACGATCTTTTAACCCCTTGTCTCCTCACTGTGAATTGAAGAGAGTACTGTGCAGATCCTTACCTGTTCCACTTACTGTTGAGTCCAGACGCATGCAGTATCACTGGTAACGTGCCATTTTAATTAACTGTCTCCTTACTGTGCACTGAAGAGAGTACACTGTACTGTGAAGATTCTTATCCGTTCTACTTACTGTTTGAGCCCAGAAGCCTACAGCATCACTGGTAACGTACCATTTTAATTCATTGTCTTCCTGCTGTGTACTGGAGAGAGTACATTGTACTGCGAAGATTCTTACCTGCTCTACGTACTGTTTGAGTCCAGAAGCGCACAGCATCAATTGGGAAGCAACCTTTTAATTCACTGTCTCCTTACCGTGAGCTGAAGAGAGTACTGTGTACTGTGAAGAGCCTTACCTGTTCCATTTATGGTTGAGTCCAGAAGTATGCAGTATCACTAGTGACCTTATAATCCATTGTCCTCCTGCTGTACACTGGAGAGAGTACGTCGTGCTGTGAAGATCCTTGCCTGTTCTACTGACTGTCTGAGTCCAGAGGTATACAGCATCACTGGTAAAGTACCCCGTTTAATCCATTGTCTTCCTGCTGTACATTGAAGAGAGTATTTTGTACTGTGAAGAGTCTCACCTGTTCTACTTACCGTTTGAGTCCAGAAGGACGCAGCATCATGGGCGAAGTAAACCCTTAACTCACTGTCTTCCCCCTGTGGACCGAAGAGTACCGTGCACTGTGAAGGGTCCTTACCTGCTATACTTACTGCCCGAGTTCGGAAGTCTGCAGCGTTGCTGAGAAAAAGTAAGCTTTTAAACCATTGTTCCATTACGGTGCGCCGATGAGAGTCCTTGGTACTGTGAATATCCTTACCTGTTCTACTTACTGTTTGAGTCCAGAAGCGTGCAGTATCGCTGGTGAACGGAGTCCCTAAATTGCCGCCCAGGGGACGCAGTGACAGTTGCGACACGCCCGCCCGTGGCAGAAGGATATCTAGAGGACAGTGAAGGCTATCCAATTGATGCCCCCTTGTTTTATCGTTCAATAAAGATTGTTCCTCCTTTGAAACTTACCTGTGTCTCCGTAGTCCTCTGTTGTGTGCCTGTGGTGTCGGCTCCTCACGGTGGTGACTCAGTAAGAGAGGGGGGGCGGTTGGTCATCCGAGTATTCCTCCCCTCGACCTGTGTGACATCAAGTGGCGTAGTTCGGCAGGGTACACACCGTGAGTTGTAGCGGCCACAGGTACGCGATGGCGGACGAAGAGGCACCCGCGGCTCGTCCACAAGTCATGCCGATCTTCATGGGAGCTCCTTGGGCGCAGCGCTATGGAGGACCAGGGTCGGAGTTAAGTTTGCAGGATTGGAGGGCGCAGATGGAGTACCTGGCTGGACTACAGGGATTGAGTGCCGTGCAGCGAGTACAGTTTGTGTTGGGGTCATTGGAAGGAGAAGCCAAAAGGGAAGTACTGGCTGCACCGGAAGCCGCACGGGCTACTGCGAAAACTATCCTTGATTTCTTGTTCGGATTGTATGGAGACTCTACCCCAGTGGCCACTCTTCGTGCCCAGTTCTTCAACTATCAACAAGGACCTACGCAGACACTTCGGGCATACTCCTTGAAGTTACGGGAGCAGTTTGGCCGGCTGAAGGGGCGACCGGATCATGGACTGGGTGAAGGGGATGCCTTGCTACGAGACCAATTTGTCTTGGGGCTGCGTGAAGGGCCGGTACGCCAGGGCATACGACTCCAACTTCGACGAGACCCCACTATGACCTTTGAGGCTCTGCGACAAGAGGCTTTGGCGTTGGAAATGGACCAGGGAGAGGTAACTCGTACCCCAGTTTGTGTGGCAGCAAGTAGTGTTAGTGGACCTGCTCCTGTTGAACCGGACAATTGGAAGCAGAAACTGAGGACCGAGCTGCTAGAGGATGTCAAGGGACAGATGGCGGAATTATCGCAGAACCTGTTGGGTGAACTTCGTCGAGGACGAGTTGAGGGCGGAGCAGCGGTGAGAGGGAGGTCGTATTCAGAGGAGGGGCGAGGCCCTGTGCGCCGCCCCCTACGTCCTGTGGGCCCCCGGTTCCAGTGGGATGATCAAGGAAGGCCCATCTGTATCAATTGCGGAGATCCGGGACATATCAGCCGCCAGTGTGGGCTTCGCCGGGGTTCTCAAGGGGGTTTTTTAGTCCCACCGGCCACTGTGGGTCAAGTGGCCGGGACCCCTTTGTGTGACCCTCCTTTTCCTGCTGCACGAGATAATTGGGTGGGATATTGCCCCACCGTGGAGGTTCAAGCTAATGGAGTCACGATAGACTGTCTGGTTGATACAGGGTCTCAAGTTACGTTATTCTCAGAAAGCCTGGCCCAGGAGTTGTTCGCAGATCATCGGCTCCAAGCAACAGAAGCTTCTAAGCTGACCTTACGGGGGGCTAATGGTCTGGACATCCCCTATACTGGGTACATCATGGTAGACTTTCTTGTCCGAGGGGTCCCCGTCCCACAAAAAGGGGTAGTTATCGTCCGAGATCATTGCTTGGGCATTCATCGAGCACTGTTAGGGATGAACGTTATACTGGATTGCTGGGAAGAATTGTTTCGGGACCGGCCGGCTCGGACGTCTCCGTTACCGGCGAAACAGGACTGGGACCGAATTCTGGCCGATTGCCGAAGAGTGCATACAGCTAATCACGTGGAAGAAAGGGAAGACATCGGTCGAGTTACCTGTCGGTATGCTCTGTCTATCCCAGCCCAGAGTGAGACTGTCCTTTGGGTCCGTGTACCCGCGGGACCCCGTGGGTCAGGTACCTGTGTCCTGGTCGAGCCTCATGAAGATTGTCAGCCAGTTGAAGTGGCTCACGGGCTGGCGGTTGTTCGCCGTGGGCGAGTGGCAGTCAAAGTACGGAATACAAATCCTTACCCTGTGCTCCTTCGTCGACACCAACGTCTGGCCCGAGTCTCCTCAGTACGTCCTGTCCAGGTGCATGAGCACCAAGATGTCTGCTTCAGACAGGTGAGCTCTGCGGTGGTGGAAGTTGCTGTCCGTCCCGTCGAGGTAGAACTGGGTTCGGTTGGAAGAGGAGTGCCGGCTCATTTGATGGGAGAGTCCCTGAAGGGTGAGAATCTGGAAGAGGAACAAGTGGTACAGCTTCAGGAGCTGCTGAAGAAGTGGCAACATGTGTTTTCAACACACGAAGAGGATTATGGCTGCACAGGGGTGGTGAAGCATCAAATACCCACTGGTGAGGCGACACCTAGTCGGGAGCGCTACCGTCCGGTGCCCCCCACTCTTTATACCGAGGTCCGCACCCTGTTGAAAGGGATGCTGGAGGGAGGAATCATCCGGGAAAGCAGTAGTCCGTGGGCTGCGCCCATCGTTCTGGTGCAAAAGAAGACGGGAGCTCTGAGGTTCTGCGTTGACTATCGCAAACTCAACAGCGTAACGAAGAAAGATGCATTTCCATTGCCACGGATTGAGGACTCGCTCACCAGTCTCACCCAAGCGGCGTGGTATTCAACATTGGACCTGGCAAGTGGATACTGGCAGGTGCAGGTGGACGACCGAGATAAGGAGAAGACAGCTTTCACCACCCCGTTTGGGTTATTTGAATGGGATCGTATGCCCTTCGGTCTGTGCAATGCTCCTGCGACCTTTCAACGCCTGATGCAGCGCTGCCTGGGAGGACAATTAGTCGACTCAACGCTGGTCTACCTAGACGATGTGATCGTTTTTTCCCCTGATTTCCGCACCCATCTGCATCATCTGGAGGAAGTGTTCAGGGCCATGGAGAGATATGGGCTGAAGCTTAGGCCAGACAAGTGCCAGTTGCTGCGGAAGGAGGTGCAGTTCTTGGGACATCGCGTCAGTGCTGCAGGGATTTCCCCTGACCCGGAGAAGGTGGCGGCGGTCCAAGGATGGGAGCCACCCCGGACAGTGAGACAGGTGCGGTCATTCCTGGGGTTCGTGGGATATTATCGGCGCTTCATAAAGGGATTCTCTGGGCTTGCGAAGCCATTGAACCAACTCTTGGCTGGTACTGGACGTGCCCGTGGTAAAGGCTCCCCCTCAGTACACTGGGATTCCACCTGTGAGGCCGCCTTCCAGAACCTTAAGCAGGAACTTCTGAAGGCCCCTATCTTAGCCTATGCAGACTTCACCCGGCCGTTCCTCTTGTATACCGACGCCAGCAACGCAGGGTTGGGGGCCGTGTTGGCCCAAGAGCAGCAAGGAGTGGAGAAAGTAATAGCCTACGCAAGTCGAAGTTTACACCCCGCCGAACGAAACACGTCAAATTATAGCTCCTTTAAAATCGAATTGCTGGCGATGAAGTGGGCCATGACGGAGAAGTTTAAAGACTACTTGTGGGGAGCCAAGGTAACGGTGATTACAGACAACAATCCCTTAGTACACTTGCAGACCGCTAAGTTGGGGGCAGTAGAGCAGCGCTGGGTGGCACAGTTAGCAAATTATGATTACCAGCTTAAACATCGTCCCGGCAGAGAACACGTGAACGCAGATGCCCTGTCTAGACTCCCAGCCACCCGGAGAGACGATCAAACACCCCTCTGTACCCCTGGTACTGAAGACGAGTTGCTGGTGGCAGTGGTGGAAGCCCCTGGGGCCCCGGAGCCTGTTCCGTCCAGTTGGGGGTGGGACCCCGGACGGTGGAGAGGGCTGCAGCAGAGAGATGCAGATCTGGGTCAGCTCCTGTTGTACCTCAGACAGGGAAACATGCCGAGGGCAGAGGAAAGGCGGGCTCAGACGGTGGGGGTACGACAGCTTCTGGGGCAGTGGAAGAGGCTGCAACTCCGAGAAGGAGTAATATGTCGTTCAAGGCGGGATCCCTGCACACAGGAGATCGTACATCAGGTTGCTGTACCGGAGGGCCAAGTTTCAGAGCTATTGACTGCATATCACACCCATACGGGCCATCAGGGCCAAGATAGGACACTGTCCTTGTTGAGGAGGTATTTCTACTGGCCTAGGATGGAAAAGAAGGTTGAGGAGTTTGTTCAGAGTTGCCCACGGTGTACATTGTTCAAGCGCAGGAAGGAAGTCCGAGCCCCATTGGTCCCCCTACGACCTAAAGCACCTCTGCATATTGTAGGGATAGATTTCCTGACTCTGGGTCGGCCGACGGACCGATTCCAAAATATTCTGGTCATGACCGACTTATTCACCAAATATGCTTGGGCTGTCCCCACCGTCGATCAAACGGCAGTTACCACAGCCAGCGCTCTTTGGAGAGCAGTGATACAACCTTTTGGCTGCCCAGAAACCCTACACTCAGACCAAGGTCCAAATTTCGAGTCCCGGGTCATTCAAGAGTTGAGCCACCTTTATGGGTGCCGAAAAACCCATACGACCTCATACCACCCTCAGGGCAACGGGGGGTGCGAAAGATTTAACCAGACCTTGTTGGGGTTGTTGGGGACCTTAGAGAGTGAACAACAGGGCCAATGGGCCGAGAATCTTCCCTCATTGTTACAAGCCTATAACAATAGTGTGCACAGTGTCACAGGGTATGCTCCTTCCTACCTTATGTTTGGGCGCCATCTCCGTTTGCCTGTGGACTTGCTCCTGGGGACCGAGGCGGCAGAAAAAGGGTATAGTACCACTGACTGGGTGAATCGGCACCATCACCAACTGCTAAATGCCTATCGACGAGTCTCAGACTATCTGAGTGCAGCCGCTGCCAAGAATAAACGGCTATATGACCGGACGGCCCGGGAGGCCCCGTTGTTACCTGGGGAGCGAGTGCTGGTAAGGGACAACCGGCGCCCCGGGAAGGGGAAGCTCAGCGATCGCTGGGAGTCGACGCCATATGTGGTGGAACAACGACAAGGGCCCGATGCTCCCGTCTACTCTGTACGGCCCGAAGGCAAGCCAGGACCAATAAGGGTGCTCCATCGAAACCTGCTCCGTCCATGTCCGAATTACCCGCAGCCAGCGGCTGAGACCCCGAGTGCGCCACCCGCTCCAGAGGTACCCATGATGGGGTGGGCTGTGGTCCCGAGGGACCCTGAAGTTGAGGCCAGAGCGGCTCCGCCCTCGCCACCCCGACGATCTCAGCGGGATACCCGAGGACAGCCACCTGCGAGGTATGGCGAATGGGATTGAGGAAATGCCGGTTCTAGGGACTAGAACCGATTGGCAGGGGGGGATGTCACGGGTGACGAAATCGCTCGGCAAGCGGAACCCTCATGAGAGTCCTGGGTTTCCCAGGGGAAGGTATTGTGTGCAACACGCCCCACTCCGGTGATGTAAACATGCCCGCACTGATTAGCGCTAATGCATTGCAGGTGTGAGAGAGAGAAGCGGCGCTCACACAGGCTTCCTGTTACGCAAGCCAGGATAAAAAGGGACCATTCAGAGAGTGTTCAGTGGGTTTGAAGTGTGTTCGGTGGGTTTGAAGTGTTCAGTGGGTTTGAAGTGCTCTGTGAGTTGGAAGTGTTTGAAGAGCCTAAGGGTTGACTTGGAGCAGTGTTGGATACAAGTTTCCTCAGGAAAACCGTTGGGGTGTGGAGATCGCCCATTTGAGTTTGCTGGATCAGAGTGATCGATGGTTGAAAGTCTGCTGGATTGAACTATCATCTGGATTGGTGCTGTGGAAGGAGAGAGAAGAGATAAGTGAACTGATTTCATCTTATGAGTATTTAAATTGCTGGAAGAGGATGCAGTAAATGTGGATCTGATTGTTGGAAGAGCTATGTGTTTCAGAGTGTGTTGAGGAGGAATTGAAAGAGAAATCTCTCGTGGAGCGAGTGCAACAAACGGAGTGGGGCCTCTGACCAGCCTTAACGTGTGAGTGAATTGCAGTGCTTTTGCCTTATTGATACACATTGATTTGTGGCTGTGGAATTGAAGTGAACACAAGTGTGCCGTGCCTTTGCTGAGAAGTGGCCCTAGCCCCATTCACACGTTGTGGAAAGTTACTATATCTGCTCCCCATTGGAAGTCCAGTGTGATACAGCTGCACTGAAGAGAGTACATTGTACTGTGAAGGTCCTTAATTGTTATTTACTGTTTGAGCTCAAAAGCCTACAGCATCACTGGAGAAACGATCTTTTAACCCATTGTCTCCTCACTGTGAATTGAAGAGAGTACTGTGCAGATCCTTACCTGTTCCACTTACTGTTGAGCCCAGACGCATGCAGCATCACTGGTAACGTACCCTTTTTAATCCATTGTCTCCTTGTTGTGCACTGAAGAGAGTACATTGTACTGTGAAGATTCTTATCCGTTTTACTTACTGTTTGAGCTCAAAAGCCTACAGCATCACTGGAGAAACGATCTTTTAACCCCTTGTCTCCTCACTGTGAATTGAAGAGAGTACTGTGCAGATCCTTACCTGTTCCACTTACTGTTGAGTCCAGACGCATGCAGTATCACTGGTAACGTGCCATTTTAATTAACTGTCTCCTTACTGTGCACTGAAGAGAGTACACTGTACTGTGAAGATTCTTATCCGTTCTACTTACTGTTTGAGCCCAGAAGCCTACAGCATCACTGGTAACGTACCATTTTAATTCATTGTCTTCCTGCTGTGTACTGGAGAGAGTACATTGTACTGCGAAGATTCTTACCTGCTCTACGTACTGTTTGAGTCCAGAAGCGCACAGCATCAATTGGGAAGCAACCTTTTAATTCACTGTCTCCTTACCGTGAGCTGAAGAGAGTACTGTGTACTGTGAAGAGCCTTACCTGTTCCATTTATGGTTGAGTCCAGAAGTATGCAGTATCACTAGTGACCTTATAATCCATTGTCCTCCTGCTGTACACTGGAGAGAGTACGTCGTGCTGTGAAGATCCTTGCCTGTTCTACTGACTGTCTGAGTCCAGAGGTATACAGCATCACTGGTAAAGTACCCCGTTTAATCCATTGTCTTCCTGCTGTACATTGAAGAGAGTATTTTGTACTGTGAAGAGTCTCACCTGTTCTACTTACCGTTTGAGTCCAGAAGGACGCAGCATCATGGGCGAAGTAAACCCTTAACTCACTGTCTTCCCCCTGTGGACCGAAGAGTACCGTGCACTGTGAAGGGTCCTTACCTGCTATACTTACTGCCCGAGTTCGGAAGTCTGCAGCGTTGCTGAGAAAAAGTAAGCTTTTAAACCATTGTTCCATTACGGTGCGCCGATGAGAGTCCTTGGTACTGTGAATATCCTTACCTGTTCTACTTACTGTTTGAGTCCAGAAGCGTGCAGTATCGCTGGTGAACGGAGTCCCTAAATTGCCGCCCAGGGGACGCAGTGACAGTTGCGACACGCCCGCCCGTGGCAGAAGGATATCTAGAGGACAGTGAAGGCTATCCAATTGATGCCCCCTTGTTTTATCGTTCAATAAAGATTGTTCCTCCTTTGAAACTTACCTGTGTCTCCGTAGTCCTCTGTTGTGTGCCTGTGGTGTCGGCTCCTCACGGTGGTGACTCAGTAAGAGAGGGGGGGCGGTTGGTCATCCGAGTATTCCTCCCCTCGACCTGTGTGACAACTGCACACACGATAATCCTTGATTCTGGATTTTAGCTCCCGCAGAGTAGCCGATGGCAACCAGCCAAAGCTGTCTCGTCTATATCCGAAACAGGAAAACGATGGAACATGAACGGTGATCCCGGCACATTCTTGTGATCACAGCCTGGGAATTTACAAGTTCGCACCATTGTTCATTTTCAAATTTTTACGTCGTTGTCAATCGATTGTGTAAACACTATGGAACAGCTGATCTGAACGTGCGCACTGTTGACGTTGACAGCAGCGCGGATTGATCGAAATGGAAAGAAAATAGTGCTGATTAAAACTGAGGTATGAATTTTGTCCCGGCGTGTTTTTTGTGTGGTAAATTAATCAAGCTTTGAAACGCAAATCATTTTTTCACGTAAAAACGCACAGTTTTGTGGCCCCGGAAACTAACCAGGAGTAGGCTACTTTCTTGAAAAACTTCCAGCGGCCAGAACTCTGACCAGGGAGGTGACTACAGAGTGGGTCAGTGTGTATGCACTATAGTGCTGGTAAGGATTGCATACAACTTCATGTCTTAAATGGGCGAACTAACCCTTTAATGCCAAGTGTAAACGCAGCCTTATATCAAAGCCCTGTCCATATTCTTGTTTCTGTTTTAGTTTTGAGTTTCCATGCCTTGCCTTTTTTTGTTGTTTGTTTAATCGTGTTTTGGAAATAAAGGTGTATTTTGGTAACTTGCTTCCAGTTGATTTGTTACAATTTTAGGCTATTTTTTTTTTCAACGCAGACATTCATGCATTCATTGTGAATCACAGAAGTAAAGAGATGTAAATAAACATAAACAATAACATAAACCCTTTTTATTCTCATTCAACAGACATTTATCATGCTATTCTCCTCTGCATGCAAATAGACCTCAAAATACATTTAGCCAAGAGGTGATGTGTGGTTAGGGCAATATTTTATATCCCCTACAAGTCAGAGCCTAACCCTTTTATCACAACTTATAACAGTAAGGTCATATACTGAAGTAATAAGGGCTTGTTGATTCTTGAGTGCTACGCGGTTTGCCCACTTTCTCACAAAACAGGATTTGTCTCATCTCATCTTATCTCATTGCATCAAATTTTGTGTCCAGTTCCACATCTGTACAACTGACATGAACTTAAATATATACAGAGAATTAGATCAAAGTCTCAGCGATCGCTCATTTGAAGCTTAGGAAGAGAAGAAAGCAATTAAAATCAACAGATCTCTGAGCTTTCATTCTTGTTTATGACTTGATTTTTATAACTCATGCACTTTCACTTCATTTTTACTTGGTGCTTCTTTTAGTGGTGTAAAAATTGTGAGATGTGACACGCTTTGATATTAGAAAGCTATCCAGCACTGGAGAGACCTAAGAAGAAGGCCTGAAAACGGATGCCGAGGTTGCATTGTTTCTGCTTCATACACGAGTAACATTGGTTTTGCTATGTTTCACAATTCCAAGATATGCTTTGTTGTAATGCTAACTATAGAAGGCTGTCTGCTCTTTTAACATTACACTGAGGGTGATACTTGTGACTGTGATTCCCACACCATATTGTTTATATGCTGTTTTACTTATGTCTTTCCATGGTTGAAACACTGATTGAGGGATTACATGAGACGTTACGGATTTCAGTAAGTTGTACTGTATCTTTTACCATATCCCGAGATGTTTATTCTTGTCTATTTTGTGCTGTAATGCAGTAAAAAAGAAGAGTGTCACGGTGTGGGTTTTGTGTCTTGTTCCTGGTTCTTGTCATGTGATCTTGCCTTGTGTTCCCTTGCCTGTTGTGTCATGTTGTCATTGGTTGATTGTTTAAATGTTCACAGGTGTCCCTTGTCTCGTCGTTAGTCCTGTATGTATTTAAGCCCTGTGTCTAGGTCAGTGTTTGTGAGTTCTTGATGTTGTTATGTTTGCTATTCTTGTCTTTGTGGTCCTGAGGGTTGTTTCATAAAAGAAGCTTAGAAAAGCGGGGATTAAGCTCCAAAACCCGACTTGAATTAACCTAACAAATCAGTTGGGGCTTAAGGCGGTTTCATAAAAGGTAATTCAAGTTCACGCAATCTCACTAACTTGAACCAGGTTTATCTAGTCTAGATAATTGCGTGTGCACGCGTTTCTGAAGCAGCCCTAGAGGTCGATCGTGGATCAAATCGATCCACCATCAAACAGCGTATATTTTGTGCTGTTTTATGCATTTGTGACATGTCCCACCCCCCACCCCCCAGTGCAAACCTTACATTATACAGTTATATTCTCCATCTTCATATTGAACGAGCGCTGCAGCAGCTGCGCGCATGCGCGCCAAATAGGTCCGCAATAATTCTGACTAAATTATACATTTTGCTTGGAAAATTAATATGCGATATTTTATAACACGAGGATTATCTTCTAATTATAATAATTTATCTTTAGGAAGTTGGATAAGTTGCAGTGAACTTCTAGCTCATTACACTCATATATTTTATACTTCTAATAAAAAAAAAGAAATTGAACAGAAGTAGCCTAATTCAATTTTTACAAAGATTTTAAAAGATACAAAATATAGTTTTGGGTATAGGATCTATGCTACGTAATAAAGATGATGTATACTTATTTAGAATGCTGAGAATACTTTTTTTTTTGAGAAAGCAAGAATCCCCAGTTTTAAATGAGTGGTTAGATTTAGTTTCTAAAGTACATTATGGAGAGGATAACATTAAATTAGGAACAAATGTATACATTTTGAAAAGATATGTGCAACTCTAAAATCAAAGAATATTCCATAAAATAAAGGAATATATATTAGCCTACATTAAAATTTTTATGTAACCTTCCCTTTTATTTCTAGTTATTTGTTATTTTATTTATTTATTTATTTAATATTGAATATTTGATATTTGAATAATATTACTTCAATAACTATTAGGAATTATGTGTCATTATAAGATTTTGATATATGTGAATGTTATATTTTTATTTATTTATTGTTTTATTTATATGTATGTGTTGGTGGGTATTATCACAAAAGAAAAAGATAAAGTAGAAGGAAAAATAAGGAATATTTATAGGGGGAAAATATAATGTCTTTAAAGGAACTGTCCAGTTGTATAATTGTGTTAAATGTGTTTGAATTGAAAGACATAATAAAGTACTTTATATATATATATATATATATATATATAATGTATGTATATACACTCACCGGCCACTTTATTAGGTACACCTGTCCAACTGCTCCTTAACACTTAATTTCTAAGCAGCCAATCACATGGCGGCAACTCAGTGCATTTAGGCATGTAGACATGGTCAAGACAATCTCCTGCAGTTCAAACCGAGCATCAGTATGGGGAAGAAAGGTGATTTGAGTGACTTTGAACGTGGCATGATTGTTGGTGCCAGAAGGGCTGGTCTGAGTATTTCAGAAACTGCTAATCTACTGGGATTTTCACGCACAACCATCTCTAGGGTTTACAGAGAATGGTCCGAAAAAGAAAAAACATCCAGTGAGCGGCAGTTCTGTGGGCGGAAATGCCTTGTTGATGCCAGAGGTCAGAGGAGAATGGCCAGACTGGTTCGAGCTGATAGAAGGGCAACAGTGACTCAAATAACCACCCGTTACAACCAAGGTGGGCAGAAGAGCATCTCTGAACGCACAGTACGTCGAACTTTGAGGCAGATGGGCTACAGCAGCAGAAGACCACACCGGGTGCCACTCCTTTCAGCTAAGAACAGGAAACTGAGGCTACAATTTGCACAAGCTCATCGAAATTGGACAATAGAAGATTGGAAAAACGTTGCCTGGTCTGATGAGTCTCGATTTCTGCTGCGACATTCGGATGGTAGGGTCAGAATTTGGCGTCTACAACATGAAAGCATGGATCCATCCTGCCTTGTATCAACGGTTCAGGCTGGTGGTGGTGGTGTCATGGTGTGGGGAATATTTTCTTGGCACTCTTTGGGCCCCTTGGTACCAATTGAGCATCGTTGCAACGCCACAGCCTACCTGAGTATTGTTGCTGACCATGTCCATCCCTTTATGACCACAATGTACCCAACTTCTGATGGCTACTTTCAGCAGGATAATGCGCCATGTCATAAAGCTGGAATCATCTCAGACTGGTTTCTTGAACATGACAATGAGTTCGCTGTACTCAAATGGCCTCCACAGTCACCAGATCTCAATCCAATAGAGCATCTTTGGGATGTGGTGGAACAGGAGATTCGCATCATGGATGTGCAGCCGACAAATCTGCGGCAACTGTGTGATGCCATCATGTCAATATGGACCAAACTCCCTGAGGAATGCTTCCAGCACCTTGTTGAATCTATGCCACGAAGAATTGAGGCAGTTCTGAAGGCAAAAGGGGGTCCAACCCGTTACTAGCATGGGGTACCTAATAAAGTGGCGGGTGAGTGTATATATGTACTTTATTCTAAATAAGTTCTAAATTCTAAATAAGGGACATATAATGTCCAACTAACAAATATTTTAGCATATATATATATATATATATGCTAAAATATTTGTTAGTTGGACATTATATGTCCCTTATTTAGAATTTTAAACCTACAAGTGTATTTGGGGTAAATCAAATGTAGGCTAATATACTGTCAATTACTAAGCTCAGATTAATCTTACCAGTCAAAATTGATACTGTGCTTTTGTAGTTATTTATTTTTTGATTTTGTGATTTTAACTTCTGCTTTAAAAAGATTTTTTTAGATTGTGTTCTAATGTTCTTCTAATAATCATAAACGTGTACTAAAACAAAAATCAGACAAACTGCCAAATAAAACCAGAGAGAAATGTATTCATAAATCTTTAAAACAATCTAATTAAATCTTGGGCACAAAACATTCAGCCAGTAAAAAAACAAAACCTGTAGTATGTATATTGTATTTATCTATCTATATCTATAAATACAGTACACACACACATATATATATATTATATTATTACAAAAATGACATGTCCTAAACGGACAACTTTAAAACGCCTTATATATGTGTCTATATTGTCTATATTGTAGCCTTATTTAAGTTGATTTTCTGTATACTGTGTATTTATTTTTGGACTAATAGTGGTTAATAAAGTCCAATAATGGTATGAGAGAGTGTCAGTGGTAATATCATTGTGTTCTTGTCGGTCAGTGTTGAGGATCTGTGTAACATCTGAGGCTTAGCCTGACAGTTAGCCTGCCCTGGACCAGGCTAGTTTTCCAGCATAAGTTGCCAGGGTAACTGAGTTTGAACTTTTTTAAGTTTGATTTATGAAACCGAATCTACCAAAAATAAGCCTGACTAACCGAAATAAGCCTGGCTTATACTCTAATCTTGTTTTATGGAACAACCCTCTGTTCTGAGTTCCCTTGGATTTACCTGTTTGTTTTATTAAATAGTGCTTGCGATTGGATTCCCCCTCTACTTCATTCCTGCCTGCATCATAACAGAAGAACTCACCCGCAACATGAATCCAGCAGCCATGCCAACCCTGTGCCCAGATGTCCAGATCATGCGTCTTCGTCAGGAAAATCGATCCACTGAAGACTATGTCACAGATTTTATTGAGCTGGCTCATCTGTCTGCTATGGACGATCTGTGTTTAAAGATCTTCTTCCGCGGAGGGTTATCTGAACCTCTCCGGTCATTAATGCCCGATCATGACCCTCCCGGGTCATTGGAACAGTATATTGACCAGGCCCTGTGGATGAGCGGATCAACGTTTACTGTGGGCGTGGAGGAGAAGGAACTCCGTGAGCCCGCAGTATTCCCTCAGCCTGGCCTTCTCGTTACGTCAGCCTTTAAGCTTGCCAACACATCGGTCTATGGGTGTCCAGGACTGATGTCCACCGTGGCACAGCCGCTGCTGATATCAGTCCAGCCAGAGACCGTCCACGTCAGCCACGTCCAGCCAGAGACCGTCCACGCCAGCCACGTTCCGTCTGCCCAGTCAGAGTCTGATCCTGCGCCAGAGCCCGCTGATCCTGCACCGGTGTTTGTTCCTGCTGATGACCGCATGGCTGCCCCTAAGAAGATTTTTGGGGGGGGCAGTAGGACCCTGAATGGGACTATGAAGGTCGCACCGCCCCTTCGTTTTATTAAATAGTGCTTGCGATTGGATTCCCCCTCTACTTCATTCCTGCCTGCATCACAAAGAGATGATCAGTTCATGTGGACTTTGGCCACTTTAAAGAGTGCCAAAATGGTATTTATTTATTGATTTTCGTAAAACAAAAAGGACGGAATTTGAAAGCTGAGACTTTGTTTCATATAAAAAGTAACAAAGCTTATTGGAATTTATTGGACAAACATTCATGATGAAAACTGACGCACCATCTCTGTTCTACTTTCTCTTCATAAACAAATAAATGCATATGCTTGTCCTGTAAGTTTATGAATAAAAATGAAAATTTTAACAAAAACATAAGCTATTACATTTTTTATTTCAATATTATTGAAATATGAGAATTAAGATGACGTATAATAAGAGATTATGACAGAATTTTTACTACCCTGTCCGTCAAAATGACGGGCAATGTAAAAGTCTAACGCAACCACTGGTTATGATTGTTTTTCTGGAGCTTGTGTGCTGCTGGCGACTAACAACGAACTCTTCTTGTTAATGTTTTGTTCTTCCTTGTCATTTGTTTGTCATCTTCGCTTTATTATTTTCCTTCGCTTCAGCTATGATAAAGAGACATCCGTTATTGCATTGTGTGATCATACATTTTGAGGGTGAAGCAATGAATGGAGGGGTATGCTTGTTTTTGGGTTGTTTTCAAATATCAACAGTGTATCTCAGAAATTGCTTACTGCACCACGTTGTAGCTAAGCGCGGTGTCAAACAGGAACACTAAGACGGTGAAGTGAAGGTAAAACAATACTTATTTAATAGAATGAAAACATCGCCAAACTCAACATAAGCATTAATGACAACCGACAAAGAAGACTGAAAACACAGGCAGATAAAGGGTTTAACTAAAAACATAAAACTTTTTATGCATTTTGGCAGTTCGATTACACAACAACAGCGTTTTGGGTGCCTGAAAAGGCAAACTTTTGAAAACGTGTTTTAAAGTGCAAGTTTTTGAAAATTGTCAGTTTCTAGTATTTTATCACTATCTAATGGCCTAGCAACAGAATACAGGGGGAGATAGGGGAGCGTTTTGACAATGGTGTCAGGGTAAGTAGCCATATAAACTTATTCTCTGAACATAACCTGGTTCTGCTCCAGGGTTAGTTTGTTTTGTTTCAAAGGTATTCAGTGGGTGTGTGTATATATATATATTCTCATCTCACAAATTGTTTATTTGCATTCAGACTTTTTTTATGCTATACATTTTCTATACTATAATGTAATTCTATAATAAAAATAAACATATGATGTATCTTACCTTTCAACCAATGTGAGAAAAAATTACTAGTGTGATATGCACTATGTAGCCATTAAACAAAAGAAGAAAGTAGAATGGTGCACTTTTTTTGGCATCTGTTTCCATGGTGACTCATCAAATCATTGCTTTTGAAAATTTCTTGTGTGTTAACCGTGAACATACTCAGAGTTGGCTGAACTTACTCCCAGACACATTTTTGGAACCAGCATACCTCGAGCAAGCAAGGTTTGGGTTAATCAACCAAGAGTTCAGGGTATGTATGATGGTAAGATAACCTTGTTTTCTGGAATATCCCCCAGGCAATATCATCAAATCACTTTATGGGAAAATGTACGCTTTACCCTTTAGCACCCTCTATTTTCAGGCAGTTATTGGTGCATGTCAGTAGTGCCAACACCTTTATCACAAAGTGTATGATGAGTGAAGTATAACTCAATCTGCGCCCCAACCCCGCAATGCTATGACACACCTTTAGTGACCTCATCAGAGAGGGTCTGCACAGTCATTTAGCCATAGGCCTACGGCCACCATAAATAATTGTCATGACAGAGACTTTGCACTTACACAAGTACCACAATCGCAGATGAATGAAGTAAGAGCAGAAAGTGGCAACCGAGAATGTTGAGAGAAATGTGCTGCAGCAAAGTTTGCTGAACTTCCAGTTGCTAGTTGGAAATGCCAAGCACTGTAAGGGGAGTTCAATAGTCACTTAAACAGACCTTTACCTAGCCTCAGTGTTCGTTTTGTTCAATCAATCTGCTTTGTCTCCACCATGTTTTGGCGGCCCATATGTGAAGCAGTTTATTTCTAATTTGGACAAGACAGAATGCGACATTCGACAGCATGAACAAATTATAGTTAGCTTGAAGACAATGCTCCAGACTTTAAGCCTTGATTGCCTTCTGACTGTCCTTTATTAAGGAGCAATAGCCTTTCGCTTCACCTGTGACAGGCAATAGAATTCGGTTTAGCAACAGCCTCCGTGAGAGAAGGAGGGACTGACAGACCAGAGAGACCCTTGCTTTTGCTGTGGACAAACATTTAGCTTATCATTAGACCATAAAGCAGTTTTGAGATTTTTTTAAAGCTTTTTTAAGCATCAAGCAGTTTTCTTAGCTTTGATTTATTAAAAAATAATTAAAAACCGTAAGATAAAACAGCATGCTCTGCAATATCTGCTAAAGGGTTTATTGCCTGCAGGTCTTCTCTATGTAATTCCCAGGTAGACCATTAAATTCCAAGACACACTTCAGGAAATTAACCTTTAAATGTGGGTGATGGACTCTCACTCCATTACACTTTGTGGAATAAGAGGTTTGTTGCAGAGCAACTTTTGTCTTGATGCATTTGTGCAATTTTAGCATGTAGCCAAGAAGCTGATGAACATAAGCACCTGGAGATGTTGAGATGAGCAAAACGGGGATTTCTTTGAATTAGCTCTCCGTCTACTACAGTCAATTCACATAAAAAAATCCACAGCTAAACATGAAGCAGACAATTAGAAACAATCGTCATATTTGTTTACTTGAATGACTGCTGGTTGAATTCAACAGACAGGAGGGGGGGGGGGGGGGGGGGGAACTCTGCTTCATAACTTTACTACAAGGATAGCTATAAATGGAAATGTGTCAGGAGGGGCAATTTGCTTTTGTAATTATTATTTGGCATTTTAGCTTATCTGCTTCGCCCCTGGGGAATAAAAACAGGAGCATATGAGCTACCTGGGATGTGTCAGTTTTGGGTAGACCACTGCGCTGTTAACAAGCTATCGTCATTGTTTCCAGGACTGGATGTGAGTACCCAAGATGGTAAGGAGATTGCACTGCTAGTTGTTTGGTGGATGGTAATGTGTGTTTGGTTATGAGATGTGTATCTGTATTTATGTTTTAGAGATGCTGAGTTGTTTCTGAGAGCGTGCTTCTGTCTTTGTAAGAGCTTGAGGTGTCATTTGGACAATTTCCTACCTTAATCTTTTCTACTGTGTCATTTATCACTGTTTGCACAAACTGGATGTGGAAGGTAGGGATAATGTGCTGCTAATATCTCACTAATCGCTTTTACTCGTACGAGGTACATGTTCTAGAAGCGCTGGTCTGAATTTAAGAACTTTGCTAATTTGCTAATTTAAAGAACGTTCTCTGATTATGTGTAAATAAATGTGGTTCCTATGAATGAATGAATGAGGCATTTATAGTGCTTTCATTTATACTACTGTACACCCAAAGCACTTTACAATCATATCAGGGAATCTCTCCTCAACCACCACCAGTGTTCAGAATCTACTTGGATGATGCGACGGCAGCCACAGTACAATGGCGCCAGTGCGCTCACCACACACCGGTTACAGGGGGAGAGGAGAGACCCTATCCCAGGGTCTTGTGTTGGGACCGTCCTGTCAGCGGAAAATTTTGACCTCAGACGCATCCCTAACAGGCTGGGGAGTGGTTATGGAGGGCCACTTTACCAGAGGTCATCTCTCTTGGCACATAAATTGCCTGGATATGATGGCTGTGCTTCTAGCCTAAGGCACTTCCTTTCGGACATCAGGGGTCATAATGTTCTAGTGCGAACAGACAATACGTTGGTGGTCCGAATGGAGACTCCACCCTAAGATGGTGGAGTTGATGTGGAGGAAGTTCAGCCAAGCGGAAATAGACCTGTTCACCTCTCACGAGAACATTCACTGTCCGTTATTGGTTTTATTCTCACATTTCTACCTCCTCTCGGGCTGGATGCCACGGTGTAGGCATGGCCGAGTCAGTGCCATACACATTTCTCCCGATCGCTCCGCTGCAGGGTCCTCCCTGTCCACCTCAAAGGTCTATGTGGTCACCTGGTCATGACGTCACCAGTGAATGAAGTACTGTCACACCATTGAACTGACATCACACATGCTTCACGACACAATCACGCAGAGGATTCCCACAGCATCATTCTGGATGCAGCGTCTCGATCCCTTTTCAGGGAACCAAGGATACAGTCATAACTGAGATGTTTTATTGAATAATTGTCTATAAAGGGGTTTATTTTTGTACTATGGCCCAAGTCTCTGACTCTTATTGGTGATAGGAACCTGTGTATGCCTTTGTAGGTGGTTCATTTTAATTCTTTGTGTGAAATTCCCAGGGTGGCATAGTCAGATAGTGTGAATTGTATCATTGTTAATTTTTCATCGTAATTAATTAAAATACCACCCTTGCCCTCGTACAGAAAAAAGCAAATGTTAATTTATGCTAGAAGGCCTGTCCAGCTTCTTGAAATTTAGCTTTTGTTCCCTTCTGTTAATCTCATCTGAGCCAAAGTTTTGGGAACATTTATTACAGAAACTGGGACAGATAAACTTACATTGTCCTGTTGCTTACCTCTCTTTATATAGCATCAGCCTCACTGATAATATAGATCAGGTTACAGTGAAGTGTTCACTGTGGCCTTCTGTCCTTGAGAGGCTGTTACAGAACTATCCTTACCAGATTCTCTTAAATGGTGTCTATGTTGTCTGTGGCCATGCCGACCTGACACTGTGGCTGTGACTTCAGAGTAACCCATGTGCAGGGTTGGAGCCCAGTCTGGATGAGACTCGTCCATCTCATATGCTGGTTTACCTTTTGGGAGACAAAAGTATCCATATTGAAACAAATTATTACAATCAACACTGGGAATACTGTACATATACACATATACAGTATATGTATAGACACACACACACACACACATATATATATATATGAAGAGTTCAGATGCAAAAGCCTCTAAATGCCATTTAAAATTTTCTTCTAGAATGATAATTTTTATCAAGATTGTATATTTAAGTTCAGTAATTTCACTTAAATGGCAATGTCATTTAAGCTTGATAAAAGCTTGATAAAAATTTCAAATAGCACTTAGAGGCTTTTGCATCTGAACTCTTCATATATATATCTATATATACATACTGTAACGCTTCAGTTCTAACTGAACTCATGTGGCAAACATACTTGCAAGTGTTACAAAGAGAATTTCTCGTGCTTCAGTCACAGTGATCAAAAATAGCTCTCTAGTTCTGTCTGGGTTACACCTCGGAATATCTTAGTGGCTCAGCTGAGTGCTTTGTTTTGATCACATTCGTTCAGCGCAATTTATTTGAACTAGCCTAACTTAGCTTGCTCACTTTGTCGCAAAGTCGACAGAGTAGTGCTAAGTTAGAAAATGAAGAGGAACCTACTGTATGACTACTACTTTTAGTTTATACACTTACCCGAATGAAAATGCCTGGAACACACTTTCATTGATCTTGGGATGTCTGCGAATTGTAACGTTATGTCCGTGCATCTTATGGCGAATATCCAAACCAAATCCATGGTTACATCGGACACATGACTCCCTTCATTCTGTTTCCAGGCCGGAAAACAATAAAAAGAATGTCTATTTTTTTGCCCCGTCGATCGTGTGAACGGACATTACATCCAACAACACAACATGTTCTTCCTATGACTAAAACTTCCTCGGCGTGTTAAAAAGTGGCCTCACAAAATGGCGATTTTTCCCATCTGCCACCGCGGCGCTAGAGCAGTGACGTCACGCCGCCACTCCCTATACTTGAAAGACATAAACACAGGACCTTTTATTTTGGCGGAAACTGCATCAAGCTTTTATTTGGACGGAAAACATGGTTTACAAACACGTCTCATTAAAATTTTAGTAAAATGCGTAATCGTCAAATATGCAGATGTGGAAATAATGCGTAACTGGGTAATGGGTTCCTACACTCAAGTGTTCTGAAAGTAGCCTAGTTCTACTTACAGCAGTTCTCTACACTCATTCATTTCTCTCCTTATCATCCTCACGATCCTCATCAGCCACTTGAAGGACCTGTTTCTTTTTTTCACGCTATTTCTCTGCACATTCCTTGAGTTTCTTCTCCATCTCTCTGACTATCTTGACAGATACATACTGACACTGCACGCTCGCTCAGAGCCCAAAGGGGGAGGTGTTTAAAGATGTGATTGGACCAGCCCAGTGTCAATCAAGAAAATAACCAATGGGCCGCTGATCTATGTGTTTCATGAGCCGGTCTGTGAGAAAAAAAACAAACTATACTGACTTTTTATGTCCAATGCATTACACCGGCACAAAGATCCCAGCGCCGTCAATTAAGCAAAACAAAACTAAACGAATTTTATTAATTTTAAACGCTGATTTTATGGGCCGTAAAAAAACTATGGCCAGTCTACCCCTGTATGGATGAGGGAAATGTATTCTGGTCATCCTGGAGTTTGTTTCCGAAGAGAGTTACGGATCTGCTCTAATTCACCTCTGCATAATATTATGATCTGTTGATTAACATTCGCCACTTCCCTTGAGCCTGAACTAACTCCACATTCAGGGAACAAAGCTTATGTTGCAGACTGGCACAAGGTCATTCCAAGCCTGGTTGCTGAAAATGTAAGAGGGCCCCCTTGTGCAACACTGAGGTCTCATTTGCTGGCTGCATTATCTATGTGTTAAAATCCCTTGCCTAGTTAGCATTTGCGATGATGGATGGCATTGCAGTAACTGAGCTTACATCCTTCTTACCGAACATCCAAGAGCCCCAGAGTCTGATGATTGATTACTATTGCTTTATCTTGTACTGATTAGTCTTGCCTGTGACATGAAAAGCAGGTGAGATTGTTAAGTGGTCTAGAGTCATGTAATGGGTAAGAATGCCTTTATTATGCAAGGTTAGTTGTTTGTCATTATTTGTTTGTAGTGTTGACTCTGTTTGCATTTAGATTTTTAACTCAATTTCAAATTAAATGTATTGGACGTCATTGCTCTTGATAAAGAATGAAAGGTGGATTCTCATTGTGCTTCCTAATGGGCTTTGACTTTTTTTATTTTCAGAACAAAAATAGCAAAGTGTTGAAAATGTTTATTATAAGCTGCTCAGAATGAGTGGGTGTTTGATTACTCTGTCAATAATTTATTTGATACCTTCATTCCTGGTGCATTGCCTGAAACATAATAGTTCTATATTCTATTTATTAAAATGTGCAAATAATATTGCTTTTTTTTTTTTTTTTTCAGAATATGCATTCATAATTTAAACAGGCATCATCAATATAATATGAAAATTTAAAAACTAAAATTTTAACATGATTGGTTTTGTTTTCCATTTTAGTTTCCATACATATTTATCTATTGCAAGCTCACATTTCATTCTTGTGAAATAAATATGCATATACACTACTGGTAAACAGTTTGGAACAATTTAGATTTAGACATGCACTTGCATCTGATTTTAGATCTGAGGGGCCTGAACCGTACTCTCCAGACATACAAGTTAATTGTGTCGCAAATCAGTTTTAAGGACTGGTTTGTAACGATAGATCTAAAGGATTCCTACTTTCACATTGACTTTCTGTCAGAACACAAGAAGTTTCTCAGGTACGATTTCAGGGGCAAAGGATAACAATATTGATTTCTTCCTACCCCATGCACATTCAACAAGTGCATGGATGTTGCCATCGCTGCCTTGTGACTCCAGGTCATCTATAGTATGTACTAAATCATGTTTTATTAACAAAGTTTGGGAGGAGCACATTCAGATAATTAACCTAATTAACAGGGAAAGAGCACATTCAGTTAATTGACTAAATTAGTGAGATAAGAGGTATCCCAACCTGGGATTGGGGGAGTACTCTGGGTTCAAGCCAAATTCAGAGCTCAAATATGCTATTCTTGGCCTTCTCTGTACGTTCGGGGTACTGTGCTATCCTGCGTGGCCTCAGCAGGCCTTGACTCACAACCAGCCATGTACTCATGGAGAGAGAGAACTTTCAACCAGAACAGAGTCGAACTAACCATGCAAGTTCATCATATCTTCTTTATCCAACGGCAATCACGAAACCATCAAGATCCTTTTTTTCAGGAACTTCAAGAAATGATTTCACTGCAAAGGCCATGCAATACATTTAATGAGATCCTCTGAAAATAATAAACTGATGGTTCTTTTCATGTTCAACGAATCTTTCATTTCATTTCCGGTTTCATTCTGTCACTTACCTTGTGCACAATATGTATGTGGTTCTGATTCTCTGCTTGCAACAAAGTTTATTTTACGATCTTGATCTTGTTACATGCGCTAAGCGCTGTAGGCTACATGCTAAGAAAGAATAATTTTTCTGTGGCCATGAAAGATATTACCAATCTATTTTCAAGAACTTGATTAGATATGCTATCACTGCATTGTATGGTAACTTGTCTGTCCAATTAAAATCGAGGTTAGGACGTTTGGTGCACACCACCTTTAAAATTATAGGGGGTGAGGAGAGATTATCACCACAAGAGTTGTTTGATGCTTCAATTTTAAACCATGCCAAGAAAATTGTTGAAGACGATACTCATATCCTGAATGCCCACTTTAAATTATTACCATGAGGAAAGAGGTGTAAGGACTGAGCGGAATGAAGGATCATCCAAATAACTAAATGTATTTCTTCCCATAAACCCTGGGACTTCAACACACACGCACATACACAAACTGCTAACACTGGCTGAAAGTGTCCTGTTACGAGTTTACGACCCAAAGGAATGTGCATGGACTTGAGTCCTGGAGAAGGAGAAATGAAACCTGTGTAATCCTATATTTATATATTCTATGCATAACCATGTGATACATGCATCTAATGTTCATCTCATGATTTTTCTTTATGTGTTTGGTTTGTGCGTCCTTGAAGACTCTAATGGGTTAATGTTTCTTTGACTTACATACTATCATGAATACCCCCCCTCTCTCTCTCTTCAACCAAGAGAGATAGGGCAGACCACTCAGAAGAACATTCACTCATGGACACGCACACACATACACAAACCTTTATCTTCATCATATAAAGGCTTTACTGAGATATATTTTGATATGCTTGTATGTGTGTGTGTTACCCAGGTCCTATGGTTACCTGTGATAGTATTGTAGTTCTAAAATAACTACAAAATGCTTGGAAAGTATGCCTTTTAAATGTAACTTTGCTGTGTCATCCAATTTATAAGTCGTTCTTCATATGTTTAGAATCCTCTTGATCTGACCAAACCATATATATATGTATACAAACAGTCAGATATGTGTTACTATGTTTTATCATCTCTGGAGTAAAATCGAACGCATTCTAGATCACCGTCATAAAACATGCAAAGTCGATCTCGATGAGACAAAGGAAAACCTTTGCCGCGCACTTTTCTCCCAGCTGATTGGTGCATTCACGCCAGGAGAGGCGTGAACCGAAATGTCTTCAAAGAGACGCGCCGAGCCCCAACTCGGTCTCTTTTGCCTCTAACTTGCTTGCCTACGTCTGCCTTAGTCATGTAGTCTCCGATACGATTTCCCCTCGGGAAATCCTTTCTTTCTTTTGTTTGTTTAAAAGTTTTGTTTTCTTTAAGTTTCCAACCTAATTCATCTCACAGGAGAGGAGATGAATTCAGCCGAATTTGGTAATGTTACCTTAAAGACTTTAATCCTCTATTCAAAGCGCGCGCGCCGAACGCCACGTGACGCGCGCACACGGAACAAAGAACGTCCGCTCCTGCACGCGGCCGGGACAGGCCGTTTTAGGAACACGCAACAAGACACAGAGAGACCAAGAAACTGTGCAAGTATATGTCTGTATCCGCTTCTAGGAAGCTTTAAGATGATGTTTTTCGTGTTGTTTCAGAGAGGTTATTGTCTGGGGGAAGTTTACCAAAATTCTCTCTCTCTCTCTCTCTCTCTCTCTCCCTCTCTCTCTCTCTCTCTCTCTCTCTCTTGTCTTACTCTCTTACTCTGGCCAGAATGTGATTCCTTCGTGAGTTCCCTTTGGGGATCTCTTTCTTTTGTTTTGTTTCTAGTTTAGGTTATGTTTTTCAGTCTTAGATAAGTCTCCGTGTAATTCCAATCGACGATTGAAAAGAACACCGCGTGACATGTCTTTTCAGCAAATCCATCTACAAGGGACCTTTAAACGAGCGCGCGCGCGCTCGCTTTGAAGGAGAAACGCGCGCATTTGACCGCATGACGCGCAGGACCGAGAGACACACACATGCTTCACCAGCCATGCAAAGAGTTTACCTACCTGTGCAAGTATCCGTGTTTGATCACGCTTTTAAGATGTGTTGAAGTCTTGTTGTCTCTCAAAGTCCCGTGTCTATGCGAATTTGCTATTTAGTAAGATCCTCGGGTCTTTATAAAACTCCCTCGTGCATAACTGTAACTTTCTAAAAATGTTCTCTCTCTCTCTGTCTCTATGCATTTCTCGTTCATCGATGCCTTATTGTGTTTTGTTGTTTATTATGTTTGTAACGTTTGTGTGTTTCGTTCTTTATTATGTTTGTAAATACATATATCCCATGTAATTTTAGTAAATGCATAGGCTAGTTATTTCTTATTAAATTTCATGATACTCATTTGATGGATTGACTGTATCTGCTCATACTTCGGGTCCCTGAAATGCCTTCAAAAGCTACGAGCTTTACAAATTAAAGATACTTTAAAGAGTATTTGTTTATAGGGCGGGAAGACTAATTCTTGTGGCCACAGAATTAATTTTCCTAAACTCTATAAATTAATTGAGCTAATTAATTTTACCTGTTTGTGAAATGTGGTCCGTGTAAATAATTGCAATCAACTTGTGGTAGAGTATCTTGATGTGTAGGTTTAACCGTCTGAAACCGACTTTGTTCCTACTGCAATCAAAGCGTTAAATAGAGATAAAATACTGTGAATTGCCAATAGCCGCGTTTCCACTGCCGGGCCAGGGCCGAGCCGCTAGTGCGTGCCAGGGCCAGTCGCGTTTCCACTGCCACTTCCGGGGCTTGATCGGGGCTTACTCGGGGCCAACGGCCAGGATTTCTGGCCCGTCGAATACCTTGGGCCAAAGCGGGCCAGCTCGGGCTAGAGGAGTGGTTACGAACAGAGGCGGGGTTTACCTGAGTCGAGACGGGAGCGCCGAATGATTCTGTCAGCATTAAAGACTTTTAAAATAATTTAACTCACTTTCATGTTCGAATGCCTTCTGTTTGTGATCCGATGTGGATTCTGATAACCGTATAAGGTAGAAATATACGCGATGCAAAAGACTATGCGCGCTAACCATTACCATAGTAAACATAGTAAACGCTTGAAGATACTCATAGTAAAAAAACATGGTGAACGCTTGAAGAAATCAGACCAATCATAAAGCCTATCACAATCATGTTTTTATTTTATCTGTCAGTAGCCTACGTCTCGTCTCTTTATACAGGACTATCATAAAAAAAGCAACTTTTTTTTCGGGAGCTTCCTCTGTTTCTGACTGAAAATATAGCCTACTGGGAGTCGAGACTGTGCTAACGCTCCTCAGGTCGTATTTTTGGTAGCATATAACGTTATTTGTAGAAATTATAATTCTTTCTAAATGTGATATATGTCCAGTAACTACCAAATAAACAGAAACAGACTCGACTGAATAATGTAAGTGCATGTGTCCTCTTTCTTTTGTGAAATAGACCTAACGGTAATTTATTTCTGTGTGACTATGTGCAATTTTGACATGAATTAATTCATTATGATCAATGTATCACTTTTTATTGTAAACCTGTGGTAAAACATCGATGCTTGGGTTTTAAATATTCAAGTAAACAACAAAAATGCCAGCTAACGGCCGCTTTTATCATGTTTGTTTTGCGATGCACGCTGTTTCCAGTGATTTCTTTCTGATTAGTTTTATGATAAAACTTCCATTTGTTGGTGAAATGATGGGTTAGTGTGACGTTGTTCCAGAGAGGCGTGTTGCGGGCGTGTTTTAGTGACGCGCTGTGGAGCTTCTGGCCCGACAGTGGAAACGCAGGCCAGGTGCTACTGGCCCGAGGCTATTAGCCCGGCACGGCCCGTTTAAAGCCCTGGCCTAGCACTGGCCCGACAGTGGAAACTCGGCTATTGTGTCTTACATGTATTTAACTCCACTTATTTTCTATTTTCATATGTTGTATTGTATGTATCGACTGCCATTGTGTTTTTTTATAGTTTCACTTGTTTCTATTTGCTTTTAATGTATGTGGTTTTGCATGTACGGACTTTGCACGTTGTCCGAGACAAATTTCCCAGCGATGGGACTTAATAAGGTATATATATACACTCACCGGCCACTTTATTAGGTACACCTGTCCAACTGCTCGTTAACACTTAATTTCTAAGCAGCCAATCACATGGCGGCAACTCAGTGCATTTAGGCATGTAGACATGGTCAAGACAATCTCCTGCAGTTCAAACCGAGCATCAGTATGGGGAAGAAAGGTGATTTGAGTGACTTTGAACGTGGCATGATTGTTGGTGCCAGAAGGGCTGGTCTGAGTATTTCAGAAACTGCTAATCTACTGGGATTTTCACGCACAACCATCTCTAGGGTTTACAGAGAATGGTCCGAAAAAGAAAAAACATCCAGTGAGCGGCAGTTCTGTGGGCGGAAATGCCTTGTTGATGCCAGAGGTCAGAGGAGAATGGCCAGACTGGTTCGAGCTGATAGAAGGGCAACAGTGACTCAAATAACCACCCGTTACAACCAAGGTGGGCAGAAGAGCATATCTGAACGCACAGTACGTCGAACTTTGAGGCAGATGGGCTACAGCAGCAGAAGACCACACCGGGTGCCACTCCTTTCAGCTAAGAACAGGAAACTGAGGCTACAATTTGCACAAGCTCATCGAAATTGGACAATAGAAGATTGGAAAAACGTTGCCTGGTCTGATGAGTCTCGATTTCTGCTGCGACATTCGGATGGTAGGGTCAGAATTTGGCGTCTACAACATGAAAGCATGGATCCATCCTGCCTTGTATCAACGGTTCAGGCTGGTGGTGGTGGTGTCATGGTGTGGGGAATATTTTCTTGGCACTCTTTGGGCCCCTTGGTACCAATTGAGCATCGTTGCAACGCCACAGCCTACCTGAGTATTGTTGCTGACCATGTCCATCCCTTTATGACCACAATGTACCCAACTTCTGATGGCTACTTTCAGCAGGATAATGCGCCATGTCATAAAGCTGGAATCATCTCAGACTGGTTTCTTGAACATGACAATGAGTTCGCTGTACTCAAATGGCCTCCACAGTCACCAGATCTCAATCCAATAGAGCATCTTTGGGATGTGGTGGAACGGGAGATTCGCATCATGGATGTGCAGCCGACAAATCTGCGGCAACTGCGTGATGCCATCATGTCAATATGGACCAAACTCCCTTAGGAATGCTTCCAGCACCTTGTTGAATCTATGCCACGAAGAATTGAGGCAGTTCTGAAGGCAAAAGGGGGTCCAACCCGTTACTAGCATGGGGTACCTAATAAAGTGGCCGGTGAGTGTATATAATATACCCTTTTCTTAGAATAAATTCATCAAAATCAAAATTATCAAAAGAGTTCGTTGGACAAACTGATTGTAATAGTAATTTAGCTACATCAAGTTAATCCAATTAACTGACCCAAATATTCATAATTAAATTAATCATAACAAATTATGAGTTATTATTAATATTTCCCCTTTGAGCTATCTCATTACATTAACACAGGCCGCTCAAATAAATGAAATGGAAGCTTTAGCGTTAAGTTCTGCCAGGAAGACTCAATTGCTACATCACTTATTACCTTCTCATCTATCCAATCGTGTCTAATACTTGCGGTATAAAAGACCGGTACTTACACATGTTTGAGTTCGCAGATGCTGACGCTTTCATTTACCTCCATCCTCCCCACCACCTCCAAGATGGTTATTTCCCCTCCATCCTCCCCACCACCACCAGGATGGTCCCTTCCTATACCTCCCAGGGGGTCAGCTGCACCCCTGCCTTCGTCTTCAGGCAGGAAATGCAGAGTCCGGACCCTCGGATTGCGAGCTATGGACGGGGCCTACGCCAAAGAACTTTATTGCTTGCTGGGCTATCAATAAATGTATTTATGTATTAATAAAATTAAATGTATTAATGTAAACAAAACAATGAACCATGCTTTAAACAAATCAGGGTTGAAAGATGTCCGAGGACTGCTCTTCAGACAAAATATCCTTTCGATGCAGCTGTGGCTCATCTATTTATAGCCTCACGGTGCGCGCTCCGATTACATCACCGCCTGAGGCTATAAAAGTTCCTGGTCAATTTCATTGACGTGTTGCACACATTCACAGCTGGTCACGTTAAAGGCGTTCACTCGTTCTGAGGAAATTGTAAAGTAATTGAATAGACCCGACGCAGTGTGGTCACAGAATTATTTCACAAGTATTGTGTGTTAGTGTAAAATAGTGAGTCTGACGCGCTGTGACTAAAGTTTAAAACAAGAATCCCGAAGCAGTGCGGTATTGCCCGACGTACTGTGGAAGTGTTTTAAATTTGATAAATATTGTTTAAGCCCAAAGTACTGTGGCCAAGTAAGTTGTTTTAAGAAAATAACATAAAACCAGACGTAATGTGGTTTGCAAATGATCCAAAATGCCTAAGAACTAAAAAGGGAAAATTGATAATGCATTTCAAACACTTTTTGCTTCATACAAAGTAACTAGGAGGAGAGTAGATGAGTTAGAGGCTGAAAATGAGCGACAAAAAACAAAACAAAAAAAAAACCTGGATAGTGAAAAAATATGGAAAGAAGAAAAGGTCAAGATGCAGAATGAGATTGCACTTCTTAGAACTAACAATAGTATGCTTAAATCATCTGTGGCAACATTGTCCAACAATTTGGAGGAAGCTAACGCGGCTTGTCAGTTTATGATAAAGAATGGCACAACTGATAAAAACCCTAGTAAGACATTGTTAGGTTTCACATTGTGTAACCCAGTTCCAAAAATGCCAGATTTGCAGGAAGACTGAGGGCTGAGAAAAAGATTTTCAGTCCTTCAGTAGCCAATACTCTGACTGTAGAGTCAGATTTCCCATGGCACCAGTCCATACTACTACGACTATGCGTGCTAGTGAAGGAATGGAAGAATCAATGACCTCTAACATAGTCAGAGGATTTAATCCAACTGAACTAGAAACTGATCGAGAATATTGGTAAATTTTATCCTGCCAAACAAGATCCATTAGATTTTCTGAAAAACTTGAGGAATATGCTGAAGTGTACAATTTAACATAAGTTAAGAATGTGCTTGCCTGACACTTTGTCTGGAGCCTAAACTCAAAAAGTAAAGGACAGAAATGCTAATAAGTCAGAGAGGAAAAGGGCACTGCTTGAAGCCTTAGGTGTGATGTCAGTTAATTAGGATAAAATATCTGAGATGCACATGAGGAAAGGGGAGCATCCAGCCGCATTTTCAGAACGATTATTGGAGATGTTTAAAACGTACTCGGTTACTAACGTAACCTCTGTTCTCTCTAGAAGAGGGAACGAGTACTGCGTAATATCTTACGCTATGGGAAAATCTCTTTCCTCGAGATATTGAAGCCAAAAAAATTATCCTTAATTTTTAATTATTATGTCGGCAGCATGCAGACATAGGCAAGACGGCTCGCGTGCCTATTGGCTGACCTGCGGCAACTGCAGCAGCCTATCGAGAGAGGCCCCTCGTGACGTCATGTCCAATAGGGGCGCTTCGCGCCCACTACGTCACGTCCCGCCACAACAGGCGTGGTCTGGGCCTATAAATATAGCTTGATGGGCTGATATAATCTGGTTTTTCATCGCCGAAGCGAACCAGAGCGTGTTGCAAGCACGGCAAGATACGCAGTACTCGTTCCCTCTTCTAGAGAGAACAGAGGTTACGTTAGTAACCGAGTACGTTCTCTTACGAGAGGTAATCTCGTACTGCGTAATATCTTACGAAAGGGGAACACAGTGTAAAACGCCGTGCGTGCTGGGATCTAACACCAAAGTCCTACGGGCAGGTGCCCGGGGCTCATATAATGCATTATCACCAAGAACTCACAGGGAGTCCGGGGAAGAGAGGCTGGAAGCATCATTCCCCAATAAATGGCATCCGAAGGGAGCCAATCACATAACGGTAACACTTTAGAATAATGGTCCGTAGTTAACAAGTAGCTATGCAGGAAGTAATAGGTAGTACTGCATTAACACCGAACTTAATACTATTAACTAATATGGAATCAATATTAACTAAGGAGTAAGTAATAGGTCATTTAGTACAAAGGTAGTTCCTCTGTAGGTATTTGATTATTACTAAAGAAATATATCCTCATTGAGAAATATTTGTGAACTAAGAAATAATAACCAATTAATTACTAATCACAAAAGTAACATGTCTAAAAAGTGAACAATTGTGGGGGTTTTACTCTTAACATGGTCATAACATTTCAGAAGTGTGTGCCTCAAATGGGTTCTTTGTGGAAACCAGTTTATGAATATTATATCCCCCAAATACATTAGCTACAGGTTGAGATTGTGACTACTACTCTTGCCAAAGGATGGACGTATGTTATCTGTTTATTTCAAACTTAAACATAGAATAATACTAATAATGATTGTTTTTTAAAAATCTTAAAAAATTAGGAAGTGATGCTGACACTCTCATAATTGGATTAGTTCACTATTATGAGCTCTATTGAGTGTCAGTTCAATATATCTCAGACTCCAAAGACCTACCTTTATGTTACAGTAGCTGCCTGAGGAGGACTTCTCTTTAGGATATGAATATAAACATTGATGTCCTCTTGTCAAAAACAATATGCATCTTTAATGAAGAAATTGGCTGCATTTATGTTGCGATAAGCGCAAAACCACATCTTCCAGATTACAGTGTTTGTTAGAATATTAGTGCCTCACAGAACCTGTACAGTATGTGTCAAATATAAAATTAAATAACTTGTATTATTTGTGAAAAACATGTTAACTCCTCACTAACTACTCAAGCGTTACCTTGTCACCCCGCAGGAACTACTAGTGATGTGGTCCATTATTTTAAAGTGAAAAACATGTTAACTCCTCACTAACTACTCAAGCGTTACCTTGTCATCCCGCAGGAACTACTAGTGATGTGGTCCATTATTTTAAAGTGAAAAACATGTTAACTCCTCACTAACTACTCAAGCGTTACCTTGTCATCCCGCAGGAACTACTAGTGATGTGGCCCATTATTCTAAAGTGAAAAACATGATAACTCCTCACTTACAACTCAACTCAACTAAAAATTTTTCACTTTTTAGACATGTTACTTTTGTGATTAGTAATTAATTGGTTATTATTTCTTAGTTCACAAGTAGTTCTCAATGAGGATATATTTCTTTAGTAATAATCAAATACCTACCAAGGAACTACCTTTGTACTAAATGACCTATTACTTACTCCTTAGTTAATATTGCTTCCATATTAGTTAATAGTATTAAGTTCGGTGTTAATGCAGTACTACCTATTACTTCCTGCATAGCTACTTGTTAACTACGGACCATTATTCTAAAGTGTTACCCACATAACAATGCACCACAGTCAGGATGAAAAAATTCTGCCTGCACTGGGCATCAATATAGATCTTATTATTACCCATGGCTATACATTATCGATCAGCGAGCGTCGCTCGAGCAATTTCAGTACACTGAGCCGAAGCACGGGGCAGACAGTACTGTTTATACCGAAAGTAGTTTAGCCTGTAAGGCGGGAACCTCTAGGTTGTAAAACCTTATAAATGTAGACGTGGAGGCCCAGCCTGCCACCATACAGATATCCTGTAAGGAAATCCCGCTAGACCAGGCCCACGACGAGGCCACGCCCCTCGTGGAGTGCGCTCTGACACCCAAAGGACACTGTAAGCCCTTAGAAGTGTAGGCCAGCGCTATGGCATCAACGATCCACCTGGATAGGCTCTGTTTCGACGGGGCCAGTCCCTTAGGACGTCCACTGAACGAAACGAAGAGCTGCTCAGTCTGTCTGAAAACGGACGTGCGAGACACATTTGCTTTTAATGCCCTGACTGGGCAAAGGAAGCTTTCGTCTTTTTCCTCATTGTGAACCGGCAGGACGCACAGGGAAATAACCTGGGCCCTGAACGGAGTGTTGAGGGATTTTGGCATGTAACCATGTCTTGGTTTGAGTATGACTTTTGAGTCATTTGGCCCAAACTCGATACATGTTGCGCTAACTGAGAGCGCTTGTAAATCCCCTATGCGCTTTACTGAAGCAAGAGCCATAAGAAACGCTGTCTTGAATGACAAGTGCTTCATGCCCACCGAATGGATTGGCTCAAATGGAGCACCTTTCATGGCCTCTAGAACCGTTGAAAGGTCCCACATGGGGACTGAGGGGGGTCTGGGAGGATTCAGCCTCCTGGCTCCTTTAAGGAAGTGAACAATAAGATCGTTCTTCCCCAGTGACTGGCCGGTGACTGGTTTTATAAACACTGCAATGGCCGCCACATAGACTTTGAGCGTGGATGGGGTCCTGCCATTATCCAGTAGCTCTTGAAGAAAGGAGAGAACTTCTGAAACCCCACAGTCTGGGGGTGAAAAGCCTTGAGCTTTGCACCAGCCAGAGAACACAGCCCATTTGGAGGAATAGAGTCGCCTAGTGGACGGAGCTCTAGCCTGCGTGATCGTGTTTAACACTCCTTCTGGGAGGTCAGCGGGTACCCGTTGATGGCCCATGCATGCAGGGACCATAAATCCGAGCGAGGATGCCAAACCGAGACCTTGGCCTGAGAGAGGAGGTCTTTCCTCACTCGTATTGGCCATGGAGCAGAGCTCGTCAGTTGCATCAGCACTGGGAACCAAGCCTGGTTTTTCCAGAGCAGAGCAACGAGCAGCACTGAGCTTCCAATTTCCCTGATCCGTTCTAGCACCTGAGGCAGGAGTGAGATGGGGGGAAAAGCATAGAGTGGGCAGCGGGGCCAGACGTGGGCCAGCGTATCCCTGCTCTTGGAGAAAAACTTCGGACAGTGAGCGTTTTCTTGGGACGCAAACGGGTCCACCTGTGCTCTGCCGAATGTCTCCCATAGCAGTAGGACCGTCTGCAGATGCAGAGACCATTCTCCTGCCGGAACATTGTTTCTGGACAGTCTGTCTGGTCCCAGGTTTAGGTGACCAGGTACGTGAGCAGCTCTCAATGAGCGCAGATTGTGCTGAGCCCAGACCAGGAGGCGTTCCGTCAACCTGTAAAGGTTTTGGGACCGGACGCCACCCTGGCGATTTATATAGGCTGACGATAGGTGTTGTCCGAGCGGACCAAGACGTGGTGGCCCTTTATCTGGGGACAAAAGACAACAAAAAGAGTGTTGTCGACTGCTATCATTTCCAGACAGTTTATGTGTAAGAGCCTCTCCCGTTCTGACCACTGGCCAATGAACGGTCTGCCCTCGAGCAGCGCTCCCCATCCCGAGGTGGAGGCGTCCGTGGACACCCCCTTCACCCTCGAGGAAGTCCCCAGGTTTACACCTGACTGATACCAGTCGTTTTCTTTCCAAAGTTTCAGAGCCGAAACACTGATTGACCTTGAGGCGAAACAGCGCATTTAGCCACAACTGCAACGGGCCCCTGCGAAGCAGACCCAACTGGAGCACCGATGATGCTGAGGCCATGAGACCCAGCATCTTCTGAAACCTTTTGAGCGGGACTATAGTGTCACAGCGGAAGGATTTTGCGGAGCGCTGAACATTCAGTCTGCGCTCTGGCGGCCAGTCGTGCTGTCATGGACAGTGAGTCCAGTTCTGTGCCCAGAAAAGATATTTTCTGACTGGGACACAGCGAACTTTTCGCCCAATTGACTGTGAGACCCAGATTCTCGAGGTGTTCGAGTAAAATGGTCCTGTGTTCTATGAGCTTTGAGTGTGATCGAGCTAGAATCAGCCAATCGTTTAAATAGTTCAAAACTCGCACGCCCCGCCGTTTCAGGGGTGAGAGAGCCGCGTCCATGCACATTGTAAATGTACGGGGTGCTAGGGACAGGCCGAACGGTAGGACTGTGTATTGATATGCCTGGCCCTCGAAGGCGAATCTCAAGAATCGCCTGTGACGTGACGCTATTTGTATTTGAAAATATGCGTCCTTCAGATCTATTGACATAAACCAGTCCCCCTGGCAAATCTGCGGGAGGATTTTCCTGGTTGTGAGCATTCTGAACTTGCGCTTCTGAGATCTAAAATGGGTCGGAGACCCCCGTCTTTTTTCGGTACCAGAAAATATCTGCTGTATAGACCCCCTTCGCTCTGAGCTTGAGATAGAGGCTCTATGGCCCCTTTGCTCAATAGTTTCACTATTTCGGCTCGAAGCAGATGAAATACTTCGTTCTTTACCGTAGTTTCGACGACGGGGCGTCGAGCGAACTGCAGCTAACTGCAGCGAATAGCCTCTTTTTATAATGTTCAGCACCCATTGCGCATGTGCATGAATAGCAAGGGGTAGAATGAGATTCGGGCTCTGGCCACTACGTAGTGGCGATCGGAGAGCTTCGGTGTGCTGTAACACACACATTGTGTCTGCAGTGTTCGAGGCGGGGGGCGCGCTGAACACGGCGCGCAGCCTGGCCGCGCTTAAATCTCTCATGGGAGCTCACTGACAGAGAGAGAGGGGGGCAACCCATGTGGGGCATAACATGTCTGTGAGTGAATGTGGGCGCGAAATGGCAGGCACATTTCCTGCACTGAAAACACCGTCTGCCTGAGCTGACTGAATGTGTGTTGGTTTTGTTACCATGGAAACCGTGGGACATGTAGTATGTAGTGTTTGTGGGCACTGGGTTGTGGGCACATACACTACGTTTAATGAACAATCGACATGAGTCGATTTCATTTGTGCGGGCCCTGTATTGTGGAGGGCTGTGCTTGTGTGTAGGAATGATCACTGGGTTGTGGGCATTTTTATTACACTCAAAACACCATCGGCCGTGGTCGGAATACCAGAAATTACACTCTTTTCGTGTTTTACCTGGGCCACCGTAAACACAGCGTTTGTGTGCAGGCAAGCGGGTTGTGGTACTGACTTGTTTACTGCAGAATACACTGGAACTGAACGAGCGAAAAGTTTCGGTGGGAGTCTGGCCGCGGCGAGACCTAAACACCGTCGTTTCCCTAGAAGGGCTAGAAAAACTGATAACGTCAGCCACATAAATTTTATCTGCTGCGAGAGCCGAGATCGAACACGGAGTCCTCAGAGTCGTCATGGGCAAGAGCACGCAGTGATGGCAGGCGCCATCAGTGAGCGCGCGAGCCGCGTGATCCTCACCCAGGCAGGAAGCGCAGATGACATTGCGGTCCCCGTCGCTGAGTGTGGCTCGGCACGAACCACAGGATCTGTGCATCTTTAAAAAGACGCTTGCTCTTTTAGAGAAAAGCGTGTATTGCAGCGGCAACATACACTCTACAGAGTAATGAATAAATAATAAACGAATCTACTTGGGATTAATGGTAAAGCAAGATTTTAATTTGGTTTCAAATAGACTTTTTATACACACATTAGATTTAATGTTTTACGCACATCAGACTATTGGAACCATCTGGTTTCACAACTGGAGTGTCACTAACATCACACTTTAATTTTTTTACAGGGATGGTTGAGGTAAATGCAGCTGTGATTGTAATATCTGTTCTGGCTTTTACAATGATTGCACGCCATCCATATCTCTCTCTGGAGTCATTTTAAAAGAGTACATTGTGTCAGAAAGTAGTTTCAATGGAAATGGAGCCTCAATGGGATGAATAGCACAGATGCAGGAATCAGACATGCCACTGTGATTGTCACATAGCTAAAGATTACCATCCTGTCTGAAGACATAAAAAAAATATCCATGGCCTTATATTCCAACAAAACTTTATCTGTTGAAAACCCAAGGCTGCTAAATGTTTACTTCCTTTTTTCACTCACACCCAGACCTTTATGCATAGCCTTTGCTAACATTTCAGCACCTTATGCAAATTCACAGTGGAGTAACCAGCATGTATTTCTTTACAATTGCAGGTATTCACTTTGTCGTTGGAAATTATAGCGTATCGAACACCAGAAAGGGGAAGTGGAGGAAAAAGAGGGAAGAAAGGGAATTCAGTGTGTGTTTGAATGTGAGTTACGGTTGTTTTGTTGTAGTCACTTAGAGTAGAGTAATCCCCAGCAAAAGCTTATTGTTCCTCTCATCTATCACAAATCAAGACTGGAAAATATTTTATCCTGACAAGACCATTGGCAAGTATGCCAATGAGACCTCATAAGTATTCATTGGTATATGATGAAAAGTGTGGTTCCCTTTCAGTCAGTCACGTTCTTGCGCTACTGACAAATTGCGAGTGCGCTTATCCTGCTCCCCAGGTGAGTTCACCAACTGGCGAACCCTAGTTGGAGTTCCTCCAGCACCCTCGGCAGTCAGACGTGGTAGAGACGTCCGACGCTAGGCCTATCACTCAGAAGTATGCCCACTTGGTCAGCCCCTGTGCTAACTAGGTTGAATCTACCACAGACCTTCCATATAGCACTGCCCTGTCGGACAATTTATATGTGTAATAACCTGAAGAAAGCCTGCCGTATTTTAACCCTTTAGAACCGGCTGTGTCATCGACTGTATTCATTTTACCGTAACTCTTCAACCATTTGCACTATCAAAACCATTCAAATTGCCCCCGACAGTAGATAATATGCGCTTTTCGGCAATATATGGCTTATTACAGTAATTTGTTACAGTAATTAGCTTTCCATTAGCAAATGACAGCAGCTTTCTGGCAGAGCGGGAAGGAAGGATTTGAACTGAGAGATACGAGGTTAGAGTGTTTTAGGCTGCATTTACACTGCAGATCTTGATGCCCAAATCCGATTTTCTGACTATATCCGATTTTTTTGACGACCCCCCTTACATCATCTTTTAAAAGTGACCTGTATCCGATTTTTGCATTTACACTATACACTGCTGAAACTACTAAATGTAGACGTTCTGACCTGGAAAAGGAAGTAAAACAGCACGAAATGCAATGGATGCAGATGCGAATAGAATTATCCAGTGTTTTGCTTTCCACAATATTTAGAGAAATCAGCAAAAAAGTCAGCAAAACATTGGTCTCCGTAGCGGAGAAAAAAGAGGAGAGCCCATGTTGCAGCCTGGGCGAATTTAGTGTATTTATTTCTGTAACAACCATAGAGGTAACAACCCTGCATTTTTGCCAACAAAATCTCTTCGCCCCAAACAATCAAAAGACATGAAACCTCCGCATTGCTCCACTGTGTGTATCCTTGTTAAAAGGATCCTCCATCGCATATAATAAGTCATGTGATCTCAGTTGGTGGTGTCCACCTGAGTTGACGTCACTTTTTTAACAACGTACGACTCGCATTTACTGGGGAATATCCGATTTGTCTGCTTACATGGCACACGCAAATGCACGTATCTGATTCATATCCGATTTATTACCACATATGAGTGAGGCCTGAATCCGATCTGAGAAAATCGGAATCCATGCGTTTTTTTCCTGCTTACACGTTCACCGGTCATATCCGATCTGTGCCACATGAGAGGAAAAAATCGGATTTGGGTCACTTGAACCATGCAGTGTAAATGGGGCCAGAGATTGCATAAAATAATAAAAGAAACAAACAAATACATGGCAAAAGAAGTGGTAGACAGCAGAAGAGGAAGAGGGAATTCGGTAGATTTTTAATTAAACTTGGGAGGCGGATGGCCGTTACTCTTTCACGAATTATAGTGGTGTGTGCATGTGTTTGTGTGCATGACTATGAATGCATGCATTTGTATGTGTGCGTGTACGAATAAAAAGTGTCTTAAATGAAAACTGTGAAACCCAATGTCACAAAAAAGACTTGTGTATATATGTATTATAGTTTTTCAACTTTAAAGTGTTAGTTTCTTTCATTCGTGATTTTTCTGGGGGGTTTTTTTTCTAAATAAAAATTACATTTAAAAAATACATTTATTCAAATTTTTTTTTTTGGTCTATTTAAATTCTATTTACAAACTCACCACACACAATAATGTTCAATAACTGTAATTTGTTGAAAGCTAATCTTTCTCTGAAAAAGATTACACCTTGCACATGAAGATAGCACATTGTTTTAGTACAGTCAAAAAATCTAAATATGTGAAAAATACCTATTTTAGCTTCAGGTTCTAAAGGGTTAAAGCAGTTCCTAAAGTTGTTTCCTCATCATGTCCCTTCATTTCCAGTGATATTCATATGAACTTTTCTCTTTTGTAATGTCTCTCAGCCATTTCTCTTTCTTCAGTCTTTCTTCAAATCTCCCTCTTGCTCTTTCTCTCTGCTCCACCTTCATACGCCCCATAATGCTGATTGGCTACACATTTGTGTCTGGTTGATGGCCCAACCAACTTTTAAACAGCATTTTTAAGATATCGCTTACCCCACCTTTAAAATGTAATTTGCTCTGTTTTGATCGATAACCTATCCAAACTATACATTTTTATCTTAATACTTCTGTGATAATTTGGATATTTGTTACAGAAATAATGATATGGTTCACTTGCTTTCTCTGGCTCAGACACTGGAATATCTATGTGATTTGAAATTGCGTGGGTGTTTGAATCGAGATCACAATCTATTTACGATTAATCATGCCACATTTGTCCTATATTAATGTTTTGTTATTTCTTTTCTTCCAAAAACCTACACTGTTGACACATTGATGTGGACGTGTCGACATTCAAGTATTTCAGTGGGCTGAAACAGATCACCAGTTGTGACCTAAGTTGGTCAGGAAGTTGGCCAGTTGTGACCTGATTTTTTCAGTTACAATAATTAATCCTAAAATTCGACATTAGTAACTTAAATTCACTATCAGTCACACACTCAATGTACCCCCTAGTTCTTGGCTAATTTTCAGTTAGTTCACTGGAGATTTACTCTGAAAGGATAATTGAATCAGTAAGTTGCTAAGATGAAAACGTCTCGGAGTCGATTACTTAATTTTAAAAGAAATGAGTAACAATATTTATTTTTAAAATGTAGTGGAGTTAAAATTAAGGTATTATGCTTTGGAATGTAGTGAAGTAAAAGTAAATTTTACAAAATAAAAATACTTGAGTAAAGTACAGATACTTGAAAAATACTTTATTACTGTCCACCACTGCATAGGGTTAACTAAAAAATGAATGAGAGCTGGATCCAAACACATGCCAGCCATCTGTCTATGTCAAGTATTGTTTTGTGTAATCACTGTTGGTAAGCTCCATGTCTTGTCCATGTTCTTGTTTTGAGTTTCATGCCACGCCATGCCTCTATACTATACGCTCCCCATAATGTAGAAAATAAAAGAAACATTTATTACACAAGATGTCACACTACACACTGAACAATCAATTTATAAAAAATATCTTATGTTGGGATTGCGATGTTATAAAATGGAGTGAATTCCACAGAAAGTTTTTATCGCTGTTTTAAAAATTGGAAAAAGTTGCAAAATATGAGCCATATATCATTAAACTTGAAAATCTAGCTAGAACATTTGTTCCCTTGGCAAACTTTAGTCGCTTGTTGCCGTATGTGATTGTGAATTATCATGGCATTTGAAATGTTTCTATTTTTGTTTTGGGAGTTCCCAAAAACAGTTTCATATGCATGCAAGGACAAAAAACACTTTAATTGTCTTATAATATGCATTTATTTTTACCTGATTTGCTCAACGACTCTCAAATGATTCGTTTAACGATTCATTTTCCCAAACACCTCCTTTACGTGACACAAATCTGCGTTGATTGGTCAAATGACCCAGTTTATGTTAGCGAGTCGACCATAGCCCACAGCTCGGTGGTAAACACACAATCAAGTCATTATTTGTGTTAGCCCAACGCAGAAGCATATTGATAAAGCAATGCAGTAGTAGCTACACCAAGTAATAACAACGACAAACGTTTGACATATTTCGAAACAATTGAGAGCGAACATGTTGCTGTTAGATGGAGACCTAGAGGCTGCGCGGAGCGTACACAACACACACAACAACATACGTATTCCGCATGCTACAGAAAACATAACAGCAAACATTATTAATAACACTTACAGGTTGTGATTCGGAGGACGAAGCTGATCCATATACACTGGGTACTGAGCCCTCCTTCAGGGACAACCGGCTTGCGAATCCACAGTTGAATTGATTTATGTTTGTGAAGGATTCGTCATTAAAATGATGAGAACACAACACAATCGGGATATACTGTTGTGGTATCGTTGCAAATATGAACTTTAACCACTTCACATATGCTCGTCCCTGGGTAGTGAAAATAAAGTGGCTGTACTATCTTTGCATTGTAGAACACAGCGTCTTCTCAACATGATGCTCAGCTGAAGTATTGAATGTGTTCAAGACTTCAAGTTTACACTTGCGTCTGTGCGCGCAATAACTGGGCGCGGCCAATATGCTAATGTTTCGTATCTACATCACTACGAAACGGCTAATGACTCGTTTCAAAAACAATTTCCTCAGAGTCGACTCTCACTTTTGAAAGACAATAACTTTATGGTGCACTTTCAGATATAAAACTTTGTAGCGTTTATACGCCCGTATAAATATAACTAATTATTACTCATAACGGATTATGATCAATAATTAATAATTTAATTATTTTCAGAATTTACTGTAGCAGAATCAATAGTATGATCATTTTATCAGTTCATCCAATGAACGGAAAGCATAAACAATTATTAATTCTAGGAAATATAATATCTTCCTGGCCAAGAAAGACTAATTCCCAGCTAACAGCTAAATTAAGAAATAAATCAAGGGTAAAAGCATAGGTAACTTAGATCGAAGTTCAAGACAATAAATCTGTAAGCACATAACACAAGACAATTATCTTTAAAATATAAACAAGACTTTATTGATTATTCTAAAACATGAAACTAATATCTAACAAACACACACACACACACACACACATTCATACCAGTGGCAGAAAGAAAGAAAGTGAGGGAAGGAAATGAGTTTTAAGAGTGAGATGATGAAATCTCAAGATCCTATGCACTTATAAGACACACTGTAAAGAGATTGCTGTAAATTTTACAGTAACTTACTGGCAGCTGGATGCCAGTAATTTACTGTAAAATGTATTACAGTATTATTACTGTATTTTCACTTACAGTATACTGGACCTTTACTGTATTTTCACTTACAGTATACTGTACCTTTACTGTATTTTCATTTACAGTATACAACCATTTACTGTATTTGGATTTACAGTAATATTACCGTATTTTCATTTACAGTATTAGTATTGAGTTTTTTTTTTTTTTTTTTTACGTTTACCCCACTCCCAAAAATTACAACAACACATGAACATTTGTCCTTATAATATTCTTTTTAATCATTAAACATTTTGTTTTTAGAAGTACAAATTACAAATCTTGACCTCAATAGCTGGGAAAAAAAAGGCAAAATCACCAAAGTCCATTGAACTAATCTCCTGCAGACCATTTGTATCTGTAGCATGGCAAAAACGTACACACACTGAAAACCAAAACAGGCCTTAAAAAATTAAATACAGTAAAAGTCAGTTTGTGGTGTTATATTTCAGTAATTTTGCCAGTCAAAGTTGACAAGCTCTCTGATGAGAAACACTGAGGGGTTCAGGCGGATGCTTTTTTTTTTTTTGGATCCTTCCAGATTTCAATCTGCTCTGTGCCTTTAGTGTTTGGTGCCATCAGGGTTGATTCTCAGAATGAACCTGCAAGCACAAAGGGGGAAAAAATACATTAATTTTGAGATCGGTGTTGTCAGAATTTTCCCTAAGTCTCAAACTTGATGCTGCATGTACTTTTGTTGATAAAAGCAATTCTGAATGCATCTACAGGGATGGTACATAATTACCTCATAATCCATTACATTCAAATCATTTAAAGGGGACATATCATGCTAAATCCACTTTTTTAGCCCTTAAATGCATTTTGTTGTATATTTGGAGTGATTATAAGTACAGAAAAGTTGAAATTAGTCTCTTCAGGCACTTCTTTGATATCTTTATATTCTGTTTTGGACATATTTTGCAACCTGTTCGGATTTTTCTATTCTCTATGACGTTTTTTAACAATAATATTTTTAATTACACGTCTGTAGCAGTATTACGCCCGTTTCACACATACTCCGTATGCGGTGCGTATGCGGTACAGGAGCAGCACGCGCTATAGTGCTTTCACATATGCTGCGTTTGCAGTGTGCAACTGATCCGCGTCTGTACCACAAACACATTTACTCACTATTTGTATTTCACATCCAGAAGTTATCAGCAACTTTTATTTTGTTAAATAGTCGTTGTAAAACATGCAGTATTGTAGTAGTGGGCATGGATGGAGAAGTTACTGTAAATACAGTAACACACCATTGCGATACATCCATATGAAGACGTTGTTCTGCAGGTTCGTCGTCTTCATTTTCATCTCGCTCCGGGTCCGACTCTGGCTCGGAGCGAGATGAAAATGAAGACGACGAACCTGCAGAACAACATCTTCATATGGATGTATCGCAAAGGACAAGTCGTCCGTTGTTGACATTTTGTTAATAACGTGTGAATAAAAAGTTTCTGTGCCGCTAGATAATCGTAAATCTCTACTATCAAACTACAAAAATGGCCGAACAAGGTGGAGTTGAACCGAGTGTCACCTCTGCAGCATGGAGAGGGTGCGGGGTATGAAGTGTCTCTTTTGCATTTAAAGAGACCGCACCAAAACGAGTTGCTCTCAGACGCATATCAGAAAAGGGGTAGAAAAGGGGCCTGTGGAGCTATAATAATGAGGAATTCAGACCCAAGTATTGCAGTTCCGCTTTATATAGACCACAAATGTACGATTTATATGTAAAAAGGAACGATTTAAAAGCATGATATGTCCCCTTTAAGCTTTATTATTTTACAATACATTCCTGTGTAGCTTAAACAGCAGAGGAACTCCCTGTATATTTTCTATATTTCTCCCCTATATTTAGATAGGTAGGCAAATGCATTTCTGTCTCAGTGCATGCATTGTCTTAGTCTGGCTGTGCAGCCGTTAGCTTAGCGTAGCATAATAAATGGAACCCTTTGTTGCCGGATAGCATGTTGTGAGTAAAAGTGATTAAAAAAACTCAATTACTTCTTGTGGCCTGCGTATTCACAACGAGTACAAGTAGCAATGCAGATTAAGACTAGGCGATTTCCTAGCCAGATATTGACTTGGGACTATATTGGAGCGAAGCACAGGCGAAGCACTGCTACTTGGGCGCAGAGATATCAGGCAACACCTGAAATCCCCCAACTTCCATCAACATACCGGCGTGAATATTAGCTGGCTATTTTTCCTACAGTAGACATAGTGAATGGCGATAAACATGGCGGATTTTGTGAGAGACGAAGAGGATGACTTCTCAGACAGTCAAGATCCAGAACCATACCTCTACGAACCAGAGTTTTCAGAAGAGGAGCTGCGTGCTTTGGAAATAGAACGACAGGAGGAGGTGGTTGCGATCGCTCAACAGCCTGAGGACGTGAGGAGAGCCGACACAAACTGGTGGTGTGAGTGTAGGGGAATATGCCAGCCTATGCCGACTGAAATAGAGTATCTGTGCTGTGGCGAGTGGGACAAGGTACTGCCATCGATGACCAGGCTCAATGTGTCAGATCAAGATGAGGTGCCCGCAGTTGTGTCTCAGCTACCAAGGATTTCTCTGCGTTGATCCATCCTGCAGTCCTCGACTTTTTTGAGAAGTCATCTTCTTTGTCTCTCACAAAATCCGCCATATTCATCGCCATTCACTATGTCTACTGTAGGAAAAATAGCGAACTAATATTCACGGCGGTATGTTGATGGAAGTTGGGGAATTTCAGGTGTTGTGTGATATCTCTGCGCCCAAGTAGCAGTGCTTTGCCTGTGCTTCAAGTCAATATCTGCCTAGGAAATCGCCTAGTCTTAAAGGAACACACCTTTTTGGGACTTTAGATTCTTCACCGTATCCCCCAGAGTTAGATAAGTCCATACATACCTTTTTCATCTCCGTGTGTGCTGTAACTCTGTCTGATACACCCACCGCTAGCCTAGCTAAGCACAAATACTGGAGGTAAACGGCTCCAGCTAGCATACTGCTCCCAATAAGTGACAAAATAATGCCGACATTTTCCTATTTACATGTTGTGATTTGTATAGTCACAGTGTGTACAAATAACAAGGTCACATGAGACACAGGCATCTTTTAACCATATAAATACTAGGAACTATATTCTCAGAAGGCGAAGCACTGCTACTTCTGTGGAGTGATTTGCTCGCAGCACCTGAGAAGCCCCGTGGTGAGGAGCAGAGAGTTCGCTCAGAGTTGCGGTAATCACTCCACCCAAGTAGCAGTGCTTCACCTTCTGATAATATAGTTCCCAGTATTTATATGGTTAAAAGATGGCTGTGTCTCATATGACCTTGTTATTTGTACATGCTGTGACTATACAAATCACAACATGTAAATAGGAAAATGTTGGTGTTATTTTGTCACTTATTAGGATTAGTATGCTAGCTGGAGCTATTTACATCCAGTCTTTGGGCTAAGCTACTGTAGGCTAGCGGTGGGTGCGTCAGACAGAGTTACGGCACGCACAGAGATGAAAAAGGTATGTATGGACTTATCTCACTCTGGGGGATACGGTGAATAAGCTAAAGTCCCAAAAAGTCGGCATGTTCCTTTAAACTGCATTGCTATTTTTACTCGTTGTGAATATGGTCACTTTTACTAAATACATGCTATCCGGACATGCTATCCGGCGGCGCTGCCAAACGCGAATAGAGCGTATAATTCTCGTCTACCACTTCTAGTTGGACGCTTGAACATTTTGAATCCATTCGCGCGTCCAAAGCGAAATTGACACGCGTAAAAAGCAAGCATTTGAAGTGAAATTGACGCGCATCCAATGCGAAATCCGCTTCTTGTGGGAGGGGCAAGTGCTAGACGGTTGTCTGTTTGCAAGATGGCTGATGTTGATTGACCTCTAGACGTGCGTCTTTACATTGACTTAACATTTAAATCACTCGCACCAGACGTTCTATTCGCGTTTGGTGTGAACGCACCACAAGACAATGCATGCACTGAGACAAAAATGCGTTTGCCCACTTATCTAAATATAGGGGAGACAGTGAAAAACCCCTATTTCAAAAAACGGTATCGTGTTCCTTTAAACTTAAATACAATGTAAGTTGCTTTGGATAAAAGTGTCAAATGCATGAATGTAAATGTAATGTAAAAAATATATATATTTTGGGTTACCTAATTCTGCATTCGACAAAATGGACAGCTAATGCTGAAGAAGAGTCTGTTAGCTGGATGATGAGTCTGCCCTTCATAGTCAGCATCCATGTTTTTGCTTAGAGAACAGACTCTCCTGAAACAGACAGTCACAGCAGCCTTTTAGTGTTGTTATAGTTCACAGAAATAAAATACAATAACAGAACTTATTACTAACAACAACGACATGAGGGGTAAAGATGATGTAAGACATGATGTTGTATGGTGTTTATAGTTTTTAATAAATTAATCAACATTTAAAATATTAGTTAGCAAAATTTTGCTATATTGATAATGGTATATTGCTAACCCTTTCCTCCTCCTCCTCCTCCTCAAACGTCAACCTGTTCTGTGTATTAGTGGAGAGCGTCAGCAGTGATGTACAGTCCGGAGGGAATGGCTTCTGCAAATTCAAAATAAAGAACAGAAACTGATGGATGATTATTTAAAAGCACTTTAACTCTGCTGCCTGATAAACCCGTTTTCTCCCCTTCCGTTGGTTTCATCGGCAGTTACATTATATTATGTTTGCCTGCTTAACTAACGCATTCTTCAGCTAATTTAGTTGATGTCATCTTACTCACCTGTAGATGTCATCACCATTACGACGGCAATCACAAGAAAAGACTCCAAAACACACCTCCGACATTGCAGACATGATTCTGACCACAAACTTGAAAATAAAACAAAAGATGTAATTAACAATGGCGTCGCTTAAAGGGTTAGTTTACTTAAAAAATGAAAATTATGTCACCATTTACCTCAACTTGTTCATAACCTGTATTAATTTATTTCTTGTGCTGTAAACAAAAGAAGATATTTAAAATATATATATTAAAAAAAAAGAGTAACCTAACAGTTTCTGGTCCCCATTGACATCCATAGTATTTTTATTTATTTATTATAGAAGTCAATGGGGACCAGCAAACTGTTCCATTACCAACATTCTTCAAAATATCTTCTTTTATGTTCAGAAGAAAGAACTTCATGCAGGTTTAGAACAACTTGTGGGCAAGTAGGCCTAAATTATGACATAATTTCTTTTTGAGGTGCACTATTCCTTTAATTTATTTTTTCACGTTAGCTCACTGTGCACGTCGTTACATCTGCCTAACTAGCCAAGTTGTGATAAATAGGGGACGGAACATACAAAAGTTATAATTTTTCTCTGTTTAATAAGTTTACTTCGGCTTATTTAGGTGAAGTTAACCTACCAGTTGATGTTATCACCGTTATGACGGCAATGAAAAGGCTCCACACACCTCCATCGTTGCAGACTGCAGACATTATACAGATCACAAACCTGAAAATAAATCAAAGCATATACTTGAAAATATTGTTTAAAAACCTCACTTAAACAAGGGTTTCGTCTATCTCACTTTACCTCAGTATTTCACGACACGTTAGTTCGTTGCGGTTAACGTTAAGTAAGTTAGCCTAACCGACGACTCCGCCTGGCGAGCTTACGTTAAAGAGACAGAGGAATACACAAACGTTATTGTTATCGTTTTAACAAAGGAATATTTCGGATAATATAGATGAACTTAGCTTACTTACCAGTTAATAGCCTATTATCACCGTGACGGAGATCCGGCCGACAGTCAGGAAAAAAAGGCACCAAAACCATTCCGACGAAAACAAAAAGACAAATCATGTTAGTTTGCTGTTGACATAAATGAAAACATTTGCAAATATGTGTTTTACATAAAATATAAATAATATACTAACCTTTTTGGAGTTACCGGCATCTTTTGTCCACATTAACTGCCACTTCAACTATACAGTAAAAAAAATTCAAAAGAAATCTCTCTTGCCATTGGTCAGTTTTTCGCGGGCAAGTTCACTACTGTAAATTGATTTACAGTAGAAAAGAATTACAGTAGTGACCATATATTTTCCCATAATCCTTTGCTGTTTACAGTACCATACTGTATAAACGTTTTACAGTATCTTACAGTACATATTACAGTAAAATACTGTTCAAATTACAGAAACCAGTTACAGTGCACAACCTGAACGAACCATCAATCATTAATTTAACCCTTCTATCGTTTCTTAGGCGGGTTATTCAATTTTATATCAACTATACACCAGTTCAGCTAAGAGTCTGGAGGTACTTGCTTGTCCGTGCTTTGAGATTTCCTTGTGTCGGTGTACAGGTGTTTTTCGGGTCCGTTGTTTGGCTGGCGGTCTTCTCGTGCCTGCTAGATCTTGGGCAGCCAATCACGTGGTGTGTTGGCGGATAGATGAAAGTCTTTGAAGTTGGAAGCGCTTTGCAGTCGAAACGTTTAAACAAAACTTTGCAGCAAAACTTAACTTAGAACCGAGACTTTTAACGGAAAAGAAAACAAAGGAAAAGAAAGAAAGTGAGACGAGTTAGATGGCTTGAATGAAGCTGTTTTAAACCCTGATCTTAATTTGGGTCATTTTCTCTGCTCGTCTATGTAAAGACTATGGGCGGATCTAATCCGTGGGGAATTTGCATATCATAATTAATAATTCATAATTAATAATTATTCATACATGTTTGGATTAGATCAGTCTTACATGTTAATAAATCTCCCTCTAAGGGAGGATGTCCTTTTACCTGCATATTTAACTGTGTATCCTTGCATTTTAACTACAAGTTGATTACAGTTAATTACACTGATCACGTCTTACAAAACAGGCAAAATTAATTAGCTCAATTGCCAGAATAATATTGTGGGGATCCACAATATCATCTTACTTTATAGGATTTCAGGAAACGCAATTCTCTGGCCAGAAGAATTGGGTTTGCTGCCCTATAAACACATACTCTTTAAAGTATCTTTAATTGATAAAGCGAGTAGGACCTGTTTGCACTTAAGGGACTTGAAAATGAGCAAAGTAAATGAATCAATCAAATGAATATAATGGATTTAATAAAGGCATGTCTACTTATATATTTACTACAGTTGCCATGGAATATATATATACATATATATTTACAAACATAATAGACATACAAAACACAATAAGACATCAATGAACGAGGAAGTGTGTGTGATATAGAGATATGGATAAACTACACGCGTGAGAGCTAGTAAGAGAGAGAGAGATAGGGTTACTTTCACCTAGACAGTCAACTTTCCTGAAACAACACGAAAACATCATCTTAAGGCTTCTTAGAAGCTCTGTAAAAAGAGATACTTGCGCAAATGTAATCTTGGTCATGCACTCTGTGTCGCGTCGGTCCTGCACGGCCCTGTCTGGCCGCGTGCGTGAGCGGAGTCCTTTGTGTGGGAGGAAGCGTCACGTGGTCACGTGCGCGTGTCTCTGCTTCAGAGAGAGCGCGCGTTGGTTTGAATGTAGGGGGTAACATTACCAACGGAGAATAGTTCGGCTAAGTTCGTTTCACTTCGTGGAAGTGAACAGAGTCGAATACGGAAAACAAAACTTTGACTAACAAAGAAAAGAAAAGTAAAGGTTCCTAAAGGGGAAATCACGCAGTTACATCTTTGTATGGCTGGTGAAGAAGCGCGTGTGCGTCACGTGGTCACGTGCGCGTGCTTCTGGTTCAGAGAGAGCGCGCGTTGGTTTAAAGGTCCCTTGTAGCCGGCTTTGCTGAAGAGATATGTCCCGCGGTGTTCTTTTCACTCGTGGAATTAAAACACGGGGACTTATCTTAAGACTGAAAAACACAAACTAACTAGAACACATAAAAGAAAGGCGAAAGACTCGCCTCGAGACGAGACGTTACATTCTGAAACCAGGACGAGCACGGAAGAGCGCAGTAAGATCTGACCCGGAGGGAGGTTCAGTTCTTCTTTAAAGGAACCTTCTGAGGTGCGAACTGGCCAATGGCATTCAACGAAACTTTTGGCGGCAACCTCGGCTTTGTCTTGTCCGCGTTCGATTTATGGCCGCATTCACAGGTTTTACAAGCAGTCAGAATTTGGTCAGAATCATTCCAAAGATGATTAAACATAGTAAAATACATTTTACGGCTTGTTCAATTACATAGATGACCTCGTTAGATCACAAAGGTTCGGAAAATAGGAAGAAAGACGTATAAGGAGAGTTATATTGCAGAGTTACATTAAAAGCATAATTAAATGCCCTTGTAGTTCGTTTAGAACTACCATACACTCCCAGATCCCTTCATAGGGCCTGGACAAATCGACAAACATAACATATCAAATATATCTCAGTAAAGTCTTTAAATGAGTGAATTAAAGCTTTGTGTATGTGCGTTTTCAGAGGGGACTCTTTGACCGCATGGCATTCCTTTCTCTGCAGAAAGGAGGGGGTTAGTTTGATAAGGTCTGCTTGAAGCTCGAGCCACAGTCATGAAGTGTTCTGGTGAATCTCGCAGGACATTTGAATATGTCATTTCATTGGGTGTTTAAGAGAAAGAACCCTCAAGATTTCTTATAACACCCCTGTGTCACAAAGTTAGCGAGATGTAATGTAAATCAACAAATGGGGAACGAGGATTGGAGTTTATCGAGACTAAACATGCTACACAGTGATTTCTATTTCTCATAGTATGCAAGTCATGTCTCAAACATTAACCCATTAGAGTTTACAAGGCCACACAGACCAAACAACATAAAGGAAAAATCATGAGATGGAACATTGGATGCATGTATCACATGGTTATATATATATATATATACATAGAATATATAGGTTTAAACCAGGGTTCGTTTATTCTTCTCAGCAAGAATAAGGAGGAATCACACTCTCTGGGACATTCCAAGGGGTAATAAAGCTCAGTCTTGTAACAGAACACCCCGTTCTTGGTGTGTGTGTGGGAGAGAGTGTGTGTGTGTGTGTGTGTGTGTGTGTGTGTGTGTGTGTGTGTGTGTGTGTGTGTGTGTGTGTTTTCCAAGTTCCAGGCCTTTTGGGGCTAAAGGCTTTGGGATTTTAGCATGGGGGTATTTAGTTATTCAGATTCACCTTCGCCCAGTCCTTACATCTACATTGCTCGTCCGTCTGTTACTTTTTCATGGCTCTCCCTAGAGCATCCTCTTCAGCTCTCTCCGTATTTTTCCTAAGAACTCCGAAGAAGAACTTTCGGAAAAAGAACTACAAGAAGAACATCTCTGAAGAAGTCGAAAAGAACTAGCACTCGAACTAGTACTCTTTCTTCGGGTCTAAGATTTTATCTCAAATGTTTGTCCCGCCTCCTGGAGGAATTCGGACAATAAGATACTTGTAAGGTTATTTGAGAAGGGGGTGTTTTCCGTCATCCCCCTCGCATCGTAAATCATGTGTTATCTGTGGTCTGCTTTACTCTGCAGCTGAGCAGAGGCTTTAGTTTAGACATAATTTCCATTTTAAGACCATAAACATTTTACACAGATTTCAATCAAGCCATCGTCTGAATTAAAAACATGTGATCGCATTGATATGAGACAATACATTTTCATTCACACAGGAAATAGTTACAACAATTACATGACTTATATGGCATCTAAGCATATTAGACACACACATATTGTAGAAACACATAGAAATATGGTTGAACGATATTTGATTATATCAAGTCCATCAAGAATTGTTTTGTGATGATGTATGCGTTTTATATGAAAAGTCTCTGTGGGTTTTTAATGGAGGTCTCACAATGAAGTCGTTCAGAGGTCTTCAAGAAGGGGGAAGTCTGTTTTACATCTTTGTCATGGGATCAGATGACCTCGTCGCGTTAACTTGGTGGATCCTATCCCGTGACCTCTCTGTCATGGGATTTTGGTCCAAAGAAAGACGGGGTCTGTTAGTCGCAGGTGACCCCTGCTAGGGCCCTGAGCAGTACCATTTCTGAACAGATCTGTCTTGCAAAGTTACCAAACGTTGACAATTAAAGCATTTTTCTGGTTGCAGACTCTCTGGAGCCTGTGGGTGATTTATGGCTCTGAGTTTGGTGATTTGAGTCTGGAATGTGAAGACTCTGTGTGGGATTATGCTTGACTGAATCACATGGAAGATTCAGTTGTGTTTGGGTCCATTCTCGTTGTCGCTACAACTTTGCAGGATGTTTTCATTCACTTAGAGCTATATTACACACTAGCCTACATGAACAGTCATTTTCAAAAATCCATGATAGGGGCTCTTTAAGCGATGGGTCGTGTGTAACAATTCACCTCAATTAACTATTTCATTTCTGTATTTTACCCAACATATTTCATTTAACATTATAATATACACATTCCTTAATCAATTTTACCTACAAAAAACTAATACTTACCAACAATGAAGATCCAAAAAGCAAGGAATCTACCGTAATGGTCCTCCCACCTGCATGAGAAAATGATGTCGGTCACACTGTCATGGCGTTGTCTGAGCGTGTCTTGCACATGCACAGAAGGCGCTTCCCTTTCCCAAATCTAAATAAATTGACTAGATCAAATTTAAATAAATTTTACAGATGACACTAATTAAATATTATGTGTTAAAACATATTAAATTGAAATATGTATTACTCATAACAAAATGTTTAAATAAAGTGATTTTCTTTTTTAAATCTGTTAGATCTATGAAGGGCCTAAATATTTTTTTCACTGTAGGGGCTAATTTACAGATTTGTGCAACAAATGAAGAAGAAGAAACAGAAGTGTTTAATCGCTACTCTTTAAACCCATGTTCAAATTTAGGTCAAATTTAGAAATATTGAAGGTTATAGCTAAATATTTACTGTATCCTCAGGGACACTCTCGATACAGCTTTAGGTAACATTTAGCACATATGAAAAGTAATGTACCGGTGAGTTAATATTGGAATCTTTAAGATGCACAGGTACGTTTAGCGTTCTGTTTTTATCCTTTCCTTTTCTGAACTTTGGGACTTGTATTCAATGCAATAAAATGTACCATAAAAAGACAAAAAGGTTTAGGAGCTGCTCTGTCAGGCTTGTTGTCATAGCGCCTGTGTCTCTCAGACATTGGTGTTATAGGAGGATTTCAGCTCAAGCCTTACATGCGCATCATAATGCCTAGTTATCAGCTTCACCCTCTGGCTAGGATATCAAAATGTCAGACTAGGCTTTGGAAGCAGACACCATTACAGTATCTCTTCACTCACACATACTACATACACGCACACATTTATAATTACAGGATAATGAAGAGATTTGTTTTATATATCACATGAGATGTTTTTATATCACACTGCACAAAGCACACGTATATCTCTCCAACACACACATTCTACAGACTCCCAACAGCTCTGTCACTTATCCAGACAGGATGAATGTGAAAATTAAAATCCTTCAGAGGGTAATGCATGACTTCCACTTTCACCATGATCACCAAGGATACCCAACATGCTTTACTTCCTATAAGAGACTGCAACCCCCTACCCCCTTCCAAACCAATCTAATTTCAGTGGTGATTAACACTCCTTTTATGTATTCACTGTAAGGTATGAACCGGTCGATTTTGGGGAATTTGTATACAATAATTCATAATTCTTCATACAGGTTCGGACCAGATCAACTTTACATTTTAATAAATCTCCCGATAAGGGGTGAGACGTTATTTTACCTGCATGCAAAAACTGCATGCTTGCATGTGTAGCCAACCACAAGTTGATTGCGATTAGCTACACAGATCACGTTTTACAAACAGGTAAAATTGATTATTTTATAGAGTTTAGGAAAATCAATTCTGTGGCCACAAGAATTAGCTTTCCCGCCCTATAAACAAATACTCTTTAAAGTATCTTTAATTTGTAAAGCTCGTAGCTTTTGATCTAGGCATTTCAGGGACCCGAAGTATGAGCCGACACAGTCAATCCATCAAATGAGTATCATGAAATTTAATAAGAAATAACTAGCCTATGCATTTACTACGGTTACATGGGATATATGTACTTACAAACATAATAAACAACGAAACACATAAACATTACAAACATAATAAACAACAAAACAAAAGAAAGAGATCCCCAAAGGGGACTCACGAAGGTATCACATCCTGGCAAGAGTGAGAGAGTAAGACCAGCCGGAACTAGAGAGAGCATTGACAAAGTTCACCCAGACAGTAACCTCTCTGAAACAACACGAAAAACATCATCTTAAAGCTTCCTAAAAGCTGATACAGAAATATACTTGCACAGTTTCTTGGTCTCTCTGTGTCTTGTTGCGTGTTCCTAAAACGGCCTGTCCCGGCCGCGTGCAGGAGCGGATGTTCTTTGTTCCGTGTGCGCGCGTCACGTGGCGTTCGGCGCGCGCGCTTTGAACAGAGGTTTAAAGTCTTTGAGGTAACATTAACAAATTCGGCTGAATTCATCTCCTCTCCTGTGAGATGAATTAGGTTGGAAAACTTAAAGAAAACAAAACAAAACTTTTAAACGAACAAAAGAAAGGATTTCCCGAGGGGAAATCGTATCAGAGACTACATGACTAAGGCAGACGTAGGCAAGGAGGTCAGAGCGCGTAAGACCAGCGGGGAGTTTGTTGTGTGGATGCAATTTATAGCCTTAGAGAACGTGTCCCACCTCTCATTGGCTCGACCAATAAGGAGGGTAGAAGTTCCAGGCGGGAAAGTTGCTCTGTCATTGATTTACGAGTATTTGTCCTAAACGTGGACTGGTTTCTGATGAAGAGGACTAGGGAAGATTCTTGTAATACTAATATTTTGTATCATATTTCATAGATACCAACATATCATATGCACACTCTTTCAAATCTCCAAAATACCAATTTATCAAAACCAAACACAGTATAGGTGAGTTTTGGTTAACCCTAGTTTGCAGAGTTTTAAGCATTAAGAATTTGCGTTTACATGAAACAAAACACATAAAAGGAAAAATCATGCGATGGAACATTAGATGCATGTTAATACATTTATCACATGGTTATATATATATATATATATATATATATATATATATATATAGAATATATAGGATTGAACAGGTTTCATTTCTCCTTCTCAGAAAAGAATCAAGTCTATGCACATTCTTTTGGGTCGTAAACTCGTAACAGGACACTTCGGCCAGTGTTTATCAGTTTGTGTATGTGTGTGTGTGTGTTCAAGTCCCGGGGTTTATATGAAGAAATACATTTAGTTATTTAGATGATCCGTCATTCTGCTCAGTCCTTACATCACTATGAGATGAGCTAATACAGTTGCATTAGCTGTGCAAAACGTAGGGAAATGTAGGTCTCTTGGGTTGTGTCTCTTTCGAAGGTCAGATAAAAAATAAAAAAAATAAACTGACCAGTGCTTTAGAGCAGCCACTCACATTGAACAAGACATTTGCTGCAACTGTAATTACAGAAATATTGCATTGCCTTGTCCATGAGGCAGGATGTCAATATTAGACCAACACTCATTTCCACAGTATATCCAGCAGAGGTGGAAAGTAACGAATTTGCTCACGTTACTGTAATTGAGTAGTTTTTTTTTTTTACTTCTACTTTAAGTAGTTTTTAAAATCTGTAATTTTACTTTTACTAGTATGTTTTGTTTGATTGTTCTGCGTGTCTCTGTGTGAATGAGCTGTGCTCTTTCTACATACTCAAGTACGCGACGCACTTGTAATGGATTTTTCCCTAAACCTAACTACCCTACCAATAATTCTTATACTCTAGCGCGCCTATACATTGACGCTAGCGGAGTTCACACTTCCGCGAGTCTCCCAGTCGACTACAGCTCCAGCTCCCTACCTATACTTCAGCGAGTCTACAAATCGACTACAGCAGAGTCTAATCCTATACTATACTCCAGCGAGTCTTCTTCTATCGACTACAGCCGAGTCCACACTACAGCGAGGCCGGTGGCGTGACTACTGATGAGCGACACCTGTGAGACGCACCGGTCTCATATCTCTCACGGAGGAGCGGGAATTTCCCCTACTACTGGCTGTAGTCTTTAGCCTCTGGCCAAAAAATCCTCAGATGACGCAAAATGATGATTTTTGCATCATCTGAGGATTTTTTCCAGGCAAAAAATACATAAATCTCTCGTCTCAGGGGGATATGAGAGTGGAAAGCATGGTACTTCGAAAATACTACAGGTTTTCTACTAATACAAAGCTCAATGTTAAATCCTGAAGTATCCCTTTAAATTAGCTACTTTTTTACTACTGTCTAATGTGACATTTATTTGAATATCTTCTGGTCAGGTATGACAAATATTTAACTTTATGCCAAAAGTTATAAGCCATAATGAAGCCAAAATTACTTTAATAAAGAGTAATTGATTTCAGCACTCCTTGAACAGGCAGCGACTTAAGCGCGTACTTGTTGCACATTAATGTTTTTTCCTTTTTTTGGAAATGTGTTTGCTGGGAGCTTGCTCGAATGTTTTGTAGATATATAGGAAAATTTTATTTAATAATGTCAAATACCATGTAGCTTTTCTCAGCTTTGCTAGTGAGAGATATGTATAGTATAAGTTTAGCATTATTCATGCAATTCAAACGACTGACTTTTGTTAAAAAGAAATCACAAAATGTACACATTTCATAAATGTTTTATTAAATCTATTTCAATGTAAGGTAAAAAAAAAATTCAGTACTTACTAATATAATTACAAAACCAATTACAAATATATTTACAATGAATAACAATCAAAATAGTATTATCATAAACATTTCAATAAATATACTCTGACTTATGGTAAATGTTTTTGTTTAAAACAAACTATATTATACATTTATACACTTACTAATATAATTACTAAACCGATTAAAATATAATTACAATGAATAATAATCAAAATAGTATCATCATAAATTAATGAATATACTCGGACTTTTTACAGGCTCAATAATGCTTTCATTTTTATTTTTTAAATATTTACAAACTTGTTAACTACATCGTTAAATATATGTAAGGGAACTCCTAATGTGGTTTTGATACTTGGAAGGAAAAAAAAAAGGTGTATTTGACTCGAATAAAATAATATTACATAATATTTAAAAGATTATCTTGCTGTTATACACTCACCGGCCACTTTATTAGGTACCCCATGCTAGTAACGGGTTGGACCCCCTTTTGCCTTCAGAACTGCCTCAATTCTTCGTGGCATAGATTCAACAAGGTGCTGGAAGCATTCCTCAGGGAGTTTGGTCCATATTGACATGATGGCATCACACAGTTGCCGCAGATTTGTCGGCTGCACATCCATGATGCGAATCTCCCGTTCCACCACATCCCAAAGATGCTCTATTGGATTGAGATCTGGTGACTGTGGAGGCCATTTGAGTACAGCGAACTCATTGTCATGTTCAAGAAACCAGTCTGAGATGATTCCAGCTTTATGACATGGCGCATTATCCTGCTGAAAGTAGCCATCAGAAGTTGGGTACATTGTGGTCATAAAGGGATGGACATGGTCAGCAACAATACTCAGGTAGGCTGTGGCGTTGCAACGATGCTCAATTGGTACCAAGGGGCCCAAAGAGTGCCAAGAAAATATTCCCCACACCATGACACCACCACCACCAGCCTGAACCGTTGATACAAGGCAGGATGGATCCATGCTTTCATGTTGTAGACGCCAAATTCTGACCCTACCATCCGAATGTCGCAGCAGAAATCGAGACTCATCAGACCAGGCAACGTTTTTCCAATCTTCTATTGTCCAATTTCGATGAGCTTGTGCAAATTGTAGCCTCAGTTTCCTGATCTTAGCTGAAAGGAGTGGCACCCGGTGTGGTCTTCTGCTGCTGTAGCCCATCTGCCTCAAAGTTCGACGTACTGTGCGTTCAGAGATGCTCTTCTGCCCACCTTGGTTGTAACGGGTGGTTATTTGAGTCACTGTTGCCCTTCTATCAGCTCGAACCAGTCTGGCCATTCTCCTCTGACCTCTGGCATCAACAAGGCATTTCCGCCCACAGAACTGCCGCTCACTGGATGTTTTTTTCTTTTTCGGACCATTCTCTGTAAACCCTAGAGATGGTTGTGCGTGAAAATCCCAGTAGATTAGCAGTTTCTGAAATACTCAGACCAGCCCTTCTGGCACCAACAATCATGCCACGTTCAAAGTCACTCAAATCACCTTTCTTCCCCATACTGATGCTCGGTTTGAACTGCAGGAGATTGTCTTGACCATGTCTACATGCCTAAATGCACTGAGTTGCCGCCATGTGATTGGCTGCTTAGAAATTAAGTGTTAAGGAGCAGTTGGACAGGTGTACCTAATAAAGTGGCCGGTGAGTGTAGATATTAGTCAAGTCAAGTCAAGTATATTTATATAGCGCTTTTAACAATACAGATTGTATCAAAGCAGCTTCACAGTATCAATCAAAACAACATAACAATGTTTGACCTCCACGTTTGGTAGGGCTGATCAATGGTATTAATGATTGGTTAATTAATTTGAATATCCCCAACTGAGCAAGCCAAAGGCAACAGTGGCAAGGAACCGAAAAACTTCATCAAGTGACCTAATGGTGTCCTAAAACTCCATCAGGTGACCCAATGGAGAAAAAAAAAACCTTGGGAGAACCCAGGCTCAGTCGGGGGCCAGTTCTCCTCTGGCGTTTATGAACTAGAGGCCGGATTTACAGTAACTGTAAGATTTGTATGAATGCCTGGCTGAAGAGATGCGTCTTTAGTCTAGTTTTAAACTGAATTTAGTGATCTTAAAGAGCGCGATGGATTATAGGGTGATAGAAGATCCGTTAAATAGACTGGAGCTAAACCATTTAGGGCTTTATAAGTCAGTTGCAACACCTTGTAATTAATATGGAACTTTATAGGTAACCAATGTAGTTAACATTGCAAACTACTTGTCTTGCCTATAAATTTGATACAGAATTTTGTATTATTTTATCACTTCGGGGTAGGTACGCGAAACGAAATTCACAACGCTTTATCTGTAGAGTGGGAAAGGGATCCTCCATAGGAAGAGGTTAGTTGGCACTTCAGCACTGCCAATTTTGTTTTGGAAAATGGGGGGGGGGGAATCCCGTGTTAGGTGATTTTTATGAGGGGGAATTTTTAATTTGAGAGGGGAGTTTTTAATTTTTTTATTATTACATTTATCTCCTAAATGTATGCTCACTCATTGAGTGAGCTCTCCGCATCGCTGGACTACAGAAGCCGCGTCGCCGTCTGAGGGGCACACTAGCAAGCTTAGGACAGCGCCTGAAGAAGCTGGCCGTCTTCGCCACCTTCAGCCATCCGTGCGAGCTACGCCATCCGGCGACATATCCTTTTTTACATATCTATGTGTTCGCCACGGCGACACCCTTCTCTAAAAGAGCAGCGAGATGTCTTTTTTAAGATGTCTTGCACTTCCTGCGGCTCGTGAAGAGCCCCGCTCAGCGTCAGAGACCGCCACATATATGCGCTCTCTGCCTGGGCCAGGAACACGGAGCTCTCGCCCTCTCGTCAGGGGGTCGTGAGCTCTGCGAAGCACTTCCGATGTGGACCCTGCGGGCTCGGCTCGAAGTGTTCAACCTTGAAGCGGTCACTCTGCCCTTTGCAGGACCGCGCAAAGTAGCGCCGTTCTCAAGGCCGTCGGAGCTTGTGGCCGTCGGAGCTTGTGGCTTGTGGAACCCTGACGCGCAGCTGCCGCCCACGAGCCGCACTGTCGTTTTTCTGAATGACGAGGCTGAAGGAAACGCCACAAGGGATTGCTGTTCTATCCGCAGCTAGCTTTCTTTACGTTACAAGAAAGCTACCCCGTGCGCATGCGTCACCGGTGAAATGAGGAAAGAGTGGGTTTTTTTTGTCCCGCCGAGGACGGACTACGCCCCTCTTTCTCAGACATTTATCAGCTCCTCTTATGTCAGCGGCTGGTAATGTCAATATTGCAGCTATGAGCCTGTTATATAACACGCACTGTGATGACGCTTTCTTATCTGCTCGCGCTACCTAAGCTTTTATCGTTTCCCCCTGTGCCTCAGTGGCTAAACCTACAGCTTTCGCGCCAGAGACCCGTGTTCGATCCAGGCTCTCGCAGTAGACAACATTTATGCATCTGGGCTCGCGGCCAGCTTTTCTTACGTACAGAAAGCGAACGCGCCCTCCTGCGTGCGCATGCGTCATCGGCGAAATAAGGAAGAGTGCTTTTTTTTTTTTTTTTCGCCGAGGCCGGACCACGGCCCTCTTTCCCTCAAACATTTCTCAGCTCCTCTTATGTCGAGCGGCTGATAATGTCAAATATTGCAGCTACGAGCCTGTTACATAACACACACACCTGCAAACAAACGCCGTACACACCACACACACCTGCAAACAAACGCCGAACACACTAACTGTGTTGACGCTCTCTTATCTGCTCGCGCTAAACTATGCTTATGTTGTTCCCCCTGTGGCCCAGTGGCGAAACCCAATAGCTTTCGCGCCAGAGACCCGTGTTCTCGCAGCAGATAAAATTTTTATTCAGATCCGGCTCACGCCGATGGTGTTTTGCAGTGTAGAAAAGGTGCCCACTTCTCAGTGTTCACCCCTACGCACAAGCACAACACTTCCCGTGTCATTCACAGAGCCCACTCGCTTAAGCAGCTCGAGTGTTTAATGTAGGAAATGTGTCCACGAGTCCGTGCCCACGCCTGCTTTCTGCCTGCTCTATCACACGGCCATCAAAGACTCATATCAGTCAGATTATAAACGTAAGTCCCGTGCCCGCCCACGAGCGCTCACGCTTACTAACACACATCCCCCAAGCGCCGCCCGCGCATTCCAGAGTTGTCACAAAACGCCGTCCATCCCAAGTGATCGCGACGTCACTTAACTGAAGGTGCTTTAAGTGTAGAAAATGTCCCCACTTCACAGTGCTCACCCCTACACGCAAGCATTACACTTCCCGTGTCACTCACAGAGCCCACTCTCATACGCGGACACAAGCCGCTCGAGTGTTGAATATGGGAAACGCGCCCACGAGCCCGTGCGCGCGCCCACTCTCTACCCGCTTTGTCACACGGCCAATACATACTTATATGAACGTAAGTCTCGTGCCCACTTCCGAGCGCGCACGCTTACGAATATACGCTTCACCCAAAGTGTCGCCTTTTGCCACAAGGCTGTAATAATACGTTCCCCATCCCAAAAGATCGGGGCGTCACACAAGTATGTAAGTCTCGTGCCCGCTCACAAGCGCTCACGCTTACAAATAGGCACCTCGCCCAAGGTGCTGCTCGCGCACCACAAAGCAAACACAAAACGCTCCCCATTCACAGTAATCGGGTCGTCACTCACAAAACAGTTTGTCACTGCTGTCTGCGAGCCGCCGTGTTCAAACACCGAGAGCGCGCGCGCTGCGCACACACCTCCGGTTCAGCGCGGTTCGAAACGACTGTGAATACAGAAGTAGCACATCTACCTCGCACAGAAATAGCGAACCTGTTGTGCAAAAGGGCTATAGAGATGGTGCCGCCTTCTCTGAGCGAGTCGGGGTTTTACAGCCGTTGTTTTCTTGCACCAAAGAAAGACGGTGGCCTCAGACCCATCTTAGATCTGAGACATTTGAACAGAGTGCTTGTGAAAAGACCGTTCAAAATGCTGACAATCAGGAAACTTCTTGCGCAGGTGTGCCAGAAGGACTGGTTTATATCTCTCGATCTGAAAGATGCTTTTTCAGATTCAGATAATTCCCCGTCACAGGCCATTCTTGAGATTCGCCTTCGACGGCCGGGTTTATCAATACACTGTCCTTCCGTTCGGCCTGTCCTTAGCACCTCGTACAATTGCGAGGTGCATGGACGCGGCGCTCATCCCCCTGAGAAATCGGGGCTTGCGAATTATGAACGATCTGGACGATTGGCTGATTTTAGCACAGTCAGAGATGGAACTTATCTCACAAGACAGTGCTCCTCAGTCATCTGAAAAGCCTGGGTCTCTCGGTCAACTGGACCAAGAGCTCATTACGGCCCAGTCAGTCAATTTCCTTTTTAGGAATAGAACTAGACTCCGTGGCTATGACGGCTCGCTTGTCAACATAGCGCGCGTGCCGTGTTTAGCGCCTAGCCGCGTCTTTTCAGAAAAACAGCCTCATTCCTATGAAAACGTTTCAGAGAATGTTAGGCTGTATGGCTTCAGCTGTAGCAGTACTCCAGCTGGGTTTACCACGCATGCGCCCGCTACAACGCTGGCTGAATGCTCGCGCACCTCGCCGGGCTTGGGCCGCCGGCCGCCAACTAATCAGAGTGACTCAGACCTGCATTACAGCTCTGCAGCCCTAGAAAGTGGCCGATTGGTATCAGCGGGGAGTGATGATGGGTGCGATCTCACACCGAAAAGTCATCTTGACAGACGCGTCCAACACAGGTTGGGGCGCGATCTGCGAGGGCACACCGGTTTTTTGGTCTATGGTCAGACCAAGAGAAGCTCCTCCACATAAACTGTCTGGAAATGATAGCGGTCGAGAACGCGCTCACGCGCTTTCTCCCTGTCATTCGGGACCACCACGTTCTAGTCCGTTCGGACAATATGTCGGTGGTATCCTACCTGAACCGTCAGGGCGGAGTCAGATCCAGGAACCTCTGCGATCTGGCAGAACGCCTTCTAGTTTGGTCTCAGCGTCACCTGCGCTCGCTGAGAGCGACGCACGTACCAGGCCACCAGAACGACGGCCCAGACAGACTGTCCAGGGACAACGTTCCCCAGGGGAATGGTCCCTGCACCCCCAAACAGTTCAGAAACTATGGCGCCTATTCGGCAGAACGGAAGTAGACCTTTTTGCGTCAAAAGACAATGCTCACTGCCCAGTGTTCTTTTCGAAGAACAAGGACGCGCTGGCCCAGAACTGGCCCAACCGCCCGCTTTATGCTTTCCCACCGATCTCACTGTTGTCACAGGTAATAAAGAGAATCAGGGAAACGCGCCACTCGGTGCTCCTCATAGCCCCGCGTTGGGAGAATCAGACTTAGTTCCCGGAGCTAACGCAGCTGTCACAGACAGCTCCATGGCCCATTCCGGTGAGAAAAGATCTCCTCTCTCAGGCTCGCGGCTCGATCTGGCATCCCCACCCAGAGCGCTGGTCGCTGCATGCGTGGGTGATCAACGAATACCCGTTGCTTTGCCAGAAGGAGTAATGAACACGATCGCGCAATTCAGAGCCGTTTCTTCTAGAAAGCTCTATGCGTCTAAATGGTCTATGTTTTCTAAATGGTGCACCGACAAAAATCTGGACCCACGGAAATGTGGGGTTTCGTGGCTGCTCGTGTTCTTACAAGAGCTGCTGGATAAGGGCAGGTCCCCATCCACGCTCAAAGTATATGTGACGGCGTTGTAGCGTTCACAGAACCAACGCACGGCCGGTCACTAGGGGAAAACGAGCTGGTCATCCGCTTCCTTAGAGGAGCTAGAAGGATGAACCCTCCACGCCCCCCGTCGGTTCCTATGTGGGATCTTTCCTTGGCCCTCGAGGCCATGAAAGCCTTTCCCTTCGAACCACTAGAATCCGTGGACCTGAAATACCAATCACTTAAAACCGTTTTTCTGACAGCCTTGTCATCAGTCAAACGTGTGGGGGACCTTCACGCGCTGTCTGTCAGCGCTGCGTGTCTTGAGTTCGGGCCAAATGACTCCAAAATCATTCTCAAACCTAGACATGGCTATGTTGGCTAGGTGATTGGTACTCCTTTCAGAGCGCAGGTCATTTCCCTATCGGCTCTGCCAGCATCCGATAGCGAGTGTGATATTAATCTCCTCTGCTCAGTCAGAGCGCTGAGATTTTACACTGCGCGCTCCGCCTTTTTCAGACGCACGGAGCAGCTCTTTGTTTCGTTTGGTGGGCACACTAAAGGTCTCGCCGCCTCGAAACAGACCCTGTCCAGATGGATAGTGGACGCTATCGCAGCTGCTTACGCGTCAAAAGGCCTGCAATGCCCACTGGGCATCAGGGCTCACTCCACTAGAGGCATGGCCTCATCGTGGGCGTGGTCCAGCGGAATTTCCATTCATGACATATGTGTGGCGGCGGGCTGGGTTTCCCCGTCCACCTTTGTCAGATTTTATAATCTGGAAGTTCCCGCCCTGCAGGCAAAACTTCTGGCGGTATAAGTGAGATGTAAGTACTGTCCAAATGTATAGTGCGCAGGCTACTCTCACAACAATCAGCTCTCCTGGTTGAGCTGCACTATTGGGTTATTGCTATATGCTTACACAGACCGGCGCCGCCGCTCTGTTGTTCCCTCTAAGTGCTTATGAACATGTACTGGCCCGCACTGCTGCTGGCCACCTATTTTTCCCACTTATCAGGGCTCCCCGGGGCTCATGTAGTGGATGCTGGCGCGCACGGCGTTGACAAAGGGTTCCCGTAGCGTAAGCTAGCTTACGCAATACGAGAGAACCTCTCGTAAGAGATCGAATCGGTTACCTAACGTAACCTCGGTTCTCTCTAGATGAGGGAACGAATATTGCGTTGCTGGCCGTGCTCGCCGCCACGAGCGACTTTCGCTTCATTCAATGAAAACCAGGGATTCAGCCTACGAACTTCGCTTATAAACACTCTGGCCACGCCCATTCTGGCGGGCTATGATGCAATGAAGGCGCGGGCGCCTCTCATTGGACGCGAGTTCACTCAAGTTCGTCTATAGGCTGCAGCAGTTGCCGCAGAGCAACCAATGAGCTCGCTAGGTAGCCCGCTCAAGGTCTGCAGCTGCTGCACTGCATTGACAATGGATACAAATGAAGGATAATTTTTTGGCTTCAATATCTCAGAAAAGATTAATCTTTCCTGTAGCGTAAGCTAGCTAGTTTACGCAATACTCGTTCCCTCATCTAGAGAGAACCGAGATTACGTTAGGTAACCGATTTGTTACTCATGATGCAATGCTGGCCCGATTATGCAAGTGACAATTCCGTCTATCCCGACTCCCGAAACGTGAGTGTATTATCGCCACCTGTAGCGCGCTTAACGACTGCCTTGTGCAACCCATGTTGAGAGACGAGAGAGAAGACGCAACACCGCTGAATCACTCATGCGGTTTGTGAAATTGCGTCTCGCAGAAAGTTTTAAAATGACTGATTTGATTTTATAATCTGTGTGGATTCATTTACTAATACAACCTACATGCTAAAGTGAGTCAATGTTTGCGGGAATTTCCCGCATTATAAGTGGGAGACCTGCAGGAATGTTTAAAATTATGCGCAATACCGCGGCGAAATTCGAGCCCTGACTGCATTGTCATTGGGCCCAGGCGAAGCTCCTCGTCAGATCTGGATCCCGCAGGCTGCGGGAAAACCTCTGGATAAACAAAGACACTAAAATTAACATAGATGCCATTCTTCTTTTGATGTAACGAGTACATCATGAACTAAGGGAAGTGTTCCCAGTTCCGGCTGACCTAATCTATGCAGCCTAACATTGAATTATAGAAGTCTTTAATGTATTATGTGTATGCTAGGGCAAAGAGAGTCTTTAATCGAGCTTTGAACTGACAGAGTGTGTCTGCTTCCCGGACAATGGTAGGAAGACTATTCCAAAGTTTTGGTGCTAGAGAGGAAAAGGATCTACCGCCAGCAGTCGATTTTGATATTCTAGGTATTATTAACTGGCCGGTATATTGAGATCGCAATAGACGTGAAGGACTATAATGCGTTAAGAGCTCGCTCAAGTACTGCGGAGCTAAACCATTTAGTGCTTTGTAAGTAATCAACAATATTTTAAAATGTATACAATGTTTAATAGGCAGCCAATCCATACTTCCTGGTTCTGGTAAGAACTCGAGCTGCTGCGTTTTGAACTAGCTGTAGTTTGTTTATTAAGCGTGCAGGGCAACCAGCCAGTAGAGCATTACAATAATCTAGTCTTGATGTCATGAACGCATTAACTAATTGTTCCGCATTTGTCAATGAGAGCATATGACGTAATTTAGATATATTTTTAAGATGGAAAAATGCGGTTTTACAGATACTAGACACGTGACTTTCAAATAAAAGATTGGCATCAAAGAGCACACCCAGGTTCCTAACCGACGACGAAGACTTAACAGAGCCGCCATCAAGTGTTAGACAGTATTCTAGGTTTACGTGTGGAAGTTTTTTGTCCAATATTCAGAATCTTTGTTTTTTCAGAATTTAGTAGTAGGTAATTACTAGTCATCCAATTTTTTATATCAGCTATGCATTCCGTTCATTTTGTGAATTGGTAAGTTTCGTTAGGTTTTGAAGAAATATAGAGCTGAGTATCATCGGCATAACAGTGAAAGCTAATCCTGTGTTTCTTAATGATATCTCCTAATGGCAGTGAACAGCAGTGGTCCTAGTACTGAGCCTTGCGGTATGCCATACTGAACTTGTGATCGATAAGACATCTCTTCATTTACTGCTACAAACTGATAATGATCAGATAAGTATGATTTAAACCATGCTAGTGCAATTCCACTAATGCCAACATAGTTTTCTAGTCTATTTAAAAGAATGTTGTGGTCAATTGTGTCAAATGCAGCACTAAGATCAAGTAACACTAATAGGGAGATACAACCACGATCGGATGATAAAAGCAAATCATTTGTGACTCTAACGAGAGCTGTCTCGGTACTATGGTACGGTCTAAATCCGAACTGAAAATCCTCGCAGGTATCATTTTTTTCAAGAAAGGAACACAGTTGTGAGGATACTGTTTTTTCTAATATCTTTGACAGAAAAGGTAGATTAGAGATCGGCCTGTAATTGACTAAGTTAATTGATTAGTGTGCTATAACAAACTGTATTTAGTTTTCACTAGTATTTTTGTTATTGTGTAATGCGCGTTTGTTTACCCCTAAGGGTTAAGCATTACTGTTCAGGCCAAATTATGAAAGTTGTCTCTCCAGCACAGAAATGCACAGCCCTCCACAAGGATGTTACCCTCTTATTATCAGGTTCCCTTCATGATATGTTCTTGGTGTCTCTGAAATGGATCAAAGCACTACAGGAATTAAAAAAATAATGTTTTTATCAAATAAAACTTTTCTCCCTCCTTCCCAGTATCATTAAGTTCCATACCCCTCCATCATCAAATTATACAGTTATGAGAAAGCAGAGGAAATAGTCACTCTGATATGATTCTGTGGTGCCAAAATTTAATACGTGAGGTGTTTAATTGTGCCTAATGTAGTTACATCCTACATAGACCATTCATCAGAAGGGCAAGACATCAATGACATTTCTTTGATGCAAAATCACTTTTCTGCTCTTTTTTTTTTTTCTTATGAATCATTTAGAAATGAAGAGAGCAGCAGCTATGCCCCTGGCTAAAGACACTCCAAGGATTTGCCCTTTTATTCTCTGAAATGTTCCACATCTTTCTGCAGTGTTCTTAGTGGAATACTACAGAGTTATTTTCAATAGGATGGAGAGGAAGACAGCTCTGATGCTGAGTTTGTGTGTCAGAGAGAGAGAGATAAAATATGAGAGAAAGGCCATGAGAGAATCATAGTGTTAGTGGAAATAAGGGAGAACTGAAGATGTGGGACAACTGCTCTAACAGATCTTCTGTGCTAATTTCAGCTTCAGTGTGCATAAGTGTAGCTTCTGGCTTCCTGAGAAAATAATATACCATATGCAAAGCACAGCGGCAATATTCCAGTGCTAGGTTACCCAAAGCACTAGGTAGAACATTAGTCATAAGTAGCAATTAATCTCTAAAGCATGCTTCCTAAAAGAAGAGCATTCTAAATAGCATGTAAAAATGTCTGTAAAAAAAACTAGAGCCTCAGGTCACTCGTATCGTTTCTTGGAGCTCTCACAGTTACTGTAATTATTTACTCACCCTCACATTGTTTCAAACCCATATGACTTTCTTCCATGAAGCACACATTTTGAATCCACTCATTTCAGTGTGTTAATGAGAACTGAGGCAATCAAATAAAATAAAAAAGTACCATTAAATTATTTAAAAAAGTGCTAGCATAGGTAGCATTTACTTTACAGTCATGTTCCCTGTGTACATACATACTGGGTATTTATTATAGTAATTCCAATAACTAATTAATAACTAGGTACTAACCCTGAACCTACCACTAAACCTAACCTTAACCAATGTGGTTACCTAATATTACTCAGTACATTCTTAGGTAAGTACAAGGTGAAATTGCAAAAAAATAAATAATAATTGACCAATTAGAGTCACTAGATAGTTATTACTATTACTGTCGGTCGGTGAACATTTCTATCGTAAAACAGTTGTCTAATACTTACCAACCACTTACATCTAGCAGGAACTCTAGTTGTCTTGTGACAGTGACGGTAAGACAGTAAGACCTGACTTCTTTAATTTGATTGACCATCACAATCATTTTGACATTGTAAGACTGAAAAAAAAACATGAAGAACTGGAAGAGAGGGCAACTCTCTGAGAAAACAAATGAAATTAACATTTGAACTCTCTCTTGTGAAGTTAGCATCACCATTTGAGACGCAAATACATCTCTTTCCCTCTTCCCCCATTCCTTTCTCTCTCATGCTGAGATCACCAAAATTCATCCAAAAATCTATATGGTTTCATGTGAATTTTTATCATACAGTATTATAAATGTTTGGCATAATTTGAAATGTATCAGTGTGACTTGTACAAATCTATCATTCCCAAAGAAGTAAACCAAAAGGTAAATAAAGTTCTTAAGAGTTTAGAGATAACTGGCACACAGAGGAGGGTGTGTCTTCCAGGCATTCTGCTCACAAAAGGTGTAAACTCTGAATGCAAATTCCCATTGTTAGAATTGTATGTGAAAGAAGTTTCTGTCTATATAAAGAAATGCAACAACAGGCTCAGGGCAATTATGTAACTCAGATCAGCCCATAATGTTAAAGGATCTCAAAAACTTCACCATTATGTAACCACTGAGACCAATCAGACACAATTATTTGTTATGGTTAACAAATAATATTTAAAACTCACTCTGGGACCTGTGGTCCCATCCCCCAACAAGGGCAAGAAAGGTCTTTGGTTACTAGTGATGGGAAGTCTGGTTCTTTTCCGCGAACCGGTTCTTTCGGACAGTTCGTTTCAATGAACTGGTTAAAAAAAACGGTTCACCAGTTCTTTTACGTCCTCACGTAATGACGTCAATTCTACCATCCCGGCGGATAAAAATACATTCAAATTAAGGCATTTGTAATCATAACTTCAGTTAAATAATAGTAATCATCATAATCATCTTTACATTTACGTTTTGCAAATGAACCCTGTACAGGCGATGAGCAAATGGTCCCGCAGATGTTTCACAAGTGAATAAACTGGTCTTCATCGATTTGATTTTATTTGTTATTATATAAACTTACATTTCGCCGAATTCGGCCCCTCATTTAAGTCCTCGGTTCACCCGTGCTCATGTATCAGCACAGCATGCAGTTGGGCGAAAGAAAGTTCGGTTCAAAGACGGTGCTATCACGCATGCTCAGCATCTCCAGCTCATCAGTTCTCCGTATCGAACGTGTTCTTGAATCACCAGTACAGAACCGAGAACTGTTACAGTAGGCCTGTGTGTGCTGAGCTTAGAACTGCTGAAACCTAGGCTATACAGTCGACAAAACTAAAAAGTCGATGCATGTCTCCAGTATGTTTAATAGCCTACGTTATGTTTTGATTAACACATTATAAACATTTACTAAGCACCCTTAAAACCTTGGCAAGAGTTTACGTCAAAGATTTATATCAACTAGAAATTAATTTAGCTGTTCCTGAAAATAATGTTTAAGTATAATAATAAATGTTTAGTTCCCTATCATTCAGTCACTACCACGTACAGTAGGTCATGACTGACCAATAGGAATATCGCTAGAGAGACAATCTACTTCGAGTGAAACTAAAACAAGCCAATACACTGTGGCGTGCAATCATTTGCATCAGCTGTGCAGCCTCGCAGCGCGGGTATGAGCAGCTGTTGCGATTGCACACTAGCTTTTTGCTTCGGAGCCAACACTTCGATGCTGTTTGAATTAAACAAACCTTCTGAAAAGACGACTTCTCTTCACGGCAGAGTGGGTGTTACGGTGCGACAGCGTGAACAGCCTTCTTTCTCTCTTTCTCTCTCTCTCTTCCAGAGCAAATAAAAGCTGTTCTAACGGCTGGTAAGGTGCGCTGCACAGAGCGTGCAAAAGCTGTTTTCACAGCTGGTAAGGTGTGCTCAGAACCCGGTGAGCATTCTCTGCTCCATTGTCCAGGATGGCCATCCCATTGAGGACTATGTGTGGGAGTTTTTTAGTGTCACCTGGCTCCCTTAATAGAATGTTTTTGGACTGGGGTGGACAATGACATTGATTGATGCCACGGGGAGGTCCCAGCTGGACCCTGGCACAGTAGTTGGACTTTGCCCTGCTGCTGTGTGGATCTTCCTTCACTGTGGGCGAAGCAGAGCCGAGCGGTCTTTGGACAAGATGGCAGCCGCCACCCCTGTGTCTTCGGACAAGATGGCTGACTCTACGCCTGCGTCTTCAGACAAGATGGCCGCCTCTACACCTCTGTCTAGGCCGGTGTCTTCAGACAAGATGGCCACCTCTGCCCCTGAAGCGTCGGATCCACCCTGGCCTCCTGAAGCATCAGATCCGCCCTGGCCCCCTGAAGCGTCGGATCTGCCCTGGCCCCCTGAACCATCGGATCCGCCTTGGCCCCTTGAAGTGTCGGCTCCGGCCCCCTGAACCATCGGATCCGCCCTGGCCCCCTGAAGTGTCGGCTCCGCCCTGGACGCCTGCTCAGCCTGCTCCGCCCTGGATGCCTGCTCTTTCTCATTCTCAAGGCCCTCTTCCATTCCACTGACCTGGCCCTCCATCCCACCCCTGTTCCACCTCTGACTCACCACCCTCATGGACCATCTTTTTTTTTGTGGAGTGTATGGAATCCACTCCTTAAAGGGGAGCTCTATCATGATTCCTGTCTTGTGTTCACTTTTAAAACTTTTTGTAATCCTAATGTAACACTCGTGTCACTCTCAGGTTGAGGTATGCTGGGACAATGCTGGGTTGAACAAAAGCGCGATGAGGCAGATCCACATGCAGATTAGGTTTATTAACTAAATGGGTAAACTAGGAAATACAGAGCTGGAGCCAGGAAAACAAAAACAAGAGCATCCACAGAGAAACGTTGGCTCTTTCTCAATTCCAAGAACGCAAAGTATGGACTTGCGTTCTTGTTGAGACCGGTCTTGCCAGGCGACCTTGAAAGAACGAACTCGGAAGGATGCAAGGACACAGAAAGCATCTTTGTGATAATTGAGATGTGCTGCGATCTTGCTGCGTCTCAGCAAATAGCGATTAATGACCAAAGCACAATAAATACAACATAACATCACAAACAAATGCCACAACCTATTAAACATTTCTTTCATATTATTATAGACATTGTTTTCATATAAGTTTATATCTGTTTTTTTATTTTATTTTACAGTGTGTATTTATGAAAATAAGTAGCCTATGTGTTACCTGTGCTTTGTCAATGTTAAGATACTTTTTAATATGAACAGGGTTTGTGTAGTGTAACTTACAGTTTGTACAGTATAAAAACCAGAGATTGAAGTGGAAAAACTTCAGTGGGGGGTGGGGGGAATGGGTAAACGTGGTAAACAGCTTAGATATATTAAGTGATGTTTTTTTTTTTTAAATCTTAAAATGCAGTATACAGCAGGGCTATTCAAATGACGGCCCGCAGGACAAATTTAGCCCGACAATCATCTCCATCCAGCCCGAGGGCACCCAAACCTCCCTCTTCCGCTTTTACTGGCATTGTGGATAAATTTAGTTAGAGGCAGGCAGTGGCAGCAGTGGCACCTGCAGCTGTATGGCTATACGCACTGTGTGTACATATGCGTGTGTACTCCGACTGACCTAAAAAACTTTTTCCGTGAGAATATTTCAGCAGTTATTATAAGAGTCTCGATTTCTGTCGACCGAATCAGCGATACCATTTATTCGTGAATTAATCTTGAAAAAATTATTTTGGCTCGATTCTTTATTTTCCATGAATTGGCCAAACATGCTTGCATAACGTCTGAACCGATTCGGAACGAAAATGATTTCACTGAATCATTTGAAGCAGTTTCTCAGTCAGTAACAACAAATAGAGAAGAAATAGCGCTGTTTTCAGTTGTTTAACTAGTTTACTTTGAACTACGCAGCATGGTTCATTGGATAACGAAAGGCAACCTTAACCCTTTCGCACGTACGATCACACCGGTGTGATCAGTCTTCGCTGGTCCCTGGAGCATACGATCACATTGGTGTGATTAGAACGGTCAGTGCATCACGTGATCAACTGCTAAATTCAAACGTGCTTTCACGCGTTGGCTGGCGCTGAGCCAGAGACGGCTCACTGAGCTCAGTGCTTACATACATGTATATCACAACTATTCAGTGTTTTCAACCACATAATGTTTTTTTTTTAGGTTTCAGACATTTAAATACACATAAGTACTAGCAAAACAATGATTTTGAGTTTGTAAAATACACACTAATGTCTATGGAAGTGGCAATTATAATCCTTTCCATTATAATAAGACGACACGGTTATTCATGTTAGATACACATTGTGTAAGTAGCTTTACATTTTGCCCTATTCTTCTCCCAGTTCACCGGCCACTTGCTTTCATGTATTTTGTGATTAGTGGAGAAATGTATATGTTGTAAATCCAACAGATCCGATTCTCTGAACTGTGGCACAAACCAACATGTTTGTCAGAGGCCCATATATCGAACATACAGCTCAACTAACGCAATCGCTATAAAGGAGTTTAAACAACAAAACACATCCACTTGCACATATTTGACAATCGGAATATCAATGTTTCATGCTATAGCTAATACATTTGTCAATATTTTGAATAAAAAAGGAAAATTACATAAAAGCAGATCATCATTCAGGACCTGTTTACACGAGAACGCTCGCAGGTGAAAATGTAAAAATATTTTATCAGATTTGCCTTTCGTTTAGACGGCGACAGTGTTTTGGGGGCTTAAAAATGCAAAAAAGTGAATCCACCCTCCAGAGTGGAAATCTTAAAAACGCTCCACCGTCGCGTTCCCGTCTAAAGGGTAAAAACGCAGAAGTCTGTTAGACAGTGAAGACACCGATCTGCTCACGGTGGCTCTCGTCTCGTACGCGTTTACGTCACAGGCACACGTCACAGGCATGCACCACGTCCTCGTCTGTCCAGACAAAATTGTCAGCTTTTGCTTGTCAGATTTCGTGCTACTAGGGAGAGAAGTAGAAGGAAGGTTGTACGCAGGCGCACAGACTTGGTGTTGTTGTGTGGCAGTGCTTCACATTGCCACCTAGCCACCTGAAGTGCATACTACATCGAATTTCACACACTTTTGCGTCACCATATCAACATAGCCTCATTCAGCGGTTTATTTTTTTATATATATATACTGTATATATATATATATATATATATATATATATATATATATATATATAACATAACATATATATAACATATTAAATTATAATATAAATTGACAGTGGTAGTGAGTAGCCATGCATGGTTTTACCCGTGGTTACTAAATTCCACCGTCAAATTCCCCTTGCAAACATATCTCCGGCCCACCTCAAATTTTCAATTTGATAATCCGACCCTCGAATGACGCTAATTGAATAGCCCTGGTATACAGTTTGTACAGTATAAATGTCATAATGTCTATGGAATGTCCCCATAAAACCCAGGGTGTGTGTGTGTGTGTATACATGCGTGCGTGTGTATGAGCATGCGTGGGTGTGTGTGTGTGTGTGTGAGAGAGAGAGAGATTTCTTGCTGAAGGGCATTTCCAATGCATCATTGAACCACTGGATTACATTTTGAGAGTCAGACGAACACTGATGGCAAACAATGCTGGCGGTAGTGAAGAATGATTAAGATCACAATACTCAGCTTGTTTAAATTTTAATAGGATGTAACTGCCCCCAACATTCTCCACAAGAATATTAAACACTGAAATTAACATTCTCCTTCCATTTAGTTTCAGAAAATGTGTCCTTTTTTTTTAAAGGGAAAGGTTTGAGAATTCATTATGTCTTATAATGATTTGTCTCAGTATATGTTTGTAAAGAACCAAAAATGTTCTAGATCATTACTAGATCAGCTTCACATATATATACAAAATGTAAACATGATTCTAAATAAAAATGTAATTGTGAATCTAAAACTTCATATGGTTATGTATGTAACCCTGGTCCCCTGAGAAGGTAACAAGACTTCATTCGCTGTTGACTATGGGTTGCATCCCACAGAACCCACTGTCTGAAGCGCATGTAAATTCACTGCAATCTTATTGGCCAATGGCATTCCGGTGATGTCACATGAATGCCCAAGTGTACAAAAGTGTGCCTGCATTACATTTCATCAGATTTTAATTGTCTGAAGGAAGATGCACAGCCATACCCGAAGCATGGCAGCACAATTGAGTGCCTCGTTCCCTTCTTAGGGGACCAGGGTTACATACATTACATCTTGGTTACAACCTGCGTTCCCTGATGGAGGGATTGAAACGTTGAGTCGAATGACGAAACTACGGGTCGAACTTAAAGGGCCACTATCATGGATTTTTCAAAGTTTCCTAATGTTGTTTTGGAGTCTCCTACAACAGGTTCACATGCATCAAACGTTAAAAAAAAACTGTTTCATTTACTCATAATATACATTTGCACATCAACCAGATTTTCAATGATTCTCAAAAAGACTCTGCAAATGAATCAATCTCTCTAAATCCCTCCTTTCCGCAAGCTACTCTGCTCTGATTGGCCAGACAGCTCAGTCTGTTGTAATTGGTTTACTGTGTAATTCCCATTGCCATACAACGACAGCTCTGCTTGTACTGAGGCTTCCTTTCCTTCACCGTAAACTAAACACAGTATCGAACAATGACGTCGATTTTACCATAATCAATCCGAGCACGAGTCCGATGATGAAACACTAGAAGAAGAACCATTCATTCAACACGAACCTCCATCGCAAGGACGACTCGAGCAGGACGTTTCAGAGATTCACTACTCAGTTTGAGGTAACTAATAGCTGAACTCTAGCGTGAATGACTGATGTAACATAAACATTGGTAAAAACAAATCTTGCTTCATGCTTAATCTTTCCTCAAAGTAGTGAGAACGACAGACAATCTGCATTAATAGACAGAGTTTTATGTAATAGTGTCCCACAGCTGTTTAGCTGACTGACTCCGATATTTGAGAAGCAGTCATCAGTAAGTGGCAATAAGTGGGCAGGCTAATGTTTCGTCTTGATGTCACGACGAAACGGCTTATGACTCGTTTGAAAAACAATTAATTTCATTGACTCAGAGTCGACTCTTACTTTTGAAAAACAACTTTATATACGGTGCACTTTCAGTTTTAAAACTTTGCAGGATGTTTGTATTCACTTACAGCTATATTACACACTACATAAAAGGTCATTTTCAAAAATCCATGATAGGGTCCCTTTAAGAGCCCCAATGGGAATTGGCCAGTGGAATTTGCATACCACTCCACAATAGGGGTGTGCATCTCCATAACTGAGGCTGATGCGATACGCATCTCTATGCATAGCCAACGATACGCAACATTAAGGATACACATGAAGCAGCTACTGATGCGATGCGATACAATTCACCCCTATTACGATGCAGTGCGATTCAATGCAAAATGATGCAATGCATAAATTAACATAAGTGCCTTCTGACTTTGTGTGTTTCCAAACATTGGATTTGTAATTATTTGGTGGAATTTGCAGCTCTACCTCTGACATGTTAAAACATTTGTATTCTATTGTTTGTTTGTTTTTTCTAGTGTTATAATAACTCCATGTTATTATTTTTTAACAATATAGAAATTCAAGATAGATTTAAACCATTAGTTTTCTTTTTTGCAAACATACTTTGCAGGCATTATTTACAACTTAAAAGTACTTACTCTGCTCAGTTATACAGTAACTTAGTAAGCTCAAATCAACCTGCCATACCAAACAAGACCACAGAGAGATGCCAAAGTAGGGCTACTATAGCCTGGGAAAACCCAGACAACTTCCGGCAAATTTAGATTTGCTCTGAAAGTTAGTCTGGCAAAGAGCTCATTCAAGCCCATTTCCAGTCCGCAGAAATCGCGGCACCAATCAGAAACGTTGGGGCGGGCTTTACACGATGATGACAGCGCAGCCAGCAACTCTGTGAAGCAGATTTTATACATTACAAAGATGGATGCCGCCGTGGAACATCACTCGTTCGAATCAGCTATAGCGTCTGTTTTAAGCAATTTAAAATATCCTTTTCGTTATAAACCCGAGCAAAGAACAACACTCAAAGCCTTCATGTCTAAAAATATGTTATCGCTGTCTTACCGACTGGATTCGGCAAAAGTCTGATATACCAGTGTGGCGAGCAGGACGATCGAGCCGAGGGACGTGAGAGAACGGCGTGAGTGAGGCCGGTCTCGCATCTCTCACGGAGGAGCGGAAGCATAAAAGGAGGAGCGACGACGGTGAAGATCGAGAGAGGACAGGCCTGAATTTTATTTGATGTTTTGTTTTATTATGTGTGGTGGAGTCAGTCGACCGTGAGGGACTTTGTATTTGTTTTATTATTAAAATGTGTGAATTTTCGCCGGTTTCCGCCTCCTCCTTCCCATAACAACGAGCCCCGTTGGTCAATACTAAACAAATGGGTGGGTCTTAGCCATAGACTGTCTTAGCGAGAGCCCTCTGCATACGTCGTCTCCTTCATCGCTGTGATTGGTTTTTAGGTCTATCCAATTGCGCAAAGAGGCATTTGAGGGACGTCCGTTGGTGACGCCCCTTTGGAAACGATTTGTCTATGGAGCTTTGCCAGACCCTAACTCAGTTTCAACTGAGAAGGGTCTGGTTTTAACCAGGCTAGGGCTACTATACTGATCCATTCTGAATTATTAAACTCACCAAAATACAAATAAAAAATAAAAACATTCTGAATGTGTGGAAACTCTGATCTGAAGGTGGGTCGATGTTATCAGTGAACAGTCCTTCTGTCAGAACAAGCAATGTGTACACAAACACCACACTGATCCCACTGAACTTCTCTAAAACATGCTTCTTTGGCAAGCATCCATTATAACACCCACAGAACATTAATTATGACAACTACGTGAATAAATTGACAACTACGTGAAGAAATACGATGTTATAGCAGTCAGTGAGCTGTGCGTGCACATACACGGTTTGTTTGGGCATCAGTTATTATGGGCTTTCATAATGTTTGACTCCTGTATGTGTAGTGTTTTGAGGTTAGTGATTCTCCATTTCTATTATATTGTTGTGTGTCTGTGCACACATTGCTTTTCATATCCTTGTAAGAATATGGGAAAATGTTTCGTTTTTGTTTTAAAATAATATATTGAGTTTTATGTTTGAGTGACATAATTTCCACTTGCTGAATCATCCAATCGTGTCCCGCTCAAAGCATTAGAATAGCTTTGGATTTGATTGAGACAGATATAGTGCAAAGGAGCTCTAAAGTAAAGTGTTTAAAGAGCACTTATTATGGCATTTAAAATTTTCCTAATATTGTTTTGGGAGTCCCCAACAACAGTTTTACAAGCATGCAATGACAAAAAAACACTCTTGTTGTTTTATAATATGCATTTATTTTTACCTGATTTGCTCAGTAACTCCCATATGAATCGTTCAACGACTCATTTTTCCAAACCCTGCCTTTGCGTGACGCTAATCTGCGGTGATTGGTCAGATGACTCAGTCAGTTGTGATTGACAATGTGTGTATAAGTAAAATCAATTATCAATTACTTTTATCAATTACATTGTGTTATAATAATGATTATAGTGCACCGCTTTGTAGTAAAAAAAATCTAAATAAGAGAAGGAATTTAAGTTGAGTTATGTTAGCGACCATAGCCAAAAGTTCAGTGGTAAAAGCACATTCAGTCTTTGTTTGCGTTAGCCCAACGCATAAACATATTGATAATGCAGTACTACGAGGTATTGGTCTATTCTTTATGACAACTCCAATAAGAACGACAAACACTTCACATTTTTCAATACAATTGACATTGAAGAAAAATAATTATTGAGCATGCTACGTAAAACATAAAAGAAACAATTATTAATATTAATAATACTCACAGGTTGTGATTCGGAGGAGGAAGCTGATCCAAATAATTGATGTTTTATTAACAAGGTTCGGGAGGAACACGTTCTAATGATCAAACAATCAAGTCAGCCAGCTGTCAGCAATCAGTAATCAACTGGTCCACTCAATCAGCACAAATAAAGCCTATAAATACACACAGTCAACTCACCCATATTCCTCGACAGTTTTCAGCATTTGGCGTACTGCTTTGCTAAAAGATGTCCCAAATGCAACTTTCACCGTCCGATGATGAGCTCAACCATGCTCCGCCGCCATCAGCTGGCCCCAGGACAACCTCTCCGCCTGATACCGCCTCCGAGCCCCACGTTTCATCTCGTGGGCGCCGGTCGGTACAAACAACTCCTCGCACGCCAAGACGTCGAGGTTTACCCTCACCTCCACCGGCGAGGACTCCAGCTTCCTCCCCAGCGTCCTCCTATCGTTCGGCCGTGCCAACGATTCCGCCTATTGGAAAGTGGACAGTCTTGAGTCTGAGACAAGCGCTGATAAATTCTGATATTCAGCCCTCACGCAGGATGACTAAAGCGCAACTTTACAACCTGTATGTTACCTTACAATCTTCAAATATCTCTCCTAAATCCACCCCAGGTTCCAAGGCGGCCAGCAGGCCAGGAAATTCTCGCGAGGCCCCGAATTCGCCTCGCACGACTCCGCCACCTTCCCGTGCAAGGTCCGGTTTGCCGCGCGCTTCGGCCCGGGGCGCCAGGATTTCTGCGAGCCTGGGTCGCGCTCCAGATTCCACCGCCACGAGACCTCGCTCGCCTCCCGCTTCACCTCAGCTTTTCAACACGGCGCTTCCCGCCGCAGCGCCATACACAATGCTGGGCCAGCCGGCTCTCATTCCGCTTCCCAGTTTTTTCCTCCTGCTGTTTCTAACCCTTTTCCTCTGCAGTGGCCTCCGGCTCCCGTTGCAGACGCAAGCGTGAAGTTGCCTCCGCTAGCGGCGGAAGCTCAAACTTTCCACCATTTTCCAGCGACTACGGCTAACCCCTCCCCTTTTCAGTGGCCTGCAGCCCAAGCAAGTGCAAGACCACCTCCACTTGCAACACAGGCTCAGGCATCTCATCCATTTCCTCCTTTCCCCCCTGGTGCTTTTCTCAATTTTCCTTCTCAAACCCCACAGGCCGACCTAAGCGTGAGGCTGCCTCCACCGATAGTCGCAGCCCAGGCTTCTCTCCCTTACAGCTCTCTTCTAAATGCCAAATCACAATATTCTCTCTTCACAGCTACCCCGATGCCAGTTCCACCAAACGCCGTCGCTCTGGAGCCTCCCCCGGTGACTCAAACCATCCGAGCACAGATTCTGGCAGGTGCGGATGTAGATCTCTCACATTTACATTCTCTGCTTCCCGTATCCGATTCCAACCGTCAGTTAGACTGCGGGGATTTTTCAGTCACCTTAAAAAATCTAAATACACATTCGTCACGTTTACTTTCTTTTTCAGAGAAAATGCGCTGTTAGGGTTTCTCAGTGGAACCAATGCCCTTACTGGGGAGCACTAGACACTGACTTGCACAGCAGAGTTTTCCTCGGCTGCAGGAATATTTATTGCGCGGTCTGCAGGTCAGTGGCACATTCCACAACATCGTGCCCCCAAGTTAACCCCTTCGTTCCCCCACGCCCTGAAACAGCACCAGTCAAATCCATCAGCTACACACCAAGACCGGCGAATAGCAACCTACACGAGTCTAAATTCAGCTCCAGAGCACTTACAGACAACAAACAGCCATACACCAATTTTAACATTGTGCAAATGCACCAGGCAGCGTTGTCGGTACTTGCACATATGCAGCTTCTGCGGCGGTGCTCATGCCCGTCCTGTATGCCCTGTGTATAAAGATGTCAGTAAAAGATCTAAAAATTATTTATCGACTCCCGTGAATATTTCTCGCCTTTCCATCGAACTAGCTCACCACCCAGACTCTGACTTCACCGAATATCTGCTGTCTGGCCTACAACACGGTTTTAAACCTGGAGTGGTTTGTCCGCTCTCCCAAAACATCATCTGCGATAATCTCCAATCGGCTCTCGCCGAGCCCGACGTGGTAGACAACCTGATTAAAAAAGAAGTCGAGTCAGGCTTCATGATTGGCCCTTTTGACGAGCCTCCTTTCAAATTTTTTCGCATTAGCCCCATTGGAGTGGCTACGAGAAAGTTTTCAGGTAAGAAATGTAACAACAATCAGATGGCCAAATTCTGCCAGTTGATGAAATTAACTAGTTTCTAATTATTAAACACCCTCCCCTCCTCTGGACTGTTACACAAAGGAACAGTGTTTGGATTTGATTAGGTTACTGATGATAGCGCAGACACAACGTTTTTCTCCAATGAGTAAACAGAGGAGTGCCTGTTCGTATTGACATGTGACAAAGGCCGCCAATCGATCTAGAGATCCCGTGGGGAACCTCGAGAACCTTTGAAACCCTCGCATGGCCAAAGGGAGTACACCTCACAAGCGAACATTGTATTCCGGTGTTAAACTCATCAACTCAAAGAATACGCACATACATATAGGAGTCCCCGCAGGGAGGGGTGAGCAAAGTGCACCACTGAGCCCGAACTCTGAAGGACCATCACATACACACACATTAACGCACACACAACATGAACTTTGAAAATTAAACCTAGAATTAGCCTGGGTTTCCCCATGCTGCCTTGCTCAGCGCGATTTTATTCACGCTGCAAGGCAGTATGGATACCATGGACCAGATTTTCGCCTCAGATAGGGAACCAATCACAGAACGGGGAGGGAGCAGCAAGATGATGACGACGTCTATGCGACACACCGAAGCAATTTGTTTATATCTATGGATCCAATATGCAGCAGACGCGAAGTTACCTTTAGATGCAGCCTTAGATATTGGTCTAAGTAGTTTAGAATAGGGCAGCACGATATTGGGAAAAAATGCCATTGCGATATTTCACCAGATTAAAGTGAATCGGTTCAATGTGTCATTAGTGGACGTGTAGCCTACGGCGGGCGTTGTGTGATTATCACGGCAGTTTAGGACATCGCACAAGATTTGTGTCAACATTGAAAACATTTAATCGCTGGAAAGGTTTTTTTCGTTTATTGAAATTGTGCGAGGCAGAGGGAGCAAGACAGCGCTCGTGTTGTTTGAAGACGGTGAGAGCGCGCGCGCGGCCGGCCAGGGCTCGCTCTCCCTCTCTCTCTCTGCTCGCTCTGTCCAGCGCAGCAGTCATTCTATTCTACACCACTCGAGTCACAGATCAAATAAGGCTTTAGTTTGGCGGGACAAAAATTCGATTTGGCGGCCGGCAAAAAAATAAATTAAAAAGTAAATGCAGGAAACGTGACTTGTGTTCATGAGGATATTCGCCGAGACGGGCATTCTGACTTAATTTTGAATGTTCTTGTCCGTCAAGCTCAGAGAGAAAGAGCATTGAACTTTGTGTCTGCCCGGCTCTGTGTGCGTACACTTCTTGCACTTGATGTTTAAACTGACAGGACTTAAAAAACACATGTAAATGATAAACGCAAGTTTATTTTGAAAAAACTCTGACCCATCGTCTTCTTCCTCGTCTAATTTCTGTCGCTTTTGCATACGTCATCTGGTATAATTGAAACGATTGGCTATGAGCTGCGTACAGGCGCATTTGATAGACATTCGTAGCACCCAATAAAACGGCTCTGGGCATTCGTAAACCACACCTCAAATACGAGAAAATGAACATGTGGTTCCCAGACCACGTATCATTCTCAATGATACGTGGTCTGGCGTTAGCCAGGCTAACCTAGAATATAACCATGTCATGTTTTCATAATACTCCTGTGTGCTTCCCGGTTTATATTCACTTCATATATGACGTTTGTTTGAAGGAACAACTTGCTTTGAAGGAACTAAATGCTTATAATATGCATATCGTATGTAACTCTGTATTTCTAAGTATTTCTGTGACATGTTTGATATCTCTGTAATTCTCTCAATCTAACGGAGCCAAATTCCGATAGCAGAATGCAGTAATGTGCATTCTTTTACACATTTCATGGTTCTGGAGCCGAACGGCTCAATACAATCTCCTCAGTCCAGTGGGCATTCCCCCCCACAGGACAAAGAAAACTTTGTCCGCTTCAGATTCTCGGACGGTCATGGGGGTTCGCGCAAACAGAGGCGTGAACCCAGTCTTTCCATAAAAAGACTGACCCCAGGAAGTTCCTACAGAGAGTTTTTTCCCTGTGAGAGGTTTCCGGTTCCATGGCTCCTTAGGGAGCTTTACGCCGTGTTCTCTTCTTTTTATTTTCTTTCGCTTAAGTTTGTTTTTCCTTTGTTCATTTCCCCAGAAATGAACTTAGTCTGAATTATTTCTTTGGTAATTTACGTCAAAGACTTTTAAGCCTTCTTTGAAACTGCGCGCTCCAGACCGCAGCAAACCACGTGACGCTCCAACGGAACACACAAAGACCAGCCGCTCACATGCGCAGCAGAGCTCAGACACATGAGAACCATGCAAGTATATTTGAATTACCGAGATGCTAGAGCATTAAGATTGTGTTTCCGTGTTGTCTCTTAAAGGGTCAAATGTCTAGATGAAATTTGCCATCCTGAGAGATCCTACGGATCTCTCTCTCTCTCTCTCTCTCTCTCTCTCTCTCTCCCTCTCAATCTCTCTGTCACGAACGCCGGTGAAGATTCCTCTGTCGGCCACCGGAGGTCTCACTCTCCTGAATACTGACGTTAGCTTTGAACTACACTTCCCAAGAACCCACATACAGGGACTGATTACTGCACACCTGATCCTCTTCACCAGACTATTTAAACCCTGCTTGTTCACACACACAGTGCGAAGTCTTGTTTGCCCCGGCTGCATTTCTGAGCGTTACTCTATCATTGTATCTTCTGTCCGTGTTTTGACCCTGCCTTGGATTACCGACTACGACTATTCTCTGCCTGCCCTTGATCTCTGTTTCACTCTGACCTTCACCCCTGTTGTTAGCTGCCAGCCCTGAACCACTGCCTGTTTTGATGACGTTTCATGTCCTGTCTCTGATATTGTTGTTTGCCTTGGTATTTCGACCCACGCCTGTTTGTAACCTGAGCTTGCTATATGTAAATAAACTGCACATGGATCCTACTCAGCCTGCGTCTGTGTTACACTCTCTCTCTCTCACTCCATCTCTCTCTCACTCCATCTCTCTCTCACTCCCGTTTGTTATTCGTCTGTCGCGTTAGTTTACTGTTTACTGTACATACATGTATCCCTTGTTTAAATGTAGAATTCTGTATCTGTAGTTTCATTTTATTAAAACCATTATATTCTTGATTGCTTCTGAAATGCTCATTTTTACAAAGTCAATGAAATGTTTGATCTAGCTACAAAGCTTTACAATGTGTTACTATTTCAGTAACCTAAATTTTATAATAACAAGAAGGTGATTTTTCATGGCCAGAAAATTGCTTTTTGGAATTATAAGAAAGAGACAATTTTTGTTGGGAAATTGATAAGTTAATCTTACGGCCGTTTGCTGGACAGACAGATTGTTTGATAACTAAATTAATTCCTTTAAAAGTTATCTCATATAATCGATCTGTAATGAGACTATTGATATATTAATGACGAACCATAACTCATTGTGGAGATCATTCATGTATACAATCGATCTATTTGCAACTTCGATCATTTAATTTAACTGTAATATGCAATTTATTAATCATATTCATGATTAATTATTAGAATTCCCTATATATAATTTGAGCTAATTTAATGTAATACCCAATGTTGCTACAGAAACGCCTCATAGTCGATCTGTCAGCTCCACATAAATCCCTGTTCCCAAGCATTAACAGCCTGATCCCACTCGATGAATTTTCTCTCAAATACCACGACGTAGATCACGCAGTCAACCTGATAAAAATTGTGGGTCGGGGTGCCTGGCTCGCAAAAATCGACATCACTTCGGCTTTTAAAGTGATGCCCATCCACCCGGATTCATGGCACTTTTCTACTTTTCTACGAAATTCTATTTCGCCGTGCGCTTAACTTTTGGATGCAAAAGCAGCCCCAAATTTTTTTGGCATGCTATCTGAAGCCATTTGCTGGATCTTGTCAAACAATTACGCAATTCCTCACCTCATTCACCTGCTGGACGATTTTCTAATAATTTCGCCTCCCGGCGCCATTCCAGCAGCCCAGATCCTCACAGTTTAAAAAGTATTTTCCGAGCTCGGAATCCCCATCGCCCAGGAAAAAACCATGGGTCCCGCCACATCCATCGAGTTCCTTGGCATTAATCTAGATTCAGATCGATTCCAGGCCTCCCTGCCCAAGGAAAAAATCGATAAAATAATCCTCATCTCATCTACCCTTGTCAGGGTATCCGCGGGGTCTTGAAAAGTATTAAAAGGTGATAAATCAATTTTGGGAAAATTAAGACCCTTAAAAAGTATTAAAAAGTCTTATCACGGCTTTATAAAGTCTTACATTTTGAAAGTATTTTTTTCTGAATTAGCTGTCCAACAGTTTGAGTCCCAAAAACATCGTAAAAGTGTGTGAATTTAGTCATTTTTATAAAAAAAACTAACAGGTACATAAACTAGGCTATTGTGGGTGCGTTCGTAAATTGCCTCTGAGAACACCAGAGCGGGCAGGCGGGCGGAAGTTCAAAAGCACAATGTACGCTCTGGCGTTCCCAGTGCGTATTACAACGCTCCGAAATGTTTTAAGAGAAGGTTGGTGAACGCATGAACAGAATGGGGACGTTTTTTAATAAACTTTGCTTTGATTTATCCCAGCCTATTTGATTTTTTTGTATCAGAGTGGTCTATAGTCTTTATCACAAACTAAAACGGTTAAGTTAAAAGTATCACTGATGTAAATGGTTACAGCTTGAAGTGGCGGTGAGGTATTAAAAAATATTGAGAAGGTCTTGAAAAAGTCTTGAAAAGGTATTCAAATTAACTTCAAGATTCCTGCATATACCCTGCTTGTGTACAGTCCAATGTGTTCCAAACGCGAACTCCTATCCATGCTCGGCCACTTAAACTTCGCCATGCGCATTATTCCACAAGGCCGCCCTTTCATTTCTCATCTCCTCTCTCTCGCGTCTTCAGTCCACGCACTAGAGGATCTAATTTCCATAACTCCAGCACGCCGCGACGAACTCGGGCTATGGATAACTTTCCTTAAACAGTGGAACGGCCTATCCTTTTTCTATAAGGATCTAATTTCCTCCCCCATCGACATCCAGCTGTTCACAGATGCAGCCCCCTCTGTTGGCTTTGGAGGGTTCTACCAAGGACGCTGGTTCGCGTCTACGTGGCCCCCCCAAATACAGGACACGCTACAGTCCTCTGCATTATTCGAGCTCTACCCTCTCGTAGTGGCAGCCTTCCTGTGGGGGAAAGAATGGACTGCTAGCAGTATTGTAGTGCATTGTGACAATGAAGCTACAGTCCAGTGCATTAATAAAGGCCGTTCCCATTCACCCGCACTGATGCCACTTTTAAGATGTCTAATCTGGATTTCCGCATGTGATCAATTTATCTTAATCGCTAAACACATCCCCGGGTCAAAAAACCAAATTGCTGACTCTGTCTCGCTTTATGTTTCAGAAATTCAGGATGCTGGCTCCAGAGGCAGACAAGCTCCCAACTCCAGTACCTCATTATTCGGAATTAATATTCCCATAACCCACCCGCAAAAATCCCTCCTCAACATATCGCTCGACACCATTCTCCAAGCAGTTTCCCCCAGAACTCTCCAATCCTATGTGACCGCATGGAGATGTTTTAAAGCCTTCCACCTTTCTTATAACACGCCATTCCCTGATTTTTCCCTCCTTACAATAACCTCCTTCATCTCTTACCTTAACAGCGTTAAAAGCCTCCAAGTCGGGTCCATCAAAAGCTACTTAAGCGGCATCCAATTTTTTCACAAATTGATTCACGGCGCCCCCTCACCGGAAATAAATAATTCACTAACCGCCCTCTTAATTAAAGGCATCCAACGTTCCCAGCCCACCCTCCCGATACCAGACAACCCATAACGTTAGATATTCTTACTAAATGCATTCATACCCTCCGCAAAGGCTACCGATCCCTTAATACCTCTCGCACACTCAACGCCATGTTCATTTTAGCCTTTTTTGGTTTCCTAAGATGCTCTGAACTGGCTATCACTTCCAGATTCGACCCAAAAATCCACCCAAACATCTCAGATCTTTCAGTGCTTGACAGCGATACAATATCTTTTCTGATTAAACAAAGCAAAACAGATCAAACCAAAAAAGGCCACTTCATATCTATTTTCAACCTCTCGTCACCAATTCAACCATTCCAAACTATACTAGCTTACCTCCAACTGAGAATCTCTCATGCTAAATCCCCTCTCGAACCCCTGTTCATCGACGACTCTAACAAACCTGTGACACGCTTTTGATTCCAAAAACACTTAAAATCTGTTCTCCAACTATCAGGCATCCCAGCAGAGAATTTCTCCAGTCATTCCTTCCGCATCGGAGCAGCAACCTCAGCAGCCCAAAAAGGCCTCTCTCAACAACAGATCCAAGCGCTTGGAAGATGGTCCTCAGACGCGTTCCAAACCTATATCAGAACTAATCGTTTTCATATCAAAAAAGCCCACCAAATCCTCATTGGTTAAAAAAAATAAAAAAATAAAAAAATCTGTGTCTTCTATTTTTCTCCGTCCAGCAAACATTGATCTCCCAGCAGACACAGCGAGAGCCTTCCCGGTCGAGCTTCTATGTCTTCTCTCTCCGTCCAGCGAGAATTGATCTCCCAGAGACAGCCTTCCCGGTCGAGTATTTATATCTCTTCTTTCTCCGTCCAGCGAGTATTGATCTCCCAGCGGACACAGCGAGAGCCTTCCCGGTCGAGCTTCTATGTCTTCTCTCTCCGTCCAGCGAGTATTGATCTCCCAGCGGACTTAGAGACAGCCTTCCCGGTCGAGTATTTATATCTCTTCTTTCTCCGTCCAGCGAGTATTGATCTCCCAGCGGACACAGCGAGAGCCTTCCCGGTCGAATATTTATATCTTTTCTTTCTCCGTCCAGCGTGTATTGATCTCCCAGCGGACCCAGAGACGGCCTTCCCGGTCAAGTATTTATATCTCCTCTTTCTCCGTCCAGCGAGTATTGATCTCTCAGCGGACACAGCGAGAGCCTTCCCGGTTGAGCTTCTATGTCTTCTCTCTCCGTCCAGCGAGTATTGATCTCCCAGCGGACTTAGAGACAGCCTTCCCGGTCGAGTATTTATATCTCTTCTTTCTCCGTCCAGCGAGTATTGATCTCCCAGCGGACACAGCGAGAGCCTTCCCGGTCGAATATTTATATCTTTTCTTTCTCCGTCCAGCGTGTATTGATCTCCCAGCGGACCCAGAGACGGCCTTCCCGGTCAAGTATTTATATCTCCTCTTTCTCCGTCCAGCGAGTATTGATCTCCCAGCGGACCCAGAGACAGCCTTCCCGGTCGATTATATATATCTCCTCTTTCTGTGTCCAGCGAGTATTGATCTCCCAGCGGACTCCGCGAGAGCTCCCTAGGTCAAGCATCTTCATCTCCTCCTCCTCCATACTTACCCCTCCGTCCAGCGAGTATTGATCTCCCAGTGGACATAGCCAAACCCTCCCAGTAAAGCATCTATGTTTTTTTTCTTTCAGGACTGGTGAGGCTTACCCTTTCCGATGCTGGGACCATTGCCACAAGAACCCTCCCGTTCGAACATCCATACTCACCCGTCGGACACCGTAAGCATTGAACTCTCGTCGGACACCGTGAGCTCTCCCAGCCAAAACTGCCAGGCTCTCCTTGAAATGCCAGCCCGCCAATCTCTGCGCTCTTTTCGGGGGGTCTTTAAGCAGGCGGCTGTCCTTTACTCAGTTTGCTTTTGGGGAGTACTCTGGGTTCGGGCCCAATTTCCGAGCTCGGAGCCCTCCCCCCGGACAGCACGCCAAATACGCATAACCATTTTTATTCTCTGATCATTGGTAAGTGTGAACTCGTGAATTGATGTTTTATTAACAAGGTTCGGGAGGAACACGTTCTAATGATCAAACAATCAAGTCAGCCAGCTGTCAGCAATAAGTAATCAACTGGTCCACTCAATCAGCACAAATAAAGCCTATAAATACACACAGTCAACTCACCCATATTCCTCGACAGTTTTCAGCATCCCTCCACCACCCCATCTCCTCACACTTGCCTAGTTATCTTCCTAAACAGAGATACGGGGGAGTACTCTGGGTTCGGGCCCAATTTCCGAGCTCGGAGCCCTCCCCCCGGACAGCATGCCAAATACGCATAACCATTTTTATTCTCTGATCATTGGTAAGTGTGAACCCGTGAAACTAGGTACTGAACCTTCCTTCAATATCAGCCGGCTCGCGAATCCACATTTTACAGCATTTATGTTTGTGAAGCAATCATCTTCCAAATGACGCGAACAAAGCACAAGGCTAACGTATACTTCTGTGGTACAGTAGTTGTGTATATATATGAACGGTAGCCACTTAGTCTTCAAATGCTCCTCCCTGGGCAGATGAAAAAAGTCCGCTTTTGCGTCGCACTTCAGAACACAGCGTCTCGTCGACATGTTTTCAAGTATTCCCTGGCATCTACGAGCGCAATAAGTGGGCGTATCTTATTCAAATAACTTGTCAAGTTGATTTTGTTTTTTTATTGTGTATATTCTGGGTTTTGTGTTAATGAGCTCTTAAAGGTTGTATCAGTGATTTCAGGCCCAAAAATAAATGTCCAAAACAAACAGTGTTTCAACCAATCACCGACAGGGGCGGGTGTTGGTCCGACTTCACGTCCAGCTGTGCACAAGCTCAAAACCTCACAACACCCGCCCCTGTCGGTGAGTGGTTGGAAGGAACACTTATTTTGGTTTTGAGTGGTGGTTGTACCCATTTGTTTTTGTGTGCAGATCTCAGAGCCTAGGCTGCCTACAGATACACGTTTTTTTGACAGCCTGCTTATGGGGCGGGCAGCTAGCGGATCGTTAGGAAAGATTAGACATTTATTTTTGGGCCTGAAATCACTGATACAACCTTTAATCAGTTGGTTCAAGTTGCACCCCACGCGCCATTTTAAACGGCGGGTTTAGAGTAATATGGTTCTTAAATAGAATTAAAAAAGGGTGGATTATTATGTTCATAAAATATCATGCAGGTGACTTTGCTAAAGTATATTGTATTTTTATGTCTAAAACTGTGTATTTGAAGCCACGTGTGTACTTAAAATGGTTGCTCTGATGCAGTTACAATTTTAATTGGGCAGGGTTTTTTTTTTCTATCTTCTCACACTCGTCACAGAGATCACATAACTGAGTGTATTGATGCTTGTTAATTTCTGTCCTGTCTTTAATAAACTGCAGGTGTGTCATATTGAAACAAAAATATTATCACAATATGATCATGTGTCATTGAGTTTGGATTGAAACGTAATTGTTTGGTATTTTCAAAGTATGATTTATTATTTGATAGGCTATAAAGAACATTTTTATATTGAAGTTATTTTGTGTTTACATAATGTCTGTTTAAAATATGTGCTGTATGTAATTTGTGATGCATGTTTTGAAATGAAACAAACGAAAAGAAACATTGGCTGCATTCGAAATACTCAATGAGTAGGTATTTAATTTCAATAAGTACTTACTTAACGAGCACTAAAAGAGTATGTACTATAGACCCCTTTTCAGTTAGTAAACATGGTGACTTTTTTTGTGGGCGGAGCTTAGGTGGTGGCAGAACGATCCCTCTGTCCACTTCACTAACGTTAGTTTGCAAGTTTTGTTAGCTTGTTTTTTAATAATGACTGGAGAAAAATCCGATTTTATCTTATTGTGCAAGGTCACTCACTGTCTAGGACCAAGATAGTTTTTTTAAATCTTTTTTTTAATCTTTATTTAATAAGAAACAAAATTTACAGACCAAAATCTACAGAAACTCTACATGCTTATGCATTCATCCTCACATTCATACCCAAAACATACATGAGAAAAGAAAACATTTTTTAACACTTTTACAAAATATATTACAACAGAAGAATAAATATGATATGAAAAAGATAGGAAAAAAACCCCCACAAGATTTCATATAGTTATAATACACATATAATATTATTCCATTTTTTATTATATTCATCCAATTTATTTTTGCTTTCTGCTATTATCTTTTCTAAAAGAAGATGAGACCTTATAACATTCTTAAAGTGACCTAAACACAAACTTGATGATGTTTTTGTTTTAAAAATAAACATTTTCCCTATTAATAAAATTTTATTTAACACAAGAAAACTACCTGTAAAATGACCAAGTACAATAGTTTGAGGTGTTATGGTAAGTTCTATTCTAGCCGTCTTTAACCAAACTTGGACACTTGACCAGAATTTATATACAAATGGACAAAAGTAAAATAAATGCCATAGGTCTTCCTCTTCTTCCTCACAAAATCTGCAATGTGGATTATTTTCAATGTGATATAAATATAAAAAATTTTTAGTTGCAATTATCTTGTAAAAAATTTTAATTGGAATATTCTTGAATATGAATCAACTGTAGTGTTATAAATTGATCTAAAATATTCTTTCCATGGAATTGGAGCATTAATTTCATCTTCCCAGTATTGGCAGACTTTGTGAGGAAAAAGTGCAAATCCCGTAGAATATAACTTCCAATTATAAATTATTTTATTTATTTTTATATTATGTAACCCTTTTTGACATCGTACTTTTGGGAGACAAACCAATTGCTTGTGTTTATTTTGCATTTTTTGTTTCCAGCCACTTGGAATTGCTGAAACAATCTGATTGAATCGATACAAGTCCAAACATTCATTAAATTGTATTGAAAAATCATAAGATGAAATAAAGTGACCAGATGTATCTAAGAAGTCATTCACAAAAATTAAACCGTTTTGAATACATATATTCCACAAAAGTGGTTGGTCTCCTATAGTAATTTCAGAGTTCATCCACAGTAACTGATTCAGCATATCCTCTGGAGTATCAGGAGGATAGTACTGGAAATTCAACCATGCTTTAAGTACGTCTTTAAAAAAAGGTGAAAGTTCTTTTAATTGATTCCGAAATATTCCTCTGATATGTAATGGTTTTAATTGAAAAAAAAAGGAAATAAATCCGAGCCAAAAAAATAAAAGGATGTATATAATCTTTTACTGGTAAGCCATTGTCTGTGATCTTTTACAAACCCATGAAGCTTTTATAGAACTATTCATTGCTTGGAGATTTTTTAGATTTAATCCACCATTTTCATATGAATTGTATAAATATTGTCTCTTAATTTTATCTGGTTTACTATTCCATAAGAATTTAAAAATGCTTTGTTCAAAGTATTTAAAAAAAGAAATTCTCAGGAGTTGGAAGGGTCATTATTAAATAAACAAATTGGGGGATTACCAATGAGTTAATCAATGTGACCCTTCCTTGTAATGTAAGTGAGCTGCTCCTCCATGGCTGTAAAATTCTATCTACTTTTCGCATTTTTTTATCGTAATTATATTTGACAATATTTTGGAGATTGTCTGGTATGTGAATACCTAAAATATCTACGGAGCCATTTGTCCATCTAATAGGAGCAGAACAACTTAAATTAAAATCTGTATCATTTAAAGTCCCTATTCTCAATATATGGCACTTCTCAAAATTAGGTTTCAAACCTGATATTTTTGAAAACATATTTAGATCTGTAATCAAGGATTCCAAAATAGATTGTTTTGGTTGAATAAAAAAGGTTGCATCATCAGCATACATTGTTAATTTTGTCTCTATACCATTTGGCTTCAAACCTATGATATCTGTATTCTTTCTAATTTTTATTGCTAATATTTCAATACATATCAGGAACAAATATGGTGACAATGGACACCCCTGACGAACCCCTTGTGTTAGGGGAAATCCAGTAGATAAATACCCATTATTTATAACTCTACTGATGGTGTGTTGGTCTCAAACCATTTGATAAAATTCCCTCCAAAATTAAAATAACAAAGACATTTCTTAATAAACTCCCATCTAACTTTATCAAAAGCCTTTTCGAAATCCGCTATAAATAGTAATCCTGGTTGTTGAGTATTTTTATAGAAACCTACAGTGTCAAGTATCTGTCTCAAATTGTCACCAATAAATCTTCCTTTTATAAACCCTACTTGCTCATTCCCTATAATACAATCAATTCCTTTTTTCATTCTTAATGCAATGCATTTGGAAAGAATTCTAGTGTCACAACATAGCAAGGTCAAAGGCCTCCAATTTCTTACATGCCTAGGATCTTTAAATTTACCATCTGGGTTTTGCTTTAAGAGTAATGATGGTAACACTTTATATTACGACCCGCAAACAACTGCGTAAGTAAACCGATATTACGGTGTACGTTTCTGTAATTATAGTGTAGCCTACCTCCGTGTAAGGGAACAATATGTTAAGTTTTAGGTAATAAAGGGGTAACAAGCAGATATATAACCCTGCAAAGAACTTCGTAAGTAAACCGAAATTACGGTGTACGTTTCTGTAATTGTAGAGTACCTCCGTGTAGGTATAAGGGAACAATATGTTAAGTTTTTGGCTAATAAAGGTAGTACAACCAGATATACAAGCAAATTATTTATAATGTAATTATTTTAAAACTAACAGGTATTCTGTTAATATATTCCAGGCAAAAATTGTAGCCTACGTCTGTTGTATATAAAAGTTATCATCACATTTCTGGCAAAATATGTTCTTGTGCAATGTAGTTACAGGGTAATCTGTGGTTTGCAAATTAAGCGTATATATATATATATATATATATATATATATATATATATATGGCTGTATGTAAGCACAGTATGATAAAAATTAAATTTTTTGGCTTTTCTCACTAAACTACTTAACGTTAAGCAAAAAAAAAAAAAGTTTCTGGTATGATTTTAATTTATAACGTACCATGTAGTACTTAGTACTTACCTTATCACATTGTATTGCAATGACACTTAAATGTCAGGACAAATATACTGTGTAATTAAAAGTTTTTTTTTTTTTCATAATAAGAGTACCTTTCTCTGTAATTACTGTGCAGAGAGTGTTGTTTCGTATTGTTACATAGTGAGTGTTTGTTACCCGTTTCATCTGTGTATTTACAGGGTAAGTGTAACTCCTGCGGGCTGTAAATTAAAGTGGCGCTTGTTACCCCTTTATTACCCAAAACGTAACATATTGTTCCCTTATACCTACACGGAAGTACACTATAATTACAGAAACGTACACCGTAATTTCGGTTTACTTACGCGGTTGTTTGCGGGTCATAATATAAAGTGTTACCGTAATGATATAACTCCTTCTTTTTGGGAATTAGATAATATTCCTTTCTGAAATGAATAATTAAATGAGGTCAACAGAGGTTTCTTTAATTCTAAAACAAAAGTCTTATAAATTTCAATTGGAATACCATCAATGCCAGGCAATTTGCCTAATGAAAATGAGTTGATAGCCTCCAATAACTCCTGCTCTGTTATTTCTCCCTCACAGTTTAACTGTTGGGTAGAGGAGAGCTTAGGAACGTTATCTGAAGGGAAGAACTGTTCAGTCACATGTTCAATCACATTGCTTGGATGCTGTAATTCTTCCTCTTTAGAGTATAGTGATTTAAAATATTATATTTCTTCCTGTAATATTTCTTGTGGGTTTGTTACCAAAACATTATTTTTATATAAACTCATGATATTTTTTTTTGCAAAACTTCTTTGATTCAATTTTAAAAATAGGGCTGTACTTTTCCCCATTATTCATCCAAGTCGCATATGAATTAACAATAATTCCATTCACACGTTCATAATAGAGGCTCTCCAATTCATCTTGTTTTCTTTTAATCCGAAGCTCATTTTCCACTGTATATTTTTTGTCTATAACTATATGTAATTCATTTATTTCATCTATAATTTCCTTCTCTTTTTTAAAATAGATTTTTCGTTTATATGAGCTCATTTTAATTGTATGGCCTCTGAAGGAGCATTTAAAGGCTTCCCAAATATTGTGTGGATTTGAAGAATTTTCATTATTTTCAAAAAATTATTTTATGAATTTTTTGGTTGTATTAATAAACGCTTCATCATGCAGGAGTGACAAATTGAATTTCCAGTAGCCCCGCCCTTTAGAGTATTGTGAATTATTTATCTGCAAGAAAACTAGAGCATGGTCTGATCTTAAACGATCATAAATATAGCATTTTAAGGTTTTAGGCACCAGTGAAAAAGAAATGAGAAAGTAATCAATTCTACTGGCTTGCCATCCTCTGCGCCATGTATACCTTATTGTATCTGGGTTTTAAGTCTCCAAATGTCCACAAGATCTAACGATGCCGTAAGTTCTTGAATTTCCTTGTGTGCATGAGGATGATTATTACATTTATTTAAACCAAAACGATCTTTTTTTATATCTAAAACAGTATTAAAATCACCTGTTATTACAATTTGATTATTTTTTATTCCATTAAGACAATCCCTTATTCCATTAAAAAAAATTGCATTGTCCTCATTAGGGGCATATATATTAACACATATATTAATAACTAAAGTTATTTGCAAGTTTAAGATAGTTACATCTATTATTATCCATCTTCCTTCTTTATCTTTATTTATAGAATGAATTATGTAATCTAAATTTTTTTTAAATAGAATCATTACCCCTCTACTATTACTGAGTCCATGATTAAAATAAATATCTCCTCCCCATTCTGACTTCCATTTTAATTCGCTCTCTACTTTTGAATGTGTTTCTTGCATGCAAATAATTTGCATATCTTTCTTGTCATTCAGCCACGTAAAGATCTCATTTCGTTTGGAGACATTTGCCAGACCATTACAATTATATGTTGAGATTCCCAAATTACAGCTTTCCATCAAATTTCTGTTGATAGTTTAAAATACTCTTCATTAACATATTTATTCCTAACATTTTCTCGACTCACACACACACATTCACACACAACAAAACACACATAAGCCTGTAGAACAAACAAAACATAATCCTCAAATTTGATCTTTCCCCTCCACACTCTACCCTTCTCCCCCCACCCCCATCCTCTACCACCCACTACCATCCTTAAACTTCCTCTCTTGTTGAGCTTCTAAAATTCCCACCCCAAATCAAACCAACTACTACCTAAATTAAATTCCTATCACCAGCATTTTACCCCAAAAATCAATTGACAATAACTTGCTCACATTATATAGAAAATACCTAACTAAAAACCTATATATCTAAAAATCAGCTTAAGTTCTGTCACTTTTATGTTCCCATGACTACGTCGTCTCGATGACGTCATCACGGAACGCCATTATTTTCTTTGGGACCACCAGTTGCACCGCTTATCTCCCCATAAAACCAGTATGTTATTTGTTTGTCTTTATATAAACGACCATCGATATAGAGCTTGTCAATCGACAGCCTAGTTTTTTTATTGTTCTTTTTTGCCTCCGCCATTATGGGATAGAGGAGCTTTCTCCGCTTTACTATTTCCAAGGGGAATTGGTCACTGATGGAAAAATTGGACCCTTTAAGCTCCTTTCCCCTTCCCATTACAAAAAGTTTCTTTTTAAAGTCCACAAACTTTGCCACCACTGGACGGGGTCGCTTTTTGTTTTGTCCAAAGCAGTGCACTCTTGAGAAGGCAATGGATTCAACCTCTCCATCCATCATTTTGAGCTGCTGCTTCAGAAAAGTTTTTGTGAGAAGCTCTGTTACCTGATATGTCTCCCCCTTTTCTTCTGGAATCCCGTGGATGATGATATTCTCCCTCATACTTCGGCACTGTAAGTCCAAGATATCTGAAGATGTCTTTTGATTGTCTTTTTGTAGTAGTTGTTGTGTGCGCTTTTTCAGTGTATTCACTTCAACTCGAAGCGACACGTTCTCTTCTTTGAGAACATCCATTTGCGCGTTGCTAAAATCCAATGATTGTTTTAAATCCTCAATATCACCAGATAATTTTGTCAACAAGTCGAGTTTCTGCAGTTGTTGTTGCATTATCTGTATTAAATCGCGGATTGCTTGTACGTCCTTGGATAGCTTGGACTCATCCAGCTCATGCTCACTTGAGCTTAGCTCCTGTCGACAGCGTTTACTTTCTCTCGTGTCTGACATTGTAGAATAATAATATGAATCAATAAACGACTGCAGCTCCTCGATAGTCTCTTTCGTACTTGCCTCCAGTTTCAGAAAATAAATATTCAGCACTTTACAACTGTTGTGGCATTTTATATTATTATATTAGGGCTTGCTGGCACTGGCATTTGTTCAGCAACCTTGTCGTGCGACCATTTTTCTTTCTTTCTCTCTCTCCATTCTTTCTCACCGCGATAGTTATTTGCAAAAGTTAATTTTAACGGATATATATAGGGTATATAAAAACAGTACAGTATAAACAGTTAGTTCACAGTGCAATAACTAATGTTAACAATTTTTTTTATAAAGTATTAGTAAATGTTTAAATTAACATGAACTAATAATGAACTGCACTTATAGGCCTACAGCATTTGTGAATCTTTGTTAATGATAAATAATGTAGTTAACTGATGAACCTTATTGTAAAGTGTTACCGAGATAACATGTTTTTTTTGTGTTACAGTGTGATCTCTTCTGATGACGAGGAGCCTGTTCTGTCAGGGAGAAAGAGGTGAAACAGGGACACACGACCCTACCCCTCTTGGAGAAACATCTGTGTCAACAACACGAATAAGGTGCAGGCAATCAAGGGGCAAGTGTTGTGAAGAGGCGGAGTCAGGAGGATCCATTTGCAGCATTTATTAGCAAAATCAAAACAGGCAGGGTCCAACAGTGGCAAACAGAATAGAGAAGGCTAGGCTGAGACAAACCAGGAAAACAGGCAAAGGGTCGAGGCAGGCAGAGAAGAATCAGAGTCCAGTAAACAGTCCGGGGTCAGGGCAGGCAGAGAAGAATCAGAGTCCAGTAAACAGTCCGGGGTCAGGGCAGGCAGAGAAGAGTCAGCAACGATAAACAATCCAAGATCAAACACAGGAATCAAACTCAGGGAAATAACGCTCAGAAATGATGGCCGGGGCAGATCAAGACTTCGCACTGAATGAGTGTGTGAACGAGGCTTATATGAGTGTGTGTGAATGAGGTGCAGGTGTGAGTGCAATCAGTCCCAGGTATGAGGCATGATGGGAAATGGAGTTTGATGGATAAAGTTAATATTCCGGAGACGGTTCCCTCCGGTGGTGAAGAGGAGGTGGTGCGGGAGCCTGCTCTGTTACAGAGCCCCCCCCTGCGAGCGGCTCCTGAAGCGAGGCGGCAAATGGCGCCGGGGTCTCCCACGGGGTCGAGGGGCCGGTTTTTCCGGGTGCATCTGATGAAACTCCTCCGTGAGTGTTGGGTCTAGGATGTCTCCAGAATTGACCCAGGATCGCTCCTCCGGACCGAACCCCTCCCAGTCAACCAGATACTGGAGGACGTTACCCCGGCGCCTGGAGTCGAGCAATTCATGCACACGATAAGCCTCCTCGCCGTCGACCAGGATGGATGGGGGGTTTGGGCCTGTGACTCCCTCCTCCGACTCTCCTCTCGGACCACCGGCAGGTTTTAGGAGTGATACATGGAATGTAGGAGAAATACGGTAATTAGCAGGCAGGTCTAATCGAAATGAAACTGGGGAAATTTGTCTGACAATTTGAAACGGACCAACATACCTGGGACTGAGTTTGCGACATGGAAGTCGAAGTCTGAGGTCCCTGGTTGAGAGCCAAACCCATTGGCCAGGTTGATACTCTGGGGCAGTGCGGCGATGACGATTAGCCTGGAGTTCTTGGCGTCTGACGGCGTGAAGTAGGTGAGTGTGCGCTTGATCCCAGACCTCTTCGCTCCGTTGTAGCCATTCGGTGACAGAGGGTAAATCAGTGGGTTCACCAGACCATGGGAAGAGTGGGGGTTGGAAGCCTAGGATGCATTTGAATGGGGTGATTCCAGTGGCGGGTTTGATGAGGGAATTCTGAGCGTATTCGGCCCAGAATAGATACCTGCTCCATTCAGTTTGATGTTGTTGACAGTAGGATCGTAGGAAACGAATTACATCTTGGTTGAGACGTTCAGTTTGTCCGTTGGATTGGGGGTGATAACCGGAAGTGAGGCTGATGTTGACGTTGAGGTGTTTGAAGAAAGATGTCCATAACCTGGAGGTGAACTGAGGTCCTCGATCAGAGACGATATCTTCGGGGAGGCCATAGAAGCGGAAAACCTGGTTGCAAAGATGTTCAGCAGTTTCTAGAGCTGTAGGAAGTTTGGAAAGAGGAATTAATCTGCAAGCTTTGGAGAAACGATCCACAATGGTGAGTATGACAGTGTGACCTTGTGAATTGGGTAAATCTGTGATGAAGTCAATGGCTATATGAGACCAGGGGCGTTGCGGTATGGGGAGTGGATTTAAGAGTCCTGCTGGCAGTTGTCGGGAGGATTTGGACGTGTTACAAATTCTACAGTTCTGGATGTGTCGAGTCGTATCCGACTGTAAAGTTGGCCACCAGAAGCGGTTCCGGAGCAGATGGGTGGTTGCTGTTATGCCGGGATGTCCAGAACTGGGTGTGGAGTGTATCTGTTCTGTGAGTCGTGGGCGCAAAGGTTCTGGAACAAATAAGCGACCCTCAGGACACTCGGTGGGAGGTTCTGTTTGACTGTTGAACTGCTCGATTTCTGTGATAATATCCCACTGTACCGGAGCCACTAGGAGTTTTTCTGGGATAATGTTATCTGTGACAGGGGGTTGAACAGGTTCTTCCGTCTGGCGAGAGAGAGCATCAGCTTTAATGTTCTTGGACCCTGGACGATAGGAAACAGTAAACTGAAATCTGGTGAAGAACAAGGCCCACCTGGCCTGACGGGGATTCAAACGTTTGGCTGACCGAAGGTATTCGAGGTTCTTGTGGTCGGTAAGGATAATGAAGGGTTGGGTTGCTCCCTCCAGCCAGTGTCGCCATTCCTCGAGAGCGAGTTTCATGGCCAACAATTCACGGTTTCCTACATCGTAGTTTTGCTCCGCTGGAGACAATTTCCTGGAGAAGAAAGCACACGGGAACATCTTTTCTGGATCACCTTGGCGTTGTGAGAGAATGCCCCCTACTCCCGTGTTGGATGCATCCACCTCCACGATGAATTGAAGCGCTGGGTCTGGGTGTCGGAGAATGGGAGCAGAAGTGAACAGGGCCTTGAGTCTGTTGAATGCTTGATTTGCTTCCGAGGTCCAATGCAGCCGGTTGGTGTGGCGTTTGGTCATGGCGGTGAGAGGTGAGGCTACAGTACTGAAGTTTCGGACGAAACGTCTGTAGAAATTGGCAAAGCCCAGGAAGCGTTGCAATTCTTTGACGGTTTGGGGTAAGGGCCAGTCCAATACTGCTTTGACTTTCTTGTCATCCATAGCCACTCCCTCCTGACTGATTATGTACCCGAGAAAAGACGTGCTGGTTTGATGAAACTCACATTTCTCTGCTTTGGCGTAGAGTTGGTACTGCAGTAGGCGTTTTAGGACCATTCTGACGTGTCGAATGTGTTCGTCTAGGGAATTTGAGAAAATCAGAATGTCGTCGATGTATACGATCACCCATCTATCCAACATGTCCCGAAAAACATCGTTCATGAATGACTGAAAGACAGAAGGACTGTTAGACAGGCCAAACGGCATAACCAAATATTCATAGTGCCCACTGCTGGTTGAAAACGCTGTTTTCCATTCATCTCCCTCCCGAATGCGAATGAGGTTATAGGCATTGCGAAGGTCCAGTTTGGTGTAATATTTGGCCTGGCGGAGTTGTTCGAGAGCGGCTGGAACAAGAGGTAAGGGATAGCGGAACTTAACAGTCACCTCATTGAGTCCGCGATAGTCAATACAGGGTCTCAACCCTCCATCCTTTTTCTTAACAAAGAAGAAACCTGCTGATGCTGGAGATGTTGAGGGTCTAATGAAACCTTTGGCTAATTCCTCCTCAATGTACTGCTTCATGGCTTCAGATTCCGGCTGAGATAAGGGGAAAATTCTACCTTTAGGTGGAAAGGCTCCGGGCATGAGTTCGATGGCACAGTCAATGGAGCGATGTTCAGGAAGTTGAGATGCTTTCCTCTTGCTGAAGGCTTCAGTCAGATCTGCGTATTCTGGAGGGAGTTTTATCTCTTGTTGATCAGAAGGGGGGTTAGTTGAGATGGGTTGAGGAACTTGAGTGATCCTAGTCAGGCAGTGCTTGTGACATGTGACGTCCCATTGAGTGATTTGACCCTCTCTCCAAGAAATGTGTGGATTGTGAATGCGTAACCAAGGCAGGCCGAGTATTATGCTATGATGTGGAGCTTGAATGACGTAGAACTGAATTTTCTCCAAGTGCAGGACCCCGATGTGCATTGTGATCTCTTCAGTCACCCGGTGAATTCTTCCTCCTCCGATGGGGCGTCCGTCTAGCGCCTCCACTGTCAAAGAAGAAGAACAGGGGTTCAATTTTAGCTGATGTAAGGAAGCGAATTCGCAGGAAATGAAGTTCCCCGCAGCTCCCGAATCGATCATAGCAGTGGTTGAAATGCTTTGGTCCCGGACGGATAAACGAATGGGTAGTAAGAGGTTGGATGTACATTGATTCTCTTTGTTACTCACCGCTTGGGTCCTATTGGCAGGACGAACGGGACAATCGATTCTCATGTGGCCCGGCTGACCACAGTACAAGCAGAGGCGGTTTTGCTGGCGGCGTTCTCGTTCCTCTGGAGAGAGATGGGTGAACCCCAGTTGCATGGGCTCGGGTGCCGTGGCGGCTTCGTGTGTGTATCGTGGTGGGGCTCTAGGGTGGCGGCGAGAACGCATCAGATTATCGACCTGGATGGTGAGATCAATGAATTCATTCAGGTTCCTGCCCTCATCTCGGCAGGCCAACTCAGACTGTAACTCGACTGTGAGTCCCTTTCTGAAGAGTGTTTTTAGAGTATCCTCGACCCAGTTGGTTTGAGCCGCGAGAGTGCGAAAAGTGAGAGCATACTCAGCGGCGGTGTTTCGTCCTTGAGAGAGAGTTAATAACTGTTCTCCTGGATTCCCTTTCGCAGTGGAGTGTTCAAAGACATCACGGAATTGCTGAAGAAATCCCGTGAATGAGGGGAATGCGGAACCATCGGGTCTCCAAACTGCCGTAGCCCATTCTAATGCCTTTCCGGTGAGTAGTGAACAAACGAATGCGATGCGTCCAGTGTCATTGGAGTAGAGTGATGGTTGTTGATCGAGGTAAAGCGTGCACTGTAGCAGAAAACCCTTGCATTTGGTTGGGTTGCCGTCAAACTTCTCCGGGAAAGCAAGACGAGGGTGGCTGGAAGTGTTGACAGTGGGGGAAGATGCACCTGGTGAATGTTCAGCGGGAGCGCTGAAGGTTGATACTCGTAAGCTTTGCAGTGATTGAACCAGATCCTCTGTGAGTGCAGTGAGTCGGCTCAGCTGATGGTGATGCAAGGATAACTGTGAAGCTTGAGCAGATACCTCAGTGGCGAGCTGCATAACTGCTGCTGGATCGAGGGGTGGCGAAGTCTTCTGTTGTGAAGAGGCGGAGTCAGGAGGATCCATTTGCAGCATTTATTAGCAAAATCAAAACAGGCAGGGTCCAACAGTGGCAAACAGAATAGAGAAGGCTAGGCTGAGACAAACCAGGAAAACAGGCAAAGGGTCGAGGCAGGCAGAGAAGAATCAGAGTCCAGTAAACAGTCCGGGGTCAGGGCAGGCAGAGAAGAATCAGAGTCCAGTAAACAGTCCGGGGTCAGGGCAGGCAGAGAAGAGTCAGCAACGATAAACAATCCAAGATCAAACACAGGAATCAAACTCAGGGAAATAACGCTCAGAAATGATGGCCGGGGCAGATCAAGACTTCGCACTGAATGAGTGTGTGAACGAGGCTTATATGAGTGTGTGTGAATGAGGTGCAGGTGTGAGTGCAATCAGTCCCAGGTATGAGGCATGATGGGAAATGGAGTTTGATGGATAAAGTTAATATTCCGGAGACGGTTCCCTCCGGTGGTGAAGAGGAGGTGGTGCGGGAGCCTGCTCTGTTACAGCAAGTCACAAGCAGGAAGACATGATGATGTTGAGACAAATGGATGGCATGATGTCACAGAGGAGGATGTGGGTCCAGATTTGCCCAATTTTGCACCCAAACGACATCCAGGGCCTCAGATCCTTGTGAGCAGCACCTACTCACCCATCCAGTTGTTTCAGCTGTTTTTCACCACCTCTGTAATTTAAACAATTGTCAGAAACACCAACAGGTATGCATCAAAAATGTCTGCGGCTGGGAAGAAGTTGCAGTGGGTTCCTTTGACGGCACAGGAGTTTTCTTCCTATTTAGCTTTGGTCATTTACATGGGATTGGTTGACGCAAAAAACATTGTTGTCTACTGGACAAAGAAAACCCTTTACAACCTCCCCTTTCCCCGATCTGTGATGTCAAGACCAAGGTTTCAAGCTATTTCATGGAATCTGCACCTCTGTGATGTGGAGAAGGATAAACAGAATTCCAGGAAAAAAGGAACCCCAGATTATGATAAACTCTTCAAGGTAAAACCTCTGTACACAGACATTGTTCAATCATGCCAGACATACTTCCAACCAAACAAACACCTGTCTATAGATGAAAGAATGGTTGCTTCAAAAGCAAGAATAGGACTAAAACAGTACATGAAGGATAAGCCAACAAAATGGGGCTATAAACTCTTTCTGTTGGCAGATTCAATCAGCGGTTACACTTGGAATTTCTTTGTTTATGAAGGAAAGAACTCCATGGCCACTGGTAAAGGCCTTAGCTATGACTCCGTAATGACCCTGATGAATTTTCCTCTTCTTGGCATTGGCTACCACATTTTCATGGACAATTTTCACACAAGTCCAACCCTGCTTTTGGATTTGTTTAAAAAAAAAAAAAAACTCTAGCATGTGGCACCATTCGAGCAAACAGGTTGGGCTTTCCAAAAACAAAAACAAATGACGTCAGCAACAAAGCCCAGAGAGGAACCGTCCGCTGGCTCAGGGAAGGAAAACTCCTATTTGTGAAGTGGATGGATACAAGAGAGGTGGTGATGTGCTCCACAATTCACAAGGCATATGTGGGTGAGACAGTACTTTCTATTCTGTGTAGTCTGTCAAAGATAATTGAAAAAATTATTTATGAACATATTGACAAATACTTAGCATCACACAATCTACTCTATGAGTTCCAGTCTGGCTTTCTTAAATCACATTCCACTGACACCTGTTTATTGTATTTAACTGACAACATTAGGAGGAAGGAAGATAAAGGGAATTTTTGTTGTATGGTCATGTTAGACCTACAGAAGGCCTTTGATACCGTTGACCATGATATTTTGGTACGCAAATTAAAAGCCATTTGTTTTAATGACTTAACAGTCAGATGGGTGAGTTCTTATCTGAAGGATAGGAAACAAGTGGTGGATATTGGAAGAACAATGTCTCAACCACAATATATAGAATGTGGGGTTCCTCAAGGGAGTGTCTTGGGCCCATTTTTTTTTCTTTTATATATAAATGACCTTAAGTCCGTATGTTCATGTGAACTTTTTTATATGCAGATGATTCTGCATTATTGGTTTCACATAAAGATAAGAACATAGTTGAAAGAACTCTCAGTGCAGAACAATCAAAAGTCAGCAGGTGGATGTCAGACAATAAGCTATCACTTCACTTAGGAAAAACGTAAGCCATACTGTTTGGGTCAAAAATAAAATTTAGAAGATCCCCTGGTTTTAAGGTTTTAGTTGGAGATAGTGAGATTAATGTAAAGGACTCAGTTAGTTACCTGAGTTGTGTGCTGGACTGCCACTTGTCTGGAGTGGGCCAAGCGCAAAAGGTGCTTACCAAGGTAAATCAAAGAGTACGTTTCTTGTCCAGAATCTCAGTTTGAACTAGAAGTTATTTATCTAATTTATTATTTATTCAATACGTGAAAATAAAGTAATGATAACGTAAGTTAACGAAATGAAAAAGGCATTTAAATTTCAGTGCTGTGAGGGGACAATCTGTTGAGCACTGTTGTGTCCCTCAGTGTTCGTCCACAGCTAAATTTAATTCAACTATTAGTTTTCCTACTTTCCCTTCCGACGTACAACAGAGAAAGAAATGGATAATAAATATAAGAAGAGACAATTTTATTATATCTCACCATACACGTCTACAGTCGGCACTTTGTGCCAGAAGAGCTCAAAGAGCCTGCTGAAGTCGGAGGGAGGCGAAGGGTGAAGCCTTGTGTCATACCTGTTCTGTTCCCTTTGAATAATTACTCTCTTGGAGAGAAAGAGAGATGGCTTGGGGTTTGGGAAAGGGGAACGAGACCAGAGAGTATGGAAGCTGGGGAATTTTCTGAACGTATCTACCAACGACCACGATTACAGCACAGCACCGCACCACAGCCCGCGTTTGTTGACTCGGTTCTGGAAGAAAACGAAAGTCTTCGCGAAGAAATCATCCATGTGAGGCAGCAGCTGGAACAGATGTCACTCAAACAGCGTTTTGGCTACATTTATTTACAGGTTCTGACAGTGACATCCGTTTTTACACCAGGTATGTAGAAATATTTAATTTAATAAAAATGCATTATACTTTAAGAACACTTTAAATATCTTGCATTTAAAGACTGATGTTATACAGTGATCATACTATCTTTACTAATTATAAGTAAAATAAAATAATATTTAATATTAAAACACTTTTTAGGCTTAATGTGCATCATGCAATAAAGAAGTATTCCTTTATTCCAAATAAAGCTTTAATTGTAATATTTGTATCAGTAAGCTTTATGTCAGTAAATTTCGATTTGTAGTATACTTAGTATGAAATAAATATATTTTAAATACATTTTGGTTTAGGTTTTGTTCCCCACGCACTTTATTGAATGTACAATGAATGGAAATAAATTCCACACCATCAGATGTCTGTTGTTGTAACTGTACTGTACACCTACCAGTATTGACAATTACATACATATACATATACATATACATATTTATATACATGTAACTGTGTTGTGATCTGTCAGTCCTTAGAGGTGTAGCAGGGTGGAATAACTCCACCCATTGGGAGATCGTGCGCATGCGTGTGGCTTATTGGCTGCCCTTGTAAGGTGTATAAAAGAATTGGGGTTTGGTGACCGGATATGTGTCTTGGTTTTGCCGTGATGTCACGTCATCTGTTGACGCCGACGGTTCAAACTGTTCGTGTCTTTCTGTCTGCTGTGCCTGTGCGCTCGCTGTCTACTTATCACAGGTATGTTCAGCCGTGTCATAAATGAGTGTTGACCGTGTTTAGCTGCTATCTGTTTTATTTTTAGTGAAATATTTATAGCATGTTATTTACAGCGATATGTTTCTGATGGAGTGGCTGTATTCCCGCATGGTGTGCGACCATGAATTGTTTGTTTACATTGACCATCCCGCGGTATGTATAATTAATTATAGCCTTGTGATTTTAGTAATGTTACTCACCTGCTTGATCTTCTGATTGTGCATCAGTACGGAGTCTGTTTATGAATGTTTGTTTTGTTATAGTTCATAATTCACTCTGGGCATTAATGTATAACTGCTGAGAGTCTGAGTGAATTGTGTGCTTGTAATTTGTTTTCTTTTAAGAGAAAAGAGATGTTTCTCTGTGTGATCTCTTGTTACTGTTGTAAATCTATTTTGTGTTTTATAAGTTGTGTTTTTGTGTTATTTTCTATGCAGGAGCTGGAGGTTTCCGGAGAGGGAATGGCTAGCTGCTATCGTGTGTGTGTGGTGATTTACACCTAGGCCGTGTGTTTTCTTGCATCCAATCTTCACGTGTGTGGGCGCGTGTATGGGGTTACTGGGGCTCCTGTTAATTTGGCAGCTAGCCTGTACCTCCAGGCACCTCTGCTGCTGCTCCACTAGCAAAATTTAGATATAGGTTTGTTGTAATGTGTGTGTCTGATGAAAAATGAGTCAACGTTACTGTAAAATTGATTCTAAGAATCTTGTTGTGATTTTTTAACTATTTATTATGCAATGCTGATGAGAGAAATAAAAAGTCTATTTTTCTATTTGTGACCCACGTCTCTTCACCCACGTTTTAGATAACGAACCTGTGCATCCTTAGGGAGGTTAGTCCCCAGTGTTCTGGGGTGGCGTAGTCGACCGTTGTTGCCATTATTTGAGCTTACGCACGCTCCCAAACGAGAGCGTGCGGCCTCCCGACCTCCCCGCTCTGCCACACAGGCAATAGATGAACTGTTCCTCTTCCTGAACTACCTTGCCCTTGGTCTGACGCAGACCTAGCTGAGCGGTATGGGGTGCATCAGTCTACTGTAAGCAGAATCATTCTGACCTGGAGCAATTTTTTGTTCTCTGTTCTTGGTTCACAATGCATTTGGATGACTCAAGACAAAATTAAGGAACACTTGCCATCAGAGTTTGAAGACTACCCAGACACCACCACAATTCTGGACTGCACTGAGCTCTGGTGTCAAACACGCTCCTCCCCTTTACTTCAGATTGAGGTATACTCAAACTATAAGTCCCACTGTAGCCTGAAGGGAATGATTGACATGGTCCCCCATGGCGCTGTAACCTTTGTTTCCTCCCTTTTTGCCGGGCTTGGGCTAAGTAGAAGTGCATCTTGTTTATATCCTCTCTTAATCCTTGTAAATATACTATATCTTAAACACGCCTCTAGATTTAATCTCTGTATATAGCATTCATCTCATAGTTTAAATTTGAAATCTATTCACTAAAAATCTGATTAACTGTATTATAACTACTGTTGTTGTTTTTACATTATTTCTATGTTTTGTAATTTGTACTCTTTGTTAATTGTATTTAACTTTTCATGACTTGTTAATTTGCAGTCAGGAGTTTTGTAATTTCATTTCACTGCTGATGTATCTGTTCATCATGCATGTGACAAATAAATAAATTATGATTTGAAATTATGATTAAGCTTATTGATATTTTAAATATTATTGAGGGATTCAATAGATAATAGAGGGATCTTAGCAAACACCCACAAGTTGAATACTTAAATGCTTTTTGGTTGTGGGTGTAGAGACTGAACGGACAATCATTCATTCTCTTTTATTAAATCATCAACTTGCAAGAACAAAGAGCCTTAACTAACCACATTCCTGCGGCCATGTGGTCAACTGATACAGCCTTCTCTTAATCAAATTGGCGTCTCAGAGTCTGCGACGAAATGGACCTTTTTGTCATTTATGTTGATGAATGTCTTGAATGTCGTTACAAACAGCAAGTTCTCTCTCTTGAGACAACAAACAGGCCTTGATTTACTCCGCCCTGGTGGAAATCGGGGGGGAGAAGCGAAAAACAGATGTTTCCATTGTCTGTCCATTGAAACAACCACGCTGGGAAGAATCAAAGAAGTCCGCCTCCCATCTTCCGGACGCCGCACGCTCTCTTCTAGAGTTCTCAACGGGCCTGAAAATTATAACCCGACCCGGCCCGTGGCTTTTAAAGCCCGGACCCGATGTAACCCGACATATCAACATGAATTATCTGCCCGAACCCAGCCCGCGGCCCGACTCGGACGCGCTCTTCAATCTATCGCCGCGGTGACTCTCTATTCATTCAGGTGAAATCACATAATAAACTGCACACAAACTTAGAAAGATTTACTTACTAGTCCATCAACAAGATCGCCAGGTCAGCATCACTGTTGCATCCAGTTCTGCTTTTTAGCTTGCGCCAACGAGTGAAAGCCCGACCGAGTGACTCTTGTCCGGTTTCTCACGCGGTCAGATTCTCTTTTCCTTTTAGTCTTCCGTCCGCGTTTTCTTTGCTTTTTCCATCGTCTATTATCACGTCTGAAATGCACGCAAGTGCAGTGTTGCCAACTATTTTCAAAAGAAAGTAGCTAACGCCATGCCTGTTTAAATAAAAATATTAACACAATAATAAATAAAAAGAACTCAAACAGCCAGCGGGCGGGCTACGAGTTTTGAAACAAAATAGGCATAGCCTACAAACATAATCGTATGCTTATAAGGCATCGTGGAGGAACAGTAGTGCGTCCACAGTGGATGGACTGAGGCGCGTTCTCCTCAGCCAGCCACCCGCGATGCACTTTGCACGCAGCAGCCAGACTTTCTTTACGGTGAACACCAGCGATGATTAATAAATGTTTTGTTTTTTTCACTGAGCGAAAAAGATCAAGCCCGAGGTCCGACCCGACCCGAGTCATTTGCTTATATTTTCGACCCGGCCCGTTGAGAACTCTACTCTCTTCTACACAACACCAGGTCTGAATGCAAGTGTTCCATCTAAAATTTAGACGCTTTAAAGTGTGTTTCCTGTGGCTGTCTCTGAGTGTCTAATTGTGCTAGCAATTGTGTTTTCCTTGTGTTTATACGTTTCTTTTATTATTTGTTTCAGTTTATTTTGTTTATCTATATCTTTGTTTTACTAGTAGTGTAGTTTTGTTTATTAAACGTCTCGGTTACGTATGTAACCCTCGTTCCCCGAGTAGGGAACGGAGACGTTCCGTCGGATGACGACGATTGGGGTTTCGCTTAGAAGCCTATCATCTTCGAGTATTACAAAACGAGCCAATGGCAAGAAAATGCCATGGGTCTGCGGAATTTGCATAGCGTAACTCCGCCCCGCGCTGGGGGTATATAAGGAAGTACGCTGGCATAACGCAGTCATGTTTTCCTGCTGAGGAGCCGAGACTGAACTCGGGCATTTCCAGTGGAACAGCGGAAGTGGCCATAACACGTAACGTCTCCGTTCCCTACTCGGGGAACGAGCGTTACATACGTAACCGAGACGTTCCCCATCGTTGTCACTCCGAGTTCCGTCGGATGACGACGATTGGGGTTACCTGTCTAATCCCGCCACCTTCACAGCTGTCTTCCAGTGCCCTGCGTAAATCTGAGATCCCTGCCGTGAAAACTTAGCACGGACGAAGGACTCCTATCTAGCACAGGAATACCAAGGTACACTGGGAAGCATATCTCAGTAGAAATATGCAAACACACTGCCTGCCCGAAGGGAGGACTTACAGAATACACATATGACCCGGAGGGATGCATATGGAAGAACACTGGAGTGTCCAGCCCGCAGGGTGGAATCTTTCAACTCCAGGAGTGGCAAGGTGGCTTGCCGAGGGAAAGACACATGCTCAGAGAGTCTTACAGTGGAAATACACATGTGGGGGTCGCCAGGGGGGAACCATGCACATGGGGCACCTGGCCAACACGAAAGCTGCCAGCGGCATAACTCTGGTGTTGACGTCAACAGTGCTGGAGGAACTCAGGGTTTCTCGGGGAAACTCACCTGGGGAGAATATCGCACTGATCCAGTCCGTGGAGTGGAATGGCGAGCAAGCGAAGACACCTGAGCTGATCCTAGCACCGGCTAGTTGAAGCGAATACATGGGAGGATACTGGCTCCACTCGGAGATTATAGAATCTTGCGAATGTGTTGGGTGTCTGCAGATGTCTGCCAGCGAGGCGCCATGCGCTAGAGCCCAAGAGGAGGCAACACTCCGAGTGGAGTGTGCCTTCACACCAAGGGGGCACGGTCGACCTTGCTGTTGGTAAGCCAAAGCAATGGCGTCCACTAACCAGTGAGACAGCCTTTGCTTTGAGAGAGCCTTTCCCTTCAGCTTCCCACCATAACAGACAAAGAGCTGGTCTGAGGTCCTGAAACACTGCGTTCTGCCTACATAAGCGCGGAGAGCGCGTACTGGACAGAGCAGTGCCAAGGCTGGGTCTGCCTCCTCTGGGGGCAGCGCTTGCAGGTTCACTACCTGATCTCGAAAAGGAGTGGTAGGAACCTTGGGCACGTATCCAGGCCGGGGTCTCAGGATCACGTGAGAGTCAGCCGGCCCGAACTCCAGGCACGCTTCGTCTACTGAAAATGCCTGCAGGTCCCCTACCCTCTTCACAGAGGCCAATGCAATCAGGAGCACTGTCTTCATTGACAGGAACTTAAGCTCCACTGATTGCAGAGGCTCAAAGGGAGCACTCTTCAGGGCAGTTAAGACCACTGAGAGGTCACAAGAGGGTACGAGAGGAGAGCGAGGAGGATTCAGTCTCCTTGCGCCCCTCAGAAACCTGATGACCAGGTCGTGCTTCCCGATGGACTTACCATCAATAAGAGCATGATGGGCGGCAATGGCGGCCACATAACTTTCAGAGTGGAGGGAGACAGCCTTCTCTCCAACCCATTTTGAAGGAACGAAAGCACAACACTGATAGGGCAAGTACTGGGGTCTTCTCGGTGAGAAGAGCACCAGGAGACGAAGAGGTTCCACTTCAACTCGTAGAGGTGTCTCGTGGACAAAGCTCTCGAGGAAGTGATGGTAGCCACCACCGCTGGTGGTAGGGTACTCAAACCTGCCTCGTCCCGTCGAGAAGCCACACATGTAGGTTCCATAGATCGGGACGAGGGTGCCAAAGGGTGCCCCGTCTCTGAGAAAGGAGGTCCTCTCTCAGAGGGATAGGCCAGGGAGGGGCTGAAGCGAGGAGCATGAGGTCTGAAAACCAAGTCCGGGTGGGCCAATGGGGCGCAACCAGAAGGGTCTGGGTCGGTCTCGGAAAAAGCTGGGACGCCAGAGGGCGGCAGCCCAACCGAGTCTTCATCCCCAGAGGAACCCAGCTCACCTTGTGATGCGGCGATCGACATCGCATCATCCTCTGGAGCCCCAAGTGGTGCACGAGGTGCGTCACTTTTTGAAGACGGCCCCGTGGCAGCACTCGAGCTCGCGGGTTGCTGAGGAACAGAGGGGGTGTGGCCCGAGGAAGCATCGTCGGGACAGTATTCCACACCGTCACCCTCAGATCACCCTGGCCACCAGCCAAAGTGTCACCTCTCGTGGAGGGGACAGATTGGGGTGTGGCAGAGGGGACTCTACCTCCACTGAGGTCACGGAGTCTCGATCTCAACTCAGCGATGGTCATGTTCCCACAGTGAGAACATGACTCATCCATGAAAGCTGCCTTAGCGTGCTGTAAGCCCAAACACACCAGGCAGCTTCCATGCCCATCAGAAGATGGAACGGAACGACCGCACCCAGAAATACACGGGCGAGACATCTTTAAAAAGACGTGCCACGTGCAAGCTCTTTTATGAGAGGACGCTCAGCAGCCTGCGCTGAAGCGGCCAGGGAGAAACACACACACTGAATGCAGACCACTGCACAGATCAGCAGGCAGGAATGTGAAACTCGCTGGAAATCGCCTTTACACCAACACAGACTGGAGAGAATGACACTCAGAGAATTCAGTCTGCAGGAGTGAAGAGGACCTCTTGGCTCCGAAGCAAAAACATGACTGCGTTATGACAGCGTACTTCCTTATATACCCCCAGCGCGGGGCGGAGTTACGCTATGCAAATTCCGCAGACCCATGGCATTTTCTTGCCATTGGCTCGTTTTGTAATACTCGAAGATGATAGGCTTCTAAGCGAAACCACAATCGTCGTCATCCGACGGAACTCGGAGTGACAACGATGGGGAACCTCAGTTATACCTTATTGCCTCTGTTGTTGTTGACCACATAACAAAGCCTCTTTAATATAAAGATCCTAACGCTACAATCTGATATTGGTACGTGCACAAAACATTGTCAGTAAATTTAAGCTAAAATAGGCCACAAGTCGTTGACAACTTCCAGTAAAACATGATGAGACGACTAAACGCCTGTGGAGAGACGACTCGACGCCTGTGAAGAGACGACTCAACGCCGGCGATATGTTATGCCCTAAATTAATACATGATGAACTAACTGTATTTTCTATGTACATTTTAAATGCACTTTCTGTAAAGCTGCTTTGAAACAATGTGTTTTTTTTTTGTTTTTTTTACATTTATTCATTTAGCTGACGCTTTTATCCAAAGCGACTTACAATTGCTATATATGTCAGAGGTCGCACGCCTCTGGAGCAACTAGGGGGTTAAGTGTCTTGCTCAGGGACACATTGGTGTCTCACAGTGGATTCGAACCCGGGTCTCTCACACCAAAGGCATGTGTCTTATCCACTGCACGGCGGACGTGCTGACTGAGAGTCAATTGCTTTGGTACTTTTAAAGATCAACAGCCATCTGTCTGTGTAGGATGTATATTCCTAATTAATCATAATTCGTTGTGTTTAATTGTTATATACATACCCGGAGCAGACGTGTATGCTGTACAACCCCTCGTTGGGTGATTTATTTACGCAAGGACTCGGTTCAAACTATATTCGATAATTTGTTGATCAGAGATTAATAACTGTTGAATATCTGTCCCCGAAATTAAAATTGACTAAAGAGCTTATGAACCTTGAGAAGTTCCTTACATGGGATAGCAGTTTGTTTGCACCAATTACACACACACACACAGTGAAGTATAAATTCAGAACACACACAAACAAATAACATGTACAGTACTGTGCAAAAGTTTTAGATCGGTAAGATTTTTTATGTTTTTAAATGAAGTCTCTTCTGCTCACCAAGGCTGCAATTATTTGATAAAAAAAAAAAAAAAAACCAGTAACATTGTGAAATATTATTACAATTTAAAACAGCTGTTTTCTATGTGAATACAGTAAAGTGCAATTTATTCCTGTGATCAAAGCTGAATTTTCATCATCATTACTCCAGTCTTCAGTGTCACATGATCCTTCAGAAATCATTCTAATATAATGATTTGATGCTCAAAAAAACATTCATTATTATTTTCAATGTTGAAAACAGTTGTGTACACATTTTTTTTTCTAAATTCTTTGATGAATAGAAAGTTCAAAAGAACAGCGTTTATTTAAAATAGAATATTTTCTAACATTATAAATGTCTTTACTGTAACTTTTGATCAGTTTAACTCATCCTTGATGAATAAAAGTATTGATTTATTATATTTCTTTCCCCAAAAAATACAATTTAAATTCTTACTGACCCCAAACTTTTGAAGGGTAGAGTTTATTGTTACAAAAGCTTTAGATTTCAGATAAATGCTGTTCTTTTTTAGTTTCTATTCATCATAGCATCATGAAATAAAAATGTAAAAAACTGTTTTCAACACTGATAATAATCATAAATGTTTCTTGAGCATCAAATCATCATATTAGAATGATTTTTGAAGGATCATGTGACACTGAAGACTGGAGTAATGATGATGAAAATTCAGCTTTGATCACAGGAATAAATTACACTTCACTATATATTCACATAGAAAACCGCTGTTTTAAATTGTAATAATATTTCACAATATTACTGTTTTTTTTTTTTTTTTTTATCAAATAATTGCAGCCTTGGTGAGCAGAAGAGACTTCTTTTAAAAACATAAAAAATCTTACCGATCCAAAACTTTTGCACAGTACTGTATATGAAAATATGTCATTTAATTAGTTAACAACAGATCCTGTACATTTGCGGAAACAGTTCAAAATAAAACATGGGCCAAAAATATGTACAAATTGATGGAAACTGATTGAATGGATTGAAACGTTTCAAGCCAAAGGTGTTGGAAGATAAAAGTAAAAGTAATCAACCTTTTGCTTCATTGTTTTAACCCTCTGGGGTCCGAGGTGTTTTCTGGGTCCTGGAGGTGTTTTGACATGCTCTGACATTTGTGCTTATTTCTGATACTTGTGACATTTTCATTACTAAAGTCTGATTACACTGTATTCAGCACAAACTCTGCTACAGTAAGCAGCATGTATGTACAAGTTTTTAGTTTTGAGATAATGACGTTTATGTGTGGTTTGTGAAAAAACAAAAAAACATTGTCACTGTCATAAAACCCATTCTAATTATTTCTTCACAAGACTTTTGAAAATTGTATCACGTGGCCTAGAATATTTGCTTCAAAACTATTTGAAAATCATCCTGACTACTCATTCAGATAAGACAATATATTGACTTAAAATTTGTAAGACGTGTTTTGTGTAAGAAAGCTTTATGCAGAGGGGCGTTAACAACCCATTAATATATAGCGTTTTCACACCTGAGAAAGACAAAGGCCCTCCCCTAATGGCCCTATAAGGTGCTATCAGGTGCTGTCATTGTGAGAAGCCTTGCACAAAGAATCAGGAGAGACTTAAAAAAGAATGCCTTTTAGATTGTTTGGATTTATTTACAACACAACCAAGTTATTTACAACACAACCAAAAAGTTACACAATCAAAGACAAAAAAGCACATTAGTAAAACACACTGATCTAAAGACAGAGACTTGGGCAGTCACACACCTTTGTGCCATTCCTAAAACATATAGGTTACATACCTGTCATCTCCAAGGTGTTTGATTTTTCACCATGATCATGTACAGAGACTCACGTGAATGTCAGCTGGACTCAGTGCTGGTCCCTGTAAAAACATTTTTTAGAAAAAAAAAAAAAAACCGCTGTGAACATGCTGATATCAGGAGAAACTATTTTAGATTTTTCTGGTTCAAATTATGAAATTTACTAAATACATACATACACTATATATATGAACTCCCAAGTGTGTTGTGCCCTAGGTATATGTGTAGGGCTGCATGAAATAATAACAATAGCCTATAGCAGGCAGCCCATAAATCACTAAAAAGTTCAGTAACACTACATTAGAGAAAACTATATGGATTATCATGTTACTTCAAACGTTTCCATTCGTTACGACGTTATGAAATGAGATTGCTGGAGTAAAAACATGAAGCCTAATGTTTGTTTTGTTTTGTTTTTCAAACCCACAGCGCGCGTGACCCAAACTCAGCGCGTGCAAACATTTACTGAATGCGATCGAGCCGGACCAAACTATGAAGCATTATTCTTACATAATTATACATATACGTGTGAGCAGATATCCACATTCCACTAACACAGTATTTAACAATAAACACAGGTCTAAATATTATAATATTCACAATCATACGAGCCTTCTGTTATATCGTGCTGTGTTTAATTATCGAACATAAAAACATTCGTAGCCTTACATTTAGCATTAGGCTTCATGTTTATGGAGTGAAAACAGTCTCAAAACCTTCCACAAATGCACGCGAGAGATCCACATGCGCGCGCACCAATCCACAAATGCACGAGAGAGATCCACACACACGCAAAGCAATCCACAAATGCACGAGAGAGATCCACACACGCAAATCAATCCACAAATGCACGCGACAGATCCACACACACACATAGCAATCCACAGATGTACGCAAGAGATCCACACACACACAGCGATCCACGAATGCACGCGAGAGATCCACACACACACATAGCAATCCACAGATGCATGCAAGAGATCCACACACACACACAGCGATCCACACACACAGCAATCATGTATGTATTATTGTCCTTAGTCACATTGCTTTGCTCACAATCCACAAATGCTTTATCCCCCGGCGCTATTCACATGGTAAATAGGTGATCTATGCATCGCACACGCGGACACCCCCCCCGATCAATGCCATAAAAACCCGAAGTTTCTTTATGAGATTCACTGACAGATCATTGCGTTTTGAGGATGGCACGCTACTCCGGTAAAGAAGCCCTTCAGATGATTCTTCAGAAAAATAATCTCCGCCGTGGCCACCCGAAGGGTCTGCACCGCCATGGCCACCTGAAGGGTCTGCACCACCTTGGCCACCCGAAGGTTTTTAAAGCCGCTGCCTGTTCAAGGAGTGCTGAAATCAATTACTCATCATTAGAGTAATTTTGGCTTCATTGTGGCTTAGGCTATAACTTTTGGCATAAAGTTAAATATTTGTCATACCTGACCAGAAGATGTTCAAATAAATATCACATTAGACAAGGAAGTTGTAGGTTGTGTTTGAATAATTCCGTATCTTATTTAGCTGAGGTAAATTAAATGCAATTAACACGTATTGCTTGATGATGAATGAGACGGCCCAGCTGTTGGTTGAAATTTAAAAGGCTGATTTTCGCGCTTCAGGGCAGTGACGAGTACATATGTTGTCCAGTGGTTGTCCAGACACCCTTGGCACAACCTTAAACAATGGCCCTGAACACTGGTTTAATGGCAACATTGTGACAACGCCGTAACAACCTTCACCACACAACGTAGTTATAGCAACATTTTGGCCACGTTGTTAAAACGTTGTTAGAAGGTTGGTTACGTTGTGCCAACGTTCTGTGTTTGTTGGGGACTCCTCTCCATTGACATCCATTCATAAAAACGGCCTCTGTTCTCCTTCCCTGCGTACCGGCGTTAGCATTATAGTCGGGGAGCCAAAGTCTCAAAAGCTCAATAAAATGGGTTGAACCTGACATGCTCTGCCATACTTTTTATTTGTGTATGAAAAATTTTAAAATAAAATAAAAATCCTCAGTGGGTTGAGTAGGCTGTCAATAAATACATGCCAGATACACAGAACACATGTGCTGACAACATCCACTGTCATTATTGTATTGCCTCAGATGACAACTATTACAACTTTAAAGGAACACAATAATTTAACATAACTTAACTAGGTGCAGGTCCCTGTGAGGTGGGATAATCAGGAGGGTGGCACACTGCAGATACTGCTATGGGTACAGACCTTTACTCTCACCCACTGAGGAGACAGCAAACAAGATGGGTGGGTTATATAGCAGCACGATACAAGATGCACCGCGAATAAGTGTGCATCCTGCAGGAAGCGACTTGTTCTGAGCTGCCCATGCTTCCCCCATGTAGTTCAACATTATCTTTATTCAGTGGATTGTGAAAGAAGCCTTTCCATTCATTTATAGGGAGAGTATCATGTGGCTTGTACTCCTCCATTTTGCTGGGGAAGGTCTTCATCTTCTTCTCTCGTTCCTCACCTTTCAGACTTTCAGCAGGGGAGAAATCATATCGATCACCAACAAAGTGGATGCAGTCTGGGAGGATTCCAAGGAGCTGCCTCAGGTACTTTCCTTGCAGTTCATAGAAGGTGCTGCTACCAAGATGTTGGTAACGTTGAATGAACGCCATGGCATCTACTACCATTACAACAGGCTTGTCAGACGGCCGTAGTTTGTCCACTTCCCCCCATGAACTGCCAAGGGCTGTCTTGATTGCAGCCAGGTAGTCTGCCTTGTTTCCTTTACGCATTACATAACTTTGATCAAGGGACGGATCTGGCTCAAACAGGGAGGCTGGGCAACTTGTCCATTCGTGGCCAAACACTTCCACCTTCCTGTCTTCCTCTAAGTCCTGAACAAAGTACAGGTTCCGCACAACTGCTCTCTCCTCCTCATATACCTTTTTGGCTTTGAATGCCATGGACTTTGACTTCTTTGGCTTTTCTGCGAAGGTTGAAAGTTTAATTTGGGATACTTTCTCACTGTCTGTTCTTCTTGTTGCAGCCAGTGCCTCCAGTCCTTTTTCACGAGCACAGATCAATTCAGCAGATGTGGCTTTGTGGCCTGTTGAAATGTTGATCAGCTCCTGTTCTTCACATGTGAAAGGATTGATCATCTGGTTGTTGATGACATCTGTTACTTTCCTAACACCGTCTGCCTCCTTTGCACCTTGGCTGTCCTTGTCCTCGTGGTGTTTAGTGTCATCCGCATCCAGGTGTGCCATAGCCTTTGTCTGCTCTGACACAGCTGTCAGAACTGGAAGAGCTTTCAAGTATTTCTCCATGGCTGCTGACTGATGCCAGTGAATATTTTTATCTTGGCATCACGGTTGTAGTTTCTTTTTTAACCCTCTGGAGTCTAAGGGGTTTTTGAGGTCTGTGAGATGTTTTGACATGCCCTGACATTTGTGCTTTTTTCAGTTGCTTATAAACATATATAACAATATTAGACTTTTGACTAATGGATGTAGTTGCCTAGTGTTTTTGCTTCAAAATGATCTGAAAATCACCCTGCCTAATCATTCACATAAAACAATACATTGATTTAAATTTTTTAAAACTGTTTTTGCTTCCAAAGGCAATATGCGCAGGGGCGTGACTTGCTGTGATTCACACCTGAGAAGACAAAGACCCTGCATACTAATGAGCCTGCATACTAATGAGCCTTTCATTCAGGTGTGTCACACAAGAAAGAATGCGAGGACAAAAATAAATAAATAAATTATATATATATATGTAGGAAATATGTAAAATGTTTCTCCCAGCCTTAGGGGGGAGCTGTGTTCCTTGAGTGTTTCACTGTGTGAGTGAGCCCTTCTTCACATGGGTGGAGCTGTAGTTTAATTCAGTTCTGTTTCCCTTGTGAAAAGGTAAGGAGGGTTTTCACTGTTCTGTTTCATCCATTTAATTTATTGTATTATATTGGCCATCCATGTTGTTTGAAGAGATATATTGCTGTTGGAGATGTTTACTAACATATATGTGCAGTTATTTGCGATGGATGGTTTTTTATTTCTAATGCTATTTCATGGGTTGTGGATTCCATGTGGTGGGGTATATTTTTCTGTATATTGTATATTGTTTTAACGGTTATCTGAGTATTTTGGGTTTTATTCATTATTTTTCCAGTCTTTGAGAACCCCTGTGATTTAATGTTTAATACTGCAGCTAAAACTATATTGTTTCGTTTTATAATTTTGTATGCATTTTTATTTTTTGATATTGGGAACTAACAGTTCTGTTTCCCTTGTGAAAAGTGGCTGATGCTGAAAAAGAGCAGAAAATAAAGCTTCATAACTGTGTGACAACCACGATACCTGTGTCCTCCTCATTCAACACCAATCACCCAAACACAACGCAGAGACATACAGTAGGGGAGCACACAGACGAAGAGGGTTACATCTTTGGTGCCGTGACCCGGATCGTTGGTTTCTACGTCAACGGAAGCAATCTGACAAATAAGAAGTGTGAGTGAAAAAAAAAAAAGCACTTTTGTTTTAAAGGGACAGTGTTAAATATATTGTTGGTCTGAACTGAGTGTTGCTTAAGAAGAATTATTTTTCCTGTCTTTGAACTTTTGATATTGTGCTATAAGAGTGTTAATTTGTTGATTGGAGTAACACATTTGTGAATTGCTGTGTCTTTTGAAACAATATTATATATATATTTTTTTTTTGTGTGTGCATTCGGGTGTATTTAAATCTCTTGAAGTGGGTCATTTTATTTTTTTTATTTTTTTTCATTTACATTCATTTATCATTATTTGCTTTGTGATTACAGCAAACATAAGATATATACAACACATTCACTAACAGCATTAATTTGCACTACTACATTTTTCATATTTTTACATTTTCAAACACTACACACAGTGTATTGCACAGACGAGAAAATGGAAAGAAGTGGAAGAGAAATGCAGGGGCTCCATGGAACCACCCCTCATCGACCACCTCCTCGTCCCCAAGTACCACTAAGGCAGCCCTTCCAGGCCACCCCATGGTTACCAGTAAAGCAGGACAAAATCGAACAGTATGAAATAAGCATGCCCGTCGATGTGAGTATTGAAACTGTACCCCAGCTAAATTATAACCCTCAACAGTCTGTCAGGCCAAAGACAAGGCAGCTAGCTGCACATACAGAGAATGTGCCCCCCTCGGCAGTGAGCTGGCACCAGTTGGGCACCTGCCCCAGCGCTTTTGTACAACATCAGCCCTCAGCTCATGCCCAAGGCCCAGATAACCGATTCTATGTACTTCCAACCACCATGCCCATGTCTTCAGTTGGCCCACATCCATCTAATGTGCCAACTGTTTTGTCCCAAACTAACATGCATGACAATGTCACTACCATTCAGGCTTCACCAAACGTGGCCGACAGAATGCCAACTGACATGTCCCCTTCTCCAAATGACCCATACCTGCCCCCGGCGTTGACTGTACCGCCTAAAACTTACATTTCTACTTATCCAGGTATGATCCAGGCATCCAATATGTACACTTCTCCATATGGCCTGCACTCTCCTGCTGCAATGGCTGTTTCACCCCAAACCAACTTGCCAGGTCATCCAACAGCCGTTCAGGTTCCTCCAGCTTTCTGTTATGGTGTGCCAAATGCCATGTACTCAAAACCACCTGACACACTCCAGCCCCCCGCACCTTCTGTCTTGTCTGGAATCAACTTTCTGCAGAAAACAGACTCCATTCAAACACACAGAAATTACAATGATCGACAGCGCACCTTACATTCGCAATGTGCTATTGTGTCGTCCTCCTCATCTCCTGTGTATGCTCCTATGACAGTGCCGGTGTCTCATGGTTCGCATATGTATGCACAACAACCCGTTTCAGTGGAGAGACCTCAGACTGCACCTCCGCATGTGGCTCATCGGCAAGATGCATACATCCCTGCCTCTGGAATGACCACGCCACAGCCCAGCTTTACACAGACACATCAAGTTAGAAATGTGCAAGTGGTCCTGATTGCAGGATACTTATTGAAGATTGGATAAGAGATATGAAGTACCTCCTTGATGCTGGAGGAATGCCCGAAAATCTGTCCTTTTCTACTGTAGTGCGACATTTGAGTGGTGAAGCCAGGAGGCTAGTTCTGAATCTCCCTCCTAATGAGCAGACTGCTGGCAGAGCTTTTGAAGAACTACGAGCTGAGTATAGTGATATGCAGACATCCCTGGACCCATTAGCTGATTTCTATGAGAGATACCAGCGCCCTGGTGAATCAGCGTGTTCATTCGCTATTGCTCTGGAGGCCACTTTACGTTCAGTGGATGATGCTCAGTATGGAGGCCAGCCTTTTCCAGACCGGGACGGTAAACTGACTCGTCAGTTCATGAGAGGATTGAATGACGAAGAGGTTTTTCACAGGATAGCACCGATGAAGCCTAGACTTCTAAGTTTTCGTGAACTTCAAGCAGAACTTCGTAACCTGGCTCGGGAGACAAGGAAGTTTCAGACACAGCCAAAGGCCAGAAAGATGTATGCACAGGCTCAGTTTACGACAGTGAGTGGTAACCTGAGTGGCGAAAAGCCGAGAACAGATAAAGGAAATAGGCAAAACACAGATCTTACTGAACTCACAGCCATGGTGAAGAAACTGGTGAGCAGTCAGGAGGATCAGCTTAATAGATTGACGCAGCTTGAGGCTAGAGTTGGAGCATCACCACAGACTGTGTTTCCTCGCACCCAGAGACCTCAAGAGAGTAGTGACACTGCAGTAAGGGGCGTAGTGTGCTATCGTTGTGGAAAACCGGGACACATTGCACGTCTGTGTCGGACAGCGATGACTGATGAGGCAGCACAAGCTGAAATTGGAGCAGAGACCAGGCAGGATTTAAATGCTTAGGGCCTGTGGTTACCGAGGCAACCACAGGCATGCAACAGAGTCCCCAGCAACATGAAACGGGCAGGTCGAAACCAGCTGATACCCCGCTAGTAGGTCCCTGTAATGAAGGGGTGGTTGGAGTGAATGGAGAAATGTGTAAAGCTCTCATTGACTCTGGCTCTCAAGTAACTACAATTACTGATGAGTTCTGGCGCCGACATCCTGTCCTGTGTGGTCAGGAATTGCAGCCATCAGACATCCCCATTGAAGGTGCCGCTGGTCAACTCGTATCTTATGTTGGTGTGCTTTGCCTCAACCTTAAGTTTTTGGGAAGGGTCTACTCAAATGTTCCTGCTTTTGTTGTCCCTGTGACAGAGTACCGGTCCAGTGTTCCATTGCTCATTGGAACTAATGTAATAAGGGTTTCCAGAAATGACCTTCAAGCGTCATATGGCAGAAAATATCTGGCCAAAGTGAAGTTGACCAATCCTGAGTGGCACTCTGCAATGGTTGCTGTGAGTAAAAGTGAACCTGGTGGAGCTACAGGTAAAGTTGGTCAAGTACAGTATGCTGGTCACAGAATAAGGATACCAGCTGGTAAGGAGCAGGATGTTATTGGTAGAGTTGTGGGTGGACCGAAGAGAACACACTATACAGTTCTAGTGGAGAGCCAGTCCTCCAAAAGGGTTCCAGAAGGCCTTATGGTTGCCAGGCTGCTTGCTAATGTTGAAAAAGGTTGTGTTCCCATCCGGCTCTTAAATATGTCTGGAAAGGATGTTATTGTTAACCCAAGGACCCTGCTTGCAGATGCTTTCCTGGTTCAGAATGTCGTTGAAGAGGAAGAAAAGTGCCAAATGCTGTGCCAGAACCAGTTCATGTGTCCGAGTCAATGCGAGAATTCAGTGACAGCATCTTGTCAAAGTCAACAGCAGACTACCAGTGTTGAGTCTGTTACGGGTATGACATGTGGAGTTGATCTTAGTGCTGCAGCAGTAGAAGGTGAGGAGCAGTTGGCCTTGCTTCAGGATTTGCTGAGGAGAAATGCTGATGTCTTCTCCAAACACTCCATGGACTATGGGCATACCACCACTGTGCAACATGAGATACCTCTGGTGTACTCTAAACCTTTCCGCCTCCCTTATCGCAAAATACCCCCGTCTCAGTACCAGGAAGTGCGGAAGGCCATATCAGAGATGGAAGAAGCTGGAGTCATTCGGCCAAGCAAAAGCCCATATGCATCCCCCATCGTTGTTGTTTCTAAAAAAGATGGCTCCCTGAGGATCTGCGTGGACTACAGGAAACTGAATTCCTGCAGTACCAGAGACGCTTTTCCGCTACCTAGAATAGAGGAGGCATTGGAGGCGCTGGGACAGGCAAGGTTCTTCACGACTCTTGATCTCACATCTGGTTACTGGCAAGTTGAGGTGGCTGAACAGGACAAGCTAAAAACTGCTTTCAGCACCCCCATGGGATTATTTGAGGCCAACAGGATGCCGTTTGGTCTGCAGAATGCACCCTCAACCTTCCAAAGATTGATGACCTGCTGCTTTGGCGATCTGAACTTTGAGAGCCTCCTTATCTACCTTGACGACTTGATTATCTTCTCTAGGACTTTTGAAGAGCATCTTGAGCGGTTGGAAGTAGTGTTCAGCCGGCTCCGCAAACATGGTTTGAAGCTGAAGCCTCAAAAGTGTAGTCTACTGAGGAAAGAAGTTCAGTACCTGGGCCATGTGGTTTCTGCGGAGGGTATTCATACAGATCCCGAGAAGATAAGCAGAGTCAGAGACTGGAAGCGGCCGTCAAGTGTGAAGGAAGTGCTGGGGTTTGTTGGTTTCGGACTTACCTCTGGAGACCCAAAGAAGAAGAAAAGAGGGGTGAAAGGAACTTCTGGAACTGTGAAACCGTTTGAGTGGACTGATGAATGTGAGAAAGCGTTTGAAGCACTGAGGGAGAGACTGACTACAGCACCAGTTCTGGGCTACCCCGACTTCAGCTTACCATTTTTACTGCAAACGGATGCTTCTGGTGAGGGTCTTGGGGCGGTCCTTGCTCAAGTTCAGGATGGTGTGGAAAAAGTAATTGCTTATGCAAGCCGAGGTTTGAGACCACCTGAAACCCGCTACCCTGCACATAAGTTAGAGTTTTTGGCTCTAAAGTGGGCTGTTACAGATAAGTTTTATTTAGCACCTTTATGGGCATAAGTTTTCTGTGCTGACTGACAACAATCCACTTAAATATGTGATGAGTACAGCGAAATTGGACGCCACTGGTCAGCGTTGGGTGTCACAGCTTGCCATGTTTGACTTTGGCATTGAGTACAGGCAAGGGAAGTCCAACGCTAATGCCGACGCACTCTCAAGGATGTCTAATCAAGAGGTCATAGAAACTCTTCAGTCCTGCCCACAGTGCATTTCCTCCACGCAGCAAGGCCAGTCCTGTGGGGATGAGTCAGGGAGGAAGAAAGACGTTGGTGAGCAAGCGGAGAGAACTGTTGTATGCAAAGAGGGAGAGTTTCTGGGCCAGGTTGACGAGCTAGCAAATCCATTTGATGGAGCGGGTACTGATGCGCTGCCTGCAATGACAAAGCTGGAGATCAGAGGATGTCAAAAGGAGGACCCTGTCATTGGGCCAGTCCTACATTACAAGACACTAAACAAAAAGCCAAGACGTGGAGAAAGATTGGAAAAGGGGAAAGATGCACGGCTTCTCTTAAAAGAGTGGAGGAGGCTGGTGGTCAAAGATGGAATTCTTTACAGGCAAGTTAAGGATGTTCAGGGACGGTCCATTGCTCAGCTGGTCTTACCAGAGAAAATGCGACTTTTGGCTAGAACAAGTCTTCATGACGACTCTGGTCATTTGGGATTTGAGCGTACTTTGAATCTGTTCAGGGAACGATTCTTTTGGCCGAGAATGCAGTGTGAAATAAAGTCATGGTGTGAGCAGTGTGAAAGATGTTGTCTGAGGAAAACTCCCACTGGAAATAGGGCTCCGCTGGTGAGCATTCACACTAATGCCCCTATGGAACTCATCTGCATGGATTTCCTTGTCCTGGAGAAGTCTAAGGGAGGAATAGAGAATGTCCTGGTGATCACCGATCATTTCTCAAGATTTGCCCAGGCTTACCCCACAAAAGACCAGAAGGCTGTCACTGTGGCAAGGGTGCTGTGGAAGAATTTCTTCTGTCGATTTGGTTTCCCAGCAAGACTCCATGCAGATCAAGGCAGAAATTTTGAGAGTACAGTAGTGAAGGAGTTGTGTAAGCTGACGGGGATTACAAGGACTCATACTAGCCCCTACCATCCGCAGGGAAATGGGACCACTGAGAGATTTAACAGAACTCTGATGAATATGTTGGGCACTCTTGATCCTGATAAAAAACCCAAGTGGCATGAATACATTGACGCACTGACATATGCTTACAATTGCACTCAACACGATTCGACTGGTTTCTCCCCATACTTCTTGATGTATGGCAGACATCCACGACTGCCTGTTGATCTCCTTTTTGGCCTGTCAACAGCAAAAGAACCATGTGAGTACAGTGAATATGTCCAGACTCTGCATGAGTGCTTGACCTATGCTTATGATGAGGCAGACCGAATGTCGAGGCATGCTAAGGATCTTCAGAAAAAGCACTATGACAAGAAAGCCAAAAGCCATGTGTTCCAACCGGGGGACAGAGTGATGGTGAAAGTGTGTTATGTCGAGGGGAAACAGAAGCTGGGTGATAGGTGGGAACCACGTCCATATGTTGTGGTGAAAAAACAACCTGGAATTCCAGTGTATGTGGTTCGTCCAGAAGATGGTGAAAGGGAAAGAGTCATCCACCGAAATCTTCTGTCCCAGTGCATGTTTTTCCCGGTGAGCTCCAAGTACCTTGCCCAAGAAGAGTCTGACATGGAGGAAGTGTCTGGAATGGACTCAATTGTTTCAGAGGAAGAAGAGGAAGTAGTGGAGACAATTGAAAGTGGAGACAGTGGCACTATTACACAGTGTACAGGTGTGGAATGGCCAGATGTTGTGGACAAAGAGCATGAACAGGATGGAAGTCAATTGAAAGAGACTGTGAGTGAAAAGGAGAAGCAGGGGGAGCAGAAGCCGCTGGAAGTCTCCAATCTTGAGCCAGAAAGGAGATATCCTGAGCGTAAAAGGCGCCCTCCAAATAGACTCTCCTTGGAAATACATGTCCTCCAAAGTGAGATTGACAAGGAGAAGGTAGAGCGAGGAAGGACAGTGTGGGAAAAGGCTAGAGAGAAGAAGCAGCTCTACTTTAGCAATACATACACACATACACACCCCACACAGACACTTCAAAGATAATTTTAAGATCTAAACTGATTTTATTTTATTTTTTTGAGTGATGACTGGGACGGCATCATTTAAAGAGGGGGTGGATGTAGGAAATATGTAAAATGTTTCTCCCAGCCTTAGGGGGGAGCTGTGTTCCTTGAGTGTTTCACTGTGTGAGTGAGCCCTTCTTCACATGGGTGGAGCTGTTGTTTAATTCAGTTCTGTTTCCCTTGTGAAAAGGTAAGGAGGGTTCCCCTTCAGGGACTACCGCTGCGTGTAATCGCAGTGGGAACGCCCCCCAGCGTAGCGCGTCTGAATAATGAATGAAATCAGTCAATGGAGAGAATGAGCGTACGGCGAGTGACGTCATCGACCAGGAAGCTATAAATATCCCCTGAATACACAAGCCGCCAGCTTCTGTCACTTCAGCAGCGCTCTGTGTGTGTCTGGAATCTTTCAATTGTGTTTGTCTGTTTTAGTCAGGAGTTTATCACTATATATATATATTTATATATAAAAAAACCAATATGAGCGAGCAGTATAGAAAGTGTGCTCCCCCCTGTACTAGATACATCACGGGTGGGGATTCACACGAGTTATGTGTTGCTTGTTTAGGAATGCAGCATGCCCAGTCGGCTCTCGAGGGGGTCGATTGTGTGCATTGCGAGCGTTTTCCTATTAGAACTCTGCGCTCGCGGCGATCGCTCTTCGAGGAGAGCGGTATGCTGCGAGCTCCCCAAGGCTCGGGTCCCGCTTCTGTTGAGGCAGGGCGGCGGCGCTTGTCTTGGGGTTCGCAGATGGATCTCACCGGCGACGTTGAGACGGGCCCCGCCCTATCTCAGCCATCTCCGGCGGGATCCAGTGCCTCTCGCCCGGCTCTGGAAGCACGCGCTGCGGCGGTTACTTCTGCCCGGGTGGAGGCACATGATGATGTTGAATTGAGATTATCCAGTTCCGAGGAGCTGGATATCGATAGTGTTGCATCAGAAGATACAAGTTTGTCACATTATACTGCTAATGAGGAAGGGCTGATGGATGTTTTATCTCGGGCTGTTGAAAAGCTCAGCATTGAGTGGCCAGCTGATAGGCAGGAGTCTAGAAGTAAAAGCAAACTAGACGATAGATTTCTGTCTGCTCGACCTCAGCCCGCTCGTCGGTGCCTACCGTTTTTCCCTGATCTCCATGCTGAGGTTTCAAAAACCTGGGTTAGACCTGTTTCTAGCAGAATTTACACTAACCAGTCTAATGCCTATGGTAACATTGTTAGTGCTAAATCTGAGGGGTATGTGACGATGCCGAAGGCGGAAGAGACGCTCGCTAGCTATCTCTCTCCTGCTTCGTCGTCCTCACTTAAAGCACCGACTCTTCCATCCAGACCTTTAAAAAATACATCTGCGCTCGTAGGGAAGGCTTACTCGGCGGCTGGTCAGGCGGCTGCATGTATGCATACTATGGCCATTTTGCAGGCTTATCAAGCCGACCTGCTTAAAGATGCTTGTGAAGGGGGGGAAATTTCTGCTGATATGATCAATGAGCTGAGGCAGACCGCTGATCTCACTCTTCGGGCCACCAGGGAGACAGCTAAATCTATTGGTCGGTCTATGGCAGCCATGGTGGCCACAGAAAGGCATTTATGGCTGAGTCAAACTTCCATGAAGGAAAAAGATAAATCCCGAGTTCATTCTCTAGCAGAGCGCAGCAGAAGCAGAGTGTCGCGTCTCGTGCCCCCCCGCAGAGAAATTGGAGGGACGAGGCGGGGCGCTCTCCGGCGCGGCCTTCTCGGGGCAGGACTGATCTGAGGACAGTCATTGTGGCCAGAAAGGCAGCGTCGAAAAAATCCTGACGTGCTGAACGTTAGGACTCTGAGGGTGGTCCCCATCGGGAAAGACTTGAGTTCACCACACAAAAACATGGTGCCCTGTTTTTCTCGATGCCCTCAGGGGTCTGTTCTACTAACCCTGCCTATACAGGGCGTAGAGAGACTCGGCGAGTGCTTTCCCGAGGGACGCTCGCCCCCTCCGAGGAGGGTTGTGGAGTGCTCAGACCAGTTGTTTCCTGCCAGTATGTTACAGGGCGCTGTGTCTGTCACTCGGGATGTTCATCCAGAGGCCAGCCTCGAGAGGCTGGTTCCGTTAGTAGAGTTCCTGGCGGAATGGGAAATGCTTCCCAATGTTTCTCAGTGGGTCCTGAATACTATAAAGAACGGGTACGCTATTCAGTTCAGAACGCGTCCACCTCGTTTCAGAGGGGTTCTGCCTACACTGGTGGGCCCCGAGCAGGCTCTGGTATTAGAACAGGAGGTAAAAACTCTGCTACTAAAGGGAGCTATAGAACGAGTTCCTCCACCCAGCAGGGAGTTAGGATACTACAGCCGGTACTTCATCGTTCCGAAAAAAGATGGAGGGTTGCGTCCCATTTTAGATCTGCGTCTTTTAAATCGCACTGTAGGGAAGCTCAAGTTCAAGATGCTCACTCTCAAACAGATTGTGTCACAAATCAGATCCGAGGACTGGTTTGTCACAATAGATCTAAAGGACGCTTACTTCCATGTATCTATCCTCCCTCAACACAGGAAGTTCCTGAGGTTCGCTTTCGGGGACGAAGCATACCAATATCGGGTTCTTCCGTTCGGCCTAGCACTATCACCCCGCACGTTCACAAAGTGTATGGATGCAGCCATAGCCCCGCTGAGGCTGCAGGGCATCCGTATCCTGAACTATATAGACGATTGGTTAATTCTAGCTCAATCGGAACAACAGGCGGTTCGGCATCGAGATGTCGTTCTTGCTCACATCAAGAGTTTGGGGTTGAGGCTCAACGCCAAGAAGAGTGTTCTTTCTCCATTACAGAGAACCACTTTTCTCGGTGTAGTGTGGGATTCGACGACGATGCAGGCGCAATTGTCACCTGCTCGTATTGCTTCGATTCTCGCCGCAGTAGAACAGGTCAAGCTAGACCAGTCACTCACTGTAAAACAGTTCCAGAGGCTGTTAGGTCTCATGGCAGCTGCGTCCAACGTGATACCTTTTGGCCTCTTGCACATGAGACCGTTACAGTGGTGGCTCAGATCCAAGGGGTTCTCCCCGAGGGGAAATCCGTTTTGCAGGATCGTGAGTTCGCGACGGTGTCATCGCGCCCTGATCATGTGGAAAGATCCTTGGTTTCTGTCCCAAGGTCCGGTGTTGGGGGCTCTTTGTCGTCGTGTTATGCTAACGACAGATGCCTCTCTCACGGGTTGGGGGGCGATCATGAGTGGTCGCCCAGCTCAGGGTCTGTGGGGGGACCATCACCGCCTATGGCACATAAATTGTCTAGAGATGCTGGCAGTGTTTCAGGCCCTGAAACATTTCCTCCCAGACCTAAGGGGCCACCATGTTCTTGTCCGGACAGACAACACATCGGTGGTCTCTTATATCAACCATCAGGGGGGTCTGCGTTCTCGCCCGCTTTACAAACTGGCACGTCAGATCCTTCTATGGTCCCAGGGGAAAATTCTCTCTCTCAGAGCTATTTATCTCCTGGGGTATTTGAATCAGGGAGCAGACATCCTGTCGAGGCAGGGGCCGAGGCCCGGGGAGTGGAGTCTTCACCCCGAGGTGGTGGAGCTCCTATGGGAACATTTCGGTCGTGCCGAGGTAGACCTTTTTGCGTCCCGAGAGACATCCCACTGTCCACTGTGGTTCTCTCTCAGCCAGCCAGCCCCACTGGGGTTGGACGCGATGGTACATCAGTGGCCGAGGTCACGCCTGTACGCTTTTCCCCCGATTGCTCTGCTCCCGGGAGTTCTGGAGAGGGTTCGCCGGGACGGGCTCAGTCTCCTGCTAATAGCCCCGTTCTGGCCGGCCCGAGTATGGTTTGCGGACCTAGTGTCTCTCCTCGACGGCTCTCCCCTGGAGATACCGATCAGGAGAGATCTACTTTCTCAGGCGAATGGGTCGATCCTTCACCCCCGCCCAGAACTATGGAGGCTGTGGGCTTGGCCTCTGAGGGGGCCCAGCTCATAGATTCTGGTCTCTCGACTGAGGTCGTTGAGACCATCCTCCAATCCAGAGCTCCTTCCACGAGGAAGTTATATGCCGCGAGGTGGAAACTTTTCACCTCTTGGTGTGGAGAGCGCCAGCAGGACCCAGTTAACTGCCCAGTTGGTACAGTGCTGGATTTCCTGCAGGACCGTCTCTCCACAGGGTTATCCCACTCTACACTGAAGGTGTATGTGGCGGCCTTAGCTGCTTACCACGCTCCTTCAAGTGGAGGTTCTCTCGGGAGACACCCACTTATATCTCGCTTCCTTCGTGGCACCTTGAGGCTGAGGCCTGCAGTTCGCACGAGGGTACCAGCTTGGGACCTGGCCATCGTCTTAGAAGGTCTCTGCCTAGCTCCTTTCGAGCCCATTGAGGAAGTTTCGGTAAAGTTTCTTACTCTAAAGACTATCCTTCTTCTCGCTATCTCATCTCTAAAAAGAATAGGAGATATTCAAGCACTTTCGGTGGCTCCCTCGTGCCTGGAATTTGCGCCTGGTATGGTTAAGGCCTTTCTCTGTCCGAGACCAGGTTACGTTCCTAAGGTACCAACTACTGTTGTTAGACCTATAGTTCTGCAGGGTTTCTGTCCTCCGCCCTTTTTGACGTCAGACCAGGAGAAACTTAATTTGCTGTGCCCAGTTAGGGCTTTAGATGCTTATGTCCACAGAGCTGCCCTGTGGAGGAAATCGGAACAACTGTTCGTTTGCTTTGGGTCACCTAGGAAAGGGTGTCCTGCATCTAAACAAAGGATGAGCAAGTGGGTGGTCGAGGCCATCTCGCTCGCTTATGGTTCGGCCCATCAGCCTTCACCTTTGGCTGTAAGGGCTCATTCCACTAGGAGTATGGCTGCCTCTACAGCTCTTCTTTCAGGAGCTTCTCTTCAGGACGTTTGTGATGCGGCAGGCTGGTCCTCACCGCACACTTTCGTCAGGTTTTATTCCCTTGACCTTAGCTCCACTCCCGGGGCTCAGGTTCTCTCGTCGGTTTGTGCCTCCTAATGACACACGACGGGGATTTGGTCGTATGGGGATGTGGGTATTGCGTTCCCACTGCGATTACACGCAGCGGTAGTCCCTGAAGGGGAACGTCCCGGGTTACGTATGTAACCCTAGTTCCCCGAAGGGACGGACGCTGCGTGTCCTGCCATACTCTCGGCATCCCCTTGGGTCGCTTGCTTCAGTGACATTAGAAGCTGGCGGCTTGTGTATTCAGGGGATATTTATAGCTTCCTGGTCGATGACGTCACTCGCCGTACGCTCATTCTCTCCATTGACTGATTTCATTCATTATTCAGACGCGCTACGCTGGGGGGCGTTCCCACTGCGATTACACGCAGCGTCCGTCCCTTCGGGGAACTAGGGTTACATACGTAACCCGGGACGTTTTCACTGTTCTGTTTCATCCATTTAATTTATTGTATTATATTGGCCATCCATGTTGTTTGAAGAGATATATTGCTGTTGGAGATGTTTACTAACATATATGTGCAGTTATTTGCGATGGATGGTTTTTTATTTCTAATGCTATTTCATGGGTTGTGGATTCCATGTGGTGGGGTATATTTTTCTGTATATTGTATATTGTTTTAACGGTTATCTGAGTATTTTGGGTTTTATTCATTATTTTTCCAGTCTTTGAGAACCCCTGTGATTTAATGTTTAATACTGCAGCTAAAACTATATTGTTTCGTTTTATAATTTTTTATGCATTTTTATTTTTTGATATTGGGAACTAACAGTTCTGTTTCCCTTGTGAAAAGTGTCTGATGCTGAAAAAGAGCCGAAAATAAAGCTTCATAACTGTGTGACGACCACGATACCTGTGTCCTCCTCATTCAACACCAATCACCCAAACACAACGCAGAGACATACAGTAGGGGAGCACACAGACGAAGAGGGTTACATATATATATATAATCCAAATATAAATGAAAGTCAAAAGCAAATTTTTAGTACATAGTCATACCTGGAAACAAATCCTGTTCAAATAGGCTATATGGACCATTCTACAGAATTAGTTAGAGTTAGAAAGTTAGAGTTCTCAGAGAGGAAAAAAAGGTAGTTTTTCACGAATTTTTTATACATTCAAATTGTATAATTTCCAAGGTAAACATTTCTAGTATGCAGTTAATTCTCATACTGTATTTTCAGAAAGTTTTGGAATATATCCTCTCCTCAAATGTGTCACTAATAAAAAACAATAATATTAATCTTGTCTTTTTTTTCTTTTAAAGTAGGCCTATAGCCTGGATTTTATCATTCATATTTCAAAGTTAAGGATTCATTAGTTTGATATAGTCTACATTGGACCAAACACTATAATAACATCTTAGATTATGAGCTTATTTTTGACAAAACATTCAACGTTATATATTTAACATATGAGCAGAAACTGGTTAACTAAAGCTTATTTGATGTCTCTTTTAGAGTAAAAAACGTTATAATATATCCCAAACTAGTCAACTAAATGTTGTCTTTCATATTTCGTCTGTAACAACAACAGTGCGAATTCGTGCCGTTCATTCATCACACAGAGAGAGACACGCGATGTCTCTCTTAAAACAGTATTCGCGATTAGAACAAAACACTTAAGAATAAAAAACTTACTATGATCCTCGCTGGATCCATGGCTCCTCGAAGTGAAATTAATCCAGCACTTCTGAGGTAAATTATCCAGAATTATTCCTCACAGCCTCGCAAAACGACATAGACTACCGGTACATTAATCTGAACTTGGTGTTTTATCAAGCTTGTGTGGGCGTTGGCAAGTTTCAGATAATTTGCGTTTGAATAGCGCGCGCTCTCTGTGGGCGTGGTCACATTAAAAGATAATTAGCTGAAATGAGAACGCCTGGCATTTCTCTCTTTTTATATAGATTACATAAACACATAATATTTGTTTTAGTTTTGAATTAGATAATTTAAAAGTACACACTTAAATGATTATAAAGATATATTGATCATGCCTGTGTGACTAGTATTCGCTGAGTTTTGTTTACGTTTAGAGACGTGCTCCAGAAAAAAAGTTCACGGAGATGGAGAGGCAGAAAGCACACCCTGTTTATTTTCTTTATTTTACAAAAGCACAATGTTTTATTTCGATTGTAAGTGGACCCATAAAAAAGTAGACATTTAACAGTTTATTTTTTCATATTTCTTAAGTGTGTATGACCAAAAGTGACTGAGTATTTTAAGTCTATTTTGCTGCTATGAGAAAAAAATCGCGCAAAACGCGCCGGCGCGTTTCTCGACTCCAGAGGGTTAAGTGCCATGTCTGTTCAGACACCAATGAACCATCCTTCTGTTTGACGTAGAGTGAACTTCCCATCCTTGAATTCCCTATAGATGTTTGGAGCCAGAGTAGGCAGGCTTCTCATAGCTTCTAGGTAGTGGGGCAGGCAGGATACGTACTTGTAGTGTCCAGCAGCTATAAGGTATGGTAACATCTTTTCCACTTCAGCCAGGTGTTCCTCCCACATACATGCACGCTCAGCATGGATGAACCGTCTAAGAATCATCACCATATCCATGTACAATTAGCCATAGCTTTGTGGTAGGTGAGGTACGTGCTTCATCAAACTCAGACATCAAACATGACAGCTTTTTCAGGTGGTCGTTGCATCAGCACACACAGAAGTTGCCTTCTCTACATCCTCTTCTGACAGGACATCTAGGAGTTGCTGGACATTGTTGCTAAGCACACACATGTACTCCAGGTCCTTCTCTTCATCGACCAACCATCTGGCAAATGCTTCCCAGTGTAGGGCAAACATGGCTGCATACACCATAGTGTGGGCATGCAGCATTGCATAGTAGTCTTTCCCACTGATGATTTTGTTTGCTCTTCCACGGAGACAGACATCTGCTTTGACCATGATGTCTTCGATTCCAGTGGACTGCATCAAATGCCCAATGGCTCCAAGGAAATTCTGAGCAATATGGAAGCCACCCATGCGCAAGATAAGTTTGGCATACTTCTCTTTGTTCTTCTTTTGCAGACTCAGAACCACCTCATATATTGCTTGGTCACATGTGATGATGACCATGTGACCACTCTTGACCATGTTTTCTCAACACATCCATGCAGTTCTGAACTGAGTGTTCAACTACATCTGGATTTGTTGGTGACTTGGGGAAGAAGGGACCATAGCTGATCACAGTTACAGGAATGGTATCTGGGATGATAAATGCTTGGAATGAACTCCATGTTGGAGCAGCGGAACTTGATTTCAGCTCCTCCAATAGTACAGTAGGGCAGCTATGCACTAAATTCCAGAGGATGCTCAGGTGGTCAAGAGGTTCTGCTAGACACACAGGAAGCTTAGGCTCTGTTTCAACTCCAACCAGGGTGCGACTCTTTTGACGATCTTTTAGACTGAGGTGGCTTTCCTTGGTTTGAAAAGGCTGAGAAGATTTCAGGGAGGGTTGGCGGGTTTTCAGTATAGGTAAACTAACTGTTGGGGTCTTCATCTGGATTCTTGTACTGGAATATGACGTGTGTTGTGCCATGCAGTGTTCGTCCATCCTTTGTTTACTTTTAGAAGTCAAGGTTATCAAATGCAAACTGTGTGAATCGTCCAACCTTCAGGTTCGTTGGTATGAAGGCACCATCCCTAGTTGTCTGCTCATCAACTGCCATTGCCATTGTTGTAATATATCTCTGTGCTTCTTTGAAGCTGATGCTGTTTCCAAATCTATTTAGGAGTGACACAGTCGACTTGCTTCTGGTTTCCTTAAGGATGTGCAAAGCAGGCATTTTTCTGATAAAAAAATAAAGGGTGCATACACTAAAATGGCCACAATTGTTTTTTCGCGATCTTTCCAGCAGAGCAGACCCTCCAATTATTGGTTCTTAGGGTGAAAGTTAATAGAAAAAACACAAAAAAGTATGGCAGACCATGTCAGGTTCAACCCATTTTTGAGACTTTGGCTCCCCGACTATTAGCCGCAGGGCCGGATTAACAATTTCCTGTGCCCTGGGCAACAAGACTCAAGGGCCCCCCCACCAAAGCAACAATGGCAAAAAGTAACAAAAGTCACTATCACCAAGAGCATAGCACTTCTATACTAATAAATCAGGCTTCTGCATGGCTCAGTGGAAATGTATATGTGCAATATCCTCAGTGATAACTAAGATATTAAAATACATACTCTTCTGAGTTGTATGATGTTGGCCTTATGTTTTATAAACATTTATTATAATTTAAATATCTCAAGCTCACCGGGTCATGTTGAGAGAGGGAAACACGCATGTCACATCGTTGTAAAAAACGCATTTTATTATTATAGCCCATTCAGAAATACCGTAGTATAAAAGACCGGTAATTAAAACACAACATTAACATTATAAACATTATTAACAACATATTATTCTATGTGTATTTTGCTTCCCTTTACTGTAGCCTATGTCAAATCCTAAAATGATAGCCTATTCAGGAAACGACAAGAATGAAAAATAAGTAGCCACGTATATAATACAAATATAATAGCTTACAAAAATAGCCTATTGTGCCCTTTATTATAAACAACATTTAGCCTATTTTAAACTCCATGCCTAAACGAATTTATTTGAATCGAAACTGAAACTGTACCGACGTTGGTTTTGCGCATCTCTCATTCGGTTCAAAGTTTCCATATTTGCAAGAAACATTTGGATGCTAACTATTAATGTAAAGAAGGGTTGTACTTCAGTCAGTCCCAATATACACAACACGTATGCTAAATCAACATCTTCACAGCAAGGGAGATGAGTCTGGAATAACAGCAAGCAGGCGGCGCTGCCTTTATTTTGTACAACAGACCAATTAAATTAAGCAGAATAACTTTTTATATGTTTGGTTGATTGTGTTTTATTGTAATAATGAACAGGCTGTGATGTCAAGTTGGCAATGGTGAACTCAGAATATGGTGTGTGAGCGAGCGATGCGCCGGCGCCGTCACTCGGATTTGTTGCTCAGGATAGGAAATAACTTAATAGGCTACTCTAACGTTTAATACTCTTCGAAACAGTAAAATTAAAATTACAAAATGTCATGGCTTTGAAAAATAAAGAAAATAACATGATGTGCTGCTTTAGCGCGTCTCATTCTCCTTGAACATCTTTCTGGCTCACACAAAAAAATGAACCAAAATAGCCTACAGCGAGTAGCCTTCTTGGCGCGCCTACTTTTGAAAGTCAACATTTAGATTATTCGAAGTAAAATGCATTATATAGGCCTAAGTCACTTAGGAATAAGTCACAGCGTGCTTCATGATAAAAAGGCACACTGACAATTCATTGGTTGACTTACCGAAAAAGGCCATTCACGCAAGGTCTCTCGCTCCCTCTCTGCCGTTCGCGCGCTACACGGTTTGGAGCACAGTCTCGGTCTCGCATGTACGCTCTTGCTCGCTCGCTCGCTCGCTCGCTCGCTCTAGGTTCCAGGAGATTTTAACTAACATAATATTTGACGGTGCCCAGGGCCCCTTAGATGTCCGGGGCCCCTGGGCAAGTGCCCAGTTGCCCTAATGGTTAATCCGGCCCTGATTAGCCGTTACACTTTTTTGGCTAAAGGTTGCAGGCTTGACATCTACTGGCTTTGGTTCCATACTGGCACACCATGTAATGGTATATTAGGGCAGATATTTTCATTCTCCAGACCACAACCATTGACCCACACTTCATATTTCCATCCAAAGCTATTATCTCCATTATTTTTGTATTCCCACCATACTTTTAAAACCGTTTGTGTGCAATGATTGTTGTCACTTCTCTGCAAGTTAACCCAACGCATCTCCCCCATTTCAACCCTAATGGCATCTTCAGGGGTTGGTCTTATTGCTCCACAGCAGATTCTAAGTTATCCAATTTCTTCAATTTTGTTTTAGATACATCCCCATACACTGCACACCCATAGTCTACTGTATACTAGAACATATTAAGGCCTGGTATACCTGTATCAGTGAACTCTTGCTGGCTCCCTATTAATACTTGGCTATTGAAGACATGCAATTTATTATACCTTTACATTTGTTTTCAATTGTCTTTATATATCTCTTCCATGTTAATTTCTCATCAAAGATTAATCCAAGATACTTGAATTCTGTCACTCTTTCTAGTGGTTGATCATATAATTTCAGAATCATCTGTTCCATTTTCTTTTTCTTATTATTTATTAAGTCTTTGTTACTGACATTTTTAATCATCATTCTATTGACCATTTTTCAACTTTCCTTATTGTTTCTTGTATTCCTTTAACTACACTTCTTGTATTTCTTTAACTACACTTCTTAAATGCCTACCTCTTTTCCAAACTGCTCCATCATCTGCATATAATGCCTTTCCAATATTTGGGTTTAACTTTTTCAAATATATCATTAATCATTAAATAAAATAAAATTGGACTGATGACACTTTCTTGTGGGGTCCATTTCAAAATACTATATGGTGCTGACATTTCTTCATATATTCTTACCTGCAATCTAATATCCAGTTGGGGTCCTCTTGAAACATTTCTGTTGTGGTCTGTGCAATTTGCAGTGCGCTTCTGTATTTGGTTGCATTGTGAGTATTTGCAGGACATGTATTGTCAAACTGATGAAGATGTTTACTAAATTTGCCTGTGTTTTTTTTTTTTTCTATTTGCATGTGGTTTCTTGCATGTGTTTCAGCACATTAAGCACAGTGCTCCCAAAGCTGTGCACAATGCGACCCGAGTTTGAGTCTCGGCTCGAGGTTCAGGCTTCTCAAGCCAACATCAAAGTTTGTTCCTCTGGGTTCAAATTATGGCATGTTGCAAAGCATTCCCATCTCTTGTGTTCTTATTAATAACATCATCAGCGATTAGTCAGCGTCACCTTGACTTTTAATTACATATCTATCAAAAATATGAGGTTGTTCAACCCCTAATGCCTCACAGCTTTACACAAAATTGACTAGCTTAGGATAAACAGCCCAATGTCTATTGTAAGTTTTTCTGCTGAGGTCGATGTGTAGGCTAAGTAAACATGTGCAGTGACCTGTGTAGCAGTCTCTGTGATTCCTTGTCATCTGAAAACAGGGACATTTAACTCCTCAATACACTTGAAGTCAAGTCTTGTATGGCCAAGGCCAGTTGCCCTCCTAAAGCTATTAACCTATTTGAAGTGGGTCTTGTCCAAGCCAGGCTGCCAAAATAACATCTCTCTCTCATTCTCTCACCCTCCTTCTCCATGTAGGCTGTTCAGTTTGCTGTCAGTTAAGAGCTTAACTCCAATTGACCAGTAAACGTTCAACTCTGTCCTGTAAGGAAAGGCTGGATTCCCCATGTGTAGAACATAAGCATGGCGTGCAATCCCTAAAGACGAGACAATGCTATAGGTGGATCTTCTCAGATACCACAGGGAAAAAAAAGTTGACATTGACATTCTAACTTTCAAAGTTAGAACAGGACAGTTTTACAGCCTTAAATAGAGCCAGGCCAAACTTAAACAGCTATTGGAAAAAGTCCAATGCTGTTAAGAGGACGTGAGGCTCAGACTGACGGAGGGATTAGTGGGGGAAAAAAGTGCAAAAGAAAGTGGATAAGAAAAGATGAATTCATACTGTCAAATGTCATAACGTTATTTGTTAGTTTTATAGTTTACCGGAATAAACCGATACACAGACTTACATAAATGGATATAAATGTAGCTATTATGTGTGTGCCAATTGTCAAAAAGCAAACAGTTTAGATGATGTTAAAAAGGTCAATGAAAAAACATACATCAAAAGGAAAAATCATGTGCCAAGTTCTTAGAAATGTCCTCTTTCTTTTCATGCTGTTTGATTTGCTTTATATACCAGTGTAAAGAAAAGTTAAATTTTAAAGGCTCCAACAAAGTAAAACCATTAGTTTAAAAAATGCAAAATATTTTTTTTTTTTACAAATATCATAATTATTCATTCATAAATATCATTGTTTTCGAGGAGTTGCACCACATTACATTTTTATAATTTGAAGGTACCTTGCTTTGCCATGAAAAGATAATAGTATCTGACATTTCAGTAATTATTTTTAAATGTCAGATAATATTATCTGAAATTTAAAAAGAATTATTGACCTTGACACTTGATATCTTTTTTGTATTAATATTTGTATTGGTTGCATTAATTTACCCAAAGTGTTATGCTCTCCCCCATTCTTTCTTTCTTTCTTTCTTTCAGAAGAAGAAGAACACGGTGTCTACACATCTACTGAAAAAAATATTTATCATCAGTCAAAGTTGGGGAACACTGACTTGTACTTTGTCACTGAACTGCTGAAAAAGAAGGGAGAATGAAATGAAGGCAGAGGAAAGAGAAGGAAAAAAAGAGGAAATAGATTAATGCCTACTCCTGATTGCACCATATTTGGCACTAGTGGGCACACTAATTTGTTTTCGGTGGCTCATGAGCATTGGACCAACATCAGGGTGATGAAGTGGAGCCAAGCAATTAATCTCTGTTATACCGAACGGGCTCTGATAAGGACTGATGGGTTCACCGTTTACGAACATCAAACTTTATGGAGTGGAGACGAAATCAAGAATCGGAGGTCACTGGAGCAAAGAGAGAGGTATTAGGCACAATTTCACTCTAGATCTGTATAAGGCTTAGCCTGGTCCTACCAGACTCTCAGACATTTCATTTGTACAGAAAGTCTGGCCGCTCTCCAATTGACAAGCGTTAACTTCCTTGAAGGCGGGTACTCTGTTAAAGTTGAAAACTATTGGATCTACCCAGAGCCACTCTGGATCTGCCATAACCAATCGCTAACATTTGGTTGTGACTAAACTAGCGTACGACCTCAACGTCATCGTTCTCAGCCACTCCCTCTGTTCGCTGATTGGACCGGTAAAAAAATGACCGGAGAAAACCCACGAATATACCACAAACCCAGACGTAGTACTGAAGGAAAATGTAAATTGAGCGTAAGTACGTAGGAGGGTGGAGCCAGGCTATATAAACTAGCTGAATACAGTCAATCACATTGTTGATATATACTCTCATTGGGTCTCATTTGCAAGTTTTTGCAAACGTATTTGAGTTTTTTAAAATAATTTTTTATTAAAAAAAAAATGTCGTGAGCCTGATGTTAATAAGCTGTGATGTGATAAAGGCGATGCATGGAATTGTGAAGCACTCAGATGGAGAAAGACAGTGAGGAGACCTGGTATGATTGTAACACTTTTTGCTTCAGCATATGTAGCTCTCAGAATTTTTGTGCTCAAACTTTTATACAAAATACCCATATAATCAGCTATTGATATTATCAATATCACAGCCCTTATAAGTTGATGTCAAATGCATTGAGCCTGTGTTACAATCTGTCCCACTACCGAGGCAGGTTTTCATGCAATATGCTTAAAAAACAGGATTATTGAAACAATACAAAGCAATGTCTTCCTTTCTGTGACTGACATAACTCAAATCCACTTTTGGTTTGGCGTTGGAGTGTGTAAATAAGTCTACAAGAACTTCCTTAGGCTTTGAGTTGCCAAATGGCTCAATATAGATAACACAAAAGTTAACAGTGTCTGAGGTCTCAGAATCCTCACCACTGGCTTTCAACATTTTTCCATTACTGATTTGACTGACCTGCCTTTTTTTAAACACTGGCAGGCACACCTCTATCTATCTTTATTTTCCACTGTTTAGGCATTTTGTAAAATTATTAAAAATAAACAGTTCTCACTGATATTTTCTTAGTTGTATGTAATGGGATGGTTTTTAACACTATTTAAAGATATGTTACAAGTTGCAGCACATTTTTCCTCTTGGGCGAGAGATCCATGGGCAACTTACCCTGCGCATTAAATTCCCCACATGCCAGCAAACCAATGAGAACACGGGACAGTGATGACGATACATAACAACAGAGCATACGCAGCAAAGCTGCTGTGGATCCGCTTACCCGTTACTATCAGTGAGTGGCAGATTTGAAGAAAATAACCGTCATTTATTACATAAATAAATGACGGAAAGTTACATACATATAATTGCCAACATTTTATTGTGTAAGCTTTATGGTGCACCTCAAACATGGGAATTTATAGTAATTTATAGTGTTAATGTTAATTAGCAAGTCCACGAATGGCTTTATGCAGAGCATTCGCAGCTTAAATGGACTGCACGCCACTGCTATATATATATATATATATATATATATACACACACCTATGTACTATTACCTATATACTATTATCCGCCACAACCAGCTATATATATATACAGGGAACTACACTAACCTTTTCCACTGGTGGCACTTGCGCTACTAACTTTTTCTGTTACTAGCGCAAAACATGATTTGGTCGCACAAATTATTTATAGTAAGCCGCTCTGGATAATAATGAACAATAATGAAACTGTATTGCATACAGATGTACTTTTTATTTTACTTGCCATCTTTTAAACCACATGCCTTCTTGTTTTCTTTAAAATTGGTTAAGGTGTAACGGTTCACAAAATTCACGGTTCGGTACGTTTTCGATACAGCAAAAATAAAGAAATGCCAGAGAAATGTCCTATTTATTAAAAGCAAAAATATTTTTAAATAAGTGTGAGTTTTCCTACATCTTAAAACTTTTAGTTTTATAAATAAGGGTCATCTTTGAAGTATAAACAAATAATGTTTTGGTCATCATCACATTAAAAATAACATTTAAATATGATAATATTTGAGTTTTGAAGTGCTGGAAAAAGATGTGTGATGTAGACCTACCTGAAAGCATGTTACTATTTCTGCCAAACTTCCATGGTTACAGTTAGTGTGTTACTAAATTAAATCCATGGTGAATGTTGCTGATCTGTGAACTTAAAGCCTATAACTAGTTCATTCATGGCATAATGTTTCTCTTGGTTTCCACGTCAGCACTGTTTGATCGGTTAATAACAGAGAAATGTGAATGCTTCTCACTAGATCTGGCAGTGATGTTATTACTTCAGTGGCGAATTCAAATGGTTTCTTTACTGGATCTCTTAGCGCTGTGCTGTGTGCTTGATGAAGATCGGCTCGCGCTGCACTGACATTGATGGTCTGAACTGATTAAACGGTCCGTCCGTGAAGCACAAAGTAATAGCGCAGTTTCGTTCCACTTTCATTACGTTTGCCATTTGATGTTGCACAATGTTAGGGCCATTGCATAGTCAACGTGAGCAACGCGAGCAAGCATCGCGAACAACGCGAGCGACGCGCTCCCTTTCATAGTCAAAACAGTGGACGCAAGCAGACGCAAGCATCACGGATGTAAAAAAGCCCATATTCAGTTTGTGTTCATTTATTATAACAGCTGTGCAGCTATTATGTTGGTCATTGATTTGAATGTGAGGAGGCGTGGCTTGATCTGAGTTCGCGCGAAAGCGGATCATATTTTTTCCGTTCGGATCCTGAGGGAAGCTGAAGTCCTGTAAACTTGCCTGTAAAGCAGTGAAATAAAATGGATTAAAATCTCTTTCTGCAGCGCCTTCACTTTGTGAACTGCAGAATAGAATATTGGTGCTCTTGATTGGCAGCGGATGGTATTAAACTTCGTGCTGAAGTTTCCATAGTGACGATTCTTGAATGTGCGTCATTGAAGATTGTGAGATACATTTCAGTATTATTATATTATTATTATTGTGTCATTTATTCATTGTTTAGTTTGATTAATGGCTGCTACATTATATTTCATGTTATATGATAGTGTGGTTACCTGATTGAGTAAGATATTATGTTTATAGTGACGAACGCGATCAGCCATTATAGAGTTGTAATGTTTCAGCATTTCTGCCGTGTACATCTATTTAGTTTTATATTACTGATTACGTTATTTGTTTATTGTAGAACCACATTTGAGAGTCATACATCGAGATAGATACTCAGAAATACACATTTGAGATTATACACCTGCATTTACTATCGCGGAGGATTCATCATCCATTATCAGTGCCCGAGACTGCATCTCGACGACCATCTTCAATTTCTGAACATCTTAAAGAACTATAGAGACAAAGACTGTTGCAATCATTGTTTTCACTGCCTAATAGCGAGACCAGCTGGCAGCTAACATCTGTATCCTTGAAATTCCAAGCTGTAGAAATAATTCGTTGTTCATTTTTGTTTATTATTTTGCGCAGGTCTACGCTCTTCATACTTTTTCTTTGCATTTGTGTATTCTTTTGACAGTGTATATGTACACAGTGTATTTTATTATTGTTATTCAACATTCTTAAGAGTAAAATAGTACAATTAAGTACAACTGCCTGCTCGTCATTACTCTCTTGGTCATTGGACATCAAAAGTGGTAATTGACCCTCTGTACCGGTTGGCATCGCAATAGTAATTAGCGCAATACAGTTCCTTTTGTACAACGGATGATGCGTGAAATGCAATACACCGCTCACGCAATAGGGGGTAGTAGAGTAAATTTGTCACAGGCATTTTTCCAGTCCGTTTTCACCTTATATCCGGCCTTTCCCATCGCGGTTGCAACCTCTCTCCAGGCATTTTCCAACTTTATTTTTTTGGAGTGTAATTACGATTAACTGTCATAAATGACAGCAGATGACACACATGTGTATTTACCGTTGGTAAGAGGCTCTTCACAAATGTTTGTTTGTCATTGTATTGTCTGAAAAAACATTTTATTATGCAATATAAATGCGGATGTAATACGCTCGCATAATTTGTCCTCTTTACCCGCCATTGTATTCAAACCTTCTTCTGTAAACATACTTTAATTAATGTACAATACTTGCAATGTCGCCCCCACTGACAACGCATGGTATTGCGTGCATCGGTGCGTCGCGTATCAAAAACTAGGACGACACATTTGGCTACGCATCGACGCATAATGGCGGTCGAAGCGTATCGATGCGTAGCCTTGCGGACGCGTTTGCGTATCGATGCGTTGACTATGTAATGGTGGTCTTATGGTGGTCGCGCCAGCGCAGATTTTAGTCGGCAGGAAAAATGGTCCGAGTTGCACGTACGATCACACCGGTGTGATGGTACGCTCCAGGCACCAGCCAAGACTGATCACACCGGTGTGATCGTACGTGCAAAAGTATGGAAGCCCGTTTCCGCCATGATGAGTAAAAAAAATATAATTCTGTAAGTCATAATAATGAGAAAGTTTCTCATAATAATGACTTAATATCTCATTATATTGAGAAAGTTTCTCATAATAATGACTTAGTATTTCATTATAATGAGAAAGTTTCTCATAATTATGACTTAGTTTCTCAATATAATGAGATATTTTCTCATAATAATGACTTAAGTATCTCATAATAATGAGAAACTTTCTCGTAATAATGACTTAGCATCTCGTAATAATGAGAAACTTTCTCGTAATAATGACTTAACATCTCATAATAATGAGAAACTTTCTCGTAATAATGACTTAGTATCTCGTAATAATGACTTAGTATCTCGTAATAATGAGAAACTTTCTCGTAATAATGAGAAACTTTCTCGTAATAATGACTTATTTCTCGTACTTCTACGCATGCGCAAAGCAGTGGAGCAGAAGGGAGTGCCACGCTAGCGACATCCGCTGGTCAAAGCCGTGTAAATCACAGCAAACATGGCACGCTCTGCAGTGAATAACAATAATGATAAATTATCAGTATATGAGATGGGCTTCCATACTAGATAGTCTTTTATTCATTTGTATTATTCATTTGTATTTTTGTGTATGAACAAGCAGCAACACAAAAGGGTGATCTGTGGATTTCAAATAGACGGAGGAATGATAATACAGGCACTGCAGCACACCTTTCCAAATCTGTTAAAGAACGCTCTATCTGGAAATCTGTGTTCACCATATTTTCAAGCAGTTTTGTTTTTCCATAAGGGTCCGTTCATACAGAACGCGCTTTTTCATTGCGTTTCTAGGCAAACGCGCACTACGGACGTCGCGCTCGCGTATGACACGGCGTTCTAAAAACGCGGCGCTCAAATTGAAAAGAGGTTCAGCTTTTAAAAACGCCTCTCAAGACCTTGCGTTTTCCCCCCATTCCTCTGCCCACTTATGTGGAAATGTCCCAAAAGTCATAAAAGTATTGATATCTCTGCACATCCTACACGCATCCGCAAAATAGCCTACGTGTTATATTAACACAATATACCCATATATTTTATGAAGATGTCACACTTAAACTTAACGAATAAATGTAATATTCCAATTTGAATCTGATAGTTTTGTAAGTTAATGTAACACAATTTCCATCGGTAACCACAAGCAGGTGTCCTTCGTTACCATGGTACCTGCTAACCGCCCTGCTTCTGCATTCTGCAAAACACTTTGTGCGCATGGAAAAGTATGGAAGACATACTGATGATTTTCAATTGATGTTATTTAATGATACTACAGATTGCACTTCGTAGATCACACTGACTTTAATGAAAACAACTGTTTCGCAGAGCGTGCCATGTTTGCTGTGATGCATTTACACGGCTTTGACCAGCGGATGTCGCTAGCGTGGCACTCCCTTCTGCTCCACTGCTTTGCGCATGCGTAGAAGTACGAGAAATAAGTCATTATTACGAGAAAGTTTCTCATTATTACGAGAAAGTTTCTCATTATTACGAGATACTAAGTCATTATTACGAGATACTAAGTCATTATTACGAGAAAGTTTCTCATTATTATGAGATGTTAAGTCATTATTACGAGAAAGTTTCTCATTATTACGAGATGCTAAGTCATTATTACGAGAAAGTTTCTCATTATTATGAGATACTTAAGTCATTATTATGAGAAAATATCTCATTATATTGAGAAACTAAGTCATAATTATGAGAAACTTTCTCATTATAATGAAATACTAAGTCATTATTATGAGAAACTTTCTCAATATAATGAGATATTAAGTCATTATTATGAGAAACTTTCTCATTATTATGACTTACAGAATTATATTTTTTTTACTCAACATGGCGGAAACGGGCTTCCATACAAAAGGGTTAAGCATGACAATAAAACTTTTAACTTATAGGGGAAAATTATGCAAAAATTCTCACTTTGAAGTCATGCAGATTGGGCTTATTAAACAATTAGCTATTCTGGTGTGATTAGAACGGTCAGTTTTAGGGGTGGGTGTGGGCGATATGGCAAAAATATCATGATTATTGTTCATGTTGGTTTTACTATTTTGCAAGTGACTGAGAATAAATATCCCCATAACCATTGACCAAAAATTAGAAATCCATATTGACCGACCACCCCCCCCCTGTATCTGCATGAAATGGTTTGGTCCTGCATAAGCACACTCATCAGTGACGGTGTTTAATTGCAGACAGATCGCGTCGATGGGAGTTCCGGCAAGATGGCGGCGTGAACAGTCAAAAGTTTCGAGCTCTCGGTACCTACTTTTTAGTAGGAAAGGTAGTTAACGTAGCTGTCAGCAGAACTCATATATGCTTTAGATCATAAGATATTCTGTACCAATCTATGATATCTTTGACCTTAAACATGCCTAAATCTGCACAAAAAAGGGCCAGTGACTCCCTTAATTATTCAGAAGATGAATAATTTCCGCCATACCCTGTAACTCCAAGCAAACCTCCACTTGCAAAAAAAACAACATTTGTCAAAGTTCACACTGGTAGTGTATCTAATGCCGATGAGATTGTAACAACGCTCTCTAATCTGATCAATACACAAAGTGATGCCCTGGTCATACGATTTATCCACCTCATAAAATGCACACGAATAGCCGTGAGATCGGATTGGTCTATACACAGTATTTAGCTCAATTACATCAGAAGTAACTGTAATTAAATTACAGAAAAATTAAGAGTAATCCCTTACTTTACTATTTCAAGGGAAAAGTAATTAAATTACAGTAACTAATTACTTAGTAATTAGTTACACCCAACACTGATCAGGATCTAGTCAATCTAGAATTGACTTCTGGTTATTGTCTGAGAGTTTTAAAAAAGATGACGTAGAAGTTGACATTATTTCTACTCCGCTCACAGATCACAAAGCTATCAGCATTAATATTAAATTCTCTAATACAAGTTGTTTTATGAATGGATCATATTGGAAGCTTAACAATTCTCTGCTACTATATGATGAAGTAAAAAAAGTAATCACTGGGTTGATAAGTAGCTTTTGGTATAAAGCAAATTTGCATTTTGCATTTGCTCAAATTGGGAACTTCTGAAATTTGAAGTGACTAAATATTTAAGGAAATTTGGCAGCCAGATAGCCAAACATAAAAGAGCTAAAGAAACCAACATAGTTGTGTCACAGTGTTGTGTTATGTTCCATGGTGTCCACTTGAGGTCCCCTTCCCCCACGGTGTCATTCTCATTAGGAACTGCATTCCCCATAATCCCCATCTGCACTTATCACGGTTCATTGCACTCAGCTGTTACCTGTCATCATTTGTCCCAGCTGTTCCTTGTCTAGATCATTTGTGTCTGTGTATTTATACCCTGTCTGTCTTACCCCGGATTTCCACTAACTGCAGAACGGCTGCGGATTGGCTCCGCTGCGTGTCGGATCCGTGCTCCACCGTCCTTCAATACCTACCAGATCCGGATTTGTTGCGGAACGGCTACGGCCATGACTGACAGCTGAAGTCACGTGGACACACGATATCTTGCGAATTTATGATAATGTTCTAAACAGAACCATAAAACCAGCAAGTTTGTTTCCATCCAGAGGAGTAGAGGGGAAACTCTGATCTCCCTTTTTTGTGGAAATTATTGTGATTCTACCATATAAGTACAATATTTATAATTATATAATCAACTTATAAAATACTAAATGTTTATTTTGGGTTCCTTTTTGAATGTATTGGGAAAGTAGTTGGCTGTGTAAATAAAGTTAATTATTGTTCTTGTTGGAAGAGGAAAAAGTATATCAAACAAAATCTCCACCCATTATGACGTTTTCAAGGTGTAGTGAAGGGAAATACAATCCGCCGTAAGCACGGAGTATATTATTTAGAAAATTACCGGATGTTTTATTTTGTATCTGTGCTCGACTTCCTGCGGCGCTCTCCGGCATCCGGCAAAAATAGAAACTCTGCGTATCTGCTCCGGAGGGCTGCGGTCGCCGGAGCTGGGACGGAGTCGGAACGCAGCCGTTCCGCAGTCAGTGAAAATACACACATTGACTTTAATGGAAACCTATTGACTCCGCCGCCGTTCCGGAGCAGATCTGCAGCCGTTCCGCAGTTAGTGGAAATTGGGGGTTAGGCTGCATTTACACTTGGCATTAACATGCGATCACTGTATCCGATCAAGCAGATCGGATCATTAGCCAATCAGGACACGGTGCATTTACATTTGTTCATATTAAGTAGCCTCTGTATCTGGATAACCATCGGATTTCTGTTTTTGCATAATATTTAAATTAGGTCAGTAGCCAAATTAAGAGTAAAGATGATACAAATTAAGCAATGTCCCAATGTACTTTGCTATGCAATCTCCAGTCTTATATCAAATTAAGTTTTTTGAATGAAGGAATATTTCAGAGCTGATCATACAAAAATATCTGGGTTGATCATGTTAAACAAAGTCACATCATTGATCATCGCGGGGTTTAAGGTTATCGCGTGCAATGGCTATATTAACAGAAATGGGAGATTTATAAACATGCTGAAACAACAAAAACATTCAACATTTAAAACATTACAAAATAAAAAGTGTATTCCCATTATTCCTCTGTCAAAGCAGCGCACGCTCTTCATTAAGATCTCATGACTCACAGCTGTGATTGTACAGGCGATCGCCTCGTTCAGATAATGTACAATTAAAATGAAAAAAAATACACACACAGTGTTTTAAATATTGACGTTTATTTGTAAGGTTCAAATGTGTTTAATTTATTGTCTAAATATAACCCTTTATAAGAACAACAACAGTTCAATTAAATTGTTGGGTGGCACTTCTAGTAGATTAAATTTGTCTAGAGGGATTAGACAGGGTTGCCCTGTCTTTCCTTATTTATTTCTGTTAATAAGTCAACTTCTTGCTAATCATATTAAAACCAGTACGATTAAAGGTATGACTATTATTGATAGAGAAATTGTTATAACACAATTAGCAGATGACACCACCCACTTCCTCCAAAACGATAACCAAATACCCATTGCAATTAAAATTGTAAAATAGTTTTCTAAGCATCTGGTGTTTATCTGAATGTAAAGAAATGTGAACTTATGGTGGTCAAAGAATGTTCAGTGGCATCTTATTGTAACATTCCAGTAAAAACAGAAGTCAAATACCTAGGAATTACAAATAAATAAGAATCAAAAGAATAGAAGTTCAGCCCTGTTATCCAAAAAACTCAGAGGACGTTTAATCAATGGCTTCTAAGAGACTTGTCATTAAGAGGGAGAGTTTTGATTTCCAAAGCAGAAGGTCTGTCTCAGTTAACTTACAGCTATGGCTCTTCGTTGATGATAAAATATCGAGGGAAATTGATAAGATGTTTTTTGGTTTTGTTTGGAAAAATAGGATTCATTATATAAGAAAATCTGTAGTAATGAACTCGTAGGAAAATGGTGGTCTCAATTTCCTGAACTTTGCTACATTAAACAATACTTTCAAAATCAAGTGGATTAGACAACTTGTTAGGTATTCTCTATTTGGAATGTTATTCCCCTACATCTACATCTAGTCTTGGTGGCATCAATTTCTTCCTTGTTTCCAATTTTGATATTAACAAAATACCTGTGAAACTTTCTGCATTTCATCGTCAAGCTTTTCTGGCATGGAGTTTAATTTACAAACACAACTTTTCACCACACAAATACTTTATCTGGAATAATAAGGACATTCTTTTCAAACAGAAAACTATCTTCTTTGAAAATTGGTTTCGAAATAATATTGTTTTGGTAGACCAATTATTTAATTCAGATGGCCTTCTTTTTACTTATAAGGAATTCTTGTTCAAATATAATATTCCTATACCACCAAGGGAATTTTCAATTGTTTTTGGAGCAATTTTTCCTAAAATTGTTATGCTATTTAAACAACAAAAAATAATAGAATGCCAGCAATTTCCACCCCTCTCCCCAATTCAATCTCTAGTTGGTAAAATATGTTTCTCCTGTCATTATAATTATAACAGGTCAATAAGAGCCCTTTTCCAGAAAGATGTTGTTTCAAGACCAAATGTTATTGCGTACTGGAGTCAGTTTGTGAGTGATGTTGACTGGAAAAAAGTCTGGCTTCTACCCAATCGCTTTCTCTTAACAAACAAGGTTAAAGAAGTATCTTTTAAACTCCTTCATAGGATATACCCTGCTAAACACTACTTATCCAGATTTTAAAAAAGATATTGATGAAAGTTGTAGTTTTTTGCAAAAAGAAGCCAGAGACAGCTGTTCATTTATTTTGGCACTGCCCTTATTATGTGTCTTTTTTTTTTTTTGGCAAAATGTTCTTTATTTCATTGTTGGAAATGTTGATGAAAATTTTACATTACTGTGGAAAGATGTTCTACTAGGTTGTAACGAATCAGCTCTTTGGAATATTAATAATCAATAATAACTTGTTATTATTAATTATGAATATTTGGGTCAGTTAATTGAATTAACTTGATGTGGCTGAATTAATATTACAATCAATTAATTATTCATTTATTCTAAGAAAAAGGTACCTTCCATAGCCACAGAAGAATAATTATTTCTTAGCTTGTAATAGGCTTTATGCCCAGCTGCACTACTTCCTGAACTTCAGCCAGCTCCTTGTTTCCTGTCTGCCATTATTGGACAAATTTATTAATTCAGGTGTGCCTGACCTCAGTAGTCACGGCAACAATAATCAGACACACCTGAATTAATCAAGTTTGTCCAATAATGGCAGACAGGAAACAAGGAGCTGGCTGAAGTTCAGGAAGTAGTGCAGCTGGGCATAAAGCCTATTGTCCAGCGCTTTGAGCATGTAGCCAAATCAAAAGTCCCCCGTCCCCCCCGTCCCCGCTTTTCAGTATCAGCAGAAGCAGTGTTGTGGTCAGATGGAAAAAAGGAAGAGGGGGCAGAGTTTGTATAGCGGCTATTTAAAGCCTGGAGAGAGACCACACCTTTTAGGGTTGGCTTGTCCAATAAGAAGATGAGATTCCAAGTGGGAGAATTTGATTTATGGATCTTTGTTCCAAAACGTCCTCATTTGCATGTTGAGCTGGTTGGCTTGCCGATGCGCAAAATAGGAAATATTCTTAGCTATCACACCTATAAGCATACACTCAAAAAAATGCTGGGTTGTTTCTGTAAACAAATTGTTGGGTTGATTGTGCTGGGTCAAAATATTGGGTTGTTTGGGGGTACTGTAAACACATTCCTGGGTTGCTCATGCGGGGTCAAATGAGTTTTAAGGGGTCATTCGCAAATAAACAGCTGGTTGGGTTATTTTGACCCAGCAACAGGTTCATTCTTTGCGGAACTTTCTGGATTCTTCACTTCTGACTCGAGGAACACGATTGTAAAGTAGATGTAGGCTGAGTGGAATCCATAAGCGGGTCTTTATTAAAGGATCTGAGCATAAAATCCAAACAATAGTCACAACTCGTAGTCAGGTCACAGGCATTGGTCAAAGCACAGGTAAAACAATCCAAAGGCAGACAAATCCAAAAAACAGCAATCCAAAAACGTGAGTCGAAAAGCAAAACAATGGTCATAACAGGAATCATCAAAAGAGAAAGGTAACACGCTTAGTAAGGCAGAGAACTGGCAATACTTCGCACTAAGGCAGTGATAGCACATGGCTTAAATACAGAGTGACAGGAAATGACAAGACAGGAAATTATGTGGCAGGAACAGGAAGTAACAGTTCAATATTCAGGTGATGGCTCCCTCTGGTGGACTGGTGCCTGGTCAAACGTTACAACGATGAAACTCGGAGCGGGCAGTGTTTTATGGTAAGTTAATATGAATATTTACCTATATTTTTAACAAGTTGTGGTAACAGCAAGCTAATTTCACTGTTTAACATAACGTTACAGTCTTTGATATGGAAGTGTGAGGGGTAGCCTATATTTATTCTGTAAAACATAAAATAGCCACAGCTAGCCGGTTAACGTTAGATTTTTTTTTACAAAATGCCGCATCGTTAACGTTAGTTGTAAACCATGCTATATCAGCAGCCTTTATGAAATATGCAGTTTAAATTGTAAATTCACCACGTAATTGTCGAATTCATTGTGGACGTTGCGTATTATAAGTGAGGAAAGCGTTTTGAATGAAACCGTACACGCGCAGTAGCCTAACGTTAGTCCCTCACAGGGCTCGCATGTAAAAACTGCAGGAAACGAGTCTAGTGAGTGTTTGGAAAGTCTGCTGGCACGTTTAAGAAATACTCGTCAGAAGAAGCAACTGAGGTAAGGTCCAGCACAGTCTGCTTCTTTCTTCTGTAATGCCTAGGTTGGAACCAGGATCGTTTTTGCGGAAAAAAGAAAATAAAAAAATCCCTGTTTTTCCCCCGTAAATGTATGACGTGCAATGTTTACAAACGGCGACTGAGGAAAGGCGAACTAAATCGATTTCATATGTTTTCGCCCTGAAAACAGATTACAATTTGTTAAGACTTGAGGTAGGCCTAACGTTACGAATAATAATTTAGTAGCCAATTAGCTCATGGACCAAGTGTGCGCGATTAATGTGTAGATTCACAACAGCGCCATTTTAAACACCACAGGGCAGAAATATTTTAGAAATATGAATTGTTATACAGCATACTATTTAAATGTTAATGCAACTTTATGTATGTTCCTATTGTTTAGCTGCTAAAGGGGAGACTGCTTTGAAGGTCCTGCAAACTCTGCTTCCCCCATCCATCCATCAGGAGAGGAGGAAAGGTTTTCAGACCCACACAGAGGCACAGAGGTCCTTGACATGCAACCTGCAAGTTTTGCTTTAGTGTTTCTACTTCAATAAGGGTAGACTTTTGCACTGTTTGATATGCTTGATAACTATTAAAGTAATGCAGGGTTAGAATATTTAAAGCTGCAATCTCTGTTTGCAACATAAACATTTTTTGTTAATTTTTAAGGCTTCAAAAATGTACAACATTTTTATAATGAGCGAGTACATCATGAATCCATTTTCCAAATCGTGTTTTTGTCTTATCCTGAATCACTAACGGTACACCTATAATAAGTGTTTATATTCAGACTATTTTAGACTGGTGGAGGTAATGTGTAAATAGACATTTTGTTTGTTTTTCACATTTGGTCATATTTGGTAAGGTTTGCAATAAAAAAAATATTCTTCCACAAAAAAAGTTTAACTTGCATGTCAGTTATATTGCAACACTAAGTGATTGTGTGTAATCAACAGGTGGGGACCAACATTTTTGAATATTTCCAAAAAGAGATGACTGGAGCATCAGGGATGTGATGAGGGAGACATGTCAGACCTTTGCCATTTTTCCAGGCCATGCCATCGAGACCGAGTCTTTGCTGGAGGCTGTTGATCTTTGTTTCAAAGCCTTATTTTGTTTTTCATGTTAAATACACGAAGCAGTGTATAAAATTAATTGAAAAGAGTTGTCCTCTGTCAAATTTGAGGAAAACAGTTATTTCAGGCCCACGTGATATTTAGTCGCATTTTAAATGTTTGTTGCTGTTCTTAATAAATTAACACATCTTAATAAATCATAATCGTAGAAGAGTTCAAATGAGTTGCTTAATGACTTTTAAAGGTGCATTGTGTAATATTTAGGAGGATCTGTCAACAGAAATGCAATATCATATACATAACTATGTTTGAGGGGTGTATAAAGACCTTACTTAATGAACCGTTATGTTTTTATCACCTTATAATGAGTATACATTGTATAATTGTAATAATTGTATACAAAAAAGTATTAAAGAAATGTATTAAAAATGTAAAAAAAAAATAAAAAAATTAAATGATTGATATCACATATGTAGTGGCCTCTCTGGTTTATTGTATTACAGAGACAATAATTATTTTAAATTCATAATATAACAAATATTTGTTACTAATTTTATTAAGGCAATGAGACAGGAAATAACCCAGCACATGAGTAAGACTTAACCCAGCAAGATGGTCAATTTCACCCACTGGTTGGGTCAAATGAATGACCCAACAATATGGGTTAAATGGGAAAACCCAGCACTTGGGTCAAACCAACCCAGCGCGTGTTCTGTCCTATAGTGACCCAGCGGCGTGGTTAAGGTTGGGTTATTTTTTAACCCTGCATTTTTTAGAGTGTATCGGTAACACTTTAGAATACTGTATCTTACTGCATAACTAATAAGGAATTACTGAAGAACTAATAGGTAATTATTTATTAACACTTAAAGCTGCCGTCGGCAACTTTTTTTTTATCATATTCAGCGAATTCAACACTATATTCTGACAGAACAACATAAATATAGTGGTTTTAGAAAAAAAACCGAGCTTCTAACTCCACCTGGAGCGTGTTATTTGTTTTGCAAAAATCCACCGCTCCCGGTTCATTGTGTCCAATCAGCGCTGGGGTGTGTGAGATAGGACTGTCAATCACAAGTCGTGCATGCACTAGTCAATCACATGCGTGTGCCTGAAGTTCGCGCAGTAGCAAATAGTGATGGCGCAATAACGAGCACGAACTCGGTGGGAGGGTATTCGTTGATAGTGGGGGAGGGGCATGAGAGTTGTAAACATTCAAAATTTTTCCTAAGTCCACTCAATCAGCCAGAGTTGCCGACGGCAGCTTTAAGTCACTACTGTTAACTACTAAGGAAGATGTGTTAACTAATCAGTATGTAATATAATTGTATGATTGTGTTAAGTATCAGTTAGTTAATCAATAGCTAATGAATTCTGTCATACCTCCTGAAGAACTACTACTAATTATCTACTAATTCAAGAAAAATTAATTATTAAAAATGTATTATTATTTTTTATAAATATAAAAAAATTATTATTAAAAATATTACTTACTAATTTGTTAATCAGAGTTTCTTTTTAGTTAGTAGTAGTTACTAGATTGTTAATACACTTTTTCAGTAGTTCTCTGGGAAGCATTAAAAAAATAGTAGTTATTGATTAGTTAATAGTTAACTAACACTTTCATATGTGAGCTATTACTTGCTAATTTGTTAATCAGTTTATTTTTAGTTAATACACAGCAAACACAGAACGTTCCCCTAACATTCCCAAATGGTCCCATGTGGTTATTTTTTTGGGAACCAAACAAGAACGTTATAGGAACGTTCCATGTAGGTTATTTGTAGGTTCCATTTTTATAACGTAAGGAGAACGTTCCGGGAACGTTCCCCTAACCTTAAGGCAAAGTTCTAGGAACGTTCTGGGAACCAAAAACTGGGTCCCAGAACCTAAATTTGTTTGCTGGGTAGTAGTTACTAGATTGTTAATAAACTTTTTTAGTAGTTCTCTGGGAAGCATTAAAAAAATAGTAGTTATTGATTAGGTAATAGTGAACTACCACTTTCATCTGTGCGCTATTACTTACTAGTTCGTTAATCAGAGTTTCTTGTTAGTTAACACTAGAACTACCGGAATTCCATAACTACTAGAACGACCACAGCGGTCATTCTGACCGTTCATACTTTGACGGTCATATGGCCGTACTGAACATAATTTTCGTCATGTCATATCTACATTTGAACCTTTCTCTTTAAGTTTTACAATGATGCTTTTAATTCCTGTCGTCATGTTATAACGTCATCGCCCTTAAAACAAGCACAAAAGAAAGATTGCCCCGACAGGTCTAAGGAAATGTAAGGAAAATTTTGCGTCAAAAATATATTTTTCACCACACTCACCACGTGAATAGACAACGTCAAAGCTTCATACCGTTTAGTACAGCCCTGTTTGCAAATAAGTTCAATAATCAATTCAAAATCTAAAAATAAATGGATATACAATGTTACGATAGGTAGCCTAATAATAAAGGGCTAATTTGAACGGCGCAAAAAAACCCCCGCATCATTCACTAACGCGTACGCAGTCCACACAAACACCGCATTTCGTGTGCAGCTCCCACACACTACTTTGTGACATTTGGCACATGTCTCCTTGCTTTTATTTTTTCGCAGTTCCTCCTTACTTGGCACTGCCGCGTTCTCTCCATCAGCTGCTGCTCCTGCCCGGGCCCGGCTATCGCACCACCAGTCGTGGGGCTTTTGATTTCATGTGGTCGGAGCGAAGTTCGCTTGCCAGTCGCGTGATGAAGTCTCTCCGAGAAACTTGCTCATTTGTGCACTTCTTGAACAATATGTGCGCGTTGATGGCGGGAAATGTAGCGGACTTATGATATCTATAATGCGGGCGGTCAAAATGACCGCCATGGCCATTCTAGGTAGAAATAGTCAGAACTGTTTTGTGTTTTGTGATTTTAATAAAATAACAGTGTCAGAATAAAATATACACATATTTAGGAAAAGTCAGAGTCCTACAGCCACATTGATTTTATTTTAACAAAGTTATTACACTGTAAAATTTAAAAATGGTCAAAATGACCGCCTTGGTAGTTCTAGTGTTAATAGTAGTTACTAGATTGTTAATATTGTGTTACTCATTGGTTCTTGTGTAGTTATTCATTAACTAAGGATCCGTATTCTAAAGTGTTACCGACAAATCATTTCCAAAGGGGCATCACCAACGGACGTCCCTAGACCTAAAAACCAATCAGAGCGATGAAGGAGATGACGTATGCAGAGGGCTCTCGCTAAGACAGTCTATGGCTAAGACCCACCCATTCGTTTAGTATTGACCAACGGGGCTCGTTGTTATGGGAAGGAGGAGGCGGAAACCGGCGAAAATTCACACATTTTAATAATAAAACAAATACAAAGTCCCTCATGGTCGACTGACTCCACCACACATAATAAAACAAAACATCAAATAAAATTCAGGCCTGTCCTCTCTCGATCTTCACCGTCGTCGCTCCTCCTTTTATGCTTCCGCTCCTCCGTGAGAGATGCGATACCGGCCGTACTCACGCCGTTCTCTCACGTCCCTCAGCTCGATCGTCCTGCTCGCCACACTGGTACAGTGCCCTCCACAATTATTGCCACCCCTGTTTAAGATGTGGTCGTGGACTTCTAAAAATTCTCCTTTTTTTTTAAACAACATAGAACCCAAATGCAAAAAAAGAGAAAAATCCAACCTTTCATTTAAGTACATTACTTTGGTGGTAAAAAAAAAAATCACACATTTAGAAAAAAAAAACCTTGAAATCATGTGTCCCACAATTATTGGTACCCCTAACAATTCCGCTAACAATTCCATAGTGATTTTTTTTAATATATTTTTCTGTAATTGCTAAAGTTGGTCAGGGTATCTAGGAACTTTTAATTAGTTATTCATGACTTCCTGTTTCCCTGGGGTATAAATATGACGTGACACAGAGGTCTAATTCTCTTGCCCATTTGTCAACATGGCAAAGACAAGAGAACACACCATTCAAGTAAGGCAGATGTGTGTCGACCTTCATAAGTCAGGCAATGGCTATAAGAAAATAGCCAGTCGCCTTAACTTGCCTGTATCTACAGTCAGAGGAATCATTAAGAAGTTTAAAACAACTGGAACAGTGACAAACAAGGCTGTAAGAGGTCCCAAGTTTATCTTGCCACAACGCACAGTGAGGAGGATGGTAAGAGAAGTAAAAAAAAGTCCTAAGCTCACTGTCACAGAATTGCATCAAAGAGTGGCATCTTGGGGTCACAAAGTCTCCAAAACAACCATCAGACGCTCTCTACATGCCAACAAGCTGTTTGGGAGACATGCAAGGAAAAAGCCTTTTCTCACTAACACTCACAAACGTAAACGTCTGGAGTTTGCTAAGCGGCACTGGGACTGGCTTATCCTAGCTCAGCTTACGAGCGAGCGCGCACAGTCACTGCTGACTTGTCTTCGACAGTTTGAGGGCAAGAGCACCGCTCGGATTGCTTCATATGAGACCGCTTCAGCTCTGGCTTCGCGACCGAGTCCCGAGGTGGGCATGGCAGCAAGGCACACTCCGAGTACCAGTTACTCCGACCTGCCGTCAGACCTTCACCCCGTGGACGAACCTCAGTTTCCTACGGGCCGGTGTCCCCCTGGAACGAGCTTCCCGGCATGTTGTTGTGTCAACAGATGCCTCCACCACGGGCTGGGGTGCCATGTGCAATGGACATGCGGCCGCGGGCTCCTGGACAGGACCCCACCGTCTTTGGCATGTCAATTGCCTCGAGTTGCTGGCAGTACGTCTTGCTGTGCACCGCTTTTGAGCGCTGCTCAAGGGTCAACACGTACTAGTCAGGTCAGACAATACCGCCACTGTAGCGTACATCAACCATCAAGGTGGTCTACGTTCCCACTGTATGTCGCAACTCGCCCGCCACCTCCTCATATGGAGTCAGAAGCATCTGAGGTCGCTTCGAACCATTTATATTCCCGGAGCCCTGAACTGTGCAGCCGACGAGCTGTCACGGCTTCAGCCCCTCCCTGGAGAATGGCCACTCCATCCACAGTCGGTTCAGCTGATTTGGGACCAGTTCGGGGACGCACAGATAGATCTGTTTGCCTCTCACGACTCGACCCATTGCGCCCTGTTTTATTCCCTGACCGAGGGCACCCTCGGCACGGATGCACTGGCGCACAGCTGGCCACGGAGTCGCAAATATGCGTTCCCCCCAGTGAGCCTTCTTGCGCAGACCTTGCGCAAGGTCAGGGAGGATGAGGAGCAGGTCATTCTGGTCGCGCCGCACTGGCCCACCCGGACCTGGTTCTCCGAACTCGTACTCCTCGCGACAGCACCTCCCTGGCCAATCCCTCTGAGGAAGGACCTTATTTCTCAGGGACGGGGCACCCTATGGCACCCTCGTCCCGATCTATGGAACCTCCACGTGTGGCTCCTGGACGGGACGAGGCAGGTTTGAGTACCCTACCACCAGCGGTGGTGGCTACCATCACTTCCGCTAGAGCGTCGTCTACCCGACACGCCTATGCGTTGAAGTGGAACCTCTTCGTTGACTGGTGCTCTTCTCGCCGAGAAGACCCCCGGAGATGCTCAATCAGTGTTGTGCTTTCAATCCTTCAAGCAGGGTTGGAGCGAAGGCTGTCTCCCTCCACCCTCAAGGTATATGTTGCCGCTATTGCCGCACACCATGATACGGTAGAAGGTAAGTCTGTGGGGAAGCACGACCTGATCGTCAGGTTCCTGAGAGGAGCGAGGAGACTGTATCCTCCTCGCCCTCCTTTCGTTCACTCTTAGGACCTCACAGTGGTTCTAACTGCCCTGCAGAGGGCTCCCTTTGAGCCTTTGCAGTCAGTGGAGCTAAGTTCCTGTCAATGAAGACAGTGCTCCTGACTGCACTGGCCTCCATCAAGAGGGTAGGGGACCTGCATGAATTCTCCGTTGACGAAGCTTGCCTGGAATTCGGGCCGGCTTACTCTCACGTGATCCTGAGACCCCGGCCTGGATATGTGCCCAAGGTTCCCACCACTCCCTTCCGTGACCAGGTGGTGAACCTGCAAGCGCTGCCCCTGGAGGAGGCAGACCCAGCCTTGGCACTGCTCGGTCCAGTATGTGCTCTCCGCACCTATGTAGACAGAACACAGTGTTTCAGGACCTCAGACCAGCTCTTTGTCTGTTATGGTGGGAAGCTGAAGGGAAAGGCTCTCTCCAAGCAAGGTTGTCTCACTGGATAGTGGACGCCATTGCTTTGGCATACCAGCAGCAAGGTCGACCATGCCCCCTTGGTGTGACTGCCCACTCCACCCGGAGTGTCGCGTCCTCTTGGGCTCTAGCGCATGGCGCCTCGCTAACAGACATCTGCAGAGCTGCAGGCTGGGCGACACCGAACACATTCGCCAGATTCTACAATCTCCAAGTGGAGCCTGTGTCCTCTCATGTACTCGCTTCAACCAGCTAGTACCGGACCCACTCAGGTGTCTTCGCTTGCTCGCCATTCCACTCCACCCCACTCTCGGTTACGTATGTAACCCTCTTTCCCCGAGTGGGGAACGGAGACGTTCCGTCTGTCTGCCACTTTCCGCTGTACCGCTGGGGAACGCCTGAGTTCAGTCTCAGCTCCTCAGCAGGAAAACATGAACTGCATATTGCCGGCGTCCTCTTTTTATACCCACGAGGTGGGGCGGAGATGCACCATGCAAATTCCGCAGACCCATGGCATTTCCCTTGCCATTGGCTCGTTTTGTAATACTCGAAGTTGATAGGCTTCTAAGCGAAACCCCAATCGTCGTCATCCGACGGAACGTCTCCGTTCCCTACTCGGGGAACGAGGGTTACATACGTAACCGAGACGTTTTTTGTACAATTTTTTTTTTAAATGTAGTGATTTATGACCTTTTCCCACCCTTTTTCTCAACCTCTGATTCAAACAGTCTGTTTTGGAGGTGTTTCCCCTTTAAGAGTTCAGTGTTAACGCCCACTGTTATGCATAAATTATTAACGTTAATCATTTTTTTTATCACATGTAGGCTACACAATGCTCCACCACGTGAAACTTCGGTCTTCCGATCTTTTACCATCGTGTCAATTCTCAATTGATTTTGATTCATATGCGTGAGGGAGAGAGAGAGAGAGAGAGAGAGAGAGCGCAAGACAGTTTGAAGGCTCACTCTCTCTCTCTCTCTCTCTCTGCTCGTTCTTTCAGTAACATGCGTCCTGTCACACTCATCTACATCACTCACCGATCAAATAAAGCTTTGGCGCGCTGCATATGCTGCAAATAAACTGCATCCAACTGCTTTCCCTGACGTCTGGATCGTTCGGCAGCGTATTCAAACCTTCAAACATGTTATTTGTCCACAGCCAGGAACAGCACATCTGCGTGGCATCGCATTCATCTTGTAAACAGACCCACTCACTGCACGTCGACTGAACACCTGTGGGCGCGACAACGATGCGAAATGAGGCGTAGTTGTCCTGTGTTGGAGGCGGTCATATGCAAACGACTGGTACGTCACTTCATACCGTGACGTCACTAAGTTCAAAGGATCTATAATGAGCTGTATTTAGAGCTTGATTAAATAAATGGTTCGTTTATAATGAGGAGGACGTCTTAAGCTATGAAACTTGCAGGAGGTTTTAATGGTACAAAGACCTCTTAAATACCAAAAGATCAAGGCAAATTTGGTTTCTCATGTCATGACCCCTTTTATTTATTTTTTTTAATTTATTTTTAATCTGTCATTAATTTTGCAATAAAAATACATTGAGACTGTAAAGGATTGCCTTAAGGACATTTTTATGGTGGCTTTTAATCTTGCATCAAATAGTGAACTGCATACTGAATGCAGACTTGCATTTACACTCACCAGCAGTAAATATTGTGCTAGTACTAGTATTGAACTACAAGAAACAAGACAGTTGCAAGCCTTTGATTAGAGTTATGTAAAGCTTTTGATGGGACAGTTAGGTCCTAGAGATGTGGTGACAACAGCTGCACAGAGAGGGCCCAATGTGATTTTTTTTGTCATGGGGCCCAAAATTTCTGGCGGCGCCCCTGATTACAGCCAACTAATGTCCCTATTTTAAAAACAAACCCTTAGGTAACAAAATATAAAAAAAAGAAAAAGAAAAAAAAGATATGTTCATATTTTTCAGACAGACATATTAACCAATCATGCTCAAAGTAAAAATGCGAAACAACCAATAACAATCGTTTGCGTGAGTTAACATTGCGGTGTATTAAGCTTTATTTGCAGTCTGTATTATTATTTAATTAATTGGTCAAATGACATGACAGTGTATGAATACAAATGTAATAATGTAATGTTAAGCATGCAGACAAAATTGTAAATTCACACAAATTCACATAAAGCAAAAGGTTTCTGCTGCACTGCTCTCTTGTAACGAATGTACATCAATAATAATATACATAAAATGTATTTAAGGGGGGGCCGGAAGGCCAATTTAGCTCAAAAGGAATGATTCATCGATTTGCAATGAATCTTGACCGAATCACTATGGAACCGAGCAAATGACTCGTTTAGAGTTCATTTGAACGGGCCGTAATTATAACCTTGGCACAGATATAAATATCCAATCTATAGTGAAACACTATGTATTAGCAAGGTAACTTTAGATCGACAGTACAAGACATTAAATGTGCAAGCATAACACAAGGCAAATATCTTTTCAAATATAAACAAGACTTTATTGATTATCCTAAAACATAAAACTAATATCTAACACAAACACACGCACATTCATACAAGTTGCAGCAAGAAAGAGAGTGAGGAAAGAATGAGTTTTAAGAGTGAGATAGTGAAATCCCAAGTTTCTATATGCACTTATAAGACATGACCTGAACGAACCATCTATCATTGATTTAACCCTTCTATCGTTTCTCAGGCGGGTTATTTAGTTTTATATCATTGCACCAGTTCAGTTAAGAGTCTGGAAGTACTTGCTTGTCCGTGTTGCTTTGGGATTCCCTTGTGTGAGGGGGTTTTCCCGGGTCCGTTCTCCTGCCTGCTAGATCTTGGACAGCCAATCACGTGGTGTGTTGGCGGATGGATGAAAGTCTTTGAAGTTGGAAGGGCTTTGCAGTCGAAACGTTTAAACGAAACTTTGCAGCAAAGCTTAACTTAGAACCGAGACTTTTAACGAAAAAGAAAATAAAGGAAGAAATGAAAGTAAGACGAGTTAGATGGCTTGAATGAGCTGTTTTAAGAGAAAAGCATGAACGGGAACACTCTCTTGCTGTTGATAGAGAGAGGCACCAACTTAAATCAACACCGAACCGAACTCAAAACCGAACTCCCTGGATGGAAGTTTCTGAACACAAAAACGAACTGACTGTAACTCCTCGGTTCGGGTCTTTAACTGAAAAGTTGGCCCAACCTCTTTTGGAGAATTCTGACCAATGAGACAATGGCATCATTTTAGGGGGTGGATTGAGTTCCTACTTATCGTTATCTGGGATCTGCTGGGGTTCCAGCACTTAGCAGAGAACAAGAGACCACAGTTTAAACATAGATTATTATAATCATACAAAACATTTTACACAGATTTCAATCAAGCCATCTTTTGAATTAAGGGCATACGATTCTTTTGATTGGAAGCACGATACTCTTTCATCCATACACACCGTTATAACACGATTACATGATTTATATGTGATCTAAGCATAATACAAACATGAATTGTAGGAACAACAAGAATTATGATGTTTGATTATAAGTCCACTGAGCATTGTTCTGTGGATTTTGATATGTAAAGTGTGTATGTAAAGTTTATGGGGTTTAAGCCATTCCGGTCTGAGGTCAGGCAGAGTTCCTGCTGAAGGCTGTGTTGTTCATCTCTCATGGGACCTTGGTCCTATGAAAGACGTAGTCTGTTAGTCGCAGGGGTCAGATGACCTCTGGTTAGGGCCTCTTGTTTGACCATTTCTGAACAGATCTGTCTTGCCAAAATGTAAAACATTGACAACGTTCTTCCTACTTCGGCTTATCTTTTGGGTGCCTGCAAGGCCATAAAAGTCTTCTCTGGGGGGTTTTCTAGACAATTTGGAGCCGTCTTGTGACTTTGGAATGTGGTGTTCAGATCCGGAATGCTGAATCACATTTGAATGAATCCCATGAGAGATTAATTTGATTAATTTGTGTTTGGTTCATCCTTAAAATCTCTACACTCTTGAAGGTGAAACTAGTATTTTTAATAATGATAATGATAATAATTATATTTTAACATATACACTGAAGAGCTGTTATGATAAAAAAATCATTAAATGCTAATTCATTATCATAATGATACGTTAACACTAGAACTACCAAGGCGGTCATTTTGACCGTTTTTAAATTTTACAGTGTAATAACTTTGTTAAAATAAAATCAATGTGGCTATAGGACTCTGACTTTTCCTAAATATGTGTATATTTTATTCTGAAACTGTTATTTTATTAAAATCACAAAACACAAAACAGTTCTGACTATTTCTACCTAGAATGGCCATGGCGGTCATTTTGACCGCACGCATTATAGATATCATAAGTCCGCTACATTTCCCGCCATCAACGCGCACATATTGTTCAAGAAGTGCACAAATGAGCAAGTTTCTCAGAGGGACTTCATCACGCGACTGGCAAGCGAACTTCGCTCCGACCACATGAAATCAAAAGCCCCACGACTGGTGGTGCGATAGCCAGGACGCGGGCAGGAGCAGCAGCTGATGGAGAGAATGATCAGTGCCAAGTAAGGAGGAACTGCGAAAAAAATAAAACCCAAGGAGACATGTGCCCAATGTCACAAAGTATAGTGTGTGGGAACTGCACACGAAATGCGGTGTTTGTGTGGACTGCGTACGCGTTAGTGAATGATGCGGGGGGTTTTTGTGCCGTTCAAATTAGCCCTTTATTATTACCTATCGTAACATTGTATATCCATTTATTTTTAGATTTTGTATTGATTATTGAACTTATTTACAAACAGGGCTGTACTAAACGGTATGAAGCTTTGACGTTTCCTAACTTTTTTGCATGTCTATTCACGTGGTGAGTGTGGTGAAAAATATGTTTTTGACGCAAAATTTTCCTTACATTTCCTTAGACCTGTCGGGGCAATCTTTCTTTTGTGCTTGTTTTAAGTGCGATGACGTTATAACATGACGACAGGAATTAAAAGCATCATTGGAAAACTTAAAGAGAAAGGTTAAAATGTAGATATGACATGACGAAAATTATGTTCAGTACGGCCATATGACCGTCAAAGTATGAACGGTCAGAATGACCGCTGTGGTCGTTCTAGTAGTTATGGAATTCCGGTAGTTCTAGTGTTAAAAAGGCAGATATTTCTGTTGTATGTTGTTGAAAACATTACGTTGTTTCAACGTACAGATCTCGTAAAAATTTCAACGTTGATTTAGAAGTGTTTTTGTTAACCTTTTTCAACCATTTAGCATTAAATGTGATTTCAACGTTGTTTCAACGTTGAAACAACAACTGTCATTATTTCAACCATATTTCAACATTGAAGGTTGGTCATGTACCGGTTGGTTTTCAACAATTTAGCATTACACGTTATATCAACGTTGTTTCAACGTTGAAACAACAACTGACATTATTTCAACCACATTTCAACGTTGAAGGTCGGTCGTGTGCCGGCTGGGATTATTTCATGAAGACCCTCAGAATTTATACTCATTGTTGGCCCTGTAAGAGCAACAAGAGCATCATCGGCAGACAGCCCAGGTGTTGTGAGGGTGGCGGTGTACAACCCAGGTGGTGTGAGGGGGGAGGCGGACGGCCAAGGTGGTGTGAGGGCAGTGGTGGAGGGACCAGGGAGAGATTCATCTGGAGGGGGCTTGTCGGTCACTGAAGCTGGGAGAAAATCCTCTTCCGTGAAGATAAGTGGACTGAGCGGCCAGATCCCAGTACTCTTAAACCCCTTCTTTACATTCAGGGGTGACGCTGCCAGCAGTAAAATGTTGTTTAGCAACTGTGGTAGGTCATAGATGGTGATAGTTTGTCCAGGATTCTCACGGTGCCACTTGTCAATCTCCTCGTTGAAGAGCCTCTTTACCGGACCGTAGACAGACTTGTCAAGCGGCTGCAGATGGTGAGTGCAGTGTGGTGGAAATGAAAGCATAATCAGACCATTGGCCCTACATAAGTTTATAGCTTCTATTGAGCTGTGATTATCCAACAGCTGCAAGACTTTGCTCTCCTCTGTTGCCCGGGTGTAGTGTACAAAATGCTGCAAGAAGACAACAAAGTCCTTCTCCATCATCCAGCCACTGCCATTGGCTGTGCCGATAGACCCCTCTGGGCTACCACGAATGAAATGTGGAAGGATAATGTTACCAAGAGCATTCCCTGCCAGTGCCATGGTAACAAGAACCCCCCTCTCAGCTGATGTTATGCTACCTACTCGTCTTTACCCCTTCATCCCAACTAAAAAGCCAGGTTTCTGGACAGTCAAAAACCCTGTCTCATCTACATTCCAGATATCTTTTGCCTGAAATCCATGTCTGCTGTAGACAGTAGTCAGATTTTTGAAGAAAGACCCCACGTTCACTTCATTAAAGTTTGTTGATCTGTACAAACTTGTAGCCTGAGGCCTTCTGATGGAGAGAATGGGGTGCCTCCGCATAAAGTTGGTAAACCAACTTGCACTTGCCTTGCCATTATTAGTCCACTGCTGTGGAAAAGCCAATCAGTAAAAATCGGCCAATTTGCGAATCAAATAATGCAGTTCTACTTTAATAAGATATCCCATGTATAATTTAATTATTTCATGATTTGAAGTTAAAGGCTGTTGAAAAATACATTCAGCCTACAGAAAATGTATCTGCAGCAAAACATCTTATATGGATTTGTAATACTGGCTTTTTTTTTTTTAATTGGGCCTAACCTAGTCACTCCCTATTGTTGTTTTTTGTACATTCCTACCTCTTTGGGGGGTAGCCCATAATACAAGGCTGCAGCTGTCCTGATATAAGACACCAGGCTGAGCTCCTGGTCATAATTAACCGACAATGTTATCCCGCCTAGCGGCCAGGAAACGCAGCCTACTGCGGCTTACACGGAACTTATGGATGTGCTTTCGTGCGCTACGGAAAAGGTCGCGATCGACTGGCCTGATGAGCCTTACGAGTCACAATAGTCTAAACTAGACGAGAGATTTCTTAGTGGCCCTAATTCTAGGCCAGAGCGAAGAAAGCTGCGCTTTTTCAGTGATCTGCATCACCTCGTGGGTTCTGTGGAGCAGGGTTATTCCGCCATTCCAGCAGTCAAGGACACGTTAGCTAATCACCTCGCTCCATCGTATGTGCCATCTTGGAAGTCGCGTCCCCTCCTTCCTTCTAATGCATGTAGGACTACTTCCTCCCTTATCGGGAAATCCTACATGGCAGCTGGTCAGACAGGCATGGCCCTATACACTATGGCCATTCTTTAGGCTTAACCCTCTGGGGTCTGCAAACACGCCGGTGCGTTTTGCGCAATTTTTTTCACATAGCAGCAAAATAGACTTAAAATACTCCGTCATTTTTTGTCATAGACACTTAAGAAATATGAAAAAATAAACTGTTAAATGTCTACTTTTTTATGGGGTCCACTTTCAATCGAAATAAAACATTGTGCTTTTGTAAAATAAAGAAAATAAACAGGGTGTGCTTTCTGCCTCTCCGTCTCCGTGAACTTTTTTTCTGGAGCACGTCTCTAAACTTAAACAATACTCAGCCAATACTAGTCACACAGGCATGAGCAATATATCTTTATAGTCATTTAAGTGTGTACTTTTAAATTATCTAATTCAAAACTAAAACAAATATTCTCTGTTTATGTAATCTATATAAAAAGAGAGAGATGTCAGTCGTTCTCATTTCAGCTAATTATCTTTTAATGTGACCACGCCCACAGAGAGCACACGCTAATCAAACGCAAATGATCTTAGGCAAGCCATGCAAACTGTTAACGCCCCCATATCAGCTGGATAAAACACATCAAGTTGAACAAGAATCGTGGACTTTACCTCGTCTTGCTGTGCTCTGAGGAATAATACTATCGTCCTAATCCTGGAACAATTTACCTCAGAAGTCCTGGTAGTTTCATTCTGAGGAGCAACGAATCAAGCTGATGAAGTAAGTTATTTATTCTTAAGAGCTTTGTTATAATCGCGATATTGATAGTGTCTGTAAACCGCAAAAAGACTGTTTAAATATGAATTGTGTGTCTGTGTGTGAATGATGAATGAAAGGCACAGATGTGCGTGCGCTGTTGTTTACAGCTGTACAGCGCGCATCTCACACTCGCATAAACACGATATGTTACAGACTAAATATTAATATTTAGACAAGATTTCATTGATTAGTTTTGGATGGATTATTAAGTTTTTACTGTAAAAACAGACTACTGCCACATTAAATAAGCTTTTGTTCGCCAATAAGCTTTTTTTCGCCAATTTCTGCTTAAATGTTACCCTTGAAATACGTATACTTTTTACAAAGAAAGATTACACTTGAAATATTGTTAAAATGGTAATCTTTTTTGTTGTTTTTTATTAGTGACAAATTTTGGGAGAGGATATAAATTCCAAAACTTTCTGAAAATACAGAATGAGAATTAACTGCACAATTACTAGAAATGTTTACCTTGGATATTATACAATTTGCATGCATGCAAAATATGTGGATAAAGACAAATGTTTTTCAAGATGTTTCCAACTCTAACTTTGAACCAATTCTGTAGAATATATATATTCTTCAGAATTGGTTCAAAGTTAGAGTTGGAAACATCTTGAAAAACATTTGTCTTTTTCCACTGGGTACCACAAGAAAGTGTGAGGACTATATATATATATATATATATATATATATATATATATATTAGGGCTGTCAAATGATTAATCGCGATTAATCGCATCCAAAATAAAAGTTTGTGTTTACATAATAAATGTGTGTGTACTGTGTATAATTATTTTATATATATAAATACATACACATGCTTGTATATATTTAAGATATATTTAAGATCGGGTCTGCGGGTTAATGTTTAATGAACAGCCTCGGGTTCGGGTCGGGTTCAGGTTTAAATAAGAAAAACTAAATAGGCTATATATAGTTTGCGTGTCGTGTTAGTTTATTATTTGTTTTATTTTTTCATATCATTTATATCACAAAACTGTTTTGCGCATGTGCTACCGCTCTCGCGCGCTATTTCAGTCACAATACAGACAGACAGCAGACGACAACAAGCAAACCATGAGTCTGATAAAGCAAAAAATTACTGAGGGAAAACTTATGACAGTTCCAAATGATGCAGGAAAAGCTGCAATCTGGAAGCATTATGATCTTGTCGTTTCAACCAGTAAAGAGCCCAGTGGTTACGTGCAGTGTAGAGCTTGCAAAGCTGTCTTGGCGTATGACAGCAAAAAGACAGGTACATCTTCTTTACAGCGACACACTGACCGTGGATGCACTCGTCCAACAGCAGGCCTAGCCGCTAGTAACAACAGACAGTCATCTCTTTCGGACTATCTATCTCCAACAGCCAAGTCAGTACCAGCTTCTGTAAAATCTAATGTAACAGAAAAATGTGTGGAGTTTTGCTGTCGGGATATTAGATCGTTTCATACGGTTGCTGGACGAGGTTTTATTAACCTAGCGCAAGACCTAATAAATGTGGGGGCTACATATGGATGGCCGTGTCTCAGTGGACAGTGTGTTACCTGATCCCACAACCATCTCTCGGAGATGCAAGGAAACCGCGGCCTCCAAAAGACAGGCGCTGGTCAAAGAAATATCGGAGATCATGTCTGATATTAGTGTTGGGATGACCACTGACATGTGGACTGACGACTATCGCAAGATCAGTTTCTTAACTATCACTTGCCACTACATCACACCTGATTTTTTGCTTCGAAGCAGAGTCCTTACAACAGCGATGTTCCCTCCTGAAGAAGCGAAAACTGGTGACAACATACGGAGAGAAGTACAGAGACTGCTCGTATCTCTACTAGGATTTGATGCTTGTGTTATGAACAAAGTCGTTTGGGTCACTGACCAGGGATCAAACATGATTGCTGCACTCGCGCCGCATCATCGACTGGATTGTCAGGACCATGTTTATAACACAGTTCTTAAACACGCGTTTGATTCTGCCGAACTACGAGACCGCGCACCAGAGGTCACACAGACTTTACTGGCAGCAAAGGCACTTGTGTGATATGTCAAGCAAACGGGTATAATAAGTCAGTTATCAACAACTGTCAGGCAACTGTCAGACACCAGGTTTAGCACAGTGTTCCTTACCTTGGATTCAATTAAGCAGGTGTACGCTGAGCTTCGAGAAAAACTTGAAAGCCGAGGGGAAAGCAGAAAAATCGACGAAATATCTCCAGATGTCTTGGAGTTCCTGCTGGAATTTCTTCGCCCATTTTACGAGGCTCAGAGGGAACTAGAGGGTGACCAGTACCCCACACTTAACCTGGTTGTTTTGTGGCACGAGAGGCTTAAGCGCCACTGCAGACCTGTGGCATCAGACAGTCCTCATCAGGCCATCATTCGTGAGCGGCATCTTGAATGGCTGAACCGTAAAATCAAAATCCAGACTTTTTGAGTCTTTGAAGGGTCGAGTCCGAGTCGAGACCGAGACCGTTGTTTTTCAAATACAGTCGAATCTGACGCTCGTTTCACACATACTCCGTTTGCAGTGCGAATGCGGTGCATATTTTTTTTCCCGTACCCATGTTAACAGTTTAGAGCTTTCACACTGCACGCGGGTGCGGTCTGGTGATCCGTTCCAGGTGCGGTGCGTATACAGCAGTGCAGCGATCGTTTCCGCACAGAGTCTATTTCTGCTGTGCTGCACGCGCTGAATTAAAGTGACAGCGCATAGTTTGTGGTCAAAATGAACATAAATTGACATGAAAAGGTAGTAATTTCATCATAGTTATATTTAATTAAATTAAATGTATAGTTATTTTTACCATAAATGCATTTAATTAAATACTACTATTTGTCATAGTCATCTTTTTACTTTAAGACCGGGGTAAACAAGGAAAACTGCAATTTACTTATGCAAAAGAAAAGGTATATGAGTCTGCTGTTTTTGTCAATTTTAAGTTTTAATTTAAAATGTTTGCGATTTTAATATAAGTAGCCTACATATGGTGGTTCAGTATGTTACCTTGCTTGAGCAACTTAATATATAATCTATATAGAAGTAATGCATTGAATAATTCGTTGTTTAAATTGTGTTTAAACGTGAATACGTCTATTAAAGTGTGTAGCCTATGTGTACAAAGAGAATCACACTGGTGACAACTTTTTTCAAATAAAAGTTGCTGATAACTTCTGAATTTGAAATACAAATAGTGAGTAAATATGTTTGTTTGTGTTTGTGGTAGCCTACAGCCGCGGATCAGTTGCGCACTGCAAATGCAGCATGAAAGCTCTATAGCACGTGCTGCTGCTGTACCGTATACGCACCCCAACACGCACCGCATACGCACTGTGTGAAACGGGCGTTAGTCAAGACCGAGTCTTTGAGGAAGCAAGTCTGAGTCGAGATTTTGTCTCGACATGTCAGTTTTGATATTAATGATTTAATATCACCCCAGTGGAAAAAAAAATCTCGAGGACTCAGTCTGAAATTACGAGTCCTTCTCCCACTATGGTCCGAGTCCGAGTCAAGACCGAGTCTTTGAAGGGTCAAGTCCGAGTCAAGACCGAGTCTTTGAAGGAACGAGTCCGAGACGAGTCCGAGAAAGCAGAAATCGGTCTCGAGTACTACATCACTACTCTATGCCTTCCCACCCATCAAGTTGATCCAGGCGGTTCAGTCCAGAGTGAGGGAGAGCGGAGTCCGCCTGCTTCTTGTAGCCCCATTCTGGCCATCCCATTCGTGGTTTTCAGAGCTTATTCCTCTGCTGGAATCCTCCCCCTTGGAGATCCCGTTCAGGGAAGATCTACTTTCCCAACGTCAGGGAAGGATATGGCATCCTTGCCCCGACATTTGGAAGCTGTACGTTTGGCCCATCAGAGGCCGCTAGCTTTAAGCTTTGGTCTCCCAGATGATGTTCAGGAGACCATTGCAAGTGTGAGAGCCCCTTCTATGAGGAAGCTGTATTCCTCCAAGTGGAGGGTGTTTGAGTCATGGTACTCAGCATATGCAAGGAACCCAGTTAGCTGCCCAGTTGGCTCAGTGAATGTCTGTTGGGGGACCAACAAAATAAAGTGTTAGCAGATATTAAGCTGACACTCTGCTAATACTCTAATGACAGTTAGTTGACATGTAATTGAAAAGTTACTTATAGTTAGCAGAATGTCTAAAGTGGACTATCGAAATAAAGTGTTACCATTTCTGGTCTTGTACTAGCTACGGGCAGCGCTTTAGCTTGGCGAGTTTGGTATTTCATTCCCACTGCATCTTATAGGTACGCAGCGTTGAGTGAACCTATGAAAGAGAACGTCTCTAGTTACTCACATAACCTATGTTCTCTGAATAGGGAACGAGACGCTGCATTCGCTGCCAAACTCCTTGCGCTGCCGACAAGTTTTCTTTTTCGGCAGAGAAATCTGAGGAGCAGATGGGACGCGCACTTATATAATATTACGATGTAAGAGCGTCGGGGCGGCGCCCACGCCATCAGCCAATGAATTGGCATTATTCTATAAGGGCTTCAGACAATCAGCACACCCAGAGGGCATACCACTGCGTCTTAAATCTATGCAGCGTCTCGTTCCTTATTCAGAGAACATAGGTTACGTGAGTAACCAGAGACGTTTTGCTGGATTTTTTTCACATAGCAGCAAAATAAACTTAAAATACTCCGTCCTTTATATTCATACAGACTTAAGAAATATGCAAAAATAAACTGTAAAATGTCTACTTTTGTATGTGTTCTGTTTTTTTTCACATTCTTTCTTGTGGTTCTCTCTCAGTGACATACCTGACTGAAAGGCTCATTATGCGGCTCATTGTCTTCTCAGGTTTGAATCAGAGCATTATTCATGATCATTCACGCCAAACAAAATGTATCTTACAAAATTTAAATCAATGTATTGTTTTATTTAAATGGCAGGATGATTTTCAGATCATTTAGAACAACGACAACATCCATTAGTCAAAAGTCTTGTGGACACATATTTAGTATATGTTTTGTGGCCTTATTTCAGAATTGTTTTGTTTTTTTCAATAACCATGCATAAACATTATTCTCTCAAAAATACAAACATGTTGCTCACATATTATGGTAGCCCTGTTTGTGCTGAATAGAGTGTAATTGCACCTTTGCCATTAATATGTTTATGAGCAACTGAAAAAAGCACAAATGTCAGGGCATGTCAAAACATCTCAAGGACTCCAAAAACACCTTAGACCCCTAAGGGAGTTATTAATGCAGAGAGAAAGAGAGAGAGAGAGAAAGAGAGAGAGAGATTAAGTGTGTGTGAATTACCTGAGTCAGCATCAGCACCTCTACTAATCGCGTCGAAACTGTATGTTTATATGCTTCAAGAACAGTGTTATTACCTCGAAAGTGAGAAACGTCATGAATAGCTAAACTATTTTACTGACTGTGCGAGTGTGTGTCCGTACCACTGATCTGTATATAGAAATGACTGGATTACTCGTTCTAAATTGCCAGCTGGCGGTGAAGCCACTGGAAGTGTTCAAGTGGCCATCTTACGATTCCCTACCGACAGAGGGCATTATTGACTTATAGCCAAAACCTTGACTCAGAATCACCCGATTTGCAGTGTATTAGTTACACATGAATAGTTTATAAGATATATGTATGTAGATTAATTGATACTTCGAACTATATTTGTTCATTGGCTTTTCAGGCAGGAAAAGTGATATATGGAAATTGTTAAGATGGGTGTGTCTAATGCACACTGCTGACACAAGTAACTGAACTAACACAAAATATATTTATTTATGTAGCCTACATAATTACATGAAATATTAAGCATGAAAATATATCTGGTATTAGTACCATGCTTGGAAATAAAGCTTCATGTCTTTAAATCCATACGCAGTCAGCGTTATTTCTTTGAATAAGTTGTGAAGCATGTATATTATTTTCTGATGTTTTTTGTTGACCAAAATCCACTTTCAGAAACTGTTAAAAAGCCACAGGTCAGCTCAAATTCAGTTTTTTACTAGCATGACAGTTTGCATATGAATTAAGTATTATTTGTATATATTGTTGAGCTAATTATTCATTTAACCAAAATTGAAGTCGTTACCTTTACTGCTTCGAAATACATGCTGTTAACGAAAGCACTGTTGAATCATTTACAGTTACAGTACGAATACAAATTTGATATAACACAACATAATTACATAACCACAGTGAATAACTGTACATGAGAAATTAAATTGTATGTGCATGCCTTACAAATCATAAATCTGTATTCAGATTTAAGAAGAATTATTGTGACATTTGTCATATAAATGCTGAGGTGTCTTGTCCATCAGTTGATCTGATATTCACTACTGTAATGAGGATGAACTTAACTTTTAATAAGGAAGGGACATTTTTTATCTTAAATATATAACCATTTAAATGTTTCGTTGTAAGGATACAGGGAGACTTTGGATATAAAAATGCTGACTCGTTGATGTTTTCTCACTGAAATCAGATGATTTCCTATAAATTCAATAGAATGTGAGGGAATACTAGAATACCAATATAGTCGTGCTGGTGGCTACAGTTTTTATAATGTCATGAGAAATTCAGTCATTTATATAGATCAGTGGTCTTTACAGTACACAGCGAAATCAAAAGTGTACAGTTGAGAGTAAAAATGTAGAGTCATTTCAACTCTTTTTAAATCTAAGTTAACTACAAGAGAGTTATCCCTCAAAAAGAGTTGGTGTTGTCACTGGGAGTTAAATGTCATATTGATGGTTCACCTCAACAGTGTTGATTTCAACTCAAAAGCTAGTGTTACCTCGCTTGGAAGAGGATTAGTGAGGAGATTGTACAACCTGGTAAGTAGTAAGATGTACAAATTTCACTTTTGAGTCACGTTGTTGACCTACTAACTAGCTAGAAAGCTGCCGTGCTACCATTTTACACCTATTTCCCCGCTAATAGCCTATACATAAATATCTTGTAAAAAGATGGCCGCCAACAGATTTTGCCTCCCGCTCTTGACGCGCGAATGGATTCAAAGTGTTAAGCGTATAATGTTAACTAGACGCGGCAGGCGCGAATTTGATGCGCTATTCGCGTCTGGTGTGAACGCACAGTCATGGAGGTTTGCTCGCTTGGTTCTTTTCCATGTACAGTTTCTCTGTGCTTGCTGCACAAGTTTAAAAAGTGTGCACGCTTGCTGTATAGCAAGATGTTGCGTACAGGGCATTGTGCAATTTGGAAGAATTTTGTGTGGATAAAAGTATCCACCTTCATTTTTTAAGGATACCATTTAGGCTTCCTTTATCATGTTTCATGTCAACCTTTATGATTGTTGATATTGCATCACTATTTTCTAATGAAATCGTTTACTCAGTTTAATCAGTTACTAAATGTTTTTTCCATTTACAATGGGGCTGTAATCTGGTTATATTGCCCCACCCACCAAGTTGTGTTAATTGTGTAAATGTGTTGGGCAGTATTAATTTCAAGCAGTCCAAATATAGAATCTAAAATGCAGAAAAAGACAAACACTGCACACTGCTCGGGATGCTCCAATTGTTAATATTTTTTTAATACTAATAATAATGGGAACAGTGTTTTTCTTTATTTTCCTACATCTAATATTCTCTCAGTCATAGAAAAGTTAGGTCTTCCATTGCAGACTGAGCTGCATGTCACAGATGAATCTGGGACAGAAGTAGATGCGGATGTGTTTGAGGAACTTTTACAAGCAGGGAATCTTATCCATGTGTCCACAGAAAAGTCTACAGGTAAGACTTTGCTCCGTTAGAGTGTTTGTTTTTCAAAGTTCAATTAAAGCTGGACTAGCCTGTGCCCTAATATGCTAGAAAGTTTGGTTGTCAAGCCTAAAATAAGTTGTTAGAGGTTCTTGAGCAAACAATAGTATCTAAAACGTGTATGTTTCTTTGTGCTTAATCAAGATCTCTCACATTCTTCGTCAGAGTCGCATGTGTCCGACACTTCATCCTCTATGGCGTCTGATTCATCTGATGCAACAGTCATTCTTGATAGAAACAATGAATATAAAAGAAATCAGTTATTAATCCTCAAACACAAATATTCTGTAGAAGAGCTGTGGTTTTATTGCAGGAATGTCTAACATGATGACTACCTTTGTGATTCTTCTTCGTCTTTTAGATGGTGAGAGACGTTCTCCAGTCTAAGCCGGGACGAGAAAAAAATCTTGCACGAATATGACAAAATGCTACACAGATGCTACACAGCAAAAGATGGCAAACCTCCTAGTCAAACTGTTTAAATATACAACCTATAATATTCAACAGGCAATTTTCGGTCCATTTTATTTCGCTTTACAAATTCGCTTCCACAAATTCAGTGGTTCAAATTCAACATTGACATCCAGGAACTGCAGGAAAAGCAGTAGATTACAGAGCTAAATCTCCATCTGCTGTTAGTCGATCTCACCAGCAAGGGGTGCAAGCGCATGTTGTTGACAAAGACCGAGCAACAGTTAGAGCAAGCCATTCATTCATAAAAACACATTTATAGAAATGTAAGTGTACACTGTAAAAAATATCTACGGTACTTGGTTCTACTTAAAATCACAAGTTAAGCAGCTGCCTCAAAATTTCAAGTAAAAACAAAATGGATTAATGAATAGTTTCAACTCATTATTTTGATTCTTGTTAAGCTGTGAATTAACTTCTGCGAGTCAACATGACTATACAATTATTGTTGTTTCAACTTTGCTATGCAAGTTCAAAATAAAGTGAACTCATTAATGAGCATTCTGTTCACTTATTAGTGGGTTCAACTTAGTAATTTCAATTAAGTAATGTCTTTGAATTAGGGTATCAAGTTAAGATGATCTAAAAGAATGCCTTGTTTTAACTTAACAACTAATTATAAAAACACACAAATTTGATTACAAAACTTTTTTTTTTTATTAAAACCAATGTTAAGCCAATACAAGCTATACATAAACACTTCAATCATGCAATCGTCTCAAACTTGTAATCAATACTTTTTTAGGTACCAAACTTCAGTTGGGTGTGGGTCACATGAGGCTAAGATAAATAGAAGGGTTGTGTGTGAGCTTACACTATGAGTGGGTATCTCAAGCAGTCTCCACAAGTATTTCTCAGTGTGTGTTTAGAAGGTGGATGATGGGAAGTGTTTCCTGCAGTTGTCTGCACTGCATGTAAACATTTAAAAAACCTTTTAAAGCATTAGTTCACTTTAAAAAAAAAAACTTTGCTGATAATTTACTCACCCCCTGTCATCCAAGATGTCCATGTCTTTCTTTCTTCAGTCGGAAAGAAATTAAGGTTTTTGATGAAAACATTCCAGGATTTTTCTCCATATAATGGACTTCAACAGGATCCAAACGGTTCAAGGTCCAAATGACAGTTTCAGTGATGCTTCAAAGGGCTTTAACACTAGAACTACCGGAATTCCATAACTACTAGAACGACCACAGCGGTCATTCTGACCGTTCATACTTTGACGGTATATAATTTTGAACATAATTCAAAATGAAATTACTGAACATAATTTTCGTCATGTCATATCTACATTTTAACCTTTCTCTTTAAGTTTTCCAATGATGCTTTTAATTCCTGTCGTCATGTTATAACGTCATCGCACTTAAAACAAGCACAAAAGAAAGATTGCCCCGACAGGTCTAAGGAAATGTAAGGAAAATTTTGCGTCAAAAATATATATTTTTCACCACACTCACCACGTGAATAGACATGCAAAAAAGTTAGGAAACGTCAAAGCTTCATACCGTTTATTACAGCCCTGTTTGTAAATAAGTTCAATAATCAATACAAAATCTAAAAATAAATGGATATACAATGTTACGATAGGTAATAATAAAGGGCTAATTTGAACGGCACAAAACCCCCCCGCATCATTCACTAACGCGAACGCAGTCCACACAAACACCGCATTTCGTGTGCAGTTCCCACACACTATACTTTGTGACATTGGGCACATGTCTCCTTGGGTTTTATTTTTTTCGCAGTTCCTCCTTACTTGGCACTGATCGTTCTCTCCATCAGCTGCTGCTCCTGCCCGCGTCCTGGCTATCGCACCACCAGTCATGGGGCTTTTGATTTCATGTGGTCGGAGCGAAGTTCGCTTGCCAGTCGCGTGATGAAGTCCCTCTGAGAAACTTGCTCATTTGTGCACTTCTTGAACAATATGTGCGCGTTGATGGCGGGAAATGCAGCGGACTTATGATATCTATAATGCGTGCGGTCAAAATGACCGCCATGGCCATTCTAGGTAGAAATAGTCAGAACTGTTTTGTGTTTTGTGATTTTAATAAAATAACAGTGTCAGAATAAAATATACACATATTTAGGAAAAGTCAGAGTCCTACAGCCACATTGATTTTATTTTAACAAAGTTATTACACTGTAAAATTTAAAAACGGTCAAAATGACCGCCTTGGTAGTTCTAGTGTTAAACGATACCAGACGATGAATAAAGGTCTTATCTAGACAAACCATCGGTCATTTAAAAAATAAATAAACAAGTTTAAGTTTTTAAAACACAAATGCTTGCCTTGCTCTGTTCTGTGATGCACGTCGTGACGTTCGTTCGTGACCTTTTCAACGTAATTGCACATTACGTGACATCATCAGAACGCGCATCACAGAACAGAGCAAGGTGAGCATTTGTGCTTTTAAACTTTATTTGTGAAATGACCGATGTTTTCGCTAGATAAGACCCTTATTCATCGTCTGGTGTCGTTTAAAGCCCGTTGAAGCTGCACTGAAACTGTCATTTGGACCTTGAACTGTTTGGATCCTGTTGAAGTCAAGTCAAGTATATTTATATAGCGCTTTTCACAATACAGATTGTATCAAAGCAGCTTCACAGTATCTATCAAAGCAGCTTCACAGTATCAATCAAAATAACATAATGTTCGTTTCTTAGTGGAAAAATTCCACGTTTGGTAGGGCTGATCAGTGGTATTAATGATTGGTTAATTAATTTGAATATCCCCAACTGAGCAAGCCAAAGGCAACAGTCCATTATATGGAGAAAAATCCTGGAATGTTTTCATCAAAAACCTTAATTTATTTTTGGCTGAAGAAAGAAAGACATGGACATCTTGGATGACATGGGGGTGAGTAAATTATCATTATAAGCTTTTTTTAAAGTGAACAAATCCTTTAAAATTAATCTCACAGATCCAGCTGATTTATACCAACAGCAGTGCTAAACCCAAAACACAAACAAACTAAAACTTCAGACTGCAGCTGGTTACAGTATACTTAGACCCCCTTATTTGAACAATATTCAGCATTAAATATATTCAGTCCAACAAATGCAAACGTATCAAGTCCAAAAAAAAATAAAATAATCAGGGCTCCTCTCCTGTTTGCAGAGCTCGATGGCACATCCTTGAAGTTGTGAAGCACAACAGTCCCCTCAACCACAATAGCCACATTGAAGACCTCACGTGGAAAGGCATCCTGGTTGTCACCTTCATAGCCTATCAACAGGCCAAGTTGCATCCCCTCCATGACTGCAGTCTCACCATGGGCCTTGAAAAGCAGAAAAAAATTGTGTGAATGTTTGGGTCAAGAAGTACATACTCTGCAAAGCTACTTAAGTCTCAGTGATCATAAACATGCATGACAGAAAAATGTCTTGCGTCACATCCTGATGATGTCTGATGGCTCTTCTCTTAGGTAGTGTGTAAATTTATTTCTGTGATCAAAGCTGAATTTTCTGCATCATTACTCCTTTCTTCAGTGTCACATGATCCTTCAGAAATCAGTATAATATGATGATTTGATGCTTAAGAAATATTCTTTATTATTATCAATGTTGAAAACAGTTGTGTACAATATTTTTTTCAAAATTCTTTGATGAATAGAAAGTTCAGAAGGACAGCATTTATTTAAAATGGAATATTTTCTAACATTATACATGTCTTTACTGTAACTTTTGATCAGTTTAACTCATCCTTGATGAATAAAAGTATTGATTTATTTATTTCCCCCAAAAATAAAATTAAAATTCTTACTGACCCCAAACTTTTGAACAGTAGTGTTTAATGTTACAAAATTTCAGATAAATGCTGTTCTTTTGAACTCTATTCATCAATCAAAAAAAAAACAATCAATCAACATTGATAATAATAATTAATGTTTCTTGAGCATTAAATCCTCATTATCCTGATTTCTGAAGGATCATGTGACACTGAAGACTGGATTAATGATGCTGAAAATTCAGCTTTGATCACAGGAATAAATTACAGTTTAAAAATATATTCAAATAGAAAACAGCTGTTTTAAATTGGAATAATTTTTCACAATATTACTGTTTTCAATCCAGTAAATGCAGCCTTGGTGAGCAGGAGATACTTCTTTTAAAACATAAAACATCTGACTGACCCCAAACTTTTGAACGTTAACGTTAGTATATTTGGCCTTGACATACGGTCTATCAGAAATTACGTTTTCTACAACGTTTTACAAAGTTTACAATGAAAACTGGTATCGTCTCAGATAAAGCTTTATCAACCGTCTCTGACTGAACTAAAAGACTGAACTGCTAGCAAACGTGTTCTAACTAACGTTAACGGTCGCTGAAATGTGCCTCGCTTAAATGACATCACAGTTGTTGCACATATCAAAAGGTAATGATAGCTAACGTTATTCACGTTACTGGCTTCATCAACTCACATTCTTAATATCTACAAAACACAAACACTTACCAATAGCGAACTTGTTCACGCCAACCCGATTCGTCTTGTCTGACAGAAAAATGAGGCACCCGGGCGGCGGGCGATTGAAGTTTGATTCCTTGACTGTTGCTTGATGGCGCGTAAACTAGTTCGTCTCATGGATTCGTCTGTAGTCCCCGGCACATGCGCAAAGAGCTGTCCTCCACTCAATCTGCAACACGCCAAAGACTTGTACCCCACTCAATTTAAAATGGCAAGTTCATTCAGGCACCTGGAATTTGTGATTCATTGAAGTAACTTATTAACCTAAATTGGAAGATTGAAAACTCAAACACTTGAGTTGAAATTGCATAACACATTATTTTATGTCTGATTTAATGACATATATAAGTTATCATAACTTTTTCATCAGATCATTTTTTACAGTGTATGTGATTATTATGAGGGCTGTTTTTGTGTTTAATTCAGTGTCTTCACGGTCCCTGTGTAGCCTACATGCATCTTTCTTTCATCCACTTGTTCTCAAGCAACTGCTGTTGCTTGTGTTGCATAACTTAAATTATTATTTTCTGTCTCTGTGTTTGTCACAGATTGGAGCCAGTGTTGAGACCTTCCTAGGGAGCTTGGAACCAGGACAGCCTTCCTTCTCTGTGTTGGTGAACAGAAGAACAACATTCAGAGGTTCTATGTCACCGTTGACCAGAAGGCCATTCTTGCAGGGCACAAACATCCCTGGCAGCTTTCGATGAGCTTTTCAAGGCACACTTCATCTTCAGTGTTAACTACCATTAATTCCTCAACAGCTTCTACACAAACCCGACTGGACCCGATTGTCACATATTATTCCACACAAGTTGTGAAAAATAAAACTTTTTGTCTCACCTAATTTTAGTAGGCGTCGTCTCACTTCCTTGTAACGTTAATGTCACGGGGTGACGAACAAGGAGGAACTTTCGTCCTGGGAAATGTTTCCGGGGGAGAGGATTTAGTGGGACACTGAGATGGTTCCGGGGTTGCACCCATGTAATGCGTCCGGGCGCAGCTGCTAAAGAGGAGACGAGCATCAGCTGGGCGAGAGGAGGAGAGTTAACGGTGATTGGGACACGTATCCACGACGTGGATTATAAAAAGGCCATGTTGGCGTGAAGAGGAGGAGAAAAAAACGCGAACCAAAACGGAGCGTGCACGCAGCAGGCCGAGTGGCCGAGGCCGAAGCAGCGGGGGAGGCTGTGAGAGAGAGCGGGAGAGCGAGAAAGAGGCGGAGAGACGGAGAGAGTGAGAGAGAACGAGATTTCGGCGGGATTGCGGGTGTAAGCCCTGATTGCACAGTGAGTCTGTTGAATTGCAGTTCTATTGCGAGCACGAGTGAAATCTTGCAGTGTATTGGTGAATATGCGAGTGTGGGAATGGTGTTGTTGCTGTCCACTCGCAGTCCCAGCATGTTTACAACTCTCTCTCTACCCGAGCCTTGAAGAGGAGAAGCTGAGAAGAGAACGCGGAAACGGTGAAATATGTTAATTCCTCTCTGCCCGAAACTGCCGTTGTGATCATCCATGTTTTTAACTCTCCCTCTGCTCGAGCCTCGAGAAAGTGACCCTGTGAATCATTCTTCTGAAGTGAGTCTGCTGACTGCTGTGCTGTTCTATGAACGAAAGAGACCCTGTGAATCATTCTCCTGAAGTGAGTCTGCTGACTGCTGTGCTGTTCTATGAACGAAAGAGACCCTGTGAATCATTCTCCTGAAGTGAGTCTGCTGATTGCTGTGCTGTTCTATGAACGAAAGAGACCCTGTGAATCATTCTCCTGAAGTGAGTCTGCTGACTGTTGTGCTGTTCTATGAACGAAAGAGACCCTGTGAATCATTCTCTTGAAGTGAGTCTGCTGACTGCTGTGCTGTTCTATGAACGAAAGAGACCCTGTGAATCATTCTCCTGAAGTGAGTCTGCTGACTGCTGTGCTGTTCTATGAACGAAAGTGACCCTGTGAATCATTCACCTGAAGTGAGTCTGCTGACTGCTGTGCTGTTCTATGAACGAAAGAGACCCTGTGAATTGAATCATTCTCCTGAAGTCTGCTGACTGCTGTGCTGTTCTAGGAACGAAAGAGACTTTTAAGTTGTTTTTATTTAATAAAGAAGATAAATTGATTTTAAACGCTGTGTCTGCCTCATATGTTCCACGGCACGCTCCTCGGGTGGTGTTTCGGTTCGGTTCGAGGGGGTGGGCGGCCCGCTGGCGCCCGCCCCTCACCTGTGACATTAACGTTAACTTTTTACCTGACTGACTGTGATGCATTACAATCCACTGTCAAGAAAGTTCTATCCATGTTATTTCTCTCGTTATTCCAAGCGTAATCCACTCATTATTTCAGCCAAAAGTCCACTTGATGTTATATGGTGACGGATGACAAATGCAACTTTGCATATACATTCTGACTCGAGTTAACCCGCATAATAACTTCGACTTTTTGCCCTTTTGAACTATAATAACGATTGCTCGTTCAGTGCAATGGCCACTGTTATTTATTTGCTATCATATCTGTGCTCTCTACTCTGCATCGAGTCTGAATCTGACCACCAAAACTTTAAGATTAAACAAAACGGTTCATTTATATGAAGTTTTATGTAACAAAGTTCGGGAGGAGCATGTTCAGGTAATCATCCAATCAGCACAAGAAGAAGCCAGTATAAATAAAGCCTTCCCTTACCTCCTGTCTCATGACTACTTTCTCAGCATCCCACCTCCACCCCTTCACCCCACATTCGGCTGGGCCCGCTCATAGATAGGCTACCTATGATCTCTAAGGTTAGGGGGAGTACTCTGGGGTCGGGCCGAATTCTGAGCTTGGAGCCCTCCCCCGGACAGCAAGCCAAATATGCATTATAATATTACATCAGATTTCATTAACATGTAAACTCGTGAAATTATTATAAAAATGGGAGAAAATGTAACGGCGGTTTGGCGGAAGCTCTGGTTGCCATAGAAACAACACACGCGCTTGAGACTGCACATGCGCGCTAGCTGGATCAACCTAAAATATGCGTTTACTTTTCCTAATTTTACAAGTTGCAAGTTACAAAAAAACACATGCAGTGCTGACTGAGTCGGTCTGATTAAGCACCCTGATGCCTCAGAGGTGCTAGAGCTGCATCTATACATTTGGTAAATGTGCGAGGGGAGAGAGCTAGGCCAAACGGAAGAACCCGATATTGGTACGCTTCGAATGCGACCCTCAGGAACTTCCTGTGAGATGGAAGGATGAATATGTGGAAGTATGCGTCCTTCAGATCTGCCGTGACAAACCAATCCTCGGAATGAAATTGATTCACGATAGTGAGCATCTTGAATCTGAACCTCCTCAGAGACCGATTCGAGTGCCTGAGATCTAATATTGGACGCAACCCCCCCATCCTTCTTGGAAACTATGAAGTAGCGGCTGTAAAGCCCGGACTCCATGTCTGGCGGAGGAATACGTTATATAGCCTCCTAAACCAGCAGGGAGTTTACTTCTTGTTCCAATACCCGATCCTGCATTGGGTCGACTACAGTCCAGACCATCCCTTTGAAATTTGGTGGACGGAAATCGAACTGCAGTCTGTACCCCAAGGGAACCAGCCTCTCGAGGCTGGCTTCGGGTATCATTCGAGATTCGTTCTCGATCCCCTGAAGCAGCTCTCTTGCAGGGCTAGGTCGAAACGATTCTCGATGTGCGGACGCGAGCGCTGCCTGGCCGCAAGCCTGTGGGGCAGACAGAGCAGCGTGCGTTCGCTGGAAACCGATGTGTCCCGAAGCGCACTTTACGGCGGGATACAGACATCGATTTCCTGAGGGCTCCCCATGGGAGGCTCTTTCGGATTTGTTCTCGACACCCTGAAGCGGAAGACCGGCAGGGAATAATTGAAAACCGTTTCCGATGAGCGGACACGAACACTGCCTGGCCGCAAGCCTTTGTGGCAGACAATGAGGTGTGCATTCGCTGAAAACCGATGTGTCCCGAAGCGCACTTGATGCTGGAAACAGACATCGATTTTCTGAGGGCTCCGCAGAGCCCTGCTATTTTCATCTCGTTTTCGATACCCTGAAGCGGAGGCCCGGCAGGGAAAAATCGAAAACGATTATCGACGTTCGCTGCTCATCATTTTAATTCCTCAAAATTAAATGCAGCCATATTTAACACTGAATGAGTGAAACACGATCTGGATGGCAGACTGAATTAAAATATCTTACTTCTTAAGTCAGATATTTCATCATATTCATTTCATAGAATTAAATGCAGCCATAATCACCACTGTCTTAATTTTATTTACTGTCTCGTAATCTACACGTTGCCTCGGCAAACGCGAGATTCGAACCGTTTACAATATATATTTGGCTTTCACCCCTCGGGAAGAAAGACAACAGGTGCGAGGCTGAAACATCCGACAGCGCAAGGATTTACGCGTAGAGATATTTCTCAATGAACACTGCCAGCACCCTCAGGAACTGACTGTGAATGCATCGCACCCAACAGTATTATTTCACAGATCGTGTGTGTCCCCTTTTATTGTAGACTCGTAATATTCGCGCTGCCTCGGCAAACGCGAGATGCGAGTCGTTCACAATATATTTGGCTTTCATCTCTCAAGAAGAAAGTCGACGGGCGCGAGGCTGAAACACCCGAAACGCACGGCTGTGCGTCGAGATATTTATCAATGAACACAGCCAGCACCCTCGGGAGCTGACTGTGCATCCCTCGCACCCACACAGAATCTTTATTGCAAAGTAGACCCGTAATCTACGCGCTGTCTCGACAAACGCGAGATCCGAGCCACTACAGATTCTGTATCGCAGTGCAGACCTTAATCAACACGCAGCCTCGGCAAACGCGAAATTGAGTCGTACACAATATATTTGGTTTTCATCTCTCGAGAAGAAAGTCAACGGGCGCGAGGCTGAAACACCCGAAACGCATGGCTATGTGCGTCGAGATATTTCTCAATGAACACAGCCAGCCCCCTCGGGAGCTGACTGTGCATGCCTCGCACCCACACAGAATCTTTATTGCAAAATAGACCCGTAATCTACGCGCTGTCTCGACAAACGCGAGATCCGAGCCACTACAGAATCTGTATTGGAGTGCAGACCTTTAATCAACACGCTGCCTCGGCAAACGTGAGATTACAGCCTTTATTTGGGACAATTCTTATGGGACAAACAACACCAAATATGACAGACAGTTTGACACAGAGCGCTTGCTGAAGAGCAAAAAGCTGACATCTCATGTGTGCCGGCGTCCTTTTATAGCTTCCGCGTGTGTGCCATCACACATTACGTCATGACGCAACACCAATCAAGATTGGCTTAGTTTCATTCATACTTCAGAGGCGCTACGCTGAGGGGCTTCCCCCAAAGTGTCATTGGACGCAGTCGAGTTCCCTTCGAAAGGGAACTTTGGAACTGAGTATCAAATTGGTATGTTTGTTTGTATTACAACAGATATGGAAATTCCTGTGTTCAGAAAAATCACAAATATCATATCATATTATTAATGAAGATCAAGCTTTTATTTTGACATGCAGAGTTGACACTTTATTTTGATGACCACTTTAATGCATATTGTATTGAGGAGAGAGATGATTATTTTTCTGTTATTTATATTGATGAGTTGATTTATTACAGACCGTATGACAAACAGTTTTCTAATGAGACGGATGAAAAAACATATGTAGTGCCACATTGCCATTTTGTATGACCTGTGCTATAGAGGATTGGTTGTCCATTGTTAATGTAAAGCCAATGCTTTGTTGTGGATGTGTGCTTTGTTTAATACAGTTTCCCTTGAACTACAACTACAACTACAGTTTTTGTCTGTTTTGTAAATTATTTTACTGTGTGGGGTGGGCGGGGGCGGTTAAATTGATTCCCAATAGTATTACAAATCAATACAGATCAATTCTACAAGAGTTGTATTTTAAGTTAAACTTTAGATCCTATGTAGTGTTAATATGGCAACTACTCTGTAGTGTTGAAAGAAAAACACATTTGGTGTTAAATTTTGACACTACGCACTGGTGTTGGGTAAATTCAACACTACCCAGTGTTGACTAGTGTTAAATGTTAACTATTTAGAGAGTTGCTGCAACTCTGTCATAGTGTTAAATATTTAACACTTTGAAAAGTGTAGTTTTAACTCGATCAAGTGTGGACCAATATAGACACTTTACAAGTGTTGAATGATTTTGCTGTACGTGTGAGCATTTGAGTGGGAGAAAGAGAGTATATGTGCAATGCATTTAGTACATAAAAAAACATGGAAATAATTTGTTGTTTTTATCATATTGTTTACTGTATTTATTTGCTTGGTCAATGTCATTGTGGGTTTTGGTTCTTTTTCTGTTGTAGGCTGTAAGGACCTTTGACATAGCTTAAATAATTTGGAGTAATTGTATTGTTTCATTCTATCCTATACTATAAATAGAATGGACGGTTAACGCCAATATAGTTGCGTACAACTTGCTTTATTGAACACAACCAACATGGCCTGAACTCTCAGACATCAACACGGACGCTCAACAGGTGTTACACTGAATACAGTCCGTACTACAACAACACCCATCCCAACATCCTTTCTCTTTTTTTTTTTCAATTAACTTACAATAACTCAGAAAAGTATTTATATGTTCACTACACTTTGTATTAACTGAATTTGTAATGTCCCCTTAATAACAAAATAAAGTTTTAAGTATTAACCTCATATAAAAAAATAAAGTGTCTAGTGTCATCTTTTCTGTTCATTTGTTTTTTCACTTCTTTCTCTTTTTCCACAGGGAAACTGGAGGTAAGTATTATTGGGTTACTGAACATAGTCTTTAAGGTAGGAAGGTCTGATCACTTTTCTTCCAGACTTTGTGATAGAAACAACAGGAGTGTCCTTGCTTGTCCTTGCTTTTAAAAAAACTTTTGCTGATAATTTACTCACCCCCATGTCATCCATGTCCATGTCTTTCTTTCTTCAGTCGAAAAGAAATTAAGGTTTTTGATGAAAACATTCCTTGATTTTTCTCCATATAATGGACTTCAATGGGTACCAAAAAAAAAAATTAGAGTTTCAGTGCAGCTTACCAGACGATAAACGATACCAGACGATGAAAAAGGGTCTTATCTAGCGAAACGATCGGTCATTTAAAAAATAAATAAAAAAGTTTAAGTTTTATGAGCACAAATGCTCGCCTTGCTCTGTTCTGTGATGCGCGTTAGCGACCCACGTAATACGCAATTACGTTCAAAACGTCACGCTTGATGTACCGAGTCAGTGTTTACAAATGTAAGGTAAGAGGACCATATACACATATTCAAATGTCTCTGTGTCAGTTTATCATTTAAATGCCCATTTCGTGTACGTATCCTGGGTGTTGTAATATTAAAAAGGCTAAAAGAACATTTTCGTCAGGACAGAAGCGTGACCTTTCAACGTAATTGCGTATTAAGTGAAAGGGATAAGTACAGTACAGTACAGATAAGTAACAGGATAAGTAGTCCTCTTCGAATGAACAAGACCGGACAGTGAACTGAGGTGAAGAGTGTGTCTTTATAGTGATGGTGATGATGGTGAGTGTGTGTGATTAGAACTCAGGTGAAGGAGTACACTGGTGTAAGAGCCTGGCTGATCTGTAACAGTATGTGTCCACTCCTAGGTGTGACCATGGCCGGTTGGGAACAGGCAGTGACATAAGTTTGCCAGATGGTAGGTGGTGAGGACTCCTGGCCATGGCGCAGTCTGCACATCCTTGGACGTACCTTCTCACTTCCCTGGCCATGTTAGGCCATAAGAAGCAATCTTTTAGCAGCGAGAGGATGTTTTTGGCCAGTGCCCAAAGATGAGTGTGCAGAGTGAATCAGGGGTGTGCATCGTGCTCTGGTGACAAACTGATATCCGGGGGGGACAGCCTGACAGAGTAGCATTGGAGGCATTGGAGGAGGTGATGGAATCTTCAGACCACTGGATTGGACTCACGATTATTTCACCTGGGAGGATGGATTCAGGCTCTTTGTTGACCTCTTCTGGAGCATACACTGAAAAAAGTCTAACATTGCTGTTGTTCGTTTAATGTGTATTTTCTCGTTGAAATAGCTTAAAATTATTAGTTTTTTCATTTAAAATAAACGTTTTAGTTTATATTCATGGTTGAATCCATTTTTTTTTACATTGATACAATATAAATTGGCAGCGGGACATTACACTGAATTTATTCATTTGATCAGGGCATTTTTATTAGATTAAGCATGATTTTTGCACATGCGCATTGTTGAGTTGGAGTCAGATCCCGCTCTCTGGCCTGTTTAAATAAAGGATTAAAAAAAAAAAAACGTCCGTCAGTTGAACTGTCTGTGAAGAACCTGAAGAACACACACGACGAGCGGCGGCCGTGAAGGTACACTTCAACAGAACCCTGCGAGCCTGCGACACAGAAAAACTACGAGCAACATTAATACTGGTAAGTAAAAACAATAAACTTTGTCTACCGTTAACGGTTTTTCCAAGTATACCTGGCTTGCCTTGACTCTGGCTGTAATTTCAGCATTATTGATAGCATGTAAATTAGATAGCACTAGTAACGTTAGCATTCTTCATTCAAACTATAACGTTAAAGTTAGGTTACGTTAGCCGCCCTTTGGTCGTGGGTGGGTGAGTGAGTAGCTAATGCTGTCACAGGTTGCTAGCTAACTGGCTAATAAATGAAAACTATCATTTCTAAATTAATTTTGTGGGGGCATTGGTTAGCTAAAGTTACCACGTGCAAGTTAGTTAACGTTACAGCTAATGTTATGTTCGTGAATTCAAATGCATTTGTTCTGCTGAGTGTTTTGAATGGTTAACAGTGGCGCGAAGAGCCTAGAAAATGTTATTTGCCGAGATTACTGTCTTTTTTAGTTTTAAAGGGGACATATCATGCTAAATCTACTTTTTTAGCCCTTAAATGCCTTTTGCTGTATATTTGGAGTGTTTATAAGTACAGAAAAGTTGAAATTAGTCTCTTCAGGAACTTCGTTGATATCTTTATATTCTGTTTTGGTCACATTTTTCAACCGGTTTAGATTTTTCTGTAATCTATGACGTTTTTTGAACTATTACGTCACAGTATTTGCAGCGGAACTGCCAAATAAGGACATCGACTTCCGGCCCAACACTTCGAGCAATCCGCCATTTTTATTTCTCGCTGCAATTTTGTAGTCCAAGTTCAAGGATGCAGAAGTTACGAGAGGATACGTCAAAATGTTCGGTTGTTGGATGTAGTAACCCACACACTTCATTACACCGTCTCCCAGCATCAGAACCTCTTCGAAGTGCCTGGTTGAGTTTTATTTTTCACGGAAATGTACCCACATCTGTCGGTAAAGTCATTTTTGTGTGCGCAAAGCACTTCAAGGATAACTAACGTTACTTCAGCTACCTCCGCCAGTATAAAGAAGGATTTGCCGATAGACTTCGTCTGATTGAGGGGTCAGTTCCTTCTATCTTTGGAGACGACGAACAGAGCACTTCGGTAAGCTGTAAATAACGTTAATAAAAATAAAGTACTAACGTTACTTTCTTAAAACACACGGTGGTCATGGTTTAGCAGTTGTCTTGTTAGTGTGCTTGTTTTAACAAGAGAAATAATCGACTAATTCTTTAATTGTTTATAATATAACTTATATTTTGTTTTGTGAGTGTTAAATAGTCGTTGTAAAACATGCAGTATTGTAGTAGTGGGCATGGATGGAGACGTTACTGTAAATACAGTAATACACCATTGCGATACATCCATATGAAGACGTTGTTCTGCAGGTTCGTCATCTTTATTTTCATCTCACTCCGACTCTGGCTCAAACATGTAAGGCTTGATGGACAAGTCTTCCGTTGTTGACATTTTGTTAATAACGTGTGGAATAAAAAGTTTTTGTGCCGCTAGATAATCGTCTCTGCTATCAAACTACAAAAATGTCCGAACGGGGTGGAGTTGAACCGAGTGTCACCTCTGCAGCTTGGATTTAAAGAGACCGCACCAAAACGAGTTGCTCTCAGACGCACATCAGAAAAGGGGTAGAAAAGGGGCCTGTGGAGCTATAATAATGAGGAATTCAGACCCAAGCATTGCAGTTCCGCTTTATATAGACCACAAATGTATGATTTATATGTAAAAAAGGAACGATTTAAAAGCATGATATGTACCCTTTAAGAGCTCTCATATGTGATATTTTATTTATACCCCTAATTATCTTGTGTTCAGTATTTATCAGCCATAATATTACAAGGCCCAGTTATTTCAAGCTGGTCATGTTTGCTACACTGTTAACAACATTTACATGTGGTAGAAATGGTAGAAATGTACTAAAATGTTAGCCAGCTTTCCTATAATCATAAAATAAAGTATATATCTATTTATGCTACATGTTGGGTATTCTTAATTTGTGCATGATGTTAGTAGTTAACAAACTTAATCTTTTTTTCTCTTTTAACTTCAGGGAAGCAGCCACCTATCAGTTGTGTTCCTGCTGTGCAGCTTATTTGGAAGCTCCTGCCAGTGATCATTGCTTGTGGTATGTTCTATTTACAGTGTCATGAGGGCATTTGTGATAATTTGTGTCCATGGCTGAATAGTTTTTTTGTTGTTGTTGTAAATGTTTGATTTTAATTCATAGTAACTGTTCTTACTCAGACTGTGGACATCACCATCAGAAGAGAATGCATCCTCAAATCTCTGATGATCTATCTCGGTAAACCCGTTGAGCACCTTATAAAAAAATACCAGGTAAGGGCATCTCTCTCACTTGCTCACACAGTTTTAACACCTACAGACTAACATGGTCATAGTCTAGGTTTTCCTAGCCATATTTAATAAATAGGGGTGTGACGAGAAACTCAGCTCACAAGACGAGATTTTAATACTAGAAATCTTTGATGCTGAATTTTGAGCAGTAAACACTTAGACCACGTCCAGACGTACCAAATGATCTTTTTTTCCCTGTCTTCCCTGGAACCTTGTAAAAAAAAAAAAAGTGTGTCCAAACGAATCCATTTGCAAATGACAACACCTATATGTACACGCTACTTCATATTCCAGACCTATATGTGGTGCTCTTTCTGCTACAGAAATTAACCAAAAACGGAGAAGAGCACAGTCTGCAGTCACTTCCACTTCCGTTCATAACATGACTAGATTTTTACCACAGCTCATTTTATAAAGGCCGCCGCAAGAAAACATGTCTTTGTTTACATTGTATAATGTGCTGTTGGATTGCTTTTTATTTTGCATTTGTCTGCCATCGGACATGATTGCAGCGCGCTAGTATAACGTTAGCGCGCTAACAGTCAAACTAACATCAATGATCCAATGTCTTTTTAATAATCTAACTAGCTATACGTTTTTCTTGCGATGCTAAATTATTTTCAAATAGAGCAGTTGAGTTCCTGTTCCTGTATTTTTTCATATCGCAATATATATCGCAGAATAGAAAAATATTGCAATGCCGTTTTTTTCCCTAATATCGTGCAGCCCTAGAGAAAACACTTCTGATCAGGCTGAAATCTCACCACAAATCCAAACACATTTTAACTTCAGCACCTCTGATAAACTGCAGCTCACAGTCTCAAACAGAGCTAGGTAGCATTCTAGTTTTTAGATCACCGCGTACGCTAGGGCTGCACGATATATCATTTCAGCATCGATATCGCGATGTGCACATCCACGATAGTCACATCGCAAGATGTACGAGAGAGGGAGAGCGAGCCCTGGCCGCGTGCACCTCACCGTCTTCAAACAACACGAGCTGTCTTGCTCTCTCTGCCTCGCGCTCGTGCATTTTAATCAACATCACTTGACGCGATGGTAAAAGGTCGAAAGACCGAAGTTTCACGTGGAGCATTCAGAGATTTTCTCTCCTGAATTACCAAGGGGTGTGAATTGCGCTAAAAAAAACGTTGCCTTATCTATATCTATGAATCGTTCCGCACATTCAGCTGACATAAACCACAATTGCAATAAACGAAAAAACCTTTCAGTCATGAAATGTTTTCTATGTTGACACAAATCTTGTGCAGTGTCCGTTGGCTACACGTCCACTAATGACACGTCCGATTCGCAAACGAATGACTCCTTTAAACCGATTCACTTTAATCTGGTGAAATAGCGCAATATATATCGCAGGAAAATAGAATATCGCAATGCCATTTTTTCCCAATATCGTGCAGCCCTTGCGTACGCTGGTGTTGCATCAGCTGGGCGGAGTTAATTCACTCCGTGAGTGCATGTTATCAGTTATACATTTGTTTTATTTACTGTGTGAGATCATTTGAGGTCGCGTGACAGCAAGTGAAAAAAGTGAATTGCGTGAATCTCATGAGACCGCTTCTAACCAGACAAGAAATCTCATCACTTTCAATCGAGTCCACATCCCTAGTAATAAACATTTGATTTGTTTGATTTGCGCCTATTCAAGTTTTGAAAGTTTAGGGTGTATAAGAGCTTGGCACATTATGATCATGAAATCGGGAGATTTCTGTAACTATAATGTACTTATTTTCTCTTTTTATGCAGGAAAATGACATTGAAGAACTGGAGCAGACAACCATGGCGATCTTTATCACTGGGAAAGAGGATCCTCTCCATCCACCCAAAGACATTAAAATTGTCATCGAAGGAACAGACGTCCTGAACAAGTTGCCCTCGGTTGCAACCGCTTTTGCCATCACGGTCTATGTGCTCATATACACACTTAACCTAAAATAAAATAGCTGTGCTTACAGCTCTGTACCAGAAACTCTGTCAGTGTCTTAGGAGTTCCATTGTTCACTGTCTGAGGAGCAGTTCCAGGATTTGTCTCGGGTACATCTACATTTGAAACAGGTATACAATACGGTCATAACATTTTAATTATATTATGTTTTATGGTGAAATGTATTATGTCAGGACAAACCTTCCTAATTTAATATTTATGTATGTTATCAAGTGATATGAAATTATGTAACAAGTATTTTTGTGTGAAGCAGACTGTTAATCTTCATAGATTTGAAACCAATGATCAATGTTGTCAGTTTATTGAACAATAAATATAAATGTGTTCTAAAGGAAAGTGTTCTGAGTAGTCATTGATCAAAGTGTATTAAAAGCATTTTTTATATATATTTGATTTATTATACATTTCAAATAATGACAACTGTTATTTTTATTTGAGACTACCTAAAATAATTAATTTACTCGGACCTATAAACATTAGTTTGTTTTAACTTAAAATAATTAATTTACTTTAACCTATACATATTAGTTTAGTTAGTGTGTTCTAACCTAAAATAATTAGTTTGTTCCAACCTAAAATAATTAGTTTGATCAACCTTCAAAAAGTGGTTGCATGGATTTAAACTTTTTAGGTTAAACTAAATTAAATTATTTACTTTGAGTCAATGTCAAACATTTCGTGTGATTGATTACTTAAATTTTTTTAAGTTGATCCAAGGTTTTTATTTTTTCAGTGTACAGACGGGAAAGAGCGTCAGCCTTCACATTCTTAGAGCCTGGACGATTGGAAATGGAAAAGTTAAATCGGGTAAAGAATAAGTCTCTTAGGTTCCTTTAGATCATGGGTCGGCAACAGGCGGCCCGCGGGCCAAAACTGGCCCGCCAGCAATGTTTTCTGGCCCGCCGGATTATTTTGGAAGTCCGTTTTTTTTTTTTTTTTTTTTGCCTATTATTATTATTATATATATATTTTTTACTATAATGGTTTACAAATAGTATCATTCGTTGAATCGTTTTTTCCAAATTAAAACCAAAAAAGAAAAACGACTTGTTTTTGAGATTCTGAAAACGAGGTCTAAATTTTGCGGACCCGTCAGGTCAGGAAATAAAGCGGGTGGTTGCTGAATAGAACCTTGAGCGGGATTAAAAAAAAAAAAAAACAGTCCCGCGCAGACCTCCTTAAACCTTAGGTGTGTATGTGTTATGTCCCGAATAAATAATAATAATAAAAAGGAATGAAGTTCAAAAGTCGGACTGTAAGCGAATGATTAAAATGGCTGTAATATGTTACCACAATAGTTCTTGATCTGTTTAAAATGATTTCATTGATATATGCCTAAGGTGTTAAATTAAAAATCAAAATTAAAATTTGTCTAATCCAGTAATTAATTTTTTCTATTTTTGATCTGAGCACAACATCAGAATTTTTTTTAAAATTATTTTAGTTGGAAAAACAAGTCGTTTTTCATTTTTTTTATTTTTGTTTTTAATTTGAAAAAGTGAAACGAATGAAAAATGAACGAATGATACACGGACATTCATTATTCTATTTCGGAATGAAGATGAAATTTAAAAAAGGGTGCAGCTTGTTTGTTTTTTGTTTAAAAGAAAAAAAGCAGAAAGGGCTGTTTTTTGTTTATCAAATGTATTGCTGTCATCAAATAATAGTATTAGAAAATTGGACGACATTTCCGATCGTTTTTTTAATCTGTGAGGCAAGTAGGCTACCTTATGTGCTGAGTTTTGGTTAATTTATGAGACAAGCTCCAGTTCACGCGCCGGCGCCTCCGTGTTGTGACTCTACGACTCTAATTTGACAAACGAACAAATTGAATGGTCTGATAGTTAACTGGAGATGTTTTATTAATTTGTATTGGTACATCCATGCCGCGAAGATGTTTTTAAAAGTGGTGGGGAGAATATGAACATGGCAAAAAAAGTGGTGACGTGCGTTAATGTGAACACCCCCTCATCAGCGCTCGGCTGGCGCCGGCTCTGAGTCAAACGAAATACAATAAACGTACAAATAAATATTACAAATTAAAAAACGATCGGAAATGTCGTCCAATTTTCTAATAGCCTACTATTATTTGATGACAACAATAGGCTACATTTGGAAAACAAAATACAGCCATTTCTGCTTTTTTTCTTTTAAACAAAAAACCAAGCTGCACCCTTTTTTAAATTTCATCTTTCATTCCGAAATAGAATAGCTAATGAATGAACGAAAAAGTACACGGACCATGGACCCATCATATTCCACGATTATGGGCCTACTGCGGGCGCAAACAGACAAAGAAACACCAGAACAACAATTTTTGTAGCAATTTTTAATGTCGTCTTTCGTCTTTTAAATCGGAAATAAAGACAATGTTGCTTGACAAAAGATTGAATAGCCTATACTAGGCTAATTCAAAAGAGGGGGTAATTGTTGGACGAATAAGAAACGTAAGTGTGGCAACAGCAGCTCAACAGCACATATTTTGGCCACGGCGCGACACACATGAACAGAAACAAAACTATTCGGCAACACATTATCTTCAGAAATGGTTCAGAAAATTCATTATTCAACGCATTATTACACAGAACGTAACTTGAAATATAATATAAATATAATTATATTCATAAATGACTGTTAAAACATCCCAAAACAGCACCCAAACCTTGCAAATACCTACCTCATTAATTTTTCAAATACAACAGCCAATGGCAAGTCTCCAGCAGCAGACTTTTCAATTATGTTATTTTTGTGTTAGTAGTTTTTTTTTTATTCAAATTACAATATGCAGTTTGTGTGTAAAAAAATATAGGCTACTAGCTATAAATGAATAAATGTAAATTATACAATGTATAAATTGTATATTCATTTTAATCAATGTTTCATCAACAAATTTTCCTGGATTAATAAATAAAAAGCAAATATAGTGGACAATATACTCAGGCGCCGGCGCGTGAACTGGAGCGTGATATGACCTGTGCTTCCGTAACACCATTCACAGGCCTACTCCGTGTAGCTGGCCCGCCATCTACTGGATAAAAAAAATATTGGCCCGCGGCCAAAGTTACTTGCCGACCCCTGCTTTAGATACTGCAGGTTCTTGTGGTCGGTTATAACAATGAAGGGGTGTTGAGCACCCTTCCAACCAATGCCTCCACTCTACCAAGGCCAGATTGATGGCGAGTTCTTTATTGTCGACATCATAATTACTCTCCTCCGGGATGAGTTTCTTGGAGTAGAAGGTGCATGGATGGAGTTTGGCTGGGGTCCTCTGCTGCTGTGATAGCCCCTACCCCGTTGGTGGAGGCATCCACTTCCACGATGAAGGGTTTCTCGAGGTCTGGGTGGACGAGGAACGGTGCACTGGTGAATTTCTCCATCAGATGTTGAAAGGCTTCGTTAGCAGATGGTGACCAGTACAGAGACTTGGGCTTGTTTCTCAGGAGACTGGTGAGATGATTGGTGATGGAGCTGTAGTCGTGGATGAACTGTCAGTAGAAATTGGCGAAGCCAAGGAAACGCTGGAGTTATTTGATGGTGGATGATGTGGGCCGGTTCTTGATGGTTTCCACCTTCCCCTTGTCCATATGGGTCCATATGGACACTTGTCAGTGTCACTGATGTGGTAACCAAGGAACTGCACTGACGGTTGGGGGGAAGGAGCATTTCTCAGCTTTGAGGAACAGGTCAAATTCCATCAGGCATTTTAGGACCTCCTGATGGTCGGCCATGCTCCGAGTGGATGAGGATGTCATCTATATAGACAAGGAAAAAATCGATGGAGATACTACCGGAGCACCTCATGCATGAAGTCATTGAATACGGAGGGGGCGTTTACCAGACCATACAGCATGACGAGATACTCGTAGTGTTCAGTAGGGGTCACAAAGGCGATCTTCCACTCGTCCTTCTCACATATCCAGATGAGGTTGTACGCGTTGCGGAGGTCAAATTTGGTGAGCACCTTGGCTCCACTGAGGTGTTCTAATGTAGCTGGGACGAGGGGAAGAAGATTGCGGAATTTGATAGTTAACTTGTTCAGGGAGCAGTAATCGATACAAGGCTGCAAGCCTCCGTCCTTCTTGGCCATGAAGAAGAAACTCAAAGCAGCAGGGGACGTAGAAGGGTGGATGTAACCTTGTTGGAGGGTCCCTCCTACATACTCCTCCATGGCCTTATGTCGGGGAGTGATAATTGTGTGATACATTTTACTGTGGGGCACTGGCTCACCCGGCATCAGGTCGATGGCGCAGTCCCATGGCCGATGTGAAGGCAGCAGAGAAGCTCTTTTAGGGCAGAAGACGTCACTGAAAGGGGCATAGCAGGTTTGGATGTCGACCGACTGCTTCTCGACGGTACTCTCAATGGAGGTGGAGTTCACAGGCAGCACCTTAGCCGGAGCTGGAGCTTTTCTGAAAAAGATGACACCTGGCACATGAAGATAGCATGAAGATAGATTGTTTTAGAATTTTACAGTAAAAAAATCATATAATTTTAGCTTCAGGTTTTAAAGGGTTAAGTAGACTGTACATTTGGGGATTTAGTTTGTAAATATGATTGATGATTTAATGTTACTTGTGATCAATTACAAAAACCTGTGTGATTAATAAAAAAAAAAATTCTGCATGCTTTATAGTTTTTACAGAAGAGCTATTACAATACAAACATCTGTTATCAGAGATTTACAGAATTTACACTCTCTCTCTCTCTCTCTCTCTCTCTCTCTCTCTCTCTCTCTCTCTCTCTCTCTCTCTCTTTCTTTCTCTCTCTCTCTCTCTCTCTCTCTCTCTGATAATGCATCTGACCAGTTTGGCCTGAAGTTGAGTAGTAAAAAGCTTCCAAACTGGAGTACTTCCAATTGTTTTTCTAAATATATATATATTTTTTCAGTACAGATGTGAGACTTTCATTTATCAGTGATTACTGTCAGATTTCTCCCCTTCTATCTCTTTCTCTCCTGCCCTTCTCATCTCTCCTCTACGTTTAACTGATCACTGCAGAGAAAATCAAAAGGACATAAATGGCAAGCCAGTGGTTTGTACAATCAGAGCAGAGCCACATCGCCCCCATCTGGCCATAAGAGTAAATGTTTTGTCACCTCACAATGGCTCTCTTCATGGCCTGAGGGATCTCTATGTTTAGCTGCAATACTGTGGTGGTTATGAGAGGCCTAATTATGCGTGGCCAACCCCTTACACGGCTGCCCCTCTCATAAAGCCAGCATGAGCACATACTGTCAGAAACAGCTGTGACGGGCAAGAGACTTGAGAGATAGAGAGATAGGAAGTGAAAGCCGGGAGCAAGAAAGCCCAAGACACCATGTGATAGCATTACAGGCGAGAATAATATAATAGAGAATACTGTCTGAGACAGAGACAAAAATACACCATAATGGGGAGGAGATTTCAGAAAAGTTTACCCTGGTGAGAGGGACAGATAAAAAAAGGTTTATGCTGGATTGATGCTGGTCTAGCTGGTGTTCAGCAACTTAGCTGTCAAAGCTAGTAAACCAAGAAAGTGGTTGGTTTTGTTTTAAAGATCCATCATGGACACCAGCATCCAACGCAACACATAGTGCTCTCCAAAAGTTTGAAAATGTTCTAGACAAAGCAGAGTATTTGGCAAAGTAAGCAATAATGCTTGTTTTGTTAAGACACTGCATTAAAAAGGGACAGTGTTATTTTAGTATTATTTACATAATATTTTAGTATTTTTTTATATTTTTATTCATTTTCATTTTAGTTTAAATTATAATGTTATGTGATTTTATTTTACTAGTTTGCATATTTATATTTAGCTTTAATTTATTTTTTATTTGAGTTTTAGTTTTTAGTAATTTTATACTTCAATTGTTTAGAAATGTTATCTTAGCAACTAACTTAAATCATTTCAAGTTCTTTAATGATTTCAACATTACTTGCAGTCAACAGAATGTGTTTCCGGGACCCTCAAAATAAAGTAAAACCAAACTTATGTATATCACTGATTCTTGAAATCAGGGACAAAACATGTCCCCCATCAAAATGTTGCAATATGCCTTAAAAAACAATAAATTATTTTATTTAAAAAGGCTTTAAAAGTTGGATAAAGACTTGGGTATGTTTAGACCCTTATTTTGTATATATGTATATTATTTCTTAGTCATTTTATAAAATATCAGCACTGTACTATAAAAGCCCATGCAAATGAACTCGTCCTCCGTAGAGGTCACAGTATCAAAATGCAACAAAAAAACAAAAAATCCCCTTAGTTATTTGGATAGCTTAATAAAATATCAGAAAATATTTAATGTGACCATTGCATTATTTTATACATTAACAACAGCCTTTCAAACTCTGTCATCAATTCATGTCTTTGAATGTCATGTCAACACTACGACTTTTTCAAATTCAAAATAAATCAGGCATATTTCTGTCAGCTTTCACCCTGAGAACCCCCTTTGACTTCTTTCTGTTGATGGATGCAACAGTCCAACAACTGGTCTCGTAAGTTTACTTTTTTTTTTAAATATTCAGCCAAAAAGTTGAAATCCCTGTGGTTACAGCTTTTATGTGTAACAGTGTCTTCAAAGTAGGGATGATTTTAATCAAGAATTTTGAAATAAAAGGACCAGAGTATGAAGCTGAGTTACTCATCCTTCTGTACTCTGAGGCCTTTCTATGTTACAGCACCTAAGGCATCCGACAGAAGTACATGTCTGTGTCGTCATCATGAAAATGCAGACTTGATGCTTCAGGTTCTAAGGTCATCCGGTGCTCTAAAGTCAACCAAACTGGAGGATAGTTTTCAATTAGTTTGTTGCACTCCAGCAACTGAGGCCTGCCTTCTTCGCACTTGTTTAAGGTGCAAAACCAAGCATACAGTTCTGGCTCCAGAGATAAGTGGAATCAGTGTTCACTGAGGCAGTGGGAGCGAGTTCAAGACCAAACAGCCAGTGGGATCCACTTCAACATGAAACTCAACTTGCATAGTGGGAGTCTTTCAGAGTTGCTTCATCTGTATGAGGAGAAATTTAGAAGTGAGACAACAACACATGTGTGCCTCTTTCACAATCAGGCAAAAGCATACAGAGAATTGATTAAAACATGCAGTGAGAACACAGTAATTGCACATGTTGATTTTTCAGCATCCTGGAAGTGTAAATATGCTTCTGAAATTCAGGCTTGCCATTTTGGCCAAAACTTACCTCAGTTAACTCTTCATACTGGAATGTATTACACCAAGGGTGAAAATGGGGCATTTTGCTCAGTCTAAGATGCAGCAGCAATCTGGACTCACATGGATCCCGTCCTTAGAGATATACGGACTAAATATCCATTAGTTACTACTGTTCATTTCTGGTCAGATGGTCCCAGTAAGCAGTATAAGAAGAAGAAGAACTTCTACCTAATTTCTGAAGTAGCACCCACTCTGGGCTTCAACAGAACCACATGGAAATATTTCCCAACATCCCATGGTAAAGGTGCCCCCGACGGCATTGGAGGAACAGTAAAAAGACTCCTTGCTTCTGCGGGGAAATGATGTTGTGGATGGTAAAGATTTATTTGAGAAGATCTCCAACAGTTTGAAGGGTGTTCAACTGTATCATCATGGAAGAGAAGTTGGAGACATATGACACACTTGTTACACTACACCTCAAACAGGTTCCATCAACAAGACAAATACACCAGGTAATCTGAATTACATATCAAAATTACATCATGCTATCATACTTTTTCAGTGAGCCATTGGATTGCCAATGCTTTTCCCCAGCTACTCTTTGTGTAAGAGGCTGCTCAGAGGAGCAGCAGACTGATGCAAGGGCCAGGAAGAGCCATCCATTGGCCATGTTGATGGAGGAGATGGAAGACAAGTTGGGAGAAGCAGGGGATTCGGTCGATGAAATGGAAGATTTGGTTGATGAAATGGAAGAGGAGCCATTGAAAGTTCCTGAGGATGCTATTGTTGATATAACTACCAACAGTATTGAGAAAGGGAATTAGCTGGCAGTGGTGTATGATGATCACTGGTGATCACATCCTCGTGTGATCCTCGATCACATCCACTGGTGATCACACCCTGATGATCACATCCTCGTGGCCCTACTGCCAATTTTCACCCAAAACATGGGAGGAGGGATGTCTGTTTCTGTCCAGTGAAAGATGTCCTTTTGAAACTGACAGGGACAGCTTGTCCCCTTCAAGCAAGCCGGACCAGGGAGCCCTATGCCATAGTCCCTGATGTTATGGACTTCATAGAGCGTAGGCATGTTCAACACCTCATATCCAATGCCCGCAGCTAAGACAAACTATCATATAATATCTAATGCTTGGCTCTACACCGAAGGCAGAAATGACAGATAAAACTCTCACTATGTATTTACTTACTTGTTGAGAAATTGAAGTAAATCATAGAACTTACCTGTCTGAGGCCCCGTAGAAAGAAAGATGAATTACCTGTCTCAACCCCTGTGTTAAAGTATAGCTGGAATTACAACAGACATTTCAACCAATTTAGATTTACAGAAACACTGACATTATGAGTCTGCTTTTTCACTTTTAATTTTTTTCAGTGAGCCTTTGAAAGGAGTCAGAAAATACATGGGGAGAATTGTGGATCCTGTTTCACTTAAACATTTGTACACTTTTAACACTATTACATAACTTTCGTAGTTAGTTCTCAGCCTATTGTGTCTTCTTGCAAATCAGTTGTTAGATTTTAGTTCAAATATAGATAACCAATAGAGGACCTCCACATACATTTGCTTTTTTCTTTTAATACCAGGAACATTTTGACATTTTCATGTGTGCCTTAAAGATCCTGTCACCAGGTACTCTTTGTTTGAAGTTTGATACCCTTTCCCTTGATACTCTCTCCCTTTGCCATGTCAAAACTAGGTAAATATCTGAAATCAGTTTGATTCTCGATTAGTTTGTCAACACCATCCATTGACCTATGGCTAAGCCAAGCCCCCAAACGCGATGAGCCAATCACAGTGCGCATAGCTAACCCAATACACTCGGACATTCTCTGCTTCCACGTCCATTGAAATGCATTGCAGTTATGTGGTAGACCACCACACCAACTAGCCTAGTATATTACAAAACGCTGCTTTAGCAGAAGAAAAATCTAGCTATGCTAATACGGAGCTTTAAGCTAGGTTTAGATAAAAACTAAGCTAGTAGCAATTACAATAGCATATTTTACAACTCACGTGTAGCGAAACTCAATAGCTCAATAATGGGGATTAGTATGATCAGCGACTTGATTAGTATTTCATAATCAATAATCATACGGGTTATGAGTTATCACTTACAGAAATAAAAATTCCCCCTAAAGGGGATCGTTGCCACTATCTCTATGGGCAACTAAACACAACGGATTGTATTCAGCTGCACATACAGGAGGGCAAAATTAGAGCAGTTGGGTATCTTCACATTCAATCATAACGCATTATAATTAAATATCGATATTATCAACTGTTTAGAATCGTTCGATTCTCATGATAATTCCCAAGGGGATTCATTTGTCAACAGTACATGTTCTGCGCATGCGTTAACCCTAACACAAGCTTACTGAGACAACTCCGTCGAATTGATTCCTAATCCTTGATTTTCTTCTTTCACATTTAGTTATAAACCTAAATTTTCCAATTTTACAAACGTGTGAAGATATCGCCGATACTATTCCTTATAAAAAACAATCAGAGTGCTTTGATATCGCTACTTATATCCAACTTTCCGAACTTCTGCTACTAGCCTTAGCCCGCTAGCACTGCACGCGTGGTCTCTCGCCTGTCGATCGTCTTATTTACACCCGTATAACTGAAAGCTATAATTCGCCACTATAGCACATCTGCTATAATGGCAAATATATCGGATGTGTGTCTAACGTTACCTCTGAGTGCAGGTGAAGACACCTTCGAGCTGCATTCGGTGCAGTTGGAGCTCGAATCGGTCGAGAGGCGGATCCGCGAGCTGCTGGAGAGACAGGCCGAGCTGCGAGATCGACGGTCCGCGCTTGAAACATCACGCGCAGATGCTCACAGGTCAGTGGTTAATAATTTTTTTGACTCCGACCTCGTCTACTCCGTGTGTTTCTCTGCACAGGTCCCGAGCAACCAGGACGCGATCATCCCTGGCTTCATTCACTCCGGCACCGACACAGCACCACGGACCCTGGGTGATTCCACGGCGGAAGACGCGAGCCAGGACCAGACCAAGGACCCCCCCGCCCCTCCCGGCCTTCGAGATCTCCACCCGGAACCGCTTCTCCCCTCTTCGCGAGTCGGAACGCGACGACGCCGTGATCATCGGCAGTTCCATCGTCTGTCATGTCCGCGCTACCTCGGGTAAAGGTAAGGTGCGCACTCACTGCTTTCCTGGTGCTCGTGTTCTCGATGTCGCTACGCAGGTTCCCGAGATCCTGAACGGTGACGAGGGGCGGGGAGCGTCGGAGCTGTTTTGCTGCACGTGGGAACGAACGACATCAGGCTGCGGCAGACGGAGGTTCTGAAGGAGGACTACAGGAGCCTGATCGGGACCGTACGCAGCACATCGCCTGAAGCAACGATCGTCGTGTCTGGACCGCTTCCCACGTACCGACTAGGACAAGAAAGGTTCAGTAGATTATTTGCTCTAAATGAATGGTTAATGTCATGGTGTAATGAACAGAGACTGCTCTTTGTAAATAATTGGAATCTGTTCTGGGAGCGACCTAGGCTCTTCCGTGCTGATGGCCTGCACCCCAGCAGAGTCGGAGCGGCTGTGCTGTCGGACAACATCTCCAAGACGCTACACACCATATGACTAGTAAGTCAAAGTCCAAATCACAGTCTTTGCTGTCCCAACTTAATTGATATAAGTACCAATGTAGAACTTATATAGAAACTGTGTCTATTCCTCGTTTAGTAAGGCCACATAATATATATAATGTAGGATCTAGGAAAAATTTAATTGTAATTAAACCAGAAAATCTCAATATCAGTGATAAACAATTTCTAAAGCTAGGTCTTCTAAACATTAGATCGCTCACACCTAAGGCGGTTATTGTAAATGAAATGGTCACAGATAATAGTTTCGATGTACTTTGCCTTACTGAAACCTGGCTTAAACCAAATGATTATTTCGGTATAAATGAGTCTACTCCGCCAGGATACTGTTATAAGCATGAGCCCCGTCTGATTGGTCGTGGCGGCGGTGTTGCAACAATCTATAGAGATATTCTTAATGTTACTCAGAAAACAGGTCACAGGTTTAATTCGTTTGAGGTACTTGTGCTAAATGGTACACTCTTAGATTTAAGAAAGAAATCCCTATTATCTCTAGCCTTGGCTACTGTATATAGACCTCCAGGGCCTTACGCCGATTTCCTAAAAGAGTTTGCAGACTTTCTATCAAATCTATTGGTCAATGTCGATAAAGCAATAATTGTTGGAGATTTTAACATACACGTAGATAACACAAATGATGCGTTAGGGGCTGCGTTTACAGATTTATTAAACTCCTTCGGGGTCACGCAAAACGTCAGTGGTCCCACTCATCGCCTAAATCATACACTAGATTTAATTATATCATAATGGAACCAATCCAACCGATATAGATATTGTACCGCAAAGTGATGATGTAACTGATCATTAAATGGTAACTTGCATGTTACGTACTGCTGAAATTTGTCATGTTGCGCTACATTATCGACCAGGCAGAACAATCCTTCCAAACACTATAGATAGATTCTCAAATAGTTTACCTGATCTATCTCAGCTGCTCAGTGAACCCAAACAATCAGATGAACTAGAGGAAATGACTAGCAGTTTGAGCACCATTTTCTCTAGTACATTAGAAATTGTTGCACCAATTAGATTAAAAAAGGTTAGAGAGAAAACTAGAGCACCATGGTACAACAATGCTACTCATGCTATCAAGAGAAAAACTCGTAACTTAGAGTGTAAATGGAAACAAACAAATTTAGAGGTCTTTAGAATCGCGTGGAAAGATAGTATGTCACGTTAAATCAGCCAGGGCTGAGCATCTCCGCAGACTAATAGAAAATAACCAAAATAATCCAAGGTTCTTATTTAACACCGTGGCCAGACTAACAAATAAACAGACATCACCTGAGCAAAATATTCCGTTACAATGTAGTAGTAATGACTTTATGAATTTCTTCACTGAGAAAATAGAAAACATCTGAAACACAATTGTAAATGTACAATCTTTTATGGTGTCTTATGATTCAGCCTCAATTATCGCCCCTCAAGAACAACTACACCGCTTTACAACTATAGGACAGGAAGAGCTAAATAAACTTATTATTGCATCTAAACCAACAACTTGTTTATTAGATCCAATACCCACTAAACTACTTAAAGAAGTGTTACCTGTAGTGGAAGAGCCTCTTCTCAATATTATTAATTCATCTTTATTTTTAGGTCACGTTCCAAGAATATTCAAGCTGGCAGTAATAAAACCTCTTATTAAGAAACCACAATTAGATCCAAATAACCTAGCAAATTACAGACCCATTTCAAATCTTCCATTTATGTCTAAAATACTAGAAAAAGTTGTGTCCGCTCAATTGTGCTCTTTCTTGCAAGAAAATGATATCTATGAAAAATTTCAGTCAGGATTCAGACCGTATCATAGCACAGAAACTGTGCTAGTTAAAATTACAAATGATTTACTTTTAGCTTCTGACCAAGGCTGCACCTCAATACTAGTTCTACTCGATCTTAGCGCTGCATTTGATACTATAGATCATAAAATACTCCTGGATCGACTACAAAACTACACTGGTGTTCAGGGACAGGCATTAAGCTGGTTTAGATCGTACTTATCAGACCGTTACCACTTTGTCTGTTTAAATGGGGAAAAATCAAAGATAACGTCAGTAGACTATGGAGTACCGTAAGGATCTGTGTTAGGCCCTCTACTATTCTCAATATATATGCTGCCACTTGGTAATAGTATAAGAAAACATGGAATTAATTTTCACTGTTATGCTGATGACACTCAATTATATATTTCATCACGGCCAGATTAAAACACTAACTTATCTAACTTGACAGAATGTCTTAAAGATATAAAATACTGGATGACGTGTAATTTCCTGCTATTAAATTCAGATAAAACAGAGGTATTACTTATTGGTCCAAAAAACTACCAACAAAATTCCTTACAATACAACTTTAATTTAGAAGGATGCCCTGTTACTTTATCTACTACAGTAAAAGACCTGGGTGTTATACTTGACCGCAACCTGTCTTTCGAAAATCATATTTCATATGTTCATATGTTTCAAATACCGTTCGTCAGCTCCAGTTTGTATCCAGCCTCTCACGGAGACTTCGGATGATCCAACACCTGTGATGAGACGACTAAACGCCTGTGGAGAGACGACTCGACGCCTGTGAAGAGACGACTCAACGCCGGCGATATGTTATGCCCTAAATTAATACATGATGAACTAACTGTATTTTCTATGTACATTTCTAATGCACTTTCTGTAAAGCTGCTTTGAAACAATGTGCAGGGTTTCCGCGGGGCATTAAAAAGCATTAAAAGTCATTAAATGGATTTTGCGAAAATTAAGGCCTTAAAAGGCATTAAAAAGCATTAAATTTTATTCTTAGAGGCATTAAATTTTTTTATGGTTTTGAAGAGAATTTTATATAAATGTATTTGAATATAGCCTTCATAAATAATCATTTGTATTTGCTGTCGCAAAATATGTACGTTCGTGTGATAAATACGCGGAACCAGTTTAGTAATTGCTTCCGGCCGGAGCAAAAGTGCCGTGATGCGGAGGTGACGCGGGTCTGTTGTACAGCGGTGGAGAGGTCTGAACCTTGAAAAAATGGGAACGTGCAAATTCCAGCCAAAGTGCCTGGAAAACAAAACTTTTAAGGCATGGTTGCAGCCTGTTAGTGGTGAAAATGAAGGATTTTGTGGCGTTTGTAAAAGAGTATTTAAAGTTGGGAACAATGGGAATCAGCGCCGTAAAATCCCATATGCCGCGTGACGGCCACAAATCGGCGTTAGATGTAAATAGTACATTGTGTTTAATTTGTCGTTTAATGAGATATAATATATGTTGCTAGTAGTGAGAATAGACCCGACTGTTACACGCATGTACTTTAATGGTCCAGTTGCAGAACTTTTGTCAAGAATGTCAGAGGTTTTGGGTTGCAATCCGCAGTAAGAAGTTTTGTTTTTTTTTTCGTCAAAACCGATTGTTTATTAGTGGTTGTATATCAAGCACTGACATGTTTGTGTGCATTATGTTTTGTGATTTCACCGTAACAAAAAGAGTCTCTCCGCAACGGATTGAAGCGCGCGTCCGAGAGAAGAAGTGTTGTGCACGAGCCACAACAGAACGCAGGCAAAGAACGTATATTGTTCTTCTATACTCTTTGACGCAGGGCTCTCAAGTGTCACTCATTGAGCGTGACAGTCACTCATTTCGGTCTTTTGTCATGCTCACATTGTATTTCTTACGCTAAAAAACTCTTTATAATATATTGAATATGCCGCAGCGCCCCAAATGTCTCTGGCCGCGCCGCTCTCACTATGGAACCGACAGGAATCAATCCCCTGCAGTTCTTAATAGTCGAGCCTGCCACTTATCAGCCAATCAAAAAAAAGAAAGGGTCTACACATTAGCCAATTAGAAAATAGCACTATTGTATCTGGGTAAGATTCAAGATAAGTCATGATCTCCTGTTTTAATGTTACAAAAAATTCACAACTTGTTTGACACAAACAATGGTAACTTGACTGCTGTTAGAGAAACGTTTCCCAGATAATTAGCATCAGTTTTTTTATGAGTGTCTGTAACTTAGACAACAGTTCTACAACCTGTTCACTGACAACACCTGCTCAGAACAAGTAGTATAGGCCTAGTCATATTTTCGTTATCACACGCTGACTGACATATTGTCACATTATAAACATCTCTCTCTCCAAATAGGCTTAATAATTTATAAGCACTAAATAAATTAAAGCGTATTGCATAGTCGATGTTATAGGTCACTTTTAAAATCATGTCATATTTTATAATTATATCCGGGCCATGGATGCATTAATCATTGCATCTGTCTTTCAAAGATGTCAGGTAAAAAGCAATTAAGCATCCTCTCATCCGCCCTGAGAGGAAAGCCCCCTAAAAAGGCCAGGTTAGAGGATGCTGGGCCAGAGAAAGTGGAGGAAAGGGCCCATTAGAGGAGGAGACGGTGCCGGTAGAAGAGGAAGAGAATAAACACTTTTTTATTTGGTTGAATTGTCAGTGCCATGTCAAATCTTCTATTTTGCAAGTGTGAGCAATTATTAATGACAACAACAAAAACACTAATAATAATATTACTAATGAAACACCACCATTCCTGCGACCCGTCCTATACGCCGCGAGATGTTTAAAAAATGGTGGGGACAATCGACGTGTCCCACCCGCAAATTACACCTATGCACTTTATATATATATATATATACAAATGTAAAAAAAATATCTGTATTAATAATATATACAGTGAGGAAAATAAGTATTTGAACACCCTGCTATTTTGCAAGTTCTCCCACTTGGAAATCATGGAGGGGTCTGAAATTGTCATCGTAGGTGCATGTCCACTGTGAGACATAATCTAAAAAATATATATATATAGAAATCACAATGTATGATTTTTTAACTATTTATTTGTATGATACAGCTGCAAATAAGTATTTTAACACCTGAGAAAATCTATGTTAATATTTGGTACAGTAGCCTTTGTTTGCAATTACAGAGGTCAAACGTTTACTGTAGTTTTTCACCAGCTTTGCACACACTGCAGGAGAGATTTTGGCCCACTCCTCCACACAGATCTTCTCTAGATCAGTCAGGTTTCTGGGTTGTCACTGAGAAACACGGAGTTTGAGCTCCCTCCAAATATTCTCTATTGGGTTTAGGTCTAGAGACTGGCTAGGTCACGCCAGAACCTTGATATGCTTCTTACAGAGCCACTCCTTGGTTATCCTGGCTGTGTGCTTCGGGTCCTTGTCATGTTGGAAGACCCAGCCTCGACCCATCTTCAATGCTCTAACTGAGGGAAGGAGGTTGTTCCCCAAATTTTCGCAATACATGGCTCCGGTCATCCTCTCCTTAATACAGTGCAGTCGCCCTGTCCCATGTGCAGAAAAACACCCCCAAAACATGATGCTACCACCCCCATGCTTCACAGTAGGGATGGTGTTCTTGGGATGATACTCATCATTCTTCTTCCTCCAAACACGGTTAGTGGAATTATGACCAAAAAGTTATATTTTTATCTCATCTGACCACATGACTTTCTCCCATGACTCCTCTGGATCATCCAAATGGCCATTAGCAAAACTAAGATGGGCCTTGACATGTGCTGGTTTAAGCAGGGGAACCTTCTGTGCGATGCATGATTTCAAACCATGACATCTTAGTGTATTACCAACAGTAACCTTGGAAACGGTGGTCCCAGCTCTTTTCAGGTCATTGACCAGCTCCTCCCGTGTAGTTCTGGGCTAATTTCTCACCTTTCTTAGGATCATTGAGACCCCACGAGGTGAAATCTTGCATGGAGCCCTGCTTCTTCCATTTTCTAATGATTGCTCCAACAGTGGACCTTTTTTCACCAAGCTGCTTGGCAATTTCCCCGTAGCCCTTTCCAGCCTTGTGGAGGTGTACAATTTTGTCTCTAGTGTCTTTGGACAGCTCTTTGGTCTTGGCCATGTTAGTAGTTGGATTCTTACTGATTGTATGGGGTGAACAGGTGTCTTTATGCAGCTAACGACCTCAAACAGGTGCATCTAATTTAGGATAATGAATGGAGTTGAGGTGGACATTTTAAAGGCAGACTAACAGGTCTTTGAGGGTCAGAATTCTAGCTGATAGACAGGTGTTCAAATACGTATTTGCCGCTGTATCATACAAATAAATAGTTAAAAAATCATATATTGTGACATGCACCTACGATGACAATTTCAGACCCCTCCATGATTTCCAAGTGGGAGAACTTGCAAAATAGCAGTGTGTTCAAATACTTATTTTCTTCACTGTATATGTGTATATATATATATATATATATATATATATATATATATATATATATATACGTGGTTAGTCATGGGTCGTATATGGCATTAAATCCTTTTAAAATGGCATTAAAAAGGCATTAAAAAGGCATTAAATTTCATTTGAAGATATTTGTAGAAACCCTGAATGTGTATTGTGAAAAGCGCTATACAAATAAATTTGAATTGAATTGAATTGAATCTAATGGCCTGCTCGCCAGCGAACTGACCGTAAAATGTTTATTAATCCTTAAGAAATTATTCATCTAACTTAGAAAGGCAGACTATTTCTCTTGGCCACGAGAAAAGACTTTCCTGTTCTATAACGGAATACTGTTTTAAAGTATTCACAATTGTAAAGGTTGTAGCTAGATCGAACATATCAGTGACTTATAATCATGAGCAGATAGGCGGAGTCAATCAGTGAATACAGTTATTTAAAGGTCCCGTTCTTTGTGATCCCATGTTGCAAACTTAAGTTAGTGTGTAATGTTGTTGTTAGAGTATAAATAATATCTGTAAAATTATAAAGCTCAAAGTTCAATGCCAAGCGAGATATTTTATTTAACAGAAGTCGCCTACAGTGAACGGCTCGTTTGGACTACATCGCTCTACTTCCGTTTTTAATGACGTCAGTAGAACAGCTCTCTGACTAACCTCCGCCCACGGGAATGCTCCCTCAACTCCCTCAACTCGCGCACTTCTTATAACTTACTGTGTTTACTCAGGTCTTACGGTGATTTTCTGAAGTAAAACTGACGCTTCATCTTTTGTGTGATGTACAATAAACTTTATTAAACTCATCAGTATATGTTTGATCATCATTTGGACCTGGTCTGACACAGCAGACTTGTAGGCTATTAATAAATAATGGATACATACAAGCAGATGACAAATACGTTATAATAACCGTAATTAAACTACTAAACTATACCTGTTCCATCTCTATACAGCCCTCTGACTCTGTAGGCATTATTGTCCGACTCGAAATGAACACCGTTACTGAGAGTTGCTGATGTTATCATTATTCCATGAGATGAAATTGTCCTAAGAGTCTGAGTGCGAGCTCTTGAAGCTCCGCCCCCTGTGTCGTGCAGCAGGAGCTTATTTGCATTTAAAGGGCACACACTAAAACAGTGCATTTTTCTGAGTCCTCAAAAAAGACAATTTAAACATGCTGTAAAAAATGATCTGTTGGGTATTTTGAGCTGAAACTTCACAGACACACTCTGGGGACATCAGAGACTCATTTTACATCTTGTGAAAAGGGGCATAGAACGGGACCTTTAATACAGGCAAACTACTTATATATCGTGACTACAGTTACACGGAATACATGTATTTACAACAGATAAACAGCAAAACACGAAAATACATAGAGACAGGGAGAGAGAGAAAGGAAGGGAGAGAGAGAGTTATGGGAAGATCCGGAAGAATCTTCAGAATAGCAGAATCATCTGGACATTTAAGTTAACCTTTGAGACACCACAAGAATCAACAAATCTTATACCTTAAAAGCGTGATCAAACATGGATACTTGCACAGGTATAACTCTTTGTGTGGCTGAAGAAGCGTGTGTCTCTCGGTCCGGGGAGGTCACGTGGTCGCTCGGTGCGTGTGTCCCCTTTCAAAGCGAGCGCAGCATAAAAAAGTGGTGGGGAGGTGATATCAATCTCTGAGGCTTGGACCTAGAGTTTGGGGAAGGTTCGTCTAGATCTATGAATCTATGATAACATCACAGATACCCCAACCTGGCATGGGCAACAGGCACACATAAAACATATTGAATATATCTTTAGTAAATGCCTTTAAATGAGGGAATTCCTTAAGTTCTTGTGTGTGTGTGTGTGTGTGTGTGTGTGTGTGTGTGTGTGTGTGTGTGTGTGTGTGTGTGTGTGTGTGTGTGTGGTGAGTGTCTCTGGTAGGTCCTGCAAGACACCCGGGGTTTGGTGCCTACAGTGGAGGCCTGCATTCATTCTAAAAGACTTTGGGTTTTAGGAAGAATGTGCTTTATTTGTGTTCAGAGGAGTGACTCATGATTTACCCAGATACGCTACACACATCAAGTTAGATTAATAAATTGAAAGTAATAATAATACATTAATCAATTGAAAGTAAATCACACTTCTTACCCTGCAGTGCATGAACAATGCTGATCCTCTATCTTGTTGTCTAAGATGGTGATGGCAACGAGATGCGGTTTATCTGCTAGTGACCTGTACATTTTTGCCTGGAGCTGAAGCTTTTCATCGACCTGCTCAACAATAAAATTATTAATATAACCCTCTAATGCATAGTTAAGGCCCTTTTAGTGACTTCGAGATGATATATAATCTTTCTATCTCCAAAAATCATCAATTACCTCCTGTGAAATGTCTCCTACTGTGACAGCTGCCATAGCGCCTGTCACCGAATGTTGACTGTTTGTCCGAGTGAGTGGAGGGGGCGTGGCTTAGCCATAGGTGAATTGTGTGTCAACACCGTTAGTTGTGTGTCAACACTGTAAGATGGAGATTATTCATTTTTATAAAAAAAATGTGTTTCTTTTGTTCAATTGAGTGTGTTCATACATTATTAACTTAACTACATCCATCAGTGTCTTGTGTGCACAAAACCACTGATTGTATATATTAAAAATGAAAAAATTAGTTAGCTAAATAATAATAATAATTCATTACATTTATATAGCGTTTTTCTTGGCACTCAAAGCACTTTACATAGAAGGGGGGAATCTCTTAAACCACCACCAATGTGCAGCATCCACCTGGATGATGCGACAGCATTAAATTAAGGTAATTTAAAAGGGCTAATTCCGAAACAATGTAAAATAATATTAAAAGTGTATACAATGCAATTTATCACTTAACCTTGCTAAGGCACACCATTTCTACACACCTAAAGACTTTACAGTGTTGTTGAATTGATCAAACACACAAAAAAACATTTTCATGAGTCATGCGGAGTTGACAAATGTCAAGTAACTAAGTGAGTAAATGTAAATTTTTATAAAAAGTGGTTAAATAAAAAACCGGTTCCTTTTCATGGTATGATAGATGAGACCCGTGTTTATGAAGATTTCCCATTCAAATTAATGTAGTATCGATTTTTTGTTTGTCACTTTTCAAAAGTACTTTTTATCTCAAGAATCAGTGATATGTACACTACCGGTCAAAAGTTTTAGATCAGTAAGATTTTTTATGTTTTTAAATGAAGTCTCTTCTGCTCACCAAGGCTGCAATTATTTGATAAAAAATACAAAAAAAACCCAGTAATATTGTGAAATATTATTACAATTTAAAACAGCGGTTTTCTATGTGAATATATAGTGAGGTGTAATTTATTCCTGTGATCAAAGCTGAATTCACAGCATCATTACTCCAGTCTTCAGTGTCACATGATCCTACAGAAATTATTATAATATGATGCTCAAGAAACATTTATGATTATTATCCATGTTGAAAACAGTTTTTTACATTTTTATTTCAGGATTCTTTGATGAATAGAAAGTTCAAAAGAACAGAATTGATCTGAAATGGAAAGCTTTTGTAACATTAATCACTACCATTCAAAAGTTTGGGGTCAGTAAGAATTAATTTTTTATTTTTGGGAGAAAGAAATTAGAAAATACTTTTATTATTTTAAATTGATCAAAGTTCAATTTAACTCAAAGTAAGAGTTAAATTGATCAAAAGTTACAGTAAAGACATTTATAATGTTAGAAAAGATTATATTTTAAATAAATGCTGTTCTTTTGAACTTTCTATTCATCATATGCACATAGCAGCGAGCGAATAATTTTAGGCGTGTTTTCTGACTTTTTTTGCGCGATTTTGCTGCATCCACTCACAATTTTTTTTTTTATATATACTTACGGTAGGAAATTTACAAAATATCGTAATGGAACATGATCTTTACTGAATATACTAATGATTTTGGCATAAAAGAAAAATCGATAATTTTGACCCATACAATGTATTGTTGGCTGTTGCTAAAAATATACCCGTGCGACTTACGACTGGTTTTGTGGTCCAGGGTCACATATTAGAATGATTTCTGAAGGATCATGTGACACTGAAGACTGTAATGATGTAAAGAGTAATGATGCTGTAAATTCAGCTTTGATCACAGGAATAAATTACACTTCACTATACACTCACCGGCCACTTTATTAGGTACCCCATGCTAGTAACGGGTTGGACCCCCTTTTGCCTTCAGAACTGCCTCAATTCTTCGTGGCATAGATTCAACAAGGTGCTGGAAGCATTCCTCAGGGAGTTTGGTCCATATTGACATGATGGCATCACACAGTTGCCGCAGATTTGTCGGCTGCACATCCATGATGCGAATCTCCCGTTCCACCACATCCCAAAGATGCTCTATTGGATTGAGATCTGGTGACTGTGGAGGTCATTTGAGTACAGCGAACTCATTGTCATGTTCAAGAAACCAGTCTGAGATGATTCCAGCTTTATGACATGGCGCATTATCCTGCTGAAAGTAGCCATCAGAAGTTGGGTACATTGTGGTCATAAAGGGATGGACATGGTCAGCAACAATACTCAGGTAGGCTGTGGCGTTGCAACGATGCTCAATTGGTACCAAGGGGCCCAAAGAGTGCCAAGAAAATATTCCCCACACCATGACACCACCACCACCAGCCTGAACCGTTGATACAAGGCAGGATGGATCCATGCTTTCATGTTGTAGACGCCAAATTCTGACCCTACCATCCGAATGTCGCAGCAGAAATCGAGACTCATCAGACCAGGCAATGTTTTTCCAATCTTCTATTGTCCAATTTCGATGAGCTTGTGCAAATTGTAGCCTCAGTTTCCTGTTCTTAGCTGAAAGGAGTGGCACCCGGTGTGGTCTTCTGCTGCTGTAGCCCATCTGCCTCAAAGTTCGACGTACTGTGCGTTCAGAGATGCTCTTCTGCCCACCTTGGTTGTAACGGGTGGTTATTTGCCCTTCTATCAGCTCGAACCAGTCTGGCCATTCTCCTCTGACCTCTGGCATCAACAAGGCATTTCCGCCCACAGAACTGCCGCTCACTGGATGTTTTTTCTTTTTCGGACCATTCTCTGTAAACCCTAGAGATGGTTGTGCGTGAAAATCCCAGTAGATTAGTAGTTTCTGAAATACTCAGACCAGCCCTTCTGGCACCAACAATCATGCCACGTTCAAAGTCACTCAAATCACCTTTCTTCCCCATACTGATGCTCGGTTTGAACTGCAGGAGATTGTCTTGACCATGTCTACATGCCTAAATGCACTGAGTTGCCGCCATGTGATTGGCTGCTTAGAAATTAAGTGTTAACGAGCAGTTGGACAGGTGTACCTAATAAAGTGGCCGGTGAGTGTATATTCACATAGGAAACCGCTGTTTTAAATTGTAATAATATTTCACAATATTACTGTTTTTTTTTTTTTTTTGTTATCAAATAATTGCAGCCTTGGTGAGCAGAAGAGACCTCATTTAAAAACAAAAAAAATCTTACTGATCTAAAACTTTTGACCGGTAGTGTATATGATGAAACATCTTAAATCAATCTGCACTAAAAAAAATGGTGTAGGGTTTACTTTGAAACAATTTTTACTAAATTTCACAAATAATTATGAAGAAATGTCAAGTAACACATTGAATTAAACAATACATTTTGAGTGTGTACTCCAATGTACTTCAATAATCTTTGTTTTATTTACAACTTTGAAAATGTTGTACAGTGATGATTTTAAGATGGCTTCGTAGTCTAAGAAGGTCTGGTCAGGCGGGTCTGTTGGTTCATTTAAAAAGGATTTTGAGCTAGTCAGGCCTGAAAGACAATCTGACCACATAGCTCAAACACCAAATCCAGCTGAAGAGGTTTAATTAAGTTTTTCAGCATGTAATGATAGAGCTATGTATAAACCATTTCTAAATGGCAATAAGTCAGTAAAGCTATAAAGGTGTGCTGACCCAGTAATCCTGTGTCATTTTAACCCAGTAATCAGGCATTACAGCTGCCAGAAAGGAATGTCTGACTGTGACATTTATGTATCACTATTATTATGTATTCAAAAAGTAAAACATTATTGCTGAGTTTTAGTGATAACGGCAATTTACTTTAATGCATTAGACCAGGAAATAATAAGGTTCCCTTTCAAAGTGGAGCTCAACACTGTGTCTTGGATTAAAGCGTTGGGGACGGCATCAGCGTGACCAGTGTCTGAAGTACGTGTTCCAACACAACAATTCCATTGGCTGACAACAATCCATGATGTCACTACCGCAGCGCTCATGAGTATAAGAGGGTGCCTGTTATGTACGTCATCAGCTTTTTTATCTTCATTAACCATGTGTTTAAGCAATCATGGATAAGCACTTAAACAAGCGTTTTAAGAAGTGCATCCATGTGCAAGGTTTTTGACACCTGAGGACATTCAGGACCTTTGTTTTGGTGAGGAGCACACGAGTTCTCCTTGATGCATCATCTCGCCACTGAGCTTTTTGGCACGTCTGTAGAGGCAGAAGTCGAGAAGTTTAGAGAGCCAATTTTCAGGAAATACTTCCTGCGCCAATCTAAACCACCCCCATGGGACACAGGAAGGCTGTAAAGGCCGGGACTTTCCTTGTCATGGCATAGGAGCTTGGGTGATGTCTGAGGGAATATAACCACTTGACAACTATAACTCTTATGTACCATTAATGATTGACGCATCAGACTCCGGCTAAGTAAGTTACGTCGTGGACTGTCGTCGGCCAAGGAAATTGTTGTGTTGACACACGTGCTTCAGACACAGGTCATGGTGATAGCGTCCCCGCAAACACAAATGCAGAAATTCTTAAAATGTCAGCAATTGACAGCTGAGAAAACACAAATAAATGCTCACCTTCATTTGCCCTCTCAGAAAGCAGCTCAGGGGCTCCATCAACGGTAAGTGAGAGCAGTTTCTTTAAATGTTTTATTTTACATCCTACAGTAGTGTTAGCATGGCCAGTGAGACATTCATCAAGTTGTTTTTGTCTTTATTGTAACAGTAGGAGCAAGGGTTGGGAAGATCGCAATGAAGTATCTCACCGGTTCGTTGTATTTCTCCCTCAACCTACCTTTGCTCTTTGACAGCTTCCAACACTGATCGATAATGGATTAGTGTTGTTCTTAGAAAGCTTAGATATTTCTATCTGCTCGCTGACATCAGATGGTTTCTTGCCTTGGCTTGGGTCAGTTTACCAGCCATTTTAAATGCTTTTAGAAAATGCAACGCACAGGAAAGGGAAAACTTGGATGGATCATTACTTCGAAGGGAACCAAAATGTTTTCACACAAAAATGCAGCTCTTGTGAAAGCTTTTTGTTCAGATAAGCTTTTACCAATTAATAGTGGCAAATTGACATTTTGTTCATGACAATTTCATATCACTGATTGATATTGTCATAGGTGAACGGAAAATCCAAATAGGTATACAGTATATGGCCTATATCTTCTACTTCCTGGAAGCAAATGTTGGCTGATCATGTACTGCACAATAATCAATAATTGCATAATATATGGTTTCATTATGTAATATTTGTCAATATTTTGCATAATATATGGTTTCATTATGTAATATTTGTCAATAATTGCATAATATATGGTTTATGTAATATTTGTCACTATATTGTCTAACTAATACTCATAAAGCACAATGCATTTTGGTTCAGTAATCAATGTTAAAAAGTATAAAACCATGGTCACACATATACATTTTAGTTCTGTTATGAGTATTAATCATTGAATTAACCCATATGCTTAAGCAATTATGCATGGTCAGCTGGTGAATTTGGTACAACTAGTAACACCTAACGGGAAATATGTGTTAAGGTATGAAACAAGCCAGATATTTGACTATCAACATAAAGCCTTGTGCAGATTGTAGTTTGTTTTGGCCAAGAAACACTGAAAAATATAAGATACAATGATATTACACATTTGATAAGCAGTTTTGTAACCTGTTTTGTATAATAAAAGAAAAATTCAGCATGCAAGATAAAACATTTTCATATCTGAAGAATGGAAAGCATGATGTAAGAAATATGCAATGCTTTTTTCGCTCTTGCTAGTATTTACATTTATTCACTGAATGCCTTTGGTGCCATTTCTTCAGTATTATTCTTATTCTATGCAATCATGATTGAAGTTGTTGCTTACTGACATAATTCTTAATTTTTCAGCAACTTGTTATTTGTCTTCCCTTCATTCTCTGTAGTTCATAATTGGATACCTGACAGTCAGTCTCCAGGCTGCCATGTAAGATAAATTGCTAGTTATTTTCATTAATGGAGTAATGTATTTCTGTTGTTTTAAACCATTTTAAGACTGGTTAGAGTTGGGTTTCAGTTTGCGTTTACCTGCAGTAAAAACACATAATGCAAAAATAAAGTAGGCTTTATGCGAACGTCACAAGAACAAACAGGAAAATGTCTCAGGTTATCACCATAACCATTATTTCCTGAGATGGGAAAGATGCACTGCATTATAGTAGTGATGCTGTGGGAATGCCTCTGCGTGATTGCATCTTGAAGCACATGTGAAATCAGTCCACTGGCTGGGTGACATAAAGCCCAGGAAACTATAAAGAGTGAACGGACCAAACAATGTCAGCTTCTGACAAACAGAAGCAAGTCGATCATAGGCATCCAGGAAGTATGTCCAAGATGCAGCATCTCGTTCCCTTCTCAGGGAACAGTGGTTACAGTGGTAACCTGAGACATTCCCTTTTGAGGGAACTTGTGCTGCTTTATATTAGCAACGCCGTGGGAATAACAATACCCACTTCTGACAAGTGTCTGTCTAATGTGAAAACATTTGCGTACGCCAGTTTTCACGTTCACGGCCAAATGTACTAACAGTGAAATTAACGTAAGAATGTGCGTTCCTCCAAGTAAACTTCATGTCTGGCGTACCTACATTTGTCTTGATTTTTGTCCGTTGGCGACTCATAGAGGCAATAAAGTGAAGTGGCAAACATTACACTACGAATTGTTCTATCGCACCACCAGCTGTCAGATATTGCTTAATAATATGTCAAATAATTTATCAATTACAATTTATGTCACACGAGTCTTATTAAAATATTCTATTATGCAATTAAGTAAGAACATATATAAAGCATGTGCAAACCCGTCTAGCAATGGCAGCGTTGGCTTAACTAGGAATAAAAAATAAACTTCATTAATTCGGTCAGTAAAGATAAAAAAAGAAAGTAATATTTTTTTTCAGCAAGGACACATTGAATTTGTTTAAAAGTGCCAGTAAATGGATTTATAATGTTACAAAAGATTATAAGATTTCTATATGTGTTTGATTTAAGTTTTTATTCATTAAAGAATCCTGAAATACTATATCACGGTTTCCACGAAAATATGAAGCAGAAGCACAGCTGTTTTCAACACTGATAAAAATCATAAATGTTTCTTGATCATCAAATCATCATATTATACTGATTTCTGAAGGATCATGTGACACTGAAGACTGGAGTAATGATGCTGAAAATTCAGCTTTGATCACAGGAATAAATGACACTTTACATATATTCACATAGAAGACATTTTCAGTGAAATTTCATTTCTTGCTGGCTTTAGCCATGTTCTTGCAGGTTTCTTTTGCCAAATTGGACTAATTACCATATTTAAATTAATTTAATTGAGGGAGGAGACTGGGTGGGGCGTTGTGCTCGTGCATGTGCGCTCAATTTTACGTTAATTGGGATGTACAAAGAGAATATGCGTGGGATCCTTCATATCTGTTTTTTTTGTGCGTACGCACATTTACAGCTTTGTCCGTGGACGTAAGTGTCAAGTACTCTAACTGGATACACCATATTAATATTTTCCTAGTCCAAGTTTGTAAAGGGAGAAGGACGGAAAGCCTGCAGAACTATGGGCCATGACACATTAGTAGGCACTTTAGGCACATAACCAGGCCTCAGATGAAGGAATGCTTTCACCAAACCTGGTGCAACTGAAAGGGCCTGGAGGTCTCCTACTCTCCTGAGAGAAGTAATGGCTAAAAGAAACACCATTTATAGAGTTAGAAACTTATCTGGAACAGTTTCCAAGGGTTCAAAGGGAGCCAAAGAGAGACTTTCCAATACAATGGGCAGATACCAGGCTGGTACCCTCGTGCGGATTGCAGGCACCATGCAGGAAACGTGTCAACAATGGATTCTTCCCCAAAAACTCACCCCCTTAATAATAATAATGAATTACATTTTCATATAGCGCTTTTCTCTGTGCTTTTCTCTTTACATATGTGGCAGCACGTAGGAGGAGTTTGGGGGGGGGGGCTTGGGGTGACGTGGACATTCAGCGGAGACGTGGATACCAAAAATATATAATTTTTATTAAAGATAAGAGATTTATTAAAAACACAGCACAACCATCAATAACACTTAATGTAGAATACGACAACTACACCATTAACAAGACACACACAGAGCGCCCTGAGGAGTCAGCGTCGTCAGAATTCGGGGGGGAAAAAAGGAGCCGAGGCATGTCAGCAGGGCACATACAGTGAGGAAAATAAGTATTTGAACACCCTGCTATTTTGCAAGTTCTCCCACTTGGAAATCATGGAGGGGTCTGAAATTGTCATCGTAGGTGCATGTCCACTGTGAGAGACATAATCTAAAAAAAAAAAAAATCCAGAAATCATAATATATGATTTTTTAACTATTTATTTGTATGATACAGCTGCAAATAAGTATTTGAACACCTGTCTATCAGCTATAATTCTGACCCTCAAAGACCTGTTAGTCTGCCTTTAAAATGTCCACCTCCACTCCATTTATTATCCTAAATTAGATGCACCTGTTTGAGGTCGTTAGCTGCATAAAGACCCCTGTCCACCCCATACAATCAGTAAGAATCCAACTACTAACATGGCCAAGACCAAAGAGCTGTCCAAAGACAATAGAGACAAAATTGTACACCTCCACAAGGCTGGAAAGGGCTAGGGGAAATTGCCAAGCAGCTTGGTGAAAAAAGGTCCACTGTTGGAGCAATCATTAGACAATGGAAGAAGCGAAACATGCCTGTCAATCTCCCTCAGACTGGGGCTCCATGCAAGATCTAACCTTGTGGGTTCTCAATGATCCTAAGAAAGGTGAGAAATCAGCCCAGAACTACACGGGAGGAGCTGGTCAATGACCTGAAAAGAGCTGGGACCACCGTTTCCAAGGTTACTGTTGGTAATAGACGCCATGGTTTGAAATCATGCATGGCACGGAAGGTTCCCCTGCTTAAACCAGCACATGTCAAGGCCCGTCTTAAGTTTGCCAATGACCATTTGTTTGGAGGAAGAAGAATGATGAGTACCATCCCAAGAACACCATCCCTACTGTGAAGCATGGGGGTGGTAGCATCATGCTTTGGGGGTGTTTTTCTGCACATGGGACAGGGCGACTGCACTGTATTAACCCCCTGGGGTCGGCAATCGCCGGTGCGATATGCGCACTTTTTTACTTATCAGTGCAAAAGAGACTCAAAATACTCTGTTGATTTTGATCTTACATATAAGTGTTATATATAATTCGATCCTGTTAAGTGTCTATTATTTTTCTGTATACTCACAATTAAAACAAAGTGTTGTGCTTTTTGTAAAATAAAGAAAAATAAACATGATGCGAGTTTTGCCTTCTCTCTGTCCGAAAATTAACTATAACTCAGCTAATACTCAGTCAAACAGGTATACAGGCACACAGGCATGAAGCCTGAATTATCTTCTTTTAAATGAAGTAATTTATATAAAAAATAAATTTTTACATTTTATGTAATCTGTACGAAAAGAGAGAGTTGTCAGTCGTTCTGTCAGTTAATCTGACCACGCCCACTGAGAGCGCGCGCTATTCAAACACAAATTATCTGAGGAGATCCACGCCCACCCACATCAGCTGGATAAACCCACCGAGTTTACTCAGAGACTCATATTTACGACGCTGTGAGGAATAATTATATCGTAATAATAATCCTGGAAATATACCTCAGAAGTGCAGGTTCATTTGAGCAACGGATCCAGCTGAGGAATAGGTAAGTTCTTTATTCTCAAGTGCTTTGTTCTAATCGCGATGTGGAATAATGTCTGTAAACGCAAAAAGACTGTTTGAATATGAATCGCGTTTTTGTGTGTGCTATAGCCTACTGAGATGAGTAAAAATCGACTGAAATATGTTGAAATAAAATATTTTTGTATAAGCAACGTATTAAACTGCAAATGAACATTTTATATGCCCTAATATATCATAAAAACGATGAAAGACATGAAAAGATATGAATGTAACGAATCAGCTCTTTGGAATATTAATAATCAATAATAACTTGTTATTATTCATTATGAATATTTGGGTCAGTTAATTGTATTAACTTGATGTGGCTGAATTAATATTACAATCAATTAATCAGTTCGTCCAACGAACTCTTTGATTATTCCTTTATTCTAAGAAAAAGGTACCTTCCCTGGCCACAGTAGAATAATTATTTCTTAGCTTGTAATTGTACAGCGCTTTGAGCATGTAGCTAAATCAAAATCGTAAAGGTACTCCGTATTGCAGCAAATCAGAACCAAATACATATTATGTACAAGTTTTATTAACTAAATCATAAATACACATAAACTAAACAACGTACACACAAATAAAATAAATAGGTGAGTGATAGGACGGAAACGGAACTATTGAGCAGTTCCATGTAACTATGAGAAGAAACATCAGCATTTCATTTTCAAAGCATCAAATCAAAAGTATACTTGCATGCCTGGGTAGCGTACACTATTATCAAAGTTGTGGAAAATTGAAGTTGTTGATGATTCTGCGAGTGTCAAATGTTGAAGTCTCAATCATTTTCTTCTTCGTTGGATGAAGAAGATATGATGAACTTGCGTGGTTGGTTTGACTCTGTTCTCATGGCTGGAGTGCAGACTGTGGCCTGCCAGCCCTGGTCCGGGGAGGACACGCAGAGTAAAGGGTGTGAGTTGCGACGGACTTATTCTGCCTTAGGAGAAGTCTTGTGCCAACACTCCGGAGGTTCTCCTTTTCAGTTGGTAAGGTTGCAGTTTCTGGATTGAAGAAAAGAAAGTCTGACTCCCTTTTGGGAGCATGAAAGCATGGCCGATGGTGCTCACGGCCTGCTGGGCCTGCTGGGCCTGCTGGGCCTGCTGGGCCTAGGGCCTAGGGCCTAGGGCCTAGGGCCTAGGGCCTAGGGCCTAGGGCCTAGGGCCTAGGGCCCCCCCCCCCCCCTCCCCCTCCCCCTCCCCCTCCCCCTTTCCAGTTTCAGCAGAAGCAGTGTTGTGTCCAGATGCGAAAAAAAGAGAAAAACGGTCACTGTGGACTGTCTCTAAATAAAGCCCGAGAAAGATCCCTCCCCTAAGGATTAACTCGACCAATAAGAAAGGTGAAATGTCAGAGCGGGAAAATTGCTCTGGTTGATTTACGACTCTTTGGTCGTACCTTTTGTTCAGACCTCTGCCTTAGGCTTTTCCTGTTCATTAATACTCAGATAGATATAACAAATCCACACTGCATTCTAAGAGAAGATGATGTACATCAAAGTGTGAGTCATTAAATTAGGATTAATTAGGTAGGAGGCATGACATAGTTGAGGTTACATCGACCGTTAGTTGGTTGTATAATACAATACATACTATAGTAGCTATATACATAATAATCATAATAATTGTTTCAAAAGACATTATACAAGACAGTAACTTATCACAGACAATGTCCGGAGATGCATGTTATTTTATGGAGAAGTTCATCCATAAATGAGTGCAGCAAAGTCTGTTTTAAAGTCTGTCTCTGTCTTCCCTTTGTCTCTCTCTTGCGCATTCCTACAGGTCATAAAAGTCTATTATCAGTCTTAAGGTGCTCTGTAACAGGACACCCGACCGACATAGTAACTTCATTTGTGATGTTAGTTTTGGGGGAGTTTCATAGACCTTTATATTCAGTAAATATAATGAATATGAATAATTAGTGTGTGTCTGATTGGTCCAGACCCTACAGAAAGACAACATGTCGTTGACAAATTTTTGATAGATTGTATTGTCTTCTCAGGTGGGAATCACGCCTTTCTCACAGCAAGTCACGCCCCTGTGCATATTGGCTTTCCAAACAAAAAGTGTGTTACAAAATGTAAAGTAATGTATTGTTTTATGTGAATAATTAGGCAGGATGATTTACAGATCATTTTGAAGAAAAAACTCTAGGCGACTACATCCATTAGTCAAAAGTCTTGTGGACAGATATTTAGAATGTTTTTTGTGGCCTTATTTCAAAAACTTTATTTTTTTGTTTTTTCAATAACCACGCATAAACAACATTCTCTCAAAAATACAAACATGTACATACATGTTGCTCAGATATTATGGTAGTCCTATTTGTGCTAAATAGAGTGTAATTTCACCTGTGCCATTAATATGTTTATAAGCAACTGAAAAAAGCACAAATGTCAGAGAATGTCAAAACATCTCAAGGACCCCCAAAACACCTCAGACCCCAGAGGGTTAGGGAGAGGATGACCGGGGCCATGTATTGTGAGATTTTGGGGAACAACCTCCTTCCCTCAGTTAGAGCATTGAAGATGGGTCGAGGCTGGGTCTTCCAACATGACAATGACCCGAAGCACACAGCCAGGATAACCAAGGAGTGGCTCTGTAAGAAGCATATCTAAGTTCTGGTGTGGCCTAGCCAGTCTCCAGACCTAAACCCAATAGAGAATCTTTGGAGGGAGCTCAAACTCTGTGTTTCTCAGCGACAGCCCAGAAACCTGACTGATCTAGAGAAGATCTGTGTGGAGGAGTGGTCCAAAATCCCTCCTGCAGTGTGTGCAAACCTGGTGAAAAACCACAGGAAACATTTGACCGCTGTAATTGCAAACAAAGGCTACTGTACCAAATATTAACATTGATTTTCTCAGGTGTTCAAATACTTATTTGCAGCTGTATCATACAAATAAATAGTAAAAAAATCATACATTGTGATTTCTGGATTTTTTTAAATTGTATTATGTCTCTCACAGTGGACATACACCTACGATGACAATTTCAGACCCCTCCATGATTTCTAAGTGGGAGAACTTGCAAAATAGCAGGGTGTTCAAATACTTATTTTCTTCACTGTAAGGCCTCCACGGCAAGTCACCTTTCTCGTACCCCTGTGCACAAACAAACACTCACATACGTACACAGACGCCACTCATGACACAGCACTCGTGAGGAAGACCACCACCAGGAATCCACCCCTGCTTTAAGCACTCAGCTCATGTTACCACAGAGTTAAGTTACACACCTCAGAATTCACAGTTGAACAGACAACTCAGAATGGTCACAGTTGAGCAAACAACTCAGAATTATCACAGTTAAACAGTCACTTCACAAAGACAAAAATTGGAATTTAGGTCTTCACACTTCCAAATTGAACATAACAAATTCTAAAAGAAAAGAAGAAATTATAAAAACCAAAACACACACACACACACACACACACACACACACACACACACACACAGGCAGCAATTTCAATCCAATTGTCAACAGCAAAGCAACAGCGCCTCCAGACGGTAGTCCCACGCAGTCCAACCGCACGGAAGTTAATCGCCCATGTGGACGCGACCAATCTGTACTCCATACATCTATAAAATTACAAGTTAACAGTCAGACAACCTCTTCATCATTTAACTACTAACAACTATTCATAAAAAACAGTTTCTCTCAACAGCAGATCACCACTTGACCTAGACAAACTACATACCTTATGGGTGCAATCTCCGGGAATCGAACCAGTCAGGCAGACATACACAGGCAAAGCTACGGGCTCGTCCAGTCCATTGGAAGGACCACGTGTGCGCCGGCGACAACCCAGCGCTTCCGCATTGAAACGCGGACACCTGTACTAACCATGCTTGAATCAGCCTCACTTAACCCTTTGACTGCACACAAACAAGGATGCCGCTACAACACGAGTGGATACCCTAGATAAAACACAATCATAACACAATCATAACTTTCACCTACCAAAATAGGGACAACCTCAACCCAATGCCAGCCGCAGAGATTTGCACGCTGCAAAGGATGACAGCTGAATGACAACACGGGAAGGGCGGTGACTCGCGGCACCATACACTCCAGCCAGCCAACTTATATACACGCTACTGTAGCCCACTGATAGGACGAAACTCAACGAGTAGACGAGCCAACGACATGCAGGCAGGAAGAATTTCATTGGACCTGCCACACATAGAAGGGGGAATCTCCTCAACCACCACCAATGAGCAGCATCCACCTGGATGAGACCCTAAGGGGCTATAAAAAAAAGTAAATAAAGCTTATAGTAAAACCTCTCCGGGCGGGTGGGCTCATGCGCGCAACGCAGTTTGCAACAGTCTTTCTCTCGCATGCACGCGGCATTTGACCGACCGGGTTGACACTTCAGCGTGAGAACTCGCCCGTGTGAGCGTGTGAAACCACTCAAATGCGTGTGTCTTACGGCCAAAGCGTGAGAGTTGGCAGCTCTGACAAAAGTCAACTAAACTATCCAATAAATGAAGGCTTTGACAGGATAAAGCAGCAAATTACATTGCATTATCCATTTTGGGTCGGTTGTTCTGTTACAGAAGGAAAATCCAAAGATGAAGATGAGACAACAGGTTCCAATACAAAGGAATTTAAGTGTATGTCAAACAGTGTAATAGTGTATTAATAGTGTACAAACAGTGTATGTCAAACACACACAACTGAAAGCTACCAAGGAGGAACTTAAATACACAGAGATAATGAACTAAATGATATGCAGCTGTGACATTTGTCTGTGTCCATAGAAATAATGATTGGTGGGAAACATGTGCTGCGTCCCAATTCGCAGACTATCTGTCCTATATAGAATTCGAAAATAGAATTAGCACGTCCCAAATCCTAGTATGTTTAAATGAGTGTTCAAAGATACCCGGATGGTCTACTATTTCCGGTCAGAATCCGAAGTGCAGATCGGTGCGCACTCTGACGGCTAATATTGCCCACAACCCATCGTGCGTTGGACAAGGATTCGATTAGAACTACAAACATGAGTGAAAAGTGTAGATATAGATATGTATTATAGATACTTACAATTAATTATAGTTCTCAATGGGCCGGGTCGGCCCGACAAACCCGATGGGATCCGCGGGTTCGGGCCGGGTTCGGGTCGAAAATATAAGCAAATGACTCGGGTCGGGTCGGACCTCGGGCTTAATATTTTTCGCTCAGTGAAAAAAACAAAACATTTATTTATCATCGCTGGTGTTCACCGTAAAGAAAGTCTGGCTGCTGCGTGCAAAGTGCATCGCGGGTGGCTGGCTGAGGAGAACGCGCCTCAGTCCATCCACTGTGGACGCACTACTGTTCCTCCATGATGCCTTATAAGCATACGATTATGTTTGTAGGCTATGCCTATTTTGTTTCAAAACTCGTAGCCCGCCCGCTGGCTGTTTGAGTTCTTTTTATTTATTATTGTGTTAATATTTTTATTTAAACAGGCATGGCGTTAGCTACTTTCCTTTGAAAATAGTTGGCAACACTGCACTTGCGTGCATTTCAGACGTGATAGTAGACGATGGAAAAAGCAAAGAAAACGCGGACGGAAGACTAAAAGGAAAAGAAAATCTGACCGCGTGAGAAACCGGACAAGAGTCACTCGGTCGGGCTTTCACTCGTTGGCGCGAGCTAAAAAGCAGCACTGGATGCAACAGTGATGCTGACCTGGCGATCTTGTTGATGGACTAGTAAGTAAATCTTTCTAAGTTTGTGTGCAGTTTATTATGTGATTTCACCTGAATGAATAGAGAGTCACCACGGCGATAGATTGAAGAGAGCGTCCGAGTCGGGCCGCGGGCTGGGTTCGGGCAGATAATTCATGTTGATATGTCGGGTTACATCGGGTCCGGGCTTTAAAAGCCACGGGCCGGGTCGGGTCGGGTTATAATTTTCAGGCCCGTTGAGAACTCTACAATTAATCACTCAAACCCCTTTTTGTAAACCTCTATATTTAACCGCTGGACTCACGATAAGTGAGTAAAGGGGTTTGAGTGATTAATTATAAGTATCTAACCTCACGAAAATGTATTTATTCAATGTTGTCTACATTATATTGCATCTGCAGCAGCATTGTGAACTTTTGTAACAGTAGGAAATTAAATTGAATGGAGGATTTTACCTGTGACAAGATGATTGACAGGGAGAGGACCCTTCGGGTGGCCATGGCGGAGAGGACCCTTTGGGTGGCCATGGCAGAGAGGACTTATTGCCCCCCCCCCAAAAAATTTTCTTGGGGAGGTTAACGGGCTTAGGCTCCGGGTAGGAGAAGTCCAGCGGACAAGGCGTGTCAGGACTGGACGAGACCAGCGGCGAGAAGGGCTCTGAGCAGGACGAAACCAGCAGGGAAGAGGGCTCTGAGCTGGATGGAACCAGCGGCGAAGAGAGCTCTGAGCTGGACGGAACCAGCGGCGAAGAGAGCTTTGAGCTGGACGGAACCAGCGGCGAAGAGGGCTCTGAGCTGGACGAAACCAGCGGCGAAGAGAGCTCTGAGCTGGATGGAACCAGCGGCGAAGAGGGCTCTGACTGGACGGAACCAGCGGCGAAGAGAGCTCTGAGCTGGACGGAACCAGCGGCAAAAAGAGCTCTGAGCTGGACGGAACCAGCAGCAAAGAGAGCTCTGAGCTGGACGGGACCAGCGGCGAAGAGGGCTCTGAGCTGGACGGGACCAGCGGCGAAGAGGGCTCTGAGCTGGACGGAACCAGCGGAAAAGAGGGCCTTGAACTGGATGGGACCAGTGGCTTGGGGCACTCGGGGCTGGACAGGACCAGCGGTGAAGAGGGCTTTGAGCTGGACAGGACCAGCGGCGAAGAAAGCTCTGAACTGGACGGAACCAGCGGCTTGGGGAACTCGGGACTGGACGGGACCAGCATCTCAGGAAGCTCGGGGCTGGGTTCATAGGCTGTAACTGAGGTGTGTGCTGCCCACACACACAAAACAGCCATGGACACCACAATGAGCACTGCGTCTTCCAGAGCAGACTCAAGTACTGCATGAACAGTCTCTGGCACGGCGGGCATTACGCCCACAGTCTTCGATTTGGCGGGCGCAACGTAAAGCGCGGGCTCGGTAGGATTGATGCGGGTTGCGTGTTCTGCTGGACTGGTGTAATGAGCATGCTTCAGAGGAATGGGCATATAGCGTGAAGAATGGTAAGGAAATGCACATCTTAGAGCCCCCCTGACGGTCGTAAGAGGAAGATCGAACAACTTGGACGTCAGATCGGCACTATTTGAAACCAGCTTACGTGCTCTAGCCCAGGAGATCCCAGCGACCACTCCGGGGCGGATACGGAGCTCCTGTGGATTTGGCTGGGCTGGCATGAAGATCTGGCTCGGCAGGGCAGACAACAGGCACTGGCTCAGCTAACTCTGGAACGGCTGGTGTTACAGTGAGGGAGGAACCACAAACCCAAAGAGCTCTGTCCATAAACTCAATAAAAGGTTGATTTAAGTCTTCGAGCAGCAGTATCTGGGCTAGTGGATCTTCAGGTCCTCTCCAGAACCGTTGCTTTAAGAACTCCTCCTCCCAGTAAACATCCTGAAGCAGATGCTTGTAAATTTCAACAAATTCCTCCAATGAACTCCCATTCTGACAGAAACGCACCCATAGCGTCGTCTTCCATTACTTTTTGGCTGGTTATTCTGTAACGCTTCAGGACTCAGAGGAAGATGCAGATTCAGGAGATACGAATAACAAGGAGATTTATTCAGGAACAGGGAAAAACAGCCAAGTACACGAAACAGTGTGCACAATACACAAACACAAACAATAACCAGCCCTGACAAGGTGTGAGAGGGGAACTAAAATACACAGATAATGACAATGACCACAGGTGACGGTGATGATGATGATGAGGGTGATGAGGAGCAGGTGCAGGTGATGATGACAGAGGATTCTGGGAAGTGTAGTAGGGCCGCAACGCGTCACATTCATTATTTACGTTTAAATATCGAGTAATGGCGGCTTCTGCTCCAGCTCATGGTCAAAATGACAATCTGGCTTTATCACATAAAGCCAGACCACGATCATCCAAAGTATGGGAATACTTTAAACTACAGCCGAACAGAAAGGTGCTTTGTTCACTATGCAAAGCGGAAATGTATGTCATACCATGGCAGCGTTAAGTCGTTTTTTACAAATTTTTTATGTGATTATTGTCATCATTGTTTTAATCAATGCTTGTGACAAATATTCTGGGTTGCCGTTTCAAACTAATATGATTATTGTAGCTGGTGTGTGTGTGTGTGTGTGTGTGTGTGCGCGCGCAGTTCAGAGAGAGTTCTCGCAATACACTTTTCAAAGCAACGGTGAAGAAGCATCGCCTCTGAATGATGGGGGGAGGGGTTATTTATATATATATATATTTTTTTTTTTATTAAAAGGATTTCTATATTTTATCCACTCAATAGTCTACAATATAATAGCCATATAAACGTAGCGTAATTATAATAATAAAACATAGTGGGATATTCAGTGATATTGGCTGTGCAATATCGACTTTTGTGATTGGCCAATACCGGCAGACTGGAGCCAATGGAAATGCTTCTCCTTCGGTGCGCGTCTTATTCCTCTGAGAACTTTAAAGCAGACGCTTGAGGTAAATTATCTGGAATGATTTAATTGATTTACGATGCCTAGTATGTGAGAGTGTTATGTCTTAATGATCCATTCGAGCTCATGGTTAGCATAAAGGTGCTTGCTGGTGATGCTGAGTGTTTTTTATGCGTGTCATGTTATCCATTATTTATTAACTGTTATGAGTTTATTTTGCACCGATTCACTGATAGTGTGAGGATGTATGACGTCACGAGTATGTACTACTTGAGTGAAGTTGGATGTACATACCGTATTTTCCGCACTATAAGGCGCACCGGATTATAAAGCGCACCTTCAATGAATGACCTATTTTAGAACATTTTTCATATATAGGGCGCACCGGATTATAAGGCGCATAAGATACTGCAGTCAAACGTTTGACTGGGTTTGCGTTATGCATCCACTAGATGTGCTAAAGGGAATGTCAACAAAACAGTCAGATTAAATCAAACTTTATTGAGCGTTCTGACAACTCCGTTCACTCCCATGGTAACGTTGTTCAAACGTTAAAGGAGAACTCCAGTCAATTTTAACATTGAGCTGATTTTTTTTTGTACATTTGGAGTGCTGTCAGTACAGATATCAACGACAAAAATCGGTGTTGCCTACACCGTGTTATCCTCTTTTTAAAATTTGCACCCTGTTGACTTAAACGGGACAAGTTTTAAACCTGCTTTTCGCCTCTTAATAACCTTAATGTGCACAGCCATGTGAGTGAACACGGTGAATCTGACTGCAGTAAATGTGAAAGATATGAATAAAAATTATGTTTATTCAGCCAGCTCACATACCTGTATTTTCTTCCTGTTTTCGGTCGAAGTCCACAGTAGGCGATTGTCGAGTGCGCGCGATCATTGGTAACTAAGCAACAGTGGAGACTCAGACTGTCAGCTGTCAGCCGATGACGGTGCTGTGTGGTGTTCTAAGAATATCAGCTCAAATGGATAGTTCATCCGAATCAGATGTTGAACACACGGAGGAGGTTTGATCGCGAGCACGCGAACTCTACAATCGACTACTATGTGTGGACTTCGACCGAAAACAGGAAGTAAATACGGGTATGTGAGCTGGCTGAATAAAGAGATTGTTCCTGCCTTCGCGAAAGCTCGGATCACAGTTGAGACTGATATTATATATTATATATCGGATATATCAGCCCAGGCATCCACGATCCATTGGCAGATAGTGGCGCTGTCTCCCCGTCTTGGTGAACGCGTGTTCACCATCCATATATAAGGCGCTCCGGATTATAAGGCGCACTGTCGTTTTTGGAGAAAATTAAAGGCTTTTAAGTGCGCCTTATAGTGCGGAAAATACGGTACATCTAATGAATGAGTGTTTACTGCTTAGTCATTGACAAAGCTTCAAAAAAGGTGTTTTGACTGTTTTTATGTCAGGTGGTAAAACCAAATAGTGAGTATGGGGCGAAAAGAGCAGGAGAGACGGAAGAGAAAGCAGGCAGCAGCGTCATTGTCGCAGAATGTTGAACATATGTTAAAAAAACTGGCATACAGGGTAAGGTTGTTATACATAACCTATAACATTTGATAGCTAACAGTCGTCAACCCCACCGGAGCAGAAGGTAGCTGAGGTTGTTCCTGTTATACAGTGAATTTTCTATCTAAGATCTATAACCCACAAAATGATAAAAACACCAAAATATTTGTACTTTATGTTATAGGCTAGGCTAAACTGCTTCTAATCATACATATAATTCATGTGAAACTAATATTTTTTTGTTATTAATATCATTTTTCTTTTATTTTTTTTATGTACCTTGATTGTCTTCCAAAAAGTATGAAGCCAACTGTTACTGGATAACAGGAACATATAACTTTGTGGTGATTTTTTTGTAGGGAAGTTATGGTTATCCATGCCAAATAATATACGTGTATTTTAGATAATGAAACAGTTGGATTCACTTTACACTACATCACTGACCAATGTGTATACTGTATATTTACAGATGATTCACAACAGCTCAGAGAAGGTCAAGGTGAAATGCGACAGCTCAGAGAAGGTCAAGGTGAAATGCGACAGCTCAGAGAAGGTCAAGGTGAAATGCGACAGCTCAGAGAAGGTCAAGGTGAAATGTGACAGCTCAGAGAAGGTCAAGGTGAAATGCGACAGCTCAGAGAGGGTCAAGGTGAAATGCGACAGCTCAGGGAAGGTCAAGAGGACCCATACCCTGTCATGGAAGGTCAGGAGATATTTAATGATATAGGATTTTTCATTCAGGCCACAAAATCGGCTGAAGAAATCTTAGAGAGTGTGCGTAAGATGTCTGATGGCCAGAAATACCATTTACTCAGGAACCACAACAAGCCTTCTAAAAACTTCATTTTTCCAACAAAAATTCCTTGCTGGCTGCAATAGGGCATTCAAACCGGGTGGTTGGAGGAATATGGCTGGTGGTTGGTGTATAGTTCCAACATTGATGGTCTCTTCTGTGTGTGCTGTGCCCAGTGTGTCAATACCAAAGAGAGAAAAAAATGGGAGTGTTAGTAAATGCCCCATTCACAAAATGGCACAAGAAAAGCATGGTAATAGGCAGCCATTCAACAAAAGCATATCACTTGGCTGCAGTTGAAAATGCTCAGTTGTTTCTCCAGTCAGTTGAAAAACCTCAGACCCAAATCTCTGTCCTTATGGACAGTAAGAAGAAAGCCAATATCAAAGAAAACAGGCACATACTCAAGTCTGTAGCAGAGAGTGTACTATACTGTGGTCGCCAGTGCATTGCACTTAGAGGTACATCTGAGAAGCAGAATTCTACTGGCAATCCTGGAAACATTTTGGCCCTGATGAAACTACTTGCAAACCTTGATAAGAAGCTGAAGCAGCACATGGAACGGCCAAAGCTCAGAAATGCCACCTACCTCTCCCCACAAACCCAAAATCAGATGATTGACGTGATAGGAAAGCGATTAATTCAGGCCCAGATTGTGGACGAGGTAAAAAATGCACAGATCTATACAGTCATGGCTGATGAGGTGACATCCCATAATGTAGAGCTGATGCCATTGTGTGTAAGGTTTGTGGACAAAGACCTGGCTCTCTGCCATGAATCACTGGCAGCCACATTGCAACCGCAATTAAGGATGTGTTGAGTCACCTCAACATAGAGATTGGTAATTGCAGAGGCCAGGGGTATGATGGTGCCAGCAACATGAGCAGTGAAAATGTTGGTGTTCAGGCTCTGATCAAGAAGGACGCACCTAAAGCAGTGTACATGCACTGTAATGGGCATTGCCTGAACCTTGTCATTGCACGCTCCTGTGCTCTTCCAGTTGTGCGCAACATGATTGACAAGATGAAGTCTACCATCATATTCTTCCAGAGGTGGACAAAGTACACAACTTCCTTACTTGAGTAAAAGTACAGATACTACTGGTCAAATAGTACTCCGTTACAAGTAAAAGTTGTAAAGACTGATTTTTACTTAAGTAAAAGTACAGAAGTACTCATTTTTAAAAGTACTTAAGTATCAAAAGTAAAAAGTAAATATCAATGCTTTTTTTTTTATTATTGTTGTATGTAATTCTTACAGTTCCTCATGCCTCTGAAGCAACCTAGTCTACCAGTAGTATCTGTGGAATTAAGAGCTCTTAGAATGCTATAAAACCTATAGAAATTAAACAACTGAACTAACAAAAAAGACCAAAATCATATTCATTTTTAATCATATTAAATTTAACACTCCTACCACCCCAACAAAAGAAGTACACAACAATCTATGTGTATCCATTCATGCACATTTGAATCAAGTGGTCTATAAAAATACAACATGCTTTAAAAGCCAGGTGCTACACAACCATAGCTGGATAACTACCCAACAGCAATACTGTTTTAACAAACAGCAAAACAGAAAGACCTGTTTGCCATGGATGCGCGCACTGCGCCGATGATTCTATTTTACCATTTCTTTATCCATTTTACCACCAGTTAATTAGTGTTTAAAGAAAATTATGAAAAATTGCCAGACTTAACAACACGTGACCCAAGAGTGATTACTGTCTGTCACCTGCAAAAAACCAATCACGTTTTAGAGATGAAAAAAAAAATCATCCACTGACTGACGTTACTACTTTCTACTCAAGGACCTTGACAGAAATGTAGTGGAGTAAAAAGTATGATATTTGTCTTTCAAATGTAGTGAAGTAAAGTAAAAAGTTTCCAGAAAAAATAATACTCAAGTAAAGTACAGATACTCAAAAAGTGTACTTAAGTACAGTACTCAAGTAAATGTACTTCGTTACTGTCCACCTCTGTATTCTTCACCTACAGCCCAAAGAGGGAACAACTACTCATGGAGGTTGTACATAAGGATACACACTCTATGGGTCAGAGGAAACCACTGATTGACATTTGTCACACAAGATGGGCAGAAAGACATGACGCATACAGCCACTTTTATAGTGCCTTCGTCTTTATTATTAAGGCTCTAGAAGTCATCGCACTTGGTCTCCATACAGAAGATTACAGCCAAGATGTCACCACTGGATCGCAGGGCAAGTACAAAGCAGAGGCCTATACCCAACAAACACAGAACGTTGGCACAACGTAACCAACCTTCTAACAACGTTTTAACAACGTGGCCAAAAGGTTGCTTTTAACTACGTTGTGTGGTGAAGGTTGTTACGGCGTTGTCACAATGTTGATATTGAACAACCGTTCAGGGCCGTTGCTTAAGGTTGTGTCTAGGGTGTCTGGACAACCACTGGACAACATATGTACTCGTCACCGCCCTAAAGTGCGTAAATCAGCCTTTTAAATTTCAACCAACCGCTGGGCTCATTGTGTTGTCTCATTCATCATCCAGCAAGGATATGTGAGAATTGCGTTTAATTTACCTCAGCTAAATAAGATACGGACTTATACAAACACAACCTACAACTTCCTTGTCTAATGTGATATTTATTTGAACATCTTCTGGTCAGGTATGACAAATATTTAACTTTATGCCAAAAGTTAAAAGCCATAAGCTAAAATGACTTATCATTGACTAATAATGAGTAATTGATTTCAGCTCTCCTTGAACAGGCAGCGACTTAAGCATTGCACGTTAATGTTTTTTCCTTGGAAACTGTTTGTAAAAATGTTTGTAACCGCTCGCACACCTGTTTATTTTTCATTTGATCTGTCGTCTCATTCGTTTGCTAGATTTGATCATGTCTGCTCATGCTAAACGTTAGTCACTCCCATATAATATGTTTTTTTTCTCACAAATTTATGTCTTTTATTCTTGGAAGTGCAATTTGATTACCATATGCTTAATAAAGTTGAATTAGCTAACCTTTGTCGTTTTTACTCTTTTAAAGTGTACACTTGGTGTTGATTATTAATTTATTGTTACTAATGATAAACACTATTTAAAAAAGTAACGTTATATAATTATCTAACATATGACTAATTTAAAGTAACAACAGTTACTTTTGCTCTCGGGGGTCCCCCTACAGTTGGGAAACAGTATTGTCCTCTACTACTGTCGTAAACTCTGTCATTCTACATGCACGTGCATTTGTTGACAACCATGATAGCCCTGAACACTGTAGGAGGAGGTCACATGCAGGTTTCTGCTTGCGTCGCGTGTGAAATGTCTTCATCCCAGGTACAGTGGCATATATTTCAGCATGTCATATGAATATAATTTCATGGGTTTTATTTTTTTCTAACGACAAATGATCGCGATGCTCACGTTTACAAGCCAGCGTCATTATAGTAGCCTAGTCTCTTGGTTACCGTTTTACTGAATCTATATGATACTTCAATGCAATGTTTGAGTGGTAGATAATAACCATATATAGTCTATATTATAATATCAAGCTACCATAAATTAATCTGCAAATTTTACAAATCGATTTGCATTATAGCTTGGCAAGAAAAATATTCTAAAAAGCAACACATTTGAGTTCGACTTTTGTTGAGGTAAGTTAGTCATGCACTGAACAACACAACAACCCTTCATGTTTGTAGAATCTAATCACACGGAAGTATTGCACAAGAACAACATGAGGGTGCAAATTCCTCATCCGAAAAAATTGCAACAAGAATCCCGTTTGCTATGAACACAATGATAATATTAATAATATTCCTCCTTTATTTGTACATGTTGAGTAAACTACACTTTTTAGGTCAAACATTTGCTATTTGCATTTCATCAATTGAAAAGTTCAAATCAGAACGAAAATGCTAGCGATAGGTAACCATCAAAAACTAGAATATCGTTTACTAGCAACCAGATTGATAATTCGCTGCTCTACTATCATTACTTGATTCATGAAGATAAACGGAGGATAAGATAGCTTCTGTAACATACTCAGGCAGACCAAAAAAACAAAGAGATAGTATGCAAACAATATAACTTACTTACTAGTCCAAAAGCATGACAGCCAAGTCCGCATTGGTCGGGCACCCCTCCTCCTCCTTCAGCTTACGCCAGTGAGAAAACGCTGGCCCAATGTTGATCCTCGTTCTGCCTTTAACGCGATCACTTTCTCTTTTTCTCTTTTTGCTTTGCTCCGATAAAACCTTTGCTTTCTTGTTTTTCTGTGGTGCTTCGGCCATGACTATAACATTTGGCTCGCACGTCCGATTTTAAGGAAGTGGGGGTGGTGGTGGTGGAAGTGACGTATATGCCGTAAAGCAGTCGAATTTTGTAGTTCTCTTTGTTCGCCGGTTACTACCAGAAACCCGAAGTTTAAAAGTACGATTAAAAACGCTATAGACCCCGTCAGGCTATGGCAGACCTGTCATTCAACCTATTGTAAGTCGATGTACCATCACAAGAGACTTGGAAATATATTATGAAGATTGAAAAGTTACCTGTTGTTACTTTAAAATTAACCACAAAACATAACATGGTAAATGAGGGATATCTATATCTAGCATATTAAAACGTAATTGTCAGAATGTCGTCTCTCAGTTGCTGAATGTCGCGCAACAACGTCGCTACAGCCCTGCCGCGTCTTACAATTCTACGTTGTTACAATGTTGCGAGCACGTAGACAGCGGCGTTGCCCTAGCAGAAATGCAACGTGCCACAGACGTTGCCACAACGTAAATGAGTCTATCTATTTATAACATGTTTGCAGAGTTTAACAATGTAGCCAATCACAGACATTTGTTGATTTCTTGAACGTAATGGCCAATCAGAAGCATTTAAGATAGAATCTCCTCACCGCTCAAAATTGACTTTTTGTTCAGTGCCGAATTCTGCATGCTGGCAAATCAATATTATGAAAGATTCATTGTACAGTCAGTTTCATTGATAATAACAGAGATGTCAGCTTTTAAGGATGGGAGAAATCCGTCCCGTGCAGGTTTCTAATGTAGACTTTAAAAACAAACGATAACGTCATATTTACATATTAACAGTAGCTTAGGCTGTAATCTAGTGTATGTGAACCTTTTTGCAAAAAAGTGCATTTTCGGACAAGTTAATGGACAAATTAATTAAATATAGTAAACATTTCCTAAATAGGCCTGTGACTGTATACATCTTACATTTTATGAAATAGTACCATTAGTTAAAAATAAAGTTTAAAATGCTTCCTTTTCGCATATTTCATTAACCTTTCGGAAATAATTTTTTTTTGTCATCATTCATAATTTCATGTTAAAATAATATATAGATGCACTACCCTCTTCAAAATAAAGCTGATATATTGTTAGCATTCATAGATTTCATGTTTAAAAATGTTAATGATGTTATTGTTGTGCTTGTTTTATTTCTCAGGAAGAGACAAAGCTGCGTGCAAGATTTCTTCCATAAAAAGGACGTCACCGTTTGCACGCCCCAGAATATTTGTTAGAGTATCTGCCTTTTTTGTTATTAATTTTTTATCTGTTACTTGAACTGAGTGAAGTTATTCAAATTAGTAACAAAGTCCCCCAACTTTTTTTGCACTGTTTAGGTTGGGCAGTATTTATGTTGGACTTTGCTCCTTTAAACTAAAGGTAGCATTTTAGGTGTTCTTTGCTCTGTATTGGGCAGTGTTTATGTTGGACTTTGCTCCTTCAAACTACTTAATGTCTTCATATTAATGTATTTTTTGCACAGTGTTTGGCAGAATTTATGTGACAATGTCACATGATCCACTAAAGTGTTGTTTGCATTTTAATTCTGGCACTTTATTTTTTATACTGAGAATTTTTTTTATACTGAGTATTTTTCAGAAAATTAATTAATAAAAGTTTGAAATACTAATGGTAATAAGTTGTACTTATTATTTATTGGAAATTTTGCCAATGGATAAATCAGCTAATCCAAAAAATATGCATTAGATTAATCAAAAATATAATCGTTAGATTAGTCGACTAATCGTAGAAATAATCGATAGATTAATCGACAACAAAAATAATCGTTAGATGCAGCCCTAAAGTGTAGTGCAGAGACAGATAAGGAAGACAGACGGTGGAAGTGACACCCATGTCCTTTTCCGGTAACAGACATCTCTGTGAATCAAGCTCTTTTTTTCCCCTCCTTTGCCACAAAATTCCATAAACTGTTGTCCATTTTAATTTGCAGCTCATGCTTGGTAAAGTTACGGTCTCATTCTGTTTTGTTTATATTATGCTCCCTGTTTCGGTTTGCCATAGTTATGTCTGCTAGTTTGTTTCCATAGTTACTTATGAGTTCCACATCTGGGGCTCGTTCTTCATACGTTGCTTAAAACATCCGAGATCAAATGAGACATCCATGATAATACCATCGTGCTAATCATGATCCGGCTAATTGGGTTCTTCGAACACTCCTGTTGTTTATGATTAGTATCGCTGGATTGAGTTATCTGAGATAACTGCGCGTTCATGCGTTGGTTTAAAAGGGGACATGTATCGATAGGAGAAACAGTGATCAGCAACGCTGCTATAGAGTGCAGAAGTTATGACGTCACTTTGTAGGGCAACTTGGAAGCTAGCGGCGCATGGGTTCCCTCGATCGAAAAGCTATGCATTTTCCCCACAGACTTTTGGAAAATCGCAAAAAATAAGATCTGTGTTCAACAAAGAGTTGTGACCCTTACACGTTTTGTCTATCAAGATAATCTTTACAAGGTAATCCAAAATTTATACATTTTGAAGCCTAAATAAAGCCGTCAGATATAAAATGATAATGGTAAAAAGTTTAAAAAACCACAAGCAGGTTATAACTGGTGTGTTTTATGTCATAGATCAAAACGTGAAAATATTAAGAGGCTTTGTTAACCACAGACCTTATTTCAGACGATTTAGCAAAAACCCATTCAAAAAACCCATAGACTTTAGGGCGAGGGAACCAGAAGTGCTAAAATGCTAACTCACTTCGGCGTTTTGGCCTACAAAGTGGCGTCATAACTTCGGCACTCTATTGGCTGTTCAGCATGGCCAAAGAACATGCCCAGTTTTTCTCCCAAGCAGAACAAGAGCTTTTAATGGAAGGTTATGCCGAATTTGAGTCTTTAATTAAAACGCCAGGGAACACCTCAAAGTGTGCAAAAGCCAGGAGAGAGGGCTGGCAAAAGTAGCAGATAAATTAAATGCATTTGTGGTGGCCATGTTAGATGTTTTAATAACTTATTATTATTATTTATTTATTTTATTTTAATCAGTTCATAATTACTTTGTTCGTTGTCATGTCAGAGTCACCACACTATAGTGAACATGGTGAAAGTGAAGTACAAAAAATTTCTACATAATGGTAATTTTTACTATGGTAATTTTTACTATGGTAATGGTAATGCCTACTAGTCTCTTTTAAAAAGGCACTGTTAAATAAATGATTGTCTGTTTATAAAAGCAACCAAGAAAAAGGCTGAGAAAAAACAGATGCTCCTGCACCGGCAGAAGAGCTGACCCTTGGGTTGAATGTGAATTGATCTGTTGTGAAGGGCATCCCTGGGTTCAGCTCTTCCAAACCCACATCCAGGGACCAGTAGCAGCAACACCTTCCTTACTGGTAAATGAGATTTAAATTCTCTTAGTACACTGTGAAATAATTTGTTGCTGCATTAAATTAAGTAGGCCTCTAATCCAAATTGGCTGGTATAGTCATTTCAACGGTTAAATCTTGAGTAATGATAAATTGCTTTGACTTGTGAAAGTAAAAACTGATAAACGTATGTTAAAGGAGAACTCCGGGCAATTTTTAAGTTAATCTTGATCGTTAGACGTTTGTGAGTACTGTCTATAGAAAAAAAAAACGAACCGGATTGGTCCTTGCGACGCGGAGCTGCGACAGCGAATGCCCAGAGCTCCCACTCAGCTAAAACGGCAGCTATGGGGGCATATACATAAAGAGCGTTTTTGTGCCTCTTAACAGACACAAAATGCAATTAAAATGTCTGTCCAACATGAACAGGGGCCTTACATGTGAACAAGATGCGTTTAGCAACTTAGCCATTGTTTAAATTCACCTAAATAGTGTTTTAGACGGCAAGCTAGTCTCGCGCTGAAGTCCCGTGGGAACTCAGTTGTGACAGGTGTCGTGCCAAGGTACTTACCCCTGAAAGGAAGTGTATCCCCGGTCGCGGGAGCGCGCTCGCATTCAGCAGAAGGTGGGCCATTGGTTTGAACAAAGTAAATTAAACTATAACACGTGAATTGTTTAAGTTATAGTTTTACTATTGTTTTATCAACGATGTTTAGCACGTGGCCCATCTATCAAAATAAATTATTTTACTCTTCTGTAAGCTAACGATCGAACTTCATTGCACTGAATTGAGAACGTCTCGGTTACGTATGTAACCCTCGTTCCCCGAGTAGGGAACGGAGACGTTCCGTCGGATGACGACGATTGGGGTTTCGCTTAGAAGCCTATCATCTTCGAGTATTACAAAACAATGGCAAGAAAATGCCATGGGTCTGCGGAATTTGCATAGCGTAACTCCGCCCCACGCTGGGGGTATATAAGGAAGTACGCTGGCATAACGCAGTCATGTTTTCCTGCTGAGGAGCCGAGACTGAACGTCTCCGGTTACGTATGTAACCTTAGTTCCCTGAAGGAACGAGACGCTGCGTGGAAAACGCTGCGGGAACGCTTCTTGCGTTGTGCTTCATGAAACCAGTATGAAATCAGTCCAATGGCGAGACGGAGCGTCATAGGCGGGTGACGTCATCGACCAGGAAACTATAAAGCACCCCAAAATCACACACGCGCCAGCTTCTGGAAAAAGTCTGAAGCAAGTGATCTCGGGCATGCAGGGAGTATAGCAAAGACACGCAGCGTCTCGTTCCTTCAGGGAACTAAGGTTACATACGTAACCGGAGACGTTCCCTATCAGGAACTCGAGCTGCGTGGAAAACGCTGCGGGAACGCAAATACCCACGTCGCCATACGAGCAAGTGTTCGCAGTTTGAAATCAGAGCGCACAAGCTGACGAAAGCACCTGCGCCCCTGGAGTGGAGCCAAAGTCAAGTTGGTAAAACTTTACGAAAGTATGCGGCGAGGACCAGCCTGCCGCATCACAAACATCTTGGAGTGAAACTCCTGACAAGAGAGCTTTAGAAGCAGCCATACTCCGAGTAGAGTGAGCTCGTGCAGCCAAAGGTGAAGGCTGACCAGCGGACTCATAAGCAAGTGAAATGGCCTCAACCACCCACTTGCTCATCCTCTGCTTAGACACTGGAGACCCCTTCTTAGGTGGTCCGAAACAAACGAACAACTGTTCAGACTTTCTCCACAGGGCAGCTCTGTGGACATAAGCGTCTAAGGCCCTAACAGGGCAGAGCAGATTGAGTTTCTCTTGGTCTGACGTCAGAAAAGGAGGAGGACAGAAAGCTTGCAGCACAACAGGCCTAACAGGATTAGTTGGGACCTTAGGAACGTAACCCGGTCTAGGGTGAAGGAAAGCTTTTACCATGCCGGGTGAGAATTCCAAGCATGAGGGAGAAACCGAGAGAGCTTGAATATCCCTGATTCTTTTCAAAGAGGAAATAGCAAGTAAAAAGATGGTTTTGAGAGTAATAAACTTCTCAGAAACTTCTTCAATGGGCTCGAATGGAGCAAGGGAGAGGCCCTGTAATACTATGGCCAGGTCCCAAGTCGGCACCCTCGTGCGAGCTGCTGGCCTCAGCCTCAAAGTGCCACGAAGGAAACGTGATATCAGTGGGTGTCTCCCTAGAGAGGCTCCACTTAAAGGGACATGGTAAGCAGATAAGGCCGCCACGTACACCTTCAGTGTGGAGTGGGATAACCCCGTAGAGAAACGCTCCTGCAGGAATTCCAGCACTGCACCCACCGGGCAGTTAACTGGGTCTAGCAGATGTTCTCTACACCAAGAAGTGAAAAGCTTCCACTTCAAGGCATATAATTTCCTAGTGGCCAGAGCTCTGGAGTGAAGGATGGTCTCAACGACCTCAGTCGAGAGACCGGCTTCTATAAGCTGGGCCCCCTCAGGGGCCAAGCCCATAACTTCCACAACTCTGGGCGGGGTGAAAAATCGACCCGCTTGCCTGAGAGAGAAGGTCCGTCCTGATCGGAATCTCCAGAGGAGAGCCGTCGAGGAGATATATTAGGTCCGCAAACCATACTCGGGCCGGCCAGTACGGGGCTACCAAGAGTAGACTGACCCCGTCCCAGCGAACCCTCTCCAGAACTCCTGGGAGCAGAGCAATCGGGGGAAATGCGTACAGACGTGACCTCGGCCACGGCTGCACCATAGCGTCCAACCCCAATGGGGCTGGATGACTCAGACAGAACCACAGTGGACAGTGTGTTGTCTCCCTGGACGCAAATAGGTCTACCTCGGCACGACCGAAATGATTCCAAAGGAGCTCCACCACCTCGGGGTGGAGTCTCCATTCCCCGGGCCTCGGCCCCTGCCTCGACAGGAAGTCTGCCCCCTGATTTAAGTACCCCGGGATATAAATCGCCCTCAATGAAAGAAGCTTCCCCTGGGACCACAGGAGGATCTGGCGAACCAGCTTGTATAACGGGCGCGAACGCAGCCCTCCCTGGTGATTTATGTAGGAGACCACCGATGTGTTGTCTGACCGGACAAGAACATGATGGCCTCTCAGGTCTGGGAGAAAGTGTTTCAGAGCCTGAAACACTGCCAACATTTCTAAACAATTTATATGCCATGAGAGATGGTGATCCTGCCACAGACCCTGAGCTGGGCGACCACTCATGATCGCCCCCCAGCCCGTGAGGGATGCATCCGTCGTTAGCGTTACACGACGACAAGGAGCTCCCAACACGGGACCCTGGGACAGGAACCAAGGTTCTTTCCACATGGCCAAGGCGCGAAGACACCGTCGCGTAACCTTGATCATGCGGAGCGGGTTTCCCCTTGAACCCCTTGGTCCTGAGCCACCACTGCAACGGTCTCATGTACAACAGGCCACAAGGTGTAACGTTGGACGCTGCTGCCATCGGACATAACAGTCTCTGAAACTGTTTCACAGTGAGCGACTGGCCTAGCTTCACTTGTTTGACGGCCGTGAGAATCGAAGCGATACGAGCAGGAGACAGGCGAGCCCGCAACGTCGTTGACTCCCAAATTACACCCAGAAAGGCGGTACTCTGTAGTGGAGATAGCACACTTTTCTTGGTATTGAGCCTCAACCCCAATCTCTTGATATGAGCGAGAGCGACATCTCGATGTCGAACCGCCTGAAGCTCCGATTGAGCTAGAATCAACCAATCGTCGATATAATTTAAAATGCGGATGCCCTGGAGTCGCAGCGGAGCCAGAGCTGCATCCATGCATTTCGTAAATGTTCTGGGAGAGAGAGCTAGGCCGAACGGAAGAACCCAATATTGGTATGCTTCGCCCCCGAAAGCGAACCTCAGGAACTTCCTGTGTTGTGGAAGGATGGACACGTGGAAGTAAGCGTCCTTTAGATCTATCGTGACAAACCAGTCCTCGGATCTGATTTGTGACACGATCTGTTTGAGTGTAAGCATTTTGAACTTGAGCTTCCCTACTGTTCGATTTAGCAGGCGCAGATCTAAAATTGGACGCAACCCCCCATCCTTCTTCGGAACTATGAAGTACCGGCTGTAATAACCTGACTCCCTGCTGGGAGGGAGAACTCGTTCTATAGCCTCCTTGAGCAGAAGAGTTTTTACCTCCTGTTCCATTACCAGAGCCTGCTCGGGGCCCACCACTGTGGGTAGGACCCCCCTGAATCGAGGTGGACGAGACCTGAACTGTATAGCGTAACCTTTTTCGACTGTCTGCAGGACCCACTGAGATACGTTTGGAAGGCTTTTCCACTCTGCCAAAAAATCTACTAAGGGTACCAGCCTCTCGAGGCTGGCCTCTGGAATAGTTGGCGCTGCAGACACAGTGCCCTGTAACAGCGCACCGGCAGGGAACAACTGGTCTGACAGCTTTAGATCCCTCCTCGGAGGGAGCGAGCGCCCCTCGGGAAAACGCTCGCTGGGACCGTCCACGCCCCGGCACGAAGGCGGGGTTGGCAGAACGGGCCCCTGAGGGCACCGAGAGAGAATGGGCGCCGTAAAAAGAGGCGAACACCTTTCCCTCACGGTGGGGACGACCCTCAGCATCCTGACTGGGGCGTCAGGATTTCTTCGACGAAGCCTTTTTGGCGATAATAACTGTCCTCAGATCAGCCTTACCCCTCGAAGACTTCGCCTGAGAGCGCCGCGTCCCCTGCCAGCTTTGCTGAGGAGGAGCACGAGACGCGACACTCTGTTTTTGTTGCGCCCTATGTGAGGAGCTAGTCGTCGGCTGGGACTGCCCCCGCCCAGCAGCCCCAGAGACATGAACACGAAGAGGGAGGAATTTTTGGAGCGCCGCTGCCTGCTTTTTCTCTTCTTGAAACCTCTCGATGACAGAATTTACAGAGTCACCGAAGAGGCCAGCAGATGACAGCGGGGCGTCCAGCAGAAAATTTTTCTCTTTATCTTTCATATTAGAGAGATTTAACCATAAATGTCTCTCCGTGGCCACCAGGGCTGCCATAGAACGGCCCACTGATTTGGCCGTCTCCTTGGTGACACGGAGAGATAAATCTGCTGCCTGACGAAGCTCTCTGATAACATCAGCTCTAATTTCCTCCCCTTCACTCACATCTTTTAGTAGATCAGCCTGATAAGCCTGCAAAATGGACATAGTATGCAGGCATGCTGCTGCTTGACCTGCCGACGAATAAGCTTTGCCCACCAGCGCCGAGGTATTTCTTAAAGGCTTGGTGGGCAAAGCCGGTGTCTTAAATGATGATGCTGACTCAGGAGAAAGATGGCTAGCGATCGTTTCTTCAGCTTTAGGCATCGCACCATAACCGTGAAATTTAGCACCAGTAATATTAGAATACGTGGAGGTTTGCTGACTAAACACACGGGAAGACACAGGTCTCTTCCAGGACCTCGACACCTCGGTGTGGAGGTCTGGGAAAAAAAGGTAGACACCGGCGTGGAGGCATAGCACGGGAAGGCAAAAATCTTTCATCTAGCTTACTTTTAGATCTAGACTCCTGCCTATCAGCTGGCCACTCAATGCTTAATTTTTTAACAGCTCGAGTGAGCACCTCCATAAGCTCCTCACTAGCAGGAAACTGAAGTGACGAGTCCCCAGTCTCTAAAGTATCAACGCTTTCAATATCCAGCTCCTCAGAACTGGATAATTGAAGCACTGGTGCCTCAATCTGGTCGGAAGAAACCGCAGCGCGTGCTTCCGAAACCAGATCTGAGGCACTGGATCTAACAGGTAAAGGCTGAGATAAGGCAGAGCCCGTCTCAAACCCCGCTGTTAGATCCATTTGCGATCCCCACGACAGGCGTCGCCGCTCTGCCTCGACAGAAGCGGGACCCGAGCCGCGGGGAGCGCGCACCGAACCACTCTCCTCGAAGAGTGATCGGCGGGAGCGAAGCGTTCTAAGGGGAAAACGCTCGCAATGCACACAATCAGCCCCCTCGAGAGCTGACTGGGCATGCTGCACTCCCAAACAAACAACACATAAGTCGTGTGTATCCCCGCCAGTAAGATAACGAGAGCAGGGAGGAACACACTTCTTACATTGCTGTTCGCTCGTCATGATATAGATATATATATATATATATGTGAAATATAGTTTTATATATAGTGAAAAACTCCTGCCTAGTAGCAACTAAGGACAGACAAAAACACTTTCAGACAATGATTTCACACAGAGCGCTTTGCTGAAGACAACAGAAGCTGGGGCGTGTGTGATTTTGGGGTGCTTTATAGTTTCCTGGTTGATGACGTCACCCGCCTATGACGCTCCGTCTCGCCATTGGACTGATTTCATACTGGTTTCATGAAGCACAACCCAAGAAGCGTTCCCGCAGCGTTTTCCACGCAGCTCGAGTTCCTGATAGGGAACTCGGGCATTTCCAGCGGAACAGCGGAAGTGGCCATAAGACGGAACGTCTCCGTTCCCTACTCGGGGAACGAGGGTTACATACGTAACCGAGACGTTCCCCATCGTTGTCACTCCGAGTTCCGTCAGATGACGACGATTGGGGTTACCAGTCTAATCCCGCCACCTTCACAGCTGTCTTCCAGTGCCCTGCGTAAATCTGAGATCCCTGCCGTGAAAACTTAGCACGGATGAAGGACTCCTATTTAGCACAGGAATACCAAGGTACACTGGGAAGCATATCTCAGTAGAAATATGCAAACACACTGCCTGCCCGAAGGGAGGACTTACAGAATACACATATGACCCGGAGGGATGCATATGGAAGAACACTGGAGTGTCCAGCCCGCAGGGTGGAATCTTTCAACTCCAGGGTGGCAAGGTGACTTGCCGAGGGAAAGACGCATGCTCAGAGAGACTAACAGTGGATACACATGTGGGGGTCGCCAGGGGGGGAACCATGCACATGGGGCACCTGGCCAACACGAAAGCTTCCAGCGGCATAACTCTGGTGTTGACGTCAACAGCGCTGGAGGAACTCAGGGTTTCTCGGGGAAACTCACCTGAGGAGAATATCGCACTGATCCAGTCCGTGGAGTGGAATGGCGAGCAAGCGAAGACACCAGAGCTGATCCTAACACTGGCTAGTTGAAGCGAGTACATGGGAGGATACTGGCTCCACTCGGAGATTACAGAATCTTGCGAATGTGTTGGGTGTCGCCCAGCCTGCAGCTCTGCAGATGTCTGCCAGCGAGGCGCCATGCGCTAGAGCCCAAGAGGAAGAAACACTCCGTGTGGAGTGTGCCTTCACACCAAGGGGGCATGGTCGACCTTACTGCTGGTAAGCCAAAGCAATGGTGTCCACTATCCAGTGAGACAGCCTTTGCTTTGAGAGAGCCTTTCCTTTCAGCTTCCCACCATAACAGACAAAGAGCTGGTCTGAGGTCCTGAAACACTGCGTCCTGTCTACGTAAGCGCGGAGGGCGCGTACTGGACAGAGCAGTGCCAAGGCTGGGTCTGCCTCCTCCGGGGGCAGCGCTTGCAGGTTCACTACCTGATCTCGAAAAGGAGTGGTAGGAACCCTGGGCATGTATCCAGGCCGGGGTCTCAGGATCACGTGAGAGTTAGCCAGCCCAAACTCCAGGCACGCATCGTCTACTGAAAAAGCCTGCAGGTCCCCTACCCTCTTCACAGAGGCCAGTGCAATCAGGAGCACTGTCTTCATTGACAGGAACTTAAGCTCCACTGATTGCAGAGGCTCAAAGGGAGCACTCTTCAGGGCAGTTAAGACCACTGAGAGGTCCCAAGAGGTTACGAGAGGAGAGCGAGGAGGATTCAGTCTCCTTGCGCCCCTCAGAAACCTGATGATCAGGTCGTGCTTCCCGATGGACTTACCATCAATAAGGACATGATGGGCGGCAATGGCGGCCACATAAACTTTCAGAGTGGAGGGAGACAGCCTTCTCTCCAACCCATTTTGAAGGAATGAAAGCACAACGCTGATAGGGGAAGTACTGGGGTCTTCTTGGTGAGAAGAGCACCAAGAGACGAAGAGGTTCCACTTCAACTCGTAGAGGTGTCTCGTGGACGATGCTCTCGAGGAAGTGATGGTAGCCACCACCGCTGGTGGAAGGGTACTCAAACCTGCCTCGTCCCGTCGAGAAGCCACACATGTAGGTTCCATAGATCGGGACGAGGGTGCCAAAGGGTGCCCCGTCTCTGAGAAAGGAGGTCCTCTCTCAGAGGGATAGGCCAGGGAGGGGCTGAAGCGAGGAGCATGAGGTCTGAAAAACAAGTCCGGGTGGGCCAATGGGGCGCAACCAGAAGGACCTGCTCGTTGTCCTCCCTGATCTTGCACAGGGTCTGTGCGAGAAGGCTCACTGGGGGAAACGCATACTTGCGGAGGCCCCGCGGCCAGCTGTGCGCCAGTGCATCCGTGCCGAGCGTGCCCTCGGACAGGGAGTAAAACAGAGGGCAATGGGAAGAGTCGTGGGAGGCAAACAGATCTACCTGTGCGTCGCCGAACTGTTCCCAAATCAGCTGGACCGTCTGGGGATGGAGTCGCCATTCTCCAGAGAGAGGCTGAATCCGTGAGAGCTCGTCGGCTGCACGGTTCAGGTCTCCGGGAATGTGGATAGCACGAAGCGACCTCAGATGCTTCTGACTCCATAGGAGGAGGTGGCGAGCGAGTTGTGACATACGGCGAGAGCGTAGACCACCTTGATGGTTGATGTACGCTACGGTCACGGTATTGTCCGTACGGACCAGTACATGCTGGTCTTTGAGCATGGCTTGAAAGCGACACACGGCCAATGTACTGCCAACAACTCGAGGCAATTGACATGTCATAGGCGCTGGGGTCCTGTCCAGGAGCCCGCGGCAGCATGTCCATTGCACATGGCCCCCCAACCCGTGGCTGAGGCATCCGTTGATACAACAACATGCCTGGAAACTTGAACTAGGGGCACTCCGGCCCGTAGAAAGTTGAGGTCTGACCAGGTTGAGAGGGTTTGACGACAGGTCGGGGTAACTGGTACCCAGAGCCTGCCTGAGTGCAATGCCCACCTCGGGACTCGGTCGCGGAGCCAGTGCTGAAGCGGTCTCATATGAAGCAAACCCCGCGGAGTGGCGGCCGCTGCGGATGCCATATGCCCCAGGAGCCTCTGAAATAACTTCAGTGGAACCGCATTCTTGCTTTGGACTTGGCGCAGGCAAGTCAGCAGTGACTGTGCGCGCTCGCTCGTAAGCTGCGCGGACATGGCGACCGAGTCTATTTCCATACCGAGAAAGAGATCCTCTGCACGGGGCAAAATTAGCTCTTCTCCCAGTTGACCTGAAGGCCCAGACGAGCTAGGTGCCGAAGCACTAGGGCTCTGTGTTTGCAAACCTGGCCTCGAGAGTGAGCTAGGATAAGCCAGTCATCGAGAAAGTTAGGATGCAAACCCCGTGTAACCGGAGAGGCACAAGGGCTGCCTCGACGACCTTCTTAAGGACGCGAGGGGACAGAGCTAACTCGAATGTGGGAACAGCGTACTGGTATGCCTGCCGCTCGAAACAACCCGTAGAACGGCCTGAGTCGAGAACCACTTTTCTAGGCGTGATTTGGGATTTGATGACAATGCAGGCACATCTTTCTTTTGCCCATATCAATTCGATCCTCACAGCCGTGAACAAGATAAAGCTAAGCCAGTCACTGTCAAACAGTTTCAGGACAGTTAGGTCTGATGGCAGCTGCATCATCAGATGTTTGTCATGTGGCAGACTGGTTCACTCTGTACACACCGAGGTCCCAGGTGCTGATGTCTTAGTTGTGCTCACTATGATTTCACACTATACAGGCACTTGTCAGTACGGAGTACTGAATTATAGCTTCCTGGTCATGGACGTCACCACCGATGACGTTCCATCACCCCATTGGACTGATTTTATACGTGCTTCACAACGCAATCACGCAGAGGCATTCACTTAGCATCGCTATGTTGATACAGGCTCTCGTTCCCTTCTCTTTTTCAACTGCATGGTCAGAGATAATTTAGAAATAATGTATTCATAACTCAATGGGAATGTTAGCAAAATATTTCAGACGATTTTTGTTGTTGTTGTTGTTGTTGTTGTTAGGCAACCAATAAAACCTTTGCATCCACAGCATACCGTCTTTTCCTGTCACTGCAGTATCATAATTTTAATAATGTTATTAACCAAATAACTGTATTATTTTGACAGGACATATAACCCATAATGAGATGATGGGAAACCAATCGCAGACGCCTATAGATAAAGTACATAAGTCTAATTATTTTTCTGTCCAAGCTGAATTACATGGGTCTATCATGCAAGGACTTTGTAGTACAAGTACAAACTGCTCTTTGAACGTAATCTCAGAGCAGTCAAATATCACATGCTCATGGAAGAGATGGAAAATAGATCCCAGACCATGAATTTATCAGCATATATGGTTTACTCATGTCTCATTTTAGTTTTATTGAAATGTGTTCTAATAGGAAGCTAAACAGGCATATAGAATTAAATTATTAACCACTTTTTTTATTTCCTACCTCTCCAATCTAATTTCTCATGATGTTTAGCTAATGCTAAATAAAACCATTTTGACTTTTCTTGAAGCTGTAATTAATATGATATCTAAAATGGAAGTAAGCAGGCTTTCATAGATGGTGGTGATAGAGCCAACAGATAAGTGAAGGGAAATGCCTGGTGTTAGTCATAAAGACGAGAAACCATAGAAACGATCGCTGCAGACCAATCCTGAGACTGAACGCATTCGAAAATGCGTTTGGCCGTGAGTAATTTGAATGGAAGCCAGAAAGGGATCGGTTCAACACTCGCAGGACCAGGACTGGCCGTAACCCACCGGATTCTATGGTACAATGAAGTCAGGGCTGTAAAGCCGGACTTCATTTCGGCTGGAGGGATAATCTCAATCGCACCTTTCGCCAGTAAGGAAGCAACTTCCGCTCGCATGATAGGGGCATAACCACCGACCAGCGTGAAGCGGACTCCCCGAAGCGGGGAGGAGATTGTGCGAACTGAATCGCATAGCCGAGCCTGAAGGTCCTAGCGACCCAGCGGGACAGCTGGGGGAGCCGAAGCCACACGCCCAGAACTGCACCAGCGGGGTCATGGGGACCACAGACGTACCCTCGGTGAGGCAGCGAAGCGGCATGACTGGCCCAGACTGGGGAGGCCTAGCGTCCCGGTGTGGGGGCACAGCCATAGACCGCGTCCTGACAGAGGAGACCAGGGAAGGACGTGCGTTCCACTGGGGTCTGTTCTGACAGGGGTCTGGCGACAGAGGGGGACGAGAGTGGCGAGGCTCGTAAGCGGCACACACTGTCATCCGTACACTCTGGCAGCTTAGAGATGGGAGAGTTAGTTCTGTCAACCACATTAAGGGGCCGCTGGCGAGCCAGCGGAAAAAGAAAGGATTATCCCACGGCCCTCCACCGGGGAAGGAGTAGCCCTGCAACCACATCCTGACAGAACTGTAGCCCAACTCTAAGCTGTCCGCGTCAGGAGAGCCGCTTAGCCTGGCATTCAGCGGGCTGCGGGGCCTGAGCAGACTGGGGCGCCTTCCTGCGACCACCTCACGGCGCGGCCCGGAAAAGGCTGCTGCTGGGGCCGGGCGGGAGGGGGCGGAAGTTGCAGGAGGGCGCGTTCGGCGGCGAGCGGACTGAGGCATCTGAGCCGGCGGCAGGGGCAGCAGCTGGCCGCGGGGTCAGAAAAAGTTTTGAAAGCCTCAGTCTGCTTCGGGGCGGCCGAGAACTGTTGGGCAGAGTCCCCGACCGCGCCGCCGAAGAGGCCAGCCCGGGATACGGGGGAGTTTGAGGAAGCGTGTTCACTCAGCCTCGCGCACATCACCAGGTAGGCCAATGTCTGGACACCACCTGACCCAGGGAGCATGTGGTCACCTTCATCTGTCATAGAGCGAGAACGGTGACGGCACGCACCTATTAGATGAGTCCTGAATCAGCCCCGCCCTCGTGCATGAGAATGCAATGAGGCGGCAGCCTGCCCCGCAGCTTCTGTAGGAATTGCCTAGACAAAACCTACAGGCATTGGAGGGGTGCTTAGGGTCGCCACGCCAGGTGGAGGCGCTGTGGGGACACAGACGTGTTGCCACAGAACACTCCACGGGGGGAACCCCAGTGTACCCTCGGCCGCGGCCTCTGCGAGAGCAGAGAAGGCGGAAGAGGCAGATGAGCAGTCGCGAAAAGTCATTAAGAGACTCCCACGAACTCATGGCCTCTTCATGCACATCCGAGCAGAAAGGAATTGGGGTCGCCACCCACAAAACCAATCATCAGCCTGAACGCTTGGGACAAGGCGGAAGATACCACACAGGCCCGAACTCGCGGCGGCCCGGGAAAACATAGCTGTCAACTCTGGATCAGATTCGGCAAAGCACAGCGGAACCATCATGTCCAGAGGACTCCAGCTCACCTTGTGATGCAGTGAGAACATGAGTGAGTGAACATCCCGAGTGAGAACATGATACGTCCACGAACGCTGTCAGAGCATGATCAAAGCCCAAACACGTCATAACAGCGTTCGCGCCCATCAGCTGAATCTATCAGACTATCGCACCCAGAATACACGGACAGAGCGTCTTTAAAAAGACGTGTCACATGCAAGCTCTTTTAGTGAGAGGACGCTCAGCAGCCCGTGCTGAAGCGGCCAGGGAGAAACACACATGCTGGATGCAGACCACTGCACAGATCAGCAGGCAGGAATGTGAAGCTCGCTGGAAAATCGTCTTTGCACCAACACAGACTGAAGAGCTGCTCGTCTCGAAGAATACTCGGTGACACTCAGAGAGAATTCAGGCTGCAGGAGTGAAGAGAACCTCTTGGTTCAAAAACATGACTGCGTTATGCCAGCGTACTTCCTTATATACCCCCAGCGTGGGGCGGAGTTACGCTATGCAAATTCCGCAGACCCATGGCATTTTCTTGCCATTGGCTCGTTTTGTAATACTCGAAGATGATAGGCTTCTAAGCGAAACCCCAATCGTTGTCATCCGACGGAACTCGGAGTGACAACGATGGGGAATGTCAAGTTACTGAAAAACCAAGACGACCATATCGTTTCACTCATAAAGCAAACAGCCTTTGGATATTAAATTAATATGAATCTCCCCTCCTCCTTCCATGGTGAATTATTATCAAAATTATTTAACAATGCATTAAATGGCTTTAGGCTAACGATCAAGATTAACTTAAAAATTGCCCGGAGTTCTCCTTTAATGTAAAAATATTTTGCCATGAGTTATTAATCACATTGCACTGGAGAGTGAAGAAACCTTCTCAGATGACTGTACTTTGAAGGAAGTAGACTACCTGCAAGTGCATAAATAACTTTAATTGATTTATACTTGTGCCTATGCCTATTATTTCTGACAGGAGTCCACATGTATAGAAAGGCCTCAGAAGAGTCTGCACAAAGCAGTTATACAGAGGTGGGCAGTGTATAGCCAACTTTTCCTTTTTATTTGTTGCATGAGGCATGTGTGACACAAACATCTCACAAATGACACAGGGTGATATTCGTTCCCTAGGAGTCTTCAACAGAAAATAGAGTCTTTTGAAAAAACAAAAATCAGGGGGAGAAATAGAACTTGACTACTTAAAGAAAAAAAAATTGCACTAGAAATAGAGTTGCTTCAAAATACACTTCAGAGTAAAATACACTATTTCACACAGAGTACTATTGCTGACCTTGCATAATATCTCTTATTGCAGGCAAAAGATGACTGGATAACTGGCTTTTCTTTACAAAGAACTATTGAAATAAAACTCAAGGAACTAAGCAAATTTGTCTTGTCTTTTATTAAACATTAGGCTTAATGAAGCGTTTTTTTTTTTTTTCTTTTTTTTTCTGATGTTGGCAATGTTGTGTAATATGGCACATGCAATGTCACAGGCCCTGTCAGGTGCAACCCTCAGGCTTTTCAGACACTGAAGTCTTCCCTTTAGTTGGCCAAAGTTCATTTCATTGTGTGCCCTTGTCCTGGCTAAAGCTGCATTGTAACTGGTCTGGGGTTTGGGTCAGGGAATGGGGTAATAAAACACCTGTCTCAAAGCAGAATCCTGTTGTAATCACCTGTATAATGGAAAAATGCAGTTCTGTTAGGATCAGCATAAGTGTATGTAATACAGTGAGCTTGATATTTATAATTTTCCTTACCACGTTCAAATAATGTGCATAAATGTGAATCTCTGAAAATTCTTGAGTCATGCACAGATCCTGGCCATTTTGCTTTCACATTGATTTGTGATATGGAACATAGTCACACACCATCTAAGAGATTTTACTCAGTCAATTGCCTTTTTAAAAAATTTATATAATACTACTAATCTGGAATATTAAAAATTGTAATAGTAACTTGGCTGCACATTTACATTGTGAGCCCCCTTTCTGTTCACAAAATCCCCTTCATTGAGGACTTGATGGGAACATCTGTCCAGTCTACGGTCTATAGTCTATGGCACCAATCACATTAGTGAAGCCTGAGGGACATACTGTAACTAGTCATAATCGGCATGGTCATCGTGATTGCATTAACTTCATTAAAAATTATAATATACCCTCTACCTAAGTTGGCAAAAAAAAAAAAACCTGCTTTACAATCTTGGGTTTTAAATGGCTTGCAAATGCCACACACACAAAAAAACAACCTAAAAACTGCTTGAGCGCCAGGTAAACTTTGCGAATGGCACGACAGACAGCAGTTATCAAGTTCTCTGCATCTCCAATAGTGTAAAGGAAAGAGCCACTCGCAAAGAATTTTAGAGCAATGCAAACATTTTGTGTTGTTGTTAAAGCCCGTCGAAGAACCAAACAATCCAAGATCATGGCAAATTGTCAACAATCAAATCCAGCTAACTGAGTTAGCGACGTACGAAGAACAAGCCCCTGTTTTAGTTCTGTTGATTACTCTGTGTGTATTTAAGCCCTTAGTTTCCTCTGTTCATGGTTCTGTGTCTTCTTAGTTTGAATGTCGTTGTGTTTTAGCTATTATGCCAGCCACAGCTGGAACCAGCTTCCAGAAGAGATCAGATGTGCTCCTACAGTAGTCACATTCAAATCCAGACTGAAAACACTTCTGTTTAGCTGTGCATTTACTGAATGAGCACTGTGCCACTGTTCGTCCGACTGTTTGTACTGTATTTTATTTTTTATTCGAAACTGTTTTAATTATTCTTATTTCTGTTGATTATTTTAATTTTCTTATTCTAAACTGTTTTAATTATTCATATTTCTTTTGATTATTTTAATTTCTTCTATGTAAAGCACTTTGAATTACCATTGTGTATGAAATGTGCTATATAAATAAACTTGCCTTGCCTTGCCTTGCCTTATATTATTTATCCTTATAATTTTTCTGTGTTTCCTAATTGGATTTATTAAAGACTGTTTGTGTTATTGCTTTGTGTTATTGCATCTTCATGCGATCGTTACTACCACCCATTCGTGTCAGGTTATTTTAGAGAGATGTGTACCATGTAACTATCTTAGAGAGATGTGTATACCATGTACCGTCCTTCGGATATGACGTTACCGAAGTCCTGACTCTCTGTGGTCATTACAAATCCCTGGATGTCCTTCGAAAAACTTGCCAAACCTCCTAATCATCCCAATATACTGATTGGCTTCATCACTGTCTCCTCTCCACCAGTAAGCTGGTGTGTGGTGGGCGTACTGGCGTTCTGGCGCAATATGGCTGCCGTCGTATCATCCAGGTGGATGCTGCACATTGGTGGTGGTTAAGGAGATTCCCCCTTCCATGTAAAGCGCTTTGAGTACCCAGAAAAAGCTACCACTTATTTGTGGGCTGAAAAGTTATGGAGCATGAAGTCCTCTGTTTGAAATTGATAAAGCCTGGAGAACTGTGTTTCCCATCAAGTCACAAAGCTTATCGGCATTACCAGCCTGGAGTGATGGCCTGCAATTCTGTGTTCTGAGGACCAACACCAAGCCAGTCATGGGGGATATTCTCTTTGGAGACTGTTGATGTGGCTGAACTGGAGGCTTTTCTTTATTAAATTGAAGAATCCTGCTGGTGTTTGGGAAATTTTCAAAGGAGTCTACTTCCTAAGGGGAAAAACATGTTGAACCGTTGTTTCTGTAGAGTAAGAACTGACATTGAAAGGTGGTTGAAGTTTGGGGAGGGGATTGATCATGGTAATGATTCAATGAGAGTGTCCTCGATAAAGACATTGAAAAATATGTATCATTACATTAAAGCACATGTGCCAATTTCTCCACTCTTTGCTTTCATGCGGTTTTCATATGGTTTTAAAACCATTTTCAAGAAAGTTTCAAATCACTTACTGTAAAAATGTCTTATGTTTTAATAGTAAATCACACATTACATGCACATTTAAAACAAATTTTTTTTTACATTTTAATGATTCATTTTAAAAATACATATCAATGTATATCTTATCTTATTATTCTGTTTAAAAGACTTTGACTCAATGGGGAAGTTAAAGTGTATAAGTACTCATAAGCGGTAGTTCGCATAAGATTAGGAAATATTATAGAAAATAATGTATAGTACTTTTTTTCTAGCTATTAAAATAGATTATTAAAATGGTCTTCAACACCCCAAACAGAACATGAGTGTTAACAAAGTTGGGGCTATATATTATGCTAATAGTGATATTACTCAAAATCTTTGATGATATACTGTATATTTTTTTTCTTGAGGCCAATCATGTAGTGTGTAAAGTATACTCTTCCAGTATGTACGTACAGTACATTGTTATTGTGGTAAAAAAAAAAAAAATGGACTAATATTCATTATTAACAAAATAAGCTCCTCAAGAAGGCAAGAAGAAATCTGTGGGAGAAAAAAAAATCAAAATCTGTTTTTGTTTGGACAAAACCAGTCAGTTTCAAATATCTTATGCTTCACAGTTGCTGAAAAGAACCCACGATTTTTGTTCTCTCTCTCTGTCTGACAATCTGTCTTTAACAAGTCAAACACTTTACTTGACATTCTGTTTCACCATTAGTGTCCATCACACCCCTGACTGCAGTCTGTGTCTGCAAGAAAGTAAGGTTTATGTGTGTGTACATGTGAATGAGACTGCGTAAGTAGAAGGCCCACAGGGCAAACTGCTGTAACGTTCTGATAATTGAGTTTCTCCCAGCATTGAGACAGTCAAACCAGGGCTAAATCCAGTTGTCCTGTTCTTATCAGTAGTGTAATACAAGGAGCAGAGGTGCCTTCCCACACACAGGCAGTATGAATTAGAGCGAACGAAACAGGGAGAGAAGGACACTTGCAGTAAGAAAGTGAGGCTTTCATATAGTGGTGTTCAATGGGAAAAATGGCAACTTTCATACAGACAATAAAATGGTCAATGCTATCTCTGCAGAATGGCAGCACTGCCTTGCACTTTATGTCTTTAGTGTATTTCTAACAACGGCCTCTGTCCCTGATTGCCTCCACTCCATCAACAACAGAGTGACACAATCTGTACACTCATAAATCCTGCTCACTATCAGTGATGTAAGGGGGATTATTTCGAATCATGCCTGCCAGGGATGTCTTTAATTTCTCTCTCTCTCTCTCTCTCTCTCTCTCTCTCTCTCTCTCTCTCTCTCTCTCTCTCTCTCTCTCTCTCTCTCTCTCTCTCTCTCTCTCTCTCTCTCTCTCTCTCTCTCTCTCTCTCTCTCTCTCTCTCGGTATTCCCAGCGTTAGCTGACAGAGTGAGTGCCTATAAAACATACAGAATGCCATCTGTGACTTTTCCCTTTGGGCATGACTTCTAATCAACAGCAGTCACAGAGCTTTGTTCATTTCTTTTGTTTTGTTGATGCACACAGCATCACAACATCCAAGCCCTTCACTTCAATTCACCGCTGATAATTGGATTGCTCGAACAGTACGTTTTTGCAGATTTATAAATATCTTATTCTGTGGTTCACAATATGGAGTGTGTCATGTTTGTGTGAAGGGAAGAAAAGTGCACTGAGCTTTTATTGGTGTGACTATTAAAGTTTTCCGCAAGCAGTCTCAGTTTAGAGAGCACATTTCTGGTTGTCATCAAAAGTGAGTATGTTCAGATTACATAAAGGATTGCATTTCTGAGGTCTATGTTCCCTGAAGAAAGCAATGTTAACATTAGCATTCCTGATTATCACAAAGGCAGTTGGAAGGTTGGTGCATCTCTGCTAATGCTTTTTTTATTAATTACCTGAGCCATAAATTATATGTCACTAATGTGAAAAGTTAATCCTCCTTACACAGCAATTTCCCAATTTTTATGATATACCCTTGTGAAAAGAAGTATAGCATACTTATTATGGAAATAACATACTTTAAATGATACTTAAGTGCAAACTGTTTATTGCAATTTAATTAACATATTTATAGTTTAAATTTATATTGAATGCAATTAGTTGAAATAAAGAATGCTTTTTCAACCAACTTTAGTAGGATTTAAGTACATTTTTATTTGTAAATTCATAATTACTTCTTTTGTCTTTGAAATATGGATAAAGTGGACAGCTGAATGTACTGACAAGCACTTAAGGTAAACTAAACTTTAATGTAATTTTAAATTTGAATATTATGTATTCAAACATGTTTATATTTATATTTTTGTAATAATGAAGTTGCAATTTTGTATATTTCTAATATAATATAATAATATATTATATTATAACGCAATGTAAAATAACAAAAAACTTATGTGATTTCGAATAACTACATTTATTGTAAGTACAGTACTTTACATGTATGCAATATAACATCAAAATAAGTGTATTTTTAAAGCACAACAAAGGATTAAAAATAATTAAAATGTACTTCAAAATACAATTTCTTTTTTTTTATTTGTCATTATTACAAAGTTCACTTTTAAAAAAATGTGTGAACATATATTTAATTACACTTAAGTGGCCTTTTATTTCATTGTACTCTGCTACAGCTTTTTAAAAGTATATTTTTTAAGATTTAAAGTACACTGCAAGTGCACATTCAATATGATCGAGTACAACTTTTTTGACAAGGGTATGTCTGTGCTCCTGGTACATTATTAAAACCATATAAAACATAAAAAATGTAAAAAATGTATAAGCTTGATTGTAGCTCTCATAACCTGTGTGTTTTATTGTTTTGGACTTTTTGTTTGTTTCTCTTCAGTCACATGTTTCCCTTTGTTCTATTTCCCACCACTAATCTGTTACCATGCACATTCAATAACTGTTTATCACATCTGTTTGTATCCTGTTCATCATTAGCCTGTCTCTTGAGGTCTCATTCATTGTCTGGTATTGTTTTCTCTAGCATGTCTGTGCAATCTCAGATTATCCTATTTGCCTTTTTATTAAACTGAACTTGGATTTATCTACCTTCGTCATCCTTGGACCTAATATGTTACAGTAGCATGTGTGACAATTAATTGTGTATGGACTCGGATAATTTGCACTCTCAGCACCGATACAATAGATGGCTGTTATGGCAAAGAGTGCAGAATTACCATTTTTATTTGATATAGTTATTTATACATGGCTGCAATTTATATACATCCTTTTTTCCTCCAGCATGTTTATTGGTGCTTTTAACCAACATAATAGTGTAGTAATGACACTTACCAGCATGGGCTAAGTGCCTTGCATGCTAACCAGCCATGCCTTGTATTTTTCAGACTAAATATCATATTTTGATTTTGATTTTCACTTTGCAATTTATCTAATTATACATGTATGTATTTCCTTTTCAGCAGACTTTAATTTTTCTTTCTTTCTCTCCTTAGAAACCATCTTACTGCAGTAACCAAAACACAAGCTAGGGGGCAATAGTAACCACCGAACAGATGGTCGGACAAGAGACATGTCAACACAGGAATATGTAGACACATTTCCACCCTTCTCGTATAGAAGCCCCTAAATGAGAAATTACACACTCAGTGATTTGAGTGATGAGTAACTTAAGCAGATGGCTGAAGAATAGAATGTACGTGTAGGCTGAGGAGTTTGCTTGTGGATTTACCACAGTGAAATTCATGGGATTGGTGACGAAAATAAGCTTTTTGCAGTTGTTGTATGTTGCTGTAGAATATAGTACAGTTTCAGATTTAGTTGACTGATTCTAACAAACAACTGTCTACTATCAATTAAACATATGAATGAACGAAATGGTAATCAATTAATCAATCAATGAGCAGACACCTTTTAAACATGTATGACTCCTTATATGCTGCCTGCTACTTCCGTCCCTTGATTTATTAAGGGCATTAAACACACAGACTACTCAGAGGTAACTCCATAAAAAGCGAGTAAAGTCTCTGTTTCACCTGTTCCTATGGGATCCAGCTGAGTTGGAGAATGAAGTCTGGCTGAGGATCTCTCCATTGGGATGACAACCGTGGGATTTTTCATTATGGATGGTGATATGTGTATACATCTAAAACAAATATTTCTGTCAGAAAACAGAATTTTCTAATGATGGATGATAGTTTACTTTAAAATGGTGCATTCAGAAATAAGGGTAAATTAATGTAATGACATTTTCCTCTGTCTGTGCATAATCTCACTCTTCCCACTGGAGTAGGAGCAGCTGGTCATCTTCAACAAATGTTGCCCTGCTATAAATGGCAACCCAGACAGCTGAATTATGGGCCTAACCCACTTCTTTTTCAGCAATATAGTCTTTTTATAAGACTGGCAATCATCGCCTTTTAGAGACTATGGTTTACAAACAGGAAGAGCCGACAGGGTATTTTGCTCTGCTTGTCCATTACGCTGATGTTTTGTGTATGAACTATTTGTGTATTTTACAGTACGCTGTAAAATGCAGTTGAAAGATGTAAAATTTACATTCTGTTGAGCATCTGAGTGTGCCATTAACCTTCGCTCGCGTGTAAGAACAACAAACGAAACATTGCTCAGTGCTGTTTATCCTTTTAGTAGCATTTTTATTTAGCAACCTTTACTTGAACATAACATCAGTTCACTTTTCTCTCAACTTAGAAAAATAAAAAATGTGACGTAAAACATAGCGTCATCACGTACAAACCGTATACCTCCAAATAAAACTATAGTCAATACCGTAATACAATGTATACGGGTGCAATACGTTTAACACCCCCACTCACTCTTAACCCATTGTATTACCAAAACAACAAATTAAACACCAAATAATTGTTCTCCTTTACATAAATTAGTGTATATGCATTTTTTTTATTTTTTTTTTAAACAATTTTATGTTCCAAAAATGTCTTGAGTAAACCTCTTTGTCATGAAACTGCATGGAACATGGACAGAGGTGATCCAAACGCAGGCTTTATTAAGGGGAGAATCCAGAGACAGGTACAGGGAAACATGCAGGGGTCAAAACCAGGTAAGCAGTCCAGATCAGCAATCATACAATGTAGGGATAAGGCAAACAGGAAGACCAGAAACAGGCAGGGAGTTCAGGAACCGTGAAACTCGGAAACACTATGGACAAAGAAATGCGATCATTGGAGGAGAACAAGCCCTTCACACTCACTAAATTACCACCAGGAAAACAACCAGTTGGAGGAAGATGGGTTTACACACTTAAAAGAGACATTGACGAATCTGAAAAATACAAGGCAAGATTCGTGGCAAAAGGTCAGTCAGAAACAAGGGACAGACGATGAAACATCTGACTTGACAAGTGTGAGAGTGGTTATGCAGAAAGCAGCACAAGAAAACCTGATCTTGCACCAGATGGATGTTGAGACAGCTTACTTGCATGCACCAATAGATCACGAAATTTATATGGAACAACCGGAGGGTTATGAGCAAAAATCTGAAAAAGATGAAAAGTTAGTATGCATGCTAAAATCTCTCTATGGCCTTAAGCAATCTGGCAGAAACTGGAATGCTGTGTTACATGCATGTTTGACTGAGAACGGTTTTACACAGAATCCAGCTGACAACTTCTGGAAAGTGTAAAAGGAATGCTCACAGAAAGGCTCAAAATGAAAGACATGGGAACAGTGTTTGGAATAACGCCGTTTAATAGAACGGCGTTAGGTAACGACGTTATTTTTTCAGTAACGGGGTAATCTAACTACTTTTCCCATCATTACAATGCCGTTAACGTTACTGGATGTTAATAACGAGGTTAGCAATTATGATTGGCTAGATAAACATCTTGCTGTTTGTCGTGTTGACGTGCAATAAATATCGAAAGTTATGTACAAACACCTGTCTGTTCTACTCATTTCAACTGACTTGTGAAAACTGCTAAAACAAATCCAAATTATTTGACATATAGCAACTTTTTTTTTTTAAATGTAACGCAAATAGTTACTTTCCCTGGTAATGAGTTACTTTTATTATAGAGTAATTCAGTTACTAACTCAGTTATTTTTTGGATCAAATAATGAGTAACTATAACTAATTACTTTTTTAAAGTAATGTTCCCAACTCTGCATGGGAAGGTTGAAACATTTCCTGGGCATAGATTTTGAACAAGCAGAGGGTCTAGTCAAAATGTCACAGGAAAGATATGTGAGAAGAATACTAGATCGTTTTGACATGCAGAACTGTAAATGTAGGGAAACTCGATAAGCTCGATTATAAGCTTGATTTGAAGCTTCATTACAGACAATGCTGAAAAAATTTAAGAGCCAAAGACGTTCAGGGAGGCAGTAGGAAGTTTCACTTGCAAAAGACCAGATTTAAGATTTGTCGTCAGTAAACTATCTCAGAATTTTGCTGAACCAACAGATCAGCACTGGAACACAGTAAAACATGTGTTCAGGCCTTAAAGGTACAGCAGAACAGCAATTATGCTTCAAGAGAAATGACACAGAGAGGGTGTAGTGACGCTGACTGGGCATCTGATTATTTGTATTAATCTGAGTGAAGAAAGCTCTTTGATCTCATGGAAAACCAGAAAACAACCAACAGTAGCATTATCTTCTTGCGAAGCAGAATACTTGTCCTTAGCATCGGCCATGCAGGAATGTATCTACTTAGAGCAGTTGCTTAAGGGCATGGACACATACAAATATGCACAAACAAAGACAAACAATGTACCATTGCACTAGCCAGAAACCCAATCTGTAGGCAAAGGTGCATGCACATTGATATCAAATACCATTTTATAGGAGAAATTGTAAATGATGGCAAGGTTATCTTGGAATATTGTCCTACAGAGACAATGGTAGCTGACGTAATGACAAAGCCAGCCACCAAGCAGAAGTGCAGAAGCTTGTGCCTCTGGGGGCACTCCTTCCTAGTTTATTGTTTCCATTATGTTTTACCCTTGACTGATTATGGTTGATTTTATGCACCTGTGTTTTATTATCTTGTTTAGCGCACCTGTCTTAAGCCTGAGTGGCCCTTTGTACCATTGCTCTGTTACATGTGGGTTTTTGTTGTGTCTTGTATATCACGTGATTCCATGTTTGTCATGTGAGCCTGCCATGTGTCTTGTCTTTTGTTATGTTGTTGCTCAGTGTTCACAGGTGTTCCTCGTCTATGTTTATTAGTCTCCCCAGGTGTCTCTTTTCACCACGCCCCCTTATCTTGTTTAGCTTGTTTGTCTGTGTATTTAAACCCCTGTGTTTCAGTTGTTGGCTGTCGGTTGTTGCTTTATGTTGCTTGTAGTGGTGTGTTGTGTTCCCAGTCTTGAGTTCCATGGTCCTGTCTTGAGTTCCATGTTCCTGTCTAGAGTTCCATGTGAAGTCATTTTCCCTGGATTACCTGTTCGTTAAATTAAAGTGCTTGCGTTTGGATTCACTCTCTGCTTCATTCCTGCTACTTCGTAACAGAACAACCGACCAACCAAATGAATCCAGCAGCACAGATTATGTGTCTCCGCCAGGGAGACCGGTCCATAGGAGAGTACATTATTGACTTTATCGAACTGGCACATGTCTCATCTTTTGATGAGACGTGCCTGATGATCTTCTTCAGGGGAGGGCTATCCGAACCACTCTACTCCCTTATGCCACTCCATCACCCTGGCTGTAGTCTTGGGGAATATGTGGTCCAGGCTCTTTTATTGACCGATTCTCTGTCAGCCGAGCCTGAGCTCCACGTCAGCACTGCCCAGCCAGAGACCGTCCAGCCAGAGACCGTCCAGCCAGAGACCGTCCAGCCAGAGACCGTCCAGCCAGAGACCGTCCAGCCAGAGACCGTCCAGCCAGAGACCGTCCAGCCAGAGACCGTCCAGCCAGAGACCGTCCAGCCAGAGCTTCACGTCAGCCACGTCCAGCCAGAGCTTCACGTCAGCCACGTCCAGCCAGAGCTTCACGTCAGCCACGTCCAGCCAGAGCTTCACGTCAGCCACGTCCAGCCAGAGCTTCACGGCAGCCACGTCCAGCCAGAGCTTCACGGCAGCCACGTCCAGCCAGAGCTTCACGGCAGCCACGTCCAGCCAGAGCTTCACGGCAGCCACGTCCAGCCAGAGCCTGTCCACGTCACTTCTGCCGAGCCAGAGACGCTCCACGTCACTTCTGCCGAGCCAGAGACGCTCCACGTCACTTCTGCCGAGCCAGAGACGCTCCACGTCACTTCTGCCGAGCCAGAGACGCTTCACGTCAATTCCTCTGAGCCAGTGTCTACGGACAAGATGGCCAATCCAGAGACTGCTCACGTCACAACCTCCGAGCCAGTGTCTACGGACAAGATGGCCACCTCCGAGCCAGTGTCTACGGACAAGATGGCCGATCCAGAGACTGTTCACGTCAATTCCTCTGAGCCAGTGTCTACGGACAAGATGGCCGATCCAGAGACTGTTCACGTCAATTCCTCTGAGCCAGTGTCTACGGACAAGATGGCCGCCTCCGAACCAGTGTGTGTGCCTGTTCCCGAGCCAGTGTGTGTGCCTGTTCCCGAGCCAGTGTGTGTGCCTGTTCCCGAGCCAGTGTGTGTGCTTGTTCCCGAGCCAGTGTGTGTGCCTGTTCCCGAGCCAGTGTGTGTGTGCCTGTTCCCGAGCCAGTGTGTGTGCCTGTTCCCGAGCCAGTGTCAGTGTGTGTGTCTGTTCCAGAGCCAGTGTCAGTGTGTGTGTCTGTTCATTCTCCAGAGCCAGTGTCAGTGTGTGTGTCTGTTCATTCTCCAGAGCCAGTGTCAGTGTGTGTGTCTGTTCCTTCTCCCGAACCAGTGTCAGTGTGTGTGTCTGTTCCCGAGCAAGTTCCTGAGCCGCCCGAGGGGTCTTCACCGCCGTGGCCGCCCGAGGGGTCTTCACCGCCGTGGCCGCCCGAGGGGTCTTCACCGCCGTGGCCGCCCGAGGGGTCTTCACCGCCGTGGCCGCCCGAGGGGTCTTCTCCGCCGTGGCCGCCCGAGGGGTCTTCTCCGCCTTGGTCGCCTGCGCTTCTGGCTCCACCCTGGTCGTCTGCAGTTCCTGCTCCGCCCTGGCCGCCTGCGCGCCCTTGCAAAGCCCTGGTCCCATTCCCCTGCACAGACTTGGCCCTCCTTCCCTCCCCCAAGACCACCTCCGCGTCACCTCCCTCCTGAACTTGTGTTGTTGTTGTTGTTGTTGTTTTGGTGTTACACTAGGGGCGTCGGGAGCCGCCCATAGGAGGGGGGCTATGTTACATGTGGGTTTTTGTTGTGTCTTGTATATCACGTGATTCCATGTTTGTCATGTGAGCCTGCCATGTGTCTTGTCTTTTGTTATGTTGTTGCTCAGTGTTCACAGGTGTTCCTCGTCTATGTTTATTAGTCTCCCCAGGTGTCTCTTTTCACCACGCCCCCTTATCTTGTTTAGCTTGTTTGTCTGTGTATTTAAACCCCTGTGTTTCAGTTGTTGGCTGTCGGTTGTTGCTTTATGTTGCTTGTAGTGGTGTGTTGTGTTCCCAGTCTTGAGTTCCATGTTCCTGTCTTGAGTTCCATGTTCCTGTCTAGAGTTCCATGTGAAGTCATTTTCCCTGGATTACCTGTTCGTTAAATTAAAGTGCTTGCGTTTGGATTCACTCTCTGCTTCATTCCTGCTACTTCGTAACATGCTCAGTGTTGTAAGTGTCTGACTGCATCAACTGTTTTCCTAGTTTCTTAGCATCCTTCCATTGCTTGGATTTTGCTGATGTTATGGCATCCTGGTAGGTTTGAGGTAGCCTATATCACATACTGCTCTGTAGCAAAAATCTATGCAGGTTTGCATCCTGCATCCTCAATGTCAAAATCTGCATCCTCAATGTCAAAATCATGTAGGTAACCTGGCTTCTTCCTGGTTTTTGGGGGGGTTCTTTCTGATCACAAATTTAGTACTATCACTACCTGATTGGTTGGGATCAGCCTGTTTGGGCAAAGTCTCTGAAACATCACTTTGAAAACCATGATCTGGTTCATCCTCCACATTTTCATCAGCATTGACCTCACTGCTGAATATCTTTGGATTCATGTTTTCATATATTGTTTGTGTCTCAGATGTTTGTGTTTCTCTTTTACTGGTTGTCTTTGTTGTGAACTTCACCAATATATGTTTTTGGACTTTTTCAGTGTTAGGATAGTACACTAGATAAGCTGGGCTGTTCTTGTCGTAGCCTACGAAAACACCTTGTTCACTTTTGACCAGAAAAATTACCAGCTTTACTCGTGGATATGGAAAATGAAAATATGTTTGACTGTCTTTTAGACATTTTTGCGATATGAACTTAGTTATTTTAGAATAATTCACCAGATAATACACTCTCTCCAAACTTGATCCTACTCTCCAAACGCTATGCTTTACTTAAATGCAAAACAATAAGCAGTAGGCACCAACCAATGATAATGATTTTGAACACAAGAAAGCTGATCAAAAATACATTTGCTGTGGACCGATAGCAAAACAACCTCCAAATACCTTTGCATTAACCCTAACCATTAACCTTTGCATAAACGTTTTCAATTAATTCCTATGGAAGCTGAGCTTTATGCTCACGCACGAGAACTGAACTGAACTAAAAATGCTTACTTCACGCCAGTGTGCACACACCATCACCATGTAATGCACTTGTTTAAATGCCGGATCGTTTAAAGGTATACTATGCAGAAATTGTGTTTTTGTCAAACAGCGACCCCCAGAGTCGCTGTGCAATACTTGCACTGTCGTAAATACACCCCCCACCCTGTACACCGGTACCTGTTCGGTAGCAGGGATGGAAATTAACGTTTTTGTCCACCGGCCACTGTGACTGGTGGATTTCAAAATCTACCAGCCACTCAATGTTTTTACCAGCCACTTTCTTGTTTCTAACCGACAATGTAACTGCATGTGAAAATTAATAATAAGATCTACAATACTTAAGCAGTTTATTTAATCTCAAGTCTCAATGAAATACTGGCATTTTCTCTTTCTCTCTTATAGCCTACACACACAAACCATGAACTGATATTCATTTCAGTTCCCATATGAGGAAAAAACAATGTTACAGACGTGACCACTGTGAAAGCGGCACTAAAAGATGCTTAAAACTTTCACAGAGACAGAAAGCACAAAACCTTTCTTTAAAGTGAATTTCGTTTTGTATTAATTGTATCTTAATTGTAATCAATGTTTCATCAACCAATTGCCTGGATTTAATACATAATAATTAAATATAGCAGACAGTAGATAATCACGAAACGGAGGCGACGGCGCGTGAACTGGAGCAGCAACTGGAGTGAAACTCAGCGTATAAGGTAGCCTTGCCTCACAGACAGACATGTCTACTTTTAAACAGAACTATTAAAAAAGAAAGAAAACAGACACAGACTGCTCTCTGCTTATGCAATTCGTATGAAATGTGCATTTCTCTCTTGCGCGTTCACTACTGCGATGATCACGATCAGCATCGTTAACTTAATCTTTGCAACTGACACGGACAAAGAAAATACTTGTTTATTAATAAATAATAAAAATATCTCCTTGCTATAGTTTACATATTCATAATCATTACTTTTGCCTGTTAGCCTATTTGTGACAGATTTTATGAGCTTTATTGGCAGCGCCACCCTTACATGAACGCGTCACCACAGCATCACCGCACCCACCAGAATAGCCCTGTTTTTTGTTTTTGTTTTTTTTTGTTAAGGATTTGTTTACTGTGTGTGTGATTAATTTAATGGAAAGCACATTCACTGCTAGTTGTCTTGCTAATCAGTGTCTGCTCGTTTATTCAAACTAATTTGTCCTAACAGACGAACGTTGCATGATGTTATTTTTATTTACCCGCCACGGTGGCCGGTAGGTGAGGCGAGTTTACCCGCAACAACACAAAATCACCCGCATTTGGCTGGTGGCGGGTGCTAATTTCATGTTCGGTAGGATAGTAGCGTTGGTCATGGAACAGGCACAAGACACCGAAGATATTGACCAGGTAATGTTTCACGATTTCATAAAAATATTGGGCTATTGCATATACTGCATAGTCTACTGAAATAATGATGATGTTCAAAATCGGATAATAAGTCTTATAATATAATATAAGTGTTAGACTACTTTATAAAAATAAAGTACCCTATCGCGTTTGGCAGCTTATAACGTTTTTACATGATTGCAGCTAAATCACAAGTAAATAGCCTATAGTCTAGGTCTAATGTATAATTTCATTTATGTTTTTTGATTGTAATGTAAACATTACAAAATGCCTGATGACATCAATAAAGTTAAATGTACGTCGCATTATTTCATAACATTGGCCGTTATGATGTCATTAGACATGATTATTGCAATTTATCATAATAGTTTGCAAATTGTGCTCGTTTACACTAGATAATTATGTGAGATATTGACAACTGTTCTCATGATAATCGCAGGAATCAACGTCAACAGCGTTGTGCGGCAAGCTAGGCAATAAAACATATATAACGCAAAATATGATAATCGAAATCTAGCTAAACATATGTGGAAATTATTGGACTGGTCTAATTATCACCAATGAATGAATGAACAGCATCATAAAAACAATGGCATACTACAAGCAAGCGCAAGTTGCGCAACAACATACAACATATGACGCAAACAAGTTTACAAGTAAGATATTTACTTAGGCTACTAGTCCATCAACAAGATCGCCAGGTCAGCATCACTGTTGCATCCAGTGCTACTTTTTAACTTGCGCCAACAAGTGAAAGCCTTCCTTACTTTCTTCCTACCGCGTTTTCTTTGCTTTTTCCATCATCTGAAATGAGCGCAAGTGTCTTCCTGCTTCATATGTTGTTGTTGTGTGTGACGTCGTTGCCGTAAAGCAAGTCGCGATTCTCGCGAGATTTGTCAGGGGCGCCCTTCTCAGACTTGCATTGCTGGTATTTCCAGCGGTGACCCCCCCAAGCTTTACTACCAGGATGATTCGCCCTATTATGAGTTTGTTTACCACCGAAATTACTTTGAAGCTGTTATATTAAGGTAAAATTCCTGCATAGTATGCCTTTAAAAACAATGCCAGAACGCAAAAGTCCAAATTCTGACATTTCCGGGAACAGGATCCGGCTCAAATTAAGATTTCCCATGACAGCGCTAGTCAGTACATTTGTATGTTTTGTCTTAGTTTCAGTCCTTTTCAATATAAAATCTTTGCTATACTGACTCATTCATATTGCTGCCGTCTGATCACGACATCCACAACCAACATCATGAGCGGACCCTTTCTCAAAACCAAATATGCTTATTTATGTAAAATATTACTTATTGATCAATAAAATAATCAATATTAGACCTTATAAATGTATAACAATTTTGTACAATAGGAAATAAACAAGCAAACTGTGCTAGTTATAGTAGGCTACAGAAGTTATGAAACTATGCCCTTAGCCAAAACAATTTGCTCTGGAACAAGTAGGCTAAGAATAAGACCAAAAATTGCCCAATTACACAAAATTAATTACATTTTCATGTTTACATTTCATTCATGTTTAAATGCAAAATTCACTTTTATAAGGTGTTTGAACACAGTGTCCACACCCAGCCGGCATTTCAACCAAGGTTGAATTATGTTTCGATTTAGCAAATTGAATCAACGTTGATTTCGCGACATTGTTACACTGTTGATTTTGCAACTTTGTTTCACCATTGATGTAGCAACAAATAACCCGTTCAAAACCGGAATATTAGTAATAACCCGGTCGCGCACGGCCATGTAAACATCGGCAAAAACCCGAATATGCTCATATACCGGTTTTTAAAAACCCGAATATTATCCCTGGGGTACCCCTTTTCTAACCCGAATATTTGGTCATGTAAACGCGTATCGGCATATCCCACATACAGTAAAATAAAGGCATATTCCCATCAAAAGGAACATTGATTTGTGTTCTGCGCATGTTCTATTCGCAAGGAATCTTGGTCTTTTGAGTAGAGGAATTTCTTGTATGCGCCGTCTGGCAAAAACCCGCGTGCAGTAGGCTACCGGAAGTAAACAAGAAGTAGAGGTAAACATGGCGAGACGCAGCACAGCACCATACTTTTGGAGCGAGGAGGAAACCAATTTCTTTATTAGTTTTGGTGAAAACCAAAACTATTCGTTATCCGTTTGCTGCTGCTGTTGTTGTTGTCTTTGGATACAGGAAGAAGAATCGGAAATGACACATATTTTGCGTCTTAAGGTTGTCCGTACGTCCAGACGCTAACCGTGCGTCGCCGTTTACATCGAGATATTTCAAATTGATTACAAATTCCATGTATACAGGAATAACTCTCTGCTCACGCATGTAAACGAGTTATTCCGAATGTTTCAGAAACCCGAATAGTGACCTTAACCTGACCATAACCCGAATATTGACAGCTTGTAAACGTAGTCATTGTTTCACTGTCTCTTCTTTCAATTTGGATGAATAAAGGTTCTGTGTCGACGTTGAACCAACGTTGAATTATGCTTAGGTTTTGCAAATTGAATCAACGTTGATATTGTGACGTTGTTTCACTGTTTTACCTTTCAACATGGGAGAATACAATTGTACATTCAATTACAACCTAGTTTGCAGTTGGAACATGAGTCATGACAATGCTGACTGAATTAGTGATTAACTACACTAAAAATGACTATAATGGCTTTGTTAAAAAAACATTTAATAAAGAGTTAACACAGGATCAAGATGCAGATTTGTAAAGACAGTTTTTGTTCAATTACAGTATTAAACCTTAAATTAAATACAACATTTAATATTTAAAATGTACAGTAACAGTAGAAAAAGTTTTCAAATTCTCAAAAATATGTGACAGCCTTGTGCTCCGAGTCTGACAGAGTCCCAGCTCGAGTTCCTTTCCGATGCCATGATCTCGCTCCCTCTTCACTTCTTGATCGCTGTCTGACTGTATATCCTGTATAAATAAAAGCAAAACACTGAAAACTGAATACAAAATAATGTACAAGATTTTCACTTTACAGTTCAATGACAGTCGGGTTGAAAACAAAGTAGGTACAACACTATCCATTCTAAAAAAAACATTTGATGTATTCAGATGTAAATTTACAATATCAACCATTTATCACAAGCAGTTAGAGCCCCGAGGTGGAATTGAAAAAAAACTAATATTTCTCCATGTGTCAGTTACGTTTACTATTACTATCATCATAAGGTTGTCTTTGAAACAGACGAAGAAATCATGGCTTGGACGCAGCATCCGTCAAAAATAGACAAGGCGTCATATCTTTAGCGAAGCGGCGCGGAGAGCCGCATCTGACTGGGACCCTTCTGAAACGCACCGTGTCGCGGCTGGTGTAAACACAATCATTGACTAGAGTGGCCGCGATCAGCTCCGGTAGCCGTGTCGCAGCCACCAGCCGTGCAGTGTAAATAAGGGGCAAATAAGGGGGGTGACTGCATGCTCTCTGCTACTGGTTACGCAGTTGTTTGCGGGTCGTAATGTAAAGTGTTACCACAAAGTTTCACCGCAAGACAGAGCGATTTAGTGCACGCACTGAGACGAGAGAGGTATGAATCAACTCGTCTTAGTTAAGGGAATAACATAGTTTAATATGAAAAAACGATGGAGTATCCCTTTAAATCCCAACATGAATAGATACAAAGTAGGCCTAAACAAAGAATTGACTTGACTTGATAGTAGTGGTAACAATTTCAAAACACTGGTTCATGAAGCTTTGAAACCTTTACGAAACTTTTGTTCTGAATCAATGATTCAGAGCGTGTATCAAACTGCCAGAGCCACGTTATTTCTGTAAATGAGGCTTCATTACGTCATAACTGTTTTGAAGCATTTCAAAAGACTTTGAAATGTCAATGGTTCGCCGTTGGGGACAATAGCCGCTTTCCGACCAAGTAGTTACAGGAACTTAGTTATAGGAACTGTCCACTTCTAAACAGTTCTAAGAACTACTCTCCCCCAAACTCGGTTTTGCTGTTTGCGTTCGCACTGGCCAAGTGGCCATAGGAACTGGTAGTCACGGGCGTGACTTATAAGTTAAACCAATCAACGTAGACCTAGGGAAAGGGAACTAAAAAAGTCCTCACTCTAGACTAGGTACTGAAAGAGTTATAGGAACTACGGTCTGAAGAACTAAAAAATCCCCAACTTAGTCCGGTCGGAACACGCGGAAAAATGGGTTATAGGAACGTTAGGTTCTAGAAACTGCAAAAGTCCCTCCGGTCGGAAAGCGGCTATTGATCTCTGTCAACCCATGAATCATGAGGAGTCACTGTTAACCAATGAACTGTCTGTGGGTTTTACCTGATATCTGATATCTGATATACATTTGTAGACGTTTCAATTAGACATTAGAATTAAATATGAATAAATAAAATAAAATGAATAATGGTAGTTAACAGTCTCTAATTGGCCTGTTTAGCTGAGCCATTCATAGAACAAACAAAACAAACTCTGACAATTGATAAAAGCACATATAGACACTGTCTTGATAATCTTATTAGATAATTAGATAATTGCATTTGAAAGATTTTACTTGCAAATAAAATAGCAAAAGTTGTTTTTATGCATGTTTGGCCTGGTTTTTGTTGCATTCAAACTTTTCTGACCACTAGGGGTAACCGTGGAGACGGATGTCGGATTGTCACAATACGGCACATTTGCTTCAAACTGCTCTACGAAGCCTCGATCTGCCCACCCCCACATGGAACGTGGAACATGGAACCCAACAGAGGTTACAGTGAACAATACTAGACAAGACACAATGAAATCATGAGGTCTATTTATATACAGAGACTAATGACTAACAAGACACACCTGAGAAAAATCAAACAATGAAACAATAGGTGTGTTCGACATCAGCTGCGGCTGGATGTAACCAATCGGCGAGATTTGCCGCGTGCAGGCGGGAGGAGTTGCAAATGGAGACGTGAATTAGGACACTTTCTGGTTCCAATAGTGACCGCTCACGTGGTGTTTGCATTTACCACAGCTGAAGTGAAATAAATGCAATATTTGCCAAATACACAGATGTTTCAGAGACATTTTCATTCAATACTTTATGTACTGCTTTGTACAGCATCTGTTTGAACAAGAATTAAGTTCAACATATGCCTACAGCTACTATCAATGAAGTGGAGTCAAAGTTTTTTAATAAATGTTTTGATAAACATGACAATATAACATCGCGACTACATGAAAAGAGTGTTTACTGTTATAAAAAACTGATTTGTGAGCTTTAGTGGAACTCGAAACACGCGTGATCGTTGTCATGTGGTGAATCTGGCCAATTGTGGAACAGCTGTGTCGTCATCAGAGCTCGTGCAGCCGCTCTTGCGAAGCTGCACTGACTGAGTTCTCCGGCTATTTTCAAATCGCTCTTGTGGTACTTTGATGGCATACTTCACAGTCACGTGGCATAGGCGCTGTATCAAGTCGGACAAAATTTCTAACCGGCATGCACTGCTTCAAGTCAGCAGCCGATCGGTATTCGCAGAGCTGCATGAAGTCTGTAGGGTATGGGCGAGGGTGAATCAGAGTTGTTCATCTGAACAACTAAATGCATTCTTGCTAAAGCCCAAAGCTTTCAGACCCTAAACGCCTGAATGTAAATTCAGGCGTCCACAGTAAGGAACCAGAAAGTCTTGGTTTAGATGGACTGTGACATCTTTTATAGGCCCACAGAGCCTTAACAGACGACAGGATCTTCTCCTGGCTTCGCAAGCTTCAAGATCTTAATCAACTGACTTCTCCCCCACTGCAGGCCAAGCCCAGGTGGCCTGGCTGGACCTCTCAGAGATGTCCAACGCACACACATACACAAACTTTTACATTAAAACTTAGAATATAAGCCTGCCAAATGTATACAATGACTCCGGTGTGTTTCCCAGTCCATAATAGTCTAGCTATGATTTCCTAGTGTATCAGTGGAACTCTTAAGAGTGTGTAGTTGTATTAAGATGTATCTTTGTAGTTCTATTATGTGTACATGTTTTCCTTGGTACCGTTTTAATTCTCTCTGTGCACCAGGTTTTGGGAAATAACATCACTGTCAGAGTCTGGTGTCTCCTTACAGGAAACCTTAACACTGATAGGTTTTATGACAATCCCAGAGGAATGTTTAGAGAAGCTTTGACTATCTGAATTCTAACTAGGGAGGAGAAATTAATCCTGTTATAGCATATATAGCGAAACTTAAATAGCATATATATTCTATTATATATCCATTTGAGAATTGTATGAACATGTATATAATTTCCCTGTCTCATGATTTGCCTTTGGTGTGGTTTGGTCTATGTTTCTCGAAAACTCTAATGGGATAATGTTTCAAACTTTGCCAACTAATGTTTAACCAAATCCATTTGTGGCAAGTTTGGTCTCGATAAACTCCAATCTTCGTTCCCCATTTGTTAATTGACATTACATTTTGCTAAACTTTGTGACACACTAGTATTATAAGAATTGTGAAGATTCTTCTCTTAAACACCCAATGAAATTAGAGATTCAAATGCCTGGCTATAACACAAAGGGTCATAAAATCTCCCTCCAAAGGGACAGCTCCTGATTGGACCCTCTTCCAAAAGAAGGCAGAAACGTCAGGTCTTCAAAAGGACTGAACACCAGTTTATCCTTCTCTTACCTCTTACTTCTTGCTCCTGTCCTGTTTTCATCATGTAGCCTAACGCCTCGCCTCCGGGCAAAAGCCATTTTTTCTTTTGTTTGTTTCTAGTTTAGTTTGTGTTTTCAGTCTTAGATAATTCTTCGTGTTTAATTCCACCTACGAGTGAAAAGAACACTGCCTGAATTATCTCTTCAGCAAATCCATCTACAAAGGACTTTCAAACTTGCCGCTGAACGAAAGCAAACGCGCGCAGCCGCGCACCGAACGAGCACGCACCCAAAGGACCACGTGACGCGCAGGACCGAGACACACGCTTTCTTCATATCAGTCACACAAAGAGTTATACCTGTGCAAGTATAAGTTTGATCACGCTTTTAAGGTTTAAGATTTTTTGAATTCTTGTTGTCTCTCAAAGGTTAACTTAAATGTCCCTGTGATTTTGCTATTCTGAAGATCCTACCGGATCTTCCCATAACTCTCTCTCTCTCTCTCTCTCTCTCTCTCTCTCTCTCTCTCTCTCTCTCTCTCCCTGTGTCTAGGTATTCTGTAAATACATTTATTCCATGTAACTGTAGTCACGATGTATATAAGTAGTTTCCCTGGTATTAAATTCATATTCATACTTTGAAAACTGCCTAACTGCTCACGTCAATGAGATGTTAGATCTAGCTACAAGCTTTACAATAATAGATACTTCAAATAGTATCTGTTTATAGAATAGGGAAACTGTTTGTCTTAGCCAGAGAAATAGTCTGCCTTTTCTAAGTTAACTTCCTTGAGATTTAATAACAGATTGATGGTCAGTTCGCTGGCGAACAGATTTTTCGATAACAAATTAATTCCCTTAGGAGTTATCTATCATAGACAGTTGATATATTGATATTTAATTATAATGTGTTATGATTGAATGTGAATGTACACAACTGCCCTATTTTGCCCTCCTGTATGTACAGCTAAATACAATACGTTGTGTTTGGTTCGCGTCTGCCGCCCAAGTTGAAAAATCTGAACTTCTGCGTCAGTTCGCGCCGCGTTAACCAATCAGGAGCCTGCTTGCTTCATGTGGTAAAGTGACATAATAAACTCCCGCTGTAACTTATGACTCTCAAACTTTTATAGAGACTTTTATAGAGACAGGAACAAAAAGGACCTCGCTTGGAAGAGGATTAGTGAGGAGATTTTACAACCTGGTAAGTTATAAGATGCACAAATTTCACTTTTGAGTCACGTTATTGACCTACTAACCAGCTAGCAAGCTGCCGTGCTACTATTTTACATCTCCAGAGCAAATACACAGCGGTGACTCTCACGATAAATGCTCGATCAACATCTTGTCAAAAGATGGCCGACAATGGGTTTCGCCTCCGGATTTCGCCTCCGACGCACTTAAATTTCGCATCAAACTTTTGTTTTTTACGCGCGTCAATTTCGCTCTTGACGCGCGAATGGATTCAAAGTGTTCAAACTAGACGCGGTAGGCGCAAATTTGATGCGCTATTCGCGTCTGGTGTGAACGCACTGTAATGACAAAACAGAACTGAGAAACACATGACCTGAACAACCAATCAGAACTGCCCTCATACTGACTCATACACAGCACATGGCAGGCTAACATGAGGAACAAAGGAAGCACATGACAAACAGGAAGCAGGAAACACGACTATGAGAATTTCAAAATAAAAGACAAACCAACATGACATTATGTTGAAACAGTCCTGAAGGACTGGTCGAGATAAAGTTATTCTCAGAGTGTACATGAGCGCTGAATGGCCACTGACGATCTGGAGTTTAAAACGTCTAAACACATTGTCAAATATGCTCTATGTTTACGTACAAGTCACATATTTGAAGTCTAAATAACTACATTCTTGCCTACAAAAACTCTTAAAAGTACATTCCGTGACACAACAACAGTAGTATTTGAAAAAATATGGTGGTTTGTTCATCCATCATGACACGTTCCTAGGTATGATACAAAGGTTCCAGTGCTGATACTAAGGAAATATCATACAGCTAAAAAAGGCTCTCACCCAATTGCATTTGAGAACCAGAATGAACGTGTGTGTGTGTGTGTGTGTGTGTGTGTGTGTGTGTGTGTGTGTGTGTGTGTGTGTGTGTGGTTTGTTTATGTGATTTATGAGGACACAAATTTGTATAATGACATGTGTACTACACTGGTATTACAACTTATGGGTGGTTTATGAGGACATTTCAAAAGTCCTCATAAATCAAATGGCTTAAAAAACATAAAAGACAATGTTTTATTAAAAAATTAAAAATGCAGCATGTCTCCTGTGATGGGTAGGTTAAGGGATAGGGGCAGTGTAAGGGGATAGCATATATAGTTTGTACATTATAAAAACCATTACGCCTATGGAGAGTCCTCATAATGCTGTCGCACCAACGTGTGTGTGTGTGTGTATACATATATATGTGTGTGTATGTGTGTGTGTGTGTGTGTGTGTGTGTGTCTTTTGTCTCATTTTAAAGTTTGCTTATTTTAAATAATTTTAAGTCAGCTCGAGGCCCCCTTGGAAGTTTGCTAAGCCTACCTGCTTTAAAATCACTGCTCTTTACCATCTCTGATATTGAGTGATTGGTACTGCTCAGCCAATGATGTGAGATAATAATGGAACCCTGCCTCATCCACATCACCCATTAATTATATAATTCCTGATACACCATGACCATTTTAAATACAATAAAAAGTGGAGGACACTTTGTCCAAGAGCAGTTTGTTTCTCTAAGGCTAATACGTATACATAAATCCAGATACTTTTGAAAACGGCGTTTTCGTTTCAAAGCGCTCTCGTCCACACTAGCGTTTTCAAGAGTTTTCCAAATGTTTCTCATCCACACTGAAACGTCGGAAAATGCTGAATTCACCTTATTGTGCATTCATAAAAGCTCATTGAGATAATACAGACAGAACAGACATAATAAAGTTATAATGCTATTCTTCTGGCAGGTTCATTTTATTTAGTAAAAGATCTCACCACTCACTGATAGGTCCAGGTCGCACTCAGTCACCATTATATGTTTGGTCTAAAACGGAACTGCGGCAGCAATGCAAGTACATTTTCTGTCATCTTTGCAGGACTGTGATATGAAGAGTGTTACAAAGTAAAATTGTATCTAAAAGTGAATAACACATTATAGGCAAAATAGCAATATAAGCATACATATCATTAATCCATTCGTTCATTATGCATCACGTCTAAACGTGTCATTGTTTTCAAATCGTTTTCAAAGTCCACACTACAATGAGCAATGCCGTTTTCAAATTCATCCACTTGGGAAAGCATATTCAAAAAACTCAATTTTCGCAGGACAAAGACACAGTCTCAATGTGGACGGAAGGCCAAAATGGAGAGAAAAAGATCCATTTTCAAACAAAAACATTAGTGTGGAAAGGGCTAAAAAACCTACCTAGCAGTCCTAGCAACTGATTCATGTTTAACAAAGGCTTGCTATGCCAGTGTCTGTGAGTATGAGATTACCATATTGCAGCAGTGTCACAGAATTTTACAGATTGTAAATGTTAGAGCTGACATTGTGTGTGCATGCACTGTAGCTGATTCTAACACTCAGAAATGCAATGTTCCAAGGGCATTGGTGGTGGCAGCGGCTGTTACCCTGTCAGTGAATATGATATGTACTCAGACTGACAGCCTCTGAAAGGCTTAATGGAGTTCTGCAAGCTAACCATGCAAGCCAACAGTCTATTTCCTCCCCCAAAGAAGGCTGAATGATATGACATTGCATTACTTGCTACACAGAAAGGACTCAATCATCGTTAGGTTGCAAAATACATTCATCAGAAAGACTGAAAAATACGGTTAGTGATGAACCTAGCTGAAGACATGCTTTAGTTTGATCTGCAGGAATGGTATGTAGGGGAGCGCGGGGCACAACCAAACGCGGGGTTAAATGTAACACGGACCTTTTACATAGTTAGTCAGGGTCAAGCAGGTTGTGTTTCTGCTCTTTTTCTCTCGCTGCCAAAAGACGGTCTCCTGCGAATTTGTGGAAAGTTTTGATAAGATTTTGTGAAGATACTGGACAAAGAGTGTTTTGACACCATGCAAGTTTAATTTTTCATCATATGTTTTTTCCAGTTTCTGAGTTGGGTGTTTACGTCACCATATCTAACTTTATATTACCTTAATCACTGTCTTGCTAAAAACATAGCACCGTTTTGAAACATATCAGCAACTCCTAGCAACTGTTAGGTAGGCTTAAAATATTTTTACACAGTTAGTTGTAGCACAGTGTTACAATTAAGCCGCCAAGTGTACAATGTTGATCAAATGAAAACAGGGAGCCACACAACTTGGTTAACGCGGTTTTCTATGTGAATATAGTAAAGTGTAATTTATTCGTGTGATCAAAGCTGAATTTACAGCATCATTACTCCAGTCTTCAGTGTCACATTTTTTTAATTATTATAATATGAAATTATTATAATATGATGCTCAAGAAACATTTATGATTATTATCCATGTTGAAAACAGTTTTTTACATTTTTATTTCAGGATTCTTTGATGAATAGAAAGTTCAAAAGAACAGCATTGATCTGAAATGGAAAGCTTTTGTAACATTAATCACTACCATTCAAAAGTTTGGGGTCAGTAAAAATTTATTTTTTATTTTTGGGGGAAAGAAATTAGAAAATACTTTTATTCATCAAGGATGAGTTAAATTGATCAAAAGTTATACAGTAAAGACATTTATAATGTTAGAAAAGATTATATTTTAAATAAATGCTGTTCTTTTGAACTTTCTATTCATCAAAGAATTCTGAAATAAAAATGTAAAAAACTGTTTTCAACATGGATAATAATCATAAATGTTTCTTGAGCATCATATTATAATAATTTCATATTATAATAATTTAAAAAATGTGACATTGAAGACTGGAGTAATGATGCTGTAAATTCAGCTTTGATCACAGGAATAAATTACACTTCACTATATTTTCACATAGAAAACCGCTGTTTTAAATTGTAATAATATTTCACAATATTATTGTTTTTTTTTTGTTTTTTTTTATCAAATAATTGCAGCCTTGGTGAGCAGAAGAGACTTCTTTTAAAAACATAAAAAATCTTACCGATCTTAAACTTTTGACCGGTAGTGTATATATATATATATATATATATTGCGCCATTTAACTCTCTTGGACTTTCACAAAAAATTTTGGAATTAAAATTTTAAAAAATTGTTTACTATGCATTGATCACTTGTTTATTTATTAAAAATATAGCCTGTTTTTCATGCAATAAATAGATTTTAAGGTTGTTTTTATTATTATTACTGTTATTATTGTTATTAATAATAATAATTTTGTGTGCAGCTGCCACACACAAACATAATTCAATTTCAATTACAATATTTGATTATTTTATTTATTTGTTTATTTATTTATTGCAAAACTGTGGAACCCTTTCCTTTAAATCTATCCATGATATTGATCCATAATAGAAGTATGATTGGATGAGGGGTGGATGTATGGATATATAATACTGATGCACAAACAATATCAAACTATACAGATAAAATAGTACTGAATTATGTGTTACACATAAGTGTTACAACTAACCCCTCTGTCTGTTACAATTAACCCCGCATATGGGGTAAGTTGTAACATTTGCACTTCTGTCACTTTCAGTGCAACTGTACAAAAATGGTAGGTCCTAGAAAAAAACTTTAAGTGTTCATTTGTAGCAGAGATGTGTATGTTGCTTAATCTAACTTAATTATTTTTTAAATAATTGAGCCAAAACCAAAATGTGTTAGGTTGTGCCCCGCTCTCCCCTATGTAACAGCTGGTTTGAGTTTCTGTGCTTGAGAGATAATAAAAGGCACTTTCCATAGAGTACAAAATGAGCTTGAAAACTCTTTAAATGCAATTTATTTTACAACAAATGTTCACAGAAATGAGCTTCAGAAAATGTCAACATAATAAGGTCAACAAAAACTTTCATATTAGCTGTTTTATTTTCTTTCATTTATTATTTTCTGCTATTTAAAGATGTATATTTCCCATATTTTAAAGCACAATTTTTTTTTCTAATAACATTATTCTAATAACATTTAATTAGTAACACAAAAAAAAAAAAATTAAACTAGACAATTATTATTATTTTTTTTTTTACTTCCATGCTGTAGAAAAGGTTCAAATGATGTTATTTCTTTGGTAATAAAATTTTATTCAATTTAAAACTGATTATAGGGCTAATATCATATTGTATCATAAAATAAAACATCACACCATACAGCATTAGACAATAAGGCATTGTTAATTGATTGAAACTTCTTTTAAAACTAAGTTTTATGTTAGGTTAATTTTATGTTTGATAATAGTTTATCTAACATAATATTAATGCATTTGTGCCTCCAACGCAAAAGGCAAGAGGCATGAAAAAATTGGGAGAGATTGTTTCATGTAATAGGATAAAAACACATTTTTGAAAGTCTAAAGAGAAAGTTCATGGTGCCTGTAAACTGGCTTATCTCCCTTAGGCTGTTCAGAGAGCACAGTGCATAAATAGACACTTAAGGTTTGCACATGGGTCAGTGAGTCCAGTGAGTGTGTGAGCGAGTGGGTCGTAAGTTTTGTCTAGGGTCTAAATTAGTATTTTATTAAGAGCACATGAGTTCATTCAACTTCATTCAAATTCCCTCCTTATACCTCCATTTTCAATAAAAGTGTAACTTATAAGCTCTATTATCATTCCAAATAGATATTGTGATCATACAGGTTTACCCCTTGCCTTGCTGAATCTGCTAAATGTTTTTTTTAAGAAGGATCATAAAAATTGCATTGTTATTGTTTTATGTAGTATTACCCCGAATAAGCTATTCCACATAGCAGATGTTTATATAGGCTATAGTCCACAACAAAATAAAATAAAATAAATTCTATTCATAAGTTTATATAGGCTAGCCTACCATTGCTTCTGTGTTTTGTCTTTGCCTTGAGCAGTTACAGTTAACACGATATAGATAGATAGATAGATAGATAGATAGATAGATAGATAGATAGATAGATAGATAGATAGATAGATAGATAGATAGATAGATAGATATGGAGAATGGATGGTCAGCTACTAAACTCTAAAGAGTAGTAGGCCTACTGCAAGTACTTTTTAATAATTTATGAAATTGATCCATTGATTTAAAATAACAGCTCAGATGAAGAACTGAACCTAATGTCAGCTCAGCTCTCTATAGCCTACTATATCATTCTTGTATAATTTTGTTTTGTATTATGTTCAGTATTAGACAAATCTACGTAGATGAGTGAGAATTATAGTGGTGTGCTATAATTAACGGATATAGTAATAGCAACGTGTTTTGATGAAATGTTCAAGAAAAAAAAAATATTAAAATGAAATTTATAAATAGCCTAGATCTTATCTGAAAGGTGAAAATTCTCATGTCAAAAAGACTCAAGCTATAACGTGTCCTCCTCCCCCAAAATAGCATCCAGTAACCAAGGCGTGGTGATGTCTACGTTGTCTACATGTGCTTCAAACCACAGGGAAACGTACACTCAAGCTGTCAGTCAAACAGTGCTCCGCCTTTTCTAACGTTCGATTGGACATTGCCGCAAGCGTGCTGAATATGATTGGTCAACGCCGCTGCCTGTCAGTTTTCAAGCGTTTCTCTGCTTCCTTGCCGCTGAGCGAATCGATGTTTTGAAGGGGAAATGGGTTCCGATTTCTTGATGAGTACGGAAGGGGGAAGTAAATAATTTAAATGTCTCTGGTATCTGGCAATTTACATTGGGGGACCATCAACCAGCGTTTATACCGCATCCTTGCTCCTGAAAATCTTCGACTGGATAAACCGCCTGGATTCGTAAGACTTGAAGTTTGAATCTTGTCCACTCCTGTCTTTGTTAACGTGCAGTAGTCGAACAGGGGACGTCCGTAATAAAGTAGAGAATAAATGACAGTCCCGTTGACATGAATCGCTTAACATTTGAATGACAAGACTGTTTACTAGTCTATTGTTCTGATACATTTCTGTTTGCCAAGCGATGGAAAGCAGAGGGTCACAGTCTGGTTTGCGCGAACAAAGGATATGTTAACTTGACCAAAACAGATCAATGTGTATGTTATCGATAGCGCGTTTTCCAAAAGCGGAAATTCTGGACTTGATATCTAGAAGTGGCCATTAATGTGGCTAGAGTTAAATTGGTCATACACGGAAGAAGATGGCATCAACTAAAGGCAAAGCTGGAATAAATAATGAAAGCAGTTCTGGTCGGGATAGTGGCAGGACAGACGCAGGCAGTCCCACGATATCCGCAGGGGCCGCATCCCTCACCACCAACAGGACCTACACACTAGATGACCTGGACACCATTGCCACTGTTGGTAAGTTCGTCCTTCTGGATCAGATCAAACACGTTTTAGTCAACAAATAATAACCTCCAAAATGTTTTCATATTTCTCTAAAATGTGTACACCCATGTTGATGTTTGTCCTACAAGTGATTTCTTGGTTTAGCATTTCAAGGTTTCGCTTCTGATCCAAGCTTACCACTATACAAAGAGACACACCAGAGCTTTGTAGCAGCATTAAGTTGCCCTGGGAATTCCCATGGGAATGCGTGCAGTAATGGGTTGTCAAGTACACCTGCATCCTTTCTTTATAGAGCAAGACCTGAATATAGTTCAAAAATACACTTTTGATATTTTGTTACCAGTAGAGTATTAAGCTGATTTTATATTTACTTGAGGCCATTCTCTAAAACTAACATTCTGCTGGTTTTAACTGACATTTTGAAAGCGAGGATCAGGTGGGAAATCCCGGAAGTAAAGATCAACATTATCATGAGGGTGAAGAAACTACTAAAGTAAAACTATGAAATGTATCAGGAGTGCAACCCCTCCATTTATATTTTCAAGGGTGGATGCCATTAACTTTTCACGAATGACCAACACCAGGAAGTTTTTTGAAATAATAATAATAATAATCAGCTGAAAGCTAGTTGCACCCTGTTGCACAACAGTACAAACCATTTAAATGTATGTCTATCTCTCATAGCCTCGTTTTCATTCATATAGGGATCTTCGCCGTGACGTCACGACGCGGTTACATGCGCTCTGGTTGGCAAAAAGAAAAGTAATGGCTTGCTGCGCAGCGCAAACACAGAAGACAAATGCTTGTATCGTGCTGTGTGATCGGCTGTGTTAAGAGGTTCGATAAGAGTAACCTTCTACCGCATACCTAAACAGCCTGAATCAAGAAGATAGCTGTGGATTTCTGCAATTAGGCGTCTAGAATAGGGTACACATTTAAACCCAGATATCACCATGATAAGTACTGAGTTGATTGCATCAAGACAAACAAAAAATGTATTACAAGTTTTTTTTAAAATAGTTTGTTATTAACATTTGTTATTAACATTATTAACATTTGTTGTTAACAGTTATTAACATTTGTTGTTAACATAGACAAACGGTGCATAAAATAATTACGTATGTACTAATTTGCATAAATACCCAAACAGATCTAAACATTGGGTATAGCCAGGTGAAAATGTCTTCAGATAATATTGGATCTTGTTGACACCTTACAGTAAAATACCTAATGTTAAGGTCTGAACGGAACCCATTCAGGCTACCCATGAACATTAATACACGGAGGCTGGAAGAAGTACTTTAGAAACCAAACCAGCCTTTATTAATTTGTATTGCAGAGATGGGGTTTGGGGCTGAAACAAGACAAAAGGGTAAAATAAAAAGTGGCTGGATCAAAAAATCTAATTACGTACACAATGCACGACTAGAGAATTTCATCTTCATTCTCTTCACAGGGCATCTGCATTGAGTTTGGTTCTTTTTGCCAACCAGTTCGCGGCCACGCCCATATCGTGACGTCACATTTGACTCCGGCGAACATCCCTATAGGCCAAAGTCCTTTTAGGCAAGTCATGCCACTCGGCCGCCATCTTGGCAACGCCTCCAGGCAGCTATTTCGGACTAACAAGACCAGGCTCCTATCTAAATGAATGGGGAGAGAGTCAGAACTGCACTTTCACTGGTCACCGGGACATAAAAACGGCATGTATAGAAACAGCAGTAAAATATGATAAAAATCGCTGAAAAAGTTTGATGACTTTGCCCCAAAATAAGGTTTAAAACGCCTTTTCCCCCACAGGTTATACTTTACTACGCATGCGCAAGGGTTCACGACACCAACTTAATTTACGTCGCCAGAGTTATCACCCTAGCTGTGTCCCAATGTGAAGGCTGCATCCTCCGAAGGCCGCGGACTTCGAAGGATGCAGCCTATTCGTCCTTCGAAGGACGCACCTTGTAGCCTTCGTAGGATTTCCTAATTGCGCATCCAGGTGTTCCCGATTACCGCTCCATGGCGCCAAGCAACAGTGCGAGACGGAGCTGCCATCCTGATGATTAATTTGTTATAATTGAGTAAACAGCTATGGAGCCAGAATTGGCTATTGTCATTTTTATGTTTTATATTTTACTGAGGATGTTAAATACATACATTTTCTAAACGACATTTAGGCCACTTGTCTTTAAAGTAAATTTTTTAGGAGGAAAAAGTTCAGTAGGCTGTAAGCAAAAAAAGACTTCACATATAAAAAAGAAATATAACACAAACACAAGGTTAGGTTATATAAAAATAAAACATTCATAATTTATTTTATGATTAACATATTACTGTCTTCAGTGAACTCAACGCAAATGATAATAATATTATTATTATTAGCCTACATTTAGGCTACATATTTAGAAGGCGCTTTTATCCAAAAAAGGAACAAAGAAATTCGTCAAATGTCAGTCATAATACAGGGCTAAGATTATCACAAATAAACACAAGATTTTGACGCAAATGTGTGTGGGAGTGTGAGCGCGCACTGCATGGCACGGAGGCGCATGCGCGAACACTTGCATTTTCCCATCAACAGTGGAAACAACTTAAAAAATACTCAATAATTTCTGGTCATACAGAAAAGAATAATACATCATTCGCAACTACTTTTATTTGTCCCAACTCACATAACAAGAAAACGTTGTGCTTTTGTAAAATAAAATAAAACAATCAGTCGCGCTGTCATGATCTCCGTGAACTAGAGCGCGTCTCATAAATGAAGTGAAACAAAATATACCTAGCCTAAAGCTTGAAATGTTCACTTTTAAACGAACAATTAAAATGCCTCATTATTTATTCAGACACATTTATTATCATTAGCCTATAAATCATGGTTCCAGACATGGCTCTTCTCATTCAGCATTGCGGGAAAAATATAATTTCCAGGTTCTAATCTGGCCTTAGAAAACCAGTAAAATCGACATTTGTCCCATAGTAATTTGTGAATATTTTAAATGTTTAATAAAGGGGCAAAAAGTCTTTTTTTTTTTGTTTTTGCGCAGCATTTGTGTAGCCTACTGTTAAAATTTTGGTGTTCAACTTTGGCTTTTAAAAATACAACAACCTTTCATTTTTAGTTTTTCAATTACGGCTTAAAAAAAAGAAAAACGAATGGACGCAAAAGTAAGCTACCTTATATTATTAAATATTTCAAATAATGTATTTGTAGAAAGGTTTGATAGTCAATCAAAATACTAGTAAAATCAAAGACTTCAATCTAAAAAATATCACTAAAAATAGTGATAACTATCACTAAACTATCTTTAGTTTAATAGTCCGTGTAAATTTGCGTCCATTCGTTTTTAATTTTTTAACCCGTAATTGAAAAACGAAAAATGAACGGTTGTTGTATTTTTAAAAGGCATAGGCCTAGTTGAACACCAACATTTGAATTTGAACTGTAGGCTACACACCAAATGCTGCACCAAAAATGCTGTCGTCACCGGCGCGCAATGAATTATGGGGTAGGATCAGGGTAGGATATGCCGCTAAGGATCCATTTATGTATCCTTCCTTTCACGGGGAAACGAAGGGTGCATTTGGCATCGCTTTTGAATCAGGGTAGCCTTCGTCGCGCCGCGATGACGCAACCGGCCTTCGAATACGGCCTTCGAAGGATTCAGAATTGAATTGGGACAGCCTTCATCGCGCCGCGGTGGCGCAATCGGCCTTCAAATGCGTCCTTCGAAGATGCAGCCTTTGAATTGGGACAGCCTTCGTCGCGCCGCTGTGACGCAATCGGCCTTCAAATGCGGCCAGTCGGCCTTCAAATGCGGCCTTCGGAGAACGCAGCCTTCACATTGGGACACAGCTCCTCTGTTCAAGCAGGGCTGTCACCAAATCGTCTCCGCTGTCGTAAACCTCAACTGTGCGCATGCGTCAGTGGAACCAGACGAAAGGCTTAAATGTTTCCCGGCTGTACTATTAAAAAGCAGACGATTGGCTTTCCAGAAGGAGGGGCGGGGCATGTGCATACAACTGCCATCTTTGGCGTTACGGGTTTTCCCTATATAGTTGTATTGAGGATTAAGGAAGTGACATGTCTCTATATAAATAGTCTCTGTATAGACCTAGGCCTAGTATTGACTATGACTTGACACCTCATGATTTCTATATTAAAATTAATATTGATAATATTATTAAAAAAAAAAAATTGTGTGGGGGGGGGGGTCTGGGTTATATAATTGTGTTGATATCATAAAGGGAAAAGCCTTATTAAACAAATAACATTTTTGGAAGTAGATCATAATTTTTCTTCTTGGAAAGAAATACAGTGAATATAAAAAATTAATAATACTCTTAATATTTTAATATTCTGCAAGGGTGCATTAAATTGATTAGCGATGTAAAATGCTGTCCTTTTAAACTTCTGTTCATAAAAATATGCAAACAAAAAAAAATCATAGTTTTCACAAATATCTTTTCAACAAAGGTTTCTTGAACACCAAATACACATGATCTCTGAAGGATCACAAGACACTGAAGACAGGACTCAGGAGTACTGCTGAATATTCAGGTTTGCCAGCCCATCATAGGAATAAATTACATTTTAAATTACATTAGAAAACAATTAATTTAGGCTATCAATTATTTTATTTGTAATAATATTTTACAATACTGCTGTTGTTACTGGATTTTTGATCAAATAAATGCAGCCTTGGTGAGAGACTTATTTTAAAAAAAAAAAATCTTACTGACCCAAAACTTTTGAATGCTAGTATTATAAACAGTCAGCCTATGCTAATTTTTATTCCAAAATGGCAGATTGCATGACATGGTTACACAAACTGAAAGACCATCAGCAGCAAGAATGTTTTAGTCCGCATTTATTTATATTTCACATACACCGGTGCAATGCTAATTATAAAGTTAGTTTGTAATTTACTACTTCTAATTTGCAGTTTATGGTAGTGCTTTTCTTGCTTTTAAAACTTAACCCAATAAGAATACCTTTTTTTGTTCTTCCTCTCACTTCTGCCCCTGAAGACCTCACTATCTTAGTTCACTCACACCTCTAACACATTTTAATTAGTTTCATTACACACCTTCTCTTCTACTCCCACATTTGGCAGTGAAAAGTAATTTAAAGCTACTGCGCACACAAATGGAACAAGGCCTGTCTGACAAGGAGTAAATCTCATGTGACCAAATTGTATCTTTTAGAAGAAGGTTCAGTTTCCAAACAAGCCCCTCTATTTATATTGAAATGCATGGCAAGAACATGTTACCTCCTATCTGAGCACCACGAACTTCCTTGTTCTCATTAGCACCATGTGAGTTCAGGCAGAAACTGGCAGGATTATTATTCAAGTCATAGAACAGACATCATAAGAGAACGACCTACATCAGTCTAGTCTAACTCCACTAGTGATGTTTAGCCATAGGTGAGAGCAACAGTGCTTGAATACATACTTGAATAAGAATTCATTCATTATCGAGTTATGGTGATCGGTTTTAGTTATTAGTAGTTGTGGTCATGCTATCTACCTCTTTTACCTGGCAATGTGAAACTGAAATGACATCTCATTGTTTAAGGGCCTCAGGGCGAGGAGGAGAACAGTTCACAAGAAAATAACCAGGTCGGAATGTGTACACAAGTATTTTGCACGTGACCGCATGTTTTGTTTTTTTCACACATTTAATGCCTCCAATCCATGTTCAATAGAAGTTATCTGATGATGCATCAATAAACTAAGCTAGTTGAGCTTTGCTCTTTTAAAACATGATCAAAATACTTTGTCTGTTTTACAGACAAAAGTTCAAATAAGAGGGCAAGTGACAAATATTGGTATCTGTATCGGCCGAAAAAAGATTCCTGCCAGTGCATCCCTAATTTTTGGTTTCCAACCTTGCGCCACTTGCTATTAAATATAAATAATAATTTTATTAATGTAAAAATGTCATATTAAATAATGCGTTGCTGTCTGCTCGATGTTATCCTCCTCGCCAAACAAGACAGCAATCGCGGCAGCAGAGAGGTCGTCATTTCGTGGATTTTTAGCCGCTGGTGGTTCAGTAGACCTTTCTCCCGATTCCTCTGCACTTTCAGTGTCTCCAGCGTTATCAATGCTGGACAGGAGGTCTGCGGCCTGCACAGCGCCTCTAACATCGTCTGTTGCAAATCTCAGGTGCTTGTGCCTTGGGTCTAGGAATGATGCGATGTATGCAACCTTTCGCACGTTGCTGACTTCTGCAGGACCGAGTCTACTTTCTAGTGAGACAGACAGTGTGCTTTTGAATCCCTTGGCTTTGGCGTTCTCCCCTGGGATTTCTTTGAGATGCTTGGACAGTAAAGTTACGGTCACGGGGTACACCATGGAGATGGACACGTCATATTCCCCACACAAGGCAGTGGTGGCACATTTTAGCAAGTGCAACACGGGTGAGACCTCCTCCATTACAATCCAACTATCATCTGTCAATTCTAGGGTGCGTGCATCTGATAGCTTAGTGAGACTCCTGTCTGATAAGGCAGCACACACGTCCCATCGCTGCTCCAATAAGCGCTGGAACATGTCATATACCGAATTCCACCTGGTCTTACAGAATTGCACTAACTTATGCTCAGGTAAATTCTGGAGTTGTTGCTTTTGCTTTAATGCCTGTGTTGCAACTGTGCTGTGGTGGAAGTTGTAAACTAGACTATTAGCAGCTCCAATTATGTGTTTTATGTTTGGTAGTTTGAAACCATCGTTTATTGCAAGTTGAAGTGTGAGTGCGAAACAGGGCTTTACAATATCGGCTTTGCATATCGGTTATCAGGCACATGAACATGCAAATAATCAGTATCGGTATCGGTTAAAAAAATCAATATCGGTCGATCACTATAAAATAGACATAACATACTGTGTTTGATAATGTATTGAGTGTTCAAGCTACTACAGAGAAAATGAAATGCAGTTTGAATTTGTCATGCTTAGTTTGGTCCGATCAGAGTATGTGAGCGGAGAGAGCATTTCTGAATATTAGGCAACCCCCTACGATTTAAACAAAACGAAAATATTTTAAAACAAAAAAATACAAAACAAAACTCAATGAAGTGGTCAAAATACCTTTTCGAAGACTATTCGAATATTAAATGCTCAAATTAATCCTATTATTAATGACATTACACAGGGTTATGGATCGCCAATGCCACTATAACCACCATGTGGTTGTTGTTACACGTTCTGTCCACTAGAGGGCCATCTAGCTTACAATAAACATTTTATTCGTGCTGAATATGGTTGAAGTGCTTCCGATGGTTTTCAGGTAATATCTCCGCGAAAACACCACCAGAAATTCTGAAACTTATATTGTTCTTTTCAGTTCGACTAGACGGTTCCTACGAGCTTGCCGAATCCGTTGGGGTTTTCGCTTCACGGGCGCTTTTTACGTCGTTATACATTTACCATTTTTGACAGTATTGTTAAGATGATACAACGTGGATAACGTCAAAGTCCTTTTAGTCGTTCCCTAAGGAACCGAGAGTTGTCTTCCAGTATCTTTGGTAGAGAGAGAGAGAGACGAGTAAAACAAAACAAGCATTCAAATGGGAATTATCGCGGCCGGAAAAATTATCGAGCACATTTTTTTAAATTGTGCGATTAATTGATTTATTGACTGTCGCGACAGGCCTAGTAACAATATAAATTCAAGTAGCTTAAGTAAAAAATGACAGATAATAACAAGACAAAACTACAGTGACAACATTAACCAACAGCACCAACCGATTTACAAACCTAAGCAATATATAAAAAAAATATATAAAAAAAAACACATATTTGGAAATAACCTGGTAACAGGCAGCTATATTTACATGAAAAAAAAGCGATTAAAAAAGAACAAAAAAAAGTGAAATAGAGATTAGTGAATTCGGTTGGTTTAAAAGCCACTGCATAGGCCTACATCGCTTAGCAAACATTATATCTTATCTGTTTAAAGTTTATTTACCCCTTCACTATTTTTCTGTGACTGCCTTTGGGATTGTCAGACTAAATACCCATAGCTTACCTTGTATGGCTGATGTTTGTTCTAAACAGGTCAGAGTCAGCTGGGTTTTGAATTGTAGATGTTGATCGTCATAAACTAATTAGCCTATCTGTTAGTTCTCTTTTCAAACGACAAAAGTGTCAAGTTGTTATGGCGTCCTGTCATCTTTGTCAATACGTTTTTCTTAATAAAATATAATAGATAGCGGTTTAGCCATTTTTGTAATAACTTAAATAAAGCACTTCTAGTTAATCCGTAAATTTGCGCGAAGGACATTCCTATGGGCGCTGGCATGTGACGTAACTGAAGAGACGAATTAGCATGTTCTTATTAATATTAGGATAGAGTTTTAATGCATGAAAAAACAAATCACATTTACAATAATTACTGAAGAATTGTTTAACGTCAGAAAATTGTATTATAAAAAAATAAAGTATCTGACTGGGTGGGCAATCTGTCAATCAGGCTTAAACAACTAGCACACAGAGTAGGGCTATATATCGAGTTTGTACAATTATCAATATATTTTTATAAACCATATGAGACGTTTATATCGACAGTAATTTGATATTACAAGCACATCTGAAAAATAGTGTCGAAAGCGTATAATCCAATTTGTCCTAAACATGAGGCATGCTGATATTAAGGGCTTCAAAATAACTCGTAAGATATAGTTAAAGTGTATTTAAATGCTATCAGATGCTTTGACAGATAGGCTATAGTATTTTGTGCTGTTTAATGTGCGAGATCCGTTTTATCCGATATTCTCCATCTGTAAATGTTAGAGAAAGTCATGCAAATATTTCCATTTTGCTGTCAGGAGTGGATGAGCCTTATTCAAGCTAGTATCTCCCAAACTTCACAGACTTCAGTGACCGAACGCCGCTGCGCACATAACTTGACAATACTTGCACGTTTTGCTAATAATGTATTAATTACACACACATCCCACCCCAAACATTCTTTTCTATTTACTTATTAGAAACATACTTTTTTCTTTTTATAAATAAACATTATAGCTTCAAAATTAAATTTTTATATGGGTGTACTGTTTAATTTGTTGAAGAGCAAAATGTGCAAGTATCGTCAATATATATTTACCACAGACCTTATTTTACTCATAAAATGAAAAACCTTGTTATGAAACACCATAGGAAAATTAGTCTTCCAGGTTTTGATGTCGTCCCTGAACACTATATAGAATAGACTGCAATCATTCTGACTAAAATATCAATTTTGCTAAAATATTTCTTGTTTGACATGAAATGTGCCATAATTTAGAATTTGAAACCTACAATTGCATTTTTATGATATCAGAAACTGTATGTGACATCAGATGAGTAAATGTGTGTGTAAATGAGTTAATTTAGTGATTTTAACTTTGACTTTAAAAAGATTGTAACGTTGTTTCAATGTTAGAATGTAATGTGATTTTAACCCTTTCTTTGCACATACAGTATAGCATAGTCTATTCTACAGGTTATATTTTTACATAGGCTATGTTTTCATAGCCTTCAATATGAACATTGTTTGTAGAACAACATTGGGCAGGATGTGAAATAATTGTTTTTTTAATAAATACAGGAAAAAATATTTGAAATAGATAAAAGTAGAAATTGTCAAGATAAATATTGTATATCGCTATTCAGCCAAAAAATACAAAAAATATGATTTTTTTTAACCATATCACCTAACACCTATAATCTAACACAGAATACAAATCCTTAAGTTGCACATAATGATCAGAGGCCTCATTTATAACCGTTGCGTACACACAAAACAGGCCCTGAAAGAGGCGTACACCACTTCCGACGTGTAAGTTGTGATTTATAAAAACGAACTTGTCTGGAAAATGTGCGCACCTGCACACAAACTCTGACCCATGCGTACAAACGTTTTGGAGATGGAGCAGTTTTGCGACACCGATGATGATCTGGAGTTAAATGGCTTTTTGGTCACTTTTAGACAGAAGATTTTAAGAAAATTACACATACAACAAGATAATACATATCATTTCACTCTAGCCTATCACTTAAAGCAAATATCCATCTTTTCTTAAATGTCCACGCTAGTGAGTGTGTTGGGCCGTTTAGTGAAGCTGACTGCTGTAGCATATTGGCAGACATTCCTATAATGTCTATAGGAAAACCGTAAATCTTCATTATGAGTCCTAATCATAAATACAGTGCATGTTCACAATAACCGTTTAAATAAATAAAATAATGATTTAAACTATGTTTTACATCTGATATACACGTTTAGATTAAATATGACATTCTCATTACTGGAGTTTAAGCACTTAAATTACATGAAATCATTACTGAGAAGTTGAAAAAATATATATTATAATAGAAATAGAAATATTTGCTGTGGATGCAATGCTTTTGAACACTTTTCCTGTGGCATGCTGTGTTTTAATGTTTTAACTACAGTGAGGATTGCTTACCATGATAATAGCAGATTGTCTGAGAAAATATTTTCGCTCACATAATGCACAATAAGGCCTGTTTCTATAATCTGTTTCTATAAATCCTGTTTCTATCTGTTTCTATAAAAAATAAAATCAATTAAAAATACAATTCGGTCAGTGGAAAAGACTGAGAAAAACTTTCTCTGAAATGTATTTTATACTGTTTGATTTATGTATTAAGAAACAAGGCAAGGATAGGCTACTAAATTATTTTTTAGCAATTTAATGTAACGGCACATCTGTATCTCATATTTCCCTAATGTCTTGTACCGATAAACATGGTATCACGTGGATGAATATGCATATGCAAATGATAAGCAGATGAGGATATGCATAGTAAAACTAGGCGTTGTAAGCTCCATATATGGTTATTGGAGACGCATGTGCGCACAATCTTCCGCTGACTGGGATTTATAAAGGGAATTTTGCGCAGGTTCTGGCGTACGCACGGTTGTATAAGTCTGAATATTTTTTGCCGTATACACCATTTTTGGGTTTTGTGCGCATGTACACTTTTAGTAAGGATCCTAAGCACAGTTTTATAAATAAGACCCCAGAGCAGCCTCACAGTTTTTATTGGAGCGGAAATGTACTGTAGCCTAAATCACATATCACATAAGGATCATTATTTCTTGGAAATAATATAAGGAAATTACTTTTGTGGTTGGGGGGAAAATTTTGCTCATGACATTTTGAGAGGCGATCTCCTGTATAAAAATGGATAGCAGGGATGCGAAGTGTATACTAGCATTAGGCCCATCATAAATAATCCAATTTGCAGAGCTTTTTGTGGGATGGTAGAGATTTACGGTCCGTGACAAATGGTTTAAGCTCCTATCATATCGTTAAATTGTCATTAAAATAATGAGGAAATCATCGTCAGAACTCACTTTTTGCTCTAATTTGATTTATGGTAGAAAAGAGACTGAATCTGGATAATATGGGACAAGTATTCTTTTGTTAAGTAATGGCAAATAGGCTACAGCTTGGAACATTTTCTAGTGATTTTAAGGCATTTGATATCACAGATTAAATGCAGCTCAAGGTTATCTCTGCCCACCAGTGTAAAGTCAGATGTAATGCCAGACTATTACTAAAATATGGGTTTCATAGTGAAAGGCTGAAATCGTGCTTTACTGAGACTTACTTTTATATAAAAAAACAAACACCTTTTAAAGCTTTTTATAAAGACCAGTTTCAAAGTGTAAACCCCAAAGAAGAAAATGGTTTATGGAGAAAATCTAATACCACACATCAACTAATCCATTAATGATGCCTGCCTTCAATTAGATATGCATTAATGATTTAAAATAAGGTTGGTGTCTCGTAATCATGATAATGGCCAGATAATGTTTAAGGTCGATAATTGAAAAAATAAAAGCTATTCCCATATAAAGGGGCATCCACCAGCCGAAACAAGAGTGATCCACCTAATTAGAAAACTGGAAATATATTTATATTTATTAAACTGATTGTTTGAACCTGGTTTTCTATATTAGTTATAGGAACCAAAAACAGCCTACAATAAAGTGCTGCAGGAATGAGTACTAAAACTTGGAAATACAATTTTTGCAATTGCAGTTCTCTCGTAATTTGTTTTTTTCAATGCGTTTTTGGTCGGTATGAAACAGAAGCTAAAGTAGTCTTTTCTTGCCTATTGTGTCGTATAAAACAACTTCTCGGACAAGAAAAAATGTAGGGCGGAATTAGATTTTTTTTTCCCATTGGGATTGCATTGGATCACTAAATCGTTGTTTATTGCTGTGATCTAATGTGTGATAGGTTGTCCCGCTCTTGTGCCAGTGAACACGTCATCAGAGAAGAGATGCCGTTGCAAGAGGGAGGGGGGAATTATTTTGATTAAAGATTACGAGGGCACATTAATTTTAAAATATATAATTATGTGCACAGATAAATGATTTATAATAAATTCTCTAATATTGAAAAAAATTTAAAATAAGAATGGTCAATTTAGATTTTATGGTGACTTTAAGCTTTTATGTGGTTGCTAACAAGTGGATTAACAGGACCACAGAGATTTTCTGGGACAGTAAATGGCATCATGCCGAACAAGGAAACACTTATTTACTAGACTTTTACAGCTTTGTTGTAATTATAGTTTGCACTTTTGCAAACTATTTTAACTCATACTTTACAACTTGTAGGCTAGATTTTCAAAAAAATTATTGAAAGAGTCATCGAAGCTTAGTGGAGGTGACGTTGTAGCAACCATGGTGTAGTTTATAGCATTTATAGCCATTTTTTGTGCTTCTGGTGAATGTAATTAGTCTTCAAAATTCATAAAAGTTGTGTTAATTTGTGGAGATTATCTTGATTAACAAAATGTTTAGGTTGAAGTCACTGTGAACAGGAAGTTGCGACGACTTAACTTCAGTATTGTGCCATATTTTTCGAGTGAAATGAAACAGGCCTATTAAATGAGAAAAAAACAGAGAGCTTTTCTTTTCTTTTTTTATGGATTAGGAATTGTTTGGATCTAGAAAAGTGTGCATTCCATCAGCTAATTGTCAAAGCTTACAGCAGACTGACAAACTAAATTGCATTGGTTGAACTGTTCACCTCAAGACTAATGTACACTACTAACAAAGTATGCAGGGCTCTCAAGTTTTGAAGACAGGCAAGAGTTGGACGGGTCACTGGAATCGGGGTGTTTCATTAATAATATTATTATTAGTGTATTTGTTGTTGTTATCAATAATTGCTGAATACAAATTTGAATGTTAACACTGATTTAACCCATGTCTGCATGTCCATTTTAAAATCTATTTCAGTAACAATAAAAATACATTACGGAGCAGTATTCTGTCCATGTCATGGATGAATGTCTCATATATGCCATACACATAGCATTGGTTGTATTATTTAGGAAAATTGGTATTCATGAACATTGTAATCAACCTTTTGGGGATTTAATGTGCAATGTAGGCTACTTTGATCTCTTGCTCATAATTGCTTTTTACCTGACATCTTTGAAAGAGAGATGCAATGATTAATGCATGCATGGCCTGGAAATAATTATAAAATATGACATGATTTTAAAAGTGACCTATAACATAGACTATGCAATACACTTTAATTTATTTAGTGCTAATACAATTTGTAAGCCTATTTGGGTGGAGAGAGAGATGTTTATAATGTGACAATATGTCAGTCATCGCGTGATAACGAGAATATGACTAGGCCTAGACTACTTGTTCTGAGCAGGTGTTGTCAGTGAACAGGCTTTAAACTGTTGGCTAAGTTACAGACATTCTAATTACTGCTAATTATCTGGGAAACATTCTCTAACAGCAGTCAAGTTGTCATTGTTTGTGTCAAACAAGTTGTGAATTTGTTGTAACATTAAAACAGGAGATCATGACTTACTATGTGCTCAAAGTGAGTGCTCAAAGTGATGCTCGGAGATCTAGTGTTTTCTCTATGGGTGAACGAAACTTTTGGAAGATGTTGTGCAGATTCACGTGAACAATTCCAGGATGTGCTTTTTTTCCATTGGTTGTTGCATTAAATCTTACCCAAATACAATAGTGCTATTTTCTGATTGGCTATTGTGTAGGCCTCTTCTTTTTTTTGATTGGCTGGTAAGTGGCAGGCTCGACTAAAGAATTCCAGGGGAGACGCGCGTCACGCGCTTGATTCCTGCCGGTTCGATAGTGAGAGCGGCGCGGCCAGAGAAATTTTGGGTGCTGCGGCATATTGAATATATTATAAATAAATTTTTCCGCGTGAGAAATACAATGTGTGGCGGGAGGGCGTGACAAAAGACCGAAATGAGTGACTGTCACACTCAATGCGTAAAACTTGAGAGCCCTGTAAATGGGGTCAATTTTGCTTTAATGCTGACTTTATGAATCTTGAAATTTGGTCACATTTATGTTCTGCAATAATCCAAAAGCCAATATAAATATATTCTTATTTTTTTGTCAAGGGAACCAGGATGATGCTAACTTTTAGGTTAGCATAGGTTTTGCCTACAAAAGAAATTCATCCCTGCAGCAATCATCGCTTCACTTCAGAAGGCCTTTATTAATCATGGGGTAATTTTCATTTTTCGGGTGAACTATCCCTTTAAATATTGATATGGAACTGCTTAATTTGTAGGCCTGTCAACTTTAGTCGTTTAGTCGACTAATCGGTCGATGCCGTCTTGGTCGACTGACATTCTCATTGGTCGACCAGTTGCTTTTTTTTTTTTTTACCAATAGGAAGACATTTTCATTGATTTACTCCTTGATATTTATTCCTTTATAAGCAGTTATATATTACTGTATTCTAAATATAATTAGCCTATGTTTTATCCCCAACTTTAAATGCTTTAATTTAGGCTATTTTGTTACAGCGCCACAGTTTAGCGCACCACGTAGAACACTCGGGAACCGCACCTGTGGCTGCACTGCTGCTTCGCGCTCAGTAAGGAATAGGCTATGTAGTTTTACTGTATTCATTCAGTTAGAACGAAACTTGCAGGGATGGAAATTAGCACCGGCCACCAGCCAAATGCGGGTGAATTTGTGTTGTGGCGGGTAAACTCGCTTCACCTATCGGCGGGTAAATAAAAATAGCATCATGCGACGTTCGTCTGTTATAGGATAAATTAGTTTGAATAAACGAGCAGACACTGCTTAGCAAGACAACTAGCAGTGAATGTGCTTTCCATTAAATGAATCACACACACAGTTAGGGCTGTCAACTTTAGTCGTTTAGTCGACTAATCGGTCGATGCCGTCTTGGTCGACTGACATTCTTATTGGTCGACCGGTTGCATTTTTTTTTTTTTTTTTTTGTTACCAATAGAAATAATTTTTCAATGATTTACTCCTTGATATTTATTCCTTTATAAGCAGTTATATATTACTGTATTCTAAATATAATTAGCCTATGGTTTATCCCCAACTTTAAATGCTATAATTTAGGCTATTTTGTAACAGCGCCACAGTTTAGCGCACCACGTAGAACACTCGGTTCGCACCTGTGGCCTCCACCTTCTGCTCAGTAAGGGATATAGGTATAGTTTAGCTGTATTCATTCAGTTAGAACGCTACTTGTTTCGGTTTTTATGCTTTTATACACTATATGTTTTTATCTCGATGCGGCGTGGACGCACTTGGAAAAAAAAGAGCGCGTCGCACCGTGACCGCGTTGCTTCCATCATGAGCGCGCACACCGCGCGCCTACATTTGAAATCGAACTTGAGCGCGCAAAAGACGTGAGCAGTCCCTTCAACGGCTGTATCATGCTGAGTCAATAGATTGTGTTTTCTTGATATGTTTTTGTTTTTATTTGTACACTTGACACATTTGAAAATAGCCTAAATAATGTAACAAAACGAAAATAAACCTATATGCGGTCCTATAATGGCTATTATTATTAGGATTGTTTTTTAGGCTCTTTGGGTTTTTTTGTGTGTTTGTTTTAAAACGCCTAGATCGGCTGGACAAAAGTTAACCCATAGCTTTGAAAGTAAAATTTCCATTACACGAGAGTAGATGTTAAAACTTCATGCTGATTTGTACTCGGCTTTCGCCAAGATAAGCAACACTAAGACGTAGCTTTACAGTAAACTATGCTTCTCCATCCATTTACGCTTCTTTCCATATGAGGGTGTGACTCCCCTTCTGTCCGGCGTTAATGGCTGCAGTGTACTTGGCGCGTTAGCACACACGACGGCTGCAACTACAGTGTGGTCTCCCTAGTGGACCAACACGACAACCGTCTGGATTGAGCCGAGTAGGGGACATCTCTAGGGTCTTCAAGTGGGCACCTTCCGTCCTCAGTGTTTCGTCGACTAGCCCACGACACCTCAAGAGGGCTCGACAGTGACTCTGGCGTCCCAGAGTCACCCCCCTCCGTCCCCCACTCAACTCAGCCCAGCTTACTGACCTCTACATCCCTCCTGCTGCTGAGACCTAACCACAATCTCACTATCTCTCCGCAACCCAACCATATGCGCCAACCCGATTGACTAAGGCTGTCGAGCCCCACTGGTGCGTTAAAGCAGTTACAGTGGCAACGGTTCCGTATGGCATACCACCTACCGCAAAACACAATATCTGCCCAACCACCGGTCATTCTATACTATACAACCTATACAAATTGAATAGTATACTATACAACCTATACTACACAACCTATACAAATAAACCAACAGACTCTTCAAGTTTTTCAAGAATTCTACGAAACCGTAGCGTGGCGGCCTGTACCTTGCCAGCTAGAATCTTTCCGTCTCAACCACAGCCAGTTGCTGCTCCTTTCTGCTGCTTCAGATAAGTTCTTTACTGTGCGACGCAACTCTTGGCCGCTGAATCCGACGTCTCTGAGGAACCGGGTTGTAGAGTGTGCCACAAAACCTCGACAACCCACTTCCACTGGATAAACCTGGACTCTCCATCCTCGCTGTTCTGCTTCAGTGGCCAAATGAGCATACCGCAGTTTCTTCCTCTCATATGCCTCATCTACAGCATCCTCCCATGGCACTGTCAACTCTATCAGTTGAACAATGCGTGCTGATCCAGACCACAAAACAATGTCTGGTCGTAGGTTAGTGGTGGCAATCTCAGGTGGAAAAATAAGCCGTTGATCAAGATCAGCCAGCATCTTCCAGTCCCTAGCAGCTTCCAGTTGTCCTGGCCGAGAATTGGTGTTAACACCTTTTCTTGGTGGTTGCTCGCCTGGGCGGAGGAATGTTGTCTTCTGCGTGTAATGTTTTGCTAGAACATGCGGCAACTTATTGGTCATACTACGCTTGCCTTCCAATGCTAAAGCCAAACATCTCAGTACTTGGTCATGGCGCCAAGTAAACCGACCTTGGCTAAGAGCCACCTTACATCCTGTCAAAATGTGCCTTAATGTGGCAGGTGATGAACACAAAGGACAAGAGGGATCCTCTCCTACCCAGAGGTTTAGGTTCTGCGGTGATGGGAGAACATCATATGTTGACCTAATAAGGAAACTGATCCTACTCTCTTCCATTGACCAAAGGTCTTGCCAGCCCATTTTGCGTTGTTCCACACTCTCCCATCTCATCCACTCTCCCTGCTTGGCCTGGGAAATGGCCTTTATACTCCTCATCCTCTCCTCCTGCTTTCGCACCTCGTTGACTACCAGCTTCCTCCTTTGAGCTGGGCCTGCCTTGTGCCATTTAGGAGGAGCTAAACTGAGCCCAAAACCCCCTCTTCCATGCTGTACCTGTCCCACGATATCCCCTATTTGAAGGTCAGCCTTTGCCTCTACTACTGATTTCTTTGCTGACCACTTTCTACCAGTTTTTAACACAGGGGCTGCCTCCCTTACACATTTGTCACGTGACTCTACTAATGTCATTTCCAGTCTGACCTTGGCACACTTAAACTCCTCGGTTAAAGCAGAGACTGGCAGCTGCAATATTCCTTTACTATAAAGTCCCACTCTGCTGAGGCAGCGTGGAACTCCCAACCATTTCCTGATGTATGAACTTATTAACGCTTCCAGCTTATCCACTGTTGTCAAAGAAACCTCGTACACAGTCAGTGGCCACAGCAACCTCGGCAGTAGACCAAACTGAAAGCACCAGAGTTTTAGTTTGCCTGGTAGAGCACAACTGTTTATGCTCTTCAACCCTTCCACTGCTTGTCGTCTAACTTCTCCCACTCGAACTGTGTCCTTTAGATCTCCATCGTACCATCTCCCAAGACTTTTCACTGGCTTCTCAGAAACTGTTGGTATTGCCTCACCATTAATGAAGAATGTTTTATCTACTACCTTTCCTTTAACTATGGAGATGCTCCTTGATTTAGAGGGCTTAAATTGCATTCGTGCCCATTCAATATTATCTGTTAACTTCCCCAATAACCGATTAGTGCAGGCTACTGTTGTAGTCATGGTTGTCATGTCATCCATGTATGCTCTGATTGGTGGTAGTCGCAACCCAGAAGCCAAGCGCTCTCCTCCTACTACCCATCTTGATGCCCTAATGATTACTTCCATTGCCATGGTAAAAGCCAGTGGAGAAATTGTGCATCCTGCCATTATTCCAACCTCTAAGCATTGCCATGCAGTGCTGAATTTTGGAGTTGAGAAACTAAATTGCAAATCTCCAAAATAGGCTTTCACTAAATTTGTTATTGACATTGGTACTCTGAAAAAATCAAATGCTGCCCAAAGAAGCTCATGTGGCACTGAACCATATGCATTGGCCAAATCCAGGAATGTCACATGGAGCTCCTTCCTCTCCTTTTTTGCTGACTGAATTCGTTGCCAGATAACATTGATGTGTTCTAAGCATCCTGAGAACCCTGGAATGCCCGCTTTTTGAACTGAAGTGTCAATGAAGCCATTCTTTAATAGGTAGGTGGACAATCTCTGGGCAATAATGCTGAAGAAAATCTTACCTTCAACGTTTAATAGTGAAATAGGACGAAACTGACTGATGCTTGTAGCATCTTTTTCTTTAGGTATAAAGACTCCACCTGCTCTGCGCCATGCTCTAGGTACAACCTGTTTTTCCCATGCCACTTTTAACAATTTCCACAGAATTCGCAGAACTCCTGAAGCACTCTTGTACACTCTGTACGGAACTCCATTAGGCCCTGGAGATGATGAAGCCCTTGCCTTTCTCACAGCCTGCTCTACCTCTTTCCACTTAGGTGCACAGACCTCCATTTGGTATTCTGGTGGGTTGATAGGTGGTATGTCTGATGGAATTGACATATGCTCATGCCTTTTTGCATCTGTATGCGTTTCCTCCAAATATCTCTCTAGCTCAACTCTAGATGCTTTTAAAGTGCCATTCTTCTCACTGGTGAATAACTTCTTTACGAATTTGAATGGGTCTTTATAGAAATTAGCCCTCGCACGTTCCTTCTTTTTGTAGCGTTTCCGTAGACGCTCAGCTCTGCGTAATGTTGCCAGCTTATCTTTTATGTCCCTTTGTAAGAGATTGAGTCCCTCCTTCTGACTTTGTTCTGCTCTTTTCCATTGCTTCCTCAGCTGTCTCCTTTCTCTAACTAACCCTTCAATTTTCTGCTGCCGTCTAGACATTCCAGGAGCAGTTTGTACTTTTTCCTTCCTTTTTTCCACACCAAACCTCTCACTTCCATATGCGTAAATGATGTCCCCAAATTTATCCAGCTTCTTTTCAACTGTACCAGTTAATCTTTCCAATGCAAAGCATAGATCTGTGTTTACCGTATCCCATGCAGTTTTCTCACAAGCTCTTGGCCATCTAACTCCAGGCCTATGCCCGTTGAGGTTCTTTTCTCTCTTATGCTGGTTAGTCTGACCGGTTTCACAAGTCTGAATATGTTCATCACTATCTGTGCAAGCCCTCCTCTCCTCTATGACAGGGGTGCTGATATCCTGCGAGCTGTGGTTTGCTTCCTGTCGCTGGATTTCATTCGACTGACTTGACTGACTTCGTAAGAAGTACTGATCAATGCGAGGCCCTTGTCCCTTCTCCCTCAAGCATTTAATTTTCCCTTGATGAACCTTCAAACCCCTGACCGTTGTCGCCTTGCTCCAGCCACAGACACAAACCTGGAGTTCAATGACTTTACTAACTGCAGATCTTGAACTAGTCTTACTCTCCATACTCATATCCGTTTCCATTCCTAAGTCGTTAACCATGTTGTCCAACATCGAGTCATCTTCCGCCCCCGCTCTCACAGACTCTAGGGGTATTTTTCTCTTTAATTTCTTAGAAGCCTTGGGCGGGTGTCTCCAGCATCCTGTAAACACGAAGCTGGATACTGCCGACAAGGGTAGCTAACCCTTACCAGCCCCATTGGGGTCTATTTCCTCCTGTCAGCTGTCTCTCCAGGCTGTCACAAGGTCTTTCCCTTGTTGCCAGCAGCACTATTCACCGCAGTCACTGGACGTATCCAGATCTTCATGATTTCCATTACACGAGAGTAGATGTTAAAACTTCATGGTGATTTGTACTCGGCTTTCGCCAAGATAAGCAACACTAAGACGTAGCTTTACAGTAAACTATGCTTCTCCATCCATTTACGCTTCTTTCCATATGAGGGTGTGACTCCCCTTCTGTCCGGCGTTAATGGCTGCAGTGTACTTGGCGCGTTAGCACACACGACGGCTGCAACTACAGTGTGGTCTCCCTAGTGGACCAACACGACAACCGTCTGGATTGAGCCGAGTAGGGGACATCTCTAGGGTCTTCAAGTGGGCACCTTCCGTCCTCAGTGTTTCGTCGACTAGCCCACGACACCTCAAGAGGGCTCGACAGTGACTAAAGAAGAATATACAGCCTGTATAAACGAGAGCTTTTGTTAGGATTTTTCATTGTGGCAGATAGCAGTTATATTTTTTGTAGCGTGTGGTGTGGTCAGGTGCGCGATTGTGACTGTTACTATAGACCTAGGACAGTGCTCCTCACATTTTGCAGTTAAAAAAAAATCACTTAATTTTCAAAAAATTTTATTATTATTATAGTTGTATGTATTTTTGATGTTTTTTCGTTGTTGTTTTATAAATGCTCTATGACAATTGTTAAAAAATGTTCAATCAAAACATCGTGTCTTTTTTTTTTTTTTTGTCGACTAATCGTTGCGCAGGACAAGACTTTGGTCGACTAAGGATTTCTTTGGTTGACTACAGCCCTACACACAGTAAACAAATCCTTAACAAAAACAGGGCTATTCTGGTGGGTGCGGTGATGCAGTGGTGACGCGTTCATGTAACATGTCCTTGCGCTGCCAATAAAGCTCCTAAAATCTGTCACAAAGAACAGGCAAAAGTAATGATTATGAATATGTAAAATATAGCAAGGAGATATTTTAATTATTTATTAATAAACAAGTCTTTTCTTTGTCCGTGTCAGAAGTTGACGATGCTGCCTCGCGATCTTCGCAGTGGTGAACGTGCCAGAGAGAAATGCACATTTCATACGGATTTCATAAGCAGAGAGCAGTCTGTGTCTGTTTTCCTTCGTTTTGAATTGTTCTGTTTAAGTACATGTCTGTGGGAGAGTAGGCTACCTTATACGCTGAGTTTCGGTTCATTTATGAGACGAGCTCCAGTTCACGCGCCGGCGCCTCCGTTTCGTGATTATCTGTCTGCTATATTTACTTCTTATTTATTAAATCCAGGCAATTGGTTGATGAAAGATTGATTAAAATTAAGATACAATTAATACAAAACGAAATTCACTTTAAAGATTGTGACTGTCACTATAGACCTAGGACAGAGCTCCTCACTTTGCAGTATAAAAAAATCACTTAATTTTCAAAGAATTAGCTATATTATTATTATAGTTTTAAATATGTAGGCTATTATTGATTTTTTTTCGTTGTTTTGTAAATGCTCCTCCGCCCAGGCGAGCAACCACCAAGAAAAGGTGTTAACACCAATTCTCGTTCAGGACAACTGGAAGCTGCTAGGGACTGGAAGATGCTGGCTGATCTTGATCAACGGCTTATTTTTCCACCTGAGATTGCCACCACTAACCTACGACCAGACATTGTTTTGTGGTCTGGATCAGCACACATTGTTCAACTGATAGAGTTGACAGTGCCATGGGAGGATGCTGTAGATGAGGCATATGAGAGGAAGAAACTGCGGTATACTCATTTGGCCACTGAAGCAGAACAGCGAGGATGGAGAGTCCAGGTTTATCCAGTGGAAGTGGGTTGTCGAGGTTTTGTGGCACACTCTACAACCCGGTTCCTCAGAGACGTCGGATTCAGCGGCCAAGAGTTGCGTCGCACAGTAAAGAACTTATCTGAAGCAGCAGAAAGGAGCAGCAACTGCCTGTGGTTGAGACGGAAAGATTCTAGCTGGCAAGGTACAGGCCGCCACGCTACGGTTTCGTAGAATTCTTGAAAAACTTGAAGAGTCTGTTGGTTAATTTGTATAGGTTGTATAGTATAGGTTGTATAGTATACTATACAATTTGTATAGGTTGTATAGTATAGAATGACGGGTGGTTGGGCAGATATTGTGTTTTGCGGTAGGTGGTATGCCATACGGAACCGTTGCCACTGTAACTGCTTTAACGCACCAGTGGGGCTCGACAGCCTTAGTCAAACGGGTTGGCGCGTATGGTTAGGTTGCGGAGAGATTGTGAGATTGTGGTTAGGTCTCAGCAGCAGGAGGGATGTAGAGGTCAGTAAGCTGGGCTGAGTTGAGTGGGGGACGGAGGGGGGTGACTCTGGGACGCCAGAGTCACTGTCGAGCCCTCTTGAGGTGTCGTGGGCTAGTCGACGAAACACTGAGGACGGAAGGTGCCCACTTGAAGACCCTAGAGATGTCCCCTACTCGGCTCAATCCAGACGGTTGTCGTGCTGGTCCACTAGGGAGACCACACTGTAGTTGCAGCCGTCGTGTGTGCTGACGCGCCAAGTACACTGCAGCCGTTAACGCCGGACAGAAGGGGAGTCACACCCTCATATGGAAAGAAGCGTAAATGGATGGAGAAGCATAGTTTACTGTAAAGCTACGTCTTAGTGTTGCTTATCTTGGCGAAAGCCGAGTACAAATCAGCATGAAGTTTTAACATCTACTCTCGTGTAATGGAAATCTCAATGACAATTGTTTAATAAATGTTCAATCAAAATGCAAAACGTCGCGTTTTTTTTTTTTTGTCGACTAATCGTTGCGCAGGACAGGACTTTGGTCGACTAAGGATTTCTTTGGTTGACTACAGCCCTATTAATTTGTGGACTCTGTTGCAAGCCTGTGAGTGTGCACTCTCTAAAGTGTCCTGGTTCTGCACTGTTCTTTGTTTTGTTATTAACAAACATTAAGAATATAGCCTATATTTAAAAAAAAAATTATGAATCGATTCGAAACGTTAGAAGATAGAATCGCGATTCATATGTAAAATGTAGGCTACCTTAATATACAGACTTTTGTGTGCACACGAGAAACACAAGGAATTTCTTTTACAATTTCTGGTTTATGTGTATACTATAACCTATTTCTTTTCTGTGTAAAAATGTGGCTTTTGTTAGGGCAGTATGTAACATCACAGCCTTATGTCCGCTTTAGCACATCCTCTGTGACGGCCGAGAAACCGTGCCGTGAAACGGGCTAATGGCGCAATACGGCTGTGTGCAATGACCTATTTGCCAATGTTTCTTGTGCGCAAGCGAAAGTTTGTCTCTTTTTTATTTTTGCAAAGGTCTCTTTAGGGGCTCCATAGTTATAAGCGATATAATCTGTTAAATACTTCCACAAAGTTGCATTTACTCTTAATCACTGGTTCACAAAGTGTGGTACGCAGGCTCCCTCTAGTGGTACGCAGAGGAATCACTGAATTTCGCACGTACGATCAAACCGGTGTGATCAGTCTTGGCTGGCCCCTGAAGTGTGTGATCACACTGGTAGATTGGTCAGTGCATCACGTGATCAACTGCTAAATTCAAATGTGCTTTCACAGTTGATTGGCGCTGATCCAGAGACGGACATGCTCAATACTTACATATATCACAACTATTCAGTGTTTTCAACCACATACTGTTTATTTTAGTACTAAAGTACAAAAAAAACCGATACATTTAGAATAGGGGTGTCACGATTCTCCAAATCCTCGATTCGATTACATTTTCGATTCTAAGGTCACGGTTCGATTCGATTCTCAATTTTTTCTTTTTTTTTTAAAGCACAGTTTGCTATGCCATTTTTAGACTTTTATGAAATATAATATATGACCTTTGTTCGCAATGTACCACACTACATTGTCAAATTTAAAACAATTATTAACAAAATAATAATGTCACAATAACTTATATCTTCAGTCAATTAGAAACTTAAGCAAAATAACCTGCCATGTAGTTTCTCTTTTGTAACTGCAGTCTTATTCACAGAAGATGACATTCAAGTTCACAACAAAACAAACACGGTTTAACAGATACATCTGTTTCCCTTGCTTTACCTCGGTCTTAAAGTAAAAACATGACTGTGAAAAATATTATTTAATGTAGTATTTAATTAAATGCATTTATGATGAATAACATTTTCATGTCAAATTATGTTCATTTTGACCACGAACTGTGTCGCTGTCACTTTAACTGCGCATGCAGCAGAAATAGACTCGGTGCGGAAATGAACGACACTCGTCTCATTCGTGGAGGTGGAAAATCTAGTTATTTGTGCCATGCAAGATGTATTGTATAAAGATTCATACTGTTCTGAGTCTGAGTCTGCTGTTTTTGTCAATTTAAAGTTTTAATTTAAAAAGTGTAAGAATATGGTACACGCACAGTAGCAGAGCTTGCAAACTGTGGCTTTTTTGAAGCGCAAACTTTGAACGCGAATGTTAAAGTTGTCAACATAACTCACTGAAAATCACAAATACTCCAACTGTCCCACACCGGCGACTTCAGTGAAAGAGGAGGGGTTCAAGTCCTGTCGATGGGTCTCCTGCGTCTGCAGTTGCCATGCTATCTTTTGACTGGTTGTATACATAGGCTGTATACTATAGCTAGGTAGAGGACTCGGACTCACAGCACTTCAACACGCGTGTTTTTTCCCGCTTTGCAAACCGACTGGACGTGACATGGGGGCGTGGCAGTATCGACGATTCCATTTTTGAATTCGAGATTCGAGATTGTGAATTAATTTCGATCGATTTCGATTTTAAATCGAAATCGTGACACCCTTAATTTAGAATTAGTAAAATACACACTGATGTCTATGGAAGCGGCAGTAATAATAATTTCCATTATTAGACGACAAGTTTTATTCATATCAGATACACATGTAAGCAGGGGTTAAAGTGGGCCGGAACGGTCTCAGATAAATTAATTAATAAATAGATTGATTAATCTCAACGAATCTCACTGGTCCCGATATGGGCGGACTGACCAACCTCTCTTCCTCCCCTCTGAACGAGAGCGATTACAAATGCGTAAATGCACTCACGGTGGTTGAGCACGGTAAAGTTAGTTTTAGGTTCGATATATTTCGCCTGACATTTGTTTTCCCTTGCCTCTGTTCTATAGGCTCTGCCGCAGGGATGAAAATTAACTTTTTTGTCCACCGGCCACTGTGGCTGGTGGATTTCAAAATCTACCAGCCACTCAATGTTTTTACCAGCCACTTTCTTGTTTTTAACCGAGAATGTGTAACTGCATGTGAAAATTAATACTAGGCTACAAGATCTACAATACTTAAAGGTGCAAAACGCAAGTCTCTGAGTTTTTGCCGAACTACGCCCCCCCTGGCGACAAGCGAAACTGCAACCAGAGTGGTGGCACTAGACAAAATCTTTCTTTTCTTTACTTTACGTGGAGTTTGCGTTGGGGTTTGGAATGGACTACAAGCCGGTCTCTTTGAATCCATCTTCTACCTTTGACGCACGAATTGTCTTCGCTGATGCGGAGAATGGCGGCTTATACACAAACCTGCGAGACATAGCCTGGTGAGCGTGAACGCGCATGACGTCACGCCCAGTCTCAAATTCGAGCCTGAATCCCTCTTATATATTTTACTGTACAGGATTATAGAGGCAATCTCAGTGAGCAGAGTAGAGATGCGCGGATGGGCTATTATTTCATCCGCAACCGCATCACAAAACTCATAATCCGTCCGCCATCCATCCGCACCAACGTTTTTTACCAATTTTCAAAACCGCACCCGCCCGCCATCCGCTGATTGGGCGATACAAGGCGCTGCTGATGAGAAAGCTCTCGGAATATCAGTAGTGAACTCCGTCTCCGATCGGCGCGCAGGGACAAAAAATAAATAAATAGCTTAAATTAAACGCACTTTGGCAACACCTGACTGTGGCGAGGGGGGCATGGTTTTGCGAAGTCTGTAGCGAGGAGAGAAAGGACGGAGCCGCGCGGTGAGTAAGTAGGTCAAGTGCAGATGATGAACACCTGTGTCTGATTGCAGTAATTGGCGTGGAGAGACCGCATATAACCGGCGGGAATGAGAGAGCGAGAGAGAGAGTTAGACTGGGACTTCGCACGCAAGTGTTGGATCGCGTGTTTTGTTTATGCTGTGTTACTGTGGTAACGTGGCGAATGCGCTACTGTGTGCCTCGTTTCTTTTTGTTTTTCTGAATAAACGCGAAACCAGTCACGCCGCCCCTTTCTTCTTCCTTCCACACACACTGAACCTCTTCACACTGACCTTATCTGATAGGCTACTGTACAATATTTTCATTGTAGCCTAATAGAAAACGCATTTTGGCACATAATTTAGTTCAACCGCCCGCCACCCGCCCGAATTTAATTAAAATAAATTTTTTTCGTCACGTCATCCGCCCGATCCGCGGAGTCCGCGGCTGTAACCGCCAACCACGCATCTCTAGAGCAGAGAAGGGCTCATTCAGCCCATCAGGCAGTTCTTTAAGCATGTATAGGATAGAAAAACAGGTATTTTTAACATGAAAAGTTGCGCAATGCACCTTTAAGCAGTTTATTTAATCTCAAGTCTCAATGAAATACTGGCATTTTCGCTTTCTCTCTTATAGCCTACATACACAAACCATGAACTGATATTCATTTCAGTTCGCATACGAGGAAAACACAATGTTACGGACGTGAGCGCTCTGAAAGCGGCTCTAAAATATGCTTTCAAACTTTCACAGAGACATCAAACAGAAAGCACAAAACCTTTCTTTAAAGTGAATTTCGTTTTGTATTAATTGTATCTTAATTTTAATCAATGTTTAATCAACCAATTGCCTGGATTTAATAAATAAAAATTAAATATAGCAGACGATAGATAATCACGAAACGGAGGCGCCGGCGCATGAACTGGAGCTCGTCTCATAAATGAACCGAAACTCAGTGTAAGGTAGCCTCTCTCACAGACATGTCTACTTTTAAACAGAACAATTCACAACGAAAGAAAACAGACACAGACTGCTCTCTGCTTATGTAATCCGTATGAAATGTGCATTTCTCTCTTGCGCGATCACTACTGCGAAGATTGCGAGTCAGCATCGTCAGCTTCATCTTTGCAACTGACACGGACAAAGAAAAGACTTGTTTATCAATAAATTATTTAAATATCTCCTTGCTATATTTTACATATTCATAATCATTACTTTTGCCGGTTCTTTGTGACAGATTTTAGGAGCTTTATTGGCAGCGCAACTGTAACAATGTTACATGAACGCATCACCGCACCCACCAGAATAGCCCTGTTTTTTTTTTTTTTTTTTTTTTTTTTTTTTTTTTTTTTAAGGATTTGTTTACTGTGTGTGTGATTCATTTAATGGAAAGCACATTCACTGCTAGTTGTCTTGCTAATCAGTGTCTGCTCGTTTATTCAAACTAATTTGTCCTATAACAGACGAACGTCGCATGATGCTATTTTTATTTACCCGCCACGGTGGCCGGTAGGTGAAGCGAGTTTACCCGCCACAACACTAAATCACCCTCATTTGGCTGGTGGCGGACGTGCCCCTGGCCGGTAGTCTTACAAAGATATCAATAGTAGGATTAGTTTTAACATTGTGTAACCATATCGACATTAAATATTTGTTTAAAATCACCTGCGTGCATTAATATACCTGAGAATGCTTTGACGCGTTTCCACAGCGCATGACGAGGGAACGTCTGCCAATTCCACCAACTGCGTTAAATGCAGCCTATAATTTGTATTTAAAATTACTTTTCAAATTCCAAAGCTTGTAGAAGGTTTCTATTGGCAATAATGACCTGTTAGTCTTGAGTAAATAAACTTGTTTAGAAAATGATTCATAAAACATAAATATCAGTTGAGCCTATGTTTACTTTCTTCACTGACAGAGAGCAGGGATTGACAAATAATCTGATGCCCACTGACATGGTTTTAAAATCTATTTCTTATCCATTTGTTTGGCCTTCAAAAGTCTTAAATTGCACATATGTAGGTCAGAGAAATCAAAATTTTCTCGGGAGCATACCCCCCGAACTACCTCACATTTAAATGCACAAGTATGTGGGTAGGGTTGTAGATGTTAATGTGGGCTGGCGTGATGACAGTGCCAGGGCTACATTTTTGGCCCAGTGTTAAGCAATATTAACATAGTATCGTCATCATATCCGTGTAAATGGGCCAAAATAAAAACATTAAAATATCAAGTAAATAAGTGATACTTGGTGCCACAGTGACACTCTTGTACCAAAAAGAATTGCTATACCACGTTACTCAATATGTTGTCCCACGGTGAGTCATTTTTCCTTGTTGCACCTACACAAAATTTGAGAGTTCCCCCACCTGCCAAATCCCACTTTAACCACTGCATGTAAGTAACTTTAAAGTTTACTCTATTCTTCTCCCAGTTCACTGGCCACTTACTTTCATGTATTTCAGGAGAAGTGGATGAATTCACATGTTGTAAATCCAACAGATCTGGTTCTCTGAACAGTGGCACAAACTAACATGGCGGTACATACAGCTCAACTAACGCGATCGTTATACATACAGACGGTTGGTCTGGGAACGCCCCCGGGAACGTCCCGTCACGTGATGTGAATTTAGCCCGTGGGGGAAAACATTGTCTTGGCGCTCATTGAAATACATGCGACAATCATGCCGAAGAGTTGCTGTGTCGTTTTCTGTACCGCCAATAAACAAACAAATAATGAATTGAAGTTCTACATCCTTCCTAATAAACACACAGAACCGGAAAGGAGGACAAAATGGCAAAATGAATCATAATTTATTAGATTACTGTGTGAGTAGATCCCTGTGTGATATAGTAGTGGGTGTTAAACTCGTATTAGGCAGTGGGCCAGATTTGTCTAACGTTACATCCCTTACGAAAAATAACTATGGTAATCCTATGGCTATAAGTGTTCTATAGTAGTGTATAATACTTCTGTGATGTTCTGTAATACCTCTATACTTCTAGGCTATGTCCCAAAATACTATTGTATTCCTATAGGATTACCTTACTATAATTTTTAGTAACTACTAACCCATTTTGTCCTAAAATACTACAAGATTCCTATAGTTGTTTTTCATAAGAGATGTCTCATTCACATTAGCGTTATCAGCTGAAGGTTATCAGCTCAATACAGACTGCAGTCTGTGAGTTAGGAATAACTGTCAGCAAAGTCCTCGGCAACTTCGTAGCTAACGTACTACTGATCACCGTTTTACAAAAGGATTAATAGTTTGGAGTGAAGCATACGTACAATTGGTAAGTGACAAGGTTTTATGGACTTATAGTATACACAAGTTGATTGAGTTATAGGCTAATGTTACCGGTAGCTATCGCGATGTCTTACCTGGAGATTCAACCAGATAACAATTATTTCTGGAAACGACACCTCCGGCCATTTGGTTGGGTCATTGACCCAGTTTTTAATTTAATAAGGGCAATCATAACCTATTGCAGGTAATTTTGCAATGTACTGTTGCCGGTCGGCAGGCATCAATGACTCGCAATATGACATTTTTGTCATTCAAATACATACGATGGTCGCGGCGTTTTTCCTCACGCCGACTCCGCCCTCGCCACGCCCCCAACTATGACTAGATGCCGACTGTATGTATAAAGGTGTTTAAACAACAAAGCATATTTGATAATTGGAATATCAGATATTTCATGCCATAGCTAATAAATTTGTGAATATTTTGAATAAAAAAAGGAAATAAAAGCAGATCATCAGTCATTCAGTGCTATTGTGGCTGTACAGTGTCACTTGACAAGCAATGACGTGTCACCATGGAAACAATAAAGTAATTAGTTCTAAATAACGATCGCCTAGGAAAAACTCACGTCAGCCGGAATATTTTAAATGTGTGTAAAAAGTTTAAATATTAATAATACTAAGCCTGTGTTCTTTTTTTTTAAGTACAGTACAGTTTTTATTTCACTTTTAGGTGCAATACATTTTAATTTAATCTTTTTTTTTATTTACCTGTATACACAGTGCAGTGTTAATATTCAAACTGTTTTTTCTTACAATGTTTAAATTGGCTGACAATAATAAATATTCTTATTAGAAATAAAACTGCCTCATTTTTGAGCTGTGCATATCTGTAGCTGAATAGTTAGGCCTACTACGCTACTGTATTTTCATATTGGTCGTTATGGTGGTACTTGGAGAGCCAAATATTTTCTGAGGTGGTACTTGGTGTAAAAAGTTTAAGAACCACTGCTCTAAATCCATTTGTGGTTTGTTCTAAATGAATGTAAGTAAAGGGAAAGCTCATATTTCTTGTTTTATTATATTTTCAGTGCATTGACATTGTATCAATCCTTCAAAGAACCAAACCGTTGAATAGCCTGTAAAAAACACAAAGAAATTTAAGCTATGCATCTTTTTTTTTTATTGTCATCACGTTTTCTCTGATATCTGAGCTGCTAAAATATTATTTATTTTATGTTTCTATCTTTTATATGTATTAACATAATTCATATCATATTTTTGTTTGAAGTTTTGAAAATGTAGCTAGCTGAATAAGAGTTCCCTGTAACTGGCAGGAAACATGATCTAATAATGTGTCATCACTATTGTCTTACTTCACATGTTACCAATCCCGTCTCCTCCCTACTGACAGAAGGCATTTGTTTTCTTCCATGGTTGTGTAACCATGTCAACATAGTAGTCTCTGAACAAAGATTCCTTGTGTGAGGTAAACGTGTTGAATGCCAACATTCCATGTCAGTTATTCCGTCTGTGTTGTAGCTCGAATGCAACTACAAGGAAATGTAGGTCGTCTGAAACTATCCTATTATGAATATTTAGAGCATAGCTTAGTTCCGTGACAACATTACACATTTTCCTTCTAGTTCTTTTTTTTATTTATTTGTCTTGTGTCATGAAATATAACTTTCTTTTGACATTTGCACTTTCATTGTCACTGTACACGGAATAAGAGCCATGAATCTCAGAACTACATTGTCCTTCTTGTAATATTACCAGGCAATAGTTTTAGAAATTAAATTAATAAATGTTTTTAGAAATGTGGGAAAATGTTTAGAATCTTTATCAAATATCAAACTTAAAGATCTTATCCAGTTAGTTTTTTGTTTTGTTTTTATTGTTTAATTGTTTAATTATACCTTTGTGAAATGTATTGATGAATATAGCTTTTTATTGCATATAGCTAAAAAATACACTACTGCTCAAAAGTTCAATAGATATAATTCACAAGAATATTATGACATTATTACAGTTTAATAACAGTTTTCTGTTTTAATATATATTCAAATGTTTTTTTCAATTTTTTTCCTGCACTGTAAAAAAAAAACTTAAGTTCTGTTGCTGCCTTAAATTTGTATAGTATACAGTAAGTCAACTAAAGTTAAATTATATTAAAGGAATAGTTAATTACTTACATTAATTACTCACCCTCATGTCGTTCCAAACTTGTAAGACTTTCGTTCATTTTCAGAATGAAATCTTTTTTAATGAAATCTCAGAGCTTTCTGTCCCTCCATTGACAGCTACGCAACTGACACTTTGATGCTTAAAAAAGTTCATAAAGAGATTGTAAAACTAATCCTGTAAAACAGATGGATTGGATCCTTTAAAACTGTAAAATTTATTAGTTTTAGGGCGTTATGTCACAGTCATCGTCTGCACCTTCTGTCTTCGTCTGCACTACACTTCCCAGAATCCTCCTTGTCTCTTCACCTGAACTCACTCCCTCATTACTCACCTGGTCATCATCATCATCATCCGTGTCACCTGTCCTCACCTCGTTATAGTTCATTAGTATCTGTATGTAGTTCTCTCTGTTCAGTCTGTCTTTGTCGGTTGTTAGTTGTATTCTACGTGTGTGTCATCCTGCCTGCCTGTTTGTACCTGTCAGTTATATTAGTAAATGTTTGAATTGGAGCCTTTTGACTTTGAGTCTTCTTCTGCCCACTACACACCCGTGACAACCATGCTTTGAGGTTATGTTTAGTTTATCATCAAGGATTAGTTATACATTTAGTGTGAGGCTTAGGTCTAAGAGCATATAATAGGATGTATTGGTCCAAATAGCCTGTTGAGTTGTATCCTGTTGTTGGTATTGCCCTGTCAAGCTTGTAACTGCGCTCCGGTGAGACTGAGTAACCTTTAATTTGGTGGGTGGTTAAAGGTGCCCTGCTCTCCATACAGTAGAAATCAAAGACTTTTTTGAGGTGGGTCATCTTTGAGAGTTTTACACTCCCTGCTCTGAGTGCCATTCATCTGTGGAGAACTGAGCTCTGTGGAGAACAAACACAAACATGCTTCTGTAGGGCTCAGTATTTAAAAAATGCAATAGTGGTCGTAAATAGCTTAAGTCCTCATACATTTTGGGTCCAATGTGAATTAAGTTTCTGTTGAGGTTATTATGTAATTTTTGCGTTGTAGCCATTCTCATTATGTCAGTTCTCCACATTGTTGCAGGTACAGGAACCTTTGGAAGGGTTTTTCTGGTGAAGGATAAAAAGACAAGAGGTTTCTTTGCTCTGAAGGCGATGAAGATCCCAGATGTTATTCGTCTAAAGCAGGAGCAACACGTACATAATGAGAAAGAGGTTTTGACGGAGGTGAACCATCCTTTCCTTGTCAGACTGTGAGTGAACCCTACACAACATTAACAAATAGGCTAACAGAATTGAGAACACTGTTTATACAGTGTTATCTCATAAACATACACTGGGTTATGATCTGTATAAACATTTCAGTGTGCTGTATAAACATTTAAATGTGCTGAAGTACCAAACATACCAATAGCTGTGTTTTCATTACAGATTTGCGCAAAACTTTTGCGATATTTCCTAAATGGCGAAATTATGGCGTTTCCATTAACCGATGTTATGCGACTAAAACATATTTTTTCCTCTCGCGATATTAAGTAATATCCAAAAATCATGGCAACGGATGTTGGTGGGTTTACGTATATCCCAGCCACTGCACTGGCCATTATTATTAACCGAAGGAGACACACATGTAAATATGATGTGGACATTTTTTCAGGTACTGGACGCATCATGATGATCGCTTGCTGTACATGTTGATGGAATACGTGAATGGTGGTGAACTCTTCAGCTATTTACGCAGCCGAGGACGTTTCAGTAACAGCACCGGAATGTTTTACTCAGCTGAAATCGTGTGCGCCATTGAATACCTTCACTCCAAAGAAATAGTCTACAGAGACCTGAAACCAGAGAATATACTGCTGGACAGCGAGGGGCACATTCGACTGACAGATTTCGGGTTTGCTAAAAAGCTTACAGAAAGGTATGTTTTAATTGGTTATCTACAAAATATTTATGTACATGCAATATCCAGTATATATACTGTTCAGAAGTTTGTGGCCGGTAAGATTTGTTTTATGTTTTTGAAAGAAGTCACCAAGGCTGTAGAATATTACAGTTTTGTGAAATATTATTACAATTTAATGTTTTCTATTTGTTTATTCCTGTGATGGCAAACATACATTTTCAGCAGCCATTACTCCCGTCTTCAGTGTCACATGATCCTTCAGAAATCATTCTAATATGCTTTGGTGCTGAAGAAACAAGAACTATTATCAATGTAGAAAATAGTTTTGGGGAAACGGTCATATAAAGTCAAATTATGTGTCCAAAAACGTCCAAAAGCCAACACCGTGAAGGATTAGAGCTGCAGACAGTTGTAGGTTCTCATATTTAGTCTCTAAAAATGGCATTGGTGCATTAGTACATTGAAATATACAATTTCTGCTTAATACACTCTTTTGTTTTGTGTAATTGTTTTACACAATTGTTTTACAGCATTGTTGAGTGTAATGCATTACTAAGTACTTTTCCTTTGAAAATTGAATTTTTAGTTCACCCAAAATTAGAAAAAAATAGTCATCATTTACTCACCCTCATGTCGTACCAAACCTGTAAGACTTTCGTTCATCTTCGAAATGAATAAAATCTGAGCAATTTCTGTCCCTCCATTGACAGTCAACGCAACTACCAATTTGTTGCTTCAAAACGTTTATAAAGAGATCGTAAAACGAATTAATATGAATTGAGTGGTTTTGTACAAACTTTCTTGATCGCTTTATATAATGAACAGATTAAATGTAGGCTTTAATTCACATATTAATTCACACGATATTAGACAATGTTTTAAAGAATGTAAAATAACTATTCGATTTTATTTTTATTGCAAATGGAATTTTTTGAACAGATAAGGTTGTGTAAGGATGTAATATTGTAACTGGTTGTTCAGTGTTTTTATGAAGTTCAACATGCTTGTTTATTGTTCAGTGTCACACACACACACACACACACCATCTGTGAATTCCAGTCACATGTTTCCTACAGTGTGAAGTCAGTGGCAGGCATAAAAAAAAAAGATATAAATTACTTTTGCTTATTTTTTTAATTGATCAGCAAACAGAAACTCAATCCTGCTGCGTAACAAAAGAATGAACCTCATTTACCGTATCTGATCTGTGCGTTGATGAATGTTTATATGTGAATAAAAGCCTAAATTAAATATGTTTATAAAGTGATCGTGTCTCTTCAGAAAATTAGGACTCAACTACTCAATTCATATGGATTAATTTTACAACCTCTTTATAAACTTTGAGGCGTCAAAGTGGTAGTTGCATGGACTGTCGATGGAGGGACCGAAATCTCTCAGTTTTAATTAAAATATATCCATTTGTGTTTAAAAGATGAACAAATGTCATATGGATTTGTAACGATGTGAGGTTGAGTAACTGATGGCAGAATTTTCATTTTTGGGTGAACTATGCCTTTAATTACAGTTACTTCTGATGTAATTGCATTAAATCAACCCTCTACGGACACACTGAAGCTTGAGTCGCCACTGGCTAGTACATTTTTTTTTATTTTACTTGCCAAACTTTTTACATGAAATGTAATAATGCAAATGAAAAAAAAAATCTACATGAATATCATATAAAATATAAATTGCAAGCACTATTAAAGACAAGTAAACAGTCTGTAATAAAATAAGAACAAGTAATCAAACTACAAGCAATAGCACAAATAAAACCAATAGATTAAAGATACAAATGTAAATTGCTTTTTCATGTTTTTCCGGTAGATCTAACAGTTGTTAGATACAGATTAGGTAGATTAGGTACAGAAATTTAAAGGTGGGGTATGTGATTTGCAAAACGGCCAGCATATTTTGAAAATACACAACTCAAATGGTCCTACCTTCTTTCCTCCAACACTGGCCCTTATTCGCGTGAGGGGGATGGGGGAGGGGGGGATGGTATAACCGTTTGATTGACGGCCTTACTGTCCAATGATTCTAGGTGGTCTTGGAAATGATTGGCTGGAGTTTTTCGAGTCCTGCCCGTTCCACAGATGATTAAATTGCTTAATTTTCATTTCAGTGCTTCTAACTCAGTGGCTGTAAGTGGGTTATGAATAGGATTTCAAGTGATTTTGAAAAAATGGACAAAAAAGAGAATCACATACCCCACCTTTAATAAAGAAATAAAATGTAAAATAACACTGCATAATCTTCACTGTATAAATTAAAAATGGATTAATCCTTATTCAAGTTACAAAGTTATTTAGTCAAGAGCATGACGAGTTTTTTTTTTTTTTTTTGCAGTTCTTTTGTTGTTTGGTTAACATTAAACAAGACCGCATTAGGTATATTAAGCTGCTGTCACTTTAAGACACAATGCACGGATCCAATATACTGATAATGTTACACATGCGTTTACTATCAACTGTTTACGTTCACAAGAAGACGTGAAAGAGCTCAAATCAGTATTTGCCTCTCAGATGCATGTGTGTTATCTATCTTGTCTTCTTGAGCTTGAATGTTTAAATAGGCAAGTCTAAAAAACATGTGCAAATGATCAACTTTCATGAAGATGCATCTGATCATACATGCCCTGATCGGAACAGTTCAGGACAGTTCTCTGTCAACTCTTGGCCATCAGGCAGTCCTGTCGAGCCCTGCACTTAAATGTAGCGTGTCATTTCTCTTTACATGGCATGTGTAAAAGCCTCTCTTTCTCTAACATTGAGTGTGCGCATGCGAGAGAAAGTGACAAAGGGTGCTCTGCTCTCAGCCAAGCGATGGTGCATAAAGCTCAGTAGGCAATGAAAATGTCTGTGCTAAACTCAACAAACACTGTTATACACTTACAAACACTTAATAAACACTGTTATGTGTAATATATTAAAATGTATGTTTTTAATTTAACATTCCCCCTTTAAATACTTTAGTCAGTTCAAAAATAATGCATGCAATTTTATATTTATTTATTTAAAATAATTCAAAGAGCAGTTTCATATTCAACTAGTCGAGGTTGATATGGGATTTAGAAAGTAAGTAATAAGTACCGTAATGCAATCCTTTTTAGAGAGGGTAATTATTACATCTTCAAAAGTGTAATTACTGTACTAAGTAGCAAGTAGCTATTACACTTTAGTTCAAGGTCCAATTCTCACTATTAACCTGTTTTATTAGCATGCATATTACTAGGATACTTGCTGTCTATTAGTGCTTATAAATCACATATTAATGCCTTATTTTGCATGACCATATTCTACATCCCTTAATCCTACCCAATACCAAAACTTAACAACTCCTTACTAACTATTAATAAACAGTAATTAGGAGTTTGAGGCACAAGTCATAGTTAATAGTTAGAATTGGACCCTAATCTAAAGTGTGACCATGTACTTTTTAGTAGACTTTTAGTGACTTTTTGAGAAACTTACCCAACATGTTGTGAAATCTTTTGAAGTTTTTTATGTAAATGCATAAACCAGGGAGAGAAATAGCTGAGCAGCAGTTATCTGAAGTGTGCGTCCTTGATGATTATAGTTGATTTTAAGATTAGGCATGCTCCAGAATTTTTACATTCTTTTCATGGCATTTTAACATTCCTAGTGTTTTCATTGTCAAATTCTGTAATAAATAATGTAATAAATAATGTAAACTATACGTCCTGCATTGCTGAAATTCTGTAGGCGATCAAATTCCTTTCAGTTTTTTCAGAATCTCAGCTGTGATGTTAGGGAGTGAATATGTAGAATGGGCTCAGAAACTAACCGCCACGTCACTCTTGTCTTCATCCTTCAAAATCCCTCTTTCTTTTATTCTTCACTCATACAGTGTCCCCTACAAAATTCATATAGCCTAGAAGTGATTCTCTGTGGGCATGAAATCTGTCCTAATATGAGCCTCTTTAACAAAAAACGCGGCTTTGTTTGGCTCCAGAGCATCCACCAACCTACCGTTATTAATTCTGAATGAGAGTGAGACAGACCAATTATGAAAAAAGAGTTACCTTGTTGAAATTGAAAATCCCTCTGTATTACCTTTCAAATAAAAAAGAATGAGAGATTGTGTTTGTTTGTTTGTATGTTTGTGTGTCTGCAGTGCAGAGTACTGCAGTCAGTGCTTTTTCAGAGCAACCCATGACCCCTCTGGTGTGTATGCATAACGGTTTACGATTCTGTTTCTCTGTACATGGGGACGAGGCCCAGTAGAACGAGGGCCTGACTGTGATGCGCAAGTGACCCACATACAAAAGCTCAAACCAGTGCCACTAGTCCAGTGTAGAAGACAGCAGTCCCTTCAAGCAACAGCTTTGCCTTTTCCAGTTTGAGTAGATAACATTGAGACAGATTGTCATGTGGCAACATTGCCATCTGGTGGCTATAGTTTCATTTGGCATTACAGACCGGGATATTTGCTTTTTTCCTTGATTGATGGCCAGTTAAAGTGGCTGTATTGTGAAGATCAGGACAGAATGAGGATTTGGAAATCTGGTCCTACAACAGGCTTTTTTTTTTTTTTTTGACCGCATTATGGTATTATCTGTTTTTCTTTTATCTTGTCAGTGTGTCTGCTCAACATGAGGGCTTATTGTTGTGCCACAGTTACTGATGAATTACAGGGTTCTTATTGTGGTCGTATTTGCAGTTAAAGGAGCTAGTAGCTACAATGTAAATGCAACAATAACATGCTGCTGTTTTATTTGCAGTTAAAGGAGGGAATTTGTCAAACGGTAGCTGCACAGCTTCGAGTGGCAATCAAAAAGAAAACATAAAAAGGAATAGGAGAAAAGTCACCATCACAATAGCGTTGACATCCTAAAGGTCCTTTCTGAAAATTCGGCTGTGAATTTTTATATTTCAGCAATGATAATGACAAGGAGTTAGGTTGGGTTGGCAATTATTTTCATAAACACTTTTGTACATCTCTTCTGTGGAAGTCTCAGGACCAAAAAATGTTTATCCAATCATTGCATTCGTTCTGATGATACGATCTCCTACCTGCCTGTCAGCATATGTCATCAGTCACACGTCCCATGAGGCTATGCAGAGTTGTAGACAGACAGTCACTGAGCACTGCAAACAGACAGCAGCCACCTTTTAACCCTCTGGCGTCCGAGGTGTTTTCTGGGTCCTGGAGGTGTTCTGACATGCTCTGACATTTGTGCTTATTTCTGATACTTGTGACATTTTCATGGCTAAAGTCTGATTACACTGTATTCAGCACAAACTCAGCTACAATAATATGTCAGCAGCATGTATGTAAACATTTTTCTGGTTAAAATTATGAAATTTACTAAATACATACATACACTATATATATATGAACTCCCAAGTGTGTTGTGCCTTGTAGGCATATATGTGTAGGGCTGCATGAAATAATAACAATAGCCTATAGCAGGCAGCCTATAAATCGTTAAAAAGTTCAATACATATAGAGAGAAAACTATATGGATTATCATGGTACTTCAAACGTTTCCATTCGTTACGACATTATAAAATGAGACTGGAGTAAAAACATGAACCCTAATGATTGGTTTGTTTTGCTTTTCAAACCCACAGCGCGAGTGACTCAAACTCAGCGCGTGCGAACATTTATACACACACACACATATATATTGCGATATATAGCCTATACACACACATATTGCGATCGAGACGGTCCAAACTATGAAACATTATTCTTACATAATTATCTACGTGTGAGCAGATATCCACACAGTATTTAACAATAAACACCGGTCTAAACATTATAATATTCACAATCATACGAGCCTTCTGTTATATCGTGCTGTTTAATTATCGAACATAAAAACATTCTTGTCTACTAGTAGCTACAATGTAAATGCAACAATAACATGCTGCTGCTAACATGCTACTAACAATAACATGTCTTACCTTAAAAATCGTTCTCATAATCAAATCGTATTCTTCTAACTCTTCTGAGGTAAATCCAAGGGCACAGCACAAACACAGTATTCCACACTCATAAAAAGCAGAGCAGGAATGAAGTCGCTGATTCTTTGTGTTGAGGGAGTTTCGCGGTCCCCCACGTGGCTCATTAGTATGCGAACAGCTGTTGCGTGTGGGCGTGGTCACATTAAAATTAATGAGGCCGTTTGAGAAACTGTACATGTTGCTGCTTTCATACGGATTACTTAAACATAGAATATTAGTTTTTTATATATTTTACATCATTTAAAAATAGAGACTCCAAGCATTGTAAAGACATACGTTTCAAGTTTGTGTGACAAACATTAGCTAAATTACAGATCATGTTCTGTCGCGTTTCAGAATGAGCTTCACATTGAGAGAGACGGCAGAATGCGCATCATGTTTATTTTCTTTATTTTACGAAAAACACAACATTTTGTTTTTATTATGAGTGTACACAAATAAAAGAAGACATTTAACAGTTTTAAATGATGTACAACACTTATATGTAAGATCAAAATAAACAGAGTATTTTGAGTCTCTTTTGCACTGATAAGAAAAAAAGTGAGCTGGTATCGCCGGCGCGACCGCCGACCCCAGGGGGTTAAGGCCCCGATATACTTCAAGCGAAACTGAAGAACAAGCTAATAATTTCAAACAAAATCAGGCCAAAACGGAGTTCGTTTGGAGTTAATTTTGGGTGTTCAAAACAGCTTGTCAAAGTAAACTTTCTGGAAAAGTTTGCTACTGCCGGTAAGTACTACCATTGGTCCGTGCAAAATTCGGTACAATAGGACTTAATAGGTCTCTCCGTAGATGGGCTCTGTCCATGCGTTGTTTACGTGCATCATTATTGTAATGTTATGTGCTTTGAGACATGAGGTAATTTAACGCTGTCTCTCGTGACGCTTTGCAGACTACTGTGTGCATTCTTTTGGAGGAGGCATGGTTTTGGAGACTCTTTGAAGGTAGGGTGGGATCTATTGCTTTCATAGGCCAGCTTGCTATTGCTAGCCTCGTCGAAATTGCCTACCCAAACTTGAAATAAAACAGGCTTACATTTTGTAGTCACAAAGACGCACAAACACAGCCATACAGGCAAACATATTGTTAAGTGAGTCATTAGGTGTTCTTATCTTAATAACAGGAGCTGATCTTGATAACAGGATCCGTGTCTTCACTGCTCCTATTAGTATGCAGTCTGATATAATTAGTGTAAACATAAATCATCAGAGCCAATTGAAAACCATGTCACACCAAACTTCTCTTGCGATTCATTGAAATGCTGTTGTGAACTGACACTGAGAGGCTTCAGTTAACACAAGGGAGACTAATCCTCTCTATTACAGAGAGAAGGATTAAAACCATACAGCTGAGCACAGAAAGATAAAGAAAGAGACTAAAATAGAGAGCAAGAAAATAAGGAAAAAAAAATACTGTGAGAGATATGCATAAGCTGTTCCACACCCTCTTGCATTTAAGTTTCCTGCTTCATCATGGCAGTTTTAGGATAGCATCAGCAGTAGTATGGCCTGATGAGGTGTATGAATGAAAGAAAGAAAGAAAGAAAGAAAGAAAGAAAGAAAGAAAGAAAGAAAGAAAGAAAGAAAGAAAGAAAGAAAGAAAGAAAGAAAGAAAGAAAGAAAGAAAGAAAGAAAGAAAGAAAGAAAGAAAGAAAAAGAAAGAAAGAAAGAGAAAGGTAGCTAGGTAGGTAGAAGGGCCAAGCACTGAACCCTGAGGTACCCCAGTTTTGTTATGTGATTTAAACACCAAACACCCCTTGAAGAATATACAGTATCTACCCATCAGATGACCTAAAATTCAGCACTCATGCAATATGCTTTGTCCCTCTATCAAATTATTGATATAGCTGAAAAAGGTTGAAGACCTGAAAGCTATAACTAAAAGGTTGAGTGGAATCTTTTTTTTCTCTCTCTGTTAAAACTGCAAGTGCAAAATACTTTTTTGTTTTACAATTTTTATACAGAATGATTAGTCAACAATTTTCTGATCTTTTACATAACTCACAAAGCTCTTTTACATGTTATTATTATTATTATTATTATTATTTTTTATTATTATTGATGTATCCTTATTGACATTCTGGTATCAACAGCTACAATCTTGTAGTAATTGTATAGCAAAACCAGGTCCAAACAAAGAAGCAAAGGGCAGCCATTTGCTGAAGGACAGGTCAACAGACTCATTTATTGACCAGCCCCATGGCCCCAAACAAACACAGATATGTCATTTCACCCCATGGAGCTGCAACTTCTCTGTGTAATCAGAAACCCTCTACTACAAATAAAACATGGTGTGGTGGGCTTTCACCCTGGCTTCTAGCTCAATATACAGTTACACTTATAGTATCCTTGGCTTGAAGTGGATATGCTGTCTCTACCTTACACCAGCCAATACAATCCGTTCCAGATAGCCGGCTGTCATAAGGTGTACTGTAATTACACCCCCTCTGTGTGCTATCTCAGCAGTCACTGCAGTTGCTGGGCTATGTCATATGGCTATGGTTATATCTCTATTTTTTACTGTGTTAAAGGAACACGCCAACTTTTTGGGACTTCAGCTTATTCACCGTATCCCCCTGAGTTAGATAAGTCCATGCATACTCTTTTCATCTCCGTGCGTGCTGTAACTCTGTCTGACTCACCCACTGCTAGCCTAGCTTTGCACAAAGACTGGAAGTAAAATGCTCCAGCTAGTATACTGCTCCCAATAAGTGACAAAATAACACCAACATTTTCCTATTTATATGTTGGGATTTGTATAGTCACAGTGTGTACTACTATTAGCCATTTCCATTCCCATAATATATGGCAAAAAATAAGTCAATACGTGCTGCTCTGCTGCCATCTACTGGTTATAGTGGTAATTTCATGTCTTTTTTTAAAGGGGTCGTATAATACCATTTTTGTACAAGCTAATATGATTCTTTAGGGTCTAAATTAAAGGTTTGTAATATATTTTAATTAAAAATTCTCATTAGTATTGTAAGAAAACACTTATTTTACCTGGTCAAAAACAGCTCTGTTTTCAGCACGCCGTTTAACTGCATGTGTCTTTAAATGATAATGAGCTTTGCTCACCCCGCCCCTCTGTTCTGTGGGTATACCGTTTGTAACACAATAACCATAACGCGTTGTTCATTATAAACGTGGGATTATGAATTACAGTGAAGAAAATAAGTATTTGAACACCCTGCTATTTTGCAAGTTCTCCCACTTAGAAATAATGGAGGGGTCTGAAATTGTCATCGTGGGTGAATGTCCACTGTGAGAGAACTAATCTAAAAAAAAAAATCCAGAAATCACATTGTATGATTTTTTTTAACTATTTATTTGTAAGATACAGCTGCAAATAAGTATTTGAACACCTGTCTATCAGCTAGAATTCTGACCCTCAAAGACCTGTTAGTCTGCCTTTAAAATGTCCACCTCCACTCCATGTATTATCCTAAATTAGATGCTCCTGTTTGAGGTCGTTAGCTGCATAAAGACCAGGGTTCTAAATTAACAAAAGTTAACAAAAACTTACTAGCCAGTTTGGCCGGTGATGCATGAGGCATTAAATGCATGATACATAATGCTCTGTTCTCTGGTGTGACGGTTATTATATAACCCTGAGACCGAAGGTTATAGTTGAACACTCTATAACCGCCAAAACCGTGTTATTAAAATATCTAGATTAGGTTATAGTTATACTAATATCAGTGTTGGGGAGTGACGGAATACATGTAGGCCTAGCGGCGTTACGTATTCAGAATACAAATTATGAGTAGGCTAACTCCACAGAACATAAAATATTTATTTTATTTTATTTTTCGTGTTCGCATTTATGAGGAAAAAAGACCGTGACAAGCTCTGAAAGCGGCACTAAAAGATGCTTTAAAACTTTCACAGAGACCTCAAACAGAAAGCACAAAACCTTTCTTTAAAGTGAATTTCGTTTTGTATTAAATTGTATCTTAATTTTAATCAAAACGAAAGAAAACGGACTACAGACTGCTCTCTGCTTTATGTGATCTGTATGAAATGTGCATTTCTCTCTGCGCGTTCACTACTGAAGATCGTGGGTTAGCATCGTCAATTTCATCTTTGCAGCACTGACAAAGAACCTGTTTATTAATAAACAATTAAAATATCTCCTTGCTATATTTTACATTTTCATAATCATTAGCCTACTTTTGCCAGTTCTTTGTGACAGATTTTAGGTGCTTTATTGGCAGCGCCACATGAACGCGTCACCACCGCACCACCGCACCCACCAGAATAGGCCTGTGTTAAGGACTTGTTTTCTGTGTGTGATTCATTTAATGGAAAGCACATTCACGGCTTGTTGTCTTGTTGCCAATCAGTGTCTGCTCGTTTATTCAAACTAAGTTGTCCTATAACAGACGAACGTCGCAACGCAACGCAAAATCTCAATCTCAAAATTTGTTTGCTACCAGAAGATATCATCTCGGATCACGATTCCCTCGGGGTCCAGCTGCGCTGTCCTGCGTGATGGACAGTTGCGTCCTCAGTCGACTGCTGTTTGGATTTCGTGTGATTTCTCATTGTGGTGGTGATATTATGATAACTCAGTTTAATTAATAATTGATTAAAAGTAATTCCATTTTGTAATATAATTTTCATCAGTCTCTTGTGTGATCAAATAGGCTACAATCCACTTGTTAAAAACGCCCCACGGTGCCACAGTGCATTTAATTATAACAGTGAAAAAAAGTTACAAAAAGTAAAATTATTATATTAGAATTATACATTTTTCGAATTATAAATACAGATATGAATATTCGTGCACATCCCTAATAGATAAATATAGATAGATAGATCGATCCAAAACTTGAAATGAAATGTTTGTAGCCTAATTTCTCTGTATATTTTGTTGTATTGTACTGTATGTGTTTTTCATGCCAACAATGTTAATAAAATGACCAAATGCATTCAGTGGCACTCATAATTTCTCTTATTTTCACCGAAAAAAATTTGGCTAGTGGAAATTCTGATTGGCTAGTAAGTTTATAAAGTTACCAGCCACTTTGGCTGGTGATCAAAAAAGTTTAGAACCCTGATAAAGACCTATGTCCACCCCATACAATCAGTAAGAATCCAACTACTAACATGGCCAAGACCAAAGAGCTGTCCAAAGACACTAGAGACAAAATTGTACAACTCCACAAGGCTGGAAAGGGCTACGGGGAAATTGCCAAGCAGCTTGGTGAAAAAAGTTCCACTTTTGGAGCAATCATTAGAAAATGGAAGAAGCTAAACATGCCTGTCAATCTCCCTCGGACTGGGGCTCCATGCAAGATCTCACCTCGTGGGGTCTCAATGATCCTAAGAAAGGTGAGAAATCAGCCCAGAACTACACGGGAGGAGCTGGTCAATGACCTGAAAAGAGCTGGGACCACCGTTTCCAAGGTTACTGTTGGTAATACACTAAGACGTCATGGTTTGAAATCATGCATGGCACGGAAGGTTCCCCTGCTTAAACCAGCACATGTCAAGGCCCGTCTTAAGTTTGCCAATGACCATTTGGATGATCCAGAGGAGTCATGGGAGAAAGTCAAGTGGTCAGATGAGACCAAAATAGAACTTTTTGGTCATAATTCCAATAACCGTGTTTGGAGGAACAAGAATGATGAGTACCATCCCAATAACACCATCCCTACTGTGAAGCATGGGGGTGGTAGCATCATGCTTTGGGGGGGGGGGGTTTCTGCACATGGGACAGGGCGACTGCACTGTATTAAGGAGAGGATGACTGGGGCCATGTATTGCGAGATTTTGGGGAACAACCTCCTTCCCTCAGTTAGAGCATTGAAGATGGGTCGAGGCTGGGTCTTCCAACATGACAATGACCCGAAGCACACAGCCAGGATAACCAAGGAGTGGCTCTGTAAGAAGCATATCAAGGTTCTGGCGTGGCCTAGCCAGTCTCCAGACCTAAACCCAATAGAGAATCTTTGGAGGGAGCTCAAACTCCGTGTTTCTCAGCGACAGCCCAGAAACCTGACTGATCTAGAGAAGATCTGTGTGGAGGAGTGGGCCAAAATCCCTCCTGCAGTGTGTGCAAACCTGGTGAAAAACTACAGGAAACGTTTCACCTCTGTAATTGCAAACAAAGGCATTGTATTAACATTGTAAAGGCAAATATTAACATTGATTTTCTCAGGTGTTCAAATACTTATTTGCAGCTGTATCTTACAAATAAATAGTTAAGAAATCATACATTGTGATTTTCTGGATTTTTTTTTTTTTTAGATTGTCTCTCACAGTGGACATGCACCTACGATGACAATTTCAGACCCCTCCATGATTTCTAAGTGGGAGAACTTGCAAAATAGCAGGGTGTTCAAATACTTATTTTCTTCACTGTATATTGAGAACGTTGTGCATAGAAAACATGCCGTAATGTACCCTGAGTGTAAACCTTAGATGCATTCATCGCGAAGCGTGCAGCTAGCGATTTGCAAAGATTAATATAAATATTAATATAAAGGGTAGTAAAACGTTACACTTACTTCTTCTGGAGGTGCAGCAGGAACACGAATAGTTGGTACCAATCCTTTTTTGAGGAGCAGCTTCTTAGCAAAACCAGCTTTATACTGACCGTCCTCGTTTATAAAGCAGTCTGGTGTGTGAAATGATTCGCGCAAACATGAAAGCATTGACGCTGATCGTGGGGAATATTCCCTTTGAAAACAAACTCAGCCACTGCGTCTTCAGCGGTTTGGATTTAGGAACATTAAAATGAGTGCTGTGTTCCTTATTGCACTCAAGAATAGAACACCACAATCGCTTAGCATGCTTGAGCATTCTGCTCATAGACAGTGCTCCAGCATATCAACAATGACCGTGCCGGTCCGCGTGGACTATTGACAGCTCGCTCACGAGCGAGGGCGGGTCTGTGTTGAAACGCTGCTGTCAATCAACAATCGTGGGAGGGGCGTCTGATCGTGTGACGTCTCACGGTCGAATGGCTTGATTTGAGATGGGGGGAAACACATAAGGAGATTAAAAAAAACACTCAATGTATTTTTATCATTTTATGATGGTTGTGTACAGGCACTGCCAACACACATTTCCGTACAATCAACTTGTAAAAGTGCATCATTATATTACCCCTTTAATAAAAGTGTTTGTTTGCGCTGGAATGTTAGTTTTCTTACATCTGTAAACATTTCATTTTACAAAATCATTACATTAAAAAAAACGCTAACAATTTTAATGTTATTTTTAATGTAATGATTTTGTAAAATGAAAAGTGAGAAAGTAAATCTAAGGGCTGGAAAAAGTGTGATGCACTTTAAAAAGCCCTTGATTGAATAAACCCTGAGATGAATAATGTAAAAACATTTGACTACTGCCACAATACTATGGTTACAGTTGGCATCGCTATATTAATTTCATGGTGAATTATTTGTGGACTGTAAAGCTAACTTGTTTATATCCGTGGTTTATAACTGAGAATTCTGCACCAAATTGTAATGCTTCACACTAGATCTCGCTGCGATGTTATTAATTCTGTGGCGAATTCAAACTCTTTCTCACTGTGTCTCACAGCTCTCAAGATCGCACGCAAGTAAACATGTTCTGAGTTCTGCACTGTCTATTATTGTTCCAAGCTGATAATTTGTTGTTAATTTGTCAATTCATATTTCTTGAATGTAACTGGAATTTCTTATCAGTTGGGCAACATGGTGGTGTCACCAGTGCAACCTCTAACAAAATTTAGTCGCACTGGCATGAAAAAAGTTTGGCGGTCAATAATAATTATTGCAATTATTATTTGCAATGACTGTCTGAGTACTTAAAACAAATAAATAAAATCGTATTTATCTAATTTGCGTGACAATATTATTATAAACATAATAATTTGAGTGAAATTTTTAATTTGACAAATTTAGGAATGTTTCAAATTTAAATATGTCCCGTTTTTGCTTAAATGATCAAAGCACTTAGGCTGACATAAACTCCACGTTTTGGGCAAAACCCTATGATTGATGTAATCTAGCATGAATTGAGGATGTCCCAAAGAGCATTGTGTGCTTTAATGAAAGCAAGAAAATCTGACATTTTAATAAAGGTGTAGTTCACCCAAAATTATAAATTGTCATAATTTACTATATCAATTATGTCACTCCACCAAACCTGTATAATAATATTATTTCTGTGGAACATAAAATATATTTTGTGAGAAATGTCTGTTTTTGTCTTTATCTCTAAACATGGTCCACTTCAAAAATGTGATTTATTTTTTATAGTCTTAAAGTCTTTTGGGTCCTGTAGGATTTTTTTTCTCTGTCTTTCTGTCCATCACTATTTTATTATTTATTTTCTTTGCAGGACCTGGACTCTATGTGGTACTCCTGAATATTTGGCTCCTGAAGTGATCCAGAGTAAAGGTCATGGGCGAGCTGTGGATTGGTGGGCTCTCGGTGTGCTCATCTTTGAAATGTTAGCAGGGTAAGACCAACATTTTACATGTTTATATATATATATATATGTATATATATTTGCTTCTTTTTTTATCTATAAGTTATTTCCCTTATGTTTGTTGTTAAAGGGATAGTTCACTTTGAAATAGATTTTTGGTATGTTTTAGCTTACCTCAGTGTCTTTGTTTCCGCAGTAGTTTCAATTTTGATATTTTTAGGTCAAACCGTTCTTGTCTGTCAGTCATATAATGCAGATCTATGGTCACCACCTCAAAGAGCATGCACAGAGAAGTCCAAATTAAATATGATTTAATGACTCGTAAATGTTCACATTGATGGCCTAAAACACGAAACGAGTGGTTTATGTGAGAAAACGAACAGTATTTATATAGTTTTTACGTCTTGTAACCACAGCCACGTCCAAGTGATCTGAGGGCGCTTACTCCAAGGGCTTCGGTCTGCGCAAGCGCTGGAAAGCGCCGGAAGTGATCTCTCGCGCGAGCATACGTAATTGTTTTCTTTTACGACGGTTTAAACATCTCGGATAAGCGCAAATTAGTACCATTTTAATTAGCCGTCTTACCTACAATCTCTCTTCTGTGTAAACAATGAGTGACGTACACGCGCGAGAGATCACTTCCGGCACTTTCCGGTGCTTGCGCAGACCGAAGCGCCCGTGCCCTCAGATCACTTGGACGTGACTGTGGTTACAAGAGATAAAAACGATATAAATGCTGTTCGTTTTCTCACACTAACCGCTCGTTTCGTGTCTTAGGCCATCAATGTGTACTTACATTTACGAGTCATTAAATCATGTTTAATTTGGACTTCTCTGTGCATGCTCTTTGAGGTGGTGACCATAGACCTGCATTATATGACTGACAGACAAGAACGGTTTGATCTAAAAATATCAAAATTGAAACTACTGCGGAAACAAAGACACCTACATCTTGGATGCCCTTGAGGTAAGCTAAAACATACCAAACATTTTTTTCAAACTGAACTATCCCTTTAAAATAAAAAAAAACTACTTTCCAAATATTACCAAGTATTTTCCTAGGCCAACTTAACTGGCCCTCAGCTAATGACATTTCTTTTTTAAAACCAGTTATGAATAAATACATTGAAATAAATATCAGTTGCCATTCCATCCTGTATGGCTCAGACTGTATTTGTATGGGTGTGTGGTCAGGAGAGATTGGCTATTGTCAAAAATACACCACTAGAGGGCAGCAGTGGAATATTGAGCTCTGCCAAGGTGACTAAACCTCCATGTGCATGTCTCAGTGTCCTCTTTCAGTGCTGTCTTGATATTTATCCTTATTGTGGTATTTATCCTTATTTGCCTTGACGTTAATTCCTGCAGCCCATATTCAGCATGCACAAACTGGCATATTTAATATGCACACAGATAATCTGCTCGCATTTACAGTATCTCAGGGGGCGGATGTGTATCTTGGAATAGATCTGGTTTACAAAAAGATTACATCCAGATTAATCTGTTATTACCAACACATGTGGGCATAAATGTGTGGTAGAACAGCATGTAAAATGTGTTGATACATTTTAGGCAAATTTTTTTTTTATTATTATTTTTTATCAATCAGCAAGTTTTGCACATTGTGCATAGTATTTGTTCTTGCACAAGAAAATGTGTTCATTTTGTCACATGGACTCCAAAGCCGGTGTGAAAATAAACTTCTTCCCTCCTGGTATAATCTTGGATGCTGTAGTTTATATCCATTCCAAACTGCTCCATTCTCCCACCTGCATGTTGCTGAATCTAAATCTGCCTTGAGCTTTCACAGGCTCTCGTGTGGAGGAAAGAGTGACCCACCCTCTTCATTCATCCCAGACTTCTTTTGAAGTATCTGTCCCTTATTTTTCCTAGAGACAGACACACGGCCATGGGGTCAGCTTGCCCAGACATACAAAAGCTCTCTTCAGTCGTATCTAGGACTGTGTGTTTGTCTGTTTGAATGTTAAAGGTTGTTTGACTCTTCTTCATAGGAAATATAGCAAGAGTTGAAATAGTTCCTCCTGGGCCATCAAAGGGGTAGCAACCTCAATGTAGTTGTGTATGTGGGTGTGAGCAGATGTCTTGTGGGTGTGTTCGTATTTCTGTCCTAACTACTTTTAAGGATAAAATTGGTGAAAATGTCTGCCAAGTCTGAGCAAATACTTTTAGAATTGCATTAAAAAGCAAAAATGGTTCACAAACTAGGGATTCCAGAAGATGTATTTTGAATTAAGGATTGGGTTAGGGTATAATTGGGTATCGTTTTAATTTTAGCGATTCCGACTCTGCTTATCGATTCCTAATTTCGATTTCAATAAGATAAGCCTTATTGCAAAACATTTAAGTGTAGCCCGATATCATGAACAAAAATAAGCAGGCTAAAGAGCACTTAAGGAACTTTTGCCTATGGTTTAAAAATATCATAGCAAAAACAACTAGCCTAACTAATATAAATTTCTAACATTATTAAAGGAGCTGTATGCAAGATTGTGGCCAAAACTGGTACTGCAATCACTTTCAAATTACTGACTCGAGGTTGCCAGATAGGCTGCAGGATCCGATTACGACACGTTATTAGCTGCAGCTGTGGTAACTAGAGCAGAGCTGGCAACCCGAATGCCACAACACTACTGATTGGTGATTGGTAGATCGGTGGAGGGTGGAGCATCAGACCAAAACACAACATGACAACATCAACATCAGTTGAGGGCTGCAACTTCACTTTTTAAATGACAATATCCTGGCCGGACTACTGTTGTCAGTGATATAAGTATTTGAAATGAACATGATTTCTTAATGTCTAGTGACATATCAGGGAAAATGTATTATTAATTGAAATAAATTTCTTATATACAGCTCCTTTAAATAAAAATAAAAACAGTAGTTAAAAAGGAACACATTTTTAGTTGGAAATTGCACAAATAAATACAACTGAACAAAGATATTGAAATAAACAATGTTTTAAGATTTTCAGGTAATCAGGTACAGAAACTGTAATCAAATGTAAAATAACACTGCACTTTATGAATAAAATATAGGCTACATTACAAATATAGTTACAAAAGTTTTTCAGTCAAGAACAGAGTTAATTTTCTCTTTGTCTTTTGTTGTTTGATTACTATTATTGTAGAGACAGCAGCAGGAATATCAGAGCTGCAATGATCCAATATAATGTTACACATGCATTTTCTTTGTTAACTGTTCATTCACTTAAGACATAACCAACTGTTTACGAGAATATTTTTACATATTTTTTGTCTCTATTTGTCCATTTAAGTGCAAAATGATGCAGAAGGAACTCGGTTTAGTATCGCGCACCGCGGTTCAGTATGAGAAGCGACTTTCTGTGCGAACCGGTTTAAATGTAACTGACAGCTCTTAAATTTCTGTTTGCCTTTTCTTACCACCATGTTGATTCACTTTAAAAATCGAGATAATTTTGTCATTGAAGGAAATTTTATATATATATATATATATATATATATATATATATATATATACATATACCAGTATATTTGTGTGAGTGTCTTAGTTATAATACAATAGATGTTATAAGATCCAGCTCTTCAAGAGCACAATTTTAAAGGCTTCTCCTTTTGTATTCTCTTTCTCGGTGGAATGTTGGCGACACCTGTGGTGTTATGTAAAAGTTTTGAGTTGTATAATTCTCCTTTTTTCCCCTGTCACCGGCCACTGCTTACAGTAACACTATAGAGACTAATATGCCTCTCTTGCTCTCTCTCTCTTTTATTCTCCTTCACCATATCTCTCTTTTCCATCACCCACGAGAAGGAATAGCTACAAGTTATGCTCTCCTGGATTCTCTCACTCTGTTTATGGTTTCCACACTCAATACTGTCAGTCCTGCTCAATCCATTAAGTTGAACCACCTTATTTTACTTTTTAGAAGGCTGCAACTAGAGGTCTATAAAGGAATACAAAATCCTGTCAGCATTTACTTGCCCTCATGTCATATCAAACCTAAATGACCATTTTTCTTCATTTAAACACAAAAGGAGATTTGTATGTTTTTTTTTTTTTCCTTTTCCATTCAATGAAAGGGAATGGTGACCAGGTGCTATCAAGCTTAAAACATGCACTATAAAAGAATAATAACAGTAATGTAGTTGACTGGAATATGTGTGCAAGAATTAAAAGGTACAGGGTTGGTCTAGGATAACATGAAGTATTAAGTCTTAAATAAAATTGTTCTGTAGCCATTCTGTGAAATGCTCTTTTAAGCCATCACACATGTGTCATCTCCGCTGTGCAACTCTGAGCTAATGGCTTATTCTTTGTCAAACACTGCAGGGTCTTTCACTCTGTTTTGCTGCTGATGTATGCCTCATCATCTCATCTTCACTGTTGACACTTGAGTTCTGTCATTGTCAGCGATCTGTGCCCTCATGCGACTTCAGGTGGTCGCCTAGTAACAGGCTCATTAGCATCTCTCACGTTATCTATCCCTCATATTTAATGGCTGTTTGCAATGCCACCTGGACTCAGGTATTAAACAAGCTCATTGCTTGGAGAGTAAAAGGATGTTTGATGGCATGTTGGTTAGGGCGTAGCAGGACTGAACTGGAAGTCTGTAATGGAGTAATGGATTACACAGCATGAGCTGGAGATTCCCATACCAGACATTAGAGAACACACATCACGTGGACACAAATGAGTAGAAATGGCATTATACTGAGACACAGTCCACAGCAGTCATTCAAAGGCCTAAACGGCACATTCAGCAATGCTGCTACTTTTGGTGATTTAAAGGGGTGATGAACTGAGAAATAAAAATTTCCTTGAGCTTTTGACATCTAAGAGGTCATCATATTATAAGAATATCCTGTAAGTTTCAGAACTGAAAACGTCCTTGACTGTTAGTCAAATAAATGCTTTTATTGACACCAGGCTCAGCAAACGACTCGTTTTTCAAAGTGGGGAACTATGATGTCAAAGAGGATAAAACACCACCCCCGCAGAAGAAGATCAACGCCTACTTCCACACGGCCGGTTTAGCCCCGCCCACCGATTCGCGCATTTCACGCATAGCTAAATAACATAGGCCTACAGTCTGTTTTATGCTTCTGCGTCGAATCGACGGCGTACCAACGCAGAGCCCTCTGCGTCGCCGCAAACCCCTCTCCGACCCCTACGCCGTAGCTCGACGTGCACCTCCAAAAAATTTTAACTACGCGTCGAGGCGACGCAGACCGCAAGGGCTGTGATTGGTCAGATTCAACGTGATGCAACGCAACCTGGCGCAGAACCATAAAACGGCCACGACGCCGTAGGAGTGACGGCGTAGCTACGCCGTGGAGTTGACGCAGAAGCATAATGAGGCCTTACCTCGTGATGACAAACCGGATCGAGCTACCGAGCAATAAACACGCCGTTTACAAAATATTGTGCGGTGCCTGGTTGTGGAAGAAGACAGTCGCTGCATACGCTTCCTCTGGATTCCAATAGGAATGCTTGGTTAAACTTTATTTTTAATGACGTTCCAGCTGATGTGGGTAAAACATTGTCCGTTTGTTTGTAAAAAGGATTGTTTTGTAAACAATACAGCTCGAGACTGGATTTGCAGACCGATTAAGATTAAAAAACGGTGCTGTGCCTTTTATATTGGATCCGACAGGAATGGTGCAACACACTTATGTGAGTAAAATTTTTATTTAAAAAATAATAATAATCTGATAGGCTAGTATTGCATTGTTACAGATCGTTTGATATCTAATAATTATGTGTACGTGTCTAATCAGTCGCAGAAGAGTCCAACTATGAAGGATGTAGCTTGTCAAACAGAATTTAATTTAACATCACAGTTAAAGTATCCGTTGTATTTGAGGTGTTGTTGGTTCATTGTCCTGCGATTCGGGATCGGACTCTGGGTCGGACATGTATGGGCGAATCATTCCGGTTGCCATTTTACAACATTGGAAGTTTTCAAAACAATTTCCCCCACGTGCACTGACGAGTGAGTTGAAACTCATAATATGCAAAACTGTTATCCACTCACAGCAGTGGGCATTTACTTCCAAGTCTTCAACGCGAGACGCCCATAAAAACCGAGCGTTTTTGAGCTAGGCTCAAAACTAGGGTAGAAAATAGCCTATTACTTATTCATTTTTATGTTTTTGAATGTAAAAACCAAGCGAACGTCATAAGTTGACCTCAGACAACAATATAAAAAAATTTAAAAAGCCAGTTCATGACCCGTTTAAACAAGTGCAGACCAGGAATGCATCTGTGAATTTAGCCATTTTGAAAGCAAAAACTTCAAGAATTTATTCAGTTAACTTGCTTTAGATTACATTGGAATATTTGTATTTATTCTTTCCCTGCCAGCATTTAAAAAAAAAAAAAACAGTGGAAAGCCGGAAAATTCAGTAAGTGGTGGGGAAGCTGTCTCGGGGGGAGTTTAGCAAAAGTAACATAATTGAGGTCTTTCATATTAAATAATTCAAGGTAACATACTGACAATAAAGCACTACAAAATGACAATAATAATAATAAAGATGCAAGCAGCATTTATCGGGGTTCAAGCATAGGCCTTTAAGCCAGTGTTCGAACTATACCGTGTCCTTTGGGGGAGCCCAATTTTTTTCCAACGGGGGGGGGGTCGTGCACTTGCGCGTGCCGAGGATTGAAGCGCCTTTCAGACACGGAATGCGCGGCGGCGCTACGCTGTGAAACCCAATCATTTCAAGGACTTCCAAAGATACATAACAGCTACAAGTGTATGCAAGTCTATGCAAGCATTATATACAGGATTCACCCTATTATATCGACACAAATTGATAAGTCAAACAGACATCCACACATAGTTTTCTAAATAGGCTGTCTTTGAGTTCTCTTGAACAAGGGTTAAATTACTCGTCAGGCTACAGAAGAATAGCACAATTCCTCCGTTTAATTAGACCTAAGACATCGACAGTCACGCAGACCTAACCCAGCCACAACACAGAATTGGGAATAAAATGCCTTACCTTAACACAGAATGGATTTCAAGGACTTCGCGCGCAGATCAATGGCCTCCAACGTATTTTATACGAATCTTTGAGTTAACATACTAAACATGAGTGATATTTGCACCGCAGCGCCACCATACCTTGATGCTCATGACAAGAATAGCATGTATAGTTATCTTTATTGAAGTGAATTAGGTTTAATCGCCGTCATGCATTAATGAATGATATTTTACACATAATACTCTAATGTGATCACATTACACAAAACTGAAATTGCATGTCAAAATAAAACATTGTCAATATTTTTTGGGACCCCCCAAAATTTCACGAATCACGTTTTCAGGGGAGCCCATGTCTTATTAAGGGGAGCCGAGCTCCCCCTAGCTCCCCCGTAGTTCGCACCCTGCTTTAAGCACAAAAGCATCAAAAGACATTAAGTTTTATTTAGCAAGCTTTTAACCACTGACATCATAGATGGATAGATAGAAAAGTCGATTTACAGCCAATACAGGCAATTTACCATAGGAAATAAAAGGTTTTCAAAGCTTTTTGACAGTTATAGCACCACCTATGGTTCGATCTCCATAATAAAAAAAAGTTGTTTACTATGTTGTCACGTATGCCCACTAATTTTTGTGAAGTTTTGAGTTGTCGTTAGGATTTATAGGCTTGAGTGTATTTTGACACAGCCATTTTCTTAATGATCTTGTTATAGCCAACCAAAAGCAAAGTTTCAACTTTATTTTGATAATTATTGATCTAGAGAGTCCAGAGAATACATGTCAAATTTGATGTAAATATCTAATTTTCGTTTTGAAGTTTAGACACTTATATTTGTCTAGTTATTGACCTATGTTTTCAAATTTCCTGTGCTGTTTTTTCTCGATTGGATTCAAAGGTTTCAAAGAGAAGTGCTAAATGACACCGTTACACAAACCATTAGGCGAAACCTGGCATGTTTGGTATCGTTGGACTCGGCAATGATTCAGTAGTCTAAGGAGGTCACTTTCGTGTAAAATGCTGGCTTGAAACTTCTCAGACTCCTTCAGGGCATTGTACCGATGGTGCATACTACTATTATGGCACCCTTGGACAAAGATACTGCATGGCAATTTTCTTTGGACTAACGGTTGGGTGCGGTTATAGCCATTTTCATGATTTTGTTATGGCACCAGTAAGTGGCCAATTGTCATGTTTTTTTTGTTTTGTTTTTCATGTGACCTCAGATTGAGCTCATGAACGTGTCCCGAGTTTAGCGAAAATATCTCTCTCCGTTCACAAGTTATAGCCGTTTTAGTAAAAGTGGCCCTGGTCACATCGAACATTTTGGTTCCCCTTGGCGACCGTGAATAAAAATTTCGAATTTTTTTGCTTATTGATCACTTGATTGATTATAGATCAAATACTCTTTAGAGAATATTTCTGCAGTGGTTTGGTTCAGATCAGGCAAAAAAACTAGGATTAGTTCGCAAAAGTAGGTTTTAAGAAAAACCAAAATTTTCTCAAATGGAGCCTGAAGGGCGAGCAAATCCGATGCATCTTGTCCGCCTTGAGCCAAGGATTCCAGCGATATAAGATACTCGAGCCTACGCCCAACGGCATTTTGTACTTTGGACCATTGTAGCGCCCCTGTCAGGCCGATCGGGTTGGGCCTTGGTGACGTTGTAGGCGGTGTGAGTACTACCAGCCCTCAAAGTTTCAAGTCTATACGACTTACGGTTCGGTCTGCCCGATCAGTTTTAAATGGAGAATGCTGCATCATTGGAAAATCAACAATGACAATAGGGTTTCAGCACTTCGTGCTTGAACCTTAATTATTATTATTTAAAAAAATGCTTTATTGTCAGTATGCAATTTGGAATTATTTAATAAAAAACTTGCATTTATGTAAAACTTCCCTAAGAAAAAATATTAAATCAAAACTGAATGAGTAAATTCTATCTTTGGTAAACCAGATTTATTTATTTGTTTACCAATTATACATATGACGCCTAAAATAAAAAATAAATAAAAAGTGATCTGTTGTTGTTGATTTTATTCTATGCCAATATAAAGGTCACCTTTTTTGTTATTTAATTCAAGTTTGGTCCTTGATGGCTCAAGTCACAGTTGTTTTGTGTCCATCTATGTGCTTGTCTGTAGTGTCCAGGTCAGGTCTGTTAATGAATCATTGCTGAGGTTTTTATTAGACTAAACTGACAGAGATAAAGTCTGCATTCATTTTGGGCTTTTATTAAATTCAGCTAAGCTGTCAATAAGATGAAGTGAATAAGATGTCAATAAGATGACTTTTTCTGCTCTCTGTCATACCGACACATTAATTGATCATTATTTAAAAATGTCTTTGTCAGCATAAAAATATTTCAGTCGCTCTCTGGTTTGGTAAATCTTTTTGGGAAAGGTTTTGGGATCTTGGATTCATCACTGGCATTTAAAAATCTCTACTATTTTACTGTCTTTCTCTGTCTAAGGTATCCACCATTTTTTGATGATAATCCTTTTGGCATCTACCAGAAGATTCTGGCCGGAAAGCTGGAGTTTCCACGGCATCTGGATTTCTATGTAAAGTGAGTTTGATAAAGAAAACACAACCAAAAAATGACACATGCCATATTTATAGCATACATAAACACAATGTCTAGTGAAATCATGTCAGCATAAACTCCAATTTTGTTTTTTGTTTTTGTAAAAAAAAAAAAAAGTGGTTTCTGATGTTCATTTAGTGAAATTAAGCTGAAATAAAAAAAAATATGAAAAATATAAAATTATTAGATTAAATAAAAAAAAATGAAAATGAGAAACTTACTAAATCTTCAACATTAAAATGAAACCTTTGAAAACTGAAAAGATGCAAATTATACAGTTCATAGTTCAAAGAGAGATGCTCTCATAGATACACATAACACATGCCCATCTAAACTTGTCAACCGAGCACACTGGCAGATGCAGGAGTGAAGGCATCCTCTAGATTACAGACAGACGGGTCTGTTTACTCCTTTACTCTGGGTGCTTTTGAACTTAAGGAGCTCAAGATTCAGCAAACAAGCTGCTGTTTCATCTTGATGTTCAAAAAATACAAAAGTAATCCTTAATGATACAGAACAAAATCCTCTCTTAGTTGTATCATCTAAGAAGTCATTGCAGCTGTACAAACATGTACACAAAATGACATTACAGCTGCATTTGCTAATATGACTTTTGTCCACTAACTGTTGGGCTAACTGCTGTTTACTGCTTCAAACGGTCTGCACTCTAGAGACAAAGACAGCTTAAGAAATAGAGACAGACAGTCACTTCAGGCAAAACTAATCCTTGTTTCCTTAACGGACATGTTTACTCTAGTTACAATTGTGAAAGTAGCGAACGACGTCTCCTGTCACTAGAGGTTTAACAAGCCTGATAAGATAATAGCATCGTGAAGTCAAACACACATGATCGTTGGAGAATGAATAACATATGCCAGGGAGGCTAGAGTGAATGGTAAGGTCATCTGTAGCAAGCTCGCTCCAGGCGTCTCTCGCGTTAGGTTGAGTGAGAATATTAACGCCACAGCAGTCAACATGCTAATGCGCTCGCCTTCACAGCTTGAAGCGTGTTGGATCATATATACAGATTATTTTTGTCAAAGTGCAAAGATTTTTATGTTTGAAGAAATTGTTTTTATGTTCATAAGCTGATTAAAGCTTTTGCACAACAAATAATCTCTTTAAGATAGTGGTTCTCAAACTTTTCAGGCATTTGTCAAAAATACATTTGCATATTTGTACAATTATATTGTACAAAACAGGCCACTCTTCTATAGGGACACACAAGATATCAGCAAGAATTAGATATTTTGCTTTTTGTACATTTATTGATGTATAGTTTGATGGTGGATAATAGGTTCCTTAAATGTATTTCCTCATGTTTTAATAGAATATATAGATTTACATTTGCCTTCATCTAGCATAACATTTAATTGTATTATAGTGAAGATTTAACTCTTGAAAAAAAAAGTACAAACATTGCATTTACAATTATTTACATTTACTAGACTATTTTATCCACAGTGACTTACATATCAGGAATATAACAAATGATTCCTCTTAAGCAGGCAATAAATACGAGAAGTGCTAGTCATACAAAGTTTCAGACATTGTTCAGAATAGTACAAGCAAAACTTTATTAATGTTACATATTGAAACGTGCCATAAACTGTCCGACCACACACATTCCTAGATCATTTTTTGAAGACTTTTATATATAATTTGTATACTTTTACTTTTATTTAGTAGATTTCAATACTGCACATTTATAATGCTATTGTTGCCAACAATATTTGTATGTAATATTAGCCATTTATCGGTTATCGTAACATTACAATAATTATTGGTATCAGACAGAATTTTAATAATTAGAGTCTTCCTAATCTTAATTTCTGCCTTGTGCATCTTAACTGTCCTGTGTGTATTGAATAATTAAATAATGTGCCTTTTTACCACAGTGATTCTCATCTTCTGTCTTTGTTTGTCTAGGGACCTAATCAAGAAGTTTCTGGTAATTGACCGGGCAAGAAGGCTTGGAAACATGAAGGTAAGCAAGGTGTTAGTAACAGATATTTTCTATAGTGCTTGTATGGTTGAGCAAGGTATTTCTGCAGGAATCAGCATCTGGGATCAGTAATTTACTTTGAGAACATTATTATTTTGATACACTCTTCTTTCTGTCCATATGGACTCTTTATAGTCATATCACATTCAAGGCCAGGTTGAGAATCCATGAATCATCTAACATATTAAACTCTTTCTGGGCCAGTTTTGCATCTTAATAAGCAAATAATAAGACCTTGATTGAGTCCTGTGAGATTTTTCTCCCAAAGGCCACAGTTGGCCACATGTTTCCATTTATGATAAGGAGGCTGCCTGCTGCCTATCTGCCTAGAGGGGATGAGATGAGGCTCTGGAGAAACTCCCTGGACACTCGCAGAGTGATTCTGACACCGGGAAACTCTCCCACCATACCTCCCTTCCAACCCCCATCAGACGAGGTGGAAAGAGAGGAAAGAACTGCAGAAAGAGTCCTTGTGCAAAATGTTTCTGCATCTCCAGCTTGAGTAATTCAAACAGTTGCGGTTTAATGGCAGTTACTTTTCTAAATTGTCCTTTGAGAGGAAATAATTCAATAACTGGCGCCAGATGAGGTGGCAGCATTGGGCCAAGCCTGTCACACGTAATGTGATGCATATCGTGACGGTGATGTCATGGGAAGTTTGTGAATGATTGCGTCTGAGCGTCATTTTCCCATTAGCAACAGTTAATGCTGTTATTATAATTATCCGCTTGTGAGGAATGAGCTGTGCTGAAATGTACATCTCTCTGTTTGTTTTTGTTTTTTTAGATTTAATAAATAGTGATTTATTCAGATTTACTTTTTGTTGTCAATGCATATTCAGAGACAAAGATGGTAATTTTTTAAAGAAATGTCACTTTGCGTGGACTTATGAGGCTAGATGTTTCTATTGTTTATTTAATCTTGTTAATCTTTCTTTCTTTCTTTCTTTCTCTCACTCTATTCTCCTCTGACTCCTTATGAGAGTTTAATAGCCGGCAGCCCAATCACAGCTGTGTTTGCACTGTTTCCACAGCAAGGCCGGCTCCTGCTGGCAGCGCTCATTCACAAGTGCAGATATCTGTTATTCTACTTGAGTGGATGTCTATCTCTCATAGTCCCACAGTGCAATGCGTGGCCCAAATTCGGAGGTTTCTACAAGCCTTTGCATTGTTGCCCCACTTTTCTTTTCCTCTCTAAGAAACTAAAAAGACAACACAGTCGCTGAAAAGACTGTTTGGTATAAAATGGAGTCAAATGAAGAGTGTAAAAGTGTTAATACATATTATATTCATTGTAGCACATTCAAGGTTTTAATTCTTGTGACCGTTTTAACTGTGATGTCTCAATGTAAGACTTTATTCTACTTTAATGTTCATTTAGTTATAGTAATCCCATTATTGTGTATTATTTTTGTCTTCCAGAATGGGGCTGATGATGTGAAAAAGCACAGGTGGTTTAAGTCAGTTGACTGGGAGTCTGTGCCCTGTAGAAAACTCAAGGTAAGCACAGCAGTTTTTGGATATGCCCTGTTATTAAAAATTAATTTAATACCACTAATAATTTTTTTAAGATATCCAAGTCATTGCTGGCCAGATAGGTGTCAACGCCTCTTTAAAAAGTAATTCTATTTTACTTGCTTTAGAATTACAAAGCCAGAATATTCCCCAAGGTTTACTGGACATATTGCATAGTTTCCCAGAAGGCCTTGGTAGCTGAATAATGGGAAGTACAGTATACAATACCAATAGTAATATGGTAATGTGTTTGAGGAGATTCCCCTTCCATGTAATGTGCTTTGAGGTCCCAGAAAAAGCGCTATATAAATGTAACAAATTCTTATTAATTATTAATAGTGAATTATGCTTACCAAGCATTTATTTATTTGATCAAAAATAAAGTAAAAACTGTAATATTGTGAAATATTATTACTATTTAATATAACTGTTTTCTGTTTTAATATATTATGTAATTTATTCCTGTTATGATAAAGCTGAATTTTCAGCAGTCATTAACCCAGTCTTCAGTGTCACGTTTTTCCGAAGCATTCTAAGACCCAATTCCGATTTTCTTTTTTTTTTCTCCCATGTGGCAAAGATCGGATATGACCCATGAACGCGTAAACAGGAAAAAAAAATAACACATGGATTCTGATATTCTCAGATTGGTTTCAGGCCTCATTCATACGTGGAAAAAATCTGATATGAATCGGATATTTGCGTTTGCGTCTACCATGTAAGAGGACAGATTGGATATTCCCCTGTCAATGCGAGTCATACGTAATTGAAAAACTGGCGAATGACGTCAACTCAGGTGGACACCAACCGTGATCACATGACTCTTTTTCAGTGGGTTTAGGGTTCAGTGGGTTCCAGTGGTGGTAAGTAACGAAGTACAAAACAAGTAAACAAGTTTACTTAAGTAAAGTACAGATCCCCGAAAAAAATACTTTAGTATGTTTTATTTGCATCTACTTTCACTCTTACTCCACTACAATATTAAAGACAAAGTTTACTTTTTACTCCGATACATTTCCCCATGCCCGCTCCAAGTATTTATTACACTGGCTTTCCAAACTAATGAATAACTTGGTTTTCTTTTGGAAAAAAAAAGAATGCACAAGCTCTTTGCCAGCATACGCTCACATAGCAGTCAGTTCGCCATTGCAAAGTGGAAGATGACCGCAGAAACAGTTGAAGGTGCATCTCTCGCTGCCAGCAATGATCCCAAGATTCCCAACAGGGATCACCCATGGCCATATCTCAAGGATATTTATGTTCGAATTCACTGAAGTCAAGGGAGATTCTTATCGGCTGAAATGTCTTATTTGCCTGTAGGGGGACCACAGAGGAAAAGTTCTTTAGCAGGGTATCCGCAGTATTAAAAAGTCTTATCACGGCTTTATAAAGTCTTAAATTTTGAAAGTATTTTTTCTGAATTAGCCGTCCAACAGTTTGAGTCCCAAAAACATCGTAAAAGTGTGTTAATTTAGTCATTTTTATAAATAAAAAAACGAACAGGCACATAAAAACTAGGCTATTGTGGGTGCGTTTGTAAATTGCCTCTGAGAGCACCAGAGCGGGCAGGCGGGCTGAAGTTCAAAAGCACAATGTACGCTCTGGCGTTCCCAGTGCGTATTACAACGCACCGAAATGTTTTAAGAGAAGGTTGGTGAACACATGAACAGAATGGGGAAGTTTTTTTAATAAACTTTGCTTTGATTTACTATCCCAGCCTATTTGATTTTTTTGTATCAGAGTGGTCTATAGTCTTTATCACAAACTAAAACTGTTAAATTAAAAGTATCACTGATGTAAATGGTCACAGCTTGAAGTGGCGGTGAGGTATTAAAAAATATTGAGAAGGCCTTGAAAAAGTCTTGAAAAGGTATTAAAATTACCTTCAAGATTCCTGCATATACCCTGTTTAGTGTTTCTTTAATGTTACTATTGTTAGCCAAGTGATTTCATATTGAAAAGTGTCTTGTAAACAGCTAGCTAACAAATTCTTAATTGCAGTACCTAATCTTATAATTTGCCTCCCAAAACAATTGATCTGCATAATTATTGATATTTAAAGTTAATTTGAATATTTACTTTCTACTTTCGGTACTTAAGTACGTTTTAAATCCGATACTTTTGTACTTTTACTCAAGTGATGTTTGAATGGAGTACTTTTACCACCCAAAACCCAATGTTTTGATGACCTGTTGCGGAAAGCAAAAGCTTGTATTATCATTTTGTCTGCGGTTCATTGGCCTAAGCTTTTCCAGGTCAGTATGTCTACCTTGGGTTGTTTTGCCAAGTGTAAAAGTTTATTTATTATTAATAATTGATAATTATTAATAATAATAATAATGTCAATGTTAAAATGGTTGTGCTGCTTAATACTTTTGTGGAAACTTGATACATTTTATCAGTTTAATGCACCCTTGCTGATTAAAATTAGTATTTTTTATTTATTTATTCGGCAATGGTGTGTTACTGTATTTACAGTAACTTCTCCATCCATGCCCACTACTACAATACTGCATGTTTTACAACGACTATTTAACACTCACAAAACAAAATATAAGTTATATTATAAACAATTAAAGAAAAGTCGATTATTTCTCTTGTTAAAACAAGCACACTAACAAGACAAATGACTAATCTTACCACTAAAAATCTGTATTGATAATATGCTACGTTAGAAAAGCATCAGAAAACACAGCAGCTAAATGACCATTGTCATGATGAAACTCAACAACAGTAATACTGCTACAGACGTGTACTTAAAAAGAAAAGAAGACAAAGGTACTGCTAAACCATGACCACCGTGTGTTTTAAGAAAGTACAGCACTTTATTTTTATTAACGTTTACAGCTTACCGAAGTGCTCTGTTCGTCGTCTCCAAAGATAGAAGTAATTGACCACTTAATCATGCGAAGTCTATCGGCAAATCCTTCTTTATACTGGCGGAGGTTGCTGAAGTAACGTTAGTTATCCTTGAAGTGCATCGCGCACACAAAAATGACTTTACCCACAGGTACATTTCCATGAAAAATAAAACTCAACCAGGCACTTGAAAGAGGTTCTGATGCTGGGAGACAGTGTAATGAAGCGTGTGGGTTACTACATCCAACAACCAAACATTTTGACGTACCCTCTCGTAACTTCTGTAAATAAAAATGGCGGATTGTTCGAAGTGTTGGGCCAGGAGTCGATGTCCTTATTTGGCAGTTCCGCTGCAAATATAGTTCAAAAACACGTCATAGAGAACAGAAAAATCGGAACAGGTTGCAAAATATGACCAAAACAGAATATAAAGATATCAACGAAGCAGCTGAAGAGATTAATTTCAACTTTTCTGTACTTATAAACACAACAAAATGCATTTATGGGCTAAAAAAGTGGATTTAGCATGATATGTCCCATTTAAGTAGTAACGCCAAACGTTTGAATGCTAATGTATATTTAGCTGTATCTGAATCTTTGTTAATGAGTTTCTCTCTCTTTCCTGTGACAGCCACCCATAGTTCCAAAGGTATCTCATGAGGGCGACACGTCTAACTTTGACACCTATCCAGAGGATGAGTGGAAGAAGGACACACCTGTACCAGCTAAGGATCTGGAAATTTTCAAGAACTTCTGAAAGGATATTCTTTTTAATGACACAAACGACAGGACTTGGTAGAAGATAATGAATTGGAACTAAAGGTTTAACCTAGCCATTCAGGGGACATTAAAAGGTCATAGTTGCATTATTATAGGTATGTCTTCCCTGCTTGTTCCTGAGTCCTGCACACTTGAGAAACAGAAATAGACTTCTTGTGATCACCATTATTGGCATCATAATTATCATCAAACGAATAAGGAGGAAACAGTTTATCACTTCAGCATCTACTAAGTGATGAATAACATCATTCTTCACTGTCTGAGTCTCTTTATATTATGCAAAAATATCATTTAAATTAGCAATAATAACAAGGTTCTGTTCAAGGTCCCTTTTGCGGGATCTATTCTAGACAATGTCTTCTCTTATACCTGATCTTGTTTGGTCATGCTTTTGTTATGACTATATCCTGAAAAACTTGCTGAATCAAAACTTTAAGCCTGACACATTTTCTTTTCTGGTTATCTAAACTTGCTGTGTTGATTCTTTCCTCCTACATGGTTTATCTATATACATTTCATAAGGTAAGGCCTGTTTCACACCGGACACTTGAGCAGGCACATAATCAAAGCAGTAGCGTAACTGCAACACGCTTTACTCTCACAGATTTTCAACTGCGTAACAAAACTGCCAGTATATGCTAAAAAATAAATAAGTAAATAAACAGTCAAATTTTGTGGTTACTATTATACATATTTCCTTTAATAACGGCCATACATTTTAAAATGGTAATTTTTTTATTCAATCAAAATTATTACAAAAATGTATAGTCTGAAATGTAATTTACATGAGGTTGTGGGCCACATCCAAATAGTCATTAATCTACACAGAACAGAACCCAATCTGATTAAGTCTCCTGAATTCAGTCATATTTACTGAACAGAAAGTGCTGCCTGTGTCTATTTATTTTATTTTTTAATAGGTGAATAGTTTAGTTTGCCTCCGGTATTCTATTTGAAAACTATAACCTGTTCATATGAATCATGGAAGCCCATTTCCACACATTAGGGAAAAATGCTTTGGTAAATCGTAATTATGACAAAAATTCGAAATTGTTTATAGAAGTTAAAAAAAGACTCTTCATAATGGCTTTTTGTCATAATTATGACTTTGTCTCAATTTTGACTGTTTCAATGGAGATACGAGTCATGACAAGTCAAAATGAAGATAAAAATTCACTGACTTTATCATTTTTATTTCATTTTTACTTTTTTCTCATCTTTTTGATTTGTCATTTGACTTATCTCATGACTTATGTCATTTGATTTATCTAAATTTCAACTATCTCATAATTGTTTCATAATTTTGACTTTTTGTAATCATTTCTACTTTAAATTATGCTCATCACAGTATGATTTTTTCAAGTGGTGGGGGGAAAACGTGTTCTGTGTGAACGGCCCCAAGTATCCAAAGAGCTTTGAACACATTTCTGCCAGGATGTCATACTGAGAATAGCAGGTAAAATAGAGGTTCAGTAGCACTTACCCAATCAAACATGACCTCACAAACCTGTACGTAACTAATAAATCGGCATTAATGCTTGTATTATCAAATGCCTGTTCAAATACGTTGGCTGTTGTGCTTTATGATGTTTTAAATGTGTTTACTAATTGTTTAAGTGCATAAACACTTACCATTTTACTAGCCATGTGTTTTCTAAAGTTGCCTTGCATTTATATGGGGGTGAATTTAGCGAACACTGTTTACATTGCTTTGTAATGCTACTTAATACATGGTTGGCACATGGAAAGCCTTGCATAATGGGAAGAGAACTGAGTATGTTGTGAAATGCTTCAAAAATGTAGCTACTGTGTGTGTTCAAAACGGTTATTTTTTTCTGGACTTCCATAGTTTTTTTGTAACTGCTTTTGTTTGAAGCAGTCATCTATCATTGTAAAGTGTCTACTGAAGATCATTTCTTGAAATGGCTGTTCTTTTTAAATTGCAAATGCAATTTTATACTGAGGAACCTGCAGATTTATTATGGACTTTACGGCTGTTACCATCTTTTGGATTTTACTGTTATTGTCTGTTTGTATGTTGTTGTACCAAGTGTGGATCATTTTTGCTGTGTTCTCAATTTTAGTGCGTTGCTTTTTTTTTACACTTGTTTGAGAAAAGATTGTATTTTATATTATTTGCAACAGCAAAAACTAAAATGAAGTTCTATGAACTTAAAAATTGACACAAACCCAGCATAGGATTTTATACTGGTTTTTGATTACATTTTGTTTTAAGTTTCAGTACTTTCCTTTTTTTGCCTTCTGAACATTGATGGTGTATTTGAGATGGTTCAAGTGCAATGTTACCTTCAACCAAGCTGTTATGAATATCTGCAAGTACTATAATCATGAAAATAAACTGAACTTTTCATGTGGGCAAAACAATTTGTCCTACTGCCTACTGCCTGTTATAACTTTTCAGTTTACTCTTACCAAACTTGTTGAGGTCTTATTGAGATGGGTTGGACTCTCGGTCTGATGGCGCCAAGCCATACCCTCTTAGCAAACTTTTTCAAACCAGCCTCTGTAACCTTTTAAGCTAAAAGTTATTAGGCCATTTACTGTAAGAGTCTTAGTATATTCTCATTTTCCTATATACCCACGATTAAGTGTTTTCCACAGTTTCATATGCTTGTATTTCCTTCTTTTGGTCCCTTTTATAGCTTATTTTCCTTAAGTATTGATGTAAAATGTATATTAAATGTGCATTAGCAGTTAACAGAACAAATTAGCATCCCTCATTCCCTGCAAAAGCAGATGAATGATCTCATCTCAGGTTATTTAATTCTCTAACTCCTGTGGTTAGACTTCACCCGTAGTGAAATGTTCAAACATAACTTTCTTTCTTCTCTCTGCTCCTTGTAAAATTTGACTACAGTTTAAACATTTTAATGACATTTAGTCCTGTCAGACACACCACCGGGACAGACTAATTTTACTTAATAGTTCCCTTATGGTTTTCTAAATGCCTGCACAATGGATCTGTCCCCAACCTGATATGAAATGGTTTTTAATGGATGGTATGTGTTTGTGTGCATGCCTTTGCACTTTGGCAGTTCTGCATAATATATTCCCACATGTGACAGGAAAGCAGAGAAACATTTAACTCGTAAGATGTAAATGACATTTCCATTTAACACTAAGACTATGGTGTGTTCAACTTTGTGTACACTCATCTGTGTAAGTCTGGGCTGCGATGTGAAAAGTTGCAACTGCTGTTTTAATTCTTCATACTGTCAACGCAACACTTACCTGATGACACTTTTTGGCTGAGTCAGGGGTGCTGAATGATGCTCTCTAATCTCCCTTTGTCCCGTAGTGGAATTGTTGGTAAAGAAATTATTTATTTATTTATTTATTTATTTTCATTGCATCAGAGTTACTTTATTTATGAGGAAAATAAATTACAGGATCAGTGCTGCCGTGTTGGAAATCAACCTGATGTGAATTTGTAGCTTGGAGCAAATAACTTTGAAAGTTGCTGAGTGTGGTGGAGTCTACTTCATAAATAAAGAAAAAAAGACTACAAACCTACCATTGCGCCCTCGTTCCCCTGCATGCTGCTCACTTAACCCCTCACCCACTGGAGTAAACAGGTCAAACCACCCCAAAAACCTCCATTTAGAAATGCGGTGTGACACCTTGTAATAGCAGGTAACCACAGTGCAGTTCTGATCACATCAAAGAGTCCTGTCATCAGAACACCACCACACCCACAATGAGATATCATAGAGGAAACCTCACCCATCTAACAGCTAAACCACATGCTATCGGACATCAACAGCCTCTCGAGTGTTTTTTACGAATGGGAAACAGGTAATTTTGATACCCGAGTTTCCGAGTTGGACAGGTCATAAACTAACTTTAAACATTGTGGAGGAGAGTATTGCTGTAGTTTTATTTGTTTTTTTCCCCACAACATCTACATTGCTTTCTCTTGCCGTTAGAGTTGTATATTGACATATAAATAACCATTTGTTGTAAATGTAATATATTTTTTAATAAACATTTATTATGCAAGAGTTTATTTTACTGAACCTTATAATTGCGCAGTACAGTGAATGCATATAATTGCGCAGGTAATGTTTAAATGGTTGGCAATGAATTGGAAGCTATATTTTATTCAAAATCTGTCGGATATTGACTAAATATCTTCAATACATTTTAGCTTTAATAAGTTTTGCCAAGAAATACGCAAGAATGAACCTGGTGTCCTGATTCATATTATTTTCAACACTTGCACTTGAATGTGACAAGCTCGTAATTACAACTTCAGAAGTGGGAAATAGCAGATTTTCCATGGCACATGAAGGCAGCATCAGACACCTTTTTGTATTGCCAAACTGATTGTGATGTACAAGGCAGAAAATTATGCTAGATGACACTTTCCACATATGCATTACAGGAACAAATTCAATGTGTTTTGTTGGAACTATTGGATGTGTTGGATAACCTTATTAGCATAGTCTGTCCCACTTTAGAAGTCTTGAACTTCTCAACTGTGTCCAATAAATAAAATCATGCATCATATTTTTGACTAAATTAATATTTAATAAATGAAGATTCAATTCATTGTAGTAAAAAAAAAAACACTTTATTTGGATGGTCTCTTTAACACATTCTGTTGACTGTAAGTAAGCATCTACATGTCTATAGCTCTCATTGGAGTGTTAGTAGAGTATTAGTAGACTGCAGGGTTAGAATAAGTTGAAATGTTGTTCCAAAGTTACTAATAGTCAGTAGAATGTCTATTGGGGGACCATGATAATAAAGAGTTAGCAGATATTAATCAGTCTATTAATACTCTAATGAGAGTTAGTTGACATATAGTTGCAATGTTACTTATAGTCAATAGAATGTTCAAAAGGGACCATCAAAATAAAGTGTTACCAATGTTAGATTGTTTTATTAAATAATTTAAGTAGTATAATATTTGAGTAGATGTGGGGTGGTGATGGCGCAGTGGATAAGACACATGCCTTTGTTGTGAGAGACCCGGGTTCAAATCCACTGTGAGACACCAATGTGTCCCTGAGCAAGACACTTAACCCCTAGTTGCTCCAGAGGCGTGCGACCTCTGACATATATAGCAATTGTAAGTCGCTTTGGATAAAAGCGTCAGATAAATGTAAATCTGTTGCACATTGTGCACACAACAAAAAGCTATTAGTGGGCTACACACCGTGTAATGTCCATCTTTTTAAAGAGAGGAGTGTGTATGTGAATGAGATCGAGCTGCATTCAGATACTGGATTTGGTTTGTATTTGACTCTGATATGAACTTTTTCTCTGCAGATGTATCAAGTGCAGGTCTTTCACTGATACACACCTGTTAGCACTTAGGAAGGGAAGCTTGCCGTCTGAGAGTTTGTGTCTCGGTCAATAGAAAAACTGATGGTTTATCTCAGATTTGGCACACAGTCAGTCTCCTGGCGTAGCTTTGGCTTGTTCAGATCCAGCACTAGCACTGAGTCCTGCAATTATCCATTATAGTGCATTTGGTTGATTCTCTATTTTAGCTTGGGAAAAATATTTAACAAGCTCAGGTTGATATTTCATGATTTTCCTATTCTTTCTCTAAACTAATGAATTATAAATAAAAATGTAAACTGTATACCATGATTTGCATGTCCTCCTTAGGACCCTATAGGACGACTTCGGAGTAAGAACTTGTTTGAACAGCAAGCTCCTGCGGCAAAGAATTAACTAAGTGCAAAACAAAGTGCATCTGTTTCTAAGGGATAGTTTAGCATCCCTTTAAATGCTCGGGAGCTTTTTCTTGGCAATTAAAGGTGCAGTACATGGTTTCAGGCATTTTACTAGCCTCCACCATTTTGCTAACTTCAATTACATGCACTCACTCCAAAACTAGGCCTTCCAAAGACATGTCAGCAAACCCACAAAATGATTCACTAAATTCCAAAAACATGAATGAAACACAATGAATCAGAAGACAAACAAGCCATCAGAAGAAATGTCTTCGTTTCAAGCTTGGTTGGGAACATACTTCCTAGAGATTTGTTTCAAGTAAACAAAGAAAGCAGGCAGCTGGATAGTGTAACAGGAATAATTCAAAGTGCATCTGTTTCCAAGTAATGAACTAATCACATGTCTCTGCTCATAATATTAATATCCCTGTGCCCTTAAGCCGGTCAAGGTAAATACATAATCTTATGTAACTGCTTTTGCAGATTTGGAGAGGGTTACTGATCAAAAAAAGATCTAATGCATTTATATTCAAACACTGGGCGAAACATTGAGATTACCGTTTCATAACCATTACAACTATAATTAACCTTCACATATGAAATGCTAGTAAGATTTTTTTTGCATTATATATATATATATATTGGAAAAAAAAATCACTCAACTACATAAAATTGTATATTTTTGCTCAGTTTTGGGCCTCTAAATAAAACTGTGTTTTCTTCTTCAAGTATGAGCTCCATCTTCTCAATACACAATGCTATATGTGCCATTACAAGATTTAAATTATTTGTATATTTTGTTTATAGAAATCATTAAAGATTTCACAGCAAAAAGACACGTGTACCACAACCTGAAGATTGAAGATTTTATAATTATACTAGAAGGACTTTTTCTTGCTAAATAGTATTCAGCAACATTTTTGATCATGTTGATCATTTAAAGGCCTTAGTAATTTGTGTATCAAATATGATACAGTTGGCTTAAGGGATAAAGGGATAGATCATCTGAGAAAAAAAAAAATCATAATTGCACTACACTTCCCAGAATCCTCCTTGTCTCCACACCTGAACTCACTCCCTCATTACTCACCTGTTCATCATCATCATCATCCGTGTCACCTGTCCTCACCTCGTTATTGGTATCTGTATTTAGTTTCCTTCTGTTCAGTTAGTCTGGGTCAGTTCTTGGTTTTGGTTATGTTACGGTGTATTATTGTGTGTGTCCTCTGTCCGTCTGCCTGTAAACCTTGTAAGTTTATATAATTAGTAAAAGTTTTTGAATTGCCAATCTGGACTCTTGTCTTCGTCTACCTTCACCAAACCTGTGACAACAGTCATGGTGACTAAACCTGTATGACAACTATTTTTACCCATACAATTTAAGTCAATGGGGTCCATTGTTGCCCTTTCATTGCATATTCTTTTGCTTTCCACATCTGGAACAAAATGAGGGTGAGTATGATAGTTACATTTTTAAGTGAACTAAGGTGTCAGTGAAAGCATTTGGCTCTCAGGCACAAAACCCTGTCGGTACAGGGGGACAGTTAAGGTCAGCAGATACATGACCATATCTAGGTCAGCCTAGAGTCCCCATTTTAACACTGGCAATGCTGTAATATTCCTTGATTAACCAGCTGTTGAGTGTAACAGCAACTGAATTTGGAGCAGGCCTCTCCGGTGATGGTCATTTCACAAATATGCTTACTCCGATCTAAACGTCCATTTGCAGAGCCTCCGGGGAAGGAGTGAACTGTAGCTCTCTTGATTCTGATTAGAAGGCAAGATGTTGCACGAAAATGAGAATCAAATTAGAGAGGATCTTCTTGCATGGAGAAGTAAAAGACCTAATTGAAATATTGCACTGGGTCTGTATCTTATTCAAGAGGTGGATAAAAGCAATAGAGGAGACTTTTAAGTGAACATATATTTATGATTCATGGCTGTAACTGTCAGAATGTATCAATATCATTATGATTTGGACTCGTACAAAACACTAATTGGAAACACCTGACTCAAGGCTTCCACTGTAATGCTTTTCTTTAGGCCTTATAAGCACCAGATTTCTTCATTGTTCATTCAGTGTTTTGTGTTAATTGTTAATGGAATTTGATCTGACTTTATTCAGACTTTTACAGTAAAGCAGACACACATGTATGGTACAAATAAATAATTTTAATGAATTTAAATAACTGCAAGGCTCTTTGTAAATGAATTACTTGGTGGTCAGTCTGCACCATCAGACTGACTCTGCTTGGTTTTTATTCAAAATAAGGAACTGATTTATTTGAAGATTTGTTATGTCTCGTCTTTGTTCTTTGTGAGTAATGGCGTTAAATTTTTTGCGTATGAAAACAAGTTTTAGTATCTAAACGCAACAAATATAATCAAGGATCTCTTTGTGTATTGCGCCTGATTATTATTTAATGCAATGAGTGCCATGCTTTTTGTCTAGTGAAAAACAAGTAATGCCTTGTAAAATGTTGCAGACCGCTGCATTCTGTTCTATTCCATATTGAAAGCAATAACACATCCTATGTTAAGTGTGGTTTGACAAGGTGCGTTGCTTGTATAGCAGAAAACTAAAACATATTAGAATTGCACTACAAGCTTGAATTTCTCCAATGGAAGGATCAATCCTTATTACAAAATCCATTTTGGTTTAAGTGTTATTTTGTATATAATTAATTGTTCTCGACGGAAGTGTTTTGTGGTACAATTATATCGTCCATGTTGTGTTTTTGTTTTTTGTGCACGCCACTTGAGGATTTTGTGAGGATTTATTTCATCACAACAAAATACAAAGATAATATTTAAAGAAGAATCCAAAAACTCGGAGCAGACAAGAATTGAATGGAACAATCATTTGACAGAATTATGATATTCAAGCACAGTATCTGATAGTAAAAAATACAAATTAATTTAAAAAAAAAAAGTTCTGTACATTAGGCAATTTGCCTGTAGTTTTTGATCAAAAATGTTTGCTAATTGTGATCTGCTTCCTTCTCTCTGTTGGCATGCAATGCGATTCAGCAAATCACATTTGGATCTCCCTTAAATCCAGTATGCAATGCTCACTTTTCACAATTCAAACAGTAACTAATGAATATTACCAATTCCCTCTCTGCACTATTTCTATCTAAATTATTTGTAAATACAGAAAATATGAATGCTGCAGTATAAAGTGTGATAAACAATTCTACTATACAATACGATTTGATCATGGTAAATTCAGTGTCCCAGCTGTCATTCCTTTTATAAGCCCCTATAAAAGCCCCTCAGTCCTTGACACACTGACATGCTCAACAGGCACCAGTAGACAAGTGAGTCATGCCCTGGCAGAAGTGAAGTGTATTCTGGCATAGTTTCCAGGAGATGTCTAGCTTTGAGAGAGGAAACATAAAACTAAAGCTCATGGCTGAAAGACAATCCAAAGATTTATCATACCATCAGCACACACTGCAAGTTTAAGCACTGCCTGAGGCCTTCCTATCAACCCATCTTGTTACTGAATGCAGTTTCCTTTAAAATCAGTTTAGACATTTCCAGGTCAGTGACAACAGGTTGATTTAATTTCTTAACAGATGTATGTGTATATGATGATGAAGTATTTGATACAAACACTTTATAAGGATTAATTGAGTGATTCAGTTCTTCAATTTTACTTGAACATACTTGTGCCACATTAAGGAGATTCAATAAAAACAAGAGAAGAAAAGAGCTTTAATAAATTTGCTTATACCATGAACCCTTTGTAACTCGTTATTATGCAAACATGGACTCCCATAAAGGTCGACCCCTGTCATCACCCTGTTATTACTGCCTAGCAGGTAAACTGCCATTAGTTCACCATCTCTTCCCCTTTGAAGCGTCGCCAAGGGCATCTTAGCAAAGCCCTTGCTGTTGTGGCTTTAAACATCAAAACAGAGATTTTAAAATTAATCACCAAGTACATTTAAGGTCCATAAACACCAAGAAAAATATTTGGTGAGAAATTTGGCATGATAAACATTTTTATTTGAATGAATGAACATCCGCATGCTTTAAAGATGATCTTTTAGTCACATTTTCAGGACTTCTGATGTTATTTAACTCAGTGGTGCTCACAAACAGATTCTTTTGCTATGTAATAGTGAATAGCAGAGGAAGAATCTGGAACTGACTTTTCCATAAGTGCCACCTACTGTCAGAGAGTGAAAGTGCATTTTCATTCTGCCCCCTTTCTGTTTTTGAAGATATCTGAACAAACAAAGAGCAAGTGAAAATCAGACAAATTTTCATGCCAAACAGGACACATTTTTGATTGTGTGACCAGGCCTTTACAGGCCTTTTAGGAGCTCGATTTCAATAATGGACACATTTTTTTTTCTTTTTAAAGGTACAATATGTGATTTTTTTCGCCGCTAGGGGTCGCTAACCTCTTACAATAACAAAGGAGTAGGTTGATGACGCAGTGATAAGCTGAATGATGGGACTTGCTGTCAAGCTGATGGATCTAATCATGTTTATGGATGAGTGAAAACATTCATGTTTTTTGACATTACAGTGGTATGAAGTGGTATTAGCGATTGCTAATAAGAGACAGATATCACATGCGAGTCCCGTGGATATAAAGGAATAAGGATATTTAATTCTACTGAACTACACGCAAGTGCTGAATTACTCACACAGGTCAGTTTTTAGATGAATTAAACTTGTGAGGGCACACAGCGCTGTTCCACTTGCTCTAACAGTTACACTATAACATTAAACGGGATTTGAGTGTGTTGAATGTTGTTAGTTAGGTTGTTTGTTGGCTATGTAAGACTAGCAGTAAGCTCAACATTAAAATAACATACAGATCATATTCTAACATTTCATCAGGTTGAACTAAATAACATTGATTAGTTGTATCATGTACATTTGCTCACCTGTCTAATAAAGTATGCAACACTCGCGTCTCACGTGGAGCTCTCGGCATCTCGAAAGATGTTGATCTTAGTTTTACTCCTCTTTTTGTCTCAAAGTCTGCTTGCCATGGTCCATAATGTTTGACCAAAATAACAACAGCGTGAGCGTCCTGCTAGGCATAACCCAGTTGTCCACGTCTGTCGCCGTGGTTACTATGGCAGTACGAGTGGAAACCACAGACGGCGGAAACCGAGAGTAACGCGGATATGATGCCATTGAATGCCGACTCCCAGCTCCCCACTGCTCACACGTCCCGTTTCCTTGGTTAAAATCGCAATTTTCTCACGATTCAAAAATAGTTGGAAACATTTGGAATATTGTAAGTTATCAACTTAACAAAATATATAACACTGGCCTTGTGATTTGGGGATATTTTAATGCAAAAATATTACATATTGTACCTTTAATGTCATGTGAATGCTTTAGTCTGACTTAAAATTGTATTATTAGTCCTTGTTTTGCGAAGTTGGACTTACAGACTTGCAACACTTGTAAAACAGTAACTGTAATCATAAATGTGCAGATAATTGTAATTGATTCCAAATAACAGTGAGGTGATTCCTAATCTGATGATTGGACTGCTGCTGTCGTTTTTAGTTATTTTTCTTATACATATTCTGGGCTGCTGTTGATGGACATTCCGATAGACATGTCTTGCTTTCTCACTCATTAAACAGACATCAAGTTTCTCTCATTCAAAGAAGCAAAAGGTCAACACAACTTTATTTCAACACTGGCTGTCAAGTGTGAAATGACAACCACATTAATGTCTGCCACATGAGGAGATAAAACTAATTTAATGTGTGCTTCCAGATTGTATCGTAATGTCATCATACGGTTGATCTAAACTAATGAGCAATATATGAAATTCACTTAAAAGCTCTGTTATTTAATTACTCTCCCATAGGAGCCCGTGTGTGTGTGTGTGTGTGTGTGTGTGTGTGTGTGTGTGTGTGTGTGTGTGTGTGTGTGTGTGTGGATCCTCAGCTGTGTGTTGATCCTATCAGGATCTCTTCCTCTGGGGGTCAAAAACTTTTTTCCACATTCTCACCTTTCACTACATTCCTCCAAAGGAGTCCATGTGGATTTGTTTAGAGGCACATCTGTTAAAAATCCAAATTATCTCTACTTACTATTTGACGAGACTTCAAGGCAAGAAGTGTTTTTAAAAACTTGCAATGGTGTGATATTAATGTTTGCGATTTTAAACATAAGCGTTCAGAATAAGGGATTGCAGATTTATTCACTACAGAAATATAGATTCAAACCATACAGTTATAGCAATCAGAGAACTACTGTATTAGTAGACCAACCATGTCTAAGAAGTTTCGGAAATCGTTTAATCAAAATCACAATTTAAAACAACTGCTCTGGAAGCATATCTGACTAAATTCTAACTTGATCACACTTTGGTGCACAGGCTGGTCTACAGCAGATGTTAAATAGGTCTGTTACACAATTTAGTGATTCATTAGGACGTTTATGTTCAATTTGATCTCCTAGAACATCTCATGCCTCTTACTGATTTCACTGGGCAGAACACCTAAAGAAGTGTCCATTGTTCTTTGAGGTGGTTGTTTTGAAATGCATTCCTTGAATGTGTTCTACAGCTGTTGAGTTAATTATGTGAGCAGGTTTGTGTTTAAGTCATTACTGTTGCTACAGGTACAGTATCTGTTATATAATCCTGCACTTACAGTAGAGCATTTTATGTGCTTAGCATCTGTTTGTGATCTGTGCCAGACATGTTGAAAATATGTTACACTGTGTAATCTGGGGTTTCTGGGATAATCCTGATTTATACTCTTGCTTTGACCTGAGAGGTTTTCCAGTCACTGGGGTTCAACATTTGCATCAATTAAGTTTTGTTACCTCAAAAATTCCCGTCAGAGTTGTAAAAAGAATAATAACTTATAAAAAATGCTCATTCTTTCCAGATCAATTTGTATTATCTTTCAAAAGTTGTCTACTTTACATACCATTGAGATAATTTTTAGTTTTCCTTTTCTTCTTTCTCTTTCTGTGACAAAGAAAGAAAGGTATTAATTTCAGTGCCATTCCACAGATGGTCTTCATTAAAGTGTTTTAATCAGAATACCCATGGGTCTGCTTCCGTCTCTGGAGACTGCATTTGTGAGAAAGTAAAACCCCTCTAGAGGACATGAACTAATGTAAGACCTGGATAAGATATTTCCATAATTTTGTGATGCCTTTAACCTGTAAAAAAAAAAAATGTAAGTGTAATGTAAATGTGCCAGGGCATGTTTGGTTTAGTGTGCAATCACATCCAGTAGTTTCCACACACCTTGCCCATGATTTCTCAGTACTACACACAGTTCTGTGATTTACTGTCATCTTATATCACAGTAAACAAGACCAGGTGTTATGTTGCAACTGACAACGTGTGATTTAGCTGTTGCAGGAAGCTGTTCATTACTAAAAGTGAAAAATGCATTTGTGAGTAAACTCATAAAGTTTGCCTGCTTGGAGATTCAACTGCTGTTTTGGTGGACTAGTGAGATGCAGAAGATCTTTTCTGCCTGCTAAAGACAGATGTGTTTTTCTGAGCAAGATTAACAGTATTAATCTCTAATATGAGGAATATTTATCAAACCAGCTTTTATATGACAGATGAGTGTGCACACTAAAAGATAATTTTGCCTAAAGCTTGATTATGTGTCTTAGATACACAGTGTTTTCCAACAGTTTCTGGATAAATATTGACTCAGCTGAAAAGCATTATGAGAGCATTGGAAGAACATCAGAACAGTTCAGTCTTATTTTAGACTGTAGAATGCATTGTCTTAATACAACAAGCAGCAAACACATTTCCCAGAAATTCCTTAATGTAATTATTTGTGATCTTTAAATACTATATCTTATCCCTGATTATTCTGGATAAAAAAAAATAATAAAAAAAAATATATATATATATATACATGTATATATGTATGGTTGATTTCCACAAAGAAATTGGAATAAACTCTACAGTACAGTGGCATTTGTTTGAGCACCATATGCATTTCCCAAAAGCATTGTTGCCAAATATGGCATTGATTTTGTGGCCTTTATTCATAATAATGCCATTACAATTAAATACATTTTAAAAATATAATGCCTTTGTTTTTTCTGTAACATATTATCAGTTATTTCTGTCTTAGTTTCACTTTCATGGACTTTAAGTTTGTTTCTATTCAGTCTCCTTTGTTCTAGTCCCTGCCAGTCTTTAATTGTCATGGTCACTGATATGATTTTGTTATTATGTCCGGCTGTGTGTCATTCATTTTCCTAGTTTGCCTGTGTATTTATATGCCTTGCATTCTCTTTGTCGGTTGTCGTTAACGTTTCTGTTGAGTTTGGTGATGCTTTCGTTCTATGAAATTATGTTTTTTGTTAAGTGTTTTTGTACCGTTTTTTTTACCTTCATCGTGTTCCTGTTTGACAGCACCCTTAGCTACAACGTGACAGTTTCTACATTAATTTGGATATTAAATGTGAAAATATACTAATATTATTACTGTCAGGGTGTGTGCAGACAGAAGAAGCCGAGGAAGGCAGAAGGCTCCAATACAAAGTGTTTACTTACAATTTATAACTCAAAAGGTACAGACGGACAGGTGGGTAACACACACCAATAACCGACGTTACATAGACGAGAGCGGACAAAGACTGACTGACAGAGGGAACTAAATACAGACACTGATGAACACAAACCAGATGACAGATGACAATGATTAACAAGATACAGGTGATGAAAATGAACTAAAGATGGTAGACATGGCAACGGATGAGTGGCGGGAAAACAAAAGACATGTGACTAACAAGGCTGAACAGAAAGACAACAGTTACAGTACCTCCCCCTCCCGGCAGACGCACCCTCACGCCGTGGAGGGACCAACTGCGCCCCTCACAGAGGGAGAGAGAGGCCAGGGCGGAGCAGACGGAGGGAGGAACCATAGAGGAGGCAGGGCTGATGAAGGCTGAAGGAATGAATACTCCAGGGGGACAATTGACGGGGGCGGAGCAGGTGGGAGAGACCAGGGTGGAGCCAAAAAGCTGACGAGTCGCGGAGGATCCAGCGGGACATGGCGACGCCGCTGGCTCTGGTGACTGAGGCGTAGGCGGGGATACAGAAGGGTACGGTGGAGACAGAGGGAGTGAGGACCAAGGAAGAACTGAAGGAAGTGAGGAATCCGATGGAACCAGGGAGACGAATGGAACCAGGGAGATCGTGCGGACGATTTACTCATTTATTCCCTAGATTTATAAAATGTGCGCACGATATAGCAAATCAAGGGAGCAAAATAGTAAATCATGCACTCGATTATAAATCGAGGGAACGAAGTAGTAAATCGCGCACGCAATTTAGTAAATCGAGGGAATGAATTAGTAGCCTAAATCATGCGCACGATTTAGCCTACTTTTTCCTGCATGTCATTTTGACCGATGAGTGGATTCTGACTAAATTAAACGCCTCTGATTGGCAATTCCGTTCAAGAGATCAACAAACATGTCTGTGATTGGCTACATTTCTCACCTCTCATTCTCCAGAACATAAACACAAATACGCACTGGAGCGTTTGACAGATCTGTTTCACCAATAATATGATATTATTACAGTATCAACTGAGGGTGCTCTTGCTTTTGCTTATATTTAAATTTTACTTTGTACTTTTACCCATGTTTTAATTTTTTAACAGAAAAATATTTGTGATCCAACATTAATTAGAGGACCCCCTGCATTACTGCTGTGGACCCCTTAGGGGCCCCTTGTATTAGCGTGTCAACAATAAACGGCATTTTTTGAAGAGTGCGCATGTGTCAAATGCGTAAGAGGGAAACTGCAATGAATCAAACATCGAAAGAAAAAATAATCTGAAAGCCATTGCGAAATAGTAAAAGTCCACAACTTGCATTTGACGTTGTTAACAACAGACCTGTATTATTGAATCAATGTTGGTAAAACGACAGAGGTGCGAACTTGCAACATTTTTGCGACTTGCTAGTTATCTTCTCCAACAATTCATATTACGGTGGTTAAACGGCGAGTTATGTCATTGTACAGGAAACGCACCCCTGAACAACCAACACAGCATCTTTGGCTCAACCAATGGCGTGAGTGGGGGAAAGGTTTAAGAAACCTGTTTGAAAAACAGCAGTTCTGTTGGTGCATTATTGGTGCAGAAACTTGACACCTTATCCTTAAAGTTTAGTTAACTATTTATTTATAGCCTCACAGTCTAAAGTTTTTCTCTGTAGGTTGAAGTGTCCATGGTTTTCCACTCTTTGTCTGGATTCTAGCAATAGTCCAGCTGCACTCAGTGGGTTGGGAGGCTGTTTATTACAGTCCTGTCCATGTGGAGCCCCTGGGGATCTAGGCCAGAACGGCAAGACAAAAGACTATGTGAGAATTCAGGGCAATGGCCAATAAACCTGAACGCTACGATTTAATACTGACAGACTGAAACCCACATAGTCTGCTCCACAGTAAAGTGCCAGAAAGACTGACTAAAATGACACATCTTCATATCTGTCTTGTCAGTGCTTGCCTTCATACTCTTTTCTTTGTCAGATATGCCCTTTAAATGTCCATCACTCCTTTTTTTCATTAAAGGGGAGATAAGGTTGGAAATATTTCAAGAGTCATAGTGATAACAGAAGTGATAAGCTATTAATTTCAGGACTCATAGTTTGTTTAGCATGTTTTGACAAAAATCTGTAATAACATAATCCTTTATTAGAAGTATGACAAAATAAATAAAAGTAAATTTTACCCATTATAGGATCATTTGTCTCGCAGTTTTCATTTTAACATGTGTGGTCAGACCACCAGTGAAAATCAACAGGACTTCATTGTCTAGGTAATGTTGTTTATTATTTGTACTCTACAGGTTGGTTTTCGGCCAGATGGTCAAATTCTGGTTGATATAGATCATAGCTTGCAGCTGCCTTTTGCTGATCCAAGGCCAGCTTTACTGTTTCCTTTTCAATTAATAAAGCAAGGACACTGATCTGGGAGCAGAGCAAATGGGGAACTGTTACTTTTTGATTAATGCAGGGGGAAATTAATAACATAATTCCATGTCAGATGACAAAAAATGTAAAAGATCAAGCTGGTTAGAGAAAACATGATATATTTCACATCTGCTACAGCTGCTGTGGGTAATGCTGAAACATTATATATATATATATATATATATATATATATATATATATATATACCTGAATCAGTTAAATAACAAGTACTTTTTTTTACTAAATCTGATAATTACTAATGAATTACTGAGATTTATTTATTTATCCATTCATTAATTCGTTCGTTCGTCCATTCATTCATTCATTTTATTTGAAATTTACAGCTTGCCACAATATGTTTTAAAGTAAAATTAAATTGGACACTGAATGAACATCAGTCTTTTTCTACATGAAGTATGAAGATCTCAACCTGCCTGAAACAAAGCTTTTACAACTGAAAAGTATTTGCAAGGGCCTTAGGTCCTTTCCATGTCAGATGAACTACCGCTCAGGGACCACTGGTCACATGTGCTAACCAGGTGGATTGGGTCTGCATTGCACTGTAGATTCATTGTTGAATGGTAGCTACATTTGCTTTCAAAACAGTGTCTGGAAAAACAGGTGCAAGCTTTGATGCCTCCCACTACACAAAAATAGTATTCATCCAATACAGGTTGTTAAATTGTGTGCACACCCTTTAATGTTAATTTTAAATCATGACTTAAAAAGGTCTTTGATTATAATCTTAACAAAGTACCTTTGACCTCACAACCTGTAAACATGTTACGTACTCATGCCTGCCTGTTATTAAGCTGAATTATGTCTCAGACATAACAAATTTGCAACAAGCTTAAAAGTAGCATCTTTACTTTTAGTGCATGGGCACTTGTACACTTCACTTCACTTCATGTGTCTTGCTACAGATATTTTGCTCATCCTTAAACATGTATTTGTATAGTGCACTCTCATTCTCCAACTGCTGTATTTATGCGGTAAAAATATGGACATGCTACACGCAGCCAGAATTTGTTTTGGAAAGTTGAAGTTGAGTCATGGTGGCTGATTCAGCATAATGCGAGCCTGCTCATGTGCAGTGTGTGAATCGGAGGCGATGGAGGATGAACTCACAAAGTATGCTCCAGGTGCGCTAGTTCATCTGACCGCTGTAGAAGTATATTCAAAGAGCATTCAGCGTGACTGTGGTGTATGACTGGTCTGTGGCAAAGCGTGAGTCATTTCTCTCTTCTTTAAGTGAGGTCTGTTTTTTTTAACCACTCAGTCATTAGTTGTTAAAAGATTCTGACATCAGGTTTTTTCACTGCGTTTAGAAGTTATTCTGCCATTAAACGGATGACATGTGGAGGTCATAGAACATTAAATGGAAATTAGTTGAGCATGTTGTTTGAAGAATGTGCTCACTAAGAAACCAGTCACCTTGTAAGACTTTTTAACAATGCCCTGATTGTGAATGAAGAATGGAATTTCTCTATTTTCATGTTTTGTTAACCTTTCTGACTATAAAAACTGAACTGTGATTTCATAAATGTTTACACAAAGACCTATACATAAAAGTTTCTTCAAACTGTTGTCTTGAAATCAAAAGGGAAACCTACTTTCTTAATTTCTTACACAGTTCTGGTCTTACTGTGTGACATACTGAAGCAAAAAATAAATAAATAAATAATACATTTTTGAAATAAGTTTTGTGTGCTCACCAATACATGTATTAATCAAATTTAAGATAACAGTTTTTAAATATATATATATATATATATATATATATATATATATATATATATATATATATATATATATATATATATATATATATTAAAATGCAATTTGTTTTCAGCATCATTACTTCAGTCTTTAAGTGTCGCATGATCTTTCAGAAATCATTCCAATATGTTGATTTGGTGCTCGAGAAACATTTCTTATTATGTTGAAAACAGTTGCTGCTTACTATCTGTGGAAACCATGATAAAAAAAAAATTTAACAAGAAATATTTGCAACATTATAAATGTATTTACTGTTAATCTATTTGATATGTCTTGATGTGAGGATTTGTTTAATACCCCCCAAACAAAGAAAATTCCTTTCTTGCAGATTATTACATTTAGTTTTTATTTTTCTTTGATTTCATTCTTCTCTCATCATGATCACAATCTGTTTATGCTCACCTCTATTTCCGTCACTGAAGATGACTGCAGATACATGTAATTTTCAAGCAGGTGTGCTTTCTGCTTGAAATGACTTGATGTGATGTATGGAATCTCCCAAGTGGTCAATAACAGGGGCAGGAGCTTGTGACCTTTGCCCTTGCCAGCTCCCTGCATTTTCTTCTCTAAATGCGGGTGCCTTGTGAACTCAGGGGACTTCATGCATCAATTTAGAGCATGCACAGAGAGAGAGAGAGAGAGAGAGAGAGAGAGAGAGAGAGAGAGAGAGAGAGAGAGAGAGTGTGTCTAGGATCAGTCTCTAGGAGGGAAATAACAAGGCTTTGAACCTTGTGTAACCTTTACTTATATAGAGTCTCAGTCTGAACCTTTAAGGGTCAAAACAGTATATCATGGAAAAAGAACAGTGGGGGATGCAATAACTTCAAAGCTACCATAAACAACACATATTCGCGTTTGTATACTGCCAAGTTTTAGCATTGAACTGACATTAATACACTACTTTCTGTCTGGACTGTGTGCTGTCAGCTATTCTCATCCAAAACATTACTTTCAGGAACGCGTGTAAAAGGCTCACAGTCGGTCACTCCCCCCGAGCCCTGCATGCGCGCAGACGCATCGACGCGCGCACCAGCGCCATCTGAAAGTTTCATTCTCACGTTTCCAACATAACGCGCAGCTTCACAGCTGGAGTCTCCAACGCGCTTCTCAAATACAGCCTTTCTCTAAAATTGTAGGGATTTGTTTATACTGATTTGACGTTTCTCCGCATCCCAATACAAGTAATTAGTGTCATATCGGATTGAAAAGAAAACCGAGAAAAAAAAAAAGAAAAAAAAACTTTATGAATGAAAACATTTCCAGCTTTTTCATCATCACTGGAGAGTTTGCATCCTAAAGTGAATGGACTGTCATGATTTCTGGAGATGGAATTTTGAGGGGTGCTGTGGACCAAAACCATGCCGGATTGTAGTTGGAATAGTCTCCTGTTAACAAAGTTAACATAAGGTTTGCTTTTTTTCTTTTGTTTCTTTCCAGTAGCTCTTGAATGAAATCGGACTAGGAGTTTGGTAGCCTACAACAGTGCTCCATAACTTATTTTAATGCAAGAAAATATTATTGTAAGATTGTAATAACAACCAATTGCTTTATTAATTAATTCCTCAGCAAACAAAGATATATATACATATAGATCGCCAAGACTTTATATTTTGCTTCTGGACGAGCTCCTTGTGCTACAGACTTTAGAAATCACACAAAAAAAATAATCTACAGTATTTTGCTTCAACAGTTCTGCAGTTTAAGGTGGCTGCTGCTGTGAGGCTGAAGATGGGTCGCTTTTATGCTCAGGTTTTGATGATGCTGGTGTTAGTATCCCTGCATGTAGCGGTACGGTGTTGCCCGAGGCCATGTGCGTGCCACCAGCCCGCAGAGGTGCACTGCACGTTCCGCTCCTTACTCACGGTGCCTGCTGGTGTGCCCAAACAGGTGGAGCGGATGAATTTGGGGTACGATTACTGTTCTGTGACACGAGATTATTATTCTTAGACATTGCTTTCTTTCTTAGCTTTCTGAAATCAGCTTTCGCAATAGAACACTTTAGCACACACATTCCAAAACTGATTTATCTGTAGATTAGGCCTATCATATTGGTTAACGTAGCATGCTGAAACTAGATTGTATTACTCGTTGCTTTAAAACATTTCATCCATATATGGGTATAGGTTAGTGGGAATTTCCCTTGATGATGTCAAATGCCTGGGATATTTCGACCACTTTTCAGGTGACCTACAACTATGCAGGATGTTTAGGAGTGTCCCAGGAAGGATTTGAGATAATACTTAATTGGCTAAACAGGGGCTAGTTGTTGCAATTTGTGTATAGGTTTTATAGTTAATTTTATGTTTACATAAACACATATCTTATAGGCTACAAAAGTAACATTTCAACTGAACTTACCCAAGTGTAAGATCCAGGTCTTTGAATTGTCACAATGCAGTGTGATCATTTTGTTTGTTTTGTAATAAAATAAATGAAAAAACAGTAAAAAGATTATTATTAAAAATATATTTTATTATGCAACACAAATGTAAACAGTAATGAACAACAACAAAAAAAATTGTTTTAATCAACAAATATTGTATTTAATAAAATTGTGTACATTTTAACATAAAATACATTTGAAGTTCAACCATTTGGATATAATCAGCCTATAGTACAGTAGTTGACACATGCCTGAGTGTATGCCAGTGTGGTTTTATTGTTTTCACTTTTTTACCCAAAGAACTTAATTCCCTAAATGATGTCATTTTAAGAAAATTGTGGACTAGGCATTTGGAAACCTATACAATTACTGAGATAAAAACTTTTGAAAACTAGCCCTACACTCCCACATTGAAATTGAGTAAATTTAGGTTAGGCCTATATTTGGTAAATCTGCAGCATCACAACATAATTAACTTATTGTCACCTCCTTCTGTACACTCAGGTTTAATACTATAAATAGAATAACTTACAGCTCTTTTGCTGGGTTACGAAAACTGGAGCTTCTTTTAATGCATGGCAATGATGTGCATCAAATTCCTGATGGAACATTCCGTGACCTCATATCCCTTCAGGTACAAATTTTTCCCTTTGAGAAAACATTTCTGTACTTCTTTTGTTGTACTAAGGTTTGCATTGATACCTCGTATATGTATGGAACAACTTTTGCATAATTTTTAAATCAAATCAATGAATTCAAATTGAAAATGTAATATAAACAAGTAAATAATATCTAGTTCAATGCCTCTTTCTCCTCAGATGCTGAAACTAAGCTATAATAAACTGAAGGTAATTAGTAGGCAAACCCTTATGGGTCTCTGGAGTCTTACTAGGTTGCACCTGGATCACAACAGACTTGAGTTCATCCACCCTGATGCATTCCAAGGCCTCACGTCTCTTCGCCTTCTCCAATTGGAGGGCAACCAACTTCAACAGCTCCATCCAGCAACCTTCTCCACTTTCTCTATTCATGGACACTTCCCAGTGTCCACCCTGAAGCACTTGTACCTGTCAGATAATATACTGACCACATTATCACAGAGGATGCTAGCAGGCATGCCCTACCTGGAGAACCTCTCCCTGCATGGGAACCCCTGGACCTGTGACTGTCGCATGAGATGGTTCAAAGAGTGGAATACAAATTCACCAGGTTATTATTATAATGATTGACAATAGTAATAATATAAATGATCACTTGTGATTATCTTCTCATAATGATAGGTCTGCATAGGATTATATTACATTTTGTTTAGAATTATAAGACTACTTTATCTTGATGAATGTCCAATTTATAAGACCTCCTTTTATCTTTCCAGGTGTGCTGAAATGTAAGAAGGACAAAGGCTATCTGGATGGCCAGCTATGTCCTATGTGTTTCTCTCCAAAACACCTAAAGAAGAAACAACTACAGGAGTTGGAGAAACCCACTTGCAATAGTCCCATCATCCGTACCTCTCACAGAGCCATTTCCCCAGAGGACACTGAAAGTGATCTCCTGACGATGGATGAATTTCGTCAACCCCTTGGCAACATTTCTCTGGGCCTATCAGATGAACATGGACATCAAGTAGACCTGGAATGCATTGTCACTGAGCCAGGAGAGCTTACAAGTATAGGCTGGGACTATGTTAACCAGTATCAAATATCAGCAAATGTGACTCTGACGTTAGATTTAAAGTGTGCTATTGACAGGTCCAGTTATGAGAAGTTGTGGAGATTGATTGCATATTATAGTGATGTTCCAGCCCACCTTCGAAGGGAAATTATGCTTAGTAAGGACCCTTACACAAGCTTTAGATATCGGCAAGATGTTGAAAAGGATGCTCTTTACTATACAGGAGTAAAAGCTAACATAGCAGCTGACCCACCCTGGTTAATGCAGTCATCAATGGACCTCCAGCTAAACAGACTTCAGTCGACAAGTAAAAGTGTTAGAATTATTCTGAGCACCCATCTGACTGAAGTTATGGAAAAGGAATATATAAGACAGCAGAGTAGGGGCTGGGTTATAATTGAGTCCAGGAACAACACTAGAACAATGCAGACTGCTGTTGTGGGAAGTCCTGCTAAAATAAACTGTACCATACATAGCTCAGGGAACGAGTCAGTTAAATGGATGCTACCTGATGGCTCTACTTTAAAAACACCTTATAGCAATGTTGATAGAATGCTTTCAGCTTCAAGTGTCGGTGTTCTTGAAATCAAATCTCTGGATCATTCTCATTCAGGAGTGTACTACTGTATTGCACAGGTTTCAGATGATCTTACAATACTCCCTTTTCGCCTGACAGTGGAGGAATCATCCAGCCCACCTCCTGGAGGTGAAATAGTAACAGAGCCAGTAACAGGATTCGCAGGTCGACCATTTTTCCTTACATGTGTCGCCACTGGATCCCCTGATGCTGATATACACTGGATTCTCCCTGATGGCAGCATTGTTAATAAGTGGGTAAACATTTCCAGGATATTTGTGGCTTCAAATGGAACTCTGATTATTCGACACAGTCAGCTTTCAGACAATGGATACTATAAGTGTGTAGCAGGAAACCAGCATGGGATGGACACTTTAGCCACAAAAGTAATAATAACTAGGCCACCAGGTATGCTCCCCTTACGGAAGTACTCCAGTAGCCCTCAACCTGCTGAAGGAGTTTCAACCAAAATAAAAGTCCTTGTAAAAAATGATGTGGAGTCATCTGGGGATAATGAACCTGAAGAGTTTTTAGAGAAAGCGCTTCCTACGCAAGTGGATTTTCCCAATCGGCGGAGGGTCCCAAGTATGGGAATAAGGGGAGGTCATCCGTCTAGGAATTCCTGGAGACGCCCTGCTAAACCAAGGAGGAGAATAGGTACCCAAGAAGTGGACAGGGTTAAGACTGTTGAGTCAAAAAGAAGAATTAACATGTCAAACAACCAAATAGACCCAAAGCACTGGGCTAACATTTTGGCAAAAGTTCGCAGTGGTGGAACCAGTTCAAAAGCAACTACTCCAAACTATATTCAGACCAGTACACACAAAATACAGGAGTCAGAGGCTGCCTACACAAAGCAATCATTACTATCATCTGCAGAAGGTACAACAACAAGGGCTCCAGTAAAGGAAGTATTGCTCTCAGTTACAATGTCACAGATGCCTATTGAGGCTATTGAGTACAACTTGGATATAAGAGCTCTGGATTCTAAGGATGCAAGACATGTTATTTACCAGGTAGTAGCTCCTAAAACAGACCCAAATTCAGATTTGTTTACAGTTAGCACATATATCACACAACCCACAGTTGGACCACAGATGACCCATTTTACTGTGAGAGATGCAGAGGTTGCAGTTGCAGGGAGCACTGTGTGGAGCACAACATCATATGGAACCTATTTACAGGAAAACCAAAGCCACACAATGGATGTAACTGAAGCAATTCAAAAGTCTGATGGTGAAGATGACGAAGAATACAGGGTTTTGCAAAACCCTGAGCATGTGGGAGAGGTTTATCAGGAAAGGGTGCATCACAGCTTAGTATCAACCACAGCAAAAACCCTCATAGAACCAAGTACAGAAACTGCTGTGTACTCATTTACTGAAATTCTAACTATAATTAAGCAAGGACCACAGACCTTACAAAAGCACATACCTCAAGAGAAACATAATGTCTCAAAAATTCCACTGCTTCTTACTGTGACACCAACCACCAAACCCACTTCAGGACATAAAGCAACATTCCCTAATTTACTTAATGCTTCCTCCTCACGTGCTAGGAACTCATCCAGTTTGAGGAGGAGGAACGGTGGAAGACGTAGAAAGCCTAATCGAATTAGAGCTAAGACAAACAGTTCTAAATCATTAGTATATGTCACAAATGTAACCCCACAGCCCACTTCAGCTTCAATTCCAGAGGTCACAAATGAGTTTTCAGTCATTACTAAGACAACTACCTCCTCTCAAACTAAAATAGAAACATCTCCATGGGCCACAAGTGTAGGAGCCAAGATGAATACTACTGTTCCATTAACTGACAGCCAACCAGAGTCACTAGGCAAAATGACTCATGAAGAGAACACAGACCCTTTATACAGTGGCAGGAATCACAAAACCCACAAATCCCTATCCCAAGAAAAAATATCTATGACAAAGGAGAGACACTCATCTCATGCTAAGCCAGCTCAAGAGAAAAGCACCACAACAGTATTAGTGTCTTCATCAACATTCAGTAGTTTTGGAAGTGAACAAGAAAAAGCCACCATAGAGAAAGAAAAAAAATCCACCTTGTCTCCCCATATTCCAAATCCTCCTATGAAGGCAGCCATTCATGAGTGGTTTACAAGCACCCATACCCCTGCAGCTAAACCGTTTGAAGAGACTCAACAGGGAAACATTACAGCAGACCCCAGCTCAAGCCCAACGTCAGACGACTCTCATGCACAATCAGAAGAACTTCCAGATGCAAGTCCAGACAAAACAAACAGCCAATATAACCCCACAGAGACTGAAAAAGTTTTGTCATATAAAGAGCTTGAAAGAAGGTTTCCTGTGAGGTCATTTTCTTCATCTTCCCCAAGTACACAGTTTGAAAGCATCAAAAATAATTCAGAAATCCCATATAGTTCAGCAACTGCTACAATTTTTGAGGGGGCACAAAAGAGTTCACAGGTTCCAACAGGAAGGCCCAAAAGCTATCCAGCATTAGTGCTTGCAACAACAAAACCAATTAGGCTTCCAACTGATAGCATTCACAACAGACACAATTCTGTTTTATCCATGACCCCTTGGTCTCCATCAGAAAATGCTAATGTATCTCCAGTTACAAATGAAAACATAATTGCCACAACAACAACTACAACAGCCCTGAGGCCTCCTATAGTACATACACATATGCTTTACCCAAATACACCCACTTCTGTGAGCATGCTAGGTGAACCAGACAACACAAATCATATTCCTGATAGTGACAAAGACAGATTTGTAACCCCAGGCCAGGAAAATATTAGTGATATAGAACTTAGCAGAACATACAGTAGGGCAAAACTTCCAGTCACACAATTTCCTTATCAATTAGCCAGTGCCTCTGAGGAGACAGGATCTCAGGAATTAGAGGAAAACATCCACAAAAAGACCACTCCAAAAACACCCACAACTCCACCACTTCACTCAGCTTTAACAGTATCTTTACAACAGCAAAAACTTCCTGGCAGGCCAGGTGTTCAGGGTAGAGGAAGCTCTTCTGTACATTACACCACATCAAGAGGACCTCAACAAAGACCAACGGTAGTGCCTGGGGGTAGAGGCAGACCTCGGATCACCAGCACAGACATTAGATCAGTAACAGCACATGCTGAGACTGATGCCTATTTGCCTTGTGTGGCTGTGGGAAAACCCAGTCCCTTCCTTTCCTGGACTAAAGTATCCACAGGTAGGACAGGTTAGAGTTTTAATTATTTAAATATTACCATTAGCCTTTCAAATATGTACGTTGTTGACACATGCATGTAGAAATATATTCTTTTGATACTTTTGCTCAAAAATTATTTTGTCACTTTTTTTCCTATAGGAGCTAGTATCACACAGAACAGCAGGGTTCAGAGATTTGAAGTCTCTTCTAATGGTACGCTTATAATCCACAATGTACTTCCTCTGGACAGAGGCCAGTACCTCTGCAGTGTTCAAAACCAGCATGGAGTGGACAAGATTGTAGTTAATTTAGTTGTTCTAGCTGAACACCCTAGAGTTCTGCAGCCTCGCTATAGAGAAGCTACAGCATACCTTGGAGAAACTGTTGAGTTTGAGTGTCAGTCCCAAGGCCATCCTCAACCTCGGATCACCTGGGTCCTACCTGATAGGAAAATGGTACATTCTAGTGGACCTACTCATGGCACACCTGAGCAAATCGTCTCAGTCTTGCCTAATGGCACGCTTCACGTGAAATCGGTCAGTCACATGGATCGAGGAATTTATAAATGCATTGCTAGCAATGCTGCAGGTGCTGATACCATATCCGTTCGACTGACCATTGCTTCCTTGCCACCCATCATTCAGCAGCCAAGACATGAGAATGTCACTCTTCCAGAGGGAAGCACTGCCTACTTGAATTGCACTGCCAGGGGTGCTCCTCCCCCTGCTATTGGCTGGATCACTCCTGATGCCATGCAGCTCCGTCCCTCCCAGTTTATTAATGGACGTAACTTGTTTGTATTCCCCAATGGGACACTATATATTCGTAGTCTTGCTCCAACAGATGCAGGGAGGTATGAATGCTCAGTAACCAATGTGGTTGGCACTGCATGGAGAGCCATTATTTTGACTGTAAAGAAGTCTATAATATACTCAAGAGCCATGATTACATTCTCATCACCTAAAAAAACAGATGTGGTCTATGGAGGCAGGTTGCACCTGGACTGTATTGCGTCAGGGAATCCAGAACCCAGGATCATTTGGAGGACTCCATCCAAAAAGCTTGTGGATGCTCACTACAGGTAATGTAAACACTTAACTGAAGTACATCTACTTTGCAGGAAAGTACATACTAAGTTTATACACTTGAGAAAAATGTGCACATAGCTACTATCTTCCTTTCTTTTTCTTCTCCCTCTGCATTTCTCTGCTCCTTAAAGCATGCACTTAAACACTGTTTTCATAAGTTTACATCCTGTTTTGACTAATGAGACATGTTACCCTTGCAATGCAAATCAAACACTCTTAATGTCACACTGTGGTGAAAATCAAGTTTTTAATGTTGTTAATATGTCTATGTGGTGTTTATAATATGCTTTGAGACAAACCATGTGCAAATTCATAAGTCAACACCATTGCTGAGTACTTTCTTCTTAAAACTGCAGTGATCTAAAGACAGTTTCAAAAACTCAGTTTGAAATCACTGGTGTTTCTTATGTCACAAACTTGTTATTTCTCCCGGTAAACTCCCGTATTTGCATGGCCCAAACTCGTTTATGAATAATCGGACCAATATGTTTGTCTAATGTTGACCAGTTGCCAGAAATGCATTATATTCACACAATCCACACACCATATACAATTTCAACCCGTTTGTCATCTCAACCTGGCAACCTATAACCGCAGTCGCGGAAAGTTTAACCCAAAAGCGAGCCGATAGACATGGCAGGTGAAGGCGGTGTCCCCGCAAAGAAACCAAAGTGCAGTTGTAACCTACCCCTTGCGAGGTAGTGAACGGGAACATGGTTTGTGTAAAATGAGTTACACATTATTAGCTGTTTGATAGAGTAGTCAAGCAAAAGGCTAATCATATTAATTACTGTTATGTGTCCAACGCTGTAAAGAGCGATACCATTGTGCAGCATTTACCTCAGTAAGTTGACCGAGTGGACCGCATATACTAAATAAAACAAGGGTTACTAGCTATTTTAAGGAATGAAGACATTTTTTTCAAAGGAAAAAAAAAAACATTTAAATATGTCATTTTGGTGATCAAAGATGAGTTTCAAGGGATAAAATGATTGACTACAGGGGGACTTTAACTGCTCCTCTAAAAGAGGGGCTCATCTGGTTATAAAATCTCAAGCACCAAAGGTGCAACATTCTAAATAAAAAGCAAAAATCTTCTGTTAGTAACATTTTACATTAAACTGGTTGAATCACACATCTTCAGTAATAATACTTTTGTCATTTGTTTTATATTTCAGTTACGATCAAATGATCAAGGTCTCTGCCAACGGTACTCTATCCATCATCTATGTGACAGAGAAAGATAACGGTGAATACCTCTGTGTTGCTCGCAACAAAATTGGGGATGATTTTGTGCCCATTAAGGTCAACGTCCTGGCAAAACCTGCTAAAATTGAGCAGAAGACAAAGTCTGATAGGAAGGTGATGTATGGAGGTAACCTAAAAGTTGACTGTGTGGCCTCTGGACTACCTGATCCTAAAATCCAGTGGGCATTGCCTGATGGCACAATGATCAACAGTGTTGTGAAATCTGAACGTAATGTTGGCAGTCGAAGTCGCAGGTATGTTGTCTTTGACAATGGAACCCTCTTCTTCAATGAAGTAGGGATGCATGAAGAGGGCGACTATACATGTTATGCTGAGAACCAGGTTGGAAAAGATGAGATGAAAGTACATGTCGAAGTAGTTGCAGATGTTCCTATGATTGCAAATAAGACACATGATGTCATCAGGGTCCTCTATGGAGAGTCCGTCTCTCTGCAGTGCAGAGCCAAGGGTGAGCCAACACCTCTTATATTGTGGTTCTCACCCACTAATAGAGCCATCACTTCAGCTTCAGAGAAATATTTTATACACAAAAATGGGACTCTAATAATTCAGAAAGTTCAGAGATTCGATGGTGGGAACTATATATGTCTTGCCAGGAACAGTGCAGGACAGGATCGCAAAGTGACCAGAGTAGAAATTCTTGTCTCTCCACCTGCTATCAATGGCATCATAGGCACCACAAACTCAATGAAAGTGTCTAGTGTGAGAGATCAACGGAAACTAATTGACTGTGAAACTACTGGTACACCTGTTCCCCGTGTCATGTGGGTTCTTCCAGAGAATGTTGTACTCCCCGCACCATATTATGGCAGTCGAATGACAGTACATCGCAACGGCACTTTGGATATCCGTTCAGTGAGAATGACCGATTCAGGCCAGTTAGCCTGTGTTGCTCGTAATGAGGGAGGTGAAACAAAACTCATTTTTCAGCTGGATGTAACAGATATTTTGGAGAAGCCGAAACTTAAGAGTCCTAAAATGGAGTCACTCTTATTGACCGTGGGAAGGACCATTAACCTAAGCTGTTCAGTTGAGGGGTCACCAACCCCACAGCTGACGTGGATCCTTCTTAATGGCTCCCCTCTATTGAGTGGTGCACAATTCAGTAAATTCCTCCACAAGTCTGATGGGACTTTGGTCATCAGCAACCCTGCCCTCTCAGAGGCAGGCACATATCGTTGTTTGGGACGCAATGCAGCTGGGTTGGTTGAAAGAACTGTTACATTAATGCCAGGGCACAAGCCAGAAATCAATAACAGGTATAACTCACCTGTTAGTATCATAAATGGGCAAAGTTTACATCTGCACTGCTTGTCAAACACTGACTCTGTCCGCCTCACCTGGACTCTGCCAAGCGGGATAGTCTTAAACCGACCTCAAAGAGCAGGTCGCTATGCTATTCTTGCCAATGGAACCCTCTCCATCCAGCAGGCCTCTGTCCATGACAGGGGCTCATATACCTGCAGGGCCTCAAATGAATATGGAAGTTCCCTGATAACTGTTCCAGTCATCATCATTACATATCCACCCCGTATCACTAGTGGCCCAACTCCTGCTACTTATGCTAAAAGAGGAGTGGCGGTACAACTTAACTGTGTGGCCACTGGCATCCCCAAATCAGAAATCGCATGGGAGACACCAGACCGAACACGGCTTGTTGTCAGCCCCCAACCACGGCTAATTGGGAACAAGTACCTCCATCCTCAGGGTTCCTTGATCATCCAGAATCCTACTACAAGAGATGCTGGACTGTACAGATGCACAGCCAGAAATGTGGTAGGGGTTGACTCAAAAGGTACATACCTTTATGTATACTAGGAAACACAGGACATCTACTCTTCATATGCCCAAGGAACTGCGACATTGAGTTTTAACACAGCTTGATACAGTAGCAATAGAATTTGTCAATGTGAAATACAGAATGGAATCAGCCCAATGCAAAAAAAAAAAACAACAACAACATTACATTATATTGTGTCAATGATGTGAGCTTTACTAGTTTGCAAGTAAGACTTTGCAAAATGTAAAAAGGTACTATTTTTCAAAAGCTTGATATGGGATTCATGTAATGTAACCAACCTACTGATACAACCATCTTTCTACTTTTAATGTTTGACAATGACAGTTTATGTCTAAATGTATAGATAAAAAAATATATATATTTGTAGCCATGAAGAAAAATATAAATTATATATTCTGACTTTATGGAAGTCGATAATGCAGAATATTTCACAAATCAGGGATAACATTATTTTAATAATGCTTCAAATAAAATAAAAAAAATCTAATTATTCAAAACTTTCAAATGTAAACAAAATGCTCACTACACATTTTTGAACGACTTTTACAATCACAGATTCTTATTCAGCTTTCAAGAATTACTAGCAAATGAAATGCAAAGCTGCCTACAATAGCTTTTTCATATGATTATTTGTATCTTAAAAATGTCATACTTGTCCACTTGTAACACTTATAAATTATTTGTCCTTTAAAAACTAATGTATTTCTATTTTGCATATTTTTAATAAAGATGACTTTTAATAAATAACCAAAGTCTCATGTCAGCCCTTGAGCAACATGATGGTATTGATAAGACAAAAAAGATGTGAGCACTCTCCCCTCTGCAAATGACTTAATAAATAAACAAACATTCTCCAAGCAGTAAATGAGAGCAATTCAAATAGGGATTTTGGAAACTATCATGTAATTGTTTTCTCAGACATGATGAAAGCACAGACTAAATTGAACCTTCTTCTGCTTTATGGTTTTTAGATTTCAACAATATACATATTCTGAGCAGCTAGTCACTAAATGTTCTGTAAATATTTTCTCTAAGAGTGGGAGAACAAAACATCTTTACATCTGCAGCACTATGTGGTACATCTTTGTTTGTTACCCTGCACAGCTTTAAATCGATACATTCATACTTATATCATACAGCAGAACTATTGGAGTATTTTAGAAAAAATATTTGTGAAATCTGTTTGAGAAGCAGAAAAAAAACGATGTATTGATCCCAACAACACAAACCATGCAAAGTGAAAGAACTCAGATAATCCATATTATTATGTTATGACTACACTAACCCCCCGGTTTCAGAGACCAGGCTTAAATCTACTCCCAGACTAAAATGCATGTTTGAGCTGAAAAGTTTTTACTGAAAGCAACTTGCACTGTTTTTTTATTTTATTTTCTAAGGCACATTTATAAAAGTTACTTAAATGTCTTATCTTGGCTTAATCTTTGCCCTGTCTGTGAAACCAGGCCATATGGTATATAACATTTATTATTTTCTGAATGTGTTTATTCAATGATGCAATATGTATATATATATATATATATATATATATATATAACCTGTTCTTCATCTGTCTGATAGAATTCTTCTGGTTCAAAACTTCTGGATTTGGTAGCACCGTGAAATGAAGTAAATGGTGCTTTGTACTAGACCATGACACACTCTAAGATGTCAAAATGAGTAATTGTGAAAGACTGAGAGTTTATATCAAGTGCCATATGTTGATTGATGTAAAAGTACATGGTTTGTATAAATGTCAACTTTTATGCTTGACTTAAAGTTCACCCAAAAATGAAAATTCTGACATCATTTACTCACGCTCAAGTTGTTCTAAACCAGTATGAATTTCTTTCTTCTGCTGAACACAAAAGAGGATATTTTGAAGAATGTCGGTAACCAAACAGTTGAAGGACCCCATTGACTTCCAAAGTATTGGGAAAACATACCAAGAAAGTCAATGGGGTCCAATCAACTGTTTTTGTCACTGACATTCTTCTAAATATCTTCTTCTAAATTCATACAGGTTTGGAACAACTTGAGCGTGAGTAAATGTTGACAGAATTTTCATTTTTGGGTGAATTATCCCTTTAAATGTCAATATCTGCACCTGTTGTGAGAGTGAAATGATGTAGATGTTAAAATACATTGTTTAATGTTGGAACTGGCTAATCTTTTAAAAACATATAGCTTATGTAAAACGGGATGATCTTAAATTGATCTATGTAGATTCTGTTTATTAATGGACCCTTTTCACAGAAAGTCTATTTATTAAATTAAAATTACATTGCATCCATGTTGTATTGACAGTATAAACATAATTTTAATAATTTTAATGTAGTAAAATAATGGTTAAAATTAAGATACATTTAGAGTGAATCAGAATGCAATCAGATCTTTCTTTGTGCTCAGTTTAAAACAGAGAGATGTCATACCAAAAGGGTACTCCTGAAAACCTCAATATACTGTAGCCCAAATGTTTTATTGAACAAGAAGATAAAATAAAAGACTGCCTCTAACTGACTGAGCAACATAAGCATACATATTTCATGACTTCAGAGAGCTGTCATGTTAACAGGACAGGGTCAAAGGGTAAAACATGGCTCCAATACTAAAACATGGAGAAAACAATTAAGGGTTTAAAAAATATGCATCATAGAACATGCTGCCTTTGACTTTGTCCACTAAGTTTGCTAACCATAAAAAGTTTGTAGTGTCTAGCAGATAAGATCTGGAGACAGGTCAGCATTTCTGGAGAGAGATAAATGTTGTAAAACTCAGAGGAACCTTTTCACCTTTTTGCCTCCGGCTGTTTTGCTCTAATAGTAGAGTTTGTGGAGGTGTTGAAGCTAGAGAGTGTTTATAGCCTGACCTCTAGTGACGAAAGAAAAAAAAACCTGGCAAAGTAGGCTATTGAACACAATTGACCATTTCCCTTTGGTTGAAGGATGTGTTACAGGATTATTTTTGGACATTGACATTTAATACTAGATCTTTCTCTTGATTCCTTTCTCATGATTTAAATCTTGATTAATTTGCACAGCCAAAATAAATGATTTATAATGTCTTCCTTAACAGCTCAAGAGTATGGGATTTATTTACAGTTAAAGGGATACTTCACCTCTGGAAAGATGAATGTGTATTTAAAATGGATCATTTATGTAGTAGAAATGTGAAAATATTTTTTAATTTGGAGCTTTCTAGACTGAGAAAAGCCAGAAAATTTATTTTTGGCTTAAGTGGATAAAAGACAACAACTCCCAGAATGCACTTGCTTCGCTGCCCTAGGAGGCCACGCCTACCGGTAACAGAGTGCAGTAGTTAAACAACAAGGCTAGGCTACTAGTGAGTCTCCGTGATGAGTCTGTCCGGGATTTTGTGATCGCGCAAAATGTCCGTGATTCGGCTTTTGCGTTCTACAGTCGCCATTCATCATGTTTACTGTGGCGAGCAGGACGAGACTGAGGGCCGTGGGAGAACGACGCGAGGCCGGTGGCGTGATTACTGATGAGCGACACCTGTGAGACGCACCGGTCTCGTATCTCTCACGGAGGAGTGGGAATTTTCTTAGCAATGTTAAAACGCACATCAACCGATCACTTGTTTAGCGTTCATGTAAACACTACATTCAGATTCACCAATCGGAATGAATTCAGTTAGATTGAAACAAAAGGTGTGCATTTATACAATGAATGGCGACTGCAGAAAGCAAAAGCTGAATCACGGACATTTTGGACGATCTCAATGGCCGGACATGTCCGGGAAAAAGAGGATGTATGGTAACCCCTACTACTCAGCTTTCTCCACAGAACAAGAGCCTGTTAGCTTAGCTTCCAAATAAAAGATTGCGATTGCAAAATGATGATTTTTGCGTCATCTGAGGATTTTTTCCAGACAAAAAATACATAAATCTCTTGTCTCAGGGGGATACGATGGAGGAAAGCAGGGTAATTTGAAAATACTACAGGTTTTCTACTGATACAAAGCTTAATGCTAAACCCTGAAGTATCCTTTTAATATTTTAATAAAACTGCAAACAAAAGATCACAGCAGATTCTAAATCATACAGATAGACCTTATATTACATAATGTAGGTTCATAGTACAGAAACTGAATTACTAGGTTCAGTTTAACACAAGTTACATTTATATGCAATACATTTTCACAATATTTTTGTATGATACACAGTGATTGTGGCAAATATACTATAGAGGTAGGGAAAGGGCTATATCTGAGGAGGTGAAAATGTAACAGTTGAGATGATGATGGACATACAGTACAAGTGAAAATATATTGAGATACTGTGTTTTATACATTTTAAAAAACACACATCCAGCGCACACACACACACACACACGCGCGGTTTTGTTATCTTTGTGGGGATTCTCCTTAGGCTTAATTATTTTTATACTGTACAAACTGTATATTCTATCCCCTTACACTAACCATAACCCTAAACCTACCCATCACAGAAAACGTTCTGCTATTTTACATTTTCTAAAAAACATCATTTAGTATGTTCATTAATCAATTTTCCTCGCGGGGACCATTGGCTAGTCCTCACAATGTAATATAAACCTGCACACACACACACACACACACACAGAGAGAGAGAGAGAGAGAGAATTACTCAAGGAATAGGTCAAGTTTCCTCTTGATGTTGTCGAAGGCATCTTTGCCCATATAATCAACGTGACCTTCCTCCCACATGCGCCGGCGCTCCGAGTCTTCCTCCTCTGTCTCAGCAGCGATCTGCAATGGGATAGAATCATATGATAGAATCCATCTTCAGTTACAATATTATTATCAAAATCATAATAAGTATGTAGTTCTTCATGGGGAAAAAATACTGGTTTATTCTGCAAATTCAAATCTAATAACTGCTCCAATAAGCCACCATTAGATGGCAGTATATACACTGATATTTTCAAGAAAAAACACCCATCTCAAACTTCATTATGTGAAGCAGTGTTATTTTAGCATTATTGAGATACTATTATAGTTTTTATTCATATTTTGAATTAGTTTTTATATTTTCCATTTCCAAAATAACTATGTAACGAGTACGTAACTTTTATTAGTTTAAAAAACTATTTTTTGTTTGTTATTCTAGTACATCAAGTTAAATAAAAAAAGAAAAAATTTAGAAATCTTGTCGCTGAACAAAAGTTGTTGTTTTTTAAGTTGACGTTTATTTCAAATATCTTGGAAATAAGTAATAATTAATTATAAATGATAAAAAATTATAACATAAAAATCTATTAAAGTATTTTTTCCATAAGGCAGGCACATTAGCTTATTTTCATACATACAGCTTTTCCAGTGCCTACGACAGAATCATCAGCAGTCTCTGGATTTTTGTGTTCAGTCTCTTGCTCAGATGGAGGGCTGACTGTAGGGGTCTCTACAGTCTCCCCACCAGACAGGACATCAAAGAGAATATTCTGAGAAGACAGGATAGAGAAATAAGTAAGTACATAAATAAACAGGCCTTCTCCTAAAACACTATACTTGCACATTCACAATGTATGCAATAAATTATTAAAACAAAATTGGGATTTGGAGGTGGGGGGTGGCACAAGATATGAAAAACCAAACTATAGTTTCTTAACTTCGCCTTGACTGAAGTTAACTTGATACTGTATGTTTTTATTTTTTTTATTCATAAAATTTATTTTGATTTTAAAACCAATAAGGGTCAGCTGAAGGGAAACATAAATGTAGCATAAATGCTAAATGTAATGCATTTTATTTTATTTATTTATTTATTTGAGCATTAGATTTTAGTGAAGTAATGGAATCAAACAAAAACTGTTCTGGAGCATATACAAGAAATGGAATGGATTGACACCAAACTGCCAAAAATGTTATCATTTTCTTTTAAATCAAAAGTTCTGATCCATTTTAATCCCTGGGTCTTTGCATTACATTTAAACTAATATCTTCACATTCATTATACTAACTATCTGAACTGGTTTTTGTTCTCTTTGTGTTGGGGTGAGTCACTGTTGGGTGTGTCACTGGATTAGTCTAAAAGCCCAGAGGGCACAATACTTTTAAAGGAAGTAGAGTTCCTTCAGAGAGAGACTCAGAGTGAGAGATGAATCACGACTGCATAATGGTGTTGTTTTTTTGTTCAGAATTCTTAAATTCAGTTATTCAAACCTTCATTTCACTGGAAGGACAGCTCAACCTATCACTTAGCATCTCCTCAGATGTTTTAGATGAGCTGATTGTCTGTGAGTCCAAAGTCAGATCTTGGAGAGGTGAAGCGAGTCTCATCTCTCTGTGGAGGGCTTCAGTGCTGCTCTTTTGGCTTTGTGTTGGAGTTGGATGTGTCTGTGAAGAATCCAACTGCTGCACTGACTGCAAACCAAGAAAAAGATCACAGATGACTCACAAATGAAATATATTTTAACATTAGGTCTATTAAATAAAATAAATATGCTAATGGCTATTTAAAGGGAAAATCTAACCAAAAATGAAAAGTCTGTCCATCATTTACTCAGCCTCATGTCGTTCCAAACCCATATGACATTCATTCATCAGTGGAACATAGAATATATTTTGAAGAATGTTGGTAACCCAACAGTTTACCACTTAATGGTTTGTAGTAACTGTATGTACCAAAAAATATCATGGAAGTCAATGGGAACCGAACGTGCTGGGTTACCAACATTCTTCAAAAATATCTTATTTAATGTTTCACAGAAGTAAGAAAGTCATACAGTACAGGTTTGCAATAACATAAGGGTGAGTAAATGATGACAGCATTTAAATTTTGGGGGGTGGACTATCCCTTTAAAGATTCAATGGAAGTAGCACTGCTATGTACAACACGAAAAACAAAATATCTGATGTGAGTGTAGTCTTACACAGTCTTCATTCTTGTCATCCTTCTTAACTTGTAGCTGGTTTTGACTGTAATACTCCGCCCACCATAAATGCATAAATTGTGCAAAGTTCTTGCTGGAATCCCTAAAAGATGACTCACTGGCAGCCTGTGGATTATATGAATGATGCCAGGGCTTGATTCCTCCCAAGAAGTGGACAATTTTTGCATGGTGGCCAAACCTGTACAAAACCAGAATGCATATTTGTCCTACTTGTGCATGTATATAACGTGGTATATTATTACTTAATTAACATTACACTTTACACAAATAAATAACACCATAAATTATTGGTATACCTAAATAATAAGATCTAGTGTGAAAACTAACTTACTGCTTAAATGCTGGCAGATAAGTGTAGACAGCACTGGCTGTGAGGTTGTACACAAATGGTAAATGCTTCCTGATATCTTTTACTGCCCAGTCACTGAAGAAAGTGTTTAAAACACCCTGGTCTCCTCCTATACATGACAGGTTGTGTCATATTAATGTCATTAATATATTTATATTTGACAGTAATATTGTACCGTGAGCGAGTTGAGTTAAGTGAGTGAGTGAGTGAGTTGAGTTGAGTGAGTGATTGGAGTGAGTGAGTGAGTGAATGATTGGAATGAGTGAGTGAGTTGAGTTGAGTTGAGTTGAGTTGAGTTGAGTTGAGTTGAGTTGAGTGAGTGAGTGATGTGAGTGAGTGAGTGAGTGAATGATTGGAATGAGTGAGTGAGTTGAGTTGAGTTGAGTTGAGTGAGTAAGTGATGTGAGTGAGTGAGTGAGTGAGTGATTGGAGTGAGTGAGTGAGTGAGTGATGTGAGTAAGTGAGTGAGTGAGTGAGTGAGAGAGTGAGTGATGTGAGTGAGTTTAGTGAGTTGATTGACTGGAGTGAGATGATTTGAGTGATTGGATTGAGTGAGTTAGTGAGTGAGTCAGTGAGTGAGTGAGTGTGTGAGTTGAGTTGATTGGAGTGAGTGAGTGAATGATTGGAATGAGTGAGTGAGTTGAGTTGAGTTGAGTGATGTGAGTGAGTGATTGGAGTGAGTGATTGGAGTGAGTGAGTGAGTGAGTGAGTGAGTGAGTGAGTGAGTGAGAGAGTGAGTGAGAGAGTGAGTGAGTGAGTGAGTTTAGTGAGTTGATTGATTGGAGTGAGATGATTTGAGTGATTGGATTGAGTGAGTTAGTGAGTGAGTCAGTGAGTGAGTGAGTGTGTGAGTTGAGTTGATTGGAGTGAGTGAGTGAATGAGTTGAGTGATTGGAGTGAGTGAGTTAGTGAGTGTGTGAGTTGAGTTGATTGGAGTGAGTGAGTTAGTTGAGTGAGTGAGTGAGTGAGTGAGTGAGTTGAGTGATTGAAGTGAGTTAGTTGAGTAAGTGAGTGAGTGAGTTGAGTGATTGGAGTGAGTGAGTTAGTGAGTGAGTCAGTGCGTGAGTGTGTGAGTTGATTGGAGTGAGTTAATTGAGTGAGTGAGTGAGTGAGTGAGTGAGTGAGTGAGTTGAGTGATTGGAGTGAGTGAGTGAGTCAGTGAGTGAGTGAGTGTGTGAGTTGATTGGAGTGAGTGAGTGAGTGAGTTGAGTGATTGGAGTGAGTGAGTTAGAGAGTGAGTGTGTGAGTTGAGTTGATTGGAGTGAGTGAGTTAGTTGAGTGAGTGAGTGAGTTGAGTGATTGGAGTGAGTTAGTTGAGTGAGTGAGTGAGTTGAGTTGATTGGAGTGAGTGAGTAAGTTAGTTGAGTAAGTGAGTGAGTGAGTGAGTGAGTGAGTGAGTGATTGGAGTGAGTGATTGGAGTGAGTGAGTGAGTGAGTGAGAGAGTGAGTGACGTGAGTGAGTGAGTTTAGTGAGTTGATTGATTGGAGTGAGATGATTTGAGTGATTGGATTGAGTGAGTTAGTGAGTGAGTCAGTGAGTGAGTGAGTGAGTGAGTTGAGTGATTGGAGTGAGTTAGTTTAGTGAGTGAGTGAGTGAGTTAGTTGAGTGAGTGAGTTGAGTTGAGTTGATTGGAGTAAGTTAGTTGAGTAAGTGAGTGAGTGAGTGAGTGAATGTGTGAGTGCGTTAGTGAGTGAGAAGTGAGTGAGTTATTTGAGTGAGTGAGTTGAGATAACGAATGAGTGAGGTGAGTGAGTGAGTGAGTTGAGATAACGAATGAGTGAGGTGAGTGATTGGAGTGAGTGAGTGAAAGAGTGAGTGATTATGTGAGTGAGTGAGTGAGTGAGTGAATGAGTTGAGTGAGAGAGGTGAATGAGTGAGGTGAGTAAGTCGAGTGAGCGAATGAATTCAGTGAGTGAGTGAGTTAGTTAAGTGAGTGAATGAATGAGTGAGTGAATGAGTTGAGTGAGAGAGGTGAGTGAAATACAGAGATGCCGACAATGAGAACATCCATCATCTATACCACTGAAAACTTAAACAATATAGGAACACTTTAAGAAAGAAAAAATAACAAAACACAATATGTCAACTCAGGGAAATTGAAGAATCCTTAGAATCCAACCACTTCTGGAAACATTGGAACAAACAAATCTTACCATCAAGAACTAGCCACCCAGAATGGAGATGTTTGGATAAACCACTTCTCCAACCTCTTTAGTAATATAAACAAAATGCCCTGTATGACAAACTGAGGGTTTTAGAATCAACCATCAAAGACTACCAGAACCCCTTAGACTCTCCAATTATAGCCGAACTATTAGACAAAATACAAACCCTGAAATCACAAAAAGCCTGTGGTGTCGATGGCATCCTAAATGAAATGACTAAATACACAGAACACATATTAAAATTAGCCATCCTCAAGGTTCAGGTATATTCCCCAACATCTAGAACAAAGGTCTTATTAACCCAATCCATAAAAAACGGAGACAGATTTGAACCTAATAACTACCGTGGTATATGTGTAAACAGCAACCAAGGCAAACTTTTCTGCAACATCCTAAACAGCAGACAAGCCCATTTTCTCAGAGACAGAAATGTCCGAGCAAGTGTCAAATTGGCTTCCAACAAAAATAGACCATACACTATCCATACCTTAATCGATAAGCAAATCAACCAAAACAAAAGTAAAATTTTCTCATGCTTTGTTGACTTCAAAAAAGCTTTTGACTCCATTTGGCATGAAGGTCTTTTTCTTCAATTAATCCAGTGCGGCATCGGAGGAAAAACATACAGTATGACATCATTAAATCAATGTACACAAGCAACACAATTGCAGTTAAGTAAAGTGTTACCAAATGATAGTGTATATGTGATGCTCCTGTTGTTGCTTTTAAAGATTAAAAATACAAATGTGACAAAACAGCATTTGAGGCTCCTTAAAGTTCCAACGCGCATTGGGAACATTCGATTTAGACTGAACTTAAAAGATCTTAATGTAATGTACGCTAAATATAACCGAGTGACTCACCATCAAAGCTGCCGTGCTGTGCGGCGTGTTCCAGTATTTGGGTATGGGTATTCATGGAGGGCCTGAACACAAATACCCCAGAGTTGAAGCAATCCGGCCAGCCTGGATCAGGTGCAGCAGACAATTCTTCATATTCAAACAGCTCATCAACATTACACAGTACCTGCGGCATAGAAATTATATAACAGCCTAATTGTGGGGCCATCAACTCATAAATTATCCTCAAACTGTAACATATGCAGGTCGTGGCACTTTGTTTATTGTTGCATATTGTGCACATAATATTTAGTTATGCATTCTGTGTGTTCCTAAAGCTTTGAACACCTTGGTGTACTTTAATGGCCATCTTTACTTTCATTTATCAGAACAGAACCAATTACTCACAAGTGTGTCTGCATCCAAGAACACACACTTGCTGAACTGTGCAAGGGTCCAGCAGTGGAGTTTGGTGAAGGTGACCCCTAGTTCAGGACGTCCCAGCCAGGTGAGATGTGCCTTGTCTCTACTGTCCAACACATCTACCACAACAACTTCATCAAACACGTCCTCCAGGGACAATCTAGAAGAATGCATAAAAATCAATGAGGCATAAAAAAAGTCAAAGACAATTCAAGATAGATGGGAAGCAACCCAAAGAAAGATTAATGCTGCACAGGGATTGAAAACTATTACAGACTTAATAGTGCCATGCATGGGAAAATATTACCCTTTTGAAAGTCACATATTATTATAAAGCTACATGTACAGAAGGGGCTTTATCACTCTTCCGAAATTTGTCAGGAAAGGATTGATATTATTTCAGAATGAATAGTGGAGTACAGTTGCTCACTCACCTTCCTACCCTAGAAACACTGGGGGAAACCATCACCACTAACTTCCTTGATGTTCCATGTCTGCGCAAACTTTTGCCTAACACTATACATCCCATGCAATAGGCATCTGTAGTGGCCAGGGTCACAAAGGCCTGAGCCTCTGAGAGAAAGAGACACATAAAATACCAGACAGAAATAGTAAACAGAGGACAATAGTAAAGTAAATGTGCTTTGGACCAATATACCACACACTTTTGAAGTTGTAAAGTGTCCCCCCTACTATTTCAGTCTTTATACTTCAAAATTGCATGTTTAATTCAATGTGTTATTCTCCATTTCTTTGTAACATTTACTAGCAATATTTGAGTGAATTTTTTTTCAAAGTCACCCAATTTGTTTCACTGTCACATTTTAGACTCATTTTATTTGAAATGATCATGATCTTAATTTAATTTTTTTAACTAAACCTCGGACATGCTTGAATGATATTAATTTTGTAGCCATAATGGACCAGATATTGGTCAAGGAAAAGCAGCCAACAAGTGCCAAGCACACATTGAATAGTAAGCTAGTAATAAGAAAAGAAGAAATATGTGTCTGAGTCGAACTTTTGACTGGCATTAATAAGGTGGGTTTCAAAAAGCACACAAGGTTTCGAGTTCTCTCAATGACCCATTACATTCACCCGTCATTGTGAACTATAGTTACTGATATAGCCTACTCAAGATATCACCTCAGTTGTTTTCCTGTGTCCTCCTGACTCTCTGGCAGGCAAAAGGAGCAGATGGTAAAATGACACAACTGGATGGCATAGTCAGTGACTGAACTTGAAATGAACAGGCTTGATATGCAAATAGAGAGCTTAAGTTACTATATTGTTGACAGCATTTGAATAAAAAAAAATTCTCTCAAAACACCATTAGCCTATTTTATCTAATTTTGTTGGATTATGTAAATTCACACCGTCCTTCACAGTTAATAATTAAGTCAACTCGAATACATTGTTACACGGTCTAGACATTTGGACGTAAACATGTTAGAAGGGTCAGCTTACCCGTCATTTCTCAGTCTGATTTTTATGTCGCTCTTCGGAGTAACGAGGGGAAATCTTTATGGAACAAGTGCTATAAGTAAATGGCAGTGTTTAAAACAAATGATGAAAAGTCGATGAAAATATAGTCGTGAAACCACAGGTCTTTCTTTAAACAGCACAGCAAGCAGCGCTGCCTTCAGTCAACGTTCACTGACAAGTGAAAAAAAAAAGTTTGATATAACGGCATTGCGACAGCGGTCATTCAACCCCCCGCTACTACAGGACATATAATGAGAATGAGTATCATAATGATACTACCATTCTCTATTATTGGGTCATTAAACTTATTACAAGATTGAAACACTGGAAATTAAATGAAGGAAAACAATCTCGGCGCTGAATTAAAGATCAAAATATTCCGTTTACTGTAAGCAACATCAAAATACAGAACAATTTTCTAAATCCAGGAACCAATATCTTTATTTTTATGAAGAACAACCAAATGCATATAAAAAAAAATATAAAAAAAATATAAAAAAAACAGAAAAAAAGAGCAGACAGAAAATAAATCAAGGCTCATTCTGTTTATATTTGAATGAAACACATTAAAATGTAAGTTGACTTGTGCGTATAAAATGGCCAGTCTAAAAGTGCAGTAGCCTACATCTTGCTTTAGCAGTATTTACAATGGCTAAAACAGGTTAATAATGAGAAGAAAAACAGCTTTTAATCTCAAATAATTATATTCTAATTTAAATTAATTTAAATATAGAAAATGAAAATGATAAGCGAGTTGGCATCCCATAATTTTAAACTCATTCCATGTCAGTTTTATTTTAGTTGACATTTTGTCACCAGTCAATTCGATATTCATCAGCATACATCATCATCTTGATCCATCCATCTATTGTCTGATTGTAAAAGGCAGTCTATAATTCAGATTGAGCATGTCACGTTAGAACGAACAAAAAAAACAACTGATGCATTCATCTGTAAACAGACAGCTTGCGCTTTACAATAGCAAGTCCCTTATGCAACTTGCTGCACTTCTACAAAAATAGTAACAACTTTGTCCATTTAAAGTGCACTGCAGTATCTTACATTGGCACTTGAAATACTAAAAGACCAATAAAATGACATAAGTGACATATTACTTCTACCTCTTTCAAAGATAAACAATTAGTTAAGAAAAATGTCGAATACAGAAAAAAAAATGCATTACAACTTAGAGAATCCAATAAAAAATAAAATCAACACACATTAATTTTTTTTAAAATTAGCCTTAAATCAGCCTTTCATATAACAGATGTTTCCCACATGGTTAGGCTCTCCATAACTGGACATGCTGTATATTCTTTCAGTGTGCAGATCCAATCACGGTTACGATAACCGGAGCAGGTTGCTGAGAACTTTGGGGGAGAAAACAGTAAATTGTAATCTACTTAGTGAAACTTTAAAAGCTGCATCAGAAAGCATGGAAATCCATATAAAAACAACCTATTATCTTTTAAGAAAATATGTAAAAAATACTACTTTTCTGAATACTTAATTTGAACAAAACTCTATGATTTAATACTGATTACTGTATATAAACCACACACACACAAAAATAAATTAATTGATTCAGCAACAATGCATTAAATTGATCAAAAGTGACAGTAAAAATGTTTGTAACAAATGACAAATAAATGCTAACTCGCTATTCAAAGAATTACCGTTTCCACAAAAAAATATTAAGTAGCACAACTGTTTCTTGTGCACCAAACCAGAATATTATAATGTTTTCCAAAAGATCATGTGATCATTAAAAAAAAAATATATATATATATATATATATATATATATACACACTGTATATCTTACAGTACCATGACAAAATGTTGGTGTTAATTGATTGAAACAATCACAAATAAATGTGCATATGACACGTGGTCAGAATTACATTTTCTTAAATTCACTATGTTGGCACTATCATGCTTACCTTGTGGATCAGACTGAGTACCACGGTTTTTGCCACTCTCTGGATCCTCCCCTATAAGAAAATTTACTTTTTAGCTTATCCCATGAAACAATTTTGGGTCCCAGTTTATATTAGGTATCTTTAACTACTACGTATGAATATATAAATTAATCATTTGATACAATGCACTTATTGTGTCGCCTAGATACATGTTTTTTCAATGTACTTATATTTTTTCAAAACACCTGCATGTAATTACAGCTGTAATTACATTTACAATTACTCTGTTGACCTTTCCCTTAAATCTAACCATACCACCAAACCTGTCCCTAAACTTACCCGTGCCCCACCTCAACAGCAGCAAAAGTGTTTTGCAATACAACATAAACACAACTACTTTGTACCTATTTTTTTATGTAAGCGCATAGTAGCCAAACACACCTAAAATAAAGTGTGAGTCCATTTTGTTTAAGGTATTTTGAAAATGCAGTTACTAAAGTTCTGTTAACACCATTCACACTTGGACAAAACACTGCTACTTTTGTTGTTAGCCTTTTTTCATCTTTCTCTCAAAAAACTCGACTCTGGTGGGACTCGAACCCACAACCTTTGAATCACTTCTCTAAGTGTAGCTTAGAAGTCCAATGCGCTATCCATTGCGCCACAGAGCCACCTGTTGAGGCCTCGAGGGCTTTTGTAATACTAGCAGAGCAGTTAAACTGCCTGCCACGTCATGCACCCAACCCCCACTTCCTCTACAAGAGCTGCTGTGTTAGTTGAGCTAAGGTTAACCATGTACTGTGGCTCCTGAGAGCATTTAAATGTGATTGTGGAACAAGTTATTAAAAGAGGTCAAATAGTTTGAGTAAAAAAAGTATGTTGGTCAAGTTAAACAGCTTATTTGTGAAGTATTTTTTCCTCTTCTCTTTTGAACTGCTTTGATAAGCAAGCAACATAAATCAAAACCAAGCTAGTGCTTGCATAAGGATTCAGAATCCTGGATAAAAGTGTTGAACTCACCTCCTTGTACTTTGAAACATAGTTTCTTTTTCTGATAGGCAAAGTAACTTGAGGCGGCACCGAGCAGAGCAACACCCACAGAACTGATGATGGCAGCCATGGTTCCGCCTGTGAGATCAATTTAAAGGGACAGAACACAGAAGAAAAGACAAGGACAAGGGCTAGTTTCAAATTGCTTCTGAAGTGAACAATACGTTATACATATTTTTGTAAATTCAGTTATTAGTTGGAGCTTGATGACAAAACTAAAGAGACATGGGCATTTAACAAGAGGACAAGCAAACTGTGATGTTTTTGCCACTAGGTGGTGCAACAGGAGTTTCCAATTCTCCACAGAACACTTGGCAAATGTTCCTGTACATATTGTTCTTCAACTTGACATGTGTAAATATATGCAAAAACAACTAATACAGATTACAGCATGCATTCAAAATCACCCAACTGCTAAATAATGAAGTTTATTTAATGCTATTCGGTCAGAAAAGAGGAGGTTCATAACACTGGAAGTAGTTAACTATCTGACATTGTGCAATTTTGATTAACTAAATTAGAAATCTAGTTGCGGATTTGCTCTAAAATTGCTGTGTCGTGATATAAGATGTAAACATGCTGGGCGTTGCCTGCATACAGACATTTGTGTGTACGCAACCATGCCAACCAAACTAATGTTTGATAACCTCCTACAAAATACTGTAGTTAGATCTAAAGCTAGATTTACCTCCATAAACTTTAGGCAGCTAGCTAGATAATATGAGAGGCAACGGCTAGCTGGCAGGCCAGTGTTCTTCACACATGCTTAATACATTCTTACCATGCCATTGTTGATGGGGTTTACCCAGTGAGATATGCTGACAATTAAAATAACTGGTCACAGCAGCTGTGCATGACTATGATATGAATCAAACAGAGGGAATTCTCACATTTCACTTTATTAAAAGGAAAGTGAACACAAAAAGTTGCTAAAATGTTTTACAAAAAAATCAAAGATGACAGAGAAAATAGCCACTTCTGTGGAAAAGAAACCAGACAAACTTAAGAAAAGAAAAAATGTGAGCCTGAAATACTACAATTGAGAACCAATACATCAAAACGGACACCAAACAATACCCATGTTAAAGGAGAACTCCGGTCAATTTTAACATTGAGCTAATTTTTTTGTACATTTGGAGTGCTGTCAGTACAGAGAACAACGACAAAAATCAGTGTTGCCTACACCGTGTTATTTTCTTTTTAAAATTTGCACCATGTTGACTTCAATTTTAAACCTGCTTTTAGCCTGTTAACATCCTTGATATGTCATTACAAGTGCACAGCCATGTGACTGATGTTATTAAGAGTGAACACGGTCAATCTGACTGCAGTAGATGTGAAAGATATTAATAAAAATGATGTTAATTCAGCCAGCTCACATACCTGTATTATCTTCCTGTTTTCGGTCGAAGTCCAAAGCAGTCGATTATCGAGTTCGCGCGTGCGACCAGGCTGTATGAGATCCCATTCTCCCAACTCGATAATCGACTACTTTGGACTTCGACCGAAAACAGGAAGAAAATACAGGTATGTGAGCTGGCTGAATTAACATCATTTTTATTAATATCTTTCACATCTACTGCAGTCAGATTGACCGTGTTCACTCTTAATAACATCAGTCACAAGGCTGTGCACTTGTAATGACATATCAAGGATGTTAAGAGGCTAAAAGCAGGTTTAAAACTTGCCCCATTGAAGTCAACAGGGTGCACATTTTAAAAAGACGATAACACGGTGTAGGCAACACTGATTTTTGTCGTTGTTCTCTGTACTGACAACATTTCAAATTTACAAAAAAATTAGCTCAATGTTAAAATTGACCGGAGTTCTCCTTTAAAGGCATCTATCATGAGAAACAAAACCACACAACATTGAAATATTCAATAGATTAACAGCAGTAAATGTAAACTACCATGCTCTTACAACAGAATGAATGCCTGCTATGTGGTAAATAAACATTACAAAAATGTGTGTGTGGAGAGGGAGGGGGGGTCGGTTGGAGGTTCGCAACAATGCAGTAGAAGAACCATTTTCAGTTCCCCAATAATAGAGAACAGCTGTTTAAGAAAAAAAAAAAAGGTTCTTATGTGTGTGTCTAAACAACTCTTACCCACTATAAAGAACCTTTTGTCCTTCATGGAACCATTTATGCCAATTAACACTATGTTTTGTAACACTATGAGTCTCTTTTTAGACATAAAATCTGGTGTAAAAAAATAAAAAAACATCCCTACAGCGCCTCAGATCTCTTTGAGATTTAGGATGGCATAATCCCTGCATACGCTAAAGCTTTCAGTTGTGACGCACACAAGGGCAAACATTTGCCAGTTTCAATCCTCTGGTACGTCAAGTAAGCCTAAAACCAAGTTTTAGCCAAAAGAGAATTGTGCTACAATGTTTAAACCTCAAATGTTCTTTTTTCAAGACAATAGGTAATACGATGGCTTCCATGAGCAGGGGAAAAGGAAGCTAAGTAATGGAATGCTCAACATGGCCTTGGGGATAATTCCATAAAACCGAGCGGAGATAAGAAACGCCTTCTCAAACCCAGGCAAAACCAGTCCCACTGCTAGATCTATTCATTGGCAAAATAAAAATGGAATTGGTTGGACCAATATACCACACACTTTTGAAGTTGTAAAGTGTCCCCCCTACTATTTCAGTCTTTATACTTCAAAATTGCATGTTTAATTCAATGTGTTATTCTCCATTTCTTTGTAACATTTACTAGCAATATTTGAGTGAATTTTTTTTCAAAGTCACCCAATTTGTTTCACTGTCACATTTTAGACTCATTTTATTTGAAATGATCATGATCTTAATTTAATTTTTTTAACTAAACCTCGGACATGCTTGAATGATATTAATTTTGTAGCCATAATGGACCAGATATTGGTCAAGGAAAAGCAGCCAACAAGTGCCAAGCACACATTGAATAGTAAGCTAGTAATAAGAAAAGAAGAAATGTGCCTGAGTCGAACTTTTGACTGGCATTAATAAGGTGGGTTTCAAAAAGCACACAAGGTTTCGAGTTCTCTCAATGACCCATTACATTCACCCGTCATTGTGAACTAGTTACTGATATAGCCTACTCAAGATATCACCTCAGTTGTTTTCCTGTGTCCTCCTGACTCTCTGGCAGGCAAAAGGAGCAGATGGTAAAATGACACAACTGGATGGCATAGTCAGTGACTGAACTTGAAATGAACAGGCTTGATATGCAAATAGAGAGCTTAAGTTACTATATTGTTGACAGCATTTGAATAAAAAAAAATTCTCTCAAAACACCATTAGCCTATTTTATCTAATTTTGTTGGATTATGTAAATTCACACCGTCCTTCACAGTTAATAATTAAGTCAACTCGAATACATTGTTACACGGTCTAGACATTTGGACGTAAACATGTTAGAAGGGTCAGCTTACCCGTCATTTCTCAGTCTGATTTTTATGTCGCTCTTCGGAGTAACGAGGGGAAATCTTTATGGAACAAGTGCTATAAGTAAATGGCAGTGTTTAAAACAAATGATGAAAAGTCGATGAAAATATAGTCGTGAAACCACAGGTCTTTCTTTAAACAGCACAGCAAGCAGCGCTGCCTTCAGTCAACGTTCACTGACAAGTGAAAAAAAAAAAAAAGTTTGATATAACGGCATTGCGACAGCGGTCATTCAACCCCCCGCTACTACAGGACATATAATGAGAATGAGTATCATAATGATACTACCATTCTCTATTATTGGGTCATTAAACTTATTACAAGATTGAAACACTGGAAATTAAATGAAGGAAAACAATCTCGGCGCTGAATTAAAGATCAAAATATTCCGTTTACTGTAAGCAACATCAAAATACAGAACAATTTTCTAAATCCAGGAACCAATATCTTTATTTTTATGAAGAACAACCAAATGCATATTCAAAAAAAAAAAAAAACAACAACAAAAAAAACAGAAAAAAAGAGCAGACAGAAAATAAATCAAGGCTCATTCTGTTTATATTTGAATGAAACACATTAAAATGTAAGTTGACTTGTGCGTATAAAATGGCCAGTCTAAAAGTGCAGTAGCCTACATCTTGCTTTAGCAGTATTTACAATGGCTAAAACAGGTTAATAATGAGAAGAAAAACAGCTTTTAATCTCAAATAATTATATTCTAATTTAAATTAATTTAAATATAGAAAATGAAAATGATAAGCGAGTTGGCATCCCATAATTTTAAACTAATTCCATGTCAGTTTTATTTTAGTTGACATTTTGTCACCAGTCAATTCGATATTCATCAGCATACATCATCATCTTGATCCATCCATCTATTGTCTGATTGTAAAAGGCAGTCTATAATTCAGATTGAGCATGTCACGTTAGAACGAACAAAAAAAACAACTGATGCATTCATCTGTAAACAGACAGCTTGCGCTTTACAATAGCAAGTCCCTTATGCAACTTGCTGCACTTCTACAAAAATAGTAACAACTTTGTCCATTTAAAGTGCACTGCAGTATCTTACATTGGCACTTGAAATACTAAAAGACCAATAAAATGACATAAGTGACATATTACTTCTACCTCTTTCAAAGATAAACAATTAGTTAAGAAAAATGTCGAATACAGAAAAAAAAATGCATTACAACTTAGAGAATCCAATAAAAAATAAAATCAACACACATTAATTTTTTTTTAAATTAGCCTTAAATCAGCCTTTCATATAACAGATGTTTCCCACATGGTTAGGCTCTCCATAACTGGACATGCTGTATATTCTTTCAGTGTGCAGATCCAATCACGGTTACGATAACCGGAGCAGGTTGCTGAGAACTTTGGGGGAGAAAACAGTAAATTGTAATCTACTTAGTGAAACTTTAAAAGCTGCATCAGAAAGCATGGAAATCCATATAAAAACAACCTATTATCTTTTAAGAAAATATGTAAAAAATACTACTTTTCTGAATACTTAATTTGAACAAAACTCTATGATTTAATACTGATTACTGTATATAAACCACACACACACAAAAATAAATTAATTGATTCAGCAACAATGCATTAAATTGATCAAAAGTGACAGTAAAAATGTTTGTAACAAATGACAAATAAATGCTAACTCGCTATTCAAAGAATTACCGTTTCCACAAAAAAATATTTTTTCCACTTAAAAATATTAAGTAGCACAACTGTTTCTTGTGCACCAAACCAGGGCTGAGTTTCCCGAAACCTTCTTAACGCTACGTCGTTCTTAAGTTACACCTTAAGCTGTACCTTATCGTTAATACGTGTTTCCCGAAACGCTCTTAGTTAAGTATACCTTCTGTAAGTCATACTTTCGGAAGGTTGGTCTGGACCACTCTTAGCTTTACCTTATCACTGTTAAAGGTCTATATGAATATAATTCTGAAGTTTTAATACACACAGACAGTGTTCAATTAGGCTAATTCAAGTGTTTTCATGCAAAGAATAAAATTGGCATTACATTGATTGTTGTTAGAATTTTAATTATATTAGCCTATTATATATAATAAAATTTTATAAATTTTATAAATTTATTTTAATTAAAGAGCGCTTTTAAAGGCTAGTGAAAGCATAGGCTACTGTCAGTTAAGTCCTATTTGGACGCTAATATTGTAAACATTTACAGGGGTAAGTCATTTTAGTGCCGTCCGAATCCATAATATCAGTGTTTTTTCTCACCCAACCCGCGTAAAAATCTCTGTCCAAATTACTGATTTTTGACCAACAGGTCATGTGGTAATTTAATTGCCGTCTGAATCCATATCTCTGAGTTTACAAGAAGAGATTAAAAATTCACTGTTTAAATCCTTTTTGATCACTGCCGAGCACCGTAGCTAAGTGACGTACACTTTTATTACTGAAATGTTTGAAAGTATTTACAAGAGCAATATTTCATCGCAGCTCACCTCAGCGAACAAAAATGGGAAAGAGAAGAAAGCACATAAAAAATTGTAATGGTTATTTTGGCAGCATTATATGATACAATTTTAAAATATGTAGGCAAGGCTATTAAAGGCTGTTATAGTTTGGATTATTTTTTATAATATCCCATGAGTAAATGCAATTTCAAATATTTCTGAAGTGCTTATTTTATAAAGAACAGCACTTTCTCACATAAACAGCCCCTGCACGAGAGAATAATTGATTCTCGAGTCATCGATATCAACAGATTCAGCACCATCGCCACGGACAGCACCCGGTAACGTCGCACGTAAGAAGGTATATCTTAAGCAGCTTTCTAAGGTATAGTTCGGGGAACACGCCTAGAAATGGTATACCTTCAGTTAAGTTATACCTTAAGAGTCTTCGTAGCGCGCTAAGAGACAACGTTATCGGGAAACTCAGCCCAGAATATTATAATGTTTTCCAAAAGATCATGTGATCATTAAAAAAAAAAAAAAAAAAAAAAATATATATATATATATATATATACACTGTATATCTTACAGTACCATGACAAAATGTTGGTGTTAATTGATTGAAACAATCACAAATAAATGTGCATATGACACGTGGTCAGAATTACATTTTCTAAAATTCACTATGTTGGCACTATCATGCTTACCTTGTGGATCAGACTGAGTACCACGGTTTTTGCCACTCTCTGGATCCTCCCCTATAAGAAAATTTACTTTTTAGCTTATCCCATGAAACAATTTTGGGTCCCAGTTTATATTAGGTATCTTTAACTACTACGTATGAATATATAAATTAATCATTTGATACAATGCACTTATTGTGTCGCCTAGATACATGTTTTTTCAATGTACTTATATTTTTTCAAAACACCTGCATGTAATTACAGCTGTAATTACATTTACAATTACTCTGTTGACCTTTCCCTTAAATCTAACCATACCACCAAACCTGTCCCTAAACTTACCCGTGCCCCACCTCAACAGCAGCAAAAGTGTTTTGCAATACAACATAAACACAACTACTTTGTACCTATTTTTTTATGTAAGCGCATAGTAGCCAAACACACCTAAAATAAAGTGTGAGTCCATTTTGTTTAAGGTATTTTGAAAATGCAGTTACTAAAGTTCTGTTAACACCATTCACACTTGGACAAAACACTGCTACTTTTGTTGTTAGCCTTTTTTCATCTTTCTCTCAAAAAACTCGACTCTGGTGGGACTCGAACCCACAACCTTTGAATCACTTCTCTAAGTGTAGCTTAGAAGTCCAATGCGCTATCCATTGCGCCACAGAGCCACCTGTTGAGGCCTCGAGGGCTTTTGTAATACTAGCAGAGCAGTTAAACTGCCTGCCACGTCATGCACCCAACCCCCACTTCCTCTACAAGAGCTGCTGTGTTAGTTGAGCTAAGGTTAACCATGTACTGTGGCTCCTGAGAGCATTTAAATGTGATTGTGGAACAAGTTATTAAAAGAGGTCAAATAGTTTGAGTAAAAAAAGTATGTTGGTCAAGTTAAACAGCTTATTTGTGAAGTATTTTTTCCTCTTCTCTTTTGAACTGCTTTGATAAGCAAGCAACATAAATCAAAACCAAGCTAGTGCTTGCATAAGGATTCAGAATCCTGGATAAAAGTGTTGAACTCACCTCCTTGTACTTTGAAACATAGTTTCTTTTTCTGATAGGCAAAGTAACTTGAGGCGGCACCGAGCAGAGCAACACCCACAGAACTGATGATGGCAGCCATGGTTCCGCCTGTGAGATCAATTTAAAGGGACAGAACACAGAAGAAAAGACAAGGACAAGGGCTAGTTTCAAATTGCTTCTGAAGTGAACAATACGTTATACATATTTTTGTAAATTCAGTTATTAGTTGGAGCTTGATGACAAAACTAAAGAGACATGGGCATTTAACAAGAGGACAAGCAAACTGTGATGTTTTTGCCACTAGGTGGTGCAACAGGAGTTTCCAATTCTCCACAGAACACTTGGCAAATGTTCCTGTACATATTGTTCTTCAACTTGACATGTGTAAATATATGCAAAAACAACTAATACAGATTACAGCATGCATTCAAAATCATCCAACTGCTAAATAATGAAGTTTATTTAATGCTATTCGGTCAGAAAAGAGGAGGTTCATAACACTGGAAGTAGTTAACTATCTGACATTGTGCAATTTTGATTAACTAAATTAGAAATCTAGTTGCGGATTTGCTCTAAAATTGCTGTGTCATGATATAAGATGTAAACATGCTGGGCGTTGCCTGCATACAGACATTTGTGTGTACGCAACCATGCCAACCAAACTAATGTTTGATAACCTCCTACAAAATACTGTAGTTAGATCTAAAGCTAGATTTACCTCCATAAACTTTAGGCAGCTAGCTAGATAATATGAGAGGCAACGGCTAGCTGGCAGGCCAGTGTTCTTCACACATGCTTAATACATTCTTACCATGCCATTGTTGATGGGGTTTACCCAGTGAGATATGCTGACAATTAAAAGAACTGGTCACAGCAGCTGTGCATGACTATGATATGAATCAAACAGAGGGAATTCTCACATTTCACTTTATTAAAAGGAAAGTGAACACAAAAAGTTGCTAAAATGTTTTACAAAAAAATCAAAGATGACAGAGAAAATAGCCACTTCTGTGGAAAAGAAACCAGACAAACTTAAGAAAAGAAAAAATGTGAGCCTGAAATACTACAATTGAGAACCAATACATCAAAACGGACACCAAACAATACCCATGTTAAAGGAGAACTCCGGTCAATTTTAACATTGAGCTAATTTTTTTGTACATTTGGAGTGCTGTCAGTACAGAGAACAACGACAAAAATCAGTGTTGCCTACACCGTGTTATTTTCTTTTTAAAATTTGCACCATGTTGACTTCAATTTTAAACCTGCTTTTAGCCTGTTAACATCCTTGATATGTCATTACAAGTGCACAGCCATGTGACTGATGTTATTAAGAGTGAACACGGTCAATCTGACTGCAGTAGATGTGAAAGATATTAATAAAAATGATGTTAATTCAGCCAGCTCACATACCTGTATTATCTTCCTGTTTTCGGTCGAAGTCCAAAGCAGTCGATTATCGAGTTTGCGCGTGCGACCAGGCTGTATGAGATCCCATTCTCCCAACTCGATAATCGACTACTTTGGACTTCGACCGAAAATAGGAAGAAAATACAGGTATGTGAGCTGGCTGAATTAACATCATTTTTATTAATATCTTTCACATCTACTGCAGTCAGATTGACCGTGTTCACTCTTAATAACATCAGTCACAAGGCTGTGCACTTGTAATGACATATCAAGGATGTTAAGAGGCTAAAAGCAGGTTTAAAACTTGCCCCATTGAAGTCAACAGGGTGCACATTTCAAAAAGACGATAACACGGTGTAGGCAACACTGATTTTTGTCGTTGTTCTCTGTACTGACAACATTTCAAATTTACAAAAAAATTAGCTCAATGTTAAAATTGACCGGAGTTCTCCTTTAAAGGCATCTATCATGAGAAACAAAACCACACAACATTGAAATATTCAATAGATTAACAGCAGTAAATGTAAACTACCATGCTCTTACAACAGAATGAATGCCTGCTATGTGGTAAATAAACATTACAAAAATGTGTGTGTGGAGAGGGAGGGGGGGTCGGTTGGAGGTTCGCAACAATGCAGTAGAAGAACCATTTTCAGTTCCCCAATAATAGAGAACAGCTGTTTAAGAAAAAAAAAAAAAAGGTTCTTATGTGTGTGTCTAAACAACTCTTAACCACTATAAAGAACCTTTTGTCCTTCATGGAACCATTTATGCCAATTAACACTATGTTTTGTAACACTATGAGTCTCTTTTTAGACAAAAAATCTGGTGTAAAAAAATAAAAAAACATCCCTACAGCGCCTCAGATCTCTTTGAGATTTAGGATGGCATAATCCCTGCATACGCTAAAGCTTTCAGTTGTGACGCACACAAGGGCAAACATTTGCCAGTTTCAATCCTCTGGTACGTCAAGTAAGCCTAAAACCAAGTTTTAGCCAAAAGAGAATTGTGCTACAATGTTTAAACCTCAAATGTTCTTTTTTCAAGACAATAGGTAATACGATGGCTTCCATGAGCAGGGGAAAAGGAAGCTAAGTAATGGAATGCTCAACATGGCCTTGGGGATAATTCCATAAAACCGAGCGGAGATAAGAAACGCCTTCTCAAACCCAGGCAAAACCAGTCCCACTGCTAGATCTATTCATTGGCAAAAAAAAATCTGACAATATCCTATGTATCTACAATGTGTCAACACAACAAAAGGGAGGACAAAAAAGACCAGAAGTCATTGAGGAAAAAGATGGACATCTATTGGAATTCACACCCTTCTTTTTGATCTAAAATAACTGTATCACTGTATTCTCTATTTCACAATCAGAATTATCATTTATTTGTACACTCTAACAGATTCATAACAATCAACTATTAGTGGCTATTCCACCAACTGATTTATTGTATACACTGCTGTTCAAAAGTTTAGGGTCAGACTAAGTAAGCCGTTTTATGTTTTTGAGAGCAAGTCTCTTATGCTCACCAAGGCTGCATTTATTTGAACAAAATACAGTAAAAAACAATATTGTATAAAATATTTTTGCAATTTAAACTTTTCTATTGTAACATTTTAAAATGTAATTTATTCCTGTGATGCAAAGCTGAATGTCCAACAGAATGATCTCTGAAGGATCATGATGACACTGCATAGATGTGGTGCTTAAAAAACATTTCTTAACACAGACTTATTGACCCCAAACTGTTGAATGGTAGTGTATAGGCTTTTAATAATCCTTACCAAAATAAAAAGAAAACAGTCAAACCAGTCAGCAATACAATGAAATTAATTCCTTATTGCCAAATTTTCAAAACCAATATGATTAATCTTGATTAATATGCATCTCATCCATAAACCATGAGCCCCAGCAGCCCCAGCCTTAAAACCAAACCATGTAAACAATCTTTAAAACCATTTCACCCCAACACAAGCAAAGAAGGTTACTATGCAAGACATTTAGAGCTCTGCCTTTTCCTCCGTTACATTCAGAAGTCCCCGAAACTGCTCTAGCAGGGGCTCTACTACTTTCATAAACCCGGCAATCCAGACACTGAGGCCTTCTGGTATATTATCGCCTAGCATCTTGATAAGCTGGAGCCACTGCTGGTTTAGATCTGCAACAACAGGCAATCGAAGCAGAGATTTAGGGCACAGCCAGTGGCAGAATGAACAGTAAAATCTATCAGTCTTCAGATACTAAAAGGCACAGCACATGATATTCACCACCCATTTACTATTCCAACACATAAGAAATCAAACGCCTAGTGGAAAAACCTCAAGATGTACTGCCCACAATTATTGTTTTTGTCTGTTGGACCGCCCTGTCCTTATGCAAGAACTGTGTGACACTTAGTCATCAGACTACCACTGTTTCCATGGTCTCACTCAATATTTAGGCTGAAACATTTTAGCTATTGTGGTCAGACCCATTCTTGATAAAAAAACCCCAACAACAACTGAAACAGAAACAGAGGGCATGCTAACTCCACTGAGAAAGACAACATTGGCAAGTAAACAAAGCTTCTGGCAGGACAAACAGCTAGAAAATAGAGCATGAAAGAGCTGAAACAAAAACACCACCCAGAGGCACTCACTCATATCAGTTTTAGATTTCAGTGGACAAGTTATCCTTAGGTAAACTCCACAACAGCCTTCATTTTGTGGCCGACCGTTTTTCCAAAACAATTACTGATAGATGTAACTTAAGTACTATTTAAATAAAATGAGTGAAAAATAATATTTACCTTGAGGTTGTTCAGATGCACCGCCTAATGAGAAAATTACATTCAAATTATCACCCAGCAAATAAAGACATATTTTACTATTAAATACGTAAATGTTTTGTTACAGTAGATAAAAATAAACAATTAGCCAGAGGGTAAACATTTGGCATATAAGTGTAAGGAAATAAATACCGCTTTGATCATCATAACCAGGGCCTGCTCCTCCCCCTTTAACCAAAACCAAAAACCAGAGTCAGATTCACTCACAGCTCTGATGTCCTTCACAGACAGTACTGTACATTTAGTTAGTTAGTTATAGTTTATTACGGTCCGCTTCAAAATGTAGAACATATGTTACCAAATATAGGTAATCGTGACTGTATTTAGCATTTACTCCAAATGGGTTAGACATAAAGCTTATATTTAAGTCACAGAAACTCGTGGGAAACTATTGAAGCTTGTTTCCCCCACAGAATAAAAAATAAAAAAGGTAATTGCGACTTTTTGTCTTGCAATTCTGACCTTGCGTGATATCAGAATTGTGTGACAATTGAAAGTAATAATAGTTACAATTGAAAGTTTATATATTGCAATTATGATTTTATAACAAGTTATATAACAAGTTGTTTGAGTTATAAAGTCAGAATTGTGAGATATAAACTCGCAATTCTGAAAAAAAAAGTCAGTCTCTTCCCCTCAGAATTTGACTTTATAACTCGCAATTGCGAGTTTATATCATACAATTCTGAGAGAAGTCAGAATTGTAAGATAAAAAGTCGCAACTGCCTTTTTTATTTTTTATTCAGTGGCGGAAACAAGCTTCCATAGGAAACCCCAGGGAAGCATGCTGAATATAAAATACTGAATGTGGAATAAGTTCCATGGCCAACTCTGTTGGTTCTATTTTCAAGAAAAAATTTATCTAAAGTAACATGGACAATGAAGAACATAATTTACAATGCAACAGAGATACAAACTTCAAATCAAAGACAACTTACAGAACTAAATCAAGCTGAAAAACGGATAAAAAAAAAATATGTAAAACTTGACAAACCTCCACCTCCACCTCGGCCTTTATCGGGCACGTATTCACCCTCATCATTCACATCAAAAAGGTCTTTGTCATCAAAAGTTCCACCACCTAAATGACAAATGAATGCAAGATTTCACAAGAATAGCAGTTTAATGCATGAATCTGACTAGGTACAGTAATCTTTCAGTTCCTCAGACATTTTAAAGTGTTGATTTCCCTAAATTAAATGTAATGAGGTTTTTGAATAACTGCTATCAAGAGTTTAGTGATCTTAACCAAATATTCCATTCATGTATTTTTCTTAAAGGAACCCGCCGACTTTTTGGGACTTCAGCTTATTCACCGTATCCCCCAGAGTGAGATAAGTCCATACATACTCTTTTCATCTCCGTGCGTGCTGTAACTCTGTCTGACTCACCCACTGCTAGCCTAGCTTAGCACAAAGACTGGAAGTAAAATGCTCCAGCTAGTATACTGCTCCCAATAAGTGACAAATAACGCCAACATTTTCCTATTTATATGTTGTGATTTGTATAGTCACAGTGTGTACAAATGACAAGGTCATGGAGACACAAGCATCTTTTAACCGTATACATACTGGGAACTATATTCTCAGAAGGCGAAGCACTGCTACTTGGGCGGAGGGATTTGCTCGCAGCACCTGAGAAGCCCCTGGTGAGGAGCAGAGAGTTCGCTCAGAGTGTTCTGTGTTGCCCAAGTAGCAGTGCTTCGCCTTCTGAGAATATAGTCCCAAAAATTCGGAGTGTTCCTTTAAAAGAAAAAATATATTATCATCAACTTACAGAAGCAATTTTTGCCCCTGATGGAATGAATTAAAAAAAAATCTGCACATAATCTATAATTGCAATTAAAGTCAAAATGTCAGTTTGTGGCATTTTGTAATAATGTTAGTTTTAAGTTTATTTATAATCTAGCGTGTTTCTAAATGATGAAAAACATTTTCATTTAGAAGATAGGCTATGCATTTAAAGCCCCCAGTGCCCGGTTGCATAAAGCACCTTAAGTGTAACCTTATATGTTTCACATATATGTTTGCCTTAAACCTAAGGGAGTTGCACAAAAAAAAAACACTTAAAGTCCCCATGAAATCAAAATTGACCATACTTACTTTGTTTGCCTAAATTGATCGTTTTGTTGTGAACAATTCATCCGTGCAAGTCAATCCACACAAAAAAATCCGTAACCACGCCCGTCCAACTAACAGTAGACAGGCTACTAGAAACACCTACTTTTCTAGATCCAATCAGGTGCTAGTTGGAAAAAAAGCCATGCCCACTATTTTGCCTAATTTAGTATTCCGTTTCTCTCGGAAATACGTTACAACACTGGAGAAAAGTCGGTTGCAACTTCCGGTTCACGGGGACTTTAAGTGTTACATAAGTTTTTTTTTTTACTGATACATCATACACCCTTAGAATTACCCTTAAGTGTCGATCTTTTACTTAAGTAATCCCTTAAAAACCGTTAAGTGTTGCATAAAGCCCCTTAACTGTCATTTTCCTAAGTAGGCTACAGTTTAAGGTTAGGAAAACTTTACCTTAACAGTAACGCGAACATAAATTAGACGATATGGCTGAATTTATGGAACCAGCTGATGATCATTATGTACCAAGAAGAATTTTTAGGGATAGGGAGAACCCGTTGGACCATCTTAGCGATGACAAACTGCTTCGAGAATATCGATTTGATCGCCGCGGAATTTATGAAATTGCTGACAAACTGGAAGGCGACCTTGAACATGTTACCCAGCGCAACCACTCACTACCCTCTGTGTTTCAGTTGCTTATAGCACTTCGGTTCTTTGCAACTGGGAGTTTCCAGTCTGTAGTGGGAGATGTTTTCCACGTTCATAAGTCGACCGTCAGTAGTTATTCACCGGGTTGCAGGGGCTCTTTGCCGTCATTTAAAGGGATAGTTCATCCAAAAATGAAAATTCTGTCATAATTTACTCACCCTCAAGTTCCTACTATGGAAGTCAATGGGGTCCAGCAACTGTCTGTTCACCAACATTCTTCAAAATATCTTCTTTTGTGTTCAGCAGAAGAAAGAAACTCATACAGGTTTGAAACAACTTGAGGGTGAGTAAATTATGACAGAACTGGATATCATTCAAACCTCTTTTTTTCGGAAAGCGGGGTTTCCTTAAATAAGTGGTGTAATTGACGGCACACATGTCAGAATTCAGGCGCCCCGCACACACGAAGATCAGTATGTGAACAGAAAAAATGACCATTCTGTTAATGTGCAGTTAGTGTGTGACCACCTGTGCAGAATAAGAAATGTCGTTGCATCGTGGCCAGGGAGTAGGCCTACACATGACTCTAGGATTTTAGCAGAGAGCAAGATAGGGAGAGATTTTGAAGCTGGAATGCACAGTGGTCTTCTGCTAGGAGACAGTCGTTACCCCTGCCGGCCATGGCTCATGACGCCCTTCATGAATAGGCCTATTTCACAAGATGGCGACCGAGACCGGAAGTAGGGTAAACTCTTTTCCGGTTAAAGCGCTAGCAGTGCAGTCGGAGGACAAATGCGGAGACTAAAAGCGGTCAGTCCTGTTGCGTACCTTTTTATGTTTCAACCCAAAGAAGAAACATCTCTATTTATCACTTCACAGCTTTCCGTGTTTTGCGGGTTTTCATGGAACAACTGGGGAGAAGTTAAATCACGCCAGACACAGACGGCAAAAATACTTCTGGTCGCGCCGCCGCCCGCTACGATCGCCATTCATTAAATGGACTGTGAACTGTTTGTTTTCTCTCTCAGTCATTCATATATCTGACAAAAGTAAGAATAGCAGATGTTGTCCGTTTTGTTGATAGGTTTCAGGGAGCTGTGAAAAGATCGAAATTGGACGAAGGTTACAAATTCTTGACATTTGCTCACACACACACACACACACACACACACACACACACACACACACACACACACACGTTCCATTAATGTAAATGGCATGACACTTGATGACTAAGCTCACATTTAACGTTACTATATCTAAACACAATAAATAAATTGAAATGATGTCTGATTGTAAGCTATGAGTGAAATCTAGTGGCTTTTGTTAAAAATTCATGTTATTAAGTGTTAGTTTGTCCAGGAGATTGCAGCAATCTTCCACTCGATTATGGCTCATTTTTCATGTTACCACCATGAATGAAACTAAGAATTGTACATCTTTACAGTGAATTTGACCTAACGTTGCTAGTAGGTCTAATAATGTAATTAAGGCAAATAATAAAAAAATGGTTAGACTAAAAACATGAATGAAGTGAGTGATATTACATGTTTTAAAAACAGCCATTCAATGTTTTTACCAGCAATGTCCCTGATAGCACACGTACATCACGGAGACGTCTATTTGAGACGTATTATTTAGAGTGTTTGCTCATCTGCAATACGTCTATAGGACGTTTCCTGTTAGATGTCAAATAGACGTTTAGAAGATGTCTTTAAGATGTAATGATTTAGAGTGTATGTTAAACTGACATCTTCTATCTAGATGTCTATCAGATGTTAGTAAACAGCAGATGCTTTCCAGATGAAGTGATCTTTAACAGACATCTTGCAGACGTACGTGTGCTATCTGGGGTGTAACTGCATGTGAAAATTAATACTACAAGATCTACAATAAGCAGTTTATTTAATCTCAAGTCTCAATGAATACTGGCATTTTCTCTTTCTCTCTTATAGCCTACACACACAAACCATGAACCGTCTCATAAATGAACCGAAACTCAGTGTATAAGGAAGCCTCTCTCACAGACATGTCCACTTTTAAACAGAACATTTCAAAACGAAAGAACACAGACACAGTGCTCTCTGCTTATGTGATCTGTATGAATTGTGCATTTCTCTCTTGCGCGTTCACTACTGAAGATCGCGATCAGCATCGTCAACTTCATCTTTGCAACTAACACGGACAAAGAAAAGACTTGTTTACTAATAAATAATTAAAATATCTCCTTGCTATATTTTACATATTCATTACTTTTGCCAGTTCTTTGTGACAGATTTTAGGAGCTTTATTGGCAGCACCACATTTTACATGAACGCGTCACCACCGGATCACCGGTTTCAGAATAGTTTTTTTGTTAATTTGTGTCTGTGATTCATTTAATGGAAAGCACATTCACTGCTAGTTGTCTTGCTAATCAGTGTCTGCTGGTTTATTCAAACTAATTTGTCCTATTAGCCTATAACAGATGAACGTCGCATGATGCTATTTTTATTTACCCGCCACGGTGGCCGGTAGGTGAAGCGAGTTTACCCGCACAACACAAAATCACCCGCATTTGGCTGGTGGCGGGTGCTAATTTCCATCCCTGCCAAGGTTACTAAGGTAACAGTTAGTTAAAGCATTTTATATCGACCGCAAATATGTTACCTTACATTCTAAGTATTTGCTGTAGAGCTACATGTAAAAGACTGTTGTGTTATCAAGGTACGGTATAGCTAGTTAGCCAGCTTGGCACAACACCGGTATTCTGGATAGAGACGTAAATGAAGTTGGTGTTGTGAACCCTTGCGCATTCTACATTGGAATTCTAACAAGCCATGTAATGATTCATGATAGCTAACACTTTCATACATATAATACATACATTAAATTTACAACATCAACAAAACTAAAAATGACCTTTTGATTCTCACTGTTTTGTTTGGTAAAGTAAATAATATTTAGTAATATTATCATAATTTCCCTAATTTCATTTGATGTGTTGTGTATTCTAATTGTATCAACATATTTTCTTAGAATGCCAAGGAAAGAAAGAATAAAAAAAAATAATATATATATATATATATATATATTAGTGCCCTTTTTGGTCCCTCCGCCCCTGCCCCAGAGGAGGTCTGTGCACGCCACTGTAATTTAATATGCAGCACTCCAGTTTTATCTCTCTTAAACAGTAAAATAGAACCCAAGGAATTACATTATTACCAGCTTTTTTGAGACATAAGGGTGGTGCAATACCCTAACAGATGCAAACAAACATGGGTAGAACTTTATTTTTACTATTGTTTTGCATGTACATACTATGTACTTATTATAGCAATTACAATAACTAGGTACTAACCCTGAACTTATCCCTAAACCTAACCTTAACCCATGTAGTTACCTTATATTACCAGTAGGCTACTTTCTTGGGTAACTACACTGTAAGTACACGTACTGTAAAATAATGTGTAACCCAAACATGTTGGCAGAAACATACCAGTTCCTCTCTCTTTGGGTGGTGCAACAGGTTTTTTGGGATCAAGATCTGGAGAAATAGAAAGTGTATCTATGTGTATTAATACAAAAGAAGATATTTTGAAGATTTTTTTTTTTTAAAGAAAAACATGTTACTACGGTGGCCGAGAGAGCTCAACGCGCTGCAACTGAAGAAAACGCATGCAAATAGAAAAAAACACCCGCAAATTAAAAAAACATCTTCATCAGTTTCACACACAACACAAGTGTGCTCCAAATACTCACAACACAACCAAATACAAAAACAGACCACAACAGAAATGTTTCCAGGTGACCCCAATAATGACGAACCCGGCTGGGACATGCTTATTGCTCGTGAGCATCCCTATGCCCTACTCCCTTCGAAATGCAGACGGCAAAGCCCGTGTAGTGGGCACTTTGGAGTGAGCAGGGCACTAGTGTGCCATGATGTAGCCGTTTGGAACGCACTTGATGAAGGGAGCAACGAAAGACAACGTAATTTCCTCATTATTTTCACCTGGGATGTTTCCATGACAACGCAGCATGGTGACAATCAGCTGAATAGCTGTTCTTACATATAATGCTGTAAACATAATGGTTGCAAATAAATAAATTATATTTATATTATATATATATATATATTATATTATATATATTTTTTTAAGCTTTTAAAATATGTTATTACTGTATATGTCTGTGTGTGTGAGTGTCTCAACTTTAAAACTTTGGACCCTACCCTACATTACCTAACATTTCTTATGAAACTTTTCTTTATGCAAATTTAAACATAACATGAAAAAGTTTGTACCGTGTAATTGATGTATAGATTAATATCTTTCCCTCGTGTTTTTTTTTCTCTATCTTTTTTATTTATTTTAGTTTTCAGCTCATTGTTATTTTCTCATGTTGTTAATACATTTATATGGTATACAAAGTTGTATGTCATAATGTAATCTCTGTATGTTTTGTACAACAACAAAAAAACAAAAAAAAGTAGACTTTTGAGCTGTAAGCAGGTCCCAGCCGGGTTCGTCATTAATGGGGGTCCCCTGGAAACATTTCCGTTGTGGTCTGTGTTATTTGCAGCGCGTTTCTGTATTTGGTTGTGTTGTATCTGGAGCACACGTGTGTCGTGAAACTGATGAAGATGTTTTCATAATTTGCGGGTGTTTTTTTCTATTTGCATGTGTTTTTTTGTATATGCGTTTGTTTTCTTTAGTTGCAGCGCATTGAGCTCTCTCGGCCACCGTATGTTACTCATTGAATAGCACCTTTAAAACAATCAGAACAGAAATAAACTATTAACAATTGTAATAGCCATGAATAGCAGAAAAATTGGCTAGTAAGTTGTAGCTTTACATTAGTATTTAATCACATAAATCCCCCAAAACATTTTTTTACATAGTTCACACAAAATTGAAACGAATGATCATACATGTCATGTAATGTCATCCTAAACCTATATGCACTTCTTTCTTCTGTGGAACACAAAAGAACATACTTGGACCATTTTGACTTTCATAAGGTGGACAAAAACATATACAGTGTATTTGTCAATGTTGTTTTGACCACCTTTGACTTTTTCAAAGTATATTTTTTTGTTCCACAGAAGAAACGAAGTCAGAGGTTTGGAATGACATGAGGGTAAGTAAAAACTCAGAAGAAAACAAAACATTTTTGGGTGAAGTTCCCTGTTGTGTTATAAGCAAAAGACTGTGTTGTCAGTTATCAGCTGAGTATCTATGAATATAATATGCCTCAACAGCATGTAGGATTGCAAATCTCTTAATTAAACCAATAAATGATACTGGGGGGAAAAAAGATTGTAAACATGACAAAAACAGAAACTACACGGTTCTCAACATTAATTTTTACCTGGATTCAATGCATCGGCCAGATCAAATCCATCTGAAAATTAAATCATCATGTTCATTTGTTTGCATTGCATTAATTAAGTTGATTACTGTATAAAAAGAACGGATTTAAAAACATAATTAAACTACAATGACGCGTGTGTGTGTGTGTGTGTGATACCTCCAGAATCAGATGGTTTCTTTTTATCTGCAAATACACATTAAATTGAATTAACGCACTTATTTACAAACAAGTAATAAATCAACTTAAATAAGCTCATTAAAATAAATGCACAATGGGTCAGTTTAAACAAAACATTAGGCTACTACATAAACTGTTAGCACTTTATTTTACAGTGTCCTTGTTATAAATTCGACATGTACTTATGTATAGGGTTAGGGTTAGGAATAGGGCTTGGTTTAGGGTTAATTGCATATAATTATGCATAATATATTGTTATTACTACAGTAACAACATGTAACGTGTAACAAGGACACTGGAAAATAAAGTGTTACCCATGATTACATAAATCCCTAAACCACTCTAATCCTAACCCTATAGTAAGTACATGTTATTCATTAATATTAAATGTATAATTATACTGTAGCAATGAGACCTCAGAGGAAGTCAACCTTTTTAACTTCAAGGCTCCACAACAATATTTGAAGACCCCCCCAGCATAATGATTTCTTACCATCTCCTGATTTGGGGGGGACCACAGCAGGTTTTTTCGGGTCTGTGTACAATAAACAATGGTCATAAAGAGATATTTTACTTTGAGTTTAGGGTAATTTAAATACAGTAACTGAAATGAAATGGCCACCCTTATGTAAAATACAGTTTTCCAACATATTTCACTTAAAGTAAAAACTTAATCTCCAAAGGTTGTTAATTTTTGCTATGCAGAACCACACAATATCCATAAAGTTGTCACACAAACACTGATAAAGTATGAGTTTAATAATTTTAGGAGTCAATTGATTGATTGTATTGTCTATTTTTTGTCTCGATTTTCTGTTGCTGCTGTAACACCTTAATTTCCTCTCGAGGATTAATAAAGGAAGTCTAACGCCCGTTTCACACATACTCCATTTGCAGTGCGTATGCGGTGTGTATTTTTTACGTACCCGTGTTAACAGGTTAGAGCTTTCACACTGCACGCGGCTGTGGTCCGGCGATCCGCTCCAGGTGCGGTGCGTACACAGCAGTGCAGCGATCGTTTACGCACCGAGTCTATTTTTGCTGTGCTGCACGCGCTGAATTAAAGTGACAGCGCATAGTTTGTGGTGTCCATGTCACCACGTGAGCATTTGTGCTTATAAAACTTAAACTTTTTTATTTATTTTTGAAATGACCGATCGTTTCGCTAGATAAGACCCTTATTCATCGTCTGGTATCGTTTAAAGCCCTTTGAAGCTGCACTGAAACTGTCATTTCGACCTTGAACCTTTGGGGTCCGCTGAAGTCCATTATATGGAGAAAAATCCTGGAATCTTTTCATCAAAAACCTTAATTTATTTTCGACTGAAGAAAGAAAGACATGGACATCTTGGATGACATGGGGGTGAAATTATCAGCAAAAGTTTTTTTTAAAGTGAACTATCCTTTAAGACCAGTGTAAAACAAGGAAAACTACAATTTACTTCAACAAGGCGACATAATGAACGACACTCGTCTCATTCAAGGAGGTGAAAAAAAAAGGTTCTTTGTGATGCAAGATTATTATATAAAGATTTAAATTATGCAAAAGAAAAGGTATGAGTCTGCTGTTTTTGTCAATTTTAAGTTTTAATTTAAAATGTTTGCGATTTTAATATAAGTACATAATATGGTTCAATATGTTACCTTGCTTGAGCAACTTAATATATAATCTATATAGAAGTAATGCATTGAATAATACGTTGTTTAAATTGTGTTTCAACGTGAATACGTCTATTAAAGAGTGTAGCCTATGTGTACAAAGAGAATCGCACTGGTGACAAAACTTTTTTTTAAATTAAAGTTGCTGATAACTTCTGGATTCGAAATACAAATAGTGAGTAAATATTCTTGTTTGTGGTAGCCTACAGCTGCGGATCAGTTGCGTACTGCAAACGCAGTATATGTGAAAGCACTAGGCGCGTTATGCACCTGTACCGCATAGCCTATGTACCGCAACACACACCGCCTACGCACTGCACACGGAGTAGCCTATGTGTGAAATGGGCGTAAGTCTAATCAATATGGTTATTTCTTAATAATTATTATTAAGAACCATGTCCCAATAAAGAAAATTACAAAATACTTAAATTCAGAGGAATACTAACATGCATTACACTGCACACACAAAACAATATTCAAAAAGAGTTTAAAAATGAATTGTGCCCATCATAGCCCACTCAGTCTTACCTAAATCGAAGGCATCTGTCAGATCAAATTCTAGAAGAGCAAGACAAAACAATAAATTAGGTAGCACTCATGTCATTCTACGTATACCGCAATGTGCCTAAAACTCCATATGACTGTAAAATTATGTGCTCAAACATAATTCCATTGCTTTATGCAAAACAAACACACATAAAAATTACCGTTACCTGGATCTGAGTTTTTGGGTGGGGCTGGTTTCACTGCTGGTTTCAGCGTTGGTTTTGCAGGAGCTTAAGATCATAATATTGTTAATTGTTTGAAAATACAATATGAGTGACATTACGGAATAGTTAACACATAAACCAAAGGACACATTAACACATAAACCCATTCCAAAGGATGGAAGTATGGTATTCCACATTTAACTAAAACAATTACTTTATCCACCTTATATTTTCTTATATTTTTACGCAACTGTGTGTGCGGCCATTTGTAAATTGAATGTGCCTGGCTTCCAGTGTCATCCGCTTCCAGTTATTTTTAGCAGTACAAAAATACAGTACTCGGTTACTAACGTAACCTCGGTTCCCTGAGAGGAGGGAACGAGTATTGCGTAAGTAGCTTATGCTATGGGAAAACTCCTTTTCTCGAGAATATTGAAGCCATTTATTTAAAGGGGTCATGACATGGTTTTTTGTTCTAATTATGTTCCCTTAGGTGCAATTATAGTATTACGATAGTTTTTTTTACAAAAAAATTTAAAAATGTAGTGATGTATGACCTTTTCCTACCCTGTTTCTCCCCCTCTGATTCAAACAGTCTGTTTTGGGGGCGTTTCCCCTTTAAGACTTCAGTGTTAACACCCACTGTTATGATTGGCTAACGTCAGTGCTGCTTATGCATAAATTATTAACGTTAATCATTTTGTTGTATCACATGTAGACTACACAATGCTCCACCATGTGAAACTTCGGTCTTCCAATCTTTTACCATCGTGTCAATTCTCAATTGATTTATATGCGCGAGGGAGGGAGGGAGAGAGAGAGAGAGAGAGAGAGAGAGAGAGAGAGAGAGAGAGAGAGAGAGAGAGAGAGAGAGAGAGAGAGAGTTTGAAGGCGCGCGTGCGGCCGGGGCTCGCTCGCTCTCTGCTCGTTCTTTCAGTAACATTCCCTGTCACACTCATCTCACTCACCGTTCAAATAAGGCTTTGGCGCGCTGTATATGCTGCAAATAAACTGCATCCGACTGCTTTCCCTGACGTCTGGATCGTTCGGCAGCGTATTCAAACACTCAAACAGGAACAGCACATCTGCGTGGCATAGCAATCTTCTTGTAAACAGACCCACTCGCTGCACGTCGAGTCGTCGACTGAACACATGTGGGCGCGACCCGCACGACAACGATGCGAAATGAGGCATATTTGTCCTGCGCTGGAGGCGGTCATATGCAAACGACTGGTACGTCACTTCGCACCGTGACGTCACTTCCAACCATGGATCCAGAACGAGCTGTATTTAGAGCTTGATTAAATAAATGCTTCGTTTATAATGGGGAGGACGTCTTAAGCTATGAAACTTGCAGGAAGTTTTAATAGTACATAGATCTCTTATATACCAAAAGATCAAGGCAAATTTGGTTTCTCATGTCATGACCCCTTTAAAACAGCGAGCTCGGTCATTGGCTGTGCTGCAGCAACTGCACAAACCTATGACGGGGCGACTTAGACACGTAGTCCAGTCAGAGCCTCCCAAGATGGGTGTGGCCAAGGGCTATATATTGCGCCCATCCGCCGTCAGAGGCTTCAGGTTAAATCGACCGTGCTCTTTGGGAAAACGGGCAATGAGCGTTTTCTTCGGGGGCGAAGAGGTCGACCTCTGCCTCGCAGAAGGTGCTCCATATTAATTGAACCATCAGAGGGTGGAGAGACCATTCTCCTGGGAGGAGCTTGTCTCTGGATAACATATCCGTACCCCGATTCAGGACGCCTGGCACATGTGTCGCTCTCAGCGAGCGCAGGTTGTGCTGGGACTATAGAATGAGTCTCCTGGCCATGTTGTGCAAGGAGCTCGGCCTGAGGCAGCCCTGGTGATTTATGTAAGACACCACCGTCATGTTGTCCCTTCGGACCAGGACGTGTTCGTCTTTTAAATATGGGAGCAGGGCTCTGAGCGCCAATGCGACCCCTCTCATCTCCAGACAGTTTATGTGTTGGCGCTTCTCCAGGCTTGACCAAAGGCCAGAGACAGGCCTGCCCTCGTAGAGGGCTCCCCAACCTAGGTTGGGGGCATCTGTCATGATCATTTTTCTCCTAGAACTCACGTCCAAACTCACGCCGGACTGGAACCAGTCGACGGCTTTCCAGGGCGTGATACAGCCGTGATACTTTGATACAGCCGTGATTCGCTCTGATTAGATGGTGGCCGGCATGCCACGCGTGAGCTGGAACACGGCTCTTTAGCCAGCGCTGGAGAGGGCGCATGTGCAATAATCCGAGCTGGAGTACTGCTGATGCCATGAGACACGCATTTTCTGGAATCATTTGAGGGGAGCGCGGGTGCCCGCTCTGAATGATATCGCTAGGCGCCGAATGGCGAGCGCGCGCTCTGAAGAGAGTCTATTATTATACCCAGAAAGGAAATACTCCGGCTGGGAGATTGCGTGCTCTTTGAAAAATTTATCCTTAGACCCAGGCATTCTAGATGGCTGATTATCCAAGATCTGTGAATTATTAACTGATTTTCTGATTGTGAACGTCGAGATCTCAGGGGGGAAAGTGCTGGATCCATACATTTTGTGAATGTATGGGGAGCCAATGATAGGCCGAATGGTAGTACTGTGTACTGGTAAGCCTGTCCCTCAAAAGCGAATCTCAGAAATGGCCTGTGATGAGGCGTTATCGGGATCTGAAAATAAGCATCCTTCAGATCCACTGAGAGAAACCAATCCCCTGGGCAAATTTGCGCGAGGATATGTTTGGTTGTTAACATTCTGAACGAGTGATTCATCAGCGCTTTGTTCAAGTGTCTGAGATCGAGGATGGGTCAAAGACCGCCATCCTTTTTCGGGACGAGAAAATAACGGCTGTAGAATCTCGCCTTGCTTTGTGAGGGGGGGGACTATTTCGACAGCACCTTTCTCCAGTAATTTGGTCATTTAAAAGCTACTTACGCAATAGGAGAGACCTCTCGAAAGGGAACTGGTATTTCTTACCTTATTATTTTAATGTATTGTCATAAATATAGACACACTGGTTCGTAGCGCAAATAGTTTTACCATTTGCCGCACTTTATTCTTCTCGTTATAGCGTCTAATGAATCAGAAGTCTCGCACATTCACAGAAAATAGCTTGCTTCCACGTTGAAAAATAAGGTGGACACGGGGCTTGATAATAAGGACTGCAGGATGGCCCGGGCCGATGGAATTGTCACTTAGTCACGAAAGGTTATCATTTGCACATGTCATACCTGTCAAGTTTTGGATTTGAAAATAAGGGAATCCCCCCCCTTATTTGCATATTTTCTGTAAATTTAACATTGCTTGTCTTTACATTTTATTTCCATTCCACACAATCATTTCATATTGCTTTTCTTCTACAGTTTTTCTTTTCATTTCACATAACTTTTCTTTAGCCTACTCTTTTAGTGAGTTATTGTAAAAATGTGTTGCAGACTTTTGGCAGGATTGCTTTCCATCTCTGTCGTAGCATCCATCATCCGTCTCTGTTTTTTTTTTTTTTTTTTTTTGGGTTGTCACTCATCATCTGACTTCACACACTAACCTCGCGACAACTGCCAGCTACAGTACTCCAGGTGGCAGTTATCGCGAGGCTAGTAGTGACAGAGCTCATATTGGGAATTTTAATAATAACGCAGGTTAAAATACGGGAGATTTACGGGAAAATACTAATTTGGGAGGACGGCGGGAAAGAAGGGTAAAATACGTGACTTTCCTGGCCAAAACGGGATACTTGACAGGTATGACATGTTTTTAAGTTCTGTTTAAACATTCACATGATTTTTAACCATGCAGATTCAAGCCCAAGAAGATGCGAAAGAGAACTCCATTCAGTACACACGCTCTGTTTTCTGTGCGCCCAGTAGCGGTATTAACATTAAGTGGCATGGCATCTTACTCACAGAAGCCATTTGCTCACAGAAGATAGTGGCATGTGCCACTAAAACTTGTGACTTGCCGATGGATTGCGTCATGTGCCACTGATATTGTTGCAGAACAGGTCGCCGTATGTTGTGGCACCTCCTGTAGTGACTGACAGATGAGTTGAGCAGCTATACTGACGTAATATTTAGTATCAATTAAGATCAATTAAATGTATTTACAAATCTGTATTTTCATACATGTAGTCAGTTTGTTATAATACCAGTACTACTTGTACGTAACTGCCCATTCTAGGAAACACACGGAATAAATTTATCACGGGTCACTACGAATACTGCATTAACAGTTGCATCTGTTACTTTAAATCTTTATTTTTGCATGATGCTGCGTGCACGCTGGTAGGTGTCAAAAGTGTAGCATAGGCCAGCGCAGCATAAACCAAAACTTATGAGAGTTGAGGAAGATCCACGGCCACGGGTGGTCTATGACAGTAGCATCGGGGCTCGAATTTCGGCGCGGGATTGCGGGTATTGCGCATATTTTTAACCATTCCCGCAGGTCTCCCACTTAAAATGCGGGAAATTCCCGCAAACATTGATTCACTGTAGCATGTAGGTTGTATTAGTAAATTAATCCACACAGATTATAAAATAAAATGAGTCATTTTTAAACTTTCTGCGAGACGCAATTTCACAAACAGCGCGAGTGATTCAGTGGTGCTGCGTCTCTCTCTCGTCTCTCAACATGGGCTGCTCAAGGCAGTCGATCAGCGCTCCGGCGATAATACACTCGCGTTTCGGGAGTCGGGATAGACGGAATTGTCACTGGCATAATCGGGCCAGCATTGCATCATCATGAGTAACTAAAGTTTACCATTTGCACGTCTTTTTAAGTCTTACCAGTTTAAACATTCACGCGATCTTGAACTATTCGGTAGGCGCGCGCTGTCTGAGAGATGTGTTTTTTCGTCTCACATACAAGCCGCCTCACAAACAGCTCGCGGGTAACAAACGTTATTTTTCGTGGATTATATCGCTTTAACAGTCAAAAACATGCGAGAATCATGTTAATTTGGGTCTTGGTGAGTATCCTCTAAAACAGTCGGTTATGTGTTAGGCTATACATCGCACGTTGGTGCTACAGGATCTGTGCACTATAGCTCTTACAGTGACAGCAGCCTTAAAGTCTGTCATTAATTTGGTTGTCAAAACAACAAAACATAGCTTTCATTTTAAGGAATCAGGACTAATAGCCTATGTATTTAATTTAGTCAGGACTAAAATACTACCCAGTGTTTTTTTTACATTTCATTACTTTATTCAGTGATCTCTGTACTATTTCTGAATACTAGTGTCAGACCCAAGCAAAAACTTTTCTCTTTTTATTTCTCTTTATAGGTATCTTTATTCTATTATATTTATTTGTGCTACTTTTTTCAATTTAATTCAAAGATTGAAATCAAGCTTCCTTGTGTTGCGTAAATTCTTAACAAAATTACCCCATTGTAAAAATGCAATGAGTTTAAATGCAAAAAAAAATGCACAAATACATTTAGGAGATAAATGTTATACAAAAAAAAAAAAAAAGTCTAAACTCCCCCCTCAAATAAAAAATTCCCCCCCATAAGAATCACCTAAGGGGGGATTTCCCCCCCATTTTCCAAAACGAAATTCAGGCCCTGAACCAAAACAAGAAATCAGAGTCTGATATTCGGTCACACTTTAGATTAGGGTCCTAACTATTAACTATGACTTTTGCCTCAAACTCCTGCTTATTATTAGTTAGTAAGGTAGTTGTTAAGTTTTGGTATTGGGTAGGATTAAGGGATGTAGAATATGGTCATTCAGAATAAGGGATTAATATGTGCTTTATAAGTACTAATAAACAGTCAGTCAGTATCCTAGTTATACCCAATTAATAGTGAGAATTGGACCTTAAACTAAAGTGTTACCTGATATTCATTTAAATAAATATAGATCATTTAATATGTGGTTAGTGGTTCTCATCTATGGCTTTAATATTTTACAATTATTTTTATGGAATTATGTAATAAATTTTTGGGTGAACTATCCCTTTATTGTTAAAGGAATACTTCAGGATTTAGCATTAAGCTTTGTATTAGTAGAAAACCTGTAGTATTTTCGAATTACCGTGCTTTCCTCCCTCATATCCCCCTGAGATGAGAGATTTATGTATTTTTTGTCTGGAAAAAATTCGTAGATCACGCAAAAATCATCATTTTGTGTCTTCGGAGGATTTTTTGGCCAGAGGCTAAAGACTACAGCCAGTAGTAGGGGCCGTCCCGCATGTTCTCAACCCGACCATAGAGGGTGAGATCTCACTCACAGAATATACACAAAGTGTCAGCCATCTTTTTTTGGAAGCTAAGCTAGCAGGCTCTTGTTCTGTGGAGAAAGCTGAGTAGTAGGGGTTACCATCCTCTTTTTCCCGGACATGTCCGGCCGTCGAGGGATTCAGCTTTTGTTTTCTACAGTCGCCATTGTGGTGGAAATTTTAAGCTGAATATTAAGCTAACCATGTTTTAACATTTAACCTAATTTACCATACTAACACTCTGAAACAATGTACTAAGACATTCTGTACTTTAGATGAATGTATGTGTCAAACCCCTGTTTGTATTTATACATTGTGTGTATAAATAACAAATATGGGAAATTAAACTTGTGATTAACAATGAAGTAATCATTAAACCAATGTCTCCTCTACCTAGAAACAGAAGAGTCTGCCTATGAAGAACCAATCAAATTAATGTCATTATGCCATACCTCCCTATTATATTAAAACTGTTGTATCCGTGTTTTCGGTGGGATTCTCAATGGAAATTGTCTGAGATCCTCCGGCCTTGAGAACTGTTCTCTGAGAACTGCTCGAGAACTCCCGGACGTAATAAAGAGCACTAGAGGACAATTGCTGAAGTCTGTCTGTCATTTAAAGCTGCGCAGCAAGAACAAGTAAGTTAGAATTATTAGCACCCAGCCAACGTCGATGTGTAGACGCGCTAGGGTATAGGGTAGGACTTGGCAGAGTGTGGATGAGTAGACACGCTAGTAGTATTATTGCTAGTTAGGTTTAGGGAAAAATCTATGTACTACATTTTTAAAATCAATCTACATGCACACCTTTTGTTTCAATCTAACTGAATTCATTCCAATTGGTGAATCTGAATGTAGGGTTTACAGTTTACATGAACGCTAAACAAGTGATCGGTTGATGTGCGTTTTAACATTGCTAAGAAAATTCCCGCTTCTCCGTGAGAGATACGAGACCGGTGTGTCTCACAGGTGTCTCCATTAACTGCATCTGTAAAATGCTGCCAAGCTTCCTTTTTTTAGGACCTGATATGCCATGTAGGCTACGCTTGAAAATAAAATGTGCCGTTTTGAATGAACTTATAATAAAACTTCAATTTCTGCATTTGACAAATTTTTCTTTTTCATTCGCTTTTGAGAAGACAAGACAAGTTGATATCCTTCGTTTGGTGTCATAATATGATGCCCATATATAGTTGTCAGTCTGATATAATGGGTGGGATTTATGATAACTATTACTGATATTACGCGCGTCCCATTTACGACTGGTTGGAATTCATTAACACACCCACACACATTTCACTATCACATCTGACGTTTACGAAGTATTTGTGAATCAGAAGAAGAGTTTTCGGGAAGGTCTCTTTACGCGCAAATCACTCACATATTTACTCGTATATTTACAAATGTTTCATGAATGAGACCAATTGAATGGCGACTGTAGAACGCAAAAGTCAAATCCCGGACATTTTGGGCGATCTCGAACTCGAAATCCCGGGCAGACTCATCACGGAGACTCACTAGTAGCCTAGCCTTGTTGTTTAATTACTGCGCTCTGTTACCGGTAGGCGTGGCCTCCTAGGGCAGCGAAGCAAGTGCATTCTGGGAGTTGTTGTCTTTCATCCACATAAGCCATAAATAAATTTTCTGGCTTTTCTCAGTCTAGAAAGCTCCAAATTCAAAAATAATTTCACATTTTCTTCTACATAAATTACCCATTTTAAATACACATTCATCCTTCCAGAGGTGAAGTAGGCTATCCCTTTAATACCGCTTCACTGCGTGCATAGAAAACAGATTGTGAGTACTGAATTAATTTCTCTTTTGATTTTCTCTTTTTAAGAATACAATGATACATAGGTCAGAACAACAACAAAACTTTTTTATTTATTCATTTATTTATTTCTGGTGGGGCCAGTAACCATTTTGGCAGGGTAAGTAAACATTTTAACCACAATTTGAAAAATAAAACCTAGCGTTGAGCCTTGCTTACATTATAAATATTTAACAAATAAAAATAGGCATGCATAAAATGGGCCATATACAGTAAATATAGAGTAATATTTACTTACGGTCATCTCCAAAAGCATCAGACAGGTCAAAGTCTGCAAGAAAACAGTTGTTATTTTAATATTTTGTTTAAACTAGAAACCATCTCTAGTGGCTTTATGGTCAGTTTAATCCCATTCAAAACTCAAGTTTAAAATAATATTTTAACTGAAACTAAGATGTTATGTTTAAAAAAAAAAACACTGGCCTAATGATGCAAATAAACTTGTCAATAGAGGATGCATCCAGCCAATTCAACAGAACTCATTTGATTTACTAAGGCAATGTATATTATATCTCAGCATTAGACAGTCACTCCAAACACAGCAAAATATTCATTAAAATAACAGCCCATAAATGCCTAATGAAATTTCAGAAAGAGTTCATTAGCATTTCAAATTGTTAAATTTGATCAAATGGAAACCAATTAGCCAGATTGGAGTTGACTTGTGAAATTTACATGTGGCTCCACATCTCAGTGCAAAACCCATATAAATTATACACATCAAACAACTCAAGTCAAGCAACTCAAATGAGTTAAAGCAATTGTTTTCACAAAAGCATTTCCAAATATAAAGGCTATTAGCACTGCAGGAAGTAATTTTAAAGTGTTCCAAGTTAGTAATAAAACACAGCCGTCGTATTGTATAAAGCATCTAATGCCTTTCCTCCTGCAAAATACTCTTGTATGACCCCCAAATGGGAAGACTCACAAAACTAAAACCATGTGTGTGAAAAAGAAATAACCAACTCAAAATAAAACCAGTCTCGTTCCTAGAGGGTAAAAGTGCTGAGTGAGCAAAATGATTGGAATTTGACAGTTCTATTTTTACATAATAACCCCACCCAAATATTGTATTGTATAGCCTACTATATTTGTGTGTTGTTGTACTGGATTCACATTGTGACCAAACCCTCAGCATACACAGCAAAACGAAACATAATTTTTTGTATAAATATATGAAAAAAAGATCTACTCTGCACGACACGCGATGGCATGTGTTGTCCACACACAACATCCTGTCAGAGACTGCATCATGTGGCTTTTGTTGCTATGGCGATGTGTTGTTTTCATTATGGTCTACACACACAACCAATGACTGGTGGTTGAGTCAGAACTGAAACCAGAGATCCTTTCATCTGGGTAGATGTTTCAGCAGTCGACTTACATTGCATAACATTGCAGATAACCTTATTTTGGGAAAAACTACATTTAAAGTTCAGGAAAAGTGAAGATTCAGGCAAACTTGAGTAATTATATACAACATTAATTTAAATTTGGGCATGTCTGATTTTCCTTATGATGATCCTCTAAGTAAATTTGTCCTGTCATGTTGATCTCGGAGCATTTCGCATCACCAAAACCCTAACAATTACTATTTAACTGATCTTAGATGATGCTAAAACAAAACTGTCAATGCATCATTCAAAACAAAGGAGAGTGCCTGTGGATTAATATTAGACTCAATGCTTCCACCACAGGAAGTATGGGTCACCATCATGGGATCAAGTATTTTTAGAACACTGTGATCAAGTCAACTTAACTGCAGAAAAAGAAGTTTGCTGTGGTTACAAAGGGTTTTTTTCTGTGACCTTCAACGTCTAAGATGTTATCTACTCACGTGCCACTATGTGAGAAATACCAAAAAAATAGAAGAGTTGTTTTAAAGCAGCACTCAGTAGGAATTCCGTTTTTGTCAAACAGCGACCCCTAGAGTCGCTGTGGAGTACTTGTACTGTCGTGAATAGCACTCACGCAGAGATGTCTCTGCACTCACGGCCTGATCCCCTTAATAAGGTGTGGCCCCTTTAAGAGCTGCGCGCGCCCTGTTTAACTGTCGGCAGTCTGTATTATATGCGCCTCGAACACCACATGTATACGGCGCCGGGTTATTTCTGTTTGATGCTCATTTTATCAGAATTTTATCAGATCTGTTTTTTGCCGTAAAGCAAGTCGTTACATCGCGAGACCTGATATCACGCGACACTTCCTGATGCTGCGGCCGGCGGGTCGCCGGCTCGAAGTTGCAAGTGTGATTTTGCGGCTTACAGGCACCAGGGGGGTGCGAAACGACCACTATTCAACACGAAATCAGTAATATAAACATTACAATGACTCCAAAGCTGTTCTGTTAAGGTAAAAAAGATACTTAGTTCACCTTTAAGAGGTACTTTTTTTTGTTTTGTCATTAACAATGTTGAGAAAAAATGTATTGCCATTCATAAGCTTACACACACACACACAAAAAAACATTAATGGAATGGCATTACATGGCAGATGGCACTGATGCATCTGACAATAACAAGCATGGTTAATGAAGGATTTACTGCATTGAAAGTTCGAACAAAAGACTTAAATGATAAGACAGTGTATGGTTTATAAAGTGTGTTTCATAATTCAAAATGAAAATAAATTGCTCTGTGAGGCAAAGAGGAACTATTACAGCCAAACTATTTAAATAAGCATGTGGCCTAAACTCTGCTTTTCAATGCATTGCAGCTAAATTACTGATATAAAACATATGGAGTTGGGAATAAACAAAATTTAAATTGGGAAGATCAATTTCAATAGATCAATAATCTCAGCTTCTGTAGCTCTGCTTTAATTTTTGGACATACTTTTAAAAATATTAAGTTATGTTACCAAAACAATCTTAGGATCTTGGTTCTCCAGCCATTTTCCCCATAGGCTGGTGAGTCATGCGTGTGTGGAAAGAAATGTAACGTTACCCATGTTCTTTGGCACTTCAACAACATTCAACACACCTTTTCCGTACAATGCGTTTGAGTTAAATAACTGGGCTACTAGACTACGAGAAAACTAATTTTAACTCCTCGCTTCAAACATAATTTAAGAGCGATTTAGACGAGTGACGACGTAGTTTATGCAGGAGGCAGGGCGTTTAAGAAACAGGCAAAGAGCGATGACTCTTTTCTCGTTGTTATTTTATGGATTATAGTAGCCTATACGTCCCCATTGCAAGAAATGTAACCAAAACAAAATGTTAACAGGTTAGACCATACCTTGTGCTCTCGTTGCCGCAAGACTTGCCAGAATAAGTAAAATCCACGTGTATGAAGTCATCTTGCTTTGAAAAGATGTAAGATTTAAAACAACCTTTTTCTTTCTCGAACATATGACCGCTTTACAAGACTTGAAACGTAGCCTACTAGAAGTTCTGGAAAGGAAAGCTGAGCAGTAACTTATGTTACCCAACCCTTCTGAGTGATGGAAGCGCGAACCAATTGCTATTCAACAGTTTGTCTCTCTATAGTCTAATTAAAGTGATGATTCAAAACAGTGCATGAAAAGACGCCTCGTCGACACGCCCTAGATATATCTGCGCTGTTGGAGAGCGCGAGATCCGAGAGAACTTCATTTGTCCGAAGTGGATCGTATTACGGCCAGAAAAAGGACAGTTTTTATTATAGAAGCCTATGGGATATATATTTTTTATTTAGCATATGCCTTGTAGCATTTATTAATTATATATATATATATATATATATATATATATATATATATATATTAAATAAGCAAGCCAAATTGCAAATTAACAAACAATTTATATTTTGTTATACGGAGGGGGAAAAAATACGGTGGGAGTATATATATATATATATATATATATATATATATATATATATATATATATTTAGTGTAAAATAATTATACACTAAAGATGCATGTAACATACACACACACACACACATATATATATATATATATATATATATATATATATATGTGTGTGTGTGTGTGTATGTTACATGCATCTTTAGTGTAAAATTATTTGCGGAAGGTGAGAATCGTTGTGACACATTTATGATTTCTGTCACAGAACAACAGAATACAAACGTGTTTACATAGGATAGCTATACCACCAAATTTAATATATATATATATATATTACATCTAATTTTTTTATTTAGCCTATCCATTAATTAATTAATTAATTGTTTTATTCATTTTTAGGATGGCAGTTGCGGTCTCTAGCATCCAGAAAATAGATATATACCGCCATCTAGTGTTAAACGAGAGATGTTGCAACAAGAGAAGCGCAGGCAGCTCTACAGCATGCATTTAAGTAGGCTACAATGACAAATATTTCCCCTCTGAAAAATCACCTTTATCGGATAACCTCACGCAGTTGGGATTAAAGTTCAAATAAAACACAGCCCATGTGATTTCGTCTTCTTTGTCGACGGCATGGTGACAATACAATTCAAGGACACGTGCCTTATTTGTAGGACAAGAACCCTATTATCAAGAGCATCAGATTTTTTTCATAACCTATTTGCTTTTTAAAACACTTTTTGGAACGCAACTACATATAAAATACGTATTTAATAAAGGATTTTTTGTTGTTGTTGTTGTTGTTGTTATAGCCTATAACCTTGAATGATGATTTTATTTTAACATTTGATTTAGCCTATTTAACACAGCCTATCTTTATATAGCAGTATTGGATGAGGGGTATCCTGAAGGGACCTCGGAGTAGCCTATTGTGCCCCCTTGCGCAAATGGTGTGGGAGATCACCAATGGATGAGGCAGCGCTCTTTCGCGTGTGGTGTTTTTGAAGAGCCACGCGTTTCACTCTAGGTTCCACACTCGGCACGCACCAATGCAGATACGGACCGGATCGGACGCTGCTGGCGCCTGAACGTGTATCCATCTTCATTGCGCTCACGGTGCTTTTCTCCAGCTCGCCGGTATCATGCAGTCTTTAATATCTCCAGTCACCAAAGCAATACTGGTTGCACTGTTTATTTTTGCGATCCTGCTCATTTTGTACGTGATATTATGGTATATATGTCGAGATGTGGATTGTGATCACGGAATTTGATTGACATTATTGGATGCGTCTTTAAGGACATGCACCGGGTGTCCCAGCATTGGCACTGTTCAACAAGGGAGCAAAGGGTGACTCTGGTAAGTGCCTTGTGACTAACCAGTTTAACTTCAGGAATGACATTTAGAGGTGGACAGAATAATTTGAATATAGGCTACTGACATAGACTGTCCTTTTCCACTAACGTGTTGCGCTTCACTGGCTGTCGGTAACCATCGCAAAGACCTGCTTTCCTTCCACCTGGTAATGTGGACGCACCAGTTTTGAAATTATCTGCCATTTATGATAAAATAACTTTTCTCAATTAGTAAATAGCCTATGCAAATGAAAGGACTAAATCACCTTTCATGAATTCAATTAGGCTATTTCTTTCCCACATAGACAGGGAGCAGATACTGCTGCACTGTGAGCAAAAAATACAAAGAAAAGTTGGCAGATATGATACCAAGGTTTTTAAAGCATATGTTGAGTGGCATCTTCTTAATGCGAAAAGTTGATGCCTTTCATTTCGTCCGTCGTATTATGATACACTAGGCTATATCTTACACCAAATATCTTACACCAGTTAATCGCACTGGAAGTTTATGGAATCCTATGGCAAGCCTAATTAACATGCATTCCTATCTTTTTTTTCCCTTTTATTTTGTTGTTGTTAATCTATAGACAGTATTTGTCTAATGAGTAATCCAATATTAACAATAAGTATATTTTATTTCACTCGTATCGTATCGTATTCAATAGATATTCCAATAGGCTACTCACGAGCAGGGCTATCTATTCAAATCATTCCTTTGCTACCAGTCATATCTTACAGCCATTATTCTATTGACAGTGGCAACACATTTCTTGCAGTGTTTTTCTATTGAATTATGTAGGCTACATAATATTTTATTATCTATCAACTATTCACAGAATAGTGTGTATTTCAATTGTTTCAATAGGATAAAGCCTAACTGTAGTAGCTAGCCTATCTATTTCAGATATTTATTTACTAGAACTCTTTTTTTAAACACTGGTAACAATAATAAAGTTTATAGTATGTGCCATTTGATGAATAGTTAGAAAATTTAAATAGACTAGGCTATTTCGGTTCACGAAATAAATGTTAAATCGGCTTGCCATAGAAACCTGTGGTACGCCTGTTGTGCGCTTGTGATGCGAGAGCGTTTGGAATTTGTTTCGTGCCTTCAACCGTTCGTTATGCAGAGATTCAATAAAAACTCAATGCTACAGCTTCAGAGACCTTTAAATTTAATCGTTTTTAGTCACTAGGCCTACTGTATAGACTAAAAGCAACGTACATATTTCTATAATGCCTTAATATTGCATTATCTTTTCCACTGCTCAGAGTAGCCTATTTAAATCTATTTCTTCTTTTGCAACCGGCTACAATTTCACCCCAAGAACATATAGTGACTCACCGATTAAATACTCCACTCTGAACGTGAGAAGAATCTCAAGTGTCAGCACAGTCACCATAGCGCTTCATGACTGCGTCCAACTGCCAATTTGCCCTCGAACCGAGGCCACCTATTGCAAGTGAGCTTGAGAAATAACCGCTATAACCAGATCAATGGCATTGAGGTGATCTGCTAAACCGACGGAACTCAAAGAGTCGCTTACATTTCCTGTCTGAAGGACAAATAGAGGGCAGATTAGTTGCTAGTTAACCTAGATTTCATTGTTTGTTTGTTGAAGATGTCTCAATATGTTTCAGAATATAAAACCATTAGACTTGAATAAAAACTCATAATAATACTATTGAATTATGTATATTTTACATTTCTGTGTGTGCAAGAAAAATACAATAGAATGGTGTGAGGAAATCACTGACATTCACAATTCATTACAAAATTACCACACTTATTTGTTAACCCTGACTGTCCATAGTGTCCGTTGCTGCCAAGTCAAACTCCATGCCATATCACAAAAATACAAACAAATAAATGTGGCAAGGACAGAAAAGTAAAACATGGTCTATATATAACCCCTTAAATCCTTAAAAAAACACACACAATTAAAACAGTTTGAATCTGGTGACATGAAATAGATAGGCTAAGTCACAATTAATTAAATGCATTAGTAATGTAAGTAAAAATAAAGCATGGTCCTATTTTGTTTGTGTCCCTTGAATATATTTCAAATATGAATGGATTAAAGAGATAGAAATTAAAACTCATTATGTTGTTCCAAACCCATGAGACTGCATGTGGTTAATCTTCAAAACACATTATAAATACCTAAGAGGTTTCTGTAACTCCATTAAAAGTCTGGTATAACCAAAACTTAAAAGACCAAAAAAGGTCATATCCTCCTGAGACCCCGGAAAAAAAAGTTTTTTTGAATTTAGTTTTTTTCCATGTCATCACATTGTTTAGAGCACAAGAAACAAATGGTAAAAAAACATTTTTGCAAAATATTATTTTATTCATACGTTATGCTATGTCCTCTGTAGTGGACGCCAGGACTAAGTTGTTTAAAAAATAACATGACATCAAATTATATGTATAGGCAAAACCAATGGGATTTTTTTTTCAATCACCAATAGATTTAGGGGTTTCAGGATTTTTTTAACCAACATTTATATAAAGATGATTCTCAACTATGTTATGAAAGAAATAACGGAATGAATTGATACACCATTTTACTTTATGCAATATGTGGGTAAAATGGCCATAAATTAATATTCCCATTCAATGCAATGTATCTATACACTGTATCTAATTTGCACATTAATGTGTTCTTGGAGCAACATTTAATGAAAAAAGAAGTGTAATAATTGGAGTAATAATTGGCAACATTTTAATAATAATATCTAATATTTTATAGGAATATTGATGCATAATTGATTTCCATTTTTGAAATGCATTTTTGTGTCTCACAAAATGCCTGATAAACATGATTTAAGTCCTGCTGTCCTCTACAGTGGACATGTATGAAATCAATGCCCTGTTCTGTAACAGAAAGTATTTTTTTTATTTGAAACCCCACAACTTTTTCCTGAGATGTTTTTTTATGAAATACAATTTGAAAAGTAGTCCAATTTAAATTATAATTACAATATATTATCATATTTGCATAAGAATGCTACATTTGATCACTAAATTAATGTCAGACTTTTTTAAAGACCAAGGAGAAGTTGTTTTCATGGTGAAACCTCCAAACATTTGATATCTCTGAAAAGCCCTGAATGTGCTCTTTACAGGACACCCAGGTTGTATCATGTGACATGTATGATGTCAGAGAAATTAACTAAAATATAATGTCCACTACAGTGGACAAAAGTCTATTCTTGGGTCCCAGGAGGATAAAGGTGTCAGAAACCACATGAATGAATACTTTAATCCAAGTCTTGAGTTATTTTATGTAGGAGATATGATTGCTTTACATGATGAACAAATTTAATTTAGGCTTTCACTAAGCATTCATACATAAAGTAAATCATATGTAGTAAACACATGTGCTAATTTCAGTTTTCATGTTTACCATCTGTAATGTGCTCTATGTATGTGTGTCGATCATTAAAAGTAGCCTACGTCTGTTCATTAATTATATAAAGTGATCATATCTCTTGACAAGAATTGGATTAAACCGCTCGATTGATACGGATCACTTCTACGGTATAGTGCTTTTATGATCTTTTTGGAGCCTCTAAGTTTTAGTTACTTGGACTTTGAATGGAGGGACAGAAACCTCCCAGGTTCCTTAACAAATATCTTAATTTGTATTTTGTAACTTAATTTAATTTGCAAAGGTAAATGATGGACAAATTTAAATTTTTGGCTGAAATATCCCTCTAAGCTTAGCTCACTCATGCTCGGAATATACTCCATGTGTGCATATGTAACAACTGTAGTTACAAATTACACAACTGTTCTTGGAAGAGTGGAACTGAAGAGAGAGAGAGAGAGAGAGAGAGAGAGAGAGAGATATGGGGGAGGGTTGGATCTCCCAAGGTTAAAAGTGCTGTTATTCTGAATGCATTCTGACATGGAGTCAGTAGATACAAACAAACTCTGAAGGGGAAAATTCAACAGCTGTTTTGCTATCCAGCATCCAGAGTAAGTGGAAAAGAAGGAGAGAGAGAGAGAGAGAGAGAGAGAGAGAGAGTTTATGCGTGAGTGGATGTTTGTCTGGAGGCTTAGCACTTCTGGAAAGGAACGACTGTGAGAAGGGATTCAGGTCAGTGTTAGAACATGCTCAGGGGGAAGCAAACTCCCTGGGATAAAGCAACATGTCTGCTGAAAGTGATGAAGACAAGGAGAGAGAGAGAAGATAGGAGATCCTCAGGTCACACTGACATGTAATTATTCGAAGTTTTCTCTTTTGATCAGTGGTATTGATTTAACCAGCGAGGACAAATCTTGAGTGCTGGTGTGGAAAAGCAAGTTGTCAATTTGTCACACCTCAGCCTGTTCTGTGTTATCACCTGACCCATTTCCAGCATTTTCCATTCCCCCCTCTGAATTCTCATACATTATAAAAATGTAACAGCAACAGGTCAAAGCGTAGGCTAAATTATAAACAAAATTACTCTAAGAAAAAAATCCCTGGTACTCAGTTTACCCAATTTGAGACAGCCTCTTCTTCTCAGACAAAATCCCTTCTTATGTGGCCTGAGAATACTTCCAGAAAATGTCTGTTTACATAATACTAGTCAAACATCAAGGTTTCTCCACAACCTGCTGTCATTGCACCAAAGCTGAGCCCCAGGTTTGTGTCTCTTGAGGCGTTTTCATGGCACAAATCGCCCTTGTATGACAGTAGGCTACATAAATGGCTGTTTGCTCCCAGCAGGAAAAATCAGCATGTGCCGAGAATGTAGAGAGAAACAGTCAGAGAAACTTCATTTCGTCATACTGTAAATGCAATAAAATAAAAATAATGAAATAATGTTTTTATTGTCTGTTGTTAGTACAGTTTGCAGTCAAAATGACTTATGGCTTTTACTAATTGGTCGGTCAGTCTACAAAATATACAAAGATATGGTCTGAGACCACCCTGGGAATTGCTTTTTTCCCTAATAAAAAAAAAAAAAAGTATAATACAATACTATTTTCATGACAAATTACAGTATCCACATACTATTTTCAGTGAAAAGTTGAATGGAACAATTCGCATGAATTTTAGAATTTTTTTAGGATTATTTTGTCCTCCTTCTGCTGTAATGACAGCAGAACTTAAGCTGGTGAGCTGGCAACTCCACAAGTAAAACCTGATGATCCATGTTATCCAGCAAGATTTGAAAATGTTCCAAAAACACATCTTGTGTAATTCCATGGAAGCAATAACATCTGACCTTTTCATTTTAATATCTATCTATCTATCTATCTATCTATCTATCTATCTATCTATCTATCTATCTATCTATCTATCTATCTATCTATCTATCTATCTATCTATCTATCTATCTATCTATCTATCTATCTATCTATCTATCTCTTTAAAATCTTATGCTCACCAAGGCTGCATTAATCAAATTAAATTGATCAAAAGTCACAGCAAAGACATTTATAATGTTACGAAACATTTAAAAATATAAATCATGCCTAACTTAAAAATGTAATAGCCAAATTGTCTGGTGTGCATGTAATTATAGCTGCCTGGCGGTTCTTGTGTGTGCAATTCCACCAAACTGGAAGACTTTCAGCAATGGGCTTTTTTAGAAAGGAAATTTTAAAAGTTAAAATTAGGAAGAATTAAAAAAAAAGATTTTTAATTAGGGAGAATCAGTTAATAATTTACTGCCAACTTTACTGCTTTACTGAGATAAATTGCTAAATTACACTTTTAAATGAAAGTATTTGGTCTCAACTTACTCAGAAAAAAAAAAAAAACATTTAAATCAGTTCAAATGTTGACTTATATCTTACTAAGATGCAATTATATATCATTTATACTCTTTATTATACAGAAATGGACATTGGTGAACATAGTCACTCACCAAAAATTTACCAGTTTACCAAGTTTCCAAAAGTATGCACCTCCTGATGGAAATAACATCACAACATTTATTTATATCAAGAAGTTTTCGATTTTTGGTCAAGATCTTTGACAATGCAAGACTCAAGCAATCGGTAAAGTTTATTCCAGCACATCCCAATTTTGTAATGAATTTTAGGTCAGGGCTCAGAGGTGCCAATTCATGTGTGAAAATGATTCTTCATGCTCCCTCTCAACAATTCTTTCACAATCTGAGCCTGATGTCATTCTGGAATATGGTTGTTTAAGAAATAAAAAGCTACTCAATTAAGGTTAGAAGAACTGTTGCCAAACATATGACCTAATAGAAACATAATGATCACTACAACAATGATCCAATCATAGACTTTTTTTGGCTGGGCAAGTGTGTGTGTGTGTGTGTGCGTGTGTGTGTGTGTGTGTTTAAGGGTGTAAGATACCATCACAATTCGATACATATCACGATACAATATTATTGCGATACTCCAAGACATAATTAAAAGGTTAACAAAAAATGTACTGTTGATTGAAATGCTAAATTTGATATTACGTTGTAGGTGTAAATGAATAGGCTTGTCCCAATGCACAGGACAATGGTGACACCAGAATAAAAATATTAATGATTCTGAAGTTGAAAATACAGAATTATTTAAGATGAATATGCTTGCACTCTGTCACTGACTAGATATATTTAAAATAATGTAGGCCACTTTTTACTGCCAACATAAGACATTTGGCATTATCAGGACAATGACTAATTGAGTTGTGTTACTTATTGTACCATGAAAAGGTGGTGCTGTTTTTGGTCCTCTGTCAGTTTGAGAGGCTCAAGCATGATTATGTCCCTTTGAATACTTGCTATTTCCTGTGATTTAACCTGAATTGAATATGATTTTAACTGTTACAATTTGTGGCTTTTTTCCCCTCTCTAATGAGGCTTGAGATCACTTTTTTCTTGCTTAAGCAAGATTCAAAGACTGTCACAATTGAAGACCACTTTGCTCCCTGTTTGTGGCGATGGACATATTTGTTTGTTGTGATACATATTGTCAATACATACAATACATATTGTCACTAATCACTGATTTTTGATATAAGAGACAATGTTATGTTAAAAAAAAAGAAATTCATAAAAATAAAAATAAGTTACATCCAAAGGAAATATGGATGCTCCGTACATTCATTGCATTTATTTTAAAATAATTTTGTTAGCATTATTTTAAATGCATGTGTAACAGAGTCAGAGAGCTGTGCAAGTAAAAGCCTCACTCCCCTGATCTCTAGCGACTGATGCTCGAGGCTGAAGTTTTTGGCCTCCTTGTTAGAGTGCCTGGCTCACACGGAGACTCCACTCCACTGTACAACATCTGGTTAAGGTGGAAAAATATTACATTGTCAGATGTCAACTCCATCAGATTTTGTGTCTAGAGTTGGACAAGTACACACACACACACACACACACTCTCATGCAATTTATGTTTCGTTCATGGAGGCCCGAATGCAATGGTCTGTGTTTATCTGTATTCTTCAAGCCATCTCAAGTATTTTCATAAGAATGACTTATATCAACAATGCAACGCTAATCTGCAGAGCCTGTATCAGACTAGGCCTATATCATTTTGTGTCTCACTCTGTGTTAAGAAGTATGGAAGCCCGTTTCCGCCACGTTGAGTAAAAAAATATAATTCTGTAAGTCATAATAATGAGAAAGTTTCTCATAATAATGACTTAATATCTCATTATATTGAGAAAGTTTCTCATAATAATGACTTAGTATCTCATTATAATGAGAAAGTTTCTCATAATAATGACTTAATATCTCATTATATTGAGAAAGTTTCTCATAATAATGACTTAGTATCTCATTATAATGAGAAAGTTTCTCATAATAATGACTTAATATCTCATTATATTGAGAAAGTTTCTCATAATAATGACTTAGTATCTCATTATAATGAGAAAGTTTCTCATAATTATGACTTAATATCTCATTATATCGAGAAACTTTCTCATAATAATGACTTAAGTATCTCATAATAATGAGAAACTTTCTCGTAATTATGACTTAGCATCTCGTAATAATGAGAAAGTTTCTCGTAATAATGACTTAACATCTCGTAATAATGAGAAACTTTCTCATAATAATGACTTAGTATCTCATAATAATGAGAAACTTTCTCGTAATAATGACTTAACATCTCGTAATAATGAGAAACTTTCTCATAATAATGAGAAACTTTCTCGTAATAATGACTTAACATCTCGTAATAATGAGAAACTTTCTCATAATAATGAGAAACTTTCTCGTAATAATGACTTATTTTTCGCACTTCTACGCATGCGCAAAGCAGTGGAGCAGAAGGGAGTGCCACGCTAGCGACATCCGCTGGTCAAAGCCGTGTAATCACAGCAAACATGGCACGCTCTGCAGTGAATAACAATAATGATAAATTATCAGTATATGAGATGGGCTTCCATACTAGATAGTCTTTTATTCATTTGTATTATTCATTTGTATTTTTGTGTATGAACATGCAGCAACACAGGGTGATCCGTGGATTTAAAATAGATGGAGGAATGATAAGACCGCACACCTTTCCAAATCTGTTAAAGAACGCTTTATCTGGAAATCTGTGTTCATCATATTTTCAAGCAGTTTTTTTCCCATAAGGGTCCGTTCATACAGAACGCGCTTTTTCATTGCGTTTCTAGGCAAACGCGGACTAGACGGACGTCGCGCTCGATCGCGTCTCGCGCATGACGGCGTTCTAAAAACGCGGAGCTCAATTGAAAAGAGGTTTAGCTTTTAAAAACACGCCTCTCAAGACCTTGCGTTCCCCCCCCCATTCCACTGCCCACTTATGTGTAAATGTCCCAAAAGTTATAAAAGTATTGATATCTTCCAGGTGAACCTGCACATCCTACACGCATCCGCAAATAATAGCCTACGTGTTAACACATAGCCTACCCATATATTTTATGAAGATCTCACACTTAAACTTATCGAATAAATGTAATATTCCAATTTTAATCTGATAGTTTTGTAAGTTAAAGTAACCCAATTTCCATCGGTGTGCACAAGCAGGCGTGCTTTGTAACCGACCTGCTTCTGCATTCCGCTTTCACACCTTTTTGTGCACATGGAAAAGTATGGAAGATATACTGATGATTTCCAATTGATGTTATTTAATGATACTACATATTGCACTTCGTAGATCACAATGACTTTAATGAAAACATCTGTTTCGCAGAGCGTGCCATGTTTGCTGTGATGCATTTACACGGCTTTGACCAGCGGATGTCGCTAGCGTGGCACTCCCTTCTGCTCCACTGCTTTGCGCATGCGTAGAAGTACGAGAAATAAGTCATTATTACGAGAAAGTTTCTCATTATTACGAGAAAGTTTCTCATTATTACGAGATACTAAGTCATTATTACGAGATACTAAGTCATTATTACGAGAAAGTTTCTCATTATTATGAGATGTTAAGTCATTATTACGAGAAAGTTTCTCATTATTACGAGATGCTAAGTCATTATTACGAGAAAGTTTCTCATTATTATGAGATACTTAAGTCATTATTATGAGAAAGTTTCTCAATATAATGAGATATTAAGTCATAATTATGAGAAACTTTCTCAATATAATGAGATATTAAGTCATAATTATGAGAAACTTTCTCATTATAATGAGATATTAAGTCATTATTATGAGAAACTTTCTCAATATAATGAGATATTAAGTCATAATTATGAGAAACTTTCTCATTATAATGAGATATTAAGTCATTATTATGAGAAACTTTCTCATTATTATGACTTACAGAATTATATTTTTTTTACTCAACATGGCGGAAACGGGCTTCCATAAAGAAGCAACATGGAACCATGAAGCAAGTTATTGCAAACACGACGTTTTTAAAGAAATTGCAGTAAGAATTTAAAGAAATTGCAGCAAAGAACAGTAAGTGAAAAGTCTGATCAAAGAAGTGATTAAAATGGTATGGATGGAAAAAGTGACAGTAAAACAATAAAGCAGGGTACGGGTTAACATGTTAATTGAAATGTTTTTTGTTTTTTTTTGTTCTACCGAAAATGTGCTGGGAGCCCACTGTTGCTATAGCACCGAGATACACTTTTACACGCATCTGATTGATAAATCATGTTATATTATTTCACTGTTGTTGCTATGTTGAGAGGTTATTTCAGCTTCTTACGTTTGCTACGCTCTTGGCCAGACTGACTTGCAGTGCAAATCTCAAATTTGCCAGAAGTTCGTCTGGCTAACTTTGTACTTTCGGTGGAAAATAAATGTGGCGAAGTTGAATTGCATACTTTATTTTTATTCAACTCAAAGTAAAAGTCGCAATAGCAAACCCTGATGCAATGGACTTTATAGAGAGCAAACATGGCAGTTTCCCACTGCTTAAGTCATGCAGGTCAGAAGGAACAAATAAAATTGAACTAGCCTAATTGAGGCGGGTTAAAGTCAGCCTTTGGATTCACATTGGGAACATTTCTGGTGGTATACAGGGCAGAACATATAATACCATTACACTCAATATGCACTTATTCTGTGAGCCGAGACCCAAAATGAGACGTACTGCATCATTAAAAGGAGAAAAGCAGACCACTATCAGTTTAACAATTATTTAGGCCTAGTTGTCTTAATTTGTTGTCTTGCCAATTGTTGTAAGCTAAGTTGACCTTTGTCAACTCTTTGTCAGATGAAGGTTTCTGTTCATTTTGAAATAAATATTTTATATATATATATACACTGTAAAAAATTATTTTGTGGTGAAGTAAATACTACTGAAAAAAAACAATGTAATTTACATGAAAAAGTTAGTTCAGGCAAGAATTAAAAAAACTAAGTAAATTCCATATCAGTACTTAATTCAAGCGAGTAGAAATGAAAGCGTAAATATCAACTTAATAAAATTAAGTAAAAATTACTCAACTTTTCTGATACTGGGGTTCCCATCATGCACTGGACCTTGAATAATTAATGAGGTTGATTTTTCACTGGTTTCCAGCTGTATTTACACTATTTTATCATTGCTTTTGTTGTTAGGATTATAGTAACTTGCCATTTTGTGACATTTCGAGTAAATTTTCTGCTCAAAATGACACATTCAAACACAAAAACGATCAATCAAATGTTACCGTCATTGTGTATTTTTCTACCAAGTATTGAGGTCTTTGCATTCACATGATGTATAACATCTGACATTATAAATTACTTAGAAGTTCTAAGTAAAGCACATACTGGTATTATAATATTATTGTTTGAGTGAAATGTAATGCAATGGAAATTTCAACTAAATTGATATTACTCTACCTTTTACTAGCCAAGTTAAAATGTCTTATTTTCTTTGTTACTTTCACTTGACTAGGTTAAGTAAAGTTTACTTAATTCCATATTCCAAGTAAATTTAACTTAAATATTTCTAATTAAAGCTACTGATAAATATGTTTAGGTTTTTACTTGGCAAATTGTTGTAAATTTACTAGCATTTTCTGAGTGAAAAAACTTTCCTAGCTTTTTTCAAGTAAATCCTACTCCCAATTTTTTTCAGTGTATATATTCATTTATTGTGTTGAAATATTAAAACATCAACTGAACTATATGATATCATGCCTGATTTACCTAATAACATTGGTTAATATTAAAAAGAAGGGTGGAGAATTCAGGAACTGAATTGTTCAATTTTTTTTAGAGAATGTCTTTTTTGCACTTAGCTCCTTTACTGAACAACATTATTAATTTAAGACTTTACACTGTTGTTGGATGAATCAAATTAAAATAGCATGCTTTTTAATGTTTCTGTTTTGAAGTGAATAAATACATTTTTAAGAAAAAAAAAAAACGTTTTCAGAAAAACCTGTTTCCCTACATTTTTCATTAGCTGAGACGTTTGTCTACAAATATATCAGTTTATAATAATGTATTATTAAATAATACAAATTAACTTAAAAAAAAAAGTATAGCAACCGCGTGATGCTGAGGTCTGAGGAATGTTTCCAGCACCTTGTTGAATTCCACGAATAATTAAGGCAGTTCTAAAGTCAGAAGGGGGTCCAACAAAGGTGTGCAAAGTGACCAGGCAGTAAGTGTAAATATGATCTATCTTCCATAGCTTACAGTCATGGTCAAAATTGATGGCACCCCTGGTAAATATGATCAAAACGGTCTGTAAAAAATAAATCTGCATTGTTTATCCTTTTGATCTTTCATTAAAAAAATTCACAAAAATCTAACCTTTCATTGAAGTAAAAGAATTGAAAGTGGGGGTAAATCACATTATGAAATAAATGTTTTTCTCCAAAACATGCTGGCCACAATTATTGGCACCCTGTTATTAAATACTTTTTGCAACCTCCTTTTGCCAAGATAACAGATCTGAGTCTTCTCCTATAATGCCTGATGAGTTTGGAGAACACCTGACAAGAGATCAGAGACCATTCCTCCATACAGAATCTCTCCAGATCCTTCAGATTCACAAGTTCATGTTGGTGCTTCTTCTCTTCAGTTCACTCCACTCATCAGGTCAGGGAACTGGGACGGTCATGGCAGAAGCTTCATTTTGTGCTCAGTTACACATTTTTGTGTTGATTTTGATGTTTGTTTTGGATCATTGTCCTGATGGAAGATTCAACCACGGCCTATTATAAGATTTCTAGCAGAGGCCGTCAGGTTTAGATTTTTTATCTGTTTGTATTTGATAGAATCCATAATTCCATGTATCTGAACAAGATGTCCAGGACCTCCAGCAAATAAATAGGCCCACAACATATAAGATCCAGCAGTATATTTAACCGTAGGCATGGGGTACTCTTCATCCCTGTTTGCACCAAACACATCTGCTGGCTTTGCTGCCAAAAAGCCCTTTTTTTAGTTTAATCTGACCACAGAAGCCTGTGCCGTTTGAAGATCCAGTCATGTCTGACACCTGAATATGCTAGAGTTTGTTTTTGGAGGAGCGAGGAGGATTTTTCTTGAAACCCTCCCAAACAACATGTGGTGATGTAGAGGTTGTTTGATTTTTTTTTTTTTTTTAGGCTTTCTGACCCCAAGACTCAACTAATCTCTGCAATTCTTCATCTGTGATAATTGAAGAGTCTTTGGCTACTCAAACTTTCACCCTCACCGTCCATTAAGGCAATATAGACACACGTCCTCTTCCTGGCAGATTCGTAACATCTTTAGTTGATTATAATTTCTTAATTATTGCCCTGATGGTCAAAATGGGGATTTTCAATTATTTAGATATTTTCTTACAGCCACTTTAGTATTTTGTGATGGTCAACAATATTTTGCTGCACATCAGAACTATATTCTCTGGTTTTACTCATTGTGATGAATGATTAAGGGAATTTGGCCTTTGTGTTTCCTCATATTTAAACTCCTAGGAAACAAGAAGTCATAGCTGGACAATTTCATGTTAGTCACCCTGGTGTGCTTAAAATTTGAAATATTAATGGAAATGTACTTCAGAGATATTTTTCTCATAAAAAATTCTAGGGGTGCCAACAATTATGGCCAGCGTGTTTTGGAGAAAAACATTTATTTCATAGTCCCCCCAAATTTTGAAATCATTATCCTGCTATGTCTTTTGGTAATCTTCACCAGCTACATTTCTTTTTCTTTTTCTTTCCTGGCAGTGGTTATCCTGCTGTAGTAAATCGGAGTCCAGACTCTATTGGGTGTCTACAGTGCTTATCGTAGACAGCGGAACTATTCTAAGAACAGATGATCCGTTCCTGCTGTACTTCAGCACGGAGCGTAAATAATGAGACACTCCCTGTCATCTTCAAACATGTGGTGGTTTTTGCCTTGTATCTTCGGCTTCATCAGACTCTACTTAGACGGCGTCAAGGTTCTCCTATACCAGCTTTTCAACAAATCGTTCAACCTGCCAGGTTAGAGGTTTTTATCGTTACGATTTGCAGTTGTCTAACGGGTAACGTTAGATCTTTTATGTGTCTAGCAGCTGTCAAACATTTAGGCTAGTTACAAGCTGTCTTGTGGGAGCTGCGCTTAAAGGGACAGTTCACCCAAAAACAAATTTTGTGCATCACATTCATGTTCAAAACCGATAAACACAAAATAAGTTGTGCGGAAGAATGACAGGATCAGTCACCATTCACTTTAGTTGTATGGAACAATTGTAATGTTTGTGGATGGTGACTGAGACTGTTCTTTCTAAAACACTGAAGAACGTATGCGGGTGAATAAGTAAATAGTGAGTAAAACATGATTACAGTTTTTTTTTTTGAGCGAACTAATTCAACTTTTTCTTATACTTTACTGAAACAGGTTGTATATAAATCGCGGTGGCTGAGATTGCTTTTAATCTGTTTCTTATTTGTTATAACAAAACTACTGTAACCTTTCACCTATTTACTTGTTTAAAACACACACACACACACACACACACACACACAGATAGATAGATAGATAGATAGATAGATAGATTAATAACTAAGGATTTTTACAACCAAAATGAATCAACACTGAATTTGAATTCAAAATAACACTGGACAGTGACAGCTTCTAGATCTGCATGCATATTATATATTACTGACACTATACTTCTTCTTATTATTTATAATCATATCATTATAATTATTAATTTCAAGTTTCTACTTGATTGCTCGCTTGCAATTGTAGACAGCCCTATACTTCAATTTAAATCACTGTTAAAGGGCAACCATGTCCATGCAGTGCAAAGCACAATGATTAGACCCAAATCCTTCCTCACAATGGTCTTTTGATTCAGAAATATTTAAAGCTTTTGAAGCCCACGGGATTAGCTACAAGGGAAAAAAAAGAAAGATGATTAAGGAACACTGATTTTTAAGACTTTAATACTTTTTTGGACTATTTTGTGTGATGCTATAACATATAAGCCTTACAGTTAATGCATAATTAACTTTAATATTTGATTTTCACTGGAAACATTTTAACATGGAAATGGTAACAAAAAGTGACTGCTTATCAGTGATGATTGTCATGATCTCACTGCTTCACTGACTTATTGGCCAGTAAAACAATATTGGACAAGTGAACTTGTTTATCAATATTATTAATTAGTATTAATAAATAATACCCATTAAGCAAAATAGTGAAGGGTGAAATGGTATCACTAGTAGGTTTATCACAAAACAGGTCATGCAGTTTCTACATTTAATGATCCCTGAGGCCACAGCACATCCAAAAAACACTCACAGAAGGATGAAAGAATATGTCGCAAACAAAGTGTCAGTGTAAAACAGCTAGTTTTTGTAATATTATGCATTCAAATTTTTTCCATAATTTTCTTGCTTTCTGTCTTGCTCAGATTTGCCCAAGCAGAATGGAAAGGTTGCCATAGTTACAGGGGGAACCAGAGGAATGGGATATGAGATTTCCAGACATCTTGTCAGCCTGGACATGCATGTGATCATTGGTATAGTATCATCTCATATTTGATTTCAGATCAGTTAACCAAAACTATTCCACTGGTGTCTTGACTCCAGCTTATAGATCGATTCCTGTGGTTATGTAATCTGTTAATTTGTTTCCTGCTACTTGTGATACTTTTTACTGTTTTTCTCAGTTGCTTTGGTCCATTTCTCACATCACATTTGCACAACAGTTAATGCAATTTTCAAAACAATTAGTCAGTACCTCCAGGATTTCGCGATGTCGCGATAGCAACTATTAACGCAACTTCAACAAATCCACGTGAATTCAGTGCGCCTTGCAATTTTGACAAATCTCTGCAACTTTGACCAATCATCGCGCCGCGGTCTCCTGCAAAGCGTCTTCATACGTCAGCAAACTCGCTTGTTTTGTTCAGAAGACGCAGAAGATGTGGGCTGCCAACGTCTCACATTTAGGCTACCTACAAAAATAACAGAAAAGGCCAGTGTTGCCAACTTAGCGCCTTTAGTGACAAAAAAAACCAAAAAAACACTGGAGACAAATCTAGCGACTTTTTGGACAAACCTCAGTAACCAAATGTTGCCAGCACAATCCTGCGAGCGCGAGGTTTGCTTCTCCGTGCCGTCACACCTCTCTCTGCGTCCCTGTTCAGTGAACGGCTGAGGAGCAGCAGTGGCCGCTGACAGACGAATGAGCAGTGTTGTTTCCACGGACTTATCACTTATCTGCTTCTCTTTTGTTTTATATTTAAAGAATTGACCATTTTATTTTCCTTTCTTTTCTTGTGTTTATCACTTGTAATACTCACTATCACAGTGCATTAGTTCACCCAGTTCCCGAACTCTCTCAATTCAGATAATTTTACACATAAAAAATAGCTACTCGTTCTATTGTCTGACAAAAAAAAAAAAGGAAACGAGAACGGCTTTATTGGATATTCGGCTATATTATATTATATTAGGCCTATATTATATTAAAATATAGTATTAAACTTTAGATTTTTCCACCATTTAACTTTTGTGGCTTTTCCTAAGAAAACTGTATTTTGCACTTTATTAGTATTGGCATCTTTCATCATAAATGCTGCTTAATGTTTGTGAGGTTCTGCACATTTACATTTTTGCAGGTGCAGATCTGGTTTAAAAAAGCTTAGTTTGTTAGATTTTGCTGTCTTTAAATTGTTTGTTTTGCCTTTTTATAAGGTTAGTTAGTGGGTTTGTTCTCATTAACGTGTGTTACAAAGTGAGCACGTTTTTCTCTGAAGTAAATTCTGGACTACAATAGAGCAGATGGTGAACAGTGTTTTCTGTGGGACATAATAAATCCCTTTGGGGTGGACTTTGGGCTTTTTCACTTAGTAAACCTATAACATGCACAAAAAAAGAGATATAGGCTAACACAATAAAGGAAAGGGAAAAAGCCAAAAAGCATAATATGAGCACATTAAGTAAAAATCTATGTGCATTTGCTGTTTTAACCTAAAAACAAATGCAGAAGAACATCGCAACTTTTTAGAAAAGTGGCCGCAACATCCGGCATTTTAGGCCGCAACAATCACAAAAAAGGCCCGCGAAATCCTGGAGGGACTGATTAGTACAAACTGCAGATGCAAAAGCGTGTCACTTGCTCAAAATGGATAGTGTCAGTGTCAGTGTCAACGAGATGAAAAGTCCTGACACCATTGTTTATGAAGAAGATGTTTTCATTATGACAGTTTACTCTGTAAATGTTTTCCACTAGACAGCACTATATACTATTTGCAGAGCCATTTGAAAACTACAGTAAAGTTACACATTACTGTATTTAGTGAGGTAACTGAGTACAAGACACTGAATATGTATGTTTCACATTTTTACTGCATATGCTCTTTGCAATTCTAATTTGTTCACAGCATTGTACAAAAGAAAAAAAAATACACCCTTATTTACAACAAACATAAACTCCCTTTGGGTAGAGCTGTGCACAACTGTAAACAATATTGCAGTACATATTGGAACTGAACACACAACATACATAGTACTGTAAATCATTCATGCACATCCAGACGTTCCTCTCTGTCTGGCCACATAAGTTCACCTGAGAGAAATTGTTCAATTTAGGAGACATTTTCATGAGAAAAAAAATATACTAAAATTAAAGCTGCAAGCAGCGATGAAAGGGCCCTCGCACACGTTCCACCGCCACCCGGTGGCTTTAGGAAGATAGAGCACGGTGGGCAATGTGCATTTAAATAGGTAAATATAGGAGGAGGATGTCAAAGTCAGTTACAAAAATGTCCTTTAATATGGGGATAATAGCATGCGTTATCACTCAGATAAGTGTTGCTAGCATGTTTCAGCATGTTTCTAGCATGTTTAGAACTCAATGGCATATTTAATATGTTGCTAGTACTGCATCACAGTGTAAAACATGTCACTTCCTGTCGACAGTAGGTGGCGCTATTACTTTAACTGAAAATTGTCATGTAGATTTGTTCAGGGCAGGACTCTTATCAAACATGTGAAGTTTGGGGCAGATTGGACATTGCCTTCTTGAGTAACAACAACTTCCTCTTTCATTGCATTAGCATGCTTTAGCACTTAGCTAAGAATTGCTAGCATATTTTAACATGTTTATAACATGTTTATAACTCACTGGCATATTTAATGTGTTGCCAGTATTGCATCACAGTGTTAAACATGACACTTCCTGTTGCTAGTAGGTGGCGCTATTACTATAACTGAAAATTGTCACGTAGATGTGTTCAGGCCATGACTCTTATCAAATGTGTGAAGTTTGGGGCAGATTTGACATTCCATGCCTGAGTTACAGCAAATTCCTATTTAATTGCAGTAATAACATAATTTAACATTTAGCTAAGTGTTTGCTAGCATGTTTTAGCATGTTTCTAGTATGTTGATAACATGTTTAACACTTGCTGGCACTTTATCTATTATTAGGAGTCCACAACAGCGTTAAACATGTCACTTCCTGTTGCCAGCAGGTGGCGCTATGACTGTAACTGAATTTGAGCATGGACATGTGTTCAGGACAGAACTCTTATCAAACGTGTGAAGTTTGAGGCAGATTGGACATTGTTTGCCTGAGTTACAGCAACTTCCTGTTTCATGGCGAAACATCGAAATTTGTCAGGCCGCCGAGGACACGCCCTTTGACGAAAACTCAAGATCTTCGCAATTTACTGTCGCGAAGGCCTTAAGGTTAGACTCACCAAATTTGAAGATGATCAGATTAAAACTGTAGGAGAAGTTTGTCAAAGTACGAGGCCTGAAAATGGCAAAAACTGCACAAAAATCTAAGAGGAAGTGTTGCTATCATGCTTTAGCATTTTTCTAGCATGTTTGGAACTCAATGGCATATTTAATATGTTGCTAGTACTGCATCACAGTGTAAAACATGTCACTTCCTGTTGACAGTAGGCAGCGCTATTACAGCAAATTCCTATTTAATTGCAGTAATAGCATACTTTAGCACTTAGCTAAGTGTTTGCTAGCATGTTTTAACATGTTTCTAGTATGAGGTTAGCATGTTTAGCACTTGCTGGCACTTTTTTATATATTATTAGGAGTCCTCAACAGTGTTAAACATGTCACTTCCTGTTGCCAGCAGCTGGTGCTATGACTGTAACTGAATATGAGCATGGACATGTGTTCAGGGCAGGACTCTTATCAAACGTGTTAAGTTTGGGGCAGATTGGACATTGCCTTCCTGAGTAACAAAAACTTCCTGTTTCATTGTATTAGCATGCTTTAGGACTTAGCTAAGAATTGCTAGCATGTTTTAACATGTTTCTAACATGTTTATAACTCATTGGCATAATTAATATGTTGCTAGTACTGCATCACAGTGTTAAACATGTCACTTCCTGTTGCCAGTAGGTGGCGCTATTACTATAACTGAATATTCTCATGTAGATGTGTTCAGGCCATGACTCTTATCAAATGTGTGAAGTTTGGGGCAGATTTGACATTCCATGCCTGAGTTACAGCAAATTCCTATTTAATTGCAGTAATAACATAATTTAACATTTAGCTAAGTGTTTGCTAGCATGTTTTAGCATGTTTCAAGTATGTTGATAGCATGTTTAACACTTGCTGGCACTTTTTTATCTATTATTAGGAGTCCACAACAGTGTTAAACATGTCACTTCCTGTTGCCAGCAGGTGGCGCTATGACTGTAACTGAATTTGAGCATTGACATGTGTTCAGGACAGAACTCTTATCAAACGTGTGAAGTTTGAGGCAGATTGGACATTGTTTGCCTGAGTTACAGCAACTTCCTGTTTCATGGCGAAACATCGAAATTTGTCAGGCCGCCGAGGACACGCCCTTTGACGAAAACTCAAGATCTTCGCAATTTACTGTCGCGAAGGCCTTAAGGTTAGACTCACCAAATTTGAAGATGATCAGATTAAAACTGTAGGAGGAGTTTGTCAAAGTACGAGGCCTGAAAATGGCAAAAACTGCACAAAAATCTAAGAGGAAGTGTTGCTATCATGCTTTAGCATTTTTCTAGCATGTTTGGAACTCAATGGCATATTTAATATGTTGCTAGTACTGCATCACAGTGTAAAACATGTCACTTCCTGTTGACAGTAGGCAGCGCTATTACAGCAAATTCCTATTTAATTGCAGTAATAGCATACTTTAGCACTTAGCTAAGTGTTTGCTAGCATGTTTTAACATGTTTCTAGTATGAGGTTAGCATGTTTAGCACTTGCTGGCACTTTTTTATATATTATTAGGAGTCCTCAACAGTGTTAAACATGTCACTTCCTGTTGCCAGCAGCTGGTGCTATGACTGTAACTGAATATGAGCATGGACATGTGTTCAGGGCAGGACTCTTATCAAACGTGTGAAGTTTGGGGCAGATTGGACATTGCCTTCCTGAGTAACAAAAACTTCCTGTTTCATTGTATTAGCATGCTTTAGCACTTAGCTAAGAATTGCTAGCATGTTTTAACATGTTTCTAACATGTTTATAACTCATTGGCATAATTAATATGTTGCTAGTACTGCATCACAGTGTTAAACATGTCACTTCCTGTTGCCAGTAGGTGGCGCTATTACTATAACTGAATATTCTCATGTAGATGTGTTCAGGCCATGACTCTTATCAAACGTGTGAAGTTTGGGGCAGATTGGACATTCCATACCTGAGTTACAGCAAATTCCTATTGAATTGCAGTAATAGCATGCTTTAGCACTTAGCTAAGTGCTTGCTAGCATGTTTTAGCATGTTTCAAGTATGTTGTTAGCATGTTTAACACTTGCTGGCACTTTTTTATATGTTATCAGGAGTCCACAACAGTGTTAAACATGTCACTTCCTGTTGCCAGCAGGTGGCGCTATGACTGTAACTGAATATGAGCATGGACATGTGTTCAGGACAGAACTCTTATCAAACATGTGAAGTTTGGGGCAGATTGGACATTGTTTGCCTGAGTTACAGCAACTTCCTGTTTCATGGCGAAACATCAAAATTTGTCAGGCCGCCGAGGACACGCCCTTCGACGAAAACTCAAGATCTTCGCAATTTAACGTCGCAAAGGCCTTAAGATTAGACTCACCAAATTTGAAGATGATCAGATTAAAACTGTAGGAGGAGTTCGTTAAAGTACGAGGCCTGAAAATGGCAAAAACTGCACAAAAATCTGAGAGGAAGTTCAAAATGGCTGACTTCCTGTTGTGTTTAGGGCTACGCTCCAAGAGACTTTTTTGTAGGTATTGGGCCATTACAGGTATGTACCGAATTTCGTACACGTACGTGAAACGTAACGCGAGGCGCACTCCGTTGAACCTTTATAGGTGGCGCTATCGAGCCATTTTGCCCCGCCCAATTTTGAAACGCATATCAGATGTAAATTTTCGCCAGTTCTGACGCGTGTGCAAATTTTCGTGAGTTTTCGTGCATGTTTAGGCCCTCAAAAATGCGATTCATTGCGGAGAAGAAGAAGAATAATAATAATAAACAGAGCAATTCCAAGAGGGTCCTCACACCATCGGTGCTCGGGCCCTAATTAGCTTGACAGATTTTGACAACTAGTTCAACATTTTTGTATGTAATGACTGAAGCAATGAAATGAGGACTATTCATTTAATATGGAATGACTATTTAGCATTCACAAGTATTGTTAATTTTGACTAATATGACATAAGCAAATTATGTTATAAAACAGCAGAGAGTTGTATGCAAGCAATTGATGTATGTCCAAAAGCATTTGCAATGTGTTGGAAGGAATGAGAAACTGCTACTATGATGTGCACAAATGACTAAATGTTGTGGAGGTTGAACTGTAACTGTTGTGCAAATGTAAATAGTGATGTGAAAACTGCACCAAAGCGACTGAGAAAAACTATAATATTATCCATACCATACAGTGTTATTTGCAAGACTGGTGTTGAAGGAGCTCAAACCCACCTTCTTCTTCCCTATCTTCATGTTTCACACATTTCCTCTTTTCAGTCTGCATTATCAATAAGAGCTTTTTCCTGGAGTTTAGTGACACATAAAAGGCAATAAGAAGGGCTTAAGCAAGAGTAACTCTCCTCACATGTTCATTCAAATGCAGGACAGGGTTCTTAGGGTACTGCATATGCAGGAACAGGACTTGACTATATGCACTGGCTGTTTTGGTAATATTTGGTAAAAGCTCATGGTAAAACTGTTGCTTAATTGCTCTGAGCCCTAGTTGTAGCATGAACCTGAGGTGAATCTGTTCCTCTTTGTTGGTAAACTGTCAGAAAAACATGTGTAATGATGGTTAAAATTGAGTGTCACTGGGGCAATAACCTGAAAAGATATATTTTTGGACATCATCTAGGCTACTCCTAAAAGGTGCATATTAGTCTCTTAACATACTATTATGGACCCTTTAAATGCTAATATGCTACCTTGATGGGTAGTTAAGTTAAATTTTTTGCACATTATTTTTTTCTGATGGTTGATGGCTGAATGTTATATATAAATTTCTATGCAAATTGATTCTTTTTTTCTTGAAATAACTTTTTTAACAATTGATTAAAGGTGCATTCAGTAGTTCTTCAGGTAGCATTAGCATCACTGTTCTTTATGTACTTTTGTACTTTAGTCCCACAATGCTGTTTAGACACTACACTGCCATCTATCGACGTGGATCAGCATGATCATCTGACTTTTATGTAAATTAGATACCAATACTAGTGATTTTTAGAGAGCATTAAACAAGGGATGGGCGATATATTATCGTTTGTGACATACCTGTAAGAATTCTCCTCACAATAAGAATTTGTTTATCGCTGAACAAAGAACTACCTCTACATTCTGGAACTGGTTCACACAGATCTATTTTCACTCGCCAAACACTGACTGAGCGCTTGAGAGTTTCACTCTCCGTCAAGCGGTCCGTAAAGCGCACTATTTCATATCTTCCTAATGAATGCACAGTGTATTTAACACAGAGTAAACAAACACTAGTGTGGGGCCCAACTCGCCATCGCTTTGCTGAGAGCGCTCAGTGTTACTCAATACTCACACACTAAAAAGAGAGAGCGAGAGACTCTGACATACCACGCAGAATTCACATGCTACATGTAAACGATATTATTTGTTGTATTTTCTTGGAAAAAATAATGGAGTTCATTTGGAATTACTGTTTTATGTAATTGCTATATTATAGGAGCCTATTTGATGATGGGTACGTTTTACTTAGATCAATGTTTGTGTTTCTGAGGCTCTCAAGACTGTATGCAGCTATCAGTTGTAGCCAAAAACAGTGATGAACAGTACTATATTTATATCGTCACTGATATCGTTATTGCAATAAATTCCAGAAAATATTGTGATATAGTTTTAAGTCCATATCTCCCATATTTCTCCGTCATTAAATATTTTCGCTTTGTGTATGCGCTAGCGCTACTGTACCAATGTTTATGCTTGTTATTTTTTTTTGTCTTTGTTGGTCTTTCTGTCTTCTGTCTTCAGACTTTTTCTGCTTCTTTGGGCATACAGCCACTGATCCTCCAATTGTTTCTGCTGGTAAAACACTATAATAAGTAAATTCTATTGTTTAATGTTATTGTTTAATGCTTTTCGCATCACAAAACAACACTATGCTACCAGTGTATCAACAGAGAGTGCAGCCAATGAGCAGGAAGATTCTTTCCGACGTTTGTAATCACTTAATTTCAACGTGGCGAAATATATTTTGAGAGGGATGACCTGCACCATACATAATTGAAACACTTTTTATAGAATAGAGAAAAACATTCTCTTCACAAAATCACACCATTTTTTGATAATTGTTTATCTTTTTTAATATTTTGTTTATTTCTGAAAGTGAAATTCAGTGACCGCCACACAACTGACACTTTGATGCTTCAAAAAGTTTATAAAGAGATCGTAAAAATAATCCATATGAATTGAGCGGTTTAGTCCAAATTTTCTGAAGAGACACGATCGCTTTAAATATGATGAACAGACTGAATTTAGACTGAATTTTATTCACATATGAACATTCATCAATTCACACATCTGTTATGATAAACTGAAGATCAAGCATGTTCACTTGACATGCGATAACCAATGAGGTTAATTCTCGTGTTACGCAGCACATTTGAGCTTTAGCAAGAATCAATGAGGTTTGTTTTCGCACGCCAAGCAGGTTCGGTTGAGCTTTATGTTCACTGATCAATATGTGAATTAAAGCCTAAATTCAATCTGTTCATTATATGAAGTGATCTTGATATTCGTTTTTTTAACTCATTTGTTGATTTAAATTCTTCATGTGCTATTGATTCAATGATAACTTAATCATTTGTATGTTTAACACCTTCCTTTCCTGTCTTTTCTTTCTTTTCCTCAGCTGGGAACAATGAAGAGGAGGGTCTGGCAGCAGTGAAGAAGATTCAGGAGTTGAATCAGGGAAAAGGTAAAATTCTTGCTAAATTAAATGTTTTTGGAGGGCCTGGGATTTTTAGCGTGTCTGCTGTGTAAGGCTCTGTGTATTCTCGAGCAACATCATGTCGACACCCTCTTCCATCGGTGATCCTGACCTTTACGTTCTCCTTGAGGTGATGATTTACTCCACCACGACCTGATACCACTTAAATTGCAGCTAAACGGGATCATTTTTCTTGCCATGTTTGGACTGGTGTGTTTACTGGAAGAATGTGTGAAAGCAAGCAGAAGAAAACCCAGAGAGAAATGTTTGACGATTGTGTTCGCTGAAGAACCATAACCTCATTGTAATGCAGATGGGATATCGAGAGCTGCGGTTCGGATGAAGGCGCGCTCACTTCCCTGCGGTATCCACCCCTCCCCCGCGTGGATTTTCAACTGCTAGGCGAGAACAGGACCGTCGGTTTTCACTCAGAGTTTTCATCATTGGTCTATTGAAGTTGAGAAATAATGCACTGAAGGAAAGTTGTCCTTCTGCCCACATCTAGGGTCAGGGACAGTTTGTCTCAAACCTTTACTTTAAATACCAGTTTTGAAATTGGTATTTGGTTCAGAGACAAAACAAAAAGTAATACTGTGAAGATGTCAGATGTGCTAACAAGAAATGAGTCTTTCAAAACAAGCTAAGGCTTGGCTGGAGGTCTGTTTATTTGTGTGGCTTTATGCTCAGCATGATCTGTCACTGTTCTTCTCTAAGCTGGTCTAATAATGACACATGATCGCTCTTTATACGACTACAATCACCTAATGAGGGTTTGACATCACATCCAGTTAAACCGGAGTTGATTTAGGAAAAAAAGATAGACTGAACTGACAGAGATAAGACATGTAATTATAATGGGCTTAGAAGGCTGTATGGGAATTGGACAGTCTAAATGTTGCTGTTGGTGGGTTATTAAAAATAAATGCTGTGACAGAATGTTGCTGGTTTCAAAGAAGTTGGTGTGGTCAAAGAGGTCACACTTGAAAATGTTTACTTCAATGTTTGTCTCTATTTCCTATAATCATTTATTTTGCTCCTGAATCACAGTAAATATTGCACTAAAATTGCCAGGAATGTGTTGCTTCAACACAAGTATCATTATGACACAGGCTGATAACTGTAATTAAACGTGAATTAAATTTACCTTGGGGTGCACAATTAATTGAAAACTTAATCAAGATTACGATTATTGTTACCGCAATTAACGAATCATGAAAAGTGTTGAATCTTTGTCACTATTAACGACAACAGGCCCTGTGTGTTTCACTTCTGTAACTGGAGATGTGTAAACCTGCAGCATTAGCTTCAAGTATTGTTGTATTGCTTGCTTATGCATTATTTATTAAAATTTAGAATAATAGTTTTGTATTTCATGCTGCTAAGTGGGCCAGTGTGAAGTTATAGGCACTGTGTAAAATGGCAATAAACTGGTTTACGAACACAGTTCTTGGCTTGTTTTGATTGTGTAGCATGTATTATGAATATGACATGCAGTCGCCTTACACAAAAGTATTTTAATATAAATTATATTCATAAGGTAATCACCATTAAGATATCCAAGAACATATTAAAGAGCCATTTTTGAACCCTCTTTGGACCATTGTTGCATTGACACTTTTTGGACCATTGTTGTTGCAAATTTTGCTCACCATAGTACGGTTTTCTAACTGGCCAACATGAGATTTTGTTCAAATTGTGAGGATGACTTGTGATGGTTGTGGAAGAATTAGTTAGAGTGGGTTAAATATTATAAATATGCCTAATGTTTTGCATAACTAAACGTGACATGCTGCTGTTCAAAAGTAGTTAAAAAAAAAGAATTAATACTTTTATTCAGCAAAGATTCATTAAATTGGTCAAAAGATACATTTAAGACATTTACATTGTTACAAAACATCTCCGTTTTAAATAAATGCTCTTTTAAACTGTTTTATCCTGAATTTTTTTTAATTACGATTTCCACAAAAATATTTAGCAGCACAACTCTTTTCAACTTTGATGATAATAAGAAATGTCTCTTGAGTAGCAAATCAACATTAGAATGATTTCTGAAGAATTATGTGACCCTTACGACTGGAGTAATGATGCTGAAAATTCAGCTTTGCCATCACAGGAATAAATAAAGAAAAAAAAAAGGAAAAATATTAAAATTTAAGTTAAAAGTTATTTTAAATTGTAATAAAATTTGACAATATTATTATTTTTACTGTGTTTTTAATTGAATAAATCTAGCCTTGGTGAGCATAAGAGGTCAACCCCAAACTTTTGAACTAGTATAGCAGTCAAAGTGTTGGCAGGGCAAGCTAAAATTTCAAGTATTTGGCCAACCGGGGCACTAGGAAAAAAAAATGTCTGTGTAGCCCTTAAAGTATTGAATTTAGATAGCTTTAGTTGAATGTACCCAAGCTCAATTGAACTGAACCACCCAAAATGGCACAGGCCAAGCTCATCACGGGGTCACACTGACCCTTTACTCTGCAGCTCCAAGATAATGTCCATCTTAGACAGATAGTGCTGAGTGACTGATTCAGGGCAAAGCGCTGCTGGCAGGCACACTCGTCCCACGCTGATCTGCTCTCCTCTCTCTTGCCCTGACAACACAAGGCAGACATACAGAGCTGAGCCGTGGCAGGCGGCAATACACCCTGTCAACACGTTATGGATTCAGTCACTCTGGATGGGCGGACAGTTATGTTCCCAAGGCTGTTTTCTACCCCTCCTCGGCTTGTCTCTTTCTCCGCACAGCTGCTGCAGCGCTGGATCTTTGGTGTGATTTCTGATTGACAAGGCCTTTGTAGCTCATCACAACGGTTTTCAGAAAGTGTCTGTGTCAGATGTTAGATGTGGTCATGGAGCCTGCCATAATGACATGCACTTTCAGAGTTTACTGTAGTTGTTTGACCAAGATTTGCTGATATGTGACATACATATTGTATGGCCATCGAATGTCTGTTTAAATGTCTCTTCCTCTGCTTTGCACAGATGGACTTCATCTCATTCTACATACTGTCTGTCTTAAAGGTACACTGTGTAGTTTTTTAAAGTATTTTATTAGCTAAAATCAATGTCTTTATTCATAAATATGTCCTCATTGGTGTAAAATTACCTCTGCCAATGATGACTTATCCTCGTAAGCGAAGAATTTCGTATCTTTTTTTACATTGGACGGGTAAGTCCAAGGAGGCTTCCATGTCGTTCCGCCATTTTGAAAAACTATAATAGCAGAGAGGGACAAAAAGCACTAGCCTACCTCAACGCGTTTTTGTTCAAAGCCAGCGCCACGTGACTGAAACCAACTGAAACAGACAAGGAGTGACAAAAGGTGCTTGTCACTGTCCCGGCAAATTTGAAAGGCTGCACTGCACGGTACTTCATAATGCAGGGTCATACTTATGCTGAGCCACAGGAGGAGTCCTCGTCGGCAAAAAAGCTCATTTAAAAGGAAACGTGACTGGCGAATTAAAAAAACGAGGGTAAATACTGTATGGGGATAGCTTTTCCCAGACATGTTGTCATAGATTTATGGTACATAACGGCTACCGTAGTTTCAACATGCATTTGAAAAAGCGACACTTAGTTTGAATGCAAAATACAATTTCACTGCTAGATGGGAGAAATTCCTACACAGTGTACCTTTAAAAAGTATGCAAGATCATGATTACACTGAAAAGAAAAAAGATATGGTTACGTCCTTGTTCTCTTTTGGCTTTTCCGATTGTAGAAATGTGGAATTAAGGAATATGTTTCTTCTTATGAAATGCAGTGTTCTTCGCCAGACATAAGCCCAAAGTTCTACTTTTGATTAATCTCTATATAAAAACTTGATCCAGAATTGAGGATCATGCAAGTTCTTCTAAGCAAACATGAGGAAAGCTTTGGTGTTCTTCTTGGTGTTTCCACCTTGCTACTCTGCCTTGGATACTAGTTTTGCCCAGTATCTTTCTGATGTTAGTTATGCTGAGCAATTTTTGGATGTTGCTCTGGTGTTTTTTGTTGCCAACTCCAAACATTCTCCATTTGGATGACATTTCTTTGATTGTGGTTCATTGATCTGAACCACTAGTGGGAGGAATTTTGATTAGAGTCTTTTAAAAGGTGTTTTTTTTTTTCACCAAAATGTTTCTTTTAAACTCACTAATTTGATTCTAGTCGCCTGATTCCAATATACTTTTTAATATTTGAGAATTAGGGCAGTTAACTGATAATTTAGTATTGATAACATTAATTAATCAGCACTAATAAAACATTTTACAACTGAACAAAGTACAGTTTGATTGTAATATACACAGTTGAAAAGTTTGGGGTCAATAAGCACTTGCTCATTACTTCAGTTTTATACTTTTTGCTAGAAAATTACCATTAGTACCAGCGATTTAGTATCTAGTACTTCGATAAATAGAATGTTTAAAATAACAGCATTTATTTAAAATGTTTAATTTTTGTAACATTACACTTGTATTTACTTTTAAGTTTTGATCAATTCAATGCATCCTTGCTTAATAAAAGCATTAATTTCTTTAACAAAACAAATCTTACTGACCTCAGACTTTTTGAATGATAGTTTATGTAAACTTATGACAAAAACTGTTTGAACCCAAAAGTAATGATTTACTACACAAAAAGGGGTCTGTGGTATCAAGATTTTATCAAGGTTTATCTATCTTAGTGCTGGTATGCTGTCTCACTACATTCTCAAACTGAACTGTTTACAATAAACTTCCTATAAACCTATATGTTATTTTCAGTAGGACATGGTGAGAGTTTATTGTGGTACCTGTTGAAAGCCAGCTTACAGCTGATGTGAAGAGCAGACGTCTGCACAGCCAGAACCTGCACAGAACCTTCTGGATCCTCACCAGTGGAATCAATGTTTAGTAAAATGTCTACTTGAGGGCTCATTGTAGGTGTGATGGCACCCTACCGCCTGATGTAATTAGACAGACGCCCCAGCATATGGCCAGAACACACACTGTGTGTCAAAGGTTCACAAACGTTTAAAAAAGATATATTATAGAGACACCGGCGCATATGCACCAAACAGAGGGTTAATACATCTGTGAGGTGTCAAATACAGAGCTTTTGATAGTGTTTATGCATATAACTGTGTGTTATATCATCTGTTTTGCATGTTTGTAATATAACAGTAATACATTTTTATCTTCTGCGTCTTCATTATAATAGAACTGTGAAACTGCAATTATGACGTCAATGAAAAAAAAAACAGCCCATTCCCTCCTTTATCTCCATCCTTTATTGATTTGCTCTGTCTCTTCCTGTCTTGATATGGAGAGATAAATCTTATCATCCCTTCTAAGATGTACTGCCCAATCTGCATCTTCCATCTACATTTTCAGAGACCTGTTGGAGTCAGACTCGACTGACAAAAACCCGCATCTCAGCCAGGGCTGTCACTTACCCAGGAGTTATTCTCTATCAGTCGTCCTCTCTCAGGAGCCTGTGTCTTGATTTACTGGCAGCATTTGAAAATGGAGAGGGGGGAAATGTCTTTGTTGGTACTTGAAAATGGAGGTATGCCAATCACAATGGCCTCCAGCTGGCACTGTACCTCTGGTGCCAAGATTACCTCATTACCACACTCTTTGGCACATCCAAACTGAAAATGGTAAGAGAAAGAGCAAATAAGTATGAGAAGGGTGTATTCCGTGGTGGGTCGTATCCCCAGACTAACTCAGCTCTTAGCACACCTGTTGGTCAGGTGCCATCAGGAAACATCACTCAGGAGTTCTGCATGGGCTCTTGTGCTCATTACTGCTGCTTGGATTCTTAATCAGAACAGAACATCTGCAGGCATTCCTGTCCAGCAGCTCTTCAAAAGGCAAGCCAGCGATCAATCATGCCAGGACAGCTCACGACTAAAGGGCTTTGAGAAAGTCTGGAATGAAAAGCATAGAGTGGAAATACACAGACAGAACTTGCCACCGTAGAGTTTCTAAAGGTTTTGATTTTTGGAGAACGCCAGGATTATTGGTTCTGGTCTCTCTTCAGGTTCAGGCACAATCAAAAATAGGGTGATTTATTTACATTTAGTCCTCTTTTCAAGAACCGAACTAAGACCTCTTTAAATGGACATGGACCTAAAAAGTGTTTCTTCAATATTGAATTGAATATTTGACCATAGGGCTGTTAAATTAGTGATGGTATTGATAAGATTAATTAAAAATGTTTTACATGTTTTAGCATGCAACTGAACAAAGTACATTTTTATGTTAAAATACACTACAGTTCAAGAGTTTGGTGTTTTAATAAAAAATGATTACTTTTATTCATACCTGTCAAGTTTTGGATTTGAAAATAAGGGAAATTTTCCGGCGCCCACCGAGAGCAGTCGCCCACCCCCCCCCCCCCCCCCAAATGAAAGCTTAAATGAAAACACAAAAGGGTATATATGAAGAGCATTTATTTAAAGGCTTATTTGCATATTTTATGTTAATTTAACATTGCTTGTCTTTACATTTACATTTTATTTCCATTCCACACATTCATTTCATATTGCTTTTCTTTTACAGTTTTTCTTTTCATTTCACATAACTTTTCTTTAGCCTACTCTTTTAGTGAGTTATTGTAAAAATGTGTTGCAGACTTTTGGCAGGAGTGCCTTCCATCTCTGTCGTAGCATCCATCATCCGTCTCTGTTTTTTTTTCTTTTTTTTTTTCTCGGGTTGTCACTCATCATCTGACTTCACACACAAACCTCGCGACAACTGCCAGCTACAGTACTCCAGGTGGCAGTTATCGCGAGGCTAGTAGTGACAGAGCTCATATTGGGAATTTTTTTTTTTTTACTCCGCCCGGGCATTATTATTTTTTAATAATAACGCAGGTTAAAATACGGGAGATTTACGGGAAAATACTAATATGGGAGGACGGCGGGAAAGAAGGGTAAAATACGTGACTTTCCCGGCCAAAACGGGATACTTGACAGGTATGCTTTTATTCAATACATTTATGATGTTCTATTTGAAATAAATGCTGTTCCTTTGAAATTTCTGTTTATGAAAGAATCCTGAAAAATATGTATCACCGTTTTAACAGAAGTATTAAGCAGCAAAACTGTTTTCAAAATTGATAATAATTAGAAATGTTTCTGGAGAACCAAATTTCTGGAGAGCGTATTTGAATGATTTCTGAAGGAACGTGTGACACTGAAGACTGAAATATTGTCTACTGAAAATGTAGCTTTGCCATCACTGGAGCTGTTTGGGTAGCTTGCTTTTTTCTGCTTTTAATCAATTAATTTTAACTTAGTATAGCATGATAACGCACATTCAAACTACATTTTTGACTGCAGAGGCAACAAGTTTAATTTGGGAGCAAGGATATGATGGCATCAACTTTAGGAGATTTTGGATGGATTCTAGGAACTGCAGCCGCCTTCTTTATACTGGATCTAGATGGTTTCCTTTGTAACCTTTTAAGCAATTTTAAGAAGATTTTAAGAATCTTTTTCATATATATATTAAAATTATATCACTATATATACAGTATATATATATATATTGTGATATAATTTTTAAACACATTTCCAATGTTTCAATAGTGCATTACAGCATTGGCTATGTTTACACGTAACCAAATAATCCATTAGTAATCGGAAACACCTTAATCGATCGGATTGAACTCGATCGGATGAAATTTCGAATGAATTGAAAGGGGTGGTTTATTCCTTTTCTTATCCGATTGAGAGAACATGTAAACAGTTGATCGGATTGAAAACCAAAACTGAAAGGACTGCGCATGTGCAAAGATGTAGAAATAGTGTAATGACGTATGATGCGTGAATGAGCTGTTCTTCCTGTTGAATAAAGTGTCCTATAAATGGGTGTCCTGTCATTCTAAAATTCTACTTTCAGTCAGCGCCTGTTAAGTAGAGCAGGACAACGTCCCACCAATCCTTGTTCTTTCGGATTCTCGTGTATGACGGGGAGGGGCATTTTTACTGCGTAATAAATATAAGCAGCACGGCACAACGGTTCATATGTTCATTGTTTCCAAATTATGACCAGAAATGGATACATATTAAGTCTGCTGTGGTGTTTAAAACAGATAAAGAATCAATGTAGGAGAATAGTTATTATGTGAGAACAGCGGGAAACTCTGTATATTCGTGCAGTGTGCGCATGTCAAAAAATCTATTCTGATTTGAAGCTTGGTCACAAAAAATCTTAAGATGTCTTTCGAAAGAGTAGGGGTGTAACCCCGGCATCCTGGACAAATTTACCCAGTGCCCTCTGTCCATCATGGCCTCCTAATCATCCCCATATACTCATTGGCTTCATAACTCTTTCTCCTCTCCACCAGTAAGCTGGTGTGTGGTGGGCGTTCTGGCGCAATATGGCTGCCGTGCCGTCACATCATCCCACATACGTCACATACATTGAAACAAGTAGTGTCTGGATCAGCAAGAAAGGCCAGTCATCTTGATTCAATTTTTACCAACTTTGGTCCCACGTATGTGTCACCTGAGCATTTTCCCCCTGTTGGCTCCTCTGACCATCAGACTATCATGTTGAATGCTGGTAAATGGCCCTCCAATCCTATTCAACACATCTTCTGCAGAAAACACCCCCCTGAGACAAATAGGCAGTTGGGCCTTCTCACAAAATTTTTCACACATTCATTAGGCTACTGACCCTGAGGCAAAGGTTAGTGCCTTTACTTCCACTGGGTCTATCTTGGAAAAAACTGTTCCATTAAAGAAAGTTTCTATTACGAATAATGACAAGCCTAGGATGACCATGCAAAGTAAAGATCTGATAAAAGAGAGGCATCATGCATTTTGCTCTGGTAATAAAACTTGCCGAAACAGTTCTTTAAGTCTGTGAAGGCATTAATGGGGATGGAAGGAGATTAGAGAGATGTTGGGTCTCAGGATTATAACATCTTGCAACATGAGAGTGATACCTTTGCTAAGCATTTTGCTTCCGTGTGGGATCAAGTGATCCACACTTCTCCCTCTGAAGATGATGTTATTCACAAGCTGTCAAAGTGGTAGAATACCTCCCCTGAGTATTGGGCAAATTAAAGCTAGACTTCGCAGAATGAATGCAGCGAAGGCTGCTGGTCCTGACTGTATTCTTCCTTGGGTCATTTCATGAAGAACTGGCACCTGTGTCATGTGATATAACACATCCATTCAACATATATATATTTTTTTCCAAAACATTGGAAGGAGGCTATGGTCAAAGCTGTTCCTAAAAAAACAAAGCCCAGTTTTCCAGAGGATGACTGCCAGATTTTATTAATCAGTTGTGTTGAAAAAAGTATATGAAGGAATACTCAGAGATGGCATTCTGGACAATAGTCACATATTTCACCATCGCAACATGGCTTCATGGCGAACAGATCAACTGACACTACCCTAAATCAGATTCTACAATACTGGCAAGAAGCATTTAATAACAACCCCAAAATGGACATCCATGCGTTTTTTGTTCATTTTACTCGAGCCTTTCACACAATTGAGCTGTGTCAATTGCTTCATGGTCTGGCTGACATGCATGTCAAACGCCCCGTTGGCTCATTATGAGGAGTTATCTGAGTAACAGAGCAAAGGGTGAAACAGAGGTCCTATGTGTCTAAATCATATCCAATCCAACCCAGTTAGCCTGACAGCACTACTGTGGTTGCAGGCTGTCCAGAATGTGGCCGCAAGACTGTTGACAAGTTCTCGCAAATATGAGCATATTACACCAATTTTATCTTCACTTAAGTGGTTGCCGGTGCGTTTCAGAATCGAATATGAACTTTTATTATTTGTTTTTAAATCATTAAATGGCTTGGCGCCACCATACCTTGCTGGCCTACTAAATCGGCACACATCTGCTAGATCTCTTAGGTCCTCTGATCAATTGCTCTTGACTATTCCCAGATCCAGACTGCAACTGAGGGGTGATCGGGCTTTTTCTGTCGCTGCACTTAAACTGTGGAACATATTACCATTGCATATCAGAATGGCTCCAACAATATCCATTTTTAAAACTTGGTTAAAATCTCATTTGCTATCCCGGGCTTTTAATCTCGATGAGGTGCTGAGGCATGTTTTACTTAATATGTATGTTATTGTTGTGCTATTTTTCTTTGTATGATTAGTATTTTATTTAAGTTCTTTGGACAGCACTTGTTGTTTTAAATTGGGCTTTATAAAGAAAGAACGAAAGAAAGAAAGAGAAGAGAGGGTTCAAAATCATTGCCGACTTCTTCTCTCCCCTTATTGAGTGTGTGGCACGATGATCATGAGGCCACCATACATACCCTTACAAACATACTCAAGGACAGTTCCTTGCAGTTTCTTGCCTGTGGCTCCCATATCTACTTATTCAATTTGTTGAAACAGGAAATATGTTGTGCCAAGGAGTAAAACAAATTTAACTTTCTTTTATTCCACGTGCTCTTAAATTGTTTTATAAATTACATATGATATATTGATGCATTGTGTGATGTCTTGACACTTTTTAGGTTGTGCTTCTAGGAAATGTAACTCTCCTTTTTTGGTGCTGCAATATCCTGTCTTGTCAAACTTCAAATAAAACTAACTAACTGTTTGCATACATACAAAATATTCTCGGGCCACCTCTTGAAATGGCCTCAATTTGGTTCACCTTAAAGAGGTTTGCTTTAGTGCAGTGGTTCTCAAACTTTTTCGGTCGTTCCCCACTTTGGACAAGGGGGAATTATCAAGCCCCACCTGCCCCCATCGCCCCAACACAATGCTAATGAAATACGCTACAAGCTTAAAATGTTCCAATTTATTGAAGTAACAAGTAGTATCAGTATAGTAACTAGTTGTATCTAAATACAAACTAACTCTACATCAAATAACAGCAAGTTCAAAAATAAAGAAAATAAAAGTGCAGCTGTGTCATAACTTGCATGAAATTAAAAAAGAGAAAATAAAAGTGCAGCTGTGTCAATTTGTATCAAGTTCAAAAATAGAAAAGAAATAAAAGTGCCACTTTGCAATCTGTTAAAAAAAGAAAAGAAGAGAAATCCATTTGGCAAGACAGGTCTATTTATCCCTGCATTTGTGGCTGCAATTTTTGCATTGCAATTTCTCAAAGCAGGGTTGCAGGCTTGATACTGCCACTCTCAAATCATGCTCAATGTTCAGAGAAATTTCATGTCTTGTCGTCAGTCACAACATAATGACGTCACATATTTTCCAACCCAGCCCTCAGCCCCCATTAGCCTACGCATGAAAAAGCTTCCAGCGCGCCTGGCTACCCATCGGCTCGAAACATATATATATATGTATATATATATATATATATATATATATATATATATATATATATATATATATATATATATAGGTACACATATCTATGGGTGCGAAAGTTTGTTCGTTACAATTAATATGCCGACGTCACGTCAATCATTATTTTGGGGGTGGGGAGGGGAATTCCTGTTACTTGGTGTCGCCCCCGGGGTTGATCGGTCTAATAAGCGGCAACACACAGCTATAAGGACGGTTTGCTCTCACACGCGCTGCATTTATAGTCACACATACACACAGGCGCACGCAGTCTTGCTCCAGATTCCGGGAGATTGGATCTCATTTGCGGGCGTCAAGGAACCGCTAGCAATATGCGGGAGACTCCCGGAACTTCCGGGACAGTTGGGATGTATGGATAAAGATTTCCTCCCGTTTGGCGCGCCCCACCTGTCACGTCTCTATTCCCCACCAGTGGGGCGCGCCCCACACTTTGAGAACCGCTGCTTTAGTGGATTGGAACTAACCAAGTGTGAAAACACCCTTTAGTTCAGGGGGCCCAATCCTGTTCCTGGAGATCTACGTACCAGCAAAATTTAGCTCTAACCCTGATAAAACACACATGAATCAGCTAATTAAGATCTTTAGGAGCACTTTATGATTACAGACAGGTGTGTTAAGCAGAGCTGGAGTTGAACTTTGCAGGAAGGTAGATCTCCAGGAACAGGAATTGGGCACCCCTGCTTTAGATTGTCTGTATTGACAATATTGTTGTGGAAAAGGCCTGAAGCCTGAAACACAGCAAATTTTGTGAGGGAGACTATGTAGAGCTATCATACACGGAACTGCTATGCAAGCTTTAGTCATCCTATTCGCCTCAACCCATAAACTGCCTCTTATATATGCACAACACAGAGAGAGAAACCTAAGGGAGTACACAATACATCATTAGGGTTCTGCCCCATGAACATGTCCTGATATACCCCCCCACCTCCCCCTAAGACTCATTCGTACACACTCAGCTGTATCTCCCCCTGCTGCCCTTTTATTCCATGAGTCATGATACACAATGTCACCACAGAGAGACATCACTCTTACTGTTTATATCCCCTCTGTTTAATACTCTTTCGGCCCAGTGTCATAAATTCAAATCATTTAAATGTGTGTGAAGGGTGCAGCTAGGAAAGTCAATAGATATGTTTCCATCCAAAATTGCGATTTGCGAATTTAAGTTGCAAAGCATAAAACATTTGAAAAAAGCATTGTTTCCATCCAGTGAGTCAAAGAGAACAAAAAGTCACTTCCTGTTAAACTGGTGATAAATATCACTAAGAAAAGTAGGAGAAGCTACTGTATATAATCATTTTCATATATAATAAATTACTTGCGTCTCAGAGGACACAGACAAACGCAATAAATATGTTATCTTGCTTTTGGATGCAGCTGCTGCTGGAGTCGTGCAAGACAGTTCTGGAAGGTAATAATACTGAACCACTTTGGCTACGGTCAGACTGTCAGTCCAAATCCGATTATTTGTGTATTCAATTGGAATCTGATCTAAAATTATTGACGTCCACAATGTGTGTTCTGAAAACTGTTCAGATCCGATTTGTGTGTCCATGCTAATCTTTAATTTTCCGGAATATCTGAATTGGTTTCTATGGCAATGACTTTGCGATGGTAGGCATACATCAAAAACAACAACAACAACCGCAACATGGATGGGTTTGCAATACAGATGTGTTATTTACAGCATGACAATGTGTTGCCGCCACGCTGGACTAGTGCGGCTTATGAAGCAACAGCAGAAACATAGAGGCTGGTATGCACTGCTTTATTCCGTGCTGTTGTCTCAGACGGTTTCAAAACATATGTCTCCATTACATATACAAAACATATCGTCATTTTCTGCTCATCTGGCACTTTGCAACTACACACCTTTGTTTCAGCAGTGACTTTCTGTATGTTTCCTATAACAATGTCTGACGATTACGTTTTATGTGCGTGAGAAAGTCACATAAACCACTCGAAAACCGATCAGAGCTGTCAGACTGAAACGGATTTTCAGAAATGTATTATATCTCTGTATTATAATCTAAGCTCAGTCTTTTGTTAATAAAATCGAAAGAATTGAATATTGTATGAAATCATCAAAGAGATCTATTGCCACTTATGATCGGATTTAGGCCTAATGGGTGTGATTGATCTTAATGAGCTCGTTTGGAGCATGTTTTACATGACAGATGACGTTGTCAATGAACAAGTTCTGTGCCCGAGTATTGATTGAAACTTTCGGGCAGTGTTGTTGATCTGTATTGGTGAAAACTTAAAACAACTAAACAGAATTGTGAAATATTCAGTCTCATGTTATATGAGCAGAACTAAACTATGTTTTGGGGAAATATTAGATTCCTGACCACTTTTACAGCCTATAGGCCTCAGGTCTATTAGAGATGCGCTAAAGCACACTCAAAAAAATAAATTGTTGAATGAACGTGATTTAATCGTAGCACCCATTATGCATCTAATCAAATCAAGTAAACTTGAACTACTTTGAATATTTTATATGAACACAATATACATTTGTAGATTCAACATGATTGTAATATGTCAATGTAACTTCTTTAAAACTAATTGAATCAAAATGTTTGTATTGTGTTAGTCTAATCAAATTTATTCTTATCTACTCAATGTCAGTAAAGCACTTCAATTCAACAAGATTCTGCCTTGTTACATAAACTAGTTAATGTCTTGTTTTGGTAGTTGATTGAGCATTATTGAAGACACCTGATGTTAACAAGCAAAATCACTGAAGGCGAAAACCATAATTTTAAGTCACCGTTGTGGAGATCAGTGTGTGTTTTAGTTGGGCTCTTGACCCTTAAATCAATTTCAGATATTGTTTGGCTGGTGTTATAACAGCCGGATGAACAAATGTTCATGGTCATCTGATAGTGTTGGTTGTGTTTTAACGTAATCATTATTTCACAATCATTTGACCTGAATCACTGAACTAATATAGAGCCCAATTTAGGTTTACTTTATTAATTATAGCAGCACTGTCCATATACAGCATAATATTTTCATCTTTTACAATGAAATCTAAAGATTTTTTTTAAACATGTCTTATATAAAAAAATAACTATATTTTGATTCTGTTTAGGTTTTAGACACACATACATCAAGAATCAGCCAGTGAATCTCAACAATGGTGACAATTATAAAGCATGTTTCAGTGCATTCTGGGTGCCACCAATCAAAACTCATTCATGGCTCCCATCATGCATTGCTGCATGAATAAATAATGAGCTTGTGTTCAGAGGTGATCTGTTTGTCACCATGGCTGAGATTCATACGCTAATTAATGATGTCTGTGTTTGCCTATATAAAGAATTCATCTGTGTTTGCCTATATAAAGAATTTGCAAGGTTATCTTTTTATTGTCTTGATCATTTGGATTTCATTGAAGAGGTCAAAAATATTATGCTGAACAACGCCTGTGCTGTTATAATTAATAAAGTAAACCTAAATTGGGCTCTATATTAGTTCAGTGATTCAAGTCAAATGATTGTAAAATAATGATTATGTTAAAACACAATCAACACTATCAGATGACCATGGCCATTTGTTCTTCTGGCTGTTATAACTCAGTAACAGCAGCCAAACAAAATGTAAAGTTAATGATTTAAGGGTCAAGAGCCCAACTAAAACACACACTGATCTCCACAACGGTGACTTAAAATTATGGTTTTCGCCTTCAGTGATTTTGCTTGTTAACATCAGGTGTCTTCAATAATGCTCAATCAACTACCAAAACAAGACATTGACTAGTTTATGTAACAAGGCAGAATCTTGTTGAATTGAAGTGCTTTATACTGACATTCAGTGGATAAGAATAAATTTGATTAGACTAACACAATACAAACATTTTGATTCAATTAGTTGTAAAGAAGTTACATTGACATATTACAATCATGTTGAATCTACAAATGTATATTGTGTTCATATAAAATATTCAAAGTAGCTCAAGTTTACTTGATTTGATTAGATGCATAATGGGTGCTACGATTAAATCACGTTCATTCAACAATTTATTTGATTAAATCACGTTCATTCAACAATTTATTTGATTAAATCACGTTCATTCAACAATAAATTTTTTTGAGTGCACTGCCAGGTATGGTGCGTAATGGAGATTCCAAAGCGCTCTTCTTTGGTCAGAACCACGAAGAGCGATCTATGTATATGCACCGAAACGTTTTACAATGCAACAAAATATTTAAAGAGCATCAAGCTATTGAAATCTCTATTATGTAAGCACAGATAAAATAAACAGTATATTAGTCAGTCATTTTTATTAGGTTAAACAGTGATTTGATAACGTTTTTAATTTAAGGCCCACCCTCAATTGGTCTGGCCCATCCAAAACTGGAATCTTGGCGCCATGCCTGACTCTCATTAGACTATTAGTAGACTGTCAGTAGACGGTTTAGTTATGGTTAGGTGTTATGGTTTGGGTTAGTAGAACAAGTTACCTTTTAGTTACCTAGTTACTTCTAATCAGTGGAAGATCTGTTGGGGGACCATCAAAATAAAGTGATTTTTATTTTATTTTTAACTAGATATAGTCTGGTATACAGTCTACTAATATTCTAATGACAGTTAGTTGGCATGTAGTTGCAAAGTTACTTATAGTTAGTAGAATGTCTAAAGTGGACTATCGAAATAAAGTGTTACCATGAAGTTTAAAGAAATGATATGCACGGATAAATAATTTATAATAAACACTGCAGTATTCCATAAAAATAAGAATTGGCCAGTTAGATAAAGTCAAAGTCGCGATGTAACAGAAGTAGCAACAGATCTTTTCTTCCATATTTTTACATACATCCAAGTGAAACATGTAGACAGGGTCTTGTTTCAATCCTCTAGTTGTTGATGGGATGGAGGCAGATCTCAATGCGAGCTTGCAGTCAATCGTAAAAAGAAGCGGGTTTATGCGGATGAAATGATTGGAGAAATCATTTGTTTCACAGGAATGGTGATATTTTGATAGCAAATTACAAGGACAATTTTTTTTTTAAAGAATTTAATGTATGCATGAATGAAGTGTTCACAATAAGATCAATAACATGCATTTAGAAAATGGATAGGTTAAATTTTCATTCCAATGCAACTATAAATTCACCCAAAAATGAGCATTTTAACCAAGACTAGTCTACTATAGGTTGTCCTTTTTGCTATTGATAAGTTGTCGGAGAACACTCTTTTATTTGTGGAGGAATGAGTGGTTTTTGTAATCAAGGGTTGCTAGTCAGAATGGCATTTCACACTCTAAACTGGGGTAGTGTCGGGCGATTAATGTAATGTAGTGGGTAATTGCTGTAATTGTGTAACTATAATTAGTTTAATTATGCGGTTGAGTACTCAGCACTGGAAAGGTGCACTCTGTGCCAAAGAGCTGAAAGGAAGAAATACTCACATTTTATCACTGGTATAAGAGCTTCACTTCTAAGTCACCAATGAAATAGTATATAATTGTAAATCTTAATGGGAAGGCCAGACAGACAATATTTTTCTGTTTGTATGATAAATAGATCTGATGCAGCAAGGGCCTATTATCTCCCGTTTCCATCTGCGGTTTCTATACTGCCATCAGAATCTCTGTTCATTGCACCTGGTTTTCTCATCCCTCCTGCCATCCCGTTTACTCCCTTCCCTTCATTATTTTTCTGGGCTGATCTCATGGATTGATAGTGTTTTGGTTCAAGTGCACTGTAAGGGGACCAAAGGCCATTCCATCCTTACAACCAATTTCGGTCAGCCAGAGATGGGCTATAAACCTTAAAAGGTGTGGTGCTGTTTATCACAGTAATTCTCAGAAATGAAGAGGCCTTGAGGATTAGAGAGGTTTTCATGAGGCAGGGTTAGATTTACAAAACTTTTTTTGTTAGAGTAATACCACCTAGCTATGTTCTGGGTTATATTATATCACATGAATAATTTTTGTTTGCCATAACTGAATGTGCAGAGATGCGGACTGACAGACATATTAGAAACTGCTTTTTTAATTAATTTTGGTCATTTTTGTTTTTAACATCTTTGTTTTTTGTAGTTAATTTAGGCCCCTGTAAAATCCATTTCATCTTTTTTCTCCCCAATTTTTTTTCACTTTAGTTTTTCTGGAACCCATGTTTTTATTTATTTATTTTTTTTAGGTCTAACATTAATTCAGGTACAGAAATTGAATAATCAAACGTAAAATAACATTGCATAATCTTCAGTGTATTAATTAAATGTAGATTTGTCCTTGTTAAAGCTATACAAGTTATTCAGTCAAGATCATTTAGTGATTTTTTTTCTTCTTTGATTAACTTTAATGACACAGATGGCAGCAGGTTGGCTACATTAGGCATCTTGTCACTTTAAGACGGGATGCAAGATATTGCATCCAATATATTGACACACATTGGCTCCGCCACTGGATGAAAGACATGTCTGTTGAGCACATGAATGCAGTGATCTCGTCAATTCAACTTTATATCTGCTCTCTCACAAATGCTTTCATCATAACTAACCGTTTGAACACGATGTAAATAAGATTCATTGTACAGTACAGACAGCGTCATTGATTATAACAGGAGTTTTGGTGACTCGGCTGTGTGATTGACAGCTCCAGCGATTATAAAGGGAGCATTCTTTGATCGCTTTCTGTATATAATTTAATCCCAATTTTGTGGCATTACTGTTGGGTCCATATCATACAGTCAAAGTATGTTTGTAAAGCCTGCTCCAAAATTGCGACTGATTTACCAAAGAATCCACGGTGAAATGTATCGAACAAACAAATAAACCTCTACTTGGACATTTGCATATTTGAAAATAAAAAAACACTTTTCTAGCATTAGGATCCTTTGGAAAGTAATGTTATTTTTAGTCCAGTGATCCTGTATCTCTCTTCTCTCCTTCTCACTTACATGCCAGTGGGCAGAGCCAAAGAGGCGATGATGCCTCAATCTGATTCTGAAGAGGTGGTCTTTTGGCGCACTGTGACATAATAATGTGACAATCAGAAACAAGTTGTTTTCTGAGCTTGGTTTCATTAAAAGCTGTTTGGACTTACAAGGACATTTTGAGTTTTAAAACTTACAGGGTGTTTTAATAGTTCAATAATCACTTATATGTTTCTCAATTCATGGCTCCTTTAAAGTTAAATTCTCTTTTTTCATTATTGATTGGTAAAAACATTGTCCATATTGTTTTTATTAGATAGTAATGTATTAATAATCTCAGTGTTAGAATGACTTCATCAGAAAAGCAAAGGCAGTGTGCATGGTCTAATATAGTGCTGCAGTGTGTGAGTGATGGCAAAATATGAAACATTTAGTCCTTTAATTTGAAATTTATTTGAATTTAGGTTCATACAACAAGACCAAAACAGTCTCATACAAACTAATTATTTTTGTTTGAAAGTATTTAATTGTTGATTTAATTTAGACCATTTAGCTAGTCCAAAAGTTGATTAAATTTAGTGGAATTTCAGCTGGAATTGAATTTAATGGTTTTACAAAAGAATGGGATGATAAAAACTCAAATGTAATAAGGATCTAATTGGAGTTAACATCATTATAAGATTATCACCATTCCTTTGGGTTTTTTTTTATTAATTTTTTATATAAATATTTTTGCACACCCTCTATTTTTGACGACCATGGGCCACCTTTAACTCTGGTTGACTCTCTTTTGATAGGAAAGTAAAGGTGAACGCTTTGTCAGTTAACCTTGCCTCACCTCACTATAATTCAGGGAGGGGGAAAAATGAACAAAATACCAGGATTTGCATAACATGACAACGAAAGCTGATTGAAGCAGTGATGTGCATATGACTAGAGTATTTTAATGTAGCTTCTCATTTTAATAAGCCGAAAGCCCAAAGGGCTCTTTGAGGTAAACACAACAGCATTCTGAATCACATTAGAGCAACAAAAAAGGTTTCAAGGCTTATAGGTTTACTTTGCTTATCAAAAAAAAAAAAAAAAAAACTGAAGGGTTTTCTACCTTGTTGAATTTGTACCCTAAACTTGGACATGTTCTGGCACATTTATCAACATCAGGCTAAACATGTTATTTTATAAAGACAACCTTGATCTGCATTAGCTTTATCGCTGCTCTTTTAAAAGGCCTTCTGTGTACATTTCTTGGTCTCCACCCCGGCAGGCATGTAATGGTCTAATTCTCACTTGGGAGCCATTATTAGCTCAAAGGTTAGTTCCGTCAGACTGAATGAATGATACGCCTAATTAAAGTTGATGGAGAACAAGAACAGGAATGATGAGTGGGCAAAACTCTAGCTTCTGTTTCCACGATTGGGATTGTGACCCCGTTAAACAGAGATATGAAGACACATCAAATTATTTAGATTATGTCTTCTATATGAGCCTGTTCATTCAAATAGATGTCAAATTTAAAGCAAGTTAATAAGTTAGATCAATGAAACATGACAGATTGACAGTTCATTTACATGTTTCAAGATTAGTAACCTAAAAGATATAGCCTACATTTAAAATGGCAGAACTTGATTTTAAGTTATGTACTTTGTAGTGAGCTGTATTGTCAAGACTTTATCGATTAATAGAGGTTTAGTCTTTAATTTAATAGCATTTAAATTTAGTTGCACTGCCTGGTTCAGCTAGATATTATTGTTTTTTTTGTAAGTAAGCTTGGAGCTGATGTTTGGGCAATTATAGTAATTTTGTTGGTTTCAAAAGTTTATCTTAAAAGAAGCGATCTTTGAAACACTGCCAGGTCATTTGGGATGATGGGAAAAATGTCCTTTTGACCTTTGGTGAGTGTTAGTGAGTGGAATAATTTTCATGCTTTGAAATTAGACTAATTGAACGTGCTTTGATGTACAGACCAACAGAAAAATGTTATTAAATGAACTACGGCTTGCATGATAACACTGGATGAATCAACAGAGAATTTAGCCTCCAACTATTTGAAACCAACTCCTGTAAAACAAGCTGACAAGCTGAGTTTACTTGTTTTATTTGAGGAGAACAAATGCGTTTGACTATTATGAACTACATATGTAAATATACTGCATTCAGTATGGCATTTAATGCTGTTGTTATATTGCATACTTCATTGCTGTGATGTGTAAGTGCTTGAACCGATTTGTATCCAGAAAATGACTTATTCAGCTGATGAAATGAATATCTTTCTCAGAGGCCTCAATCATATTATTGGATGATTCAGTATTTCCATTTGCATGCTTGTGCCGTCCTTAAGCAGTTAATTATTTGTGCTTACCAGGTTGTGTGCTTTTCAGAATTGAATTGAATATGCCTTTTAAATTCCAATTCAGTTACTGTTTTTGCATTGGCTGATTTTGCGATGCGAAAACAAGATGCATAAGTGCAATTCAGATTTTAATGTAAGGCAGTAAAATTGAAGTGAAATTCAAGAAAACAAAAAAAACAAGGAAATTCCTCTTTAAAAAAAAAAAAAAAGCTAAATTTTTCTAAACAAATTCAATATGTTGGCTTGACAAAGCCTACGTTTTGAACAAAGTCTGTAAAGGGATAGTCCCCCCCCCCCCCCCCCCTCCCTCCTCCCACGACCCAACCCCAAAAAAAAGAAATTTCATTATTTACTCACCATCATGTCATTCTAACCTGTATGTCTGTCTTTCTTCTGTAAAAAACAGAAGATATTTTGGGAAATGTCTCTATACTTTTGGTTTGTTTGTTTTGTTTTTTACAATGGAGGCCAATAATAACCAAATCTGTTTAGTTACCAACATTCTTATCTTCTTTTGTGTTTTGTAGAAGAAAGAAAGTCATACAGGTATGAAACAACATGAGGTGAGTAAATACTTTTTTGGGTGAACTATCCCTTTAAGTTTGAAGGGTTATATTGTTGAATTTGTCTGAATTGCAGTTCAGTATATTCACCTTTCAGCTTTTCAGAATTCCTACATTAAAGGGATAGTTCATCCAAAAATGAAAATGACCACATGATTTACTCACCCTCTAGCCTTAGGTGTATATGACTTTCTTCTTTCAGACGAATACAATCAGAGATATATTAAAAAATGTCCTGGCTCTTCCAAGCTTTTTAATGGCAGTGAATGGAGGATGATTATTTGAAGCCAATAAAAGTTCATCCATCCCTGATAAAAGTAATCCATTCGGGTCCATGGGGTTAAAGGGTTAGTTCACCCAAAAATGAAAATTATGTCATTAATGACTCACCCTCATGTCGTTCCAAGCCCGTAAGACCTCCATTCATCTTCGGAACACAGTTTAAGATATTTTAGATTTAGTCCGAGAGTTTTCTGTCCCTCCATTGAAAATGTATGTACGTTATACTGTCCTTGTCCAGAACGGCAATAAAGACATCATCAAAGTAGTCCATGTGACATCAGTGGGTTAGTTAGAATTTTTTGAAGCATCAAAAATACATTTTGTTCCAAAAATAACAAAAACTACGACTTTATTCAGCATTGTATTGTCTTCCGGTTCTGTTGTCAATCCGCGTTCACGACGCTGCTGACGTGTTATCTGCTGCGCCCAAGCTTCGTTTACAGTCTGAGGGAGACGCACGCTGTAAACAAAACAATCTTCGCAAACATGTCTAAGGATTTCGACACAGAGAAAGACTTGCATTTTTTTTTGCCCAGCCATATTTATTTGAACCCGAATACACGGACGCAGCGTCTCAGCAGCGTCTTACGTCAGCGGCGTCGTGAACGCGGATTGACAACAGAACCGGAAGACCATACAATGCTGAATAAAGTCGTCGTTTTTGTTATTTTTGGAACAAAATGTATTTTCGATGCTTCAAAAAATTCTAACTAACCCACTGATGTCACATGGACTACTTTGATGATGTCTTTATTGCCGTTCTGGACAAGGACAGTATACCGTACATACATTTTCAATGGAGGGACAGAAAACTCTCGGACTAAATCTAAAATATCTTAAACTGTGTTCTGAAGATGAACGGAGGTCTTACGGGCTTGGAACGACATGAGGGTGAGTCATTAATGACATAATTTTCCTTTTTGGGTGAACTAACCCTTTAATAAAGGCCTTCTGAAGCGAAGCGATGCGTTTGTGTAAGAAAAATATCCATATTTATAACTTTATCAACTAAAATAACTAGCTTCCGGCAGACGGCCTACGCAAGTCGACTTATGCCAAAAGAGTAGTAGTTGAAGCGATGTATGACGTAAGGTCAAGGAAAGGGTTACTCTTTCACCATAAATCGATGCGTAGGCCGTCTGTCGGAAGCTAGTTATTTTAGTGGTTAATGTTTTAAATATGGATCTTTTTCTTGTTTTACTTCTAAATGCCTTTATTAAGTACTTTTATGAAGGATGGGTGCACTTTTTTTGGCCAAAATCATATCTTCCATTCATAATAAAGCTTGGAAGAGCCAGGACATTTTTTAATTAAACTTTGTTTTAAACGTCTGAAAGAAGAAAGTCATATACACGATGGGTTGATGGTGAGTAAATCATGGGCTAATTTTCATTTTTGGGTGAACTATCCCTTTAATTTTCTGCATTCCTGCATGCTTTAGTACTGATTGTGTAATCTGTTTGCTTTCAGTGGAGTTCATGTACCTGGATTTGGCCTCTTTGACAACTGTGCGGCAGTTTGTCCAGAGATATAAAGCCACAGGTTTGCCACTACACGTCCTTGTCAATAATGGTACGTAAATTCCTGAATTCCTCTAGCATTAGGCAGTTTTCCCCCTTAAAATGCATCATTAGACCACAGCAGTTGTGCTGTATTATTTGTTGTTATTGTCATATTTGCAGTGTCATAACATTTTTTTAATTTTTATATTTATATTTCATATTTTGTATTTTCATATTTGTTTATTTAAACAATAAACAACATTTTACAGCATTTATTACATTAGGTTAATATTCATTTTTATATGGTATAGATATATTTCACATTGTATGTATGTATTAAAATTAATGTATAATGAACAAACATGAAATTACAATACAAGTTGGAAAATTGCTGTTCATTGTTAGTTCATGATACCTAATGCATTAACTTGTAAAGTCTTAACTGTAAAGTGTTACCTATTTATCATTTATAGGTTGTCTCTATAAACGGGATTAAAATCTCTTGCGTCCTCCTAAGCTCGCTCTGTTGGACATGTCTGGTCTGTGTCCTGAGGGCCTTAGGGGTTGTTTGTTTTAACTGAATGACTTTTATTTAGAAGCCTGCCCGAGGGAATGTCTCAAAATGACAGGAACAGTCACACACTGTCCTCTCCCTAACAGAGAGAATTAATAATTCACGCTCCCCTTTTCCTGTTTGTTCTCTATGGCGTACACCCCTCCCATCTGATGCCAACTGATGGGTCAACATATTTGTGCCACCCCGTTGAGGGTCTAATGATGCCGAAAGGTCACCGCTTGACCCCTCTAGTGCTCTGGCTGGACAGGACACTGCATGTGTCTGAGGAAGAGTCGAGGGACATTGATTCTCTCTTCAGAGAATATGGATCGATAAAATTAGGATTCGTTAGGTTCAACTTTCCAGTATGAGTGTAATTAAAAAACGTACTGTTTAATGTTCATTTAATATGCTGAGGACATTTTAATAATCCTGATTATTGTTTTCTCCTGCGAACTGAGCTGTAATTCTGTTAAGAGCAAAATAATGATGAAACATGTTTTCAAGAGCAGAGGCTTATTCGCGCATGAATGCTGGTGCTCAGTCTCGGCCAGGGTTTTAAACCAGATTACATCCATTTAATATTGGGATTCACCAACTTTAATTATCTTGTGGTCGCTCTTTATAAAGACATAGAAGTGCATTTTTGCCAAAGGGTATGTTTATGTGTGAATGTGACACATGATGATCTTCACATCTTTTCATTTTCTTCTCAGCGAGAACATGAATTAAACAGAAAAAGGCACACTAAGAACTTTAATGGAGGAAATGGTTATTCGCTTGTTCAGTTTCATATGAAGACATCTCTGATATCATTCTCTGTGTGTGTTAAAAGCCGTTCAAAAAGATGTGAATCAATAAACCAGCAATACTTAATTCACGGTATTCAGAGAGCTGCATGCAGTACAATGTTCTCTGAGTGCATTTTCATTGCTTTTCAAAACAGTGACTCAGAAATGAGTCATGAGTCATTTTTAAGGTGTGAATACTTGATCAAGCATAGTAGGATTCTTCCTGGTGTCCTGCATATTCTGTTTGTTCATAATATATCAACAATGATGTTCCTTTATGTATGCAGCTGGTGTTATGCTTGTTCCGGAGAGGAGAACAGAGGATGGATTTGAGCTACACTTTGGGCTAAACTACCTGGGCCATTTCCTGTTGGCCAACCTGTTGCTAGATCTCCTGAGGAAGTCAGGCAAACCTGGGAAATGTTCCCGAATAGTTATTATGTCTTCAGCTACCCATTATGGAGGAAGATTAACTCTGGATGACTTGCAGGGAAGGTTAGAGCTTTACTGTATTACACTTGAGATTCTTTTCTTACCTCAAGCCTTTTTGTGAATGGAAGGGATGAATTTAATTGACAAAGATTTAATTTTCCTTCAAACTTGTATTTGAAATCAAATTTTATTCTGTATTGTTCACCACTGCTGAATCTAGTTTTACATGCAAAAATTCTGTTTTTGCAGTCTGAATTCTGAATTTAGTCTGAATTGTCTACTCTGACTGCACAGACAAACAAAAACATACAACAGTCATTATAGTCGTATTAAAAAACAGTCTCTTCTTTTTCAAACAATACACTCACTGAATCCACCGGTTACTGAATAAAAATCTCACTTTTCATAACTCATTCCCAACTGAGAACCGTTACCGTGTTGTTTGTGCTGTAAACTATATTATGAAATGTGGTTTGTGAGACTTAATCCGCATAATTACTTACTTGTTAAATAATATATATATTTTTTTAAACTTGACACTTGTTTACATTTCTTTTGTCTATTTAGCTTGTTGTAATGCTTGTTTTGTCTTGTTTTAATTCGTTTGAAGTTATTATGAGGCACACTAGTGGGCCCGACCCCCTGGTTGAGAACCTCTGGCATAAACAGAGTTGTGTAAGAAAAATGAATATATTAGTTATATTAGGTATATTGCATGATATATCAGTAAAATCGTAGGTGGAGTTTCACTTTGTGCATGGAGGGGTAAAAAAATAAAAGAAGAAGCCTAAAGGCTTATTGTGTGCATTGTGCAAATATGAAAACAATTGGCTATAAAAATTATTTAGAGACATACACCTTATTTTCCACTATATAGTATCTATACGAATTTACAACACTTTTACCCAAAGGATAAAAAATAAAAGCTTACCTGATGCTTATCCAACTTGCTTAGATTTCAACTATCTGATAGTTTTGCAATCAAACATTCATATTGTACAGTTCAGTTCAGCTTGACTGCTTGCAAAGGGGGAACAAGAAAGAAGTGTAAATTGCCACAAACTTTTAAACTCTGGAAAAGAATGCATGCGAAATTGTACAAATATATGACCATTTTAGGTTTCAATATGGTTTCAATAAGTAAAATAATTTAGCCTTAATTTCATAATTCTGCACATTAAAGTAATAAGATTAGATAAAAGTGTGTTGTTTTTTTCACCGCAGACTAATGCTGCATTCACACCATGTTGTAATTACCGTAGTTTCAAGATGACAACACACGACGTTCTACTTGGAGCTGTTCACGTCCTCGGACTGGGAATTATGCGTTTCTGTGGCAACACTATCAACGCCTAAATTAATCTACAAGCTCTATAAGGATGTAAACACTTTTTACAAGTTGAAATCTCGTAATTACTTGTACGCACCTTAAACGATTATCCACCACAAAACTCCAGCTTTTAGCCATAATGGTTATTGCTGTTTGTTTTGTTTTTTTCAATAAATATTGGCTATTAAATGCTCATTTACATTTAAATTATATTTGCCATCACCACTCTGTCACGATGGGTGGCTGAAATGAAGGCGCACGATGATGTAAACAAAACAAAATAGTATTTTAATAGTAAATGCAAACAAGGAAACACGCAGGAGATGAACTTGGAGACACGGAGTAGAACAACCACTCCAATATAGACGTAAATCAATCCAGGACAAAGAACTGGCAGAAACGGAAGGCAGAAACTTTCGTACAGAGGGCAAATAAACCTAATGAGTTCATTAACAAGGGACAGGTGATTTAGATGAATCAATGAAACACTTGGACAACTGAGTCAACGGAAAATGAGCAAAACAGAAAGTGAACACAATGAAAACTAAGACAAAAAATAACCCTGACACACTCACTTAAACTGTTAAATGTTCTTCATTTTTAGCAGATCTCAAACTGAATGCCCATTCATACGGTTCATTATAATGTTGTGATGCCTAAATAATTGCTTTTAGTTTATTTAGACAAGAAAAACTATAGAATATAAAATATAGAATCGTAACCAATAATTTATCAGTGGAAATAATACTGACTTGTCTGTATTAGCCGGAATTTTAATATTGGTGCATCCCTAACATTCTTAAAAGGCGAAACTATGTGTCTCATATTAAACACAGATCTTCCTGTAGTGCAGATCAGTCCATACTGTCCTATTTATTCCTCAAAATATTGCCACTGTTCTAACCTATTTTTCTCAGGACTGCTTTTATTGCTTTTCAATCTTGAGTGTCCTCATCCGTTACTGCAGTCATGTACTGCAACTATTCAAGGACACAGTCGCTATAACATGCAGTGCGATTCAGAGCACTGTTTATTGATTGACTGAATTCAGCAAAGCCTCCTGGGAGGCAGAAAGGGGGCGGTTATGAGTGTGAGTGTTACAATAAATACTGACAAACAACCAATCTAATACAGCAAACAAGGTGCCCGCTTGCAACTGATGGTGAGTTCTTGTCACGCTGTATGTTAAGTGTGTGTGGTTGGCTCATGCTGTGGGTTGGCACAGAAGATTCCTAATAAATATGTCCTTCAAGGTGAGAGAGGAAGGGGTGGGCGGAACGACATCTGCTGGTATAAATAACAGATAAATGAAGCAGCTGAATGATTAGACATGGATTCTTCATTATAGGGCATTCTAGGACTTCGAAACATGCATAGAAAGACAAGATTTTTAAATCAATTTATGGTTTGTTAATGTGAATATAGCAATTAGGCGCCAATGCCGGTAAAATTTCACGATTCTTGATGCTAATATAGAGTTAAATGTTAAATATAGAGTTAAATGTTAAAATACATATTGGCCTGGTTTCACAGACAGCACATAGATTCAGCCAGGAGTAGGCCTTAGTTAAATTAGGATATTTAAGTAGCTTTTATAAACATGCCTTAAATAAAAAGAAGCTATCAATGCCTAAATGAATCTTGCAGCGGTCACTGGTACAAGTAGGAGCTCCTAGAATATTCGCTGCTTACTATTTGAAATTACAAGCTCTACGAGGATGTGAACGCTTTTTACAAGTTGAAATCTTGTTATTGTGACATGGCACGAATGCATGGATTTCAAAGTGTAAGGTTTTGAAAACTATGCCTTTACCGTCCTTATGTAAACAACAAAAATGTGAATTTGTGGAAAAACGGTGACATCATACGTATGTATATTACATGTTCACACATGCGGATTACGTGTTCGCAGGGTGTTTCTTGTCAAAGTGATATCGCCAACTACTGGCCTGGCATGCAAAAATCAAGCCTTTTTAGTCATTTTCGCAGATGGATCTGCGTGAACCGTTTTGACAAGGTTGTCATCTGTTTTTAGTACATCGTTGTCGTGGTTGTTTTGTTTATTATTTTTTGCTGTTTGTTTTCTTTAATCAATATCGACTATTTAATTGTAAAATTGCTCATTTACGTTTTTACATTTAAATTATATTTGCCATCATTTACCCTGCACTTAAACTGTGAAATGTTCTTCATATTTATCCTATTTAAAACTGAATGTCCATTCGGTACATTATAATGTTGTGATGCCCAAATTCCAATTTCCAGTCGTTATTGTTAATTAAAACTAAAACTATTTAAAAAAAAAAAATGTTTTCAGTGAAATGGAGCTGAAATAAAATCGAACTAAAATATTAGATGACAAAAATAAAAAAAATAAGCTATATATAAAGATAAAATAAAAAAAAACTGACAAAAAGCACATAACACAAAAATTACTAAACATTTAATATAAAAATGTAAATTAAAATGAAATGAAAATAATTGAAAATACTAACAAATACTGCAATAATATATGAATAATATATTACATAGTTTAATGTTGACTAAGATTCACTGCTGTTCTGAATGATCTGACTTGAAGCAACAACACATTCACAAGCACATTCTTGTCAAAATGGGTTTGCAAACACAAATTAAAGTAAACAACACATTAATGGCTGTTGACACCAAAATAGCTGCATAACCATGCTCAAGGCCTCTTTCTTTTTTCTGCCATTGTCTCTCCTCCTCAGGATGTGTTATAGTGCCCATGGTGCATACGCCCAGAGTAAACTGGCTCTGCTGCTGTTCTCCTACCACCTGCAGGACCAGTTGTGGGTCAAAGGAGACCCTGTAACGGTTAATGCAGTGGACCCAGGCATGGTGGACACAGCCCTGTATGACAATCTGTGTGGCCCGGCCCAGCTAGCCAAGAAGCCTTTCGCTAAACTGCTCTTTAGGGTAAGGCAAATCATTTTGCCCTCTATAAAATCTCATTAGTCAAGTTTACTGGAGGATAATAATTGCCTGTGCATATTTGGACTGCCTTATTTTATTTTAAATAACTTGGAAAGTCAGCCAAATTAGGTCTGAGTCACTAGAGTGATGGTTTATACAGGCACCTGTCTGTGCTTGGCAGAGAATTCTTGAGGCTTCAGTTTTCACTTGTGTTTGGGGTCATTTTTTCTTTTCTTTTGTTTTCCTTTTGTGTGCCACTGCTATTGACAAGGCAGAGATAGCTAAGACATGAACTGTACAGCTTTCAAGTGGTTGAATAAAAAAATTCTAAAGAAAAAAAAAACATAAAATATTTTCATATTATGTGTCATAACTGTTAATTGAACAATATTATAAAGCTGTGCTATTTTGTATAAAATATAAAACGCACTAGAAACTAAAAACAAAAGTTTTATTAAGATTAAATGGATGTTGTAATAGCCATTGATGCTGATAAGGCTAAATATATAAACAAATGATTGCGTAATAATGCGAAGTATGAAATATATAACGATTATTTTGAGATGAATAGTTGATGAGAAATTCTCTATAATAGAGCTGGGACAAGAATTAGTTTAGTATTAGTTTACAATTATAGTTTTTATTCATATTTTTAATTAGTTTTTGTTTGTATATGTTCCAGTTTCATTTGAGTTAAAATGTTTTCTATATTGATGTAGTTTTTATTATTATTTTTATTTTAGCTCAAGTTTTAGTTATTTTAGTACATCAAGTTAAACTGCATGAAAAAAAGAAATGCTGTAAGCTGAAACAAAACAATTGAAAGATTTTATTTTATTTCAGTTAACGTTTGTTTCATTTCAAGTAACACATTAATTAATTAATTAATTAATTTAATTAATTAACTTTAGTAACTATAATAACCCTGGGTGGGAGCTCTATTAAACGAAAGACCTTATAATTTTTGCCTAATCTTTCTCATTAGGTAAGTGCTATATGATTGCAAAAGTAATCTAAAATCTAAAATTAGGCAGAAGCAAGCAACCACAATTAAATATCAGCTGATAAATATCCTATATTGTAAGATACTGTTAAAATAAATTAATAATATTACTTAAAATGATAACTGTTATTACTTATTGGTCCAATATAAAATTGCCTGCTTTCTAAAACGCATTCAGTTTCATGAGTTTGTGTAACACACTTTAGAGTCAGTGACAAAGGTTGTTGTGAAAGGTGCTCTGTTGAATGACAACACTTTATGACAAACCCACCTGCCCCAATATGTTGCAATAAGGTATTGTGACATTGTGGTGTATCCTGGGAGACACTGTTTTCACTCTCTCTTTTCTTCTTTTCCATCCGTCTGTCTCACCCAATCTCTTGGAATTCGTCTTGAAATCTAAAGGTTTGGAGCCGCTATGTCAGGGTGAACAATAATTGGATTTATCTTGACTCTTTGCTTCAAAGGTGTGTGAGTGTGTGTGTGTGTGTGCGTGCGTGTGTGCATGTGTGTGTGTGTGTATGTCTGCTTGTTTATGTGATTTATGAGGACACAAATTTGTACAATGACATGCGTATTACACTGGTTTTACAACTTATACGTGGTTTATGAGGACATTTCATGAGACCTCATAATTCAAATAGCTTAAAAAACATAAAAAAACAATGTTTTATTAAAAATGTAAAAATGCAGAATGTTCCCTGTGATGGGTAGGTTTAGGGGGGGTAGGATTAGTGTAAGGGGATAGAATATACTGTTTGTACCGTATAAAAACCATTACGCCTATCGAGAGTCCTCATAAGGTAGTTGCACCAACGTGTGTGTGTTAATCAGACGTGATTCTTTCATCTTCTTTTAGAATATGTTACACCTCTTGAATTTCAGATAGGTGGAAGAAAATGGTGGCAAAGTGATACAATGAAAATAAAGTAATATAGAGTATACAATTACAAATATACAAATATGTATATGGTATTTCCAGATTTTTAATGTGGTTTCATGTCATGCTATATATGCCACCTATACAAGAAATACCCATCTGTTTGTGCTCAGTCATGTGTTGTCTCAAAATGATCAAAATTGCTTTTTTTCCCAGGCTGTTTTACATTCATCCCTTAAATTCAGCTGAGTTTGTGGTGCTAAAATAGCATTAGAGATGAGCAAACATCTATAGCAAACAGCAGCATATGATTGTGTTGAACACTCTGTCAGAACATTATATAATTCATTTTTATGTATGAACAACTCTCTTTGGTTATGCGCAATAGATAGCAAATGAAAACCACAACAATGGCCAGTGACCTTCGCCCTTTTCTCTAGGGGAATTATTTGTACTATACAAAAGATAATTCAATGTGTATTCAGTTGAATAAAAATGTAATATCCGTGAATCTCGTACCCTTGTTGAGGTGAGGTGTGTTGATATTGATTTGTTGTGATAGTTATCAGCACAGCAATATCCTTTTGCAGGGGGCATAGTTATTTATTTCAGGTTGAGTCACGGGTCACGGCGTACATAATGTATGCGGCACAGAAATCGCTGTAGAAAACCCAGAAATTATGGGGCTCAGCGACAACAGTGTGCTTTATGTGTTTAAAAGAAAAGATGACAAATTATGAATGTCTTGAGGGGAAATGTTGTTATGACTAGACAGCCAACGACTTTTAAAATAGAAAAGCACACCCGCTGTAGAGAATAAAATTTTTCGGTACTTGGCAAAAAGACACTGATAGGGAAGGTTCGTCCAAGAGCATAAAATACTTTTTTTTTTTTTTTATAAATATAATGATTTGTTTAGATAGGTTTTCTTCCCTGAAAAGGAGTGCTTCCTGTGCACAGTCTGAACATTGAATGTGAATAACATTTCTGAAGTTTAATTTTGGAACTGTCTGTGTTCAATGAAAGAGGAAGTTATGACATCTTTCCTGTAAATCAAATGCTCTCTCAAAACTGTAGTATGCATAATTTTAAACATATTTTACATTCACGCTGATTGTTTTCCACCAGTTCATTTTCACTGAAAATTCAAGACAATAATGCTTTACATATTATATAGCCATGTGGTAATGCCTATTCTAAGATAATCACGTGAATTATTATGTACAAATAAGGTACTTCATCTCTGTTGATTATTTTCCATTTTTATTTGGAACTTGATGGATGAAAAAAATACTCAAGCGTTACTTAATGCATTAACTAATGAAACTTAATTGTTACTTAAAGGAGAACTCCAGCGCAAAATGAACCTTTGGTCTAATTACACATTGTTACCTAGTCAACCGTTATCTGAGATTTGTTTTCGTGATTATCGAATGTAAATAGTTTTATCTCTAAAAACAGTTTAGCCTATAACGCTAGTATAACGCTAGTAAACAGGGCATAGAGTAATGACAAATAAAAATTGCTTGTTAATACCACTAACAAGGCTCAAAATAGCCCCACACTAACACGGTAGCATAATAAGGGTCCCTACCTTCAAACCGAAGCATTGAGAACTTTGTCAGTGTCCAGACAGTTTAATAAGAAGATATTTTATACATACAGTCAGCTTCGCGAATACAGGCAGAAGCCATCTTTGAAAAACAGTCTCTACCAGTCGATCTACGAACGCCGATCGTAGCGTTATACTAGCGTTATAGTCTAAACTGTTTTTAGAGATAAAACTATTTACATTCGATAATCATGAAAACAAATCTTAGATAACGGTTGACTAGGTAACAATGTGTAATTAGACCAAAGGTTCATTTTGCGCTGGAGTTCTCCTTTAAGTATGGCATTTTTACTGCATTTATTAATCCAGGTTAATGTCATTTTACAATTATATTGTTAATTCATGTTGGTTTATAATACTAGTAATGTTAATTTAAACTTGAATATAGTTTATACTTAAACTTGAAATGCATTAGTACATGTACACATTGACATTAATCTAGATTAATAAAAGCTGTTAATATATTGATCTTTATGTCATGTTAGCTATATAACTAATGTTAACGTATATAACCTTAGAGTGTGAAGTGTTATCAAATTTAAATAAAATATCATATGCATGATTAATAACATGCAAAAACATCAAAAGATTCTAAATATTAAAATGAATCATATATAACTAATACTTCTGGCCTTTGGTTATGATTGGCTGAGCTGCTTATGAAGCATGCCCCTAACTTTTAGAAAATCTCTGTAAACTGTGGCTTCTTACTTTATTATGAAACATTGCTTTAACTAAGTTCTAATTGGTTGAGCCATTTGAAATGGTTGTAAAATAGTTGATTGAGTTCTATATTAATTCTATATGTGGCATCTATGATGTAGCTCGTAAAGCTGGTGGTCCTATGGTTAGATCTGGCTAATGCCTATGGCTCTATGCCCCACAAGTTGGTGTGGGAAACACTGGAGAGGCACCATGTTCCAGCTACAGTCAGAGACCTCATTCTGGATTATTACAGCGAGTTCAGTCTGAGAGTCTCAACAGGGTCAGTAACGTCGGAGTGGCACAGATTGGAGGTTGGAATTATCACAGGCTGTACCATCTCTGTGATCCTGTTCGCACTAGCAATGAACATGTTGGTAAAATCTGCTGAACCAGAGTGTAGAGGCCCCAAGTCCAGGTCCGGGATCCGCCAACCACCAATCCGTGCGTTCATGGACGACTTGACAGTAACCACTGAGTCAGTGCCTGGAGCCAGATGGATCTTGAGAGGCCTAGAGAGGCTGTTGGGATGGGCCAGGATGACTTTTAAGCCAGCAAAGTCAAGATCCTTGGTCCTGAAGAAGGGCAGAGTGGTCGACAAGTTCCGGTTTTCGATCGCAGGAACACCGATGCCTACCATCTCCGAGAAGCCTGTGAAAAGCCTGGGGAGGTACTTTGACAGTAGCCTCAGGGACACAGCTGCAATAAAGAACACCTGTGAGGAGTTGGAGAAATGGCTGAAGAGCGTCGACAAAACAGGCCTACCCGGCAAATTCAAGGCATGGATCTACCAGCACGGGATTCTGCCAAGGATACTGTGGCCACTGCTTCTCTATGAATTCCCGATCTCCACCATTACAGACTTGGAGAGGAGAGTCAGCCGCTATCTGAGGAGATGGTTAGGTCTACCACGGAGCTTAAGCAACATTGCACTCTATGGTAACAGCTGCAAACTGACACTACCTCTGAAATCTATTGAGGAGGAGTTTAAGGTTTTGCGTGCAAGAGAGGTGCTGCAGTTCCGAGAATCAACAGACCAAAAAGTCTCTGGGGCAGGGGTGGTAGTCAAGACTGGCAGGAAGTGGAGAGCAGAGGTGGCAGTGGAGCAGGCAGAGTCCCGTTTGCCATGGAGTCCTTGTGGGAACTGTGGCCAGAGGAAGGGCTGGATTAGGAGCCATTGCAGCCCCCCGTTATGACAAAGCGCGGGGGAAGGAGCGGCGGCAACTGGTTCACGCGGAAGTCAGAGCAGCTGTGGAGGAGGAGAGGAACAGCAGAGCGGTGGGGATGAGACAGCAAGGTGCATGGACTAGATGGGAGCAAGTTGTGGGGAGGAAGATCTCATGGACTGACCTGTGGAGGGCAGAACCACACCGCATCAAGTTCCTGGTCCAGGCGGTCTATGATGTTCTTCCCAGCCCATCCAACCTGCACTGCTGGGGCTTGCCGAATCACCAGCATGCCCCCTCTGCCAGAAGAACAAGGGGACCCTTGAGCACGTATTGAGTTGTTGCCCAAAAGCTCTGGGGCAAGGCCGATACCGCTGGCGTCATGATCAGGTGCTCAAGACTATCGCAGAGAGCATCTCTAGTGCTGTTTCCATCTGCCAAAAGACCAGACCTAGGAAGCCAACCATCAGCTTCATTAGAGCCGGAGAAAAGCCAGGAACAAAGAAAGGAACATCAGGGCTTCTCCAAACAGCACAGGACTGGCAGCTGTCAGTAGACCTGGGCAAGCAGCTCAAGTTCCCCCAGCATGTAGTTAAGACCTCACTCAAACCTGATATCATCCTGGTATCTGAAGCTACAAAAATTGTTGTCATGCTGGAGCTCACCGTGCCATGGGAGGAGCGAATGGAGGAGGCCTTTGAGCGGAAAAAGGGGAAATATCAGGAGTCAGCAACTGCCACGAACAAGGCCGGAAGGCAAGGTGCCTCCCTGTAGAGGTACTTTTGTGTTCATTGTCAACTGCGAGTCTAATTTCAACATGCAGTTTATAGGGCATTTACTAGACTTGGTCTTTAATTAACATTAAAATTGATTTGTGTGCAATCTACATTACAATAACTGTCCTGGTTGTAGCCTTAATGCAGGGATCACCAATCCTGGTCCTGGAGGGCCGCTGTGCTGCAGAGTTTAGCTCCAACCAGGTCCAACACCTCTGCCTGGAAGTTTCTAGTATGCCTAGTGAGACCTTGATTAGCTGGTTCAGGTGTGTTTAATTGGGGTTGGAGCTAAACTCTGCAGGACAGCGGCCCTCCAGGACCAGGATTGGTGACCACTGCCTTAATGCAATGTGTCAAATCGGTGTTAAGCAAATGAATTGCATTCCCGCTGAAAAAACAGTGTTCTAGCGCGAAAATGTTGCAAAAATGTTGCCTATAAATAGTTTTGCGCGGCTTTTTCTTATCAAACGCACAACACGATGGATGAGCAAGTTGTTGCGTTTGGTGTGGCATTGCTCTACCTGCGGAGAAGAGGTCGGAGATCGGTGTGGGTGAATGATATTCTCCAAGCCCTTCAGCAGATTGGAGAATATCACCGGCTGGTGCAGGAGGTGCGGCTGGATGACAGCAGGTTCCAGCGATACTTCAGGCTGGACAGGGACCAGTTTGACAACCTGCTGTCAAAAGTGGGGCCACGAATTGCGAGGCAGGACACCAACTATAGGCGAGCTATTAATGCGGCTGAGCGCCTCGCTATTTGTCTCCGGTAAGTTCGTGATTTGTTTATGTCCCTGTGCGTAAACAGGGACAAGTCATACAGCATTGGGAATCCTGACACAGAAATGATCAACTTCTCCTCCATTTTGCTAGGAACTAATGTGGTCGGAACCAAAGTTTACTTGACTGCGTTCTCTTGAATCCTCTCAAGGGGAGCACTTCTACATTCCGATTGGTTGCCGCCCAATCGCGTCATAGCTCATTACCATAAAGTTGAACCGACTTCAACTTCTCCTCGCCGCTCTCACTGTCCAAGATGTGCCACGCCGTGCAGCCCTCGCCGGTGCTGGCCGCCGGCTCTCATTGAAAATTAATGACTTTGATGCTCTCGCCGGCGGCGGTGTGAACGCACAGTTACTATCACTCACATGTGTAAATAATCTAAAGTAGTCCTACTTAATGATAGCCATATATTTATACGTATATATATATCAGAATTAATGGCAGCCCTGGTAAATAAAAAATGGCTGTAAAAAAATTTATCTGCATTGTTTATCCTTTTGATCTTTCATTCAAAATATTAGCAAAAATCAAACCTTTCATTGAAGTAAAATAATTGAAAGCACGGGGGAAATCACATTATGAAATAAATGTTTTTCTCCAAAACCCATTGGACACAAATATTTATTATGGGGCCCTTTTATTAAATACTTTTTGCAATCTCCTTTTGCTAAGATAACAGCTCTGAGTTTTCCTTTATAATGCCTGATGAGTTTGGAGAACACCTGACAAGAGATCAAAGACCATTCCTCCATACAGAATCTCTCCAGATCCTTCAGATTCACAAGTTAATCTTGGTGTTTCTTCTCTCCAGTTCACCCCACTCATTTTCTTTAGGGTTCAGGTCAGGGGAATGGGACGGTCATGGCAGAAGCTTCATTTTGTGCTCAGTTAGGGCTACCCATTTTTGTGTTGATTTTAATGTTTGTTTTGGACCGTTGTCCTGATGGAAGATCCAACCATGGCCCATTATAGGTTTTCTTGCAGAGGTCTGTTTTTTATTTTTATTTTGTTTTTTATGTGTTGTTATTTGCTAGAATCCATAGTACCATGTATCTGAACAATATGTTCAGGACCTCCAGCAAAAAAATAGGCCCACAACATATAAGATCCAGCAGGATATTTAACCATAGGCATGTGGTACTTTTTACCCCATGAGACGGGTTTGCTGCCAAAAAGCCCTTTTTTGTTTCATCTGACCATAGAATCCGGTCCCTTTTGAAGATCCAGTCGTGTCTGACAACTGAATATGCTGGAGTTTATTTTTGGTGGAGCGAGGAGGATTTTTCTTGAAACCCTCCCAAATTACTTGTGGCGATGTGGGGGTTGTTTGATATATATTTTTTAGGCTCTCTGACCCCCAAGACTCAAGTAATGTCAGCAATTCTCCATCTGTGATCCTTGAAGAGTCTTTGGCCTCTCAAACTCTCCTCCTCACCGTGCATTAAGTCAATATAGACACACATCCTCTTCCAGGCAGATTCGTAACATTTTTAGTTGATTGTAACTTCTTAATTATTGCCCTGATGGTCAAAATGGGGATTTTCAATTCTTTAGCTATTTTCTTACAGCCACTTTCTATTTTGTGATGCTCAACAATCTTTTGAATTATATTCTTTTGTTTTACTCATTGTGATGGATGATTAAGGGAATTTGGCCTTTGTGTTTCCTCATATTTAAACTCCTGTGAAACAAGAAGTCATAGCTAGACAATTTCATGTTCCTAGTCACCCTGGTGTTTAAAAAAAAAGGTAAATATTAATGGGAATATACTTCAGAGATATTTTACTCGTAAAAAATTCTAGAGGTGCCAATAATTGTGACCAACGTGTTTTGGAGAAAAACATTTATTTCATAATGTGATTATGATAAATGTATGTGTATATATATATATATATATATATATATATATATATATATATAGTATAAAACTGCAAAATCTACTGGTTGACACATTTCTATCATTGTGCGGTATACAACTGTAAATTTTGTGCCCATCCCTATTAAACAGTATATAAAAATGTTGAGTCTTTCTAAAGCGCAGCTGTTGCTCCATTACCCCTTAAGCACACAGTCCCTGTATGTTCCAATACTAACAGCTCTAAGAGATAAACTTTTCTCACACTCTTTGTGATGTATTGATTCAGTTCAGTATAGAGAAACCTTGTGGCTCCTGATGTAGTTTAATCCAAATTCCCTCAGACGAAAGAGATCTAAAAAATAGAAAACAGTGCTCAGCCCCAATTGCCTGGCATCAAAGAGAGGTGTTTGAAGTGCAGAATTTGGCACCAGTGTTAGAGAAGATTGGCTGTCCAGTGTAATTGATCCGTCTGGAGGTCATAGTCCAACTGACCATCTGCATATCAATCTCACCAACTGTGCAGCCCAACTTTTAGATCTTCTGATGTGGATGTGAGCCATAACATTTGCAATTAGAAGGCTAATTTGAATAATTAACCATGGCAGTTGGAAAGCATCACGTGTGTAAACATGAGGCAAGAGTCACATGTGGAAGTGTACGGATTAGGACTGACAACAAAATAATTTTCGATTGAATTACATGATTAGCTAGCTTGCAATAAATACCATATGAATATTTGAAACAAAAAAAGACAACAAAATAAAGATAATTTAACAGTGTTGTGGCAGGCAAGTAATGCATTCAATAGACTTTACAAAAAGTCAGTATATTCCATTCCAAGTTAGTTAACATGTCCAACATGTTCTTGCAACCCATCTACACTTGTTTTATAATTATTGTTGGTTTATTTAAACATGCACTAAATGGACATCTTTGGCCATTGTGTCATATCAGACTTTCTTTCCAGCAATTTGTATCAAGAGCACAAGATTTTGAGGCGGTTTGGGATAGTTCACCTAAAAAATAACATTCTGTCATTATTTACTCACTGTCATGTCGTTTCAAACCTGTATCTTCTGTGGAACAAAAAAGATGATATTTGAACAAATTCTCAAAATATCCTCTATTTCTTTCATTAAGAAGGAGAGTCATGCAGGTTTGGAACGACATAAATTCTATCATTTCCTCACCCTCATTTTTGGGTGAACTATCCCTTTTAGCTTTTAAAAACACGTATTGCTCTGTTTCATTCAAGTCTGTTCCATCTTTCTGTTTTTGAATGTGTCTTGTGTAAACGGGACACATTCTTATTCCCTGGCTTGCAAAAACTGGTGGGGAATTTATGCCCAGGTCAGGAGGCATGATTTTTTTTAATAGATTTTTTTTTTATTAATTAATTGTACTATTGAAGTTTTTCTTGATACCAGTAAGCACTATTTCTGAATTCCCTGAAATGCCTCGATTATATTGAGTTTTCTTATAGGAACGTAGACGTCACAGATTCCTCATTTAAATAATTCCTGCCCAAGGGCATACGCAAAAAAAAAGTGGGGCAAAGTCTGATTGCATTAGTTGAAACTCATGTTAGGAATGTGACCATTCTGAAACATACACAGTGTGTTACTGACAGATTGGCAAGAGAGGTGTTGCCACAATGTAAAATATATTTTTAAAAAATATATGTTTTTGAACATTCAAGCATGAAAATCTATTCTAGTATACCCAAAAAACAAAATCAAGAATTTGTAAAAGGGCATAATATGTCCTCTTTTAAAAGTTAATATATTATGTACACACACACACACACACACACACATATATATATATATATATATAATATTAAAAATATTATAAATATTAAAAATATTAATCCTTGTTCTAAAGTGTTAAAGTTACCAAATGACAAATTAATTGACAGTTCTATACAGATACAATATACAGTATTTGTTTTCAGCCAGTATCTTTACCAAAGCAACTGCAACTTACAAGAAAGTGCACATATAAGTGGCAATTACCAGAGCTTGCAGCTAAGGATATATGTCAAGTGCTAGGGTAAGATTTCAAGTGCCAAGAAGAACACTACAGAACAAATAAAAGAATGCTATAACGACTGCAAACACGCACAAGGAATGTTGCGATGTCTGTCACGCACAAGGATGAGCGAAGTCAAGAGACTAGTAGGAATGCAAAATTAGGATTTTTGTTCCAGGAATCGGGATCATCTTTTTTGTCCTTCTTTGATATTTCATATCCATCGCTGTTTAAATATTTTTAACGTGCCCACAGCTGTGTGTGACTTCATCTCTGATTCCTGTCCATCCACAGACGCCTGCAGAAGGAGCATCCACAGCTATCTACGCTGCAGCTGCTTCTGAGCTCGAGGGGATCGGAGGACTGTATCTGTACAACGGGCGTAAGACGGAGTCTTCAGCGCTGTCTTATGATGAACGGCTGCAAACCAAGTTGTGGAAAGAAAGCTGTGCTCTAGTGGGTCTCCAAAAGGCCTGAGATAACATCAGCACTGAGCTCCTGATCACAGAGACCTTGGCTCTCAACTTCATAAAACGTCCACCTGAAAAAAATTCAACCTCTTGCCTTAAGTTAGTTTGGTATCCCTATTTTCCAATTTTTTCATTCTCTGACACCATCCCTTGGTCTTTAAACCATCTCGTTACCATTTAGTGTTCACACAAGCCATCCTTTAGGGTCTTGAAGACTTTACCTCAACAATACATGACCAATACTAACAAGTGCACTGTTTTCCAACCTAAAAACCTCTCTCTTCCTCCACTTCTTCTCATTTGGGAATTTTCTAAACACTTTGGTTTTCCTGAACTAAGCAAATAAAACAATGATTTTGACTAATAATCTACTATCTTGTGCTCGGCTAAGCCTTTTTGAGTGCTTAATGAATCAGGACCGTCACAATGGCTGTTCCACTGATTTTCCTTTGGAATCCGTCAACAGACTAAAGACAATCGAAGGATAACATGATTATATGTGAAATCTCAAGCTCTCTAAACTGGGCAAATACCAGCCTATCTCTGTTTATTCTCTTCGTTACCGCGCTGGGATTTTACGTCTTTATTTGTTAGTATAGTTGTATATCTGCAGTGGCTCCTACATTGTGTTATTCCATCCATCAGTCAGTGTCATTCCTCCCTCTGCCTCCCACATCCAATTCTCTAAACACAAACTGTAGAAAGGCTAAGGGGGAAAAACATTTGTCTGGCTAAGCCCTTAATTTTTAATTCCTCCACTGCGCAATTTGCAATGCTGTGTTTCAAATCTTCCACAAAAGAAACGGCTGCCCTCATGTCAGGTGTCTCACCTTCATCCACCTTGTTTCTCCCCAGGGGAATTATTTCACCCTACTGTTCTATACGTGACTGTGACGTGCTTAGAATTTGTGATTCCAATGTGTAATTATGTAGTTGTGGTGTTCTTTTTTTTTTTTTTTTTTTCATTTTAATCTTGCTTCTGAGCAGACTTTGAAACATAAACATTTAAAATATGTGCACTTTTTTTTTTAGATGTTGAGTCTTAACTTTTAAATATATTCCAGCTATTATTATTATTTAATATATATTTATCCAAGGTCAGTGTGCAATTGCAAAACAACTGATTGAGTCTTGAAATAATGGTAATTTTTCTGATAGGAGATGTTGCTTCATAAATATCAATATATAAAAGTACTGTAAAATGAGTTACTTTCTACCTGCTGGTGTCTGTAACAACTCTGAGGTGTTGTCTCGACTTTGGCTGCTTTGGATAAAGTGCTACTTTGACCTGTTAAATTCTAATTTAAATGTACTGGTGTCAAAATGTGCCTGTCATTTGTGTGTTATGGTGTTTGTCATGCAGTTGACCAAATGCATTCCCATCCAGACATTTCAGCATCCCCCAACTAATTCTGTTCATTTTCTTTATTGTACAATGAACAGGATATGAAGCTTTTGGGTCAATGTGAGACAAATGGTTTTGAGAATTTGTTTTTATCATCGCCTAGTTTTGCTCATGGTACTGTAATTATGCACTAATGGAAGTTCTGCTGTATTATAATGTATTTAGCATTATAGGAAGTGTAATTAACTTCCATGCACTGATAATAATGATCCAATAGATTAATTATATGGTTGTGACACTGAGAAATAAATGAATAATATTTGGAGGCACTAAATGGTTGACGATAAATGAATCAAGAAACAATCTCAGTACAAAATGTGTAAAGAGGATTTTGCGTACTTAGCTCCTCAGCCACATGCACTGTGAATGAGCCCAATGTGTCTATCATTTGTCTGTGAAAGAGAGGGATAAAGATGGAGAAAAGAGTGGAGCATTATCTTGCCAGGAGTCTCTGAAGTGTCTCATCTACAGCTCTTGTAGAAAACAGAATGATGTTCTCTTCTAAATAAAAACACTGATTTCCCTGTTACAGTAGCTGTTTTTTTCCCCTGCCTAATGTTCTGCTAATAGTGAAAATGTGAGAAAATGTAAACGAAAAAGTGAGATGTAAAATCCAATTTATGTCATGTGGGTTTTAAAGGGCCCTAATGTTTCCTAATGTTGTTTTGGAGTCTCCTACAACAGGTTTACATGCATCAAACGTTAAAAAACGGTTTCATTTTCTCATAATATACATTTGCACATCACCAGATTTTCAATGATTCTCAAACGACTCGCCAAATGAATCAATCTCTCTAAATCCCTCCTTTCCGCGAGCTACTCTGCTCTGATTGGCCAGACAGCTCAGTCTGTTGTGATTTATTTTCCGCGTAATTCCCATTGCCATAACACCAACAGCTCTGCGTGTATTGAGGCTTCCTACAATGTAAACTAAACACAGTAACGAAAAATGACGTTGATTTTACCATATCAATCCGAGTGCGAGTCCGATGATGAAACACTTGAAGAAGAACCATTCATTCAACACGAACCTCCATCGCAAGGACGACTAAAGCAGGACGTTTCAGTGATTCACTACTCAGTTTGAGGTAACTTACATTATGATTTGTTGCTATTCCTCAGCATTAACAAGTGCATGTCCATCAACCGATTATTTTACTTGTACTAATTTATTTACAGAGTATGTTTCTAATATATTGCGGTGAACATGTGGAAACAGTGTCAATAACAGTGCATGTAGGCTATGCAATGTATACATTAGCCAAGCTCTAGCGTGAATGACTGATGTAACAAACATTGGTAAAACAAATCTTGCTCCATGCTTAATCTTTCCTCAAAATAGTGAGAACGACAGACAATCTGCATTAATGGTTTTATGTAATAGTGGCCCACAGCTGATTAGCTGACTGACTCCGATATTTGAGAAGCAGTCGTCAGTAAAATAAAGGTAATAGGACAAGTTTATGATTATACTGCTGTAGTATCATGGTAAAGATCCATTTTAAACAAAGATTCTTCACATGCTCGTCCTTGGGCAGTGAAAAACAAAATGTCTTTACCGTCCCATTGTAGAGCACAGCATCTCCTCGACATGATTTATCCAGTATCCACAGGATCAGCTGCCGGTTTGAGGTTTAAGTTTCCGGGGTGCGCACGCAATAAGTGGGCGGGCTAATGTTTCGTCTTGACGTCACAACGAAACGGCTTATGACTCGTTTGAAAAACAAGTAATTTCATTGACTCAGAGTCGACTCTTACTTTTGAAAGACAATATTTATAGCGCTTTTCACAATACAGATTGTATCAAAACAGCTTCACAGTATCAATCAAAACAACATAATGTTCGTTTATTAGTGGAAAAAAGACATCCACGTTTGATAGGGCTGATCAGTGGTATTAATGATTGGTTAATTATTTTGAATATCCCCAACTGAGCAAGCCAAAGGCAACAGTGGCAAGGAACCGAAAAACTCCATCAAGTGACCTAATAGTGTCCTAAAACTCCATCAGGTGACCCAATGGAGAAAAAAAAACCTTGGGAGAACCCAGGCTCAGTCGGGGGCCAGTTCTCCTCTGGCGTTTATGAACTACAGGCCGGATTTACAGTAACTGTAAGATAAAAAATTTATATGAATGCCTGGCTGAATAGATGCGTCTTTAGTATAGTTTTAAACTGGGAGAGCGAGTCTGAGCAACGAACAATATCATGAAGGCTATTCCAGAGCTTCGGAGCTAAATGTGAAAATGCTCTCCCTCCTTTGGTGGATCTGGATATCCTAGGTATAATAATAATAATAATAATATGTTTATTTTCTATAGCGCCTTTCAAGAACCCAAGGTCGCTTCACAATGTGATACAAGTAACAAACAAATAGCAAACAAACAACAAGCGAACAAATACAAAGGCCATCTGCTTACGAGAGACAAAACAGATGGAAACAAGCATACACTGGTTTGCATGAAAAGAAAGAGATATTGTATTATTTATCAAAATATGCTATTATGACAAAGTATGTAGCAGATAGAGTTGGAAAAGTGTAGAACAGAGAAAACAGTGATGAGGATAATGATTTATTGGGCAAGCTTGAAGAAATGAGTTTTCAGATGTTTTTGGTATGACCAGAAGCCTCGAATTTAGTGATCTTAAAGAGCGCGATGGATTATAGGGCGATAGAAGATCCGTTAAATAGACTGGAGCTAAACCATATAGGGCTTTATAAGTCAGAAGCAATACCTTGTAATTAATACGGAACTTTATAGGTAACCAATGAAGTGATGATAAAATCGGTGTTATATGATCATATTTTCTTTATCTAGTAAGAACTCTAGCGGCTGCATTTTGGACTAACTGTAGCTTGTTTATTGAAGATGCAGGACAACCAGCTAATAAAGCATTACAGTAATCTAGTCTCGAGGTCATGAATGCATGAATTAACTTTTCTGCATCAGAAACGGATAGCATGTTACGTAGCTTAGCAATGTTTCTTAGGTGGAAAAAGGCTGTTTTTGTAACATATGAATTATGCTTTTCAAAAGACAGGTTGCAGTCTAATATAACACCCAGGTATGTTACTGTATCGGATAAAGTAACAGGGCATCCTACTATGTTAAAGTAGTGTTGTGAGAGGTTTTGTGGATGGTTTTTAGAACCGATATGTATTACCTCTGTCTTGTCTGTATTTAATAAAAGAAAATTAAGCGTCATCCAATCTTTTATATCTTTAACACAATCTGTCAATTTGGATAATTTAGCGTATTCATCTGGCCGTGATAAAATATATATTTGAGTGTCATCAGCATAACAATGGAAACTAATTCCATGTTTCCTTAAGTGGCAGCATATATATTGAGAATAATAGAGGGCCTAACACAGATCCCTGCAGCACTCCATAGTTTGCCGAAGTTATGATTGATTTTTCTCCATTTAAATAGACAAAATGGTAGCAGTCAGATAAGTATGACCTGAACCAGCTTAATGCTTGTCCTTGAACACCAGTATAATTTTGTAGTCGATCTAAGAGTATTGTGTGATCTATAGTATCGAACGCAGCACTAAGATCAAGTAAAACTAGTATTGAGATACAGCCTTGGTCTGAAGCTAAAAGTAAATCATTTGTGATTCTAACAAGCGCAGTTTCAGTGCTATGATGTGGCCTGAATCCAGACTGAAACTTTTCATAGATGTCATTTTCTTGCAAGAAAGAGCCCAGTTGAGCGGACACAACTTTTTCTAGTATTTTAGACATAAATGGAAGATTTGAAATGGGTCTGTAATTTGCTAGGTTATTTGGATCTAATTGTGGTTTCTTAATAAGAGGTTTTATAACTGCCAGCTTGAACATTCTTGGAACATGACCTAAAGATAAAGATGAGTTAATAATATTGAGAAGAGGCTCTTCCACTATAGGTAACACTTCTTTCAGTAGTTTAGTTGGTATAGGATCTAATAAACATGTTGTTGTTTTAGATGAAGTGTTAAGTTTATTTAACTCTTTTTGTTCTATAGTTGTAAAGCATTGTAATTGTTCTTGCGGGGTGATAATTGCGGCTGAATTATAAGGCGCGAGCAAAGATTGAACGTTTACAATTGTGGTTCTGATGCTTTCAATTTTCTCGGTGAAGAAGTTCATGAAATCATTACTACTAAACTGTAACGAGGTATTTTGTTCAGACGACGTCTGTTTATTTGTTAGTCTAGCCACGGTATTAAATTAAAACCTTGGATTGTTTTGGTTGTTTTCTATTAATTTGCTGAGGTGCTCAGCCCTGGCCATTTTTAGGGCCTTTTTATAACGTGACATACTGTCTTTCCACGCGATTCTAAAGACCTCTAAATTAGTTTGTTTCCATTTATGCTCTAAATTACGGGTTTCTCTCTTTAAAACATGCGTAGTATTATGGTACCATGGTGCTATACTTTTCTCTCAGACCTTTTTTAATCTAATGGGTGCAACAATATCCAATGTTCTAGAGAGAATGGTGCTCATAGTGCTAGTTAGTTCGTCTAGTTCATCTGTTTGTTTGGGTTCAGGCAGCAGCTGAGACAGATCAGATAAGCTATTTGAGAAATTATCTATGGTGGATGGAAGGATTGTTCTACCTGGTCGATAACGTGGCGCAGCATGACATATTACAGCAGTACGTAATATGCAAGTTACCATGTAATGGTCAGTGACATCACTTTGTGGAATGATATATATATTGGTTGGATCGGTTCCATATGATATAATTAAATCGAGTGTATGATTAAGACGATGAGTTGGTCCGATGGTGTTTTGCTTGACCCCGAAGGAGTTTAATAAATCTGTAAACGCAGCCCCTAACGCATCATTTGAATTATCTACGTGTATGTTAAAATCTCCAACAATTAATGCTTTATCGACGTTGACCAATAGATCTGAGAGAAAGTCTGCAAACTCTTTTAGGAAATTGGCGTAAGGCCCTGGATGTCTATACGGTGGCCAAGGCTAGAGATAATTGGGATTTTTTCTTACATTTAAGAGCGTAACATTTAGCACAAGTACTTCAAACGAATTAAACCTATGACCAGTTTTCTGAGTAAGTGTCAGGATACATTCTCGGAGACAGAGGTAAGTGAATAAACACAAAGCTTTATTTAAGTGCATCAAGTTCAATGGTGAGTTCTTTCAAAGTTCAGAGGTGAATTCGATGAGGATTACTTTGCAATAAGGATTCCAGGTGAGCAGATCCTCTTCAGTTTATCCAATGACAAACTAACACAGTTCAGTGATACTTGTCTTTTCTCTTTCAGAATATCCACCAGCAAGCGTGACTCAGGAGGAACACAAGGAACCAGGAAACTTGGATTCAGAAGCAGATTCTGGGAACATCAGAACATGGACACAGAGGTTAGTATATTTCAGGTGAGTATACGTTACTTGACTGGTACAGGATGAGTAAGAGACTTCTTGAGACAATGGTAAGCATCTGTTCCTGTTGGAGGCTTGACAAAGACTGAGGCCGTGGTGAGTGTTTTTATGCAGAGGTTGATGGGCTTACTGATTGTGCACAGGTGCAGGTGATTAGTATTCCGGGGAGAGTGATCGTTGTGTGGTGAAGGATGTTGAGTTTGATTGGTTCCTGACACTACCCCCCCTCCAGAGTCTGCGCCAGCGGACCTTGGACCCCGACGTCGTGGGGGTCTACCTCTGGGTCGTGGTGCAGGTTTGTCAGGATATTGAGCGTGGAATTCAAGGAGCAGATTGGGATCAAGGACGTCATTCCGGGGTATCCAACTTCTTTCCTCTGGTCCATACCCATCCCAATCTATCAGATACTCAAGCTGACCACCTCGACGTCGGGAGTCCAATATCTCCTTTATCAAATAAATGGACTCTGGTTCAATAGGCGGTATCGGGGGGTTATCTTCAGGAACCGGTTCTGTGGCTGAGTTGGGCACAGGTGGGTGATGAGGTTTCAGGAGGGAGACGTGAAACGTGGGATGGATCTGATGTTCTGGAGGCAGACGAAGTTGATAGATGACTGGGTTGATTTGTCTTACGATGGGGAATGGTCCGATGTACTTGGGGTTGAGTTTGCGGCAAGGTTGACGTAGACGGATGTCTTTAGTGGAGAGCCAGACTAACTGTCCGGGTTGATACTCAGGGGTTCGACGGCGACGAACATCTGCGAAATGTTGTTGGCGATTTACTGCTTGCTGAAGGTGATGATGGGTTTGATTCCAGACTTCTTCGCTTTCTTGAAACCATTTATTTACTGCTGGTACTTCAGATGGTTCGCCGGACCACGGAAACAATGGGGGTTGGTAACCCAGCACACACTGGAAAGGAGTTAACTGCGTGGATGACTGTCTGAGGGAGTTTTGTGCGTACTCTGCCCAAATTAAATAACGACTTCAGATGTTCTGGTTGGAGTGGCAGAACGTCCGCAGGAATCGTCCTACATCTTGGATCTTTCGTTCGGTTTGGCCATTTGTTTGAGGATGATACCCTGATGATAGGCTTACGGTCACATTCATAAGAGTGAAAAATGCTCGCCAAACTCTGGAGATAAATTGGGGTCCTCTGTCGGACACGATGTCCTCTGGGATACCGAAGGTTCGAAAGACATGTTCCATCAGTAGTTCAGCAGTGACAAAAGCCGCAGGGAGACCCTTCAGGGGAATTAGTCTGCATGCCTTGGAGAACCGATCGATGGCCACTAGGATATCTACCCCAATCTACTCCAATGTGGGACCAGGGTCTATGTGGGACAGGAAGTGGTACTAGTTTACCTGCCGGAAGATTCCTGGGAACTTTGAACATGGCGCAAGGAATACAACCTTGTATGAATGTCGTGATGTCCTGCTGCATGTTGGGCCACCAATACTTGAGTTGGAGAATTGAGAGAGTTTTGCTTATTCCGGGATGACCTGTGTCTACAGAGGAGTGAGCTGATGCAATTAGAGAGTTGCGGAAATCCTCAGGTACGTAAATCTTCTCGGGGGGACATCCTGGGATTCTGGGTTGTTGCCGTGACAATTCCAATAGTTGCTCGTTGATTTCCCACTGGATGGGGTTGACAAACAACTTCTCGGGCAGGATGGTTTAGGGTTCCTCCATTGGAGTTTCTGGGGCATGGATACAAGAGAGGGCATCTGCTCTAGTATTCTTGGAGCCTGGACGGTATGAGATTCTGAAATGGAAATGGGTGAAGAATAGTGCCCATCGGGCTTGACGTGGATTAAGTCTCTTAGCGTCTCTCAAATATTGGAGGTTCTTGTGATCGGTGAGTACTAGGAATGGATGTTTTGCCCCCTCCAACCAATGTCTCCATTCTTCTAAGGCAAGTTTCACAGCCAAGAGCTCCCGATTTCCGATGTCGTAGTTGCTTTCTGCTGTAGATAATTTCTTGGAAAAGAACGCACAAGGTATGGTCTTAGAGGCAAGGTCAGAGTACTGGGACAGAATCCCTCCTACCCCAGTAGTGGAGGCATCTACTTCTACCACAAATACCTTCTCTGGATCTGGATGATGGAGCAAGGGTGCAGTGGTGAATGCGGCCTTGAGTGAATTAAAAGCAAACTCCGCTTCTGGGGTCTAAAGTAACATCTTCGGTTTCCCCTTTAACAGGGAGGTCAGGGGAGCTGTCAAGATACTGTATCGGTGTATAAATCGTCGGTAAAAATTGGCAAAGCCGAGGAATCTCTGGAGTTCTTTTACCAACTGAGGAGTTGGCCAGGACATGATGGCTTCAGTCTTCCGTTTATCCATTTCCACTCCTCTTTCACTAAGTTGGTGTCCCAGGAACTCGACACTGGTCTGATGAAACGTACACTTTTCTGCTTTTAGAAACAGGGTGATTTCTCTGAGCCTTTGGAGTACCAGGGACACATGATGTTGGTGTTCAACGGGGTCTTTGGAGTAAATCAGAATATCATCGATATACACCAACACAAACTTTCCCAGGAAATCCCGGAGTACCTCGTCCATGAAACTCTGGAACACGGAAGGAGCGTTTACCAATCCATACGGCATGACCAGATATTCATAGTGCCCTGCAGGCGTGATGAAAGCAGTTTTCCACTCATCCCCTTCTCTAATTCTGACCAGATTGTACGCACTTCTCAGATCCAACTTGGTGAACATCTTGGCTTCCCTGAGTTGTTCGAGGGCTGCTGGGATGAGAGGTAGTGGGTAACTGAATTTCACGGTGATTTGATTCAGGGCTCTGTAGTCGATACATGGTCTTAAACCTCCATCTTTCTTGGCAACAAAAAAGAAGCTAGCGGCAGCAGGGAATGTGGAAAAACGAATGTAACCCTGTTGCAAAGCTTCTTCGATGTACTTTCGCATAGATTCTTGTTCAGGAATTAACAGGGAGTAGATTCGACCCTTGGGAATCGACGCGTCGGGGACCAGATCAATGGCGCAATCCCATGGTCGATGAGGAGGTAAGTTGGAGGCAGTAACAGGGTTAAATATGTCAGAGAACGAGGAATAACAGGAGGGGATATTCGTGGACAGATTTTCCGTGGGGCTTTCAGTGGATGTGGAATTCATGGTGAGTACTTCGGGCGGCGTATCACAGGGAGAGCTTGGATGTGAAATTTCACTAAGTGGACACTGACAACCCCATTTGTTGATCTCACCAGACTGCCAATTGATGGTAGGTTGATGACGAATTAGCCATGGGCGACCTAGGATTATGTCTGTTTGACTATTCTGGAGAACAAAAGGTTCAAACATTTCGTGGTGCATGTTTTCAATCCATAACTGGATGGATGTTATCTGGGATGTGACATTCCCCTTGTTAATCAGCTCGCCGGTTACGGCGTAGATGGAGTAGGGTTTGGGAGTGTCGATCTTCTGGAGGTTGAGTTCTTTACAAAGCCGTCCCGAAATGAAGTTCCCTGCTGATCCAGAATCGATGATAGCTGCTACAGATACAAAGATATTTAGAGATTTCAAGATTACAGGAATCGTGAGGGGAGTTGATACTGTAGAGCTGTCTTGAACGGAGCCTACCGTCAGCCGAGCAGGTCGAATGGGACAGTTAAGTCTAAAATGACCTTTGGCACCACAGTACATACATAATTTTAACTCTTTCCGTCGAGTACGTTCTGCCTGGGAAAGTCGGAAAGTGTCGACTTGCATACCTTCTGGTTGATCTTCGGACACAGAATCTATGACAACTGGAGGAGATGCAGAATGACACTGTCGAACCTCTGGATAACAATTCTGAGATCTTTGATGCACACGAATAGCTTGCTGGATGAATTTCTCTATTCCCAGGCTGTCATCATAAATCGCCAACTGGAGACGCAGGGTAGGATTCAATCAACGGCGATAAACTGAGATGAGCGCCCTTTCGTTCCACCCACTGTCGATCGCTCAGTAGGATATAGTTGGGCTTGTTGTTCCTAAGCAAGTGAACATTGTAACAGGAATCCATTGCAATCCTCCGCCCGACCAGAGAATGGCGCTGGACGCGACAGTGGACTAGCGAAGCAAGTAATAGAGGAAGCGGCGTTCACGGAAGCGCTGACTGGGGGTAACAATGGATTTGTCGTGGCAGCGGTGACATGTATGGGACTTGTTGCAGCGACGGTAGGTTGCATAGGATTCGTATCCGTTGCTGGAGCTTGTCTGGAAATCATTTTCTTCACCTCTTTTTGTGCAGGTCAAGCCTTCTGTCAGGATACAGGCTCGGAGACAGAGGTAAGTGAATAAACACAAAGCTTTATTTAAGTGCATCAAGTTCAATGGTGAGTTCTTTCAAAGTTCAGAGGTGAATTCGATGAGGATTACTTTGCAGGAAGGATTCCAGGTGAGCAGATCCTCTTCAGTTTATCCAATGACAAACTAACACAGTTCAGTGATACTTGTCTTTTCTTCAGAATATCCACCAGCAAGCGTGACTCAGGAGGAATACAAGGAACCAGGAAACTTGGATTCAGAAGCAGATTCTGGGAACATCAGAACATGGACACAGAGGTTAGTATATTTCAGGTGAGTATACGTTACTTGACTGGTACAGGATGAGTAAGAGACTTCTTGAGACAATGGCAAGCATCTGTTCCTGTTGGAGGCTTGACAAAGACTGAGGCCGTGGTGAGTGTTTTTATGCAGAGGTTGATGGGCTTACTGATTGTGCACAGGTGCAGGTGATTAGTATTCCGGGGAGAGTGATCGTTGTGTGGTGAAGGATGTTGAGTTTGATTGGTTCCTGACAGTAAAGATATCTCTGTAGATTGTTGCAACACCACTGCCACGACCGATCAGACGGGGCTCATGCTTATAACAGTATCCTGGCGGAGTAGACTCATTTAGACCGAAATAATCATTTGGTTTAAGCCAGGTTTCAGTAAGGCACAGTACATCGAAATTATTATCTGTGACCATTTCATTTACAATAACCGCCTTAGGTGTGAGCGATCTAATGTTTAGAAGACCTAGCTTCAGAAATTGTTTTTGTTCAGTTTTTGTTTTAATAACAATTAGATTTTTTCTAGATCCCGCAGTAGATTTATTATTTGATCTCAGTAAATGAGGAATAGACATTTTCTATGCAATGTTCTACACTAGTATTAATATCAATTAAATTGGTGCAGCAGAGACTGTGATTTGGATTTTGGTTACTAGTCAAACGGTGTTTAACATCTTGGAGATGTTATCCGACAGAAGATCTGCTCTGATTCTACTTGGGTGTAAGCCATCAGCGCGGAAGAGCCTCGGTCGCTCCCAAAACAGATTCCAATTATTTACAAAGAGCAGTTTCTGCTCATTGCACCATGACATTAACCATTCATTTAGCGCGAATAATCTACTGAACTTTTCATGCCCTTGTCGGTACGTGTGAAGCGGTCCAGACACAATGATCGATGTTTCAGGCGATGTGCTGCGTACCGTCTCGATCAGGCTCCTGAAGTCTTTCTTCAGAACCTCTGTCTGTCTGTCCTTTTTATCTAAGTCTGATACTGCCATTTCTGTTTTACTATTGACAAGTCTGATATTGTTTTTACCATTTTTTTCTTATTTTGAGCCCGTCAATGTTTTTGCTATACGCTGTAGTGAAGTTTTTCCTTGTAGAAAAGTTAGAAGCTCAAAACCAGGAGACGGAGGAAGTTTTCCAAGCAGAAGTTCTTTTATTGCTCGTCGCTGTAGTCATACCAACATCGTCTGACTAAGATAATTTTACATTCTTAGTTTATACTTTCCAAAGAGGGTGGGATTACCTAAAGGAGGAGTCATTCTGAACAATGCATGTAAATGATTCATGAGTCAGCTGTTTACCTGAGTTCATCAGGATTACAGTGTCAGGCCTGATGATGGTGATCCAATCAGCCTGATCAGATCACTCTAACATTACCACTATCATAGAGACAAAGGGCCCAGCTGTACTCAGAGAAGTGATCAAAGGTTATAGTCATAGTGTGCACTTTCTCAGTTAAAAATACTGTTAAACCTTTATGTGACATTTAATAAATTTGTTTTCCTTCAACGCACAACCGGCGCTGCGTCATAGAATGTCTCTGAACAGGTTCACGCCCACTTTTGGGGGAAAACAAACCACCACACAGTATCGGATTCTCTGTTGTAGTTCCACCAGAGTTCCACTGGGGGCGATCGTCCGAGTGCAGAATGAATGGGAGTCTATGGAGCTAAACGGCTAAATTTGTCTCTTTTACCCGATTGCCGTTGAGAAATCTCAGATTTGAATGTAGGTTTTGCAAGTTCAACATGGGTTATAGGTCGAAAGTTGAATGAACGAGTACTTATGTCCTTTCGATTTCTTACAGAATGAGTTGTTGTTGCCCATAACACGCTAGCATTCTGCTAATAGACGCTGATTGTATGACATCATTGACATTTTAAAAGACTTTTTAAAGCAAATAAGTGACTCTAAAAAATCTAACACCCAGCAATCTGTAATTTCTTTGCATATCCTTTCGAAAACAACATTCAAATTACTAGACAAAAAATTATATCCTGAGAAAAGTGGATTTTGAGGGATATAGCTCCATAGAGCTCCATTCATTCTGCACTCGTCCTGTGAGTGCCCTCATATGGAATCAGAGTGGAACTGCAACCAGTTCAGAACCCGGAAGTTTACTGAGAGCGAGTTCTCGCCATATTAGACATTCTCTGGCTGCTCTTAGCTTTGCTGTATTCATCCTCTGTGCTGTCATGCATGTTATTATTGTCTTTTAATTTTGTAGTTCTGTAAAGCACTTTGGTCAGTCAGTGGCTGTTATAAAATGTGCTATAAAAAATAAAAATAAAAAATAAAACATAGCAGAAGACATACGATCTACGTGCTCGGTTTACTGAATATAATTAAAAGGGCTACATTTATCCTTTGCACAGGCATTTCATTGACATTTTTTCAAGTTCTGTTATGCATAGTCACATGGAATATGTGAAAGTGTTGATTTTTTTTCTTTTTTAAAGGTGGGGTATGTGATTCTCTTTTTTGTCCATTTTTTCAAAATCACTTGAAATCCTATTCATAACCCACTTACAGCCACTGAGTTAGAAGCACTGAAATAAAAATGAATCAATTTAATCATCTGTGGAACGGGCAGGACTCGAAAAACTCCAGCCAATCATTTCCAAGACCACCTAGAATCATTGGACAGTAAGTCCGTCAATCGGTTGTACCATTCCCCCCTCCCCCCTCCCCCTCCCCCTCGTGCTGTGACCCCTTCGTGCGCATACTCAAAGCACATTGCTATGAATAGGCCTATTTCACAAAAATGGCCGCCGAGACCGGAAGTAGGGTAAAATCTTTTCCGGTGAAAGCGCTAGCAGTCGCAGTCGGAGGACAAATGCGGAGACTAAAACCGGTCAGTCCTGTTGCTTTCCTTTTTTATGTTTCAAACCAAAGAAGAAACAACCATATTTATGACTTCACAGCTTTTCGTGTTTTGAGGGTTTTCATGGAACAACTGGGGAGAAGTTAAATCACGCCAGACACGTGTGAAGGAGGAAGCAGGTGTTGAAATGGAGTGTTGATGCCGGTTCGGGACTGATGCCCTGACAAAACATGTTTATATTGCACTTGATTGTTATCCGATTTGCACGTCATGCACTTTTATTTATTATTATTAACTGTTGGCAAATTAAAATTGTTTGTTGAAGTTGTTTTCTGTAACTTTCTTACCTTTTTACCATGGGTGCGCTTTGCCAGGCCTGCTGTTTACTTGTGTGTGCAAGCAAGGGCTGGAACATTTATTATACGTGTAGAATACTTTCCAAACCGTTACATATAGTCTTATAAATTCTGACGTTTGTGATATAAAAAATAAACATATTAGAATAACTTTTAAAGTTGTGTGAACACGGAGCAGTTTTTCCCGTGAGTGGGACTGGAAAACCCGGAGTGGTTGGGAGCGGAGTGATAATAAAACGCTAAGAGTGGAGAGAGGAACGTGCTTTTGCTCCAGTCCAGGCTTTGATCACATCCCCCTAAGCAGGGTGAACACCTCATCCTTCCGACCCATTAAAACTAAAATGAAGACATTTATTACACTATTTGAGAAATGTATGCATATTTACGGCCTTAAAATAATGAAAAGGGTAATTTAAGACATAAGGACAGGGGGAAACCTGATATTGACGGAAATCCGTTGTACTCCCATAGCGACGGATAACTTGAATCCCTGTATATGAAGTGTATTACTGAATATAAAATTACATACATTATGTATTAGTAAATATATTGTCTCACATTTTTAAATATATGAAAATTGCTTATGTAATATTCAATATATTGTATTAACACCATAAATTATTCTGTATGTTTTCAAATATACTGTTAAACCATTTAATATATTGATAATTCATATATAGGGAATTATATTTTCTTTTTATAAGGGGACCCCAGACAGTTAAATATTGTGTAACATCATGATTTTTTTAAAAACATGTAATATCACTCACTTCATTCATGCAATCTCCTGGACTAACTAACACTAAATAACATGATTTTTTTTAACAAAAGCAACTAGATTTCACTCATAGCCTACAATCAGACATCATTTCAATTTATTTATTGTTTTTCGATATATTAACGTTAAATGTGAGCTTAGTTATCAAGTGTCATGCCATTTAAATGAATGGAACTTTTTTATGTAACGTCAAGAATTTGTAACCTTTGTCCAATTTCGATCTTTTCACAGCTCTCTGAAAACTATCAACAAAACTGAAACCATCTGCTATTCTTACTTTTGTCAGATATATGAATGACAGAAAACAAGCTGTTCACAGTCCATTTTGAGAATGAATGGCGATCGTAGCGGGCGGCGGCGCGACCAGAAGTATTTTTGCCGTCTGTATCTGACGTGATTTAACTTCTCCCCAGTTGTTCCATGAAAACACAGAAAGCTGTGAAGTGATACATAGGGTTGTTTCTTCTTTGGGTTGACATAAACATCATAAAAAGGTACGCAACAAGACGGACTGCTTTTAGTCTCCGCATTTGTCCTCCGACTGCAACTGTGTTAGCGATTTCACCGGAAAAGAGTTTACCCTACTTCCGGTCTCGGTCGCCATTTTGTGAAATAGGCCTATCCTGCTTTGAATAGAAGACCGCTGTACAGACGCCAGGGCTGAGTCTCGTGCATCTGAGTTTTCGGTTGTGCATGATTGCGCGTCCATGTTCTTCGAATGGGTGGAGTCAGGGCCAGCGTTGCAGGAAAGAAGGTAGGACCTTTTGAGTTGTGTATTTTCAAAATCTGCCGGCCGTTTTGGAAATCACATACCCCACCTTTAAGTAATAGTTTACGTACGTAAAAGTACGTTTTGCTTTTCAATCGTGTCTATGTAAAGTACCCATAAAACATGGAAACCCAACGTGTGTGTGTGTGTGTGTGTGTGTGTGTGTGTGTGTGTGTGAGAGAGAGACCTAAAATCCTCTACAGGAGCGGATGACTCATTTTAGGTTTTTCTGTTATGAATTCAATTGGCAGTTTGTGGGACATCCTTCTCAAGCACATGCACTGATATGCAAGACTCACCTCACTCACATATTTAAATACTAACACATTTGATTGCTTTTTAAGTGATACATTTAAACTCAAGCCCTTGGTAATCAGTTGTATGCTTCTAATTTCAAACCTATTCCTCCCAAACACATTATTCAAGCATCAATGATTCTGTTGACTTTTATTCCATATAATCAATGTAGTGTTGTGTCTGGACCAATCAGACACAAAATTATTCATTATAGTTAATGAATAATAGACCAAACCCCCTCGCCCAAAAAGCAAACTATGTGTTAGAGTTCTGTGGACAACCCCCAAAGAGCAATTAACCCCAAGAAAACAGCAAAACAGGCCTCTGGTCACCATAGCAGAACAGCCATTTACGACCAAAAGGAATGTGGAAAAAGTAACTTTCAGTCCATTTCTCTAATGAAATACACATAATGCATGAAATGGACTCTTTCCATGAATTCATAGGCAAACCTTCTATGAATGAACATGCATATCTCCAGGATGTCTTATATGTTGTCTTTTGTACTATACACTGTTTTATGCATTCTTTATGATAGAACCACTAGTTAATGTAACCTCAAATGTACCATGCTTACTATCAAAATAATCCTCATTTAATGCCTTAAACATTGGTGTTCATCACCTCCTCATAGCATGCATTAGGTTCTTGTTATGTTAATTCAAAGTATGAAGGGACACAAACTGCCAGCCCACTCTAAAAACATTACATGACTTGACTGCCATATTGCAAAGCTGATGAGACACCAAAAATGAGAAAACAGCAGTTAAGAAAGCATCTGATCATAGCGATGTGGACATGTTTGCATCAGCTTTGCAATATGGCAGTCAAGTCATGTAATGTTTTTAGAGTGGGCTGGCAGTTTGTGTCCCTTCATCATATATATATATATATATATATATATATATATATATATATATATATATATATATATATATATATCTTATTGCCTAAGCAAATATCAAGAACAAAATATACCATTAATAACATTCATAGAAATCTATGTGCATTTGTGGAGTCCCCACATAGGGTTGCAACCTCTTGGTTAATAGCTTGCACTATGTTGTAATCAGCCCGTCATTTTTCTCTGATTTTAGGTGTGGGTTTTGAACAATGCTTATTTGCTTGGAACATCATTCTAGAACTTATTCAGGTAATGAAATGATTCCACAAATTCACCTTAGCAGTGACTATCAGGTTCATCAGTATTTCTTTAACTCTATCAGTCATCTATCAGAGTTGTCCTTGATAAATCCTCCTGCTCTATTTCACTCTCAATGTGATGGGTATGTGATATATCCAGAGAGCTGTTGTCTTATCCATAAATCTCGAATTAGTTTCCAAAGCCACATTAGCGTGTAAAGGAGTGTGTCTGTGTATGCGCTTGACTTGATCCCTGTTCCCCTGATCCATGTTTTCCTGGGTGGCTATCTCTAATTTATCACTGTCACAGGCTTGCCAGGGCTTGTCAGACTTTGCCCGTCACTCTATGGCCTCTGTGGTGCTCCGGTTGGTGCCCCACAGTGTATGGAATCCAGAATTTAGACTCCCTATTCCGATCCTTATCTGACACTGTTTTGTTTTTCCATCTGACATATAGGCCTACATTTTGTTTGCTTGTTAAAAGAGGTACACGTGGGCAGGTAAGTAGCCCGGCTGAATCTAATCAATTGGTGAACCATCACCATCAACTGGTGGATAGCCCTCTGTCCACCAAATGAGTGAATTCCTGACCTCTGTTGTTTTGAAGACAAACTATAATCTGAACATTCAGAGCAACAGTTTCTCCTAATAACCCAATTATTTCAGTGCCAGTCCTCTCTATACACAAAATACACAAGCTGCTTGGGGCCCCTGAACCAACATGCAGTGAAAGACCTTATAAGCAGCCTATATAGTAGTATTAGCAGTACTTCTTGTCGTGCAAACATAATGGTAAAAAAGGACACGGAACATTCAACTGTAAATTCAACTGTGGAATATTTATATTCAATTCAATTCAATTCAAATTTATTTGTATAGCGCTTTTCACAATACACATTGTTTCAAAGCAGCTTTACAGAAAGTGCATTAAAAATGTACATAGAAAATAAGTTAGTTCATCATGTATTAATTTAGGGCATAACATATCGCCGGCGTTGAGTCGTCTCTTCACAGGCGTCGAGTCGTCTCTCCACAGGCGTCTAGTCGTCTCATCACAGGTGTTGGATCATCCGAAGTCTCCGTGAGAGGCTGGATACAAACTGGAGCTGACGAACGCTATTTACCTCGGGACTTGCGTCCCGAGATAACAGCAGAAAGGCAAATGAGAAATAATTAGCATAGCTGATGTTCATAATATTAATGCATTCGATCTTGTTCGGCAGTAGTATAGAAGGTAAGCATTATGTAAATGCGTGGTTAAAGAGATGCGTCTTTAATCTGGTTTTAAACTGGGACAGCGATTCTGAGCCTCGAACAATATCAGGAAGGCTATTCCAGAGTTTAGGAGCTAAATGTGAGAACGCCCTCCCTCCTTTAGTGGACTTAGATATCCTAGGAATGACCAGAAGCCTCGAATTTAGTGATCTTAAAGAGCGCGACGGATTGTAGGGCGATAGAAGGTCCGTTAAATAGACTGGAGCTAAACCATTTAGGGCTTTATAGGTCAGTAGCAATACCTTGTAATTGATACGGAACTTAATAGGTAACCAATGTAGAGATGATAAAATTGGTGTTATATGATCATATTTTCTTGATCTAGTAAGAACTCTAGCGGCTGCATTTTGGACTAACTGTAGCTTGTTTATTGAGGATACAGGACAACCAGCTAATAAAGCATTACAGTAATCTAGTCTCGAGGTCATGAATGCATGAACTAACTTTTCTGCATCAGAAACGGATAGCATATTACGTAGCTTAGCAATGTTTCTAAGGTGGAAAAAGGCTGTTCTTGTAACATATGAAATATGATTTTCAAAAGTCAAGTTGCGGTCAAGTATGACACCCAGGTCTTTTACTGTAGTGGATAAAGTAACAGGGCATCCTTCTAAATTAAAGTTGTATTGTAAGGGATTTTGTGGGAAGTTTTTTTGACCAATAAGTAATACCTCTGTTTTATCTGAATTTAATAGCAGGAAATTACACGTCATCCAGTATTTTATATCTTTAAGACATTCTGTCAAGTTAGATAAGTTAGTGGTTTCATCTGGCCATGATGAAATATATAATTGAGTGTCATCAGCATAACAGTGAAAATTAATTCCATGTTTTCTTATAATATTACCAAGTGGCAGCATATATATTGAGAATAGTAGAGGGCCTAACACAGATCCTTGCGGTACTCCATAGTTTACTGACGTTATCTTTGATTTTTCCCCATTTAAACAGACAAAGTGGTAACGGTCTGATAAGTACGATCTAAACCAGCTTAATGCCTGTCCCTGAACACCAGTGTAGTTTTGTAGTCGATCCAGGAGTATTTTATGATCCATAGTATCAAATGCAGCGCTTAGATCGAGTAGAACTAGTATTGAGATGCAGCCTTGGTCAGAAGCTAAAAGTAAATCATTTGTAATTTTAACTAGCGCAGTTTCTGTGCTATGATACGGTCTGGATCCTGACTGAAATTTTTCATAGATATAATTTTCTTGCAAGAAAGAGCACAATTGAGCGGACACAACTTTTTCTAGTATTTTAGACATAAATGGAAGATTTGAAATGGGTCTGTAATTTGCTAGGTTATTTGGATCTAATTGTGGTTTCTTAATAAGAGGTTTTATTACTGCCAGCTTTCTTGGAACGTGACCTAAAAATAAAGATGAATTAATAATATTGAGAAGAGGCTCTTCCACTACAGGTAACACTTCTTTAAGTAATTTAGTGGGTATTGGATCTAATAAACATGTTGTTGGTTTAGATGCAATAATAAGTTTATTTAGCTCTTCCTGTCCTATAGTTGTAAAGCGGTGTAGTTGTTCTTGAGGGGCGATACTTGAGGCTGAATCATAAGACACCATAAAAGATTGTACATTTACAATTGTGTTTCTGATGTTTTCTATTTTCTCAGTGAAGAAATTCATAAAATCATTACTACTACATTGTAACGGAATATTTTGCTCAGGTGATGCCTGTTTATTTGTTAGTCTGGCCACGGTGTTAAATAAGAACCTTGGATTATTTTGGTTATTTTCTATTAGTCTGCGTAGATGCTCAGCCCTGGCTGATTTAAGAGCCTTTTTGTAATGTGACATACTATCTTTCCACGCGATTCTAAAGACCTCTAAATTTATTTGTTTCCATTTACGCTCTAAGTTACGAGTTTCTCTCTTGATAGCATGCGTAGCATTGTTGTACCATGGTGCTCTAGTTTTCTCTTCAACCTTTTTTAATCTAATTGGTGCAACAATTTCTAATGTACTAGAGAAAATGGTGCTCAAACTGCTAGTCATTTCCTCTAGTTCATCTGATTGATTGGGTTCACTGAGCAGCTGAGATAGATCAGGTAAGCTATTTGAGAATCTATCTATAGTGTTTGGAAGGATTGTTCTGCCTGGTCGATAACGTGGCGCTGTCACGGTGAGTTGTGGAGAATTGAAGAGAGGATTCAAGCGCAGAGTGAGTGATGAGATATTTAATAAAGAAAACATGAAATAAACAAACCAACAAAAGAATCCAATGAAACTAAATCCAACACAGACATGGCAAAACAGGACCGGTACCAAACTCCACCCGACTAACACTGAAACAATAAACAACGTACGAGCACAGGACAGCAAACACAGGTAGATTAAATAGGCAGGCAAATGAGGAGGGTAACGAGGATAACAGGTGGGACAAATAAACCAAAGATCAGATAACAAGGGGGAGGGACCAACAATGACAAGAGCACATGGCCCACATAACCAAACACTCATGTGCAACACAAAGACAGGACAGACACGTGACACTACCCCCTCCCTACGGAGCGGCTACCAGACGCTCCATAAGTCCCCTTGGTAAAGACCCCTCGGGCGGCCAGGGCGGTGAAGACCCCTCGGGCGGCCAGGGCGGTGAAGACCCCACTGGCTCCGGCTCCGGCTCGGGAACAGACACTGGCACTGGCTCCGGCTCGGGAACAGACACTGGCACTGGCTCCGGCTCGGGAACAGACACTGGCACTGGCTCCGGCTCCGGAACAGACACTGGCACTGGCTCCGGCTCCGGAACAGACACTGGCACTGGCTCCGGCTCCGGAACAGACACTGGCACTGGCTCCGGCTCGGGAACAGACACTGGCACTGGCTCCGGCTCGGGAACAGACACTGGCACTGGCTCCGGCTCGGGAACAGACACTGGCACTGGCTCCGGCTCGGGAACAGACACTGGCACTGGCTCCGGCTCGGGAACAGACACTGGCACTGGCTCCGGCTCGGGAACAGACACCGGCTCGGGAACAGACACCGGCTCGGGAACAGACACTAGGACAGACACAGTCACAAGGACAGATACAAACACAGACACAAACACTGGGTCCGGAACCGACATGAGTTCCAGCTCTGGAACAGGTACTGGCTCTGCCTCCGGCTCTGCCTCCGGCTCCGCCTCTGGCTCTGCCTCCGGCTCCACCTCTGGAACAGGCACCGGCTCCACCTCTGGAACAGGCACCGGCTCCACCTCTGGAACAGGCACCGGCTCCACCTCTGGAACAGGCACCGGCACCGGCTCCAACCCCGAAACGCCGAACACCGGCATGTCCAGAATCCGGGCCAGACGCTCCAGATAGTCCCAGCTCAGGAAGGCCGACGGAGCGCCAACGGTCTCGGACTGGTCAGACGTGACGTGAACACTCTCTGGCTGGGCAGACGTGACCTGTACAGTCTCTGACTGGGCAGACGGGACGTGAACACTCTCTGGCTGGGCAGACGGGACGTGAACACTCTCTGGCTGGGCAGACGTGACCTGTACAGTCTCTGACTGGGCAGACGGGACGTGAACACTCTCTGGCTGGGCAGACGGGACGTGAACACTCTCTGGCTGGGCAGACGTGACCTGTACAGTCTCTGACTGGGCAGACGGGACGTGAACACTCTCTGGCTGGGCAGACGGGACGTGAACACTCTCTGGCTGGGCAGACGGGACCTGAACAGTATCTGAATGGGCAGACGTGACGTGAACACTCTCTGGCTGGGCAGACCTGACGTGAACACTCTCTGGCTTGGCAGACCTGACCTGAACAGTCTCTGACTGGGCAGATGTGGATCTCCTTTTCCTCCTCCGTCTTTTCTGACGGATGTCTGCAGACTCGAGGCTGGTTAAAACCATTGATGAAGTCCCCACGCTCGACAGATCCAGAGATGAGGATTTTATTCCTGATGAAACCCGTGAGGAAGACTCTGCTGCCTTCCTTTCCTCATTCCTTTGGACACACATGGTGAGGTATTTGAACAAAGAAATCCCATTCTCTCTCTCCTCAGGAGAGAGTTCGCTCCGCTGAATCCACATTGGCTCGTACGTTCTGTCACGGTGAGTTGTGGAGAATTGAAGAGAGGATTCAAGCGCAGAGTGAGTGATGAGATATTTAATAAAGAAAACATGAAATAAACAAACCAACAAAAGAATCCAATGAAACTAAATCCAACACAGACATGGCAAAACAGGACCGGTACCAAACTCCACCCGACTAACACTGAAACAATAAACAACGTACGAGCACAGGACAGCAAACACAGGTAGATTAAATAGGCAGGCAAATGAGGAGGGTAACGAGGATAACAGGTGGGACAAATAAACCAACGATCAGATAACAAGGGGGAGGGACCAACAATGACAAGAGCACATGGCCCACATAACCAAACACTCATGTGCAACACAAAGACAGGACAGACACGTGACAGGCGCAACATGACAAATTTCAGCAGCACGTAACATGCAAGTTACCATGTAATGATCAGTTACATCATCGTATTAATACATCATATTAAATGTAATATATTATATTTTAAATATAATTAATATTAAAAGAAAATCTCTATATCTCCAGCTTTGATATAAGACCAATGTTTAATGACAAAAATGTCAAATTAAAAAATGTTTTGTCAGGAACACAATTTAAAGCTGGCATTTAACATGGCACAACACATACTTGTTCAGTCAAGCAAGCTCTTCTGAATATGTCAATGCTTCAATAAACAATATCCATTACACTTTTAATCCAAAATTTGAACATATTGAACATGTTTACTTTAGAGAAAAGGTGTTGTCATGTTATCTTATATGTCCTATTGTCAGTAAATTAAATTAAATAGTAATAAAAGTAATACTAATAGCGTTGTGCCAATATTTGTCTTAACCCGCCTAAGCTTTTCGAAAAAGGTTTGCAGTCATTTTTGACCGGAAACAGTAAGAGTGTACATTTTTATTGTTTAATGAAATGTTATATACTCACTTCTCTGAAGGTTTAAAAATAGCATTACCCACTTTTTGGGGATTTTAGGTTATTTATTATTTTAATGAAATGATAAAACAATAACCCTTTATCAGGACATCCTTAAATACAAATGTAAAGGTCTATACTCTGCTATTTTTTTTATTTAGATTTTTTTAAACTATATCTTTATCATTATTGCGATAGTCATCATGCTTGGTATGAACAGGGTACTGTATGTTGTTTGTTTATATAGGAAACTGCTCTGAAATGCATGCTGGCTTAACGGTTTGGAGGTTACGGTGTTTTGGAACAAACTGATGGGGCTCCCCCACACAAATATTGCTGAGGGATCCTTTAAAAGGGTAGGAGCGGCACTGAATAATGTGTAGGTAAAAAAAAAAAAAAGCAATTTGTCCTGTCAAGACAGATTGGGCTCTAATGGGCTCTCTAAATAGGTCTTTGTAATGATATGTCCTCCAGAAAGCTTTCTGCGTACCGGCCGCTGAACTTTGTGTCACTAATCATACAAATCCTCTGCCAGCTCTCCTCTACTTATCCCTCACAGCCTGAGAGATACATCAATCAATGGTGTTGCCAGAAATGGTATTTTTTCACCCCTGATCTAAGATCTACTTTTCCTGGTTTCTGGTTAGAATTGAGGTGGGTAAGGCCCTAGATCCAAATAAAAGAGAAATTTTAAGAGCTGTTAGCTCACCGCTAATAGCTCCTGTGCCCCCTTAACAGCCTCTGTGGAAAGGCCTTATCTTCACAAACCAGCAGGCCTACTTAAACCTTGGTAATGCTGTCTCGATAAGCCTCAACATTCAGACTCTTGCTCTTTCCCTCACCCGTCCCAACCAAAGCACAGCCATCATCCATATTTAGCAACTCTTAAAGCAACACCAATTAACTTTTCCTCTGCAGTCGCCCTACTGGTTGGAAGCGGAATTGTCCATTACCGCTGTCGTAAATAATTTAGCCTACCGCAGCCTACTGTCGCACGCATGCTCGTTGTTTATCCAGCACCGGCTTTGGAATGAACAATGTCCACAGACAAGGTAGAGTATGCATGATTTCATGAGAGTATGATGTATTGCGACAAAATAATGACTATTGTAACGCTTGACGTAAAGCAAGTCAAATTTGTAGTTGTCTTATGTCTCTTTAGAACTACAGAAACGTGACCCGATCTGTCAATCTTACATAGCGTGGTTATAGCAGATAAAGGACTGCAAAGCGGAGGCATAAGTGCCTTTCACCCTGTTTCGACTTGATGAACCACTGAAACGATTTTGGAAACATTATTTTAAGGTAAAAAATCTTACTTAGTGTTGCTTTAAGAGTCCAACTGTGATCGTTCAGTTTATGATACAAGCGTGATGTACGCAAGTGAACAAGTGGAGGTACAATGCCATTACTGTCACGGGTGACAAAGACGCTTAGCGAACGGAACCCTCTTGATGAGCCGCGAGTTTCCAGAGGGAACGATTTGTGTGCGACACATGCTACTCCGGTTCCGGTTGTCCGGCCCGATTAGCGCTAATGCACTGCAGGTGCGAGAGAGAGAGGAGCGGCATTCACACAGGCTTCCTGCTTCACAAGCCAAAGATAAAAGGGCTATTCAGAGAGGTTTCGGGGATACTGGTTTTCTCGGAGCAGTTTTTGGCACAAGCTTGCTCGGGAACGTTGTCTGGGTGGGCAGGCCGCCCATTAGTGGAGCGGCTAAGTGCTTATGTTTGGCAGAATCGTTCAGTTTATGATACAAGCGTGAAAAATGGCATGAGCAGTCTCCATGGGACACTTGACAAGAAAATTGTCCAAGCCGCTTGAAATTTCAAGATGGCGGCCATTTTTCAAGATGGCCGACACCTTAGTGGAGCAGTTAAGTGATATAGTGGTTTATTTGGTGATACAAGCATGAAAATTGGCATGAGCAGTCTCTGATGGTCACTAGACAATAAGCCACCCACAGCTACTTGAAATTTCAAGATGGCGGCCATTTTTCAAGATGGCCACCACCTTAGTGGAGCAATTAGACTTAAGAAATCATTTAGTTGCTGATACAAGCATGAAAATTGCCATGAGCTGTCTCAAAGGGCCATTTGACAAGAAACTGCCCATAGCCACTTGGAATTTCAAGATGGCTGCCTTTTTTTTTTCAAGATTACCACCACCTAAATGGAGCAGTTAAGTGACATAGATGTTCAGTTAGTGACATAAGCATGCAAATTGGTTTGAGCAGTCTCTAAGGGTTGCTTGACAAGAAAACACTCAGCCACTTGAAATTTCTATTTTCAAGTTGGCCGACCCCTGGATCCTCAAAAAATAAATTTTCCGATAGAAATGTATTGGTTTTTTTTCATTAAGGACGATTTGGTGTCATTTTATTTGATATGTTTTAGATTATTCTAAAGAACAACTTTTAACGCATCAAAATACAGTTGTGTTGATTTGTTGATTATAGATAGATTAGACAAGAGTGAATATCTGCACTACCAGGGCACACTGGTGATATATCACTGTGTCAATGTGTTTTCTATGCCATCACCTTCATCTAGTCGGGTTGGACTAAGTAAGATAGGTAGAGCATTGATCTTATGAAATAATGGAACATTTCTTGCAATGGTATCATAACCAGTACGATCGTGCTCTCTGTTGAATAAACTCGGATGAATGAGTTTTTCCTTGGTGTCCTGCTGACAAATGAAACGTCTGTCCCTGTTAGTTTTCTGTAATGTAACTGTAATGATGGCTTCTGCCATGTCTGCAGCAAATGTATAGGCAGAGGCCGAGGGTTTATCCTTTTACCACCTTTTACCAAGCATTACCAATGCCATTTATATCCCGTGCGATCTGTACACCATCCAGTTAAAGGGGTCATGACATGGTTTTTTGTTTTGTTTTATTATGTTCCCTTAGGTGCAATTATAGTATTACTATAGTTTTTGGACAAAAAAACATTAAAAAAATAGTGATTTATGACCTTTTCCCACCCTATTTCTCATCCTCTGATTCAAACAGTCTGTTTTGGAGTTGTTTCCCCTTTAAGAGTTCAGTGTTAATGCCCACTGTTATGATTGGCTAACGTCAGTGCTTATGCATAAATTATTATCGCCCCCTAGTCAGAACATGTGCGGATTCCGTGGAACTGTTTATAGTAGAGGGTGCTGCCAATTAGTGTGAGAGAGGCGATGCCTCTTGAAATTATACAACCCTATATGTTTGAGCCAGAATCAGATGAAGAATCAGAAGAAAATTAACCATCACGACAACTAAGAATGGATCAGTCCGTGTCCACATGTAAAGTGTGAAACTATTTTGAATTAATGTAATTTGTAACCCGAGGGCTGAGACACTTGAAAATGGGTTATTGTTGCATAATTATCCAATAATTTGCTAACAGTTGAACATTATTTAACTAATTTCAATGAAATGATAGGGTGTACCACGGACAAAATGCATGCACTGGCCATATTTGAACATTGATATGGCAAAAATGTTAATTGCTCCGCACAATGCTCCGCTATGTGAAACTTCGGTCTTCCGCTCTTGTACCATCGTGTCAATTCTCAATTGATTTTGATTCAGATGCTTTTGATTCATATTCGCAGTTTTAAGGCGCGTACGCGCGGCCGGGGCTCTCTGCTCGTTATTTCAGTAACATGCGCCCTGTCACACTCATCTACATCACTCACCTATCAAATAAGGCTTTTGGCTGCATATGCTGCAAATAAACTGCATCGAACTGCTTTCCCTGACGTCTGGATCGTTCGGCAGCGTATACAAACTTGTTGTTTGTCCACAGCCAGGAACAGCACATCTGCGTCTTCTTGTAAACAGACCCACTCGCTGCACGTCGACTGAACACTTGTGGGCATGACAATGATGCGATGATGCGAAATGAGGCGTAGTTGTCCTGCGCTGGAGGTGGTCATATGCAAACAACTGGTAGGCTTCGTACCGTGACTTCACTTCATTCCATGGATCCACAACGAGCTGTATTTAGAGCTTGATTAAATAAATGCTTTGTTAAATAATGGGGAAGCTTATAAAGACAGCATTTGCGATACTAACTTTACAATTAGCTGACATTGAACCCCACTCTGAGTTTAACAGCAGTGATATATCACCAGTGTGCCCTGGTAGTGCAGATATTCACTCTTGTCTAATCTATCTATAATCAACAAATCAACACAACTGTATTTTGATGTGTTAAAAGTTGTTCTTTAGAATAATCTAAAACATATCAAATAAAATGACACCAAATCGTCCTGAATGAAAAAAAAAAAACATTTCTATCGGAAAATTGATTTGAGGATCCAGGGGTCAGCCATCTTGAAAATAGAAATTTCAAGTGGCTGAGAGTGTTTTCTTGTCAAGCAACCCTTAGAGACTGCTCATACCAATTTGCATGCTTATGTCACTAACTAATTATATCGCTTAACTGCTCCATTTAGGTGGTGGTAATCTTTAAAAAACAGGCAGCCATCTTGAAATTTCAAGTAGCTGTGGGCAGTTTCTTGTCAAATGACCCTTTGAGACAGCTCATGGCAATTTTCATGCTTGTATCACCAACTAAATGATTTCTTAAGTCTAATTGCTCCACTAAGGTGGTGGCCATCTTGAAAAATAGCCGCTATATCGCAAATAAACCACTATATCACTTAACTGCTCCGGTGTCGGCCATCTTGAAAAATGGCCGCCATCTTGAAATTTCAAGTGGCTCGGACAATTTTCTTGTCAAGTGACCCATGGAGACTGCTCATGCCATTTTTCACGCTTGTATCATAAACTGAACGATTATATCACTTAGTCTGCTGGATCAGAGTTCATCTGTGGGAATTTGCTGGCCTGATTTATCGATTGAATCTGCGATGTGAACGGATGAGGGAAAGATAAGTGAATTGATTTCATCTTACGAACATTCGAAACACTCGAAGAGGATGCAGTGAATGTAAATCTGACTGTTGGGGAAGCTATGTGTTTCGGAGTGTGCTGAGGAGGAACTGAGGATTAAATATCCCCCCACGGGAGAGTAACGAATGGATTGAGGCCTCTGATCAGCCCTATCGTGTGAGTGAATTGCAGTGCTTTTGCCTTATTTATATACCTTGATTCATGGCTGTGGATTTGAAGTGAACACGAGTGTGCTTTTGCTGAGAAGTGGCCCCAACCCCTGCTTAAACGTTTGTGAAAAGTTATTATATCTGCTCTGCAGCATCGCTGGTGAAGTAAGCTTTTGAATCATCGTCCCACGACTGTGCACTGACGCAAGTATCCTGTACTGAGAAGAATCCTTACCTTCCTACTTACCGTCCGAGCCCTGAAGTGAGCCGTATCATTGGTGAAGTCGCCGTCAGGGCAAAACTGTGATGTTCGATCAGTACCTACCCGTAGCTGAAGAAGACCTAGAGGACACTGAAGTCTATCACGTTTGTGCTCATTGATATATTGTGTTCAATAAAGATTGTTATTCCTTTGAAATTATCTCTGGTCTGCGTTGTCCATCTGTTGCGCACCCGTGGTGTCGGCTCCTCACGGTGGTGTCTAAGTCAGGGGTGGCTGGTCATCCGAGTCCGCCCCGGCCCGCACCGGTGACATTACCAATTATTCTCTCATTTCACTGAAGAACAAATCTTATACAGACCTTTTGTTCTCTGTGATATTTTTATTTCAGAACACTCAAACTACTAATTAATGTTATATGACACTTTATAATATGGTTTAACTTCCAGATTCAGCAGTTATTTTTTATTTTATTTAGTAAAATAAGAGAACTCCACTGTACATGCAAATATCCACATTATTTTTAGCATAAGAGTGGGTGCGGCCATTTGTAACTTGAATGTGCGAGGCCACTGGTTTCCCCCGCTTCAAAAACAGTCTGTTATGCTGCTTGATACTGGTATTTGTAATGAATGTATTATCATAATCCTAAGCACACTGGTTTGTATAACAGATGCAGGCTTGTTTTTTGTTTTGAATACATTTGCATAAGTTTTAAAGCAATAAATCCAAATCAACAAAGAGATGGTCAAAGATACTGGCTAGGTTCAGTGAGCAAAATAGACAGTCCAAAGAGCCAACCAAGGCAAAAACAGTAAGTGTGATATCCAAGAAACCGGCAATAGGTCATAATAAGAAGCAGTCACAATGGCAATGGAAAGAATGCTCATTAAGGCAGGTAAGACTGGCAAAACTTTGCAAAGTGTTAGTGGAAAGCATGGATCTTTATATCTAACAAACAAGAAGTAACTGTGGAAGAAATAGAGTGTGGTCAGTTTTCAGGTGAGGGCTTCCCACATTGGTTGGAGGGAGCAGATGTTAAGTCAAGTCAAGAGGGAGCAGATGTTACAGTTTGTAGTTTTACTGTTCACTGCACTGTTATTCTTTTAGTTATTTCCCTGTAGCAGTTTTTAATTTGGAGTCTCACACATTTACAGAAAGTAGCTTATTTCCGCATTGTAAATAAAATGGGTAGGAGCCAGAGAATAATTTTAAATGTTCAAAAACTAGATTACACTAGAGTAAAATGGCTGTTGTTAAAATACTTGTTCTCTATCAGCTAAATATTCAGAGACAGCTACAAGTACAGCTACAAGCAAGTGTACATTTTCAAAATGCATTTTTTTTTTTTTTACCATGTCATTTTTAATCAAAATGTCATTACTCGATCTTCCAGTGAAACAAGAGACTTCTCTCTGGTGACATATACCGAACTACTCCAATTATTTAGTCTGCATATACTCCAGCCCTTTCTTACAATCAACTGCAAGTTTGCATTCAGATCTGCCTCCATCCAATAAACAACAGATGGTTAGAATCAAGTCCCCACCCTAAATTTTTTTCTACATTTGTTTCACTGTACATCATGTAGGCCTATATCCCAACAAAGAAGAAAAGATGTCACAACTTCAGTTTCAACACTAATTTGAATTCCTCAAAAAAGTGTAAACACTGTTGCTCATTTGACGCTACCAAAATATTGCTCCATTTGTTTGAGGTGTCAAGAATTGCCTCATTAGCATGGTTCAGTTTGCCTATTTGCAAATGGTCTATTTGCTAACACTTGCAGCCACAGGGTTCACAAGCAATTCACAAGCTTCAACTTTTTTAACAGGTACCCAACCACTAGTCTCACGCAGAAGACATGTAATTTTCTGATCCAAGATTGGCTTCCACAATCTCTTTGCATCAACTTTATTAGAGTGTAGGCAACACTGGTTACAGATAAATGGCTAATGGCTGACAGCGTAGGGAAGTGTCCCTGTGATTTAATCAGTTTTTATGATCTTTTGAGAAATCTTACTTTTGAAAGACAATAACTTTATATACAGTGCACTTTCAGATTAAAACTTTGCAGGATGGTTATAGTCACTTGGAGCTATATGTTACACACTACATGAAAGGTCAATTTCAAAAATACATAATAGGGGCCCTCTAATTTAATTGAGGTACATTGATCCAACACATAAACTTAATTTTAAATCAGGATGGTCACACATTCACCAGTGATTTGGGGTTAGGCTAATCTTCAGCACAATGGTAATCACAACATTCAATAACAGAAACTCCTAAATGTTCACCATAACTGAACATTAAACATAAACAACATCGTTCCCCTTACTGAAAAACACATAAAATAACACTTAAACCCTAAATTTATTCTCCTAATGCAGTCCCTTGCAAAGCATGCTGGGAACTACAGATTCACTGCCCAGGGCTGCATTTCCCAAAAGCATCGTAAGAGATAAGCAGATTGTAGAGCCTTTGCCACCAATGGTCTCTACGATAGTTCAACTTAGCTCTTCAAAATGCTGCCCTGGGCAGTTGATCTGTAGTTCCTATGCTTTGCAAGATGTTGGTAGTTTGTGTTAATGTTTAATGTTCATTTTTGTTGGACATTTGGGAGTTTCTGTTGCTAATTTTTGCGGTTAGCATTGTGCTGATGAGTAGCGCTTGTGCTTAGGCTGTGTGCACTCAATGTACTATACTAATGTAAGTATTGACACCAGTCTTTTCTTAGTGGTTAACTAAATGAACTAAATTAAGCCGTGTAAAAAAAAAAATTCAATTATACATTTTTGAGTGTATTCACATCAAGGTGGAAAATGACTTTCATCGTAATAAACTTATAAAGTAAATTTACCTTGCTAGAGAAATCAGGTTACTGACAGTTATGCTTCAGTAAAACCATCTTGGTTGAATTCAGTTATAGTCAGTCATCTTAAATCATTTATTTCATTTCAACAAAACCAGTTATTGGCAAAATCACCATAAAGTGCCTTTGAGACTTCACAATTTCCAAAATAAATGTAACTTCATATGTGTTATATTAAGGAGAACTTAGGCTGTTAGAAATGCATATTGGTCAAGCTCCAGCACTTTTTATAAATTAACTGCAAGCTGACAATTCACGAGCAAACCATAAAATATGTCCACCCTGTTATGGACAAATTCAAAGTAGAATAAATACATTTTCATTGCATAGCCTAGTGATTATTAAATGTAGATCTGCAGAAAGATAATGTGTCCCTTTCCCAACAAAACATTTTAGTTTATGGTAAAAGTCTTTTGATAATAATGAAATTACTGCCTAAATATGTATTGCCCAATAAAATATGTGATAGTTTCACATTATTTTCTAAATAAAATCTGACAACAAATATATTTAGTCAAACTTTAAAACAATTCTAACTGGTCCTCAATTATTAAAGGGTCATGACATGAGAAACCAAATTTGCCTTGATGTTTTGGTATTTAAGAGGTCTTTGTACCATTAAAACTTCCTGCAAGTTTCATAGCTTAAGACATCCTCCCCATTACAAACGAAGCATTTATTTAATCAAGCTCTAAATACAGCTCGTTGTGGATCCATGATATGAAGTGATGTCATGGTACGAAGTGACGTACCAGTCGTTTGCATATGACCGCCTCAAGACAAATACGCCTCATTTCACATCATCGCATAGTTGTCGCGCAGCTCGCGCCCACAGGTGTTCAGTCGACGTGCAACAAGTGGGTCTGTTTACAAGAAGATTGTGATGCCACGCAGATGTGCTGTTCCTGGCTGTGGACAAACAACATGTCTGAATACGCTGACGTCAGGGAAAAATAGATGCAGTTTATTTTTTGTGGATGTCCCAGTCACGGCAGTGTTCATTTAAGCGTGTGTTCTCTACATTTCAAGGATGACTATTTTGAGAACAAATCGCAGTATGATGCTGGCTTTGCCAGAAAACCTTTGCTTAAAGATCAGGCTGTGCCCACTATTCTGGGCCCAACAACGATGCCCGCAAACTGTAAGTAATATATTTCATCTTAAAACTACTTTTTATGCATAAGCACTGATGTTAGCCATAGCCAATCATAACAGTAGGCGTTAACACTGAACTCTTAAAGGGGAAACACCCCCAAAACAGACTGTTTTGAGGATGAGAAACAGGGTGGGAAAAGGTCATAAATCACAAAATTTTTAAAGGTTTTAGTCCAAAAAACTAGTAATACTATAATTGCACCTAAGGGAACATAATAAAACAAAAAACAAAAACCATGTCATGACCCCTTTAAGAAATCACACACTTGTTAAAATAATTTGTTTATTTTCCCAAAAGTTGAAGATGACAGGGTGGACAACAAGATGACAGGATGGAACTTGGCATGACAGGGTGGACAAATGCTTTAATGGGTGAACTTGAAAAGAACAGGAACCAGTGGCGACTGGTGGAAAATATCTTAGGGGCTATGCCATATTCAGTCAGTTTTAATAGTCTGGTAACCATAGGAGCCATCAGGTCTTTTAGCGCTGTGGCTCTTCCTCAAGACATCCGTCAAGCATCCACCCTTCTCTCATTCAAAAACCTCTTAAAAACATAATTTTTTCTCTGAATATTACTCTTCCGCTCAGTCTGTAAATTCTACCTTATTATATGATGTTTGTTTGAATCCCTCTTTGTTTGTATCTTTAACCTAACTTTGTAAGTGACCTCTGTGTATTACTCTCTGGCCTTGGTATGTGTATTGTGCTTTGATGTTGTTCTCTTATGCCAAGTTCACACTACAGGAATTGTTATGTTAACGAGCTCACCGACAGGTCGGCCTGTAATTGCATGCAAATCTGCGGGTGATCCGCGCTCGCCAATCTTTATGTGTGAAATACTTAACGACGCATCAAAAACACTCGCTGACACCTCACCGACGCCTCCAACTCTCTCTGTAGCATAGACAATCCCTGCTGCCTGTGTGTGCTTATCCATCCTTTCACCCATATTCTATTTTTTTTTTTTTTTAAGGCTTCTCAATTTGTCATATAAGCTCTGGGCATTAGGGATGTCTCCTCCTTGGGCCATGTAGGGTTACAAATTTATTAAATGTTTAATTTAGATTCCAATACCAAAGTATAACTGAGAATGTTAATTTCAGGTTAGGATCAGCTGTGAAACAGTTTCCAGCAAGATAATCTGGCAAATCCTGGCTTTCTGTATTTGTCAGATTACTGATACACTTAATTGCTTCTTCCTGACAGTCCTGTTTCCCTCTATTGTAAGCAGATTACTGATACTCTTGGTCCTGTTTTTTGACTCTCAGTGTCTGAATAGACATGTGATTTGGACTAGGAGGGGCAATAGTTTCAGTCTAGAACTGGTTTCCTAAACCTGTTCACATCATTCACATGCTTTGTAAGTCCCTCCCCTTTTAAGAATGTTATAAATGTAAGGAAATGGTTTCCCTTAGTCAGACTCGCGACGACGCTTGGAAAAGACTACAGCAATGCCAGCTCGTGTTCTCAATAAAGAATCCTGCTTAAGATACAGCCCGAGTCTCCTGGTCTTCGCTTCTGAATCTTCTACACTTTAGAAGAAATAAGTTCACTACAGCCACAATCCGGTCTGCTGACCTCTTGAGGGCCCCACCCACACAGGGTGCACCCTTCCCATGGCTAGCCTCAAAAACATTCCATGCTATTCCCTTGAAGCCATACTTCTAGGGTTCTGTTGAGAGATAGGAGAAATTTCCCTTTTGTCGGTATTGTGTTGCTGGCCTGTTGCTAAAAAAATTAATTATGCTGACTTGAGGGTGTCTTTCTCTCACTACCTCTAGTATTGGATGAAGTTGGGCCCAGATGGCTACAAGGTCATGTCTTCTGGAGGGTGATATGGAGCAGAAAGTGTGCGGCGCCGGTTCACCTGCTGTGTAGAGCACTCCAGTGTGCAGACTGGCCTGCTGGTGTGAGCTTCCAAAATGCACAGACTGGATTTATTCACTGTACTTGCATGTGTTTTTCACTAAAGTCCACATGTAGGAGGCACTCATTGTACTCATTGTACTTCAGGTTCCTCCTGAGCTACCTGTAGACATCAAACTCTAAAATGGAAAAGCCTCTCTTGGAATTGGGTGTTTAGGTCTTCCTGTTGTTGTTATTTCTCTTTTTACTGTTATTGTTGACATTTTCTCATCCTTCATGATCTTTTCTGTCATCCACTGAGATAAACAAATGTTCTTTTGCCCAGGAGTTTTCAGCATTGAGTAATTTCAGGTCGACTGACACACCTCCTCCCACAGTAGTTAAGATCCACAGGGTACTTTGGTCTTTTCTTAGAGTAGCCAAAAGTGTTTTTGCATTTGTGTATTTATTTCTGATATCCTCAATATCATACCTTTGCACATGGCGAAATGGATGAACTTTCTTTAATGGCCCTAGGGAAACAAGTTTTATATTTCTCAGTTTTAGTTTTCCTCTTTTGCCAGCTGTGCCTCCAATTGTTCAAATTTTTTTTTCAAATTCCTTCGAATCCATTCCCCTTGACGCCGTTGCCTGAGACACAAAATATTTGTTCGTATTTCTAGTAAGATTTTTGTTCGTTTTCAATATGTAAATTAATGGGTAAATAAAGTTATAATTGACCATGATAGTTGTCCTTCAAATAATGTATAATCTATACTTTCTAATGATTTCTGTATCTACACTTCCATGTTCTAACTTGGAAGGGTCTGGCTCAGGCTGATTTTCAGGAGCTTCAGGAATATTAGGAGAGTTGGTTGGTGTCTCTGACTGTAGCAAAGCACTGGCTCTGGCCCTGGCTTGCCTTTTTGCCTCCTTCCATTTCTTTCTTTTTGCCCTTTTCTCTCTCTCTCTCTTAAATTTATTTTAATTTATTTATATCATAATTTATTATTTTTTTCTTAAACTTACTGGACAAGAGCGGCCATGGTAGGCGATGACAGCCGTCAATATGTCACCGGGTCGGGGGAGGAGTGGACGCCAGATGACCGGCCGTCCCAACCCCCGACTCACGTACCACCGCGAGGAGCCAACACCACAGAGGACACAGAGGCAAAGTAATTTAGAAAAACACAGAATCTTTATTGAATAAATTAGGTAAAAACAACCTCAAGCAAACTGAAGGAAGGTAAGGTTTCAGCCGTATAACTGGTTCTTCTCAGGACTCAAGCAAACTGAAGGAAGGTGAGGTTTCAGCCGTATAACTGGTTCTTCTCAGGACTCCAGCGGGCAGAGAGCCGGTACGGATCCACAGTGGAACGGTTTCTCTCGGATTCACAGCAGAACTGTTTCTCTCTTCACAGGGTTCGGATGACGGAGAGGAGTACGGAATCAGCAACAGGGAGCTGGCTCTCTCCTCAGGGCTCAGACAGGCAAAGAACAGGTAAGAATTCACAGCGGAACTGTTCCTCTCGGATTCACAGCAGAACTGTTTCTCTCTTCACAGGATTCGGATGGACGGAGAGGAGTACGGAATCAGCAACAGAGCTGGCTCTCTTCTCGGGGCTCAGACAGGCAGAGAACAGGTAAGAATTATCAGCGGAACTGTTTCTCTCGGATTCACAGCAGGACTGTTTCTCTCTTCACAGGATTCGGATGACGGAGAGGAGTACGGAATCAGCAACAGAGCTGGCTCTCTTCTCAAGACGCAGGCAGACAGCGAACACAGGAGTGTGCAACAGTATAACTGACTTTACTCACAGAATCCAGATGAACGGAGAGACGTAAGGATGCAACAGCAGGCTGGCTCTCTTCTCAAGACGCAGGCAGACAGCGAGCACGGGTGAGTATGCAACAGTATAACTGACTTTACTCACAGAATCCAGATAAATGGAGAGGAATAAGGATTCAACAGCAAGGCTGGCTCTCTTCACAGTGCTCGGCAGACAGAGAGGGGATGAGGTTTCCACAGCGAAGCTGGCTCTACTCACAGGGCTCAGGCAGACAGAGAGAAGATGAGGATTCAACAGCGAAGCTGGCTCTACTCACAAGGCTCAGGCAGACAGAGAGAGGATGAGGGTTCCACAGCAAAGCTGGCTCTATTCACAGGGCTCAGGCAGACAGAGAGAAGATGAGGATTCAACAGCGAAGCTGGCTCTACTCACAGGGCTCAGGCAGACAGAGAGAGGATGAGGGTTCCACAGCAAAGCTGGCTCTATTCACAGGGCTCAGACAGACAGAGAGAAGATGAGGGTTCCACAGCAAAGCTGGCTCTACTCACAGGGCTCAGGCAGACAGAGAGAAGATGAGGATTCAACAGCGAAGCTGGCTCTACTCACAGGGCTCAGGCAGACAGAGAGAAGATGAGGATTCAACAGCAAAGCTGGCTCTACTCACAGGGCTCAGACAGACAGAGAGAAGATGAGGGTTCCACAGCAAAGCTGGCTCTACTCACAGGGCTCAGGCAGACAGAGAGAAGATGAGGGTTCCACAGCAAAGCTGGCTCTACTCACAGGGCTCAGGCAGACAGGGAGAAGATGAGGGTTCCAACAGTAGACTAACACTTCACTATGCCCCGTTGCGATTAAAGAGGAGAAAAGGAGAATTTCACCACTAGATGACTTCTTCCATCGGTCTCCATCCAATGAGATGCGGACGATGTCTCCACAGCCAGGACTGCTTCCCCAATGTCACTGCATTACACCTCCACTTGTGCTCAACTGTAACTCGCACAAATCTGCACACGTGATTATATTAATGAACAACACTGCAAAGTCTCGTCACTCACAAACTAGGGCGGAGACAGGGGATCTGGTCCACTGCACATCTTACAATCTCTTGGACTTCTTCCAATGGAGGACATTCAAACTTCCTCCAAAAAGACAAAGTTACACCTCATGAAGTCTCATCACATCCTCCAAACAGATTTCTCGTATCACAGTCCAAACATCAACAGCACTCATCCTCTCATCACGTCCTCCACAAGATTTCTCGTTTCACAATCCAAACATCAACAGCACTTATCCACCACAGTTCTCCTCTCCACATCTCCAGATTCACCCGAATATCGCCCGCAGCTGCTCCTCTCTCCTTTCCTTCTTCTTTGTTGAAGATGAAATGTCCTTTTATCCTTCCCAACTGACAACGCGTCCCAATCGCGATCGCAATCGCCTTCTCCCGCACCTGTTTTGAATCAACTAATCATCCTCCGTCTCTGCTCGGAGATTTCCGGAACTGGAGTCTTCCGGGTCCCACACCGGAAATCCCTCCCCTCGGAAACCCGGCCGTGATTAAAAGGTTCCGCCTGTCTTTGTCACCCTGGTGACAAATAGGCTCTATGCACGAACGCAGCTGACGTATTTCCCGTAGAATCTCAGCCAGCGTCTTTAGTACTTCCGCATAGCGCATTCTATTGAGAATGAGGACATGCGTCACGGTAGCTTGCTGTCACGTGACGAATTGAGCCCGTCCACCATTTTGGGAGGATACGCTATCGGTTAACAGGGGCAACGGATAGAAATAATATATTAAAAACGTTGACCCATACGAGCTGCCTGCAGCTGAATCAGGCCCGGTTCTAGAACCAAATCACTGAGGGTGCTTCTGAAAATAGTGAGGGTGCTCAAAATAGGGCTGAGCGATACCTGTCTACGACAATATTGTAATTGCTGTTATGTTAAACGATATGCGATCTGCATGATCGAGTAGCCTATGTCCCTGTACGAGTTTTTGTGCTTTGCATTTACACTCACCGGCCACTTTATTAGGTACCCCATGCTAGTAACGGGTTGGACCCCCTTTTGCCTTCAGAACTGCCTCAATTCTTCGTGGCATAGATTCAACAAGGTGCTGGAAGCATTCCTCAGGGAGTTTGGTCCATATTGACATGATGGCATCACACAGTTGCCGCAGATTTGTCGGCTGCACATCCATGATGCGAATCTCCCGTTCCACCACATCCCAAAGATGCTCTATTGGATTGAGATCTGGTGACTGTGGAGGCCATTTGAGTACAGCGAACTCATTGTCATGTTCAAGAAACCAGTCTGAGATGATTCCAGCTTTATGACATGGCGCATTATCCTGCTGAAAGTAGCCATCAGAAGTTGGGTACATTGTGGTCATAAAGGGATGGACATGGTCAGCAACAATACTCAGGTAGGCTGTGGCGTTGCAACGATGCTCAATTGGTACCAAGGGGCCCAAAGAGTGCCAAGAAAATATTCCCCACACCATGACACCACCACCACCAGCCTGAACCGTTGATACAAGGCAGGATGGATCCATGCTTTCATGTTGTAGACGCCAAATTCTGACCCTACCATCCGAATGTCGCAGCAGAAATCGAGACTCATCAGACCAGGCAACGTTTTTCCAATCTTCTATTGTCCAATTTCGATGAGCTTGTGCAAATTGTAGCCTCAGTTTCCTGTTCTTAGCTGAAAGGAGTGGCACCCGGTGTGGTCTTCTGCTGCTGTAGCCCATCTGCCTCAAAGTTCGACGTACTGTGCGTTCAGAGATGCTCTTCTGCCCACCTTGGTTGTAACGGGTGGTTATTTGAGTCACTGTTGCCCTTCTATCAGCTCGAACCAGTCTGGCCATTCTCCTCTGACCTCTGGCATCAACAAGGCATTTCCGCCCACAGAACTGCCGCTCACTGGATGTTTTTTCTTTTTCGGACCATTCTCTGTAAACCCTAGAGATGGTTGTGCGTGAAAATCCCAGTAGATTAGCAGTTTCTGAAATACTCAGACCAGCCCTTCTGGCACCAACAATCATGCCACGTTCAAAGTCACTCAAATCACCTTTCTTCCCCATACTGATGCTCGGTTTGAACTGCAGGAGATTGTCTTGACCATGTCTACATGCCTAAATGCACTGAGTTGCCGCCATGTGATTGGCTGCTTAGAAATTAAGTGTTAACGAGCAGTTGGACAGGTGTACCTAATAAAGTGGCCGGTGAGTGTATATCATATGATATAGTTAAGAAATGTTACACATTCCTTTTCCCCCAAATATCAGCAGTAACTTATTGCAAATGTGTGAAGTATTGAAACTGAAACTGACTACATTTTAGACATTTAGTTTCTGACGACAATGAATCGACAATGAATCAGTCCTTTTAAACGAAACAGCTTATTTAAAGATTAAATGACTCACTCATTAAGACAGTCAAATGCTGGTCACTCTCGGCGGCGTCGGCGCCATCGGCCGCGGCACTTGCTGGGATTTATCGCTGGTGTTTGAATGGGTGTCATGCGGTGAGAGTGAAGTTGTAGGGCGGAGTTCGCTGCTGTCATCGGCAGGCGGTGTCATTTCGTCTTGTTGTGATGTAGAGGTTTGAACTTACTTTAGCCAATTTCGTATGTCTATGATTAAAAATGGACAATTTATATTTTTAGGCTACCTAAAGGCAGCCCCGTCTCAGAAAGTCAGCTAACGAATTTCCTGAGCGGGACGCACACACAAAGTGGGCAATTAAAGAGACCGTTTCACCTATGCGTATCACGATCGCGAAAGGACACAATCCAATGCATTAAACATGAAAGCATAATAAAATAATTTCTGTAAAATAATTCGCGTTAATGGATTTATTTAGTGTATTATATGTATGAGTGTGAAATCCGTCTGTTTCTTTTGTCGGCAATATCTCGTTTAGCGCTACATGTGTACTAATAAAAATTTAATCTGAGGGTGCTTTCACTTTTGTTTGAGGGTGCCAAGCACCCCGTAGAACCGGGCCTGAGCTGAATCATGGAACAGAGACCTAACGTTAGACTCTTTACCACCTTGTACTTATATGGAAATAGTTAATTACTTGTTTTTAGGCATCAGTTATTACACTATATATATTTAGTCAGTGCGACAACCTCCTCTACTACCAATACAATCAATGAACGGTGCTGGCGGGTATCCTCCCAAAATGGCGGAAAGGGGAGGAGACGCGGTCTCTGGGGGCGGGGCGCTGTGTCGTGACGACATCTCCTCATTCTCAATACCGGAGTGTACTTGCGGCAACACATTAATAAAATTAATTTTCTCAGAAACGGAGACAATGATTTTAGAAACTGATTCGCTAATCGGATTTCACATGATATGAGAGAATACTCACCCTCCAAGTTGTCTATGTAGCTCGAAATATATCATTTAAAGCCCTTCTCTTTCTTACTCTTATGTGTGACAGATAACTGCCTCACAATATTGTTAACATCATCCACGTTAACCGCGGGAAGTTCTTGTCAACAGTGAGAGTAATTTGCCATTATCTCCACCTAATACAAAAACGGCTTCCGACGCAGCACCGGATGTGACTGGGCGGGCTGAGACAGAACGCGGAAGCGATCGTACATAGAGCCTATTACCCTGTCATACCAAGCTGATGCAAAGCATAGGTGAATTTATATCTACACAGAAGAAAGCCCTGTCTAGGCTCTTCCCTGGTACGGGTTGTGTCGAGCCATTCGTTAGTCTGGTTAATAAATGTGTCTGAAAAAATGAGGCATTTTAATTGTTTATTAATAAACTAGTGTTTTCTAAAGAGTGTCTGCAAACATGTCTCCATCTCCGCTGTAAAGCGGATGCGCATTTAGAGAGAAATGCACCTTTCATATGGATTACATAATCAGAAAGTATTTGCTTTCGATTCGAATTTGTTTGTTTAAAAGTGGACATTTCAAGCTTTAGCCTACATAGGCTATATTTTGTTTCAGTTCATTTCTGAGACGTGTTCTAGTTCACGGAGATCATGAAGGCACGCCTGATTGTTTTATTTTATTTTATTTTTCTTGTTATTGTGAGTTTACACAAATAAAAGTAGTTGCGCATTATGTATTATTATTTTCATTATGACCAGAAATTATAGAGTATCAACAGTAAGTGGTTTCCACTGTTGATAAGAAAAATGCAAGTGTTCGCGCCCGCGCCTCCGTGCCATCAGTGCGCGCTCAACACTCGGCACAAACCCATTATGCGTCAAAATCTTGTGTTTATTTGTGGTAATCTTAGCCCTGCATTATTATTGTCTAACCTGTATTATGAATGACATTTGACAAATTGCTTTGTTTCTTTTTTGGATTAAAGCGTCTTGTACATATGTAGCCTAATAAACATAATAATAATAATGATAATTATTAGGCTATTATTATTATTTGCGTTTATAACTAAATGAGTTCACTTAAGATAGTAATATGTTTATCATAAAATAACTGATGAATGTTTAATTTTTATATAACCTAGCCTAACCTTTTACAGTTTTGGAAATGAGTTTGTGTTATATTTCTTTTTTGTATGTGAAATCTTTTTTGCTTATTCTGTTATATTGAGCTTATTTCTCCCCCCCAAAAATGACTTTAAAGATACAAGTAGGCTAAATGTCGTTTTATAGAAAATTCAAGAAATTACAAAGAACTGATATTTACAAATCTGAGAGCGCGGTTTAGGATGTGGGTCGGCCTACAGTGTATTAATTCGTGGGCACGATTTGTTAAACCGATCGAGGGAACAGTTTAAGAATTTGTGAGTAGGCCTACGGTTTATAAACGGGGGGACGGATTGCAAAACCGTCGTCACGGATTCTTTTTTTTTTTTTTTCACAGACGCTTATCTAAATGTTCCGGGTCAATGCAAAAAAAATGCAGCAATCAAATTTCTTATTTTTGTAAAAATGTATATGGAAAATAAGTTTGTATGTGAATATTTTTTCACCAGTCTAAAAACGAATAAAGAAAGCATGTTTTTCGTTTTTTAAATTAGGAGTTAAAGGAAAAACGACGCAAAAGTAGCCTATACACGGACCCCAAGATGGAGTGGTGAGAATGTGATGTGAATAGCTTCACAGAGACGCTGTTTTTTGAAAACTTTCGGATGTCGAGGGCAACCTTTGATTATCTCCGTCAGAGATCGATTGCCAGAATGTCTAACTCGCCGGTGCATAATTTGTGACAAATGCAAGATTGACGTAAAAGTCGCATCAAATCCGCCTTGGTTGTTCACACTGTAGTAGTTTTGAAAAAAATCAGATCTGGGTCTGATTCAGGACCACATATGGAAGTGGTCTAAATCTGATTAGAAAAAATCAGATCTGGGCAAGATTTGAGTGTTCACACTACTTCTGAAGAAGTCTGACCTGGTCACTTGACCCCCCAAAAATTGGATTTGAGCCACTTTTGCCTGCAGTGTGAACGGGGCCTTATTCTGCTGTGCGGAACTGATGACGAACTGATGACAGAACAGTTTGATCTTCTTTGACAAATTAGAGGAAAGGGGCATTTCATTCCCGCCCACGTGTAGAAATCGAATATTCAAGCTGGTTACTCATTTTTCTACCTCAGAATGAAAAACGAAAAAATCTAAATAAATTCAAAACTGAAAAACGAAAAAGGAGCTGTTTTCTCTTTTTTAAATTTGACTTTAAAGTTGAAAGTGGGCTTAAAGGGTACATGGGCTTAACGGGTACACTATTATAGTAGATGTAAGGATAAAAATCACATTAAACAAATTTAACTCAATGTACTATTGCAATTGATTTCTGGTAATGTTGTAATGTTATATATATATATATATATATATATATATATATATATATATATATATATATATATATATATAGCCTATATATATATATTTTATTTATTTTTTTTTGCAATTGCTATGTACTGTACACATCATTGTATTCATATTAGTGTATGGTGTATTAGTGGTGTGGGCTACGTGCGTATTATCCGCCATAAAGTGCATATCATATGCACTTAAAAACTATTAAACTCTTGAGACACCTCTGATGTTTTCAGGTCTGGGTGCTTGCCAGAGGCATTACAGATATAACAAGAAAATAACATGGTTATATCTCTGTCAAATTAGTTGATGTATTATGTCAGAGCTCATAAATAGAAATAAGCATTTAGAAACACATGCCACAAAAAAACATGCTTTTTGTTGCCACTTAGTGTCACAGTGTAAGTTTGTTTAGTTTTTAAGCAACTTTTAGTTTAGTTCTATTATCACAGCTGTTCGCCTTGTAGTTAATCACCATGTGTATTTTAGTTCCTCTTGTTCACTCAGTGTTTGTTCGGTCTGCATTGCATTTAGTGTGTGTTGCCCTGTCTGTCTGAGTATTTACCCTCATAAAACTTCGTATTAAGTTTAATACGATCCACCCCCCCTGTTAGCTGTTAGCCTAAGGATTAATAATGATTTTATACATTTCTGTGCACTAATATTTCATATGCATATGTATGACTGAGAAACTTTGGCAGGCTTATAATGGATTATGGAAGAAATATTGTGCCTTGGGAGAGAAATGAGGTGTCTCAAACACAGATGAGTGGAGGGCACACATCTTAACATCTCAAGCTTCAGGGTATTTGTAGATCATAACATCTAGATTCTAAACCATTCAAGCAGGAAGTACTCTCATTAGTTACACTGTGAACATCTCCTTCAGCAGTATGTAATATGCCTCCCTGCTGAATAATTGAGAACTTAAATATAATATCAATAGTAATACTCCAAAAACCATCAGCTACACATTATTCATTCATTACTAAATAAGGCCATTTTGTCATAGCTAATCCCTATACTGTAGAAACTAATGCCATCCTGCTGGCAATTTCAGGCTGAAACATACAAACCAACCAAACAGAGAAGTATGCAGAAAACTCTGGATGTGTGTATGAGATTGACACTTCTTCATTTTGCCATGACATTTTTATGTGCTGAGGTTTTAATTTGATAGACACTAAATTTCATGGTTTCGTCATTCATTTTCATCAAAGTTGTGCAACGATAGCGTACATACACAACCAGTCCTTACCCCAGGAATATGCTCCATCCTTCTTTCATCTTTCTAAAAACTCCCAAAATTAATGTACTGAATTTACCCATAATGCCATCAACAAATCCCTAAAGGCCACTGCTCAGATATGTTTGTTGCTGGAATGACAGGTGACAGAAGGAGCTCTGAATATAATCAATATGGCCCCTTTGTGGTAGGACTGTTTTCAGTTACGTCCCAGGTGAGATCTGTCAGGGTCTTGACAGCATTTGTTTAGGCTGAGAGAGCGAACTGAGAATCTGAAGAGAAGGTCACAGTGCTCCAAAAGGAAGTCGCTTATTTTTTCCCACCTAGATCCACTATTTAATGTTCATTATGCTGAGGACAATAAGTGTTAAGAGCAATTATTATAGCTGTCAGCCTTAAAATCACTCTTCAGATATTTCAGAAAATAATGAGCAGTTAGTTTAAACATTACCATTCAGAAGTTTGGAGTTGGAATGATTTTCTAAAGATTTTAAAAAAATGTCTCTTATGTATGGTGGCCCAGTAGTGCACAACACAACAAAATTAAGCCACAACACAACGGAAAATGTACAACACAACAAAATAAAGCCGCACACAACGGAAATGTTCCTGAAGTGCGATAAAGTTAGTTTTCCATGCCACTGTTATAGAGTCAGCAGTCTAAAAAATATAACAAAACCACAATTAGTTTTAACAGTATGTAGCTAACCATATTCAACATTTATTAATTCAAAATCACCTACGTGCATTATATATGCATATTTATAGAATGCTTTGACACGCTACCCCAGCGTATGATCCCGGAATGTCTGCCAATTCCTCCAAGTTGTTAAAACTTATAATTTGTAGGCTATTCATTAAAATTACTTTTAAAGTGCCCCTATCATGGATTTTTTTAAGTTTCCTAATGTTGTTTTGGAGTCTCCTACAACAGGTTTACATGCATCAAGTGTCAAAAAACTGTCTAATCTTCTCATAATATACATTTGCACATCACCAGATTTTTGATGATTCTCAAACGACTCGCTAAATGAATCCATCTCTCTAAATCCCTCCTTTCCGCAAGCTACTCTGCTCTGATTGGCCAGACAGCTTAGTCTGTTGTGATTGGTTTACCGTCTAAAACAAAAACACCCATTGTCTTAAAGCAGCACTATGCATCACTATGCAGCAGCACTATTAGCTTAACAGAACAGCTTCAGAGTAATTGCAATGGTTATATGACTATTTTCGGGTTGAATGGTGGGCGTCTCAGGTCTCAGAAATAACCCAGCCCCGTATACATGTGGTGTTCGAGGCACACATACAATACAGACTGCCGACAGTTCAACAGGGCGCGCGCAGCTCTTAAAGGGGCCACACCTTATGTCCACTCGTTACAGCTTCCATCCACTGAACAGGTACCGGTATACAGGGGGAGGGGATTAGGCCGTGAGTGCAGAGACATCTCTGCGTGAGTGCTATTTACGACAGTACAAGTACTCCACAGCGACTCTAGGGGTCGCTGTTTGACAAAAACGGAAATCCTGCATAGTGCGGCTTTAAAGGGTACCTATCATGGAATTTTGAAAATTACCTTTCATGTAGTGTGTAACATAGATCTAAGTGAACGAAAACATCCTGCAAATTTTTTAATATGAAAGTTCACCGTAGACAAAGTTATTGTCTCTCAAAAGTAAGAGTCGACTCTGAGTCGTTGATATGAATCGATAGACGAACGATGCATTTTCTCTAACTTTCGTACGTCACTTGTACAAGTTATTTGAATAAGATACGCCCACTCATTGCGCTCGTACTCGTAGAAGCCAGGGAGACGTGAAAACATAATGGCGACGAGACGCTGTGTTTTGAAGTGCGACGCAAAAGCGAAATTTTTTCATCTGCCCAGAGACGAGCATTTGAAGAATCAGTGGCTACAGTTCATATATACAACTACCGGTATACCACAGATGTATAGCCCGACGTTATTGCTGTGTTCGCGTCATTTTGAAGATGATTGCTTCACAAACATAAATGCTTTCAAATATGGATTCGCGAGCCGGCTGATATTGAAGGAAGGCTCAGTACCGAGTTTATTTGGATCAGCTTCCTCCTCCAAATCACAACCTGTAAGTATTATTAATATTATAAATTGTTGCTTTTATGTTTTATGTAGCATGCTCAATAATTATTTTGTGTGCTGTTGTGTACGCACAGCGCAGCTTCTAGGTCTTCAATGTCAATTGTATTGAAATATGTGCAGGGCTCTCAAGTGTCACGCATTGAGCGTGACAGTCACTCATTTCGGTCTTTTGTCACGCTCTCCCGCCACACATTGTATTTCTCACGCTGAAAAACTATTTGTAATATATTTAATATGCCGCAGCGCCCAAAACTCTGGCCGCGCCGCTCTAACTGTGGAACCGGCAGGAATCAAGCGCGTCTCCTCTGGTGTTGTTCGTCTGGTGTTGTTAGCCAATCAGAAAATAGCACTATTGTATCTGGGTAAGATTTATCGCAACAACCAATGACACCCCGTCGGCTCGGTGTCACTCCTTTGGGCTATGGTAGCTAACATATCACCGCAGATTAGCGTCACGCAAAGGCGGGGTTTGGAAAAATGACTCGCTAAACGATTCATATGGGAGTCGGTTTCAACACCGACAGCTCTGCTTGTCCTGAGGCTTCCTACACAGTAAACTAAACACAGTAACGAACAATGACGTCGATTTTACCATATCAATCCGAGCGCTAGTCTGATGATGAAACACTAGAAGAAGAACCATTCCTTCAACCCGAACCTCCATCGCAAGGACGACTCGAGCAAGACGTTTCAGTGATTCACTACTCAGTTTGGGGTAACTTACATTATATGTTGCTATTCCTCACCATCAGCATTAACAAGTGCATGTCCATCAACTGATTATTTTACATGTACTAATTTATTTACAGAGTATGTTTCTAATATATTGCGGTGAACACGTGGAAACTGTATCAATAACAGTGCATGTAGGGCAGGCTATGCAATGTATACATTAGCCGAGCGTAGCTTGACTGATGTAACATAAACATAGGTAAAACACTCTGCATTAATAGACACTTTTATATAATAGTGGCCCACAGCTGATTAGCTGACTCCGATATTTGAGAAGCAGTCGTCAGTAAAAATAAAGGTAACACGAAAAGTTGGGATTATACTGGTAGAATCATGGTAAAGATTAATTTTAACCACAAATTCTTCACATGCTCGTCCTTGGGCAGTGGGAAAAAAAAGTATTTACCGTCACATTGTAGAGCACAGCGTCTCCTCGACATGATCTATCCAGTATCCACAGAACTCAGCTGTCGGTTTGAGGTTTAAGTTTCTCTGGTGCGCGCGCAATAAGTGGGTGGGCTAATGTTTCGTCTTGATGTCACGACGAAACGGCTTATGACTCGTTTGAAAAACAAGTCATTTCATTGACTCAGAGGCGACTCTTACTTTTGAAAGACAATAACTTTATATACGGTGCACTTTCAGATTTAAAACTTTGCAGGATGTTTTCATTCACTTAGAGCTATATTACACAATACATGAAAGGTCATTTTCAAAAATCCATGATAGGGGCCCTTTAACATTCTAAAACCGACATGTTCAAAATCCAAAGCTTGATTGTTGGTAGTAGACTTACTACAGGTGACTTTTTTTTCCAATACCTCAATGTTTACAGTAAACAATTTAAAGAAATTTCTGTAACAATAATACAAGTTTTTTTTTCTTTTATCATGTTTCAAAGGTTGTAGTTCCTATTAACCAGACTGACTTACAATAGGTGAAATTGAGCCAATAGCTCCCTGTATGCACAGTACACAATTTGTTTTTTTTTATAAAAACATTAGGGCTATTGTAATCCACCTAAAGTTTTGTTTTTTTTCTTCATGTCCCAAAGCTTGTGGTAGGTTCCTAGCGACCAGACTGACTTATTACAGGTGAAACTGTGCCAATCCTGTAATTCTGCAATTCACCAAATGGTTTTTATTTTTATTTATCAAATTATATTATAATAAATTATACGTTTTAACCACTTGGTGGAATTGCCAGACGTTCCCTTAGGGATCATGCGCTGTGGTAGCATGTCAACGCGTATAAATACACAGCTATAATTCATGTGGTTTTGAAGCAATATTTTATGTCGATATGGACAATGATTACATACTGTTAAAACGAATTGTGGTATTGATATATTAAGATGGCCAACTCTATAGAACAATGTCAAGGAAAACTAACTTTACCGCGCTCCGAGAGCCCTCTAGTGGTCCGGAGCATTTCCGTTGTGTTGCGGCTTTATTTCGTTGTGTTGTGGCTTATTTCCGTGTTGCGTTATACATTTTCCGTTGTGTTGTGGCTCATTTCAGTTCTGTTGTGGATTCATTTTGTTGTGTTGTGCTCTACTTGGCCACCGTACTTATGCTCTCCAAGGCTGCATTTATTTAATGAAAAAATTTAGTAAAAACAGTAATACTGTGAAATATTATTTAAAATATTTCATAATTTATTCCAGTGATGAAGAAGCAGAACTTTCAGCAGCCATTCTTCAGTATCATGTGATTCTAGGTTCTGCCCATAGACATAATAGAGAGTAGACGCCCTATCGACCGCTACTGGCTACTGGCACCTGTGGGGCCGCCATCTTAGACCGGTCACCCTCTCCACTCAGTGTAATGTAACTAAGCTATGATAGGTATTTTGCAAATTACACACTATAAATATGATAGAGAAGCAGAAAGAGATAGTGGTAGTAAAGTCAGATATTTTAATAAGTTGAAGAAACAATATATGATTATATTATATTAGAGTCTACTTGAAGCTTTTTATATTTGTCTCTCTCTGTCACACACACACACACTAAATAGAGAAGCTACCCCCAACATACTAAGTTACAGGCTAAGCTACAAGTAGTGACCAACACTGATAATACAGTCTGTGTCACTTGTGTAAAATTCGCTGGCCAATGTTATACCAGTAATATTTGTTCTAATTCTACAATAGCATTCTTGTGTCAGTTGTAATCTAAATCAGTGTTATGGAATATGACTTATCAAGTCTCTGTCAGCCGGGTGAACACCGGCCGGTGCAGTAAACATAGCCTAGCTAGCTGGCTACGCTTCCAGTACAGTAATATCAAAGATCCTTGCTCCTTCTCAACTCTCTTGTAATATTCTATTCACAAAATACAACCAATAGAACGGTAATGTTAAATTTTACTTGTGAAAAGTAATCCCCCGAGCCCTATTTGCGATGGTCCGCCAATTTGAGCAGGAATATGCTGCACAGTGATCTGGCATCTTAACCGCTGCTAATGCAACGCAACTAGGAGTATTTAAAGATGGCGGCCGCATTGTGCCCAGCGGCCAATAGGGCGTCTAACTCTATATTATGTCTATGGTTCTGCCGTAGTGATAAGCTGTCATGATACATTTCTGTTCCCTGCTAACATTAAGGATTACAAAAGAAGCCGAGCATCAAGCTTTGCATGTCACCAAACAATGCACAGACATAAAGCTGGTTTGGATCAGCCTATGTGAGTGGAGTTGAGTTACAGAGATTTGTTCTAATGTTCTGATCACTTGGCTCCAATTCAATTCCTTCTATGGGTTCAATTTCCTGAGAAACCTGTTCAGAGAGAACTTGGAGCTAGAGAAAACAAATTCACTTCTTGCGGCGTAAATAATATCAGGGATTTTTCCACCAAAGCCAAACAGAGCACATGGAATTTTTTCCCATTTTCACTCATGGCTGCTTTATTAATCGATCTCCTTTTGTGCTATGCAAAAGAAATAATGTCATACTGGTTTGGAATGACATAAGTGTGAATAAATGATGACATAATTTTAATTTTCGTTGATAAATATTCCTTTTACCTTTTGACACTACACGTCTTGTACAGCAGCACCATAAACCAGCTATTTTCAATCCTTTTTTCATGTGATAAATTACCTTATTTTATGTGAAATGGTGATGTGCTGGTACGGAAGTATCTGGATTGATGTACAGCTGGCACACTGGTGTTAATTTTGACATGTTCCCATAAATCCTACTCCGTTCAAAGCACACTGGAGAACAGCGGCGTATCACTAGCTGAGTTGGTGTGTGTGAGCATACATGTCTTTATGCCTGAGCATACACAATATAAGCATTCAGCAGACAGAACAGAAGGAGGCTGGGTTACTCTCGATAATCACCAGGCTTTGATTTGCATTTCAAATGGAGTTTGCAGTGCAGGAAAAGGAAGAGGAATGCAGGGCCAGCAAGTAGAGACTGTGCAGCAAAACGTGTGGCTTTGTTGTGGCTGCAACTGATCTAAAGGTTAAAATCTTTGAGGGCAATAAGGAGTAAAATAAACAGCTAAAATGATTAGAGTAAACATTATCATCGGAATAAAAAAGATAACCAAACAAGACATAGGTTTTGGACACAACTTAAAATATGCATTACACACATACAGTATTCATTCTTTTATGCTACAGATTTCACAGACATTACCTTCTCAGAAGCACATCATACACATACTCATCTTTCCTGTATGGTAAATTATTCCCACAGAGAAAGAAACATACCAATGAAATACAATTTTCTCTCACAGTATGAATATATCTTTCTCTTTCAGTACAATTCTGCTACTTGTCATCTTCAAAAATGATGACACTGTGGTTGTCGGATATATCCCTGATAATAATGAGGATGAATATAGAGAGCTTATTAAGAATTTTGTAGATTGGTTCCAGTTGAATTTCCTTAATGCAAGTAAAAAGAAAGAAATTGTAATAGATTTCAGAAAGAAAACATCAAATTGTCCCTGTAATCTAATAGGGGGACATTGAAATTGTGAGATCCTATAAATACAGGCCCGGCGCCACGAGATCTGATTTGTGCCCCCTCAGTTTAATTTTTTTATTCATGGTTACAAATGAAATGTTTAACCTTTTGAGCGGTACGGTATATGGGATTTTTATTTCTGTGAATGTTCAGTGACGTGACATCACTGCCAGATTCAAACTGTGAGTTCACGCGTTGGCTGGCGCTGAGCCAGAGACGGGCTGTCATATATCACAACTATGCAGTGTTCTACCTCATAATGTTTATTTTAGGTTTCAGACATTTAAATACACATAAGCACTAGTAAAACAATACATTTGGAGTTTGAAAAATACACACCGATGTCTGTGGAAGCAGCAATAACAATCTATTCAAATATAATTTGCTGACGTGTGATAGGCCTATTTATATCAGACAAACATAGTGGAAGTAACGTTAACTATAAAGTTTACTCTATTCTTCTCACAGTTCGCCGGCCACTTTCTAACATGTATTGTGGGAGAAACTGGCAGGACTCTCTGAAGTCTGAACTGCGGCGCATCGAAATGGTGGCACCCATCCATAGACTGTAAAAAATGCGCCCATCTCACGTTATAGATCAAGAGCAAGATTATTTATAAAGGTTTTTAAACGACCAAACACACTCACTCACACGTTTTTGAGAATCGGAATATCAGATAGTTGACATGCTAAACAAATTTGTGAATATTTTGAATAAAAAATTAAAAACTAATAAAAGCGATACATCTGTCATACAGTGTTACTGTGGCTGCGGTGTGTCACGTGACAAATATGATGCGTTGCCATGGAAACATTAAGGGGGTACGTTCTAAAAAATAACAGTCGCCTTGAAAAAACACATTCTGGAGAGAGTCAGTTAGAATATTTTAAACCTACACGTGAAAGGGTTAATATATGCATAATAAATGGCGCTGGCTTATCTTTTTATTACGCGGTTTAAATTTTCGAGTTCTCAGTGTGTATTGTTCATTGATGGTATAAAGTTAAGCCCCCTTTCACATGCCCCCTCAGTCATTTCATCCTGCAGCCGGGCCTGTATAAATAGCCTACCTTAGAGTCTACTAAGACCGGTGTGATCACATGAATTGCATAAAAAGGGTCAACTGAGATCGTTTGGTGTGTGCTGGATTCTGTTAAGGGCTATTTATGCTGTGCTTTTTAAAGCTGTTGTATGTTGGGATTTCTGAGAGGAACAAAAAAAAAAAGAGACTCAAACTGATTAGGGGGGCTAGTTCAGTATTGGGATGTCCTCTTCTATCTGTAGATGAAATTGGGCAAGAATGGATGGTAAGGAAGCTGTCTTCCATTATGATTAATAAATTTACCGACCTCTATGAAACAGTTGCAGGCTATATGTAGTTAATTTAGCAATAGGTAGACTTAGGCTATTGCTTATTACTGCTCAACATAGACACATAGAAAGTATTTCCTTCCATCTGCTGTAAAAATCAATCACGATATGTTATAGGGTGTAACAGGGTGTTGCAGAACTTGCTAGTAAACTTCTCAAAGTAACACGTTGATCTTTTAAATAGAAAGACTGAAATAGTATTTTTTTAGAACATACATGTCACAGTTATGGACTTTTTGTGTTTCTTCTCCTTCTGGCTGAGTTTATCATTTGTTGTCATGGTCACTCATTATGTTCAGCTGTTCGCTCATTAATCTACTCATTATCACATGTATATATGTTTATTTCTGATTGAGTTTAGTTGTCCGGTGTCATCAGTTTTACATTGTAGCTTTCAGCCATAAGCACATATCATCAGGTGGTACCCAACCTTCCTTGAGTGTTTCGACCCTTAACCACAACACTCTCCAGTTGGTGGGTTGGCAGTGGTGGCCAAATCACTGCCCATCTGCTCCTGGCTTCCAGCTGTCTTCCTCTCTCTTACTCCATGTCCAGCAAGAAGCTTGTTTAGCCTCCTCTCCCATCCTACGAGTAGCGTTTTTTTTGCTCTTCTCGTCCATGCCTAAAGCTGACAACAGCCGTCATGCTGATTTGGAAGTAAAGCTTCTGCACCCTACTTCCACAGAGAACAGCCATGCCTGCCATCCCTTGTCCTTGCACTCCTGGATTAAAGGCTGATATTTCAAGGCCTCATGAGCCTCCTCACAGCCATCCTCCCATGGCATGGTCAGCTCGATTAGAATGATTTTACGGTCTATGGCTAACCACTGGACGATGTCTGGGCGAAGGGATGTGTGGACCACTTCCGGAAACTGCAGCCACCTTCCAACGTTGACTCTCATTTGCCAAGACCTTGTGGCTTGCAGCAGATTGGATTTTGCTGATGCCCTGGATGCGAAGGGTCTGGCTCCCTCCTTAATGAAAGTGATACTTTTTCTCTTGTCTGTGTGACCTAGCCTTTTCTTGCACCCCTCTCAAGTGTGTCAGGGAAGGACAGGAGCACCGTGTCGAGGCGCCACCTATATCGACCTTGGGTTAAAGATGTTTTGCACCCTGACAGTATGTGTGGCAGTGTCCCCTTTTGACCACAGAGCTTGCAGTACGGTTCGTCCCTCAACTCCCATGTGTGCAAGTGAAACGGTGAAGGAAGGGTGTCGTACATGGAGCACAGCAGGAAGGAGATGTGGTAGGGCTCCAGTATCCACAGCTCTGCCCATGTGATCTTACGCTTGGGCAGATCCCATGTTGTCCTCACTCCCTGGGATGGTTGTTCCACTGCTCTGGACAAACGCCTCTGTTTACTGTTGAGCTCGGATTTCTGACTGGACCTTGCCTTGCTTAATCTTTGCGCTTGCATTCCCGAACTGTTGGAAGTGTGTCGACCCCAGGCCTTGGCGTCCGATGTTGGGATTGCCAATAATGTCACGCAACTTCAGTGAGCTTTCTGCCTGTTCAATGGATGAGCTGACTGCCCATTTGCGGCCTGATCTTGTTATGATGCCTGCTTGCTTTACCCGGACTTCTTTGGAATCTCTTTTAGACTTAGCGCGATATGCATTTTGCCACCTTGAACTCCTCCACGACAGACGACAGAGGGAGCTGCAGCTGCCCTGAACGGATGTAGAGGCCCACTGAAGAAAAGCTTGGGGGGATCCCCAACCATCTCCGCAGGTGCTTGTTGGTTTTCCTCTCAATGCCTTCTATAACTGTTATGGGGAACTCATACACTGTGAGGAGCCAAATAAGCCTGAGCCGTGCTGGTACAGCCAGGTTTTAAATTTTCCGGGGAGTCCGGACCTATCAATCTTCTTCAACCATTCTTCGGTTTGCTTCACAGAGTCTGCAACTTTGCCACCATCTTTCAGTGATGCATTGCTTTCACAAGATCTTTATGGGACTGTCCTCAATGGATGGAATGACCTCGCCTTGAACTTGGAGTCCAAACTTACTCGTGACTCTGTCCTTCCTGATCACCAGCCTTTTGCACTTCCTGGCCTTGAATGACAACCTTGCCCAAGTGGCTACGTTGTTCAGGGTTTCAAGTACCCATCTAGCTTGGACATGTGTCACAGTTGTTATTTTTAGGTCGTCCATGAAACCCTGCAGAACCGGCTGAATGATGCCTGACTCCAGGACGGGACCACGGGTTATGCCTTCCGCTGCTGTTATTAGAAGGTTCATGCCCATGATAAAGAGGATTGGGGAGATGGTGTGTGAATCTCAGTTTGATCCCTCCTAAATAGCTGGTGATCACTTCTTGAATAGCATTTGGGATGTGGTAATGGTCAAGTCCGAGCTGGATGAGATCATGTGGGATAGACCCATAGGCATTCGCTAGATCTAACCAAACTACTGTCAGATCGCCTTTCTTCTGTTTGGCCTCTCGGATCAACTGGCTGATCATTGATGTATGTTACAGAGATCCTGAAAAGCCTGGGACACCACCTTTCTGGATGGAAGTATTGATGTAATTATTCTGCATCATATACTGTAGGTGGTCAACCTTCTTGCAAGCACAGAAAAGAATACTTTGCATTCCACACTCATGAGGGAGATTGACCTGAACTGGGCGATTGTGGAGGAACCCTCTTCTTGTGGGATAAAACATCCCTCTGCCAGCTTCCAGCTTGCTGAAATTTATCCTTTGGCCGAGATCTTCCTCAAGATCTTCCACATCCTTTACTGAAGTTTCAGACTTTTCTTGTACACCTTATATGGTATACCACTTGGGCCTGGGGCACCTGAAGCTTTGGCTCTTTGGATAACATCTTGGATTTACTGCCAAGTCGGCTCCTTCACATTCAGCTTGACTGATGGTTTTTCTGGTTTACAAATGTTCTGGTTGGCTCCAAGACCTTGACCCCTGCCAAGGTCATTGTGAGCTTTTTGTAGGAACTCCTCTACTTCCTCCCTCTCACTGGTTAATATGCCAGACTTGGGCTGGCCGAAAAGAGTCTTAGTGAAACCATATGGGTCTTTTACAAACTGTGCTCGCCTCTTCTCTTTCATTTTCCTCTGCTTTCGAAGGTATTCTGCCCTGCAAAGCTTGCACAGCTGTTCCCGCAACTTGCTTGTTAGATCTTTTACACCTTCCTTTTCAGTGAGCGAGCTGATTTTAAACAATTTGTTGAGCACTTTTATTTCCTCATCTCCCTCTCCCTCCTGTTTGTTTGCTGAGGTGATTGGGGCTGTTCTCTCTGCTTGATTGGGCCAAATCGTTCTTTGGCAAGGTTGTACGTGATGGTTGTGAGTAGGGGTGCTCCGATCAGGATTTTCGGGGCCGATCACCGATCCCTGATTGCTGGAAGCTGTACACCCCGATACCGACATGGATCACCAATTACAGGGTCTATTTGAAGCCTTTGAAGTGTTACAAATGTATTAAATGTTTAATTTAGATTCCAATACCAAATTATAACTGAGAATATGCATTCCAGTTTAGAATATCAGCTTTGAAACCGTTTCCAGCCAGAGAATCTGGCAAATCCTGTTTTTCTGTTTTTTGTCAGATTACTGAAACTCTTAATTGCTTCTTCCTGACATTCCTGTTTCCCTCTATTATAAGACCCTTGGTCCTGTTTTCTTAACTCTCAGCGGTTGAATAGGAATTTGATTTGGACCGAGAGGGGCTACAGTTTCAATCTATAACTCTTTCCCTAAACCTGTTTACATCATTCACATGCTTTGTTTTAGAATGTATCCCCCTCGATGTAACTCCACCCCTTTGAAATGAATATAAGCTAAAAATGTATCATGTTTTAGTCAGACTTGTTATGAAGCTTGGAAGACTACAGCAAATCCAACTCATCTGCAATAAAGAACCTGCAAAAGATACAACCAAGTCTCCTGGTCTCCTGGCTTCTAAGTTTCTACACTTGAGAAGAAATAAGTTTACTACACCTTCTATTTATCATGTAGCATTAATTATTAAACTATATTTAACAACAAGAGAAGACAACTTATCCTGAATTGACCACTCTGTATTTATTTGCAAGCAACATGTCCAACATATTAACTTAGCAGCCTGTGCTTGGTTATTGGGAACAGCTTAGGGCTTGACAAATACAACTTTACTGTAGAATATATATAAAAAATAAGATAAAAGCTTTAGACTACTTTAACTTTAGACTAAAAACTGCAACAAAAAAGGCTATAGCCAAAATATTGTTTTGAGTCAGTCAGCCCTGTAAGTGTTTTTCTAATACACTTAAAAGATCACAGGTAGTAAAGTGCACAGCAAAAAAAACAAAAAATACAACTAATTAAAACATCCATATCTGTATCTATCTATAACTTTAACTTTTTTTAACTTTTAACCTAGATTTGTAGATGCATATGTCCCAAAGCTTACTTCTTAAGCATCAATGGCATATTTTTCTTTATAAATATACGCATCTCTGCATTTTTGGCTGAGAGCTTGTTCCTCTTCTCATCTATAATATTCCCTGCTGTGCTAAAAAGTCGCCCGCTATCAACACTTGTGCACGGTGCACAGAGGTAGGTTTGTGCTGCTTGTGCGAGAGCAGGAAAACAGCTTTTTGTTCTGCCAATAAACAAGTGGCTGTCCGCTTTGTGGGATAACTGGCTCTGAATCTGAGGTAGAGATTCAATTGCAATGATCCTGAGCTGCTAATGTCACTGCCACCACATTCCCGATCTCCACCCAACAACTCAGCATACATAGCATGCAAGGAACCAGTTCGTGGTACTTTCTCTGGGGGTCCGGACCCGGCGCTTGCAGCCAAACTCACCTAACCATCCTGCTCCAGTCCAGTGGCCAGGACATCAGAAAGCAGGCCACGCATCTGGGGCTTGACTGCATCAGAGAAATATCTGTATTTTTACCTTTTATTAACAAGAAAACAAAACATTCATTCATTTATTTGAATTGAATAGGAATTTGTCAAAAATTAGAATCAGAAATACTTTAATGATTGGGTTACAGTTGCTCCATGTTAGAAAAGAATCACTTCTTTCCAGTATCAGCAGAAGCAGTGTTGTGGCCAGATGCGAAAAACCAAGAGAGGGAGGTCACGGTGGACTGTCTCTAAATAAAGCCTGAGAAGATCCCACCTCTCATGGTTTGCTTCACCAATGATAGGAGTTGACATTCTGGCGGGAGTTTCATCTGGGGGCAAGATTTATGAGTATCTGTCCTAACAGTGATTATACCTCTGCCTCATCCTTTTTCTGTTCAGTAATGCTCAGATAGAAAGTCATTAGGTGAGGATTAATTAGGTAGGAGACATTAGGTTACATTGACCGTTGGTTGGTTGTACAACCACATACATACCAATCAAACATACCATAGTGTTATACATGATAGTACGCAAGACAGTAAATCATTCATACAGTTTCTGGGATGCATGTTCATTCATAGATCAGTTAGTTTATGACTAATGCAGCAAAGTTTGTATTAAAGATTGTTTCTGTCTTTCCATTGTCTCTCTCTTGCGCATGTGGCACATGTGGCCACATTCCTTTCAGATCATAAAAGGCTGTTATCAGTCTTATTGAGGTGCTCTGTAACAGGACACCCAGCCGACATAGTAACTTCATTTGTGATGTTAGTTTTGGGGGAGTTTCATAGACCTTTACATTCATTAAATATAATGAATATAAATAATAATTAGTGTGTGTCTGATTGGTCCAGACCCTACAATATTAAGAAATGTTCTATTATTTAAAGCATTTCGAAGGCTGGCTCTTGTTATTAGTCAGCCTAGCATAATCCAAACCTTATGCTTTTTTTTCTGTAGTCTTATTATTAACTAAATTATTCTAAATTATTATTTACAGCACATTTAACAGAATTTGAAGGACATACAAGCCTACACAAAAGAATAACACAATTACACTATTCATTTCAGTAATAGCTCCTTGTATCAATCATTTAGACCAAAGATATATTCTTGCAATATGAATTTAGGAGTCTATAGAATAGTCAAAAAGCATATATTTATATCAATGATGATTGTAGCGATGCTATACAGGCGCTCAGATTCAATGTCAAGGAATCTTTTCTAGGCCGCTTCCAACAGTCAGTCTCTAATGTCTTCTCAAGAAGATGAGTTAAAGCTTTGATGGATGGTATAACATCTGCAGGCGATGCAGTTGATGAGCTAATCTGTTGCGTGAGCTCTTCAATTGGGGCTAGTAGCGAAATTTTCTACTAATTTCCACTGGCTGACGGTGAACATGGAGGGTAAGCCATAGTCGACTCTTAAGCACACAAGCCACGTTTCTGTTCCAGCAGAATCTGCAGCATGAATACAGAACTGTTCCACCTGGTAGGTACATCTTGCGGTAGTCTCTTGATAGGCTGGCCCAGTTGTTTCTGAATACTTTGAAGCCGGGAGTAGGCAAACGGGGAGTGTTTGAAATGACCGATGATGCGTCTTCCAGAGGCGATTATATCAGCGATGCTGTGTTGTGACATAACTCCCTCGGTCACAGCGAGCTGGAGCGAACGCGCCATGCACGGCGGGCTGGATAGCTTGCCATCCCTAATGGCCTTTTCCATGTTCTTTGCGTTATCCCTTAGAATAACATGCACTTTTTTCTTTGGGGTTCCCCATGCTCGAAACATGTCGCTGAATGCAGCAGAAAGAGCACCCTGTGTGTGTGACCCTGAAAAATCTTGAGAATGTAGAACAACTTTTTGTAGTTTGAAGTTTTGATTAATGAACTGCGCATTGAGGCTCAACATGGACATGGGACATACACTCGCACTCCAAATGTCACTCGTGAAACTAATTGATGTTATGTTGTCCTTCATAAGGGTGTCAACATATATAAACACTGTTTGGTATAACTGCGGCAGGCACACATCAGTGAAATATTTACCCCTGGCAGAGTGTAACGTGAACCTAAAAAGGACATGAATCGCCGGAACCCTTCGTCTTCCACAATAGACAGCAGCTGGTGATCTTGGCAAATTAATTCCATTATTTTGTCTGATATTTCTTTATGCTTCTTACTGTCGCTGTTGTAGGGTTGCTGTCTTTGAAATGTTACCGACAGCTGAGTGAGTGGTACTAGTACTGGTACTCTCGCTCACTCTTAGTACTAGCAATCTTTGAAAACTGCTCATATTTTTTTACGTGACTAACCTTCAAATATCTGATGAGGTTGGTGGTGTTAAAATGTTTTGCGTGCTTTCTGCCTCGTGGGATTTGCTTGGTACACACGTTGCAGATTGCTAATGTATTGTCTTTTTCACAAACCTTGTAGAATTGCCTGACCGGTAAAACCATTTTAGCAGCACGAGCGCGTAAAGAATTGTCTCACGAGTTTTGCGTCATCTGATCGGCTCTTTTGGATCGGCGTTTATAGAGACCGCTGATCAAACATCCCAAAGCAATTATCGACCGATCAATCTTAGCACCCTTAGTTGTGAGCGAGTCGATTTTCCTGTGGACTGGACCCATTAGTGTGGCTTCTAGGATGCCATCTAGGTCATCGTCGAACTGGGTCCATGTGGTGTTGTCTGACGCTTTTGGCCATTTGATCCTTTATTTCCTCAACGAATGGATAGGTGAAACTGGAGAGGGGCTCACTTGATTGCGTCGTTGGTGCTGTGGCGACTGCTGTGCGGACTCGAGTGCAAAGAGATATTCAGCTCTGTGGTATGCTTCCTTGCTGGAGTTCTCCTTCGTCTCACCGGACACTAGATCCATGCATTACACTTGACTCACTGTTGTTCCACACCTGGACTTGCTCTGATGTATTTTGATTTTGCAAACTTTGCCGCAATGGCATTTTGCCGTGAGATCCTGTCCAGTCAATGTTATTTGCTTCAGCTTTCTCATAGTCGTATTTCCTGTCCCAGACATGCCCTAGAGAGCAACTGAAGAACACATCGCTGCAGAATCCGAGCAGCGCTCGCCTGACCAGGTGTGTGAGCTGGCCACGTCATACATCGCCGAGGGAGTGTAAGTGGACTTCAAGGGTTTGGAAGTGAGCCCGCTACTTGAGAGTGAGTTGTTGGCTGGTTAAATTTTGAGTTTGGAGAGGATGTTATTCTGCCCTCATTATTTTTGGAAAGAGATTATAAAGACTTTATTTTTTTTTATTGGTTTCTGTGTGGGTCTCCAGTCTCTTCCCCATGTTCTCTGCCATCCATGCCATCCAGTCATCACCATATCTCATCAGTCCCTCGGTACTACCTCTGCCTCCTCTCAGTAGCGTGGCACCATCTCGGACCTGCTGGGAGCCATCTCCTCCTGGGAATGAGGCTCTTACCTTTTGTCAACCCCATGGCGGTTTCCATCAGAACTCCTCCATAGCTCCTCCCTTCAGCAACACTTCCGTGGGGCACTTCCCTGGCTTTCGCCTGGATAAACATCCAGCATCCCCATATCAAGGTCATCCCATGGCTCTTTCAGCCTCCATCACCACCTTGGACTTTTTTGTCCATCCTCGTCCTGGTCATCCATCCACCTCCAGAGCCTTCTCATGCCTGTTTGTGCCATCCCTTCTCCAGCCCCCTTCACCATTACTTTGCCGTCTCCTTGCCGCCTCTCTACAGCACAAGGACGCGCCATCCGGGAGGGGGCGTTCTGTCACGGTTCTGTAAGTTTGGACTTTTTGTGCTTCGTCACCTTCTGCCTGAGTTTATCAGTTGTTGTCATGGTCACACATTATGTTAAGCTGTTCACTCATTAATTTACTTATTATCACCTGTATATATATTCGGTTCTGTTTGAGTTTAGTTGTCTGGTGTCATCATTGAATCCTGTGGATTCTTGTGGATTATCCTGTGGATGTATTAAATATTGCCTTTTTACCTTTATCTTCATCTTCGTGTGTGTTTATACAACCATGTCTTCCAATAGTCTTTGTTTGATTTACAACTTCGAAAAATCTTTTTTTCTTTTTACAGTGTAGCTATGCTATCGTTCAAAATATATATATATTTTTAAGAAATCTCTTGCTTTCCAAGGCTGCATTTATTTAACACTAGAACTACCAAGGCAGTCATTTTGACCGTTTTTAAATTTTACAGTGTAATAACTTTGTTAAAATAAAATAAATGTGGCTGTAGGACTCTGACTTTTCCTATCCTTTTCCTTTCCTAAATCACAAAACACAAAACAGTTCTGACTATTTCTACCTAGAATGGACATGACGGTCATTTTGACCGCACGCACACATTATAGATATCATAATCCGCTACATTTCCCGCCATTGGTAATGAGTGTCCCCGTTGCATATACAGTGCCAAGTAAGGAGGAACTGCAAAAAAAAAAAAAAAAAAAACAAGGAGACATGTGCGAAATGTCACATTTGTCACAAATGTCATGTGCGAAATGTGTGGGAGCTGCACACGAAAGGCGTGTTTACCTGTGTGGACTGTGCGTAAGCGTCGGGGTGTTTGTGCCGTTCAAATGAGCCCACTTGGAGGAAACCGTGTTAACCTGATTTTATTCGTTAATATTTTTTGTTGACTGAAACTAATCAATCTAAAGCAGTTCGTTTTCTTGTTTAGCTAATGTTCTCAAATGTTTTTACAATGTAGGCCTATTCACATGTATATAGGTAGTGTTTTTGTTATGTTATAAGTTATTGTATCATAAGATTTGTTTTATTGAACAAAGAAAATAAGAAATGATTATCAATTAGGCTGGAAAATACATTTTCACATTTATTTGAATAAAAATGTTGTGTCCTGATCTTTATTATTGCCTATAGTAACATTGTAAATCCATTTATTTTTAGATTTTGTATTGATTATTGAACTTATTTTAGAACAGGGCTGTACTAAACGGCATATGAAGCTTTGACGTTTCCTAAATTTTTTGCATGTCTATTCACGTTGTGAGTGCGGTGAAAAAAATATTTTTGACGCAAAACTTTCCTCACATAGAGAGGCAGCAACTGTCGGAGCAATCTTTCTTTTGTGCTTGTTTTAAGGGCGATGACGTTAACATGACGACAGGAATTAAATGCTTCATTGGAAACCTTAAAGAGAAGGTTCAAATGTAGATATGACATGACGAAAATGACGTTCAATACGGCCATATGAACGTCACTGTATGAACGGTCAGTTCCGTAGTTGGTCGTTACTAGTAGTTATGGAATTCCTGTAGTTCTAGTGTTAATCAAAAATGCTATAAAATGGTAATTGTCACAGTATGTTCAGTTTATCTTAGTTATCATGGATTTTAGTTTGTTTTCATTCATTCTCATCTGTTCTTTTGTTTGACTTTCCCACCACTTCTTTGTTACCATGGTCACTGTCATTATGAGTTTGATTGGTTCAGCTGTGTTCTATTAATTTTCTTGTTTGAGTTCCTATTTAAGGGTAGCCTACGTTTACACGACAACGATATAAAACGGAGAAGTTTTTCCTGTGTACAAATGACACCATTGTCAAAATGATCCCCATTCACACGGAACAGCGAAAACGACTAAAAATGTTGTATTCTGCTGTCATGCCATTAGATGGCGATGAAACACTATAGAGACTGAACACGTAATATGCATGTGTATGATGTCATCGTCTTCAGAGGTGTGCATTTTTTGTTGTTTATACGGAGAAAAAAAACGTTTTATGTGTTTAGTTGAAAACAGCCCCTAAGTCATACCCTCACGCTTATTCTCTGTCCGGTCACGTTCACATTTACTGTGTGTTGCAATCTTCTGTTAACCTTATTTGATATTCACGAGTTCACACTTACATACAATTAGAGTGGGTAAGGTTGAAAGGTTTAACGGTTGAGTGACAATTCAGATCTATGCTTACTGGAAGGTTCTTGTTGCGTCCGCTGTGAGACAGTGTTTGCGGGAAGTTCTCTCTGCGTCCGCTGTGAGACCAATGCTCGCTGGACAGAAAGAGGAACCAGAAAAAAAAGGAAAATGAGTACTCAACTGGTAGATTTACTCACACTGCGTCCACTGTGAGACCAATGCTCGCTGGACGAGAAAGAAAACGTAAATGCTCTACCGGGAAAGTTCTCGTTGCGTCCGCTGTGAGACCAATGCTCGCTGGACAGAAAGAGGAAACGGGAAAAGAGGAAAATGAGTACACAACCGGGAGATTTTCTCACTCTGCGTCGCTGGCCGAAAGAGAAAACGTAAGTGCTCTACCGGGAAAGTTCTCACTGCGTCCGCTGTGGGATCAAAGCTCGCCAGACAGAAAGGGAAACAGGAAAAGAGAGAAATGAGTATTCAACCGGGAGCTTATCTCACACTACGTCGCTGGACGAAAGAGAAAACATAAGTGCTCTACCGCAATTTTCTTTCTTTTTTTTTTTTTGGGGACCTGACGGCAGGTAATGAGTAAATTCAGCATTCGGGTGATGAGCTAGTTTCGAAGTGCATGCGCGAAATATTTACTGCAAGTAAATCTTATGTTTTTTTATTCACGAATTTATACACTGGACATACAATGCGGGCATGGGCACCGCCACAGAAGCTACAAATGTGCATGAACCGGCAGCACGGTCTGCTACATTTACCCAAGTTGAAATGGTTTCAGAGTTGTCTGCTTTCGTCAAAAGAGTAGACTCTCCTTTCGAAGTCATGGCTTGCGCTGGTTGCTGCACGAGGCACGTAGCTGGTAGATTTTGTGGCGCTTGTTCCCAGGCAGGAAAGAGAGGAAGGGTTAACCTGCGTGCATGATGCTGTTGAGTGCGCCACTGATCTGCAGACCGCGCAAGCCTAAAAAAACCCTGCTGTGGAGATCCGAGTATGTGCACTGGTTCCACTGAGGGACTCGCACAGCACTTTTGGTTGAGATCAGTTTATGGTAAGTGTTAGTGCCCTCCCCATAGGACAGCGCGAGCTCGGCTATGATTGCCAGGTAATCATTAAGCTTGCGCCGCCTGTGGGGGAAAGCTGAACAGATTATTTGGTGAAACGAAAAAATGGCATCGAAAATTCCGAAAAATGAAAGAACGCGGGATGCGTGTGAGTTGGTGTTTTTCAGGGTGACAGAGAAATCCCCACAGTCTATTTGGCGGTCTGGATCGGCTGCGGGGAGCAGAGAGAGGAGGTATGAAAGGTCTATGTCCGCACCTGAGAGAATCTGTGCGCGGATGCTTTGGGAGACTGGTGGTGGTTCCATGGCGATGGCATTAGACGGGACGGGCATCGGAGTTGCTGTGAAGAGAGAATATGGAGACTTGGGTTGAATGAGAGAGCTGGGAAGGGTATAAGCCAGGGCTGCGAATGTTGGCGGCGGCCTCACGCTTGGATTGCCCGCTGTGGCTTAAAAAGGAAAGTTATTTGGAGGATAGAAAGGAAAGGAACAGTGGTAGAATGAAGAGTGGGCTTGTGAAGCAAGTGGAGGTGGGCTCACGCTTGTCGCAGCTACTGGAGCTGCAGGCCACTGGATGTGGGCGGGGTTGTAACCTGTTGAGTGAAACTGTTGAAAGGGTTGGGCCTGAGATGCTAGCGGTGGTAGCCTCGCACTAGTGTCTGCTACTGATGCTGGAGGCCACTGAAAAGGAAAAGGGTTATGAGCAGCGTGAGTATGAAACTGAGAGGCTGTGGAGAAGCCGCTGGGCCCGGCTACATACGGCTCTGCTACAGCGGGAGCCGAGGTGCAGGGCTGGGACTCGTCAATAGGTGGGAGTCGGTCTGTAATTTCGGAATCTGGGGTGCGGCCCAGGCTAGCTGAAGGCCTGCAACTCGATGGGCGAATCATGCCAGATCTTGTGCGGGAGGACGACGGTGGTGACTGGGCAGGCGACTTTTGGGCCCTGCAAGCTTTGCTCTGCCTGTGAGTCATCTTGGGAGTTGGTGTGGACTTTGGAGAGTGGTTAGCTGACTGCGTTAAGGTAACGTACAGATCATACAGCTCCGCTTTATACATTTTTCGCGAGGCTTGTATGTCTGAATTAACCAGCGCTTGCCTCAACCAGTGTAAAGAATTTCCTCAATAGCTCAATAATGGGGTATTGTATGATCGACACTTGATTCATATTTCATAATCAATAATCATAAGGGTTATGAGTTATCACTTACAGAATAAAAATTACCACTACCTATATGGGCAACCAAACACAACGGATTGTATTTAGCTGTACATACAGGAGGGCAAAATTAGGGCAGTTGTGTACATTCACATTCAATCATAACACATTATAATTAAATCTCAATATATCAACTGTCTATGATAGATAACTCCTAAGGGAATTAATTCGTTATCGAATAATCTGTTCGCCAGCGAACTGACCATCAATCTGTTATTAAACCTCAAGGAATTTATTCTTAGAAAAGCAGACTATCCTCCCTGGCCACGGGAAAAACAGCCTCCTGTTCTATAACGGAATACTGTTTTAAGTATTCACAATTGTAAAGCTTGTAGCTAGATCTAACATTATCAGTGACTTATAACATGATCAGATAGGCAGTTTCAAAGTATGAATATGAATTTAATACAAGGGAAACTACTTATATACATCGTGACTACAGTTACACGGAATAAATGTATTTCCAGAATACATAGATACAGGGAGAGAGAGAGAGAGAAATATGCAGAGAGAGAGAGAGAGAGAGAGAGAGAGAGAGAGTTATGGGAAGATCCAGAAGAATCTTCAGAATAGCAAAATCACAGGGACATTTAAGTTAACCTTTGAGAGACAACAAGAATTCAACAAATCTCAAACCTTAAAAGCGTGATCAAACTTATACTTGCACAGGTATAACTCTTTGTGTGGCTGATATGAAGAAAGCGTGTGTCTCGGTCCTGCGCGTCACGTGGTCCTTTGGGCGCGTGCTCGTTCGGTGCGTGTGTCCTCTTTCAAAGCGAAACGCGGTTCGTTTGAAAGTCCCTGGTGGATGAATTTGCTGAAGGGATAATTCATGCTAAGTTCGTTCCACTCGTCGGTGGAATTAAACACGGATAATTATCTGAGTCTGAAAACACAAACTAAACTAGAAACAAACAAAAGAAACAACGGGCTTTCGCCCGGAGGCGAGGCGTTAGGCTACATGATGAAAACAGGACAGGAGCAAGAAGTAAGAGGTAAGAGAAGGATAAACTGGTGTTCAGTCCTTTTGAAGACCTGACGTTTCCGCCTTCTTTTGGAAGAGGGTCCAATCAGGAGCTGTCCCTTTGGAGGGAGATTTTATGACCCTTTGTGTTATAGCCAGGCATTTGAATCTCTAATTTCATTGGGTGTTTAAGAGAAGAATCTTCACAATTCTTATAATACTAGTGTGTCACAAAGTTTAGCAAAATCTAATGTCAATTAACAAATGGGGAACGAAGATTGGAGTTTATCGAGACCAAAATTGCCACAAATGGATTTGGTTAAACATTATTTGGCAAAGTTTGAAACATTATCCCATTAGAGTTTTCGAGAAACATAGACCAAACCACACCAAAGGCAAATCATGAGACAGGGAAATTATATACATGTTCATACAATTCTCAAGTGGATATATAATATAATATAAATGCTTAACAGGATTCATTTCTCCTCCCTAGTTAGAATTCAGATAGTCAACACTTCTCTAAACATTCCTCTGGGAGGTCATAAAACCTGTTATCAGTGTTAAGGTTTCCTGTAAGGAGACACCAGACTCTGACAGTGATGTTAATTTTTGGTCCTTCTTGTCCCAAAAACCTGGTGCACATAGAATTATACATTTTACTGTAATCCCCGGTACAACTACACGCTCTTAAGAGTTCCACTGATACACTGGGAAATCATAGCTAGACTATTATGGACTGGGAAACACACAGGAGTCATTGTATACATTTGGCAGGCTTATATTCTAAGTTTTAATGTAAAACTTTGTGTATGTGTGTGTCACATGTCTGTCCTGTCTTGTGATGCACATGGGTGTTTGTTATGTTGAGCCATGTGCTCTTGTCTTAGTTTGATCCCTCCCCCTTGTAATCTGATTATTGGTTTATTTGCTCCACCTGTCTGTCTCGTTACCCTCCTTTGTTTGCCTCTCTATTTAGTCTTCCTGTGTTTGCTGTCCTGTGCTCGTTCGTTGTATTTGTTACGTGTGTTGTATTCTGTGCCTGTTCCTGCCCTGCCTTGTCTGTTTTTGGATTTAGATTTGGTTTGTTTATTTTATGTTTTGTCTTATTAAAATACTTCTGCTCTGCACCTGAATCCACGGAATTATTCCCGGTCCTCCCGTGACAGAACGAATGAGCCTATGTGGATTCAGCGGAGCGAACTTTGTCCTGCAGAAAGGGAGAATGGGATTTCTCTTTTAAAATATTTCTCCCTGTGCGCTCAAAGGAATGAGGAGAGGAGGGCAGTAGAGTCTTCTCCACTGGTCTCTTCTCAGAAGGGACGGAGGAGGAGGAGGAGACCTGCGCCTGTCCATTCGGAGACTGTTCACGTCACGTCTGCCCAGCGAGGGAATGTTCACGTCACGTCTGCCCAGCGAGAGACTGTTCACGTCACGTCTGCCCAGCGAGAGACTGTTCACGTCACGTCTGCCCAGTCAGATACTGTTCACGTCCCGTCTGCCCAGCCAGAGAGTGTTCACGTCCCGTCTGCCCAGCCAGAGAGTGTTCACGTCCCGTCTGCCCAGCCAGAGAGTGTTCACGTCCCGTCTGCCCAGCCAGAGAGTGTTCACGTCCCGTCTGCCCAGCCAGAGAGTGTTCACGTCCCGTCTGCCCAGCCAGAGAGTGTTCACGTCCCGTCTGCCCAGCCAGATACAGTTCAGGTCCCGTCTGCCCAGCGAGAGACTGTCCGCGTCCCGTCTGCCCAGCGAGAGACTGTCCGCGTCCCGTCTGCCCAGCAAGAGACTGTCCACGTCCCGTCTGCCCAGAGAGAGACTGTCCACGTCCCGTCTGCCCAGAGAGAGACTGTTCATGTCCTGTCTGCACAGCGAGAGAATGTTCACGTCCCGTCTGACCAGTCCGAGACCGTTGGCGCTCCGTCGGCCTTCCTGAGCTGGGACTATCTGGAGCGTCTGGCCCGGATTCTGGACATGCCGGTGTTTGGCGTTTCGGGGGCGGAGCCGGTGCCTGTTCCGGGGGCGGAGCCGGTGCCTGTTCCGGAGGCGGAGCCGGTGCCTGTTCCGGAGGCGGAGCCGGTGCCTGTTCCGGAGGCGGAGCCGGTGCCTGTTCTGGAGGCGGAGCCGGTGCCTGTTCCGGAGGCGGAGCCGGTGCCTGTTCCGGAGGCGGAGCCGGTGCCTGTTCCGGAGGCGGAGCCGGTGCCTGCTGTTCCTGAGCCGGTGTCTGCTGTTCCTGAGCCGGTGCCTGCTGTTCCTGAGCCGGTGCCTGCTGTTCCTGAGCCGGTGTCTGCTGTTCCTGAGCCGGTGTCTGCTGTTCCTGAGCCGGTGTCTGCTGTTCCTGAGCCGGTGTCTGCTGTTCCTGAGCCGGTGTCTGCTGTTCCTGAGCCGGTGTCTGCTGTTCCCGAGCCGCCGGAGCCAGTTCCAGTGTCTGTTCCCGAGCCGCCGGAGCCAGTTCCAGTGTCTGTTCCCGAGCCGCCGGAGCCAGTTCCAGTGTCTGTTCCCGAGCCGCCGGAGCCAGTTCCAGTGTCTGTTCCCGAGCCGCCGGAGCCAGTTCCAGTGTCTGTTCCCGAGCCGCCGGAGCCAGTTCCAGTGTCTGTTCCCGAGCCGCCGGAGCCAGTTCCAGTGTCTGTTCCCGAGCCGCCGGAGCCAGTTCCAGTGTCTGTTCCCGAGCCGCCGGAGCCAGTTCCAGTGTCTGTTCCCGAGCCGCCGGAGCCAGTTCCAGTGTCTGTTCCCGAGCCGCCGGAGCCAGTTCCAGTGTCTGTTCCCGAGCCGCCGGAGCCAGTTCCAGTGTCTGTTCCCGAGCCGCCGGAGCCAGTTCCAGTGTCTGTTCCCGAGCCGCCGGAGCCAGTTCCAGTGTCTGTTCCCGAGCCGCCGGAGCCAGTTCCAGTGTCTGTTCCCGAGCCGCCGGAGCCAGTTCCAGTGTCTGTTCCCGAGCCGCCGGAGCCAGTTCCAGTGTCTGTTCCCGAGCCGCCGGAGCCAGTTCCAGTGTCTGTTCCCGAGCCGCCGGAGCCAGTTCCAGTGTCTGTTCCCGAGCCGCCGGAGCCAGTTCCAGTGTCTGTTCCCGAGCCGCCGGAGCCAGTTCCAGTGTCTGTTCCCGAGCCGCCGGAGCCAGTTCCAGTGTCTGTTCCCGAGCCGCCGGAGCCAGTTCCAGTGTCTGTTCCCGAGCCGCCGGAGCCAGTTCCAGTGTCTGTTCCCGAGCCGCCGGAGCCAGTTCCAGTGTCTGTTCCCGAGCCGCCGGAGCCAGTTCCAGTGTCTGTTCCCGAGCCGCCGGAGCCAGTTCCAGTGTCTGTTCCCGAGCCGCCGGAGCCAGTTCCAGTGTCTGTTCCCGAGCCGCCGGAGCCAGTTCCAGTGTCTGTTCCCGAGCCGCCCGAGGGGTCCTCACCGCCGTGGCCGCCCGAGGGGTCCTCACCGCCGTGGCCGCCCGAGGGGTCCTCACCGCCGTGGCCGCCCGAGGGGTCCTCACCGCCGTGGCCGCCCGAGGGGTCCTCACCGCCGTGGCCGCCCGAGGGGTCCTCACCGCCGTGGCCGCCCGAGGGGTCCTCACCGCCGTGGCCGCCCGAGGGGTCCTCACCGCCGTGGCCGCCCGAGGGGTCATCTGTTTCACCCTGGCCGCCCGAGGGGTCTTCACCGCCCTGGCCGCCCAATGGACTCTGTGTTTTGCCCTGGTCTGTCCCTCCCGTCCCGCCCTGGTGTGTCCTTCCGCTCCCGCCCCGGTTTTATGGAGCGTCTGGTAGCCGCTCCGTAGGGAGGGGGTAATGTCACATGTCTGTCCTGTCTTGTGATGCACATGGGTGTTTGTTATGTTGAGCCATGTGCTCTTGTCTTAGTTTGATCCCTCCCCCTTGTAATCTGATTATTGGTTTATTTGCTCCACCTGTCTGTCTCGTTACCCTCCTTTGTTTGCCTCTCTATTTAGTCTTCCTGTGTTTGCTGTCCTGTGCTCGTTCGTTGTATTTGTTACGTGTGTTGTATTCTGTGCCTGTTCCTGCCCTGCCTTGTCTGTTTTTGGATTTAGATTTGGTTTGTTTATTTTATGTTTTGTCTTATTAAAATACTTCTGCTCTGCACCTGAATCCACGGAATTATTCCCGGTCCTCCCGTGACAGTGTGTGTGTGGGGCATCTCTGAGAGGTCCAGCCAGGCCACCTGGGCTTGGTGCCTGCAGTGGGGGAAGTTCGTGAGGTGTTTTGGGACACATCACAGAGTCGTAAATGTTTCAGAAACAGTCTCATCTAGGCATTCTCATGCCAATGTCTGTAATTTACATTCATTCTAAAAGACTTTGGGTTTTAGGAAGAATGTGCTTTATTTGTGTTCAGAGGGACGAGTCAATGATTCACCCAGATACCCAACACAGCTATGGTCCATTTCCCAATAGGTAGGATCGTCGGGACAGCCGAGTTGTAGGAGTTGGCCGGGGAGGAAAATGAAAGTCTTGCCGGGGGCGGCGAAGACTGCCCTCGACGTCTTGGTGAGCGCAGGGCTGATTGGGCCAGTGTGCGGCCGCGTGAAGAAGCCTGGGGCTCAGGTGCGATGTCCAGCATAGGAGAAATGGTCGTGAGACCAACGGAATGCGAAGGCGCATCCCTTGCGATGTTTACTTCTTCGTCAGATGAAGAGCTTAGTCGTTGAGACATGATAGCAGAGCGGCGAACCAAGAAGCTATTAAACTGCTGCTAAACTATCAATGGATTGAGGTGAGATTGCTGAATCTAGATATACCTCTTGTCATTGATTGTTGTATGGAGTTCTCTCCACTCGTGTTAATTATCTGAACGTGCTCCTCCTGAACTTTGTTAATAAAACATAATTTAAACTCGAATTGGAACCTTCTTTATCTTCGTCTGTTTACCTGCAACCACCCGTGGCAGTAATATTGTAAAATATTATTACCATTTAAAATAACTGTTTTCTATTTTAATTTAGAATAGTAATTTATTCCTGTGATGTTAAAGTTGACTTTTCAGCATCATTACTTTGGTCTTCAGTGTCACATGATCTTTCAGAAATCATTCCAATATGCTAATTTTCTTAAGAAACATTTCTTAGAATTATCAATGAAATAGTGCTGCTTAATATTTTCTGTAGAAATTTTGAAAAGCCCTATTATATAGTTCAAAATTCTTCTTTAGCCCATTTTATGATGCTGAACCTAAGTTTGTATGTAAATGTTCATATGTAAAGACTGAGAACGAATCATAAAAGATCTGAACAATTAATTCGAAAAAAGACATTATGAGATTAGCGTGATTAACTAAAACATAATGATTATAGCATTCTATTTAAGTCTACCCCCTTGCCGTTTTTATTTTCTTCAGTGTAACCAATCACAGATGTGTCCTAGGTTCACATGAAAGAGCACAGTGAATAGTGCATTACAATGACCAAATCTGTCCTCCTATGAATCAGTATCTATCAAATTCCCCTCTCCATATTCCAAACTTTGATTTAGGTGATCGCATTGGCCCATGCGATATTCCCTGTCTGTGGATATTCAGGGGTAATATGTCCCATCTGTTCTCCCTCCCACCCTGTAAGCCACCACCTGTAATGACAGAGCTCTCAAGGTCAACAGCACAGTACTGCAGCTATTAATCACAGGACATAGAGGAGGTGCCCACCACTACACACAAACACACATACATAGACACAAGTGAGTCCCACTGTAATCAGAAACACTGCTCTCTGACCTCTGAATTTCCACTTTACGCAAACAATTAAAAATAATGTGTTCCGTACAGTGTAATTACAGATGGGTAGACAGGAGGCTGAGAGAGAGAGAGAGCTCATATGTTGGCAAAGCTAAAGGCTTTGGATTATATTAAGGCATATAATATAAACCCATTATATTTATTACACCCCCCTCTGGAATACTTTACTTTACTAACTGCTAAACTGCATAGGCTATTTCACCATTGTCAATGACAATATACCATGTTATTTTAATATCACTCTGTAGTTTCTCTCATTTCACCCCAAAGTTACATTATATCATTGATGCCAATGCCATTATAAATCAAACCGGTTACTTACAGACTGTAGTGAAAATGGTCTCAGTGGACTTCAGTATTAATTTAATGGATAGCATAAACGTTTGCTAGACATTGATCCTTCAGTAATCATTCTAATATGCTGATTTGGTGCTCAGTATTATTATCTTATTATTTGTGTTGAAAACAGTTGTGCTGCTGCTAAATATTTTTGTGGAAACTAGTGTTGTCAAAAGACCCAGTTTTTCGGTACCAAATCGGTAAAAAAAAATGTGACTGTAACGGTACCAGCTTTTCTTAAGTACCGGTGGTACCGAAGTACCGGGTTAATCAGGTTCTTGATGTGCTGTCTGAAAGGTGCACAGTTGTGTCCTCTTCATAAAAACACAGACATGGCGACCGACGGCACTGCTAATGTGGTGGCTCTTAATCCACTTGTTTACAAGAAAGGAGGATATTTCCACAAATGGAAATATTTTGGATTAGGCTAATGTCCCGATGCCATAAGGGGCAGTTCACATAGCACGTTTTTTGCGCATGCAAATTCGTTATTTCAAATGTACGCGAGTGGCAATCGCGCTCCGGCAACCGTGCGTTCACGCCGCCGCCGTTGAGAGCGTCAAAGTGGCCAGAAGTAATTTATTTTTAATGTGAGCCGGCGGCGAGGCGTGGCACGTGTTGGACGCCAAGAGGGGCGAGGAGAAGTTAGGTCAACTTTGTGGTAATAAGCTATGACGCCGTTCTGCGGCAACTAATCGCAGTCAAGTAAACTCTGGTTCCGACCACATTAGTTCCCAAGCAAAATAGAATGCTTGTTTTTCAGCGGGAATGCAAATTAGATTAGCACTTAACCATGAACATAAGAGCCACACCACACAAATGGCTTTTAATTGGTTTATTTCGTTAGCAAACATGTCACTATAATTGTTAAAGGATTAGTTCACTTTTAAAAAAACTTTTGCTGATAATTTACTCACCTTCATGTCATCCAAGATGTCCATGTCTTTCTTTCTTCAGTCGAAAAGAAATTAAGGTTTTTGATGAAAAGATTCTAGGATTTTTCGACTTCGATGGAACCCAAACGGTTCAAGGTCCAAATGACAGTTTCAGTGCAGCTTCAAAGGGCTTTAAACGATACCAGACGATGATTAAGGATTCATCCTTGTTCTGTTCTGTGATGCGCCTTCGACGTCACGTAATACGCAATTACATTGAAAAGGTCACGCTTCTGTCCTGACGAAAATTTTCTTTTAGCCTTTATTAATATTAAAACACCCAGGATCCGCACACAAAATGGGCATTTTAAACGATAAACTGACACAAAGACATTTGAATATGTGTATATGGTCCTCACATTTGTAAACACTGACTCGGCAATTCCACCTACACGTGACCTTTTCAACGTAATTGCGTATTACGTGACGTTGCGAACGCGCATCACAGAATAGAGCAAGGGGAGCATTTGTGGAATTAGGGTTTGGATGAGGGTAAGTTGCATGTAATTATGAATAATTTACAGTTTTTTACTATGGTAAGTACATGTAACATCTGTAACAAGGACAGTGTAAAATAAAGTGTTACCATTCGATCTACGTCCGAGTCAGAGCGTCAACGAATCTTTCTACGGCGCCGTTGGCAGGGTGGCGAGAGCGGCGGTGTGAACTCACGGTAATAGAAGCGATGCGGCGCGGCATGCATTGACTTTAAGCATTAGCTGCTGATGGAACGGGAACGGCAGCCAGAAGTAAACGGTTAACTGCCGTAGCTAAAGAACGCAAAAATCACTAAGCAACAGTAAAAAGTATGGCGTAGGGGATCATTTAATCATTTGACAAAAATACAAGAAAGTGATTTTAAAAAGCATTGATATACATAAGCAATTACAATGCCATATACCATAAAACATAACATTAACTTAATCTTTCACGTAGTAACGACTACGGCAAATCAGCTGTTTTCCCGTAGATGATTATACAGTAGAATGTCGCGAAGTAGCAGTTAAAGTCGCGCATGCGTAATAGAACGCCCGAATGCTGTTACCGTTCCACCAGAGGCTGTTGCTTTAAATCCCAATAGGCCTATGTTACGAAAAAATTTAAGACCGGAAGTACGTCTTTTAGATAATCTTTGAGACACTGCGTCGTTGAAAATGACTTATTGGGGACGCTCCCTAAGCGTGCGCCTCTGAAGAATGAATGAAACTATCCCATTCCTGATTGGTATTGCGTCGTGACGGGCTGGATGTGACGGCATAACCGGATGTCATAAAAGTGACGCCGGCACACACACACATTAGCCTAGCGATGAAGCAAGGCTCGAGGGGCGTGGCAGGACGACGCAGTATCTCGTTCCCTTCTCAGGGAACAAGGGTTACAGACGTAACCCAAGACGTTCCCTTCCGAGGGAACTCGCACTGCGTCGTTGAAAACGACTCTTTGGGGAACGAATGCCCACTATGCCACGCACCACAAAAGGCCTTCCCTAGAGTGAAACTGAATACAGGCACAAAGCTAGGACGAGAGCACTCGTGCACCAGGCGTACTAGGGAGGTGCAGACTATAAAACCTGATAAAAGTGTGCGGGGTAGCCCAACCAGCTGCCTCACAGATCTCCTGGAGTGGTACTCCCGAGTAGAGGGCCGTAGAGGAAGCCATGCCTCTAGTGGAGTGAGCCCTCACAGCCAAAGTTGAAGGCAAATTGTGCACCTTGTAGGCCGAAGCAATAACCTGAACAATCCAATTACTAATAGTTTGTTTGGACGCAGGGAGCCCCTTCTTAGGTGACCCAAAACAAACTAACAGTTGGTCCGACCCAGGAAGAGGAACTCTCAAGGTAAGTGCTCAACGTTCTGACAGGACAGAGCAAATGGAGCCTCTCCTCTTCTGCCGACACATGAGGTGGAGGGTGAAATGCCTGCAGGACCATAGACCGTGCCACGATAGAAGGCACCTTGGGCACATAGCCAGGTCTCGGGTACAGAATGGCCTTAACTCCGCCAGGGGCAAACTCCAAGCAGGCTGGCGTTACTGCCAGGGCTTGGAGATCTCCCACCCTCTTAAGAGAGGTAATGGCTAAAATCGGTGTTGGTTTCCCGTCGTCTTTATCGCTTCGGACCACATCCATTTCCTGCGAACGCACACCGCGTCATTCGTTTAAAAAAATAGCAAACGAGCATCGATTATGGTCACAAGATCCGTGTCGACTAAATCCTAGGTAAAGAGAAAAGCCATCTTGAACGTCAGGTCCTTGGGTGAAGCCGACTGAAGAGGTTCGAAGGGAGCCAGGGATAACCCTTCGAGAACCACCGCCAGGTCCCAGGAAGGAACCCTGGACCTGGTTGTCGGTCTCATCCTCCATGTACCACGGAGAAAACGTATGACCAGTTGGTGCCTCCCTGTTACGTTCGCAGATATTCTGTGGGCATTTGTGCTGGTTTTCTGCCTGCGCTCTCTCTCTTTCTCTTTCTCTCTATCACTTTCTTAGGTGATCCTCGTCCGCTTGTTGATTGGCTCAGGAAACTGTCAATCATCATCAAGGGATGTGACGTGGACCTATCCGCTATCTGAGATGTCCTCACTTCCAGTTTAAAAGACACCGTAAACAGACTGGAAGGAAGTCCCGTTTTGCTTTCCGATCCTTTTGTTGCCATTGTGATTTTGTTTTCGTTTGGGACTCGTTTGATTTGTTAATTTGTTTGATGCTAGCTGTGTGTCTTTAGTTCGTTGTTGTTACTTTGTTTGATTACTTTGGATGATGTTTTTGTTTCAACTTGTGTAGAGCTTGCGCTCTTGAATTACCCTTTGCTCCAAGGAACGGGGATAGGGGAGATGTCGTACGACTTCCATTGTACAAACATGTAGACTAACCTTTGTATAGAAACATCAGGTAAGAGGTGAACGCCACCTTTTGTATGTTTTGTTTTTGTGAGCTAGAGTAGGGAAGAACACGGCGCTCGGCGCTGAAGAAACAATTATTTTCTTTCCTTTTCATTAGTCAGGTAAGAGGGTTGAATTTAGGTAGAATTGTTTTCTTTTTGTTTCTTTCTTTATTTTGGCGTCACCATAGTCCCCTTTTCCTTAAGGGTAACTTGTTGCTTATTTTCTTTGATTTTATTTATTACTTATTCTTGTTGCTTTTGTTTATATAATTGTTTATATTGCAGGGAGCTGTTGGCTTCCTTATTGTTCTTATTTTGTTTTGATTCATTCGCGTTTATCTATTTATTTTTGTATAATAAATCATTGTTTTCATTGGCAGTTTGGTTTCGCTCATCGTTTATTGACGCACGCTACCATTTCCACCGTTTTACAAGGTTTTCTTTAATGTTGCTCCTCTGACCCCTAGATTAGTTTGGAGGGGTCGTAACATTAAATGGGGGCTCGTCCGGGAGATTAATAGCAATTTAAATTGTTGTTGGTATTGGAAAGTGCCTGGAAAAAAATAAATGAGGACGGTAATTCTGTGGATGTGTGGTGTTGGCAAGAGAGTGACGTTGCGCGTTTGTAGTGTTAGGACCGGATAGTAATCACTTATGCAGGGTACAAGTGTGGTGCTTATCGGATTGTTATTCATTTTGGGAATGTTTAACTTGCAAGATTTTGTTGCTAGTCCATCTGTAGAGCAGCTTGATCTGTGCAGGAAGTAAGAGTTGTTGCAGATCGCAGACCATTTTCAAACTGTGGTAAGTAAACAGTCTCTTAAGAAAGAAATAAAACAAGTTCTGATTCGCAAATTGAATGAGTTGCAGGTGTTGCCTATGTCAAACGTGGGGGATGTTCCGGCGCAAAACTGTCATGGGGAGAAGGACAAGCAGAGTGGAGGAGCCGTTGCTGACGCGGAGGCGGAGGCCGAAGCCAAGGCCGGCTTACCACCGTTTGAGCCGTTCTCACCCAGCTCAGTGGATTCACGGGAAAGTCCGCGACTGAAAGTCCGTCTTGCCCGTTTGCGCTATGAAGCGCAAGAGAGAGCCCAGGCGCGTCAAGCTAACCTGGACTTGCAGTTGGAGGTACGTAGGTTGGAAATTGAAGCAGAGACGCAGGTGAAACTGAGGCAGCTTGAGTTGGAGGCGTCGAGAGTGACTGCTCACTCAGCTGTGCCGTTGGACACCGCTTCAGTTTTTTCTCCTTCGCCGCGTGGTGGTTCAAGCCCAGATACTTTTGACGTGAGTAAACACATTGCACTCGTTCCTCAATTTAGAGAGACGGAAGTTGACTCTTATTTCAGTGCGTTTGAACGCGTCGCAACTTCTTTTCATTGGCCTAAAGAGGTTTGGTCTGTGCTCTTGCAATGTAGATTAGTGGGTAAAGCTCAAGAAATTTGTGCTACATTGTCACTAGAAGAGAGTATGAAATATGAGTCTGTGAAAAGACATTCCACTTGAGGCCATATTATCTCCTAGTAGATGGAGCCCTAGAACTAAGTATAGTTTCAACTACCCCGGCTGATAGACCAGCATTTAGGTACTGGACCCCCTCAGGGGCCAGACCCACAACTTCCACAACTACGGGCGAGGGTGGAAAATTGTGCCCTCCGCCTGAGACAACAGATCCCTCCTCAGAGGAATCTGCCATGGCAGACCTATCAGGAGTGATATTATGTCTGAAAACCATACTCCCGGGAGCAGAGCGATCGGGGGAAATGCATACAGACGCAACCTTGGCCACGTCTGCACAATGGCATCCAATCCCAGCGGGGCTGGATGTGAGAGGGAAAACCACAGTGGACAGTGGGTCGTCTCTCGAGACGCAAATAAATCCACTTCCACTGGGCCGAACCTCTGACATATTGACTCCACCCCATCGGGAAGTAGGAGTCTTTTAGATCTATCGTGACAAACCAGTCCTCGGATCTGATTTGACTCACGATGATGGGAATAGTGAGCATTTTGAACCTGAACCTCCTCAGAGAACGGTTCAAATGTGTTAGATCTAAAATCTGCCTCAGACCTCCATCCTTTTTTGGAACTATAAAGTACCGGCTGTAAAACCCGGACTCTCTGTCTGAAAGAGGAACACGTTCTATGGCCTCCTTTGTCAGCAGAGAGTGCACTTCTTGTTCCATCACCTGAACCTGCTTTGGAACCACTGCAGTCTGCACCACCCCAGAGAACTTGGGGGGGGCGGTGACCGAACTGCAGTCTGTATCCTAGTTGTATTATACGCAGGACCCATGCAGATATGTTGGGAAGATGATACCATGTCTCTACAAAATCTACTAAGGGAACCAGCCTCTCGAGGCTGGCCTCGGGTGTTTTCCGAGCACTGTTCTCGACCTCCTGAAGCGAGGGACCGGCAGGATTTAGTGGACACGGATCTTGTGACCATAATCGATGCTCGTTTGCTATTTTTTTAAACGAATGACGCGGTGTGCGTTCGCAGGAAATGGATGTGGTCCGAAGCGATAAAGACGACGGGAAACCGACACCGATTTCCTGAGGGCTCCGCTGCGAGGACAACCTCGGTTGCTCTGCAGTGGGGAGGACAGCCCTCAGAGGTCCTATTACTCCAGTCAGGACCTCTTCCCCGAAGCCCTCCTAGCCTGAAGGACGTCTCTCAAGCCGCCCTTCTGGCTAGAAGACTTCGGCTGAGAGCGTTTCCTCTGTTGCCAAGCTCCCGGAGGAGGGGCTCTAGAGGAAACGCTCTGCTTCTGCTCTTGGCGGTACGAGGAGCTTGATGACGACTGGGGCTGACCGCTTTGCCACACCCTACTCGACTTGGATTTAGCACGGCGAGGGAGGTACTGCAGGAACTACTGTACTGAGGAACTCCGCAGATTGTTTCCTCGTCTCCTGAAACCTGTCGACGACAGTGGTAACTGTGTCACCGAACAGGCCAGAAGACGAGAGCAGCGCATCAAGGAGAAAGGATTTATCTTCATATAAATTCAGCCACAGATGCCTCTCCGTGGCTACCAGAGCTGCCATAGAGCGGCCGATAGCACAGGCCCTCTCTTTAGTAGCCCGGAGGGACAAATCTGTGGCTTTACGCAGTTCAGCTATATCCTGAGGTGTTGGTCCCTCGCCCTCATCCAAGTCTTTCAGGAGGTCGGCCTGGTATGCCTGCAAAATAGCCATCGAGTGCAGACATGAACCAGCCCGACCTGCCGCCATACAAGCCTTGCCAACCAGTGCAGAGGTATCTCTGCATGGTTTACTGGGCAGCGCCGGGGTTTTAAGGGAAGATGCCGCTTCAGGAGAGAGGTAACCGGTGAGTGCCTCTTCCACCTTCCGCATCCTCCCATATCTCATATCTCTAGCCCCTAACACATTGCTATAATCAACAACAGATGGATTATACACGGGACAAATGGGGTTTTTCCCACGATCTAGATATCTCTTTGTGAAGATCGGGAAAAAATGGTAACCCCTGACGCTGAGGTTGCGACCTGTGCTGCAGGAAACGCTCATCTAATTTACTTTTATTTTGTGTTTCCTGCTCATCATGTGCTCAGCTGATGTTAAGTCTGGCCACAGCATGAGTCACAACCTCTATAAGCTCCTCATATGCATGACCGTGAACCGGCGAGTCTGGTTCACGATCATCCGCCTCGATGCTGAGCACATCCACTTCCTCGGAAGCAGAGAGCTCAAGCATTAGGCCCTGATCACGGGCAGAAGAAGCCGCAGCGTGGGCTTCTGCACCATGAACAGGAGCCTCAGGATCCTCAGATGAAGAATGAGAAGGTGCCGCAGCAGTCTCATTCTCATCTGCAAGATCCCTCTGCGAACCCCACGATCTCAGCCACCGCGCCGCCTCAATGGACGTGGGACCGGATCCACGGGGAGCGCGAACCTGGCCATGCTCATGCTCACGCTTAGGGAGCGTCCCCTAAGAGTCATTTTCAACTACGCAGTGCGAGTTCCCTCGGAAGGGAACCGTGGATTTTCACTGGTATTCGAAAACTGAAATTTTGGTACCGTGACATGATACATGTTTTTAGGGCTGTTTGGTGAATGTTGAAAAGAACAGCATTTATTTAACACTAGAACTACCGGAATTCCATAACTACTAGAACGACCACAGCGGTCATTCTGACCGTTCATACTTTGACGGTCATATGGCCGTACTGAACATAATTTTCGTCATGTCATATCTACATTTGAACCTTTCTCTTTAAGTTTTCCAATGATGCTTTTAATTCCTGTCGTCATGTTATAACGTCATCGCCCTTAAAACAAGCACAAAAGAAAGATTGCCCCCGACAGGTCTAAGGAAATGTAAGGAAAATTTTGCGTAAAAATGATATTTTTCACCACACTCACCACGTGAATAGACATGCAAAAAAGTTAGGAAACGTCAAAGTTTTATACCGTTTAGTACAGCCCTGTTTGTAAATAAGTTCAATAATCAATACAAAATCTAAAAATAAATGGATATAGGCCTACAATGTTACGATAGGTAATAATAAAGGGCTAATTTGAACGGTGCAAAAAAAAAAAAAAAACATCAATCACTAACGCGTACGCAGTCCACACAAACACCGCATTTCGTGTGCAGCTCCCACACACTACTTTGTGACATTTGGCACATGTCTCCTTGGTTTTATTTTTTTTGCAATTCCTCCTTACTTGGCACTGCCTCGTTCTCTCCATCCGCTGCTGCTCCTGCCCGGGTCCTGGCTATCGCACCACCAGTTGTGTGGCTTTTGATTTCATGTTGTCGGAGCGAAGTTCGCTTGCCAGTCGCGTGATGAAGTCACTCTGAGAAACTTCTTGAACAATATGTGCGCATTGATGGCGGGAAATGTAGCGGACTTATGATATACATCATGCGTGCGGTCAAAATGACCGCCATGGCCATTCTAGGTAGAAATAGTCAGAACTCTTTTGTGTTTTGTGATTTTAATAAAATAACAGTGTCAGAATAAAATATACACATATTTAGGAAAAGTCAGAGTCCTACAGCCACATTGATTTTATTTTAACAAAGTTATTACACTGTAAAATTTAAAAACGGTCAAAATGACCGCCTTGGTTGTTCTAGTGTTAAAATATAACTTTTTTTAAACAAAGTCTTTACTATTACTTTTGATAAATGTAATATGTAATATGCCCTTGCTGAATAAAAGCATTTTATTTCTCTATTTTCTTTGGTTTTCTATGTCTTAATGGGTTATCAAGTTATCAAGATTTTCAGCAAATAACTGACAAAGATATTGTAAGGCTTCAGAAGATGCAGAATACAGCACATGAGTCAGATTATCTTTTATGTTTTTTTTTCTTTCTTGACAGACATTGTCACTGTGAAATGGCTTTGTATGGAAATGACCAATGTCTTTTGTCTTCTTTTTTGTGTTCCATCATTTTATTTTTTACTGCATACAGGTTTGGTACAACAAAGTGAGTTAATTATTCCTTTAACCAGCAAATTAATTATTTTAAAAACAAGTAAAAAAAATTATATTGTCCATGTGGTCTGCTACAACTTGCATCCTTGATTAGACTTGCTTCACAAGTAAAAGGATTTGCATTGATTATAAAGTCAAGATGACTGTTGATGCCTCATATTCCATCGATATGTTTCCTCTGAGGGTTTAAAGGAAAAGTCCTGGCTAAAGGCATCAATAACCAATTTGAAGTTGCTGAAATTACGCTGTTGATAGAAATTGTCTTACATTTTCTGCTTTTATAAGGTCAACCCAATAAAAAAGTAATAACATTTGAGCAAAATAATCAGTGCTCAAGCTATTATTCGTTTGTCCTATAACCGAGTCCACAGTGGGAGACAGCAGAGAGAAAATGAAAGAGGTGATCAGCATCTGCGAGATCACTATTACCTTCCCGAAATGGGAATCGCAAAGATAGCACCACTTCAAACACGGGTGGATTGAGGGGCGGCTGAGCAAGTGTTGAAAATGATGTGGTCACATTCTGTGACCTTGCCTTAAAAGACACACATACTCACAAACATTTTGACAGAAGTAGAAATAGGCTAAGGTCTTTGGTTTGCATGATTGCTTTGTAGTGTAACCGATTTCCAATCTGTTTGCGTTGACTGCTGTAAACTTCTAAGTCATTAATTAATTTGTATTCATGCAACGGTTTGTCCTTGAATTTCATTGGTTGCAGCATTATTTAGCTGATATAGGGTGAATTAGAGAAGGAACTGAACATCACTATGCATCACTCACTACTCACTCAAGTGGGAACTCTGGAAGGAGCAAGTAGAGTTTTTATGAAACTTATTTAATATGTTTTAAAATATTTTTTCATGAGCGACAAAAATGTGTCTAATATTACAACAAAACCACTTGAATTTAATACTGTCATAAACAATAAAATAACTTCCTTTTAAAGGGACCATTTCATGTACAGTAGTATAGACCTTGTGGGAGGGCAGTTCCTAAGGGGTTAAACTATACTCTCCTAGTAGTGAAAGACCCAAGGTATGCGTTTAAAGGTTAATACAGTAACTACATGTAATGTGTAACAAGGGCACTGTAAAAATAAAGTGTTACCATATACATTTTTTGTTCATTTAACTGGTAAAAGCAATGTTAATCAAGCACATTCAATGGTTTGGTCATGCTGATATTTGTAACAACAGCACTCTTTAAGTGTTCTGTTTCTTTAGATATTAATAACAACCAAAATCTTGTTCAGAATCAGCTGCTGTTGACCCACGGCTTATCTCTATGAGACAGTAATGATATATAGGGATGTGGGAGCACTAAATTAGGTACACAATGAATAGCAATGGCTTGGCCCTCATTTTCTTGCACTGCTGCATGATGATCGCAAAAAGATGATCCACAAAAATCACCCATTACAGAGGATTGTGTGGCTCTTTATTGTGAGAAAATGGAATGTGCCTGGACACATATGTGAAGGCTGGACTCCTTACAGTGAAAATGGGATTTGTCAGTGTTGAGGGAATAGATATATTCATCATCGCTGGCTGACTGTCACAGTCTCGTTGGGGTGTTGAAACACATATTAGGGTGTAACAGGCCCAGCCAGCTTTATGTGTGAGCCGCGGAAACATTGAGAATTATTAGTATAGGCCGATAATAAGGTCTTAGTTCTCCCTGCTGCCAAAATGGTAATCCAGAAATGGGATAATTTTTTTTTGTTTTGTGAACTACCAAGCTTTGCACTATTTTTGGACGTCTTGCTTTTCACTCTGTATGTGAGTGATTTGTCTTTTGTGTAGCCACTGCCACCATCTACAAAATTTTCCCAAACTCTGATGAGTAGATTGTAGATTGGATGTCATAAGAACATGTTACAATATTATTTGTGTAGATCAAATAGCCCTAAAGGCCCGTTCACACCATGGACGATAACTATCATGATAAATAATAATAAAGTCTAAATAATCACTTTAACCCTCTGCTATTGTTCATTTGGGAGTCACACTTGTGTTGGTCGCACACATTTTGAGAGAATTTTATGCTACTAATTAATATTTATGCGATAATTATGATAAATTGTTTGCCAGTGAAAATATATATATATTTTTTCTAGTATTTTTCAACTAAAGCTGTATTTCATGTTAAAATAGAGACATGGCCTTTAAAAATCTATATCTGAAGGCAGATTAGTGTCATCTGGTGGGAGTAAATAAAAGAAAAACATCTGTAATGCCATGGTGTAACCACTAGATTCCTTTAAAGAGGCTTGTAAATTCGATAGTTGTTTTTAGATATAAAAACTTACATTTAGGTTGTGGCTATATGTGGCTATTTTGCACTCTTGATATTTATGAGTGTCACCCCTTCACTGAGCCTTTTTTATGCATTGTGGCTGATTTAAAGATTGTAGCAAATATTGCTCTCTTGTTTAATTTTTCTGACCGCAAACAACACAAATTTAACCGTTTTTTATTTTTTTTATTTTTTTTTTACAAACATTTAGCTTTTTTCGAATCAAGTCCATGAATTTTTCTTTTCTTTTTTGTGGTCACATAGCTACTCACCAAGTTTTGTACCATTCCGATGAAGTTCACACAACGACTATAATTTTATATTCATAAATTAGTTTTTATTTGTTTGTATTTATTCATAATTGTATACTTTCCTCTTTTTTATATTATTTTTTTCCCCTTTTTTAAATTGTTATGAATTAAAGGGATGTGTTATTTCCCTGTGTTGTTTACTTCACTTTTATGTTACTTCCTATCCCGAGTGCCATGCTTGTAGTTCTTGTAGTTTTTTAGTAGATTAGTCTTCATTGTTCCCAGGTGTGTCTTGTTAGTCAATAAGAGCGCTTGCCCTTGTGTTTCCCCTGTTCCTGTCAGTCGATGTTTTCTGTTTTGTTTGTTGGCACAGTGCACATTACTTGTTTTCCCTGGTTCCTTTCAGTTTATTTGTTTGTTCAATAAACCCTTTGCACTTAGATTCTCTCTATATCTCTTGCAGATTACAGGATGAAGCTTGTGCCTATGCACAACTTTTATTATAAATGTTCAGGAAGACTGTCAAAAACAGATAGTATTTATTTATCTGTTGCAATTTTTTTATTTGTTGCAATTTTGTTGGATGCGGATTGATTGTGAGTTTATGTATGGGGACCAACTTTTAAAAGAAAAAAAGAATATCACCAAGACATTTCTTGCCCTCAAAATGCATTATATAATGACACATGTTTGTATCTTTAAATTATTTAATTTGCCACAAATCCGTTTGCCATTCCTCTCTGCCTTCTCTATCCTAGGAAAAAAAACGAAATCTTCTCAGCGTATAGCAAAAAGAGCGGCGCCTGACAACAGAAAATAAGCAAGTTTTCAGTGGTTTGCTCCAGGAACGAATGGTAGATGAGTAATACCACTGGAGAGACCCATTTCCTCTGCCCTGCCTCTGTGTAATTAGATTGCAATTGTACCACAAGTGCGATGCCCAAAGGAACCAAGTCGTCAAATCAATTGCGCTGTCCTCGTTCATAGCCATTTTTGTTAGCTTTCTTTGGATGAATAATTGAAACATCTTGAAAGCGACAAAAGGCTTTGGGCAGACGTACCTGCTAAGCTTGTTCCGCTCTTATTGAGTGATGAATTGATTTTTGTGAATGGGTGAAAATGTAGCCATCCTGGGAGGTCTCATTTCAATTTGTCAATGCATGCTCCTTAGTCAATGCAAAGTATAGGGACACAATAACCATGTCTTTATATGCTCCTTGATCAGAAAATTGTGTGGTACATTTTTCCAGTTCTTTACAAAGAGAGAAAAAGACAAGGAGAGGACTGGTGTCAGCTTATGAATTTACATTTTATTGAATGAGATTGATTAAAGCATCACAAGTGTGTTGTACTAGAAGCTTTTTTCTAATCAAATAGGACATATTATAGTGTTGTCTTTCATTGATGAGATATATGTTACATTTGATTGTCATTATGTAAAAAAATTGAGACCAGAGACCAAGATTGAAAAGGTTTCTAACTATTTATTTATTATTTTATGTATGAATGTATGTTTTTTTTTTTTTTTTTATATTATTAGTATATATCTTACATTTTGAGTGAAAGGGTGAATGGAAATATTAAAATGAATTTCAGTGTTTTTTTATTTTTTTTCATGTTTCATTTTATTTTGTTTCACACTTTAGCTTTGCAACATGCATAAACTCCCCAACTTCACAAATGTACTTACTTGATTAATTACAAATAAATAGTACAGAATCTTGAATATTTAGTTTAATGCATTTTGTTTCTTTAAAGCAGCACTATGTAACTTTTTCAACCTTTATAATATTTTTCCAAAACCCTTGAGATGGTACATTGACTTACAATAGGTTGAATGACACGTCTGCCATAGCCTGACAGTGTCTGTATCGCTTTTACTGGCACAATGTAACTTCGGGGTTCGGGTAGGAACCCGAGCACAAAAAGAACTACAAAATTTGACTGCTTTACGGCATAACTCACTTCCCCCACCACCCCCCACTTCCTCAAATTCTGACGTGAGAGCCCAACAAGCATTTTTTTTTTTTTTTTACCTCTGTCTGTTGTTGTCATGGCCGAAGCAGCAAGTAAAACCAGGAAGCCAAAGGTTTTGTCGGAAGACAGTAGAAAGAGAAAAAGGGAGAGTGACAAAATAAAAGACTGGACGAGGATCAATATTGGTCCAGCGTTCTCTCGCTGGCGTGAACTAAAAGAGGAGGAGGGGTGCGTGCCCGACCGATGCTGGCCGTCAAAAAATAAATAAATCAGTAGCCTATGTCTAAACGGTGTGTACAAGTTTGGTAGGGGCTACATTACATTCTTGCAAGTAAATAATGCATGATTAGACGGACAAAATAATCGTTCAGGGTAACCTAATGTCTGCAGGCTGATAGTCATGTTTGTTTATTTATTTTTCTGGTGAAAGTGTCTTGCCTCAGGCTATAATGCAAATCGATTTTTCAGATTCATCTATGGTAGCTTGATTATTATAATATTGAAGATAGCTATTACCTACCACACAAACATTAAATTGAATTAGCATATCCATTATGTAAAACAGTAGCCAATAGGCTACTATAAAGACGCTGGCTTGTAAACGTGAGCTACCTTTTGGCTTTTGAAAAAAATTAAGTCCATGAAACTATATTCATATGACATGCTGAAATATATGGCAATGTACCTGGGATGATGACATTTCACACGCAATGCTGTCAGTCTGCCCAACTCCTCTCAGTCTGAGAACTCCTGCAGAGTTCGGTATCGGCTTGTCAACAAATGCATGCGTGTATCCCCTGGTGTAACCATGACAGATTTTACGACAGTAGTAGAAGACAATACTGTTTCCGAACTGTAGGGGGACCTCGAGAGCACAAGTTCAAAAGTTACAGAATGCTGCTTTAAAGCGGGACTATGCAGGATTTCTGTTTTTGTCAAACAGTGACCCCTAGAGTCGCTGTGAAGTACTTGTACTGTCGTAAATAGCACTCACGCAGAGATGTCTCTGCACTCACGGCCTGATCACCCCCTGTATACCGGTACCTGTTCAGTAGGATTGAAGCTGTAACGAGTGGAAATAAGGTGTGGCCCCTTTAAGAGCTGTGCGCATCCTGTTGAACTGTCGGCAGTCTGTATTGTATGTGCGCCTCGAACACCACATGTATACGGCGCCGGGTTATTTCTGTTTGATGCTCATTTTAGCAGATCTTTCTTGCCGTAAAGCAATTTGTTACATCGCGAGACCTGATATCACGCGACACTTCCTGATGCTGCGGCCGCCGGCTCAAAGTTGCAAGTTTTTTCCGCTCACAGCCAACAGGGGGGGGTAGGGGGAGACGACCACCATTCAACACGAAATCAGTAATATAAACATTACAATGACTCCAAAGCTGTTCGGTTAAGGTAAAAAAGTTACTTAGTTCACCTTTAAAAAAAACAACAACTTTATTTCCAAGTTTAAATTATTGGATTTTGAATGAATGGATTTTTACTGTGGAATTTTAGGCCCCATATAGAGAAGATTGGATAGAATAGAATAGAATAGAATAGAATAGAATAGAATAGAATAGAATAGAATAGAATAGAATAGAATAGAATAGAAATTCCCCCCAGATATTTCTTTCTTGGACTTTTCTTGAACTCATCGTAGAAAAACACAGATGACATGATAAGGACAAAATGGACTTAGAGCAGAAAATTCAACATCAGTCCATTCATACTGGCAGGGGGTTTCAGACTTAATTTAGTGTTTAATTTATTTCAATTTGGCACACATTAAAATTAGTCTAAAGGACCTCAGTACCTAAGAAAAACAATAAAAACCAGCACGGAAATCAAACCGACAGGGTCATGCAGTTAAACAGCATAGAGTGTGTGAGAGAGGAGTTCATACATTACTACCGTAAAAATCCTTCATCATGACACAGCTGTATGAGCGAAAAAGCAATCACACCGTGCATTTCAATAATGCTTAATCAAATCTGATTAACAAATGACCAGGTGGTGAAACAAATGAAGGGCAGAAAGTTATTTTGGTGTGTTTAGAATGCAAATACCTTCTGTGGCTTTTCGCAGATTGGCCATTTTGTGCTTTGGATTTCAGAATTTCCTTTAATCATAATTGTGGGAAGTCAGTATTTTCCTTTTGAATTCATCAAGGTTTCCAGCATAGTTTTCATACTCTGATACATTAAAATATTTCACATTACAATAGAATGCAAAAGAATGCAAAATGGCCAAACTTTTAAAATAGACTTACATTTCTCTTAAAATTGGTAGTAATTTACTCATCTTCATGTCATCCCAAACCCATAAGACTTTCGATCATCTTTAACCCTTGAGAGAGTTTTCTGTACCACCATTGAAAATCCACCAGAACTTTCACTCTGTCACACAAATTTCATCCATATATCATCAAAGGTATCCATATAAATTGTGTATGAGCTCCTGTTGACCATATTTGATGTGCTGTTTGTACGTTGAGCACCTAAATTAAATCGGTTAATCATAAAACGATTGTGCCTCTTTTTGAAGCAAGTCTTGGTGGAACGGACCTTCAATGGAGGGACAGAAATATCTCAGGTTTCATTAAAATATCTTCGTTTCTGTTTTTAGGATAAAGTAAATGGGTTTGACAGTTTGAGTAATTTTCATTTAAAAAAAAAAAAGGCAATCTGTAATGTTTGCTACGAATTGTTCACATACAATGTACAAGACAGAACGAGTAGATGTGGCTTGCGTGCTTACTACATTTACAGAGGAACTTTTTAAAAAGTTTGAATGAACCCACAGACATTTTGAGAAAAAAACAAAACAACAAAAAACATGCATTTGATGCGAGGACATGCCAGAAGAACTGTCAGATGGAGCAAGTCCATACAGTCCCCTCCAAAAGTATTGGAACGGTAAGGCAAATTCCTTTGTTTTTGTTGTTCACTGAAGACATTTGGGTTTAAGATCAAAAAGGAGTATGAGACAAGAGTTCAGAATTTCAGCTTTTATTTCCGGATATTCTAGATGTGTTAAACAACTCACGACATACCACCCTTTGTTTGAACCCACCCATTTTTCAAGTGAGCAAAAGTATTGGAACAAATAATCTTAAAGTAAATAACATTTAATATTTGGTGGCATAACCCTAGCTTGAAATAACTGCCTTAAGCCTGAGACCCATCAACATCACCAAACTGTTGCATTCTTCATTTGTGATGCTATTCCAGGCTTTTACCGCAGCTTCTTTCAGTTCTTGTTTGTTTCGGGGTGTTTCTCCCTTCAGTCTCCACTTACGTCAGGTGATTGACTTGGCCAGTCTAAAACCTTCAACTTTTTTCCCCTGAGGAAGTAATTTGTTTTGTTGGCAGAGTCCTTTGGGTCATTGTCCTGTTGCATTATAAACTTCCTCCCGATTAGTTTTAATGCATTTCTGAATTAATTCTGCTACTACCATCATCAGTTACATCATCAATAAATATTAATGAGACTGTTCCAGAAGCAGCCATGCACGCCCAAGCCATGACATTACCTCCACCATGCTTCACAGATGAGCTTGTATTCTTCGGATCATAAGCAGTTCCTTTCTTTCTCCACACCTTTGCCTTTCCATCACTTTGGTAGAGATTAATCTTGGTCTCATCAGTCGATAAGATTGTGTTCCAGAACTGTTGCGGCTCATCTCTGTACTTCTTTGCAAATTTCAATCTGGCCTTCTGATTCTTACTGCTGATGAGTGGTTTGCATCTTGTGGTGTGGCCTCTATATTTCTGCTCTCTGAGTATTCTTCGAACAGTGGATTGTTATACCTTCACCCCTGTACTGTGGAGGTCGTTGGTGATGTCACTTACTGATGTTTTGGGGATTTTCTTCACAGCTCTCACGATATTTCTGTCATCAAGTACTGTTGTTTTCCTTGGCTGGCCTGTTTGACGTCTGTTACTCGGTACACCAGTAGTTTCTTTCTTTTTCAGGACATTCCAAATTGTTGTGCTTGCTATGCCCAATGTTTGTCCAATGGCTCTGGTCGATTTTACTTCTTTTCTCAGCTTGACAATGGCTTGCTTTTTCTCCCATAGACAGCTCTTTGGTCTTCATGTTGGTTTATCCTCTGTAACAGGAAATGCAGTCTTTATAGGTTTGAACCAAGGATGAAAACTTAAGGCTTGTTCGACTTCATGCAGCTCTGCGCAGAACGATCGGCGGCTGACTTGAAGCAGTGCATGCCGGTTAGAAATTTTGTCCGACTTGATACAGCGCCGACGCCACGTGACTGTGACGTATGCCATCAAAGTAACGCGAGAGCGATTCGAGAGTAGCCGGAGAACTCAGCCAGCGCAGCTTGTGAAGAGCGGCTGCTCTGGGCTGCACGAGCGCTGATGACGACACAGCTGTTCCACGATTGGCCGGATTCACCGCATGACAACGATCACGTGTGTTTCGTGTTTATTCGACCACCTTTAGTTCCTCTACAGCTCACAAATCATTTTTTATAACAGTAAGCACTCTTTTCATGTAGTCCTAATGTTATATTGTGTCATGTTTATCCAAATAAAACTGATTAAAAAACGTCGATTCCACTTCATTGATAGTAGGCTAGCTGTAGGCTTATGGTGAACTTTATTCTTGTTCAAACAGACGCTGTATGAAGCAGTACATAAAGTATTGAATGAAAATGCCTCTGAAACATCTGTGTATTTAGCAAATATTGCATTTATTTCACTTCAGCTGTGATAAAGTATGCAAACACCACGTGAGCGGTCACTACGGGAAACAGAAGTGTCCGACTTCACGTCTCCGTTTGCAGCTCCTCCCCGCCTGCACGCGGCTACTCTCGCCGATCGCTTACATCCAGCCGCAGCCGATGTCGAACACACCTTTAGACTAGTCATGCAGAGCTATTTAATGTTTGGACAATCAACCTAAAAGGCAACACCTGGGCAACAAGAAACATCTGTCAGTCACATGTTCCAATACTTTTGCTCACTTGAAAAATGGGTGGGTTCAAACAAAGGGTGGTATGTCATGAGTTGTTAAACATATCTAGATGTGAATACCAGGAAATAAAAGCTGAAATTCTGACCTCTTGTCTCATACTCATATTTTTATCTTAAACCCAAATGTCTTCAGTGAATAACAAAAACAAAGGAAGTTGCCTTACCGTTCCAATACTTTTGTAGGGGACTATACACTTTTTAAAAATCCATAAAAAGAAATGTCTTTTCTTCCTAAGCAAAGAATCAAAAAACTCATTGATGAATGACTAGATAAGACTATTTAATGCTAGACTGCACGAAAAAGCTATTTAATTAACCCTTGACACTAATTATCTTTTTTAATCATTTAAGATATTGCTACAAATCAGTGCTAATAACTGGAGTCTATAATCATCGAACAAAGACCATTCTAATCTAAGCCTCTCATTCTGCTTTATCAAACCCACAGATTCATAGACAATGGTATACTGTTTAGCACCATTTAATACCCTAATGAGTTTTATGAACAAGTTTGCCTGTGGCCATTATCAAAGACTGCTGGAGACCTTGATCACTGACCGTGAAGGTGAAACGCTCCGAGAAACAGAATACAAGCAATCAGGGAGCTCTGTGCTGTTCTGCTGCAGAAAAAAAAGAGAAAAAAAACAACAACAAAAAAACAAAGCAATCTGGTGTTCTTTAAGCAGAAAATGTAGATTTCCATATCTCTTAAAACAAACTTTATATTAGGCACTTTAGGCATCAATGACAATTTACAATGTCTCTGTTTTTTTCTTAATTTTTTCAATCTGTAGGCGATTGAATGGCTGAAGCAGTGCCCATCTGATTTGTTCAAGTAACCTTCATTTCAAGGCATTTCACTCTTTCAATCCATTCATCTAGTAACTGAATGATAAACAGCCAGAAAAAATGCATTTTGAGATTGTTCTAAAATGTACAGTCTGGCATAGCCTATATTTTACAAAATGTAAAATGGCATAGTGCTACATAGTGCTTTTCCGTTTATTTTAATGATTTCGTCATAAATAAACATGGTTATTTAGCATTTTAATCATTTTTTTCCTTTATATGATCTAACTTTTTTTCATTAATCATTTTAAACTATGCACTTATTGTGTACATACGTTTTTACATTGTACTTAGGCCTATATCTAAAAAAAAAAAAAAAAAAAACTGCATGTAATAATTACTGTTGACCCTTCCCTTACAACTTAACCCAGCCTTAAGGTGATGATACACAGGGCAACTTTTTGAGCAATGTTGCTGGGCAATGTTGCCGTCAATGGGCAACCAGATGAGACACAGGGCCCACGACCAATCTAAATTATCCAGAAAGAAATGAATTGCCCATTTTCAATGAGAAAGTGGCCAAGCAACAATCACTCAGCAAGATTGCCCAGCAACATTGCTCAAAAAGTTGCCCTGTGTATCATCACCTTTAATCCTATATCACCAAACCTGTCCCGAACCTTACCCATATCCCACCTCAGTAGAAGCAGATGTGTTTTGCAATAGAACATGAACACAATTAATATTGTACCTAAACAATTATACTTTTTTGATTTAACCCTTAAATGCATGAATGCTTTGCCAATCATTATTACATATTCGGGTCTTTATCGACCCTCATACACTGTTGCCAGTAAGTTACTGTAAAAAAAACCTTGAAAAGTCTAACAGTGTATCTAACACGGATGGATCTCTACCTGTCGTGACAATATAAATCTAGAGTAAATTAGAGTAACAATTACAGAATAATAAAATAAAGCATGTTTTGAGGTTTTGGTTCAAATATGGACAAACCCAAACGATAGGTTAAAAATGCAATTAAAATATACAAACCCAAATGTAGGTTGAAACAGCCCAGAATTTTTTAGAGTGTATACATTCAGCATCTGGCTCATATTCACAATCTCAAAACAAATATTTTGATCGATGACAGCTTCTTTACCAGATCCGCCTTCAATTGACAGTGACACTATTTTGATGTGTTCAGTACTAGCTCTGCAGTAAATCACTGAGCCATTTCAAGTTTTGCTCAGCTGATGATACTTCCTATTATTTTGTTTTCTGCCTGCGGTAACTATGAGTGAAAGATCACTTCATCATTATGTACCAGACATTGCCACCTGAGGGAATAAAGGTGAATTGCACTTATTCAGTCATCAAAGATTCAATTATTGTTGTGCAGAAAAAATATAGTTCCCTATCAGTCGGTTACTCTGACGTATACCAATCTACTTTGAGTGAAACTAAACAAGCTAATGCACATTGGCGTGCAATCATTTGCATCAGCTGTTCAGCCTCGCAGTGAGGGTATACAATGAGCAGCAGGTGCAGCTTTTTGCTTCGGAGCCAAGCACTTCGATGCCTTCTACAAACTCTCAGAGGGTGAAATCAAGATGAGCCTTTCTTGGACTTCTACATCCTGGTGCGGGCGTGACAGCACAGCAGTGCGAGCGGTCTTTTACTCTCTCACTCCTTTCTGTTTTTTTGTTTTTGTTCTAAGAGCAAACAAAAAGGCTGTTTTAACAGCTGGTAAGACCCTACCAGCCAGAGAGAGACAGGGCACAGACAGGTGCACATTCCTGTTTGTGTTCGCGGTGACAGTTTCCCTGTGTGCTTCAGCACCAGCGAGAACAGTCCCTAAAAGAGCTTACACAGATAGATTGCGTCTTTTTAAAGATGACTTTCTATCTGTGTGTTTCTGGATGCGGTCGTTACCTGGGGTCACGAGATGGTCATGATCGCTGCCTCGTGGGTCTGGGCCTCGAACATGCTGAGGCAGTGTTCGTGGATGAGTCATGCTCCCATTGTGGGAAGATGACCATCTCGGAGCTACGGTCCAGACCCTCGTTCCTGCAAAAGGGCGGAGTCCCCGTGCCTCTGCCTCGATCCAACCCTCCCCAGAGGGTTGCTTCGGGCAGTGACACGGGAGACCTGAGGATTACGGTGAGCGCCCTTCCTTCGGGGAACCAACCCCCTAGGAACCCTCATCCCTCTCATGCTCTGCAGCCAGTTGAGCCACCAACATAATGTTCTGGACCATCCTTGAGGTGTGTCACAAACGTTTCCTTTGGTGCTACCCACGACCTCTCCGCGGACGACAACTCGGCGCCACTGCCTCCTTCGGGTGTGCCAGTGGTAGCCGAGTCAGACCCGGAGATGATGGGCATGCTTTTCCGGGCCGCCAACAGGGTCGGGCTTGTGTGGAACCCTCTACGTGTCCCGAGCCCTCGAGGCTGGATGATTGGTATCTCGGGATAGCACGCGCTGGTTCTCAGTTCCTACTCCAGTGCCTTTCTTCCCGGAAGGGCAACACCATCTCTGGCTGACATGAGGGAGACCGACAAGCTCCGGTTCCTTAACTCCCCCGTGTCCCAGACCGGCCTCTTCGGCGGTGCGGTCGAGAACTTCGCCCAGCAGGATGCACGAGGGTGGTCATGATCCACAGGTTCTCCAAGAACTTCGTACGGCAATGGACCGATGCGCTTCGTGCGACGAACGTCACTGCGTGGTCAGTGGGTCGTGCGATATCCACCTTGGTGGTCCAGGAACGCCATCTCTGGCTGTCTCTGGCCGACACGAGGGAGACTGACAAGCTCCGGTTACTTAACTCCCCCGTGTCCCAGACCGGCCTCTTTGACGACGCGGTCGAGAACTTCACCCAGCAGTTCTCAGCTGTTCAAAAGCATACAGAGGCCATCAAGCACATCCTGCCTCCACCCCACCGCTCGCGGCCCCTCAGTCTGCTCGTCGCCGGGGGCTTCCTCCTGCATCTGCCCCTGCTCCTGCGCCGCAGCAGTAGCCTCCACCTGAAAAAGCGCCATTGCACAGCACACTTAGACCCTGCTCAGGGCGTGGCATCACAGCACTCACCGGGTGGCAATCACACACCGGTGTGCTGCCAGACCTTTAGCCCGCGGTCAGACCCCACGTTCCTGCAGGCAAGTGTCCCCTTGGAACAGGTGTCCAGGCATGCTGTGGTATTCACAGATGCCTCTGCCACCGGCTGGGGTGCCACGTACAACGGGCATGCAGTGTCGGGGTGTTGACAGGCCCCCAACGGCATTGACACATCAACTGCATCGAGTTGCTAGCAGTACATCTCGCTCTGACCTGCTTGAAAAGGCCGCTACAAGGCAGGGATGTGCTGGTCCGTACGGACAACACTGCGACTGTTGCGTACATCAACCGACAAGGTGGTTTACGCTCCCGTCGCATGTTGCAACTCGCCCGCCATCTCCTCCTCTGGAGTCTGAAGCATCTGAGGTTGCTTCGAGCCATGTATGTCCCCGGTGTGCTCAACCGTGTGGCCGACAAGCTGTGTCACTTCTGCCATCACTTTAATTGTAGGTGATCACCATCACTTCTGCATGGGCGCCGTCCACGAGACGTGTGTATGCCTTGAAGTGGAACCTGTTCACTGAGTGGTGTTATTCTCGCCGAGAAGACCCCTGAAGATGTTTGATAGGGTCCGTGCTTTCCTTCTTGCAGCAAGGGTTGGAACGAAGGCTGTCTCCCTCCACCCTCAAAGTATATGCTGCCGCTATTTCAGCATATCATGACCACATAGATGGCAAAACAGTAGGAAAGCACAACCTGGTCGTCAAGTTCCTTAGTGGGGCGAGACGATTAAATCCTCCTCGACCCCGATCCATACCCTCTTGGGACCTTTCCCTGGTGCTTTGAGCACTTCAGAATGCTCCCTTTGAGGCTTTGCAATCCGCAGACTTAAAGCTTCTCTCCATGAAGACTTTGCTGCTGGTTGCATTGGCCTCTGTCAAGAGGGTAGGGGACCTGCAGGTATTTTCGGTCGAAGAATCATGTCTAGAGTTGGGGCCGGGTGACGACCATGTTGTACTGAGACTGGCTGGCTATGTGCCCAAGGTTCCTACCACTCCCTTCAGGGACCAGGTAGTGAACCTGCAAGCGCTGCCCCTGGAGGAGGCAGACCCATCCCTGGCTTTGCTCTGTCCAGTTCGCGCTCTGCATCTGTACGTGGACAGAACTCAAAGTCTCAGGACCTCATAGGATGGCCCACTGGATGGTGGATGCCATTACCTTGGTTTACCAAGCACAAGGCGTGCCCTGCCCGCTCAGTTTGCATGCTCACTCCACGAGAGGTGTTGCATCCTCCTGGGTGCTGGCACGTGGCTCCTCGCTAACAGATATCTGTAGAGCTGCGGGCTGGGTGACACCTAACATGTTCGCTAGATATTATAGCCTACGCGTGGAGCCGGTCTCCTTCCGTGTTCTCACCCTAAACTTTGTTGGCTTGCTGCACCCTACTGTACAGCCTTATTACTCCAGAGTGAAAAACCTGTTGAGTCCTCCAACACCCTCGGCCCGGACATGGCAGAGCGTCCGGCCCCAGTCCTTTTTCGTTGAATCCTTGAGGTTTAGGCTGGGTCCCATATGTGTGACCCTACGGGGATACAATATGTGTATATTTTCTCCACGGCTCCTCCTAATGGAAACCCGTGTCTTTCCCTTGGGCTAAGTCACCCAGTATTTCATATGTAGTACAACCTCCGGGAAAGTCCATATGTATTTCCCACATAACTCCTGTGTTATGAAGAAAGTGGCTTCCGCAGCGTTCTCCTTTGTAACAGGAACCAGAAACCCTTCCTATCACGGAACAACAGTGACAGGTACACTATTGGCGCTTTTCCACTACACAGTACCAGCTCGCCTCGGCTCTGCTCGACTCGACTCGACTCGCTTTTGTTTGGTTTTCCACTGTGTGAAAGTTGTACCTGTACCTGCTTTCGGGGACTTTTTTTCGTACCACCTCCGGCGAGGTTCTAAGCGAGCTGTAGCGATACTAAAATGTGACGTGTAAACACAGCAGACTGCTGATTGGTTAGAGAGAATCGTCACTATTCACTGCGTCATCATTGCACGTGCCAGACGGAGTATCCTGAATAACCCCGCCATTTTTAAATAGTTTGGCCAGATTGCGTGATATCCCCATTACTAATATTTTTATGGGAACTCGGAAGAATACGGCGTGGTCAAACGAGGAGTGTGTGTAGCGGGTGTGTCGCGACTCGCGGCTCGCGCAGAAGATTACGTCACGGCAGTTTCCTGCAGCGTTGCTATGACGACCAGGTACTATTGTGGAGGTACTAGCTGCAATGGAAAACGGAGCGAAAAGCGAGCCGAGTCGAGGCGAGGTAATGGAAAAGCGCCATAAGTGTAAGCCCCTATTGTCCTTCCATGCAAGGAGTAGAGGCTTGCACATGGCACTGGATGGGGTGTAGCAGCTTCAGCGCTTTGGTAGGGATTCCTATCCGTCTGAGAAAAAAAAGGAGAGATTTTGAGGGAAAGAAAACTGACGCTTGTAGTGTGACCCCTTATTTACACTGCACACGTCTTTGGCGCATTACGGCTCCGATAAGGTTTTATTCCATCCTCCACGCAGTGTCAACTCACACCAGGAGCATTTCAGAAGCGAAGCAACTGCGAGACCACGTGATTTGCCTGTCCGACGTGGTTTTTCTTGATTTTTGGGTTTCTACCTTACAGTCTGGTTTCTACCAAGGATATGTTGGTGTGCAATACAATGAATCGGGAGTCTGCACATGGTGTTTATTTTGAAATTGACAGGGGTTTTTTACTTTTATTTTGTATTTATGGTGCTCCACTCTAGTCAATGCTTGTCTTTACAAACGCGGTGTGTTTCAGAAGCGTCCCAGATGTGGCTCTCTGTGCCGCTTCGCTAAAGATAGGCGCGCCTAGTCTATTTTTGACGGATGCCGGCCGCGTCCAAGCCGCACGGTAAATACAAAATAAAAGAAAAAAAAAAACGGTCAGTTTCAAAATAAACACCATGTGCAGACTCCCGATTGTATTGCACACTAATATCCTTGGTAGAAACCATAGATTAAGGTAGAAACCCAAAAATCAAGAAAAAACACATCGGACAGGCAAATCACGTGGTCTCGAGCATCCAGTCGCTTTCGCTTCTGAAATGCTCCTGGTGTGAATTGGCATCGCCTGGAGGACAGAATAAAACTTTGCCAGACCAGTAACGCGCCGCAGACGTGTACAGTGTAAATAAGGCATGAAACGGCCGTACAGATAAAATTCTACGTATTTTATAATGTTAACTTCAAATAATACTAATAGTAATTTAAATATGTGGTAGCTTTGGATCTCGACGGGAAGGATAACCCTCCGAGTTTGAAGGGGTGTGTCGCGATTCTGCCTTAATTCTCACACCGCGACACAGATTCGTGGATCTGAGTGTCGCGATTTCTGCTTCATATCGCATATCGTTACAGCCCTATTATATACCCTCGCTGCGAGGCTGAACAGCTGATGCAAATGATTGCACGCCAGTGTGCATTGGCTTGTTTGTTTCACTCGAAGTAGATTGGCCTCTCTCTAGCGAGATACCTATTTGTCGGTCACGACGTACGCCTCCGTTCCCTCCTTCAGGGAACGAGGGTTACCATATGTAACCGAGACGTTACACTGTTACACACCTCAGGTCATTATAGTGACCCAATACAATGTTTATAAAATATGAATGGGAAAACAGGCATTCTTTTTGTTATATTGTTTATGAATTGATTGAGGAATATTAAGTTTGATGTCTAACTTTAAAAAAATTAATGAGGATCGTGAATGATGTCCCGGGTCACTAAAGACCCGAGGTATGTGTTTAAAGGATTAGTTCACTTGTAAAAAAACTCTTGCTGATAATTTACTCACCCCCATGTCATCCAAGATGTTCATGTCTTTCTTTCTTCAGTCGAAAATAAATTAAGGTTTTTGATGAAAAGATTCCAGGACTTGGACTTCATTGGGTACCAAACGGTTCAAGGTCCAAATGACAGTTTCAGTGCAGCTTCAAAGGGCTTTAAACGATACCAGACGATGAATAAGGGTCTTATCTAGCGAAGCGATCGGTCATTTTCGAAATAAATAAAAAAGTTTAAGTTTTATAAGCACAAATGCTCGCCTTGCTCTGTTCTGTGATGCGCATTCGCGACGTCATGTATTACGCTATTACGTAAATTATCAGCAAAAGTTTTTTTTTTAAAAGTGAACTAATCCTTTAAGGATATTACATTAGTTAAAGACACCTAATATAAAGTGTGACCCAATTTTGTGTAAAAATATCTTGTTAGTTCTTTTTAGTAAAAAGTATCTAGTCCAGTTCTTTTATCACAGTGGAATTGTGAAGGTGAGTGCATTCCATTGTGGGATAAAATCTTTTTGCAGTGTTCTGTTCTTTTATTTTGAAGCAAATATAATAGGCCACATTATAGAAGACATGCACACTGAACACAATATACCCTTACCTCAAAAGTTTGGGGTCGGTAAGATTTATGTTTTTGTAAGAAATCTCTTATACTCACCACGGCTGTATTTATTTAATCAAAAAACAGTAATAGTTTTAGTATAGTAACAGAGATATTATCCTACAATTAAATATATATATATATATATTAACATATTATATATATATATATATATATATATATATATATATATGTGTGTATATATATTAAAATAGATTATACAGGTCCTTCTAAAAAAATTAGCATATTGTGATAAAGTTAATTATTTTCCATAATGTAATGATAAAAATTAAACTTTCATATATTTTAGATTCATTGCACACCAACTGAAATATTTCAGGTCTTTTATTGTTTTAATACTGATGATTTTGGCATACAGCTCATGAAAACCCAAAAGTCCTATCTAAAAAAATTAGCATATCATGAAAAGGTTCTCTAAACGAGCTATTAACCTAATCATCTGAATCAACTAATTAACTCTAAACACCTGCAAAAGATTCCTGAGGCTTTTAAAAACTCCCAGCCTGTTTCATTACTCAAAACTGCAATCATGGGTAAGACTGCCGACCTGACTGCTGTCCAGAAGGCCATCATTGACACCCTCAAGCAAGAGGGTAAGACACAGAAAGAAATTTCTGAACAAATAGGCTGTTCCCAGAGTGCTGTATCAAGGCACCTCAGTGGGAAGTCTGTGGGAAGGAAAAAGTGTGGCAAAAAACGCTGCACAACGAGAAGAGGTGACCGGACCCTGAGGAAGATTGTGGAGAAGGACCAATTCCAGACCTTGGGGGACCTGCGGAAGCAGTGGACTGAGTCTGGAGTAGAAACATCCAGAGCCACCGTGCACAGGAGTGTGCAGGAAATGGGCTACAGGTGCCGCATTCCCCAGGTCAAGCCACTTTTGAACCAGAAACAGCGGCAGAAGCGCCTGACCTGGGCTACACAGAAGCAGCACTGGACTGTTGCTCAGTGGTCCAAAGTACTTTTTTCGGATGAAAGCAAATTTTGCATGTCATTTGGAAATTAAGGTGCCAGAGTCTGGAGGAAGACTGGGGAGAAGGAAATGCCAAAATGCCTGAAGTCCAGTGTCAAGTACCCACAGTCAGTGATGGTCTGGGGTGCCATGTCAGCTGCTGCTGTTGGTCCACTGTGTTTTATCAAGGGCAGGGTCAATGCAGCTAGCTATCAGGAGATTTTGGAGCACTTCATGCTTCCATCTGCTGAAAAGCTTTATGGAGATGAAGATTTCATTTTTCAGCACGACCTGGCACCTGCTCACAGTGCCAAAACCACTGGTAAATGGTTTACTGTGCTCAATTGGCCTGCCAACTTTCCTGACCTGAACCCCATAGAGAATCTGTGGGATGTTGTGAAGAGAAAGTTGAGAGACGCAAGACCCAACACTCTGGATGAGCTTAAGGCCGCTATCGAAGCATCCTGGGCCTCCATAACACCTCAGCAGTGCCACAGGCTGATTGCCTCCATGCCACACCGCATTGAAGCAGTCATTTCTGCAAAAGGATTCCCGACCAAGTATTGAGTGCATAACTGAACATAATTATTTGAAGGTTGACTTTTTTTGTATTAAAAACACTTCTTTTATTGGTCGGATGAAATATGCTAATTTTTTTTGATAGGAATTTTGGGTTTTCATGAGCTGTATGCCAAAATCATCAGTATTAAAACAATAAAAGACCTGAAATATTTCAGTTGGTGTGCAATGAATCTAAAATATATGAAAGTTTAATTTTTATCATTACATTATGGAAAATAATGAATTTTACCACAATATGCTAATTTTTGGAGAAGGACCTGTATATTACTCCTGTGATGGTAAAGCTGAATTTCCAGGAGCCATTACTTCTCATTTCAACTTATCTCATTGTTTTCAGCAACACTTTACAATAGGGTCTCATTTGTTAACATAAGCTGCATTAACAAACATAACAATGATCAACATATTTTTTACAGCATTTATTAACCTTTGACATTAACAAAAATATTCATGTTAGTTCAGTGCATTAGCTATCAGATACAACTTCTGACCTTAAAAATGTATGAGTAAATGGTGAGATTAATATTGACCAAGATTCATAAATGCAGTAGAATTATTGTTGTTTACTTATAATGTTAACATGACACCTTATTGTAAAGTGTTGCCTTATTTTCAATTTTGATGTGCTGCTTAATATATTTGTGGAAACCATGATACATTTTTTCCAAGATTCTTTGATGAATAAATGCAAAAAGAACATTTATTTGAAATAGAAATATTTTGTGGTCTTTGCTCACTTTTGATAAATTCCTTGCTGAATAATTTTTTTACTAAACTCAAACTCCTGAATGATATTATACTGATAAAACAGTAGTATATTGAGTTAGAATAGTAATATTCCGAACACAACCCATTTTGCAGCTTTAAGTTGATCAGACCTTTCTGCAGAGATTATTCCATTTCTGGACTCCAAATATTAACCAATAATTACAGACCAGCGTGAACTAGGTTTGAACTGAACTTTGCTGGTCTAGGCAACCGGACTTAAGTGAAGATCAAATAATATAAAATCTTCACAAACATTACAGATAAACTCTGAAAATAAAAACTACCTCAACACATTTGATTACGAACAGCTGCCAAATATATAATTGTTGATGAAAGACTGCACCAGAATGCTTTATAACTGATTTAGGTTACACATAAGCAACATATCTTAAAAATACAATACATAATACAAAAATAAAATCAGAAATGTTTAACCAAAAACAAAACAAAAAAAAGACTTAAAATAACATGTATGTTCTGTTGTTGTGAATAGGTACATGTTATGGCAAAAGACATAAGAGAATAACAGAATTTCATTGCAATGTGGAACATGAAAAAAAATTCCACTGATCAGAGATCAGTTATATTATATCAAAATCTTTGCCCAAAATATAAGGGAATCAACACAATTAGCCTCTGATCAGTGTAGATGGCACTAGAATAACCTGTAAAGTCTATCATAGATGAAGAATTCCAATATATTACAATATAAGCACACTTACAAGTTTAAAAAACGATTTTCTGATTATGGGCCATCAAATGCTCATTGAAAATCATGTAGTATATTTCATTTACTTTACACTTTTTCAAATGTTATCATTACAGGTTTCAAAGGATCTGCTATTTTCTGTTAACAAATTTGACTGAGTTTCTGCTTAATTTTGTAACAAAAGAACACTGCTTTAAAAAAGTAGATGACACATTATATATCAGTCCAAGTCATAACAGAGGGGCATATATATATATATATATATATATATATATATATATATATATATATATATATATATATATATATATATATATATAAATATAAATATGAGTTTATGCATTAGTAACAGAAGCAGTTAAACAACAGGAGAGGGCACGGCTGATTTAATCTCAATCATTAAAGACCCATGCTGCAATAGTGAAAAACTCCATCCCTCTTTAATCATGCTCGCAAGCAGCGCCATCAAGGACCGGTGCATTGTGGGAAAGTCTTTCAAATGGGAACCTCAGAGTGACAGGAGCAGGTCTCAGAAGCAGCACCCTGGGCTGTTTTCATGATAAACCCACACAAACATTCATTCCCTGTCACAGCTGCAGAAAGGTGCTCTTTATGGTTCACAACGCTCCTTAAGTAGGGCAACATGTTGATAACGAAACTGTACCCTGCATGTCGTTTTTTCTTGTCTCCGAAAAACCGACTCTCTTTCTTCTGAAGAGAAAAGGGAAATAAAAAGTTTACACGTACAAACTTACAATGTATTACTGATAACTGGATTTTTACAGAAGATAATATTTAAAAAAAGAAATAAAAAATGAAAAAAGACAGATGCTGTGCAGGTGCCTGTGGTATGTTCAGAGTCTCTGTCTCTAGAGGCACCAGAAGAGATCCGTTCATCTCGTATGCGTGAGGACAATTATTCAGATTTGTGACAGTAAAGGTCCTTAAGCGCTTTGAGCTCCTCGATAAGCGTTTTGTTCTGATTCTCCAACACGGCCACTCGGTTTTCCAGACATTTAACATACTCTTTCTTTTTCCTGCGGCACTCCCGTGCTGCCTCCCTGTGGTGGAAACACATTATTACAGTCAGGCGATTATAGAGGACACCAAATTAGTCAAACTAAAAATACAATATTCAAAACCATTAAGTTAAGGTTCTAATGAAGACCACAGTATACAGGTTGTATTCATAGTAAAAGTCAAGTTACAGGAAAAAAATATCTATAAACAATCAAGACAAAAAATATATCTATAAACAATCACGACAAAAAAAATCTGCCATTTTAATCAGGCATGTGGACAACTAAAGAAAAAAGAAAGAAAGGGAAACCTGTTTTTTTTTATATGACTACAATAACATTATTGTTAATAATAAGTATTATTATTATTATTATTATTATTATTATTATTCAAAAAATAATTTTTATTTTAATATCATTAAAATTAGATAAAATGAAATCAAATAAGAAATAATTTACTACTACTGGGGTTAAAGCAGAAAAAAATCTTTTTGACTCAAATTTTCCTCTGCCAAACCCCATTCCGCAGCCTGTCACACACCAAGTTTAAGAGCAGTTTTTTCTTCTTGTAATTAGGAGTATAGTGAGCACATGCATTAGCTTCACAAATGAAATACTCAAAGAACATTTGCATTTAAAGAAAGAAATTTTGAACTTTATTTCTATTATTTACATACTTTAATGAAATTTCAATGTTTTCAATCTAATGCTTTTACAAGACTTGACTCTTTGTGATGTAGTCATACAAATAATTAACCATTTGCATAACAACAAGTTTTTATTTCTCAAATAATAAAAGCCAACAGAGCTTTTGCCGCAAAGTGAGCTAATACCACAAACTATATATAATATAATATGTTTTTAACCTAGCCATTATAGTTTATAATTATAATTAGCCTGGAGATTATAATAATAATAAATTTGGGATAATAATAATAAATCTGGAAATTATTCGAAAATCGCACCCCTCCCCCATGGGCTCACTGGTAAAACGCGTTCGCTCAAGTTCACATTAAATTTTTCTGTACTGTGTAGGCCTATATGTGTTGTAGCCATTAAAGAAAACGCATTTAGTTTCATATGTTTGTTTAAATAATAATGTTATTTTTTTATTTCATCTATGATTATATGAAAAGTGAACAGCATGAGTAAGATAGGATCATTAGATGCGCAATATATCGGGAGACATATGGATTGGGTCAGACATGATTTTGACCACTTCATTAAATTTTGTTTTGTATATAGCCTTTCTGGTGAATATAGTGAATTTCATTGTATAAATTGTATCTTAATTTTAATCGATGTTTCATCAACCAATTGCCTAGATTTAATAAATTAGAAGCAAATACAGAAGACAATATAATCAGAACATGGAGGCGCCGGTGCGATCACATGTATTGCTCGTGAACTGGAGCGCGTCTCATAAATGAACCAAAACTCAGCGTATAGGCTACTTTTCTAAAGAAAGAAAAGACGAAACAAAAAGAAACAAACAAACGTGCTTTCACTCCACTCCAGGCTTTGATCACATCCCCCTCCGCAGGGTGAATACACCTAGTCTTTCCTTAATTTAAGACCTATTCAAACTAAAATTAAGAAATTTATTACACTATTTGAGAAATGTAAGCCTGTTTACGGCCTTAACATGAAAAGTGAATTTAAGACATTAAGGACAGCTGGACAATTGAAGGAAATCTGTTGTTTACTCGCTGCAATTAAGAAAAGAAAAAAATAATAGAATGGAAATCCGCCATAGCGACAGAGAACTTTAATCCCCACTACTACAATAAGATTATTGTAAAGTAAAATAATAACAATAATAAACTAAATACAATACTAACATTGCGTGTTATTACCACAATACTAACTAGCGTTAACGCATGCGATTAATTATTTTCAGTTTAACGCGTGGCTTGAGCGGGGAATAGGCATATATTCCGCCCCCCAGTAGTATATATTTAAGTAATTCATTTGTATACAATACAATACAAATGTGCGATTAGTCGACTAATGGCTTGCATGAACAACTACTAATTGACTAGAAAACCACAGGCTGTTTAATTTTATCAGTGGTATCAGACAATTATTTACAATCTAAAATGAACATGGGCAATTACTTGTGCAGATAAGTTTTAATCGTACCTGTTCTTCATAAGCCGAACCTCCCGCTTGCGTGTGACCTCCTCAGTTCCTCCCTGGCTGGGCATCGCAGGAGACGAGGCCATGACCACACCTGGAGCAATGGTGCTAGCTGCGGTGCGGATCTGATATGCCTGAACGTCTCCTGAGGCCGCTGAAAAACACAAGCAGCACAGATTTATGGTTTGACAAGGAGATGTTTTAAAGCCAAGACTGGCTGGTGTCCTGGGCATAGATTAAGCCTATAGCCTGAGAAACTAGACCAGCACACTTACTCTTCTCTCTATCTGTTGCCTTCTTTTATTCAAGGTTGTATGTACTTGCGTAAAACGGAAATGTCTTTTATTTTTGCGAAATCTCACCTTGCACGACCACTTGATTGCTGGGCACCAGTATCTGCTGCCCGTCGCTGGTCTGTGCATACTGCAGGATGGTGGTGCCCTGCTGAGCGCCTGCTGCGTTCGTCATGGTCAGGGTTTGTAGCCCTTGAACTCCATCTGTTCCATTGTTGGCTAACTGGATCGCTCCACCCTGAGTAATAGCGACTGGGAGAAAACAAATGGCATGAGGTTGATTTAAATGCAACCAGTATATTCATGAAGTTATCTGAAGTATTGACAACCTTTGCATTTCGATTTGTATTTAGCAGAGTCAAACAGTGTCAAGTTACTATTTTAAAAGCTGGAAAATAATAGTAGTAGCATATTTGTACTAGAGAAGCAAACAACTTACTGTACTGCCCACTGCTTGTCTGGTAGATGGGCGTTGGCATGGTAACGGTTGTTATGGCTGGACCGGAATCCTCCTCTGATTTCTCTTCTTCTATCCGTGGGACCGCTGGAGCATCGGATGAAAGGTCGTTCAGGATCTTTCTGCATTTCAAAATATCAAATCATGCTTGTGAACAATGAATTGTGAATAAACTAGTCACTTTGGCAAGATGAATTTTATATTCAATTAAATAAATATATGCACTGCAGGTTTCAGAGTGAAGCGCAACACTTATATGCTTTTACATGCTTACATACAACGAGGATAAAAGGAGGAGCGACGACAGTGGACCTAACCTGGACTGTTTACGTTTATATGAGGCAGTCGTCCATGAGGGGCTGCCGCTTTACTTTCATTTTGTTGTTTGTTTATTTTATAATTAAAGTATTGTGTTGAACGTTCACCAGTTCCAAACAGTTGATGGACCCCATTGACTACCATAATATATTTTTTTCCTATTATAGAAGTCAATGGGGTCCATCAACTGTCTGGTCAAAGACATTCTTAAAAATATTGTTGTTTGTGTTCAGCATAAGAAACAAATTCATACCGGTTTGAAACAACTTGAGGGTGAGTAAATAATGAAAATATTTTCATTTTAAGTGAACTTTTCCTTTAAACGTTACAACAAGTTGATTATGTTTATATTATATTACATTATATATTTTAACAGTGTTGTTCAATAAAACCAAATGATTACTTGTTTTTGAAATGTTATTTGACACAAAATGCATAAATAACAGTGAGGCAATAATAAAGTCATTTATAGGACATTATTCAATAAGGTCTATTTTTATTACCACAAAAAAATATGATCCGATTACTTGATTAATTGTCAAAATAATGGACTGATTACTCGATTACCAAAATAATTGGTTACAGCCCTAGATTAGTTAAAACATTTAAAAAAGCACCTGCATTGTTATGCATTTTGTGACTTTTAGTCGAATAAAAGACAATTTTTCCAGTCATATATTTCGTTTTAAAGGTATATTAAAAATAGTTAAAATATCATTTCGTCTCAGAGTAGAGGACAGGGTTTTATTTTAGCACACCTCCTCTCCATCCCTCGCTCATAGCAGACTGACGGTTACAGGGGAGTGTTTAAGGATATTCTACTCAAGCCGTCAAACTGACGTCACCAGACAAGGAACGCCATTCTAGAGCGGAAACAAATGTTTAGATTTTAATAAAAATTACCACAACAAACTAATGTTTTCTGCGTATTAACTTGCACGGATTCATTGTTCACCACAAGACTAGTAATGTGAGCTAACAAAGTAAATAGGGTCAATTCTAATTTCATGGAGACTTTAAGGTCAGGATGGAATGGAAGTTGTGTCTATTCTTCCCTATTGTGACGTATATCAGAGTGAAACAGCTTCTCAAACGAGAAAAAAAGTTTAGGGAGGAACTTGATTTTGAATTGATTGGATCATTGGTTTGTTGTGGTTGTCTATTGCTGTGAGTGACAGCTTGTCCAGCCCTCGCACAAGTGAACACAAGTGCATAAAAGAAGAGAAGTCACTACAAGAGGGAGGGGAAGTTACTTTGATTGACATGAATCACCTTTGAGATGAAACAAACAAAAAAGTACCTGTATGATGGCCGTCTAGACAGGATCTCTCTCCTTTTCTGGCAATCTGTCACACTGTCCACTGACTCCTGAGAATCATCACTCTCAGCAATGGTAGAAATCTAAAACGAGACAAAACAGTAACCCATAAATACTGAAGACCCTTCATCCCCAACAAAAGTTATAATTTTGAAACTATCAAGTCTTCTAGATTAACAAACAACAGAGTATAAATATTGAATTAAGGTTATTTAATCCTATGTGCTACCTGCATACAATATTGAGTCTGAAAAGACAGCTTACACCAGAGGTTGGATTAGACTTTCTCAATTTTCCATCATTTTGACAGACCGAGTCGTAAAATTTCCGTAATATTCTATTATTACCATTAATAAAAAATAAGACTTTTAATAGCTTTTGTTTTCATTTACATTTTCATTATTTAATCATGAACTTAGAAGATCAGAGACTGTGCAAAGTAGATTTTTTATTCCCTGCAGTGAAAATGAGCTTTGGTGCTTGAAAAGGCCAATATGAACAACGAAATATATTAAAAATACAAAAAACTAACTATACTAACTAGACTCAATCAACACACTGTATCTGCCTGAACTCAAACTTCCTCCAGGTCCACATCGACTTAGTTAGCCTAATTCTTTTCCTTTTTTTCTTTCACACATGACAGGAAGGGTTAAACTGGATGCTCATCAGTGCGCAATTAAACGCAAGTGAGAACAATGCAGAATTGTCATTAGATTTTGTGTATTTGCCCCGGACAGTCAGACTACTTCTCGTGGCAGTTTTAACTTTGTCCTGAAGGCTGAACTCATGCTCCATGTTGCCAGATTGGGTCGACAATTTTCAGCCCAAAACATTTACTGCCAAAAAGAATGCGATAGAATTCTACTGTCATGACAAAAAAGGTTTATAAGGACCATTTACCTCCTTAAAAAAGAAATGACAAAATAAAATGATTAAAAATGTATACATTTCTCTGCCAGGAGAACAACAATACAACAGGAAAACGGATCAAAACATAAAATTAGCAAATATGACAAAAATGTTTATAACCGAACAGGTAGAAAGAAACTATTAAAAGTATGTCAAAAAGCCTATCTGCAAACAGCAGTAAGGAAATTAACATAGTTTAACCCTCGCACACACCATAAAAGCAGAAAAGGCTGTTCAATAAATGACCGACAATAATAATAATGCGCTTACCTTTGTGTTGCGCTTTAACTTCAAACAGAAACTGTTGAAAAGACTTGAACGTCTTTTCTTGAAGTACACATAGTAGCACATAACACAGAACTTTGCACAGTCAAAACCGATTAATCGTTGATTCAATCCTCCTCAATCAGCTGACTCTGCTGCTGTGTGGGTGTGAGTTTAGTAACGTCATGAGGACTGATTGGATAGAAGACATGCACATTGGCGTTTTGTTTGTTAACCAACTAGCCTATAAAATTTTAATGTTAAACCGCCAAACTGACCCCAAACCCAGCCAAAGTTTGTCCACCTGCCAAACCAATTTTTACGCGCACAATCAAATTCAAATCCGGCCAATCTGGCAGCACTGTCTGCACACTGCTGTCACACTGGAGCGCACTCTCCACCAACTGGTCACATTTATATTTACAGATAGATCACCCTCAGTGTAATCTGTCAAAATGACGGACGACCTTCATATTTTTCCGTCACTGCTAAAAAAAAAATTCAATCAATGACGGAAAATGTTTGCGACCTCGGTCTCACACAGAATTATGTAATGAGATTTTTGTACAGTTAAATGAACCATCTTGTCTGGCTTACTTGTACAGTTTGCACCTGTGGGGATTGTATGACGGAGGGCTGGGCTGCCTGGATGACCCCGTGAACTTGCACTGTTTGCCCATTGGGCAGCTGAACTAAGGTCACTGTAGGTCCAGTAGCTGATGCCTGTGCTGCAGCCATGGAAACCTGCATCGGGGAGGTACAACAGGGTGAGACACAGAGACTAAACTAAGCTAGAACTGAATTGAATTAAAACATCAACCCACATCTACAAGCATAAATACCCTAACTGTTCAATTGTAATCAGCCTTGCCATGCTAGCAAATGTGTTTCCAAGAGCTTCGAAAGCATGCAATATTAAAACCTCACCTGCGCCAAAGTGGCCAGCTGCTGACTGTCTGTCTCTGAGATTGCAGTGTCGCCGCCCTGCTGGACATCTGCTCCTGCCTCCATGGTCATTTAGATAGCCTGGAGATGCAATTCAAAATACTTTATTTTGATAAATTTACAGGATACTACGGCTATACAATTAACTATGAATTTACAGGGCAGGTCATCAAAATCCCATGAAAAGGGGATGTTTATCGATGTAAATGTGAAATATGAAAGGGTGTGACTGCAAAGTCTGCCCACAGACTGCAGTTTGTAGGTTTCATGAGTATTAATTTGTGTAGCCTGAAGGGTTGCCTTATAAAATAGACATATTTAACGTTATAGGTATTAAATTGCAAATGCAATATATTCAAAGAAATTTAATAAATGAATAATGTATTATATAACACTATGCAATATATTTAAACAAATATATTTTTGACATTCTAAAAGGGTGAAATGTTTGCATTTATATAGTCCAAATTTAATTTCAGATGACAAAAATACTATATGACATTACATAACGTGAAAATAGATTATAATATACATAGAAACAAATGTGGCAACCAAGCTTTAACACATGAATGAGATCATGCATAATAATTATGAACGAAATACACTTTTTATATACAAGGATTCCATGACTGTTTTGTAATGAGTAATAATGTTGAAACGGAGTCTTTAATCATCGTGCTCAACAAACCGAGTTGACTCCATTTGCCGCCTTTTTTTTTTACTTCCGTATACAGCTGTCAGTCATATTTGCACTAAGATTTTTAAGGATTTATGATTATAACAAAATAAAGAAAAAAAGGTGCAAGCGAAATAATTCAATTTTTTTCGTGAGCGAATTTATGGATATTTAAAATAAAACAATACAATACATATAAGTGTTTGCATTTTTAGGCGTGTTTCGACTTGTAAAATAGTGTTCCAGGTTGAATGAAGCAAGTATGCAACACAAAATCAGTCTGTTTTATGGTGTAATTTGAAGGAAATAATACTCAAGATGAATACATTTTCTCTCATTTTATTTACCAATTCAATCCACAATTTATTACATAAGATAACTGTTTTGTGGTACAGAAAGACCTTCGCATGGGCGAGAATCCAGTAACGTTAGCTAAAGATCTTTCATTTAACACGGAACGCTTCGACTACTCTAAAAAACAATACTGGAGTCAAGAAAAAAAAACATTTCATGTGCTGTATTTCCATGAAAATGTGCCAGGGACGAGCGATCGCATTCATAACACTATCCATCCCTTATCCTTTCCATAAACACACGTACTTCGTAGAACCACCGCGCTTTTCCTCATTCGACTGCCTGACTGACTCATTGTCTGCAAGCAAGTCTGAGCTATTGAGAAACATGCCCACCGCCGCCATGATCTCTTTGTTACACACGGATCGAGCATTGCGACATGTCCACTAAAACAGCAAGTGCATTATCTCTTTCCCCCACGAATGCGTCTCTTCTTACCCGACACAGACTCGCCTCGTCACTCCCAGGCCTCCGGAGCTCCACTTTTATTTAGTCCGACACGTAAGAGACCGCGTCAGGCTACACCTCCGTCGCGTCACCGAGGACAACAACACAGAGATCGAGGGGGACGAAATACAGCCCTAATTCACTATCGACAAAATCCGAGGTGTAGGCGGAACATAACGAACGGCTTACGAAGATATACGAACAGCTAACGAACAGAGTCGGATTCACACGAGCATGCGTCAAATCCTTGCGCGCCGCTAGGAGTGGCTGCGCATGCGTCAAATCCTTGCGCTATGATTGTCTGCGCATGCGTCAAATCCTTGCTCTATGATTGTATGCGCATGCGTCAAATCCTTGCGCTATGATTGGCTGCGCATGCGTCAAATCCTTGCACTATGATTGGCTGCCTTTAGTCGTAATAAATATGAAAAAAAAAAATCTGTTCAAATGTACTAGAAGAGGGGTTTTCAGTCTTTCACGAACCATCCTCATCATCTGAGGGACTCAATTTAAACGGCTATATCTATTTTAACGTAGAATAATAGAATATTATTCATATGAATATTTGTCAAATATTATTTGGATTCTATCAAGCTACATTATTAAGTTCAATAATAGTGTACTCTTATATATTTATTTAATCATTTTAATTCTTACTTTATTGAAATTTCTTATTTACGTGTGTTAATCAATTTTTATTGATTTTGATATCATTTATTTCAATGTAAGTTTTATGATTAATTAAAGCATACATAACTGTAAACGTTTCGTTATTTATTTATATGTTTGTCTATTTGTCTATGTGTTATTCTAAGCGTATATTCATTATTTCTTTCTATTGTATTTCATTTTTTAAAAACTGTTTACCTCTACACATTTCCTGGGACCACCAGCACTCCCTTGTGGACCGCAGTCTGAAAACCCCTGGCCTGCCCTGTACTAAGTTTCAAAAGGAACACATTCCAACCCGTATTTTGTTTATGGGACCGACAAAGGAGACCTCTGTGTTTCTGTGGGCGGTGCTTTCCAAGATGATGTTACGATTGGATGTCTTGAATGCGACGTCACCGCAATGTCCACCAATCAAAATGAAATAATCTCTGCAGAGGAGCACAAGTTGTCCGCCTACTTGCCAAGAACCAGGAAATAGTCATGATATTTTGCTAGGTGACTCTCAGTTGATATTAGTCATCGTGAAATACTTACTTTTATATTAGTTTTGAGGCTGACGGAGTTTGTCGCAGGTATGGCATCGTTATTCAAGAAAAAGACCGTAGATGGTAAGTTTTTGCTGCTGCTCTAAAGGCTTGTTTGTTTCTGAAAGCCGCCCAGCAACACTCACACGTCAATCATCGGCTGGTTTCCTTACTGAGTGTAAATTAGTTTAATACATTTAACCTGCTTTGGGGTCTTTTGGGGCATGTCCACAGTGCTATATAACACAGAAGTGTCTTTTATTCTAAAATGTGTGTGTGTGGGAGCTGCCACTGAAAACATTTTAAAATTCTATTGATCTGACTTGAGTCTGCTTATACTTAACAGTATCGGGTTAAAGATGGTCGAAACGAATAGTTCATGAAATCACCGGACCACTACTGTAACTTAAGGGTTCTAAAATGACTTGTTATGAAAGTAGTAGGTTACCTTTAACTATGTTTTTTTTTTTTTTTTAACTGACTCAGAAATTTCAGCATTAATAATTTAAATGGGAATCGATAACTATATCCTATCATACTACAGATGTTATTAAAGAACAGAACAAAGAGCTGCGGGGAACGCAGAGACAGATTACAAGAGACCGGACAGCACTGGAAAGACAGGAAAAACAACTGGTGAGAATCTCCACCCATCAATGTGACGTGAATATGATCCAAACGTTCCCCTTTCTCAGAGGTGTATGAGATCACGAGGTTATGTCATTAATGTCACAGAGGGCCTTAGTGTGTCAATAGATTATGACTAACAGCTCATGATTCTGTTTCAACTTGAGATACGGGCTGTTTGTGCCATTGCCGGTGTAGCTTTTAAGAAGTTACTGGTGGAATCTTTTATACTTTAATTACAGCTGCCCGTCATACATCAATGGCTATATTTTAAAACCAGTGTAAACATTAAAAAACAGTAGCTGTGGTTGCCAGAAATTCACTGTAAAAAAAGTTCTGTTATAGCTTTCCGGTATTACAGAATGGTATATTGGTGCCTGTATATTTTGGAACTTATTACTGTATAATTCATTAAGTGATATATTATACCAATCTACTTGAACTACCAGAATCTGATTTGCTTTTCACCTTTAAAAGTACTACTGATAGCCATTATAATAATAGGTGGTAAAAATATAAATCCACATGTTGAATTGAGTTCATCGAAATGTGGTTTTGGCCTTAAAACATGGCCAATATCCATATATAGACAGGTTCATACAAGCACAAAAAAAACACCATCAGGGTAACACTAAAATAATGCAATAAAGTTGTTTTTATTTTAGCATTTTTACAGGGGTGTTTTTATTTTATTTGATGTGGCTTCTTACACAAATGTACAAAATATCTGCATTGTATGTATTAAAGGTGTTATACAAATAAACATTCTTCTTCTTTTTGATCTAATTATTATGCTGTCACCTCTAAGCCTTATTCTAGCTTAACTAAGAACTATAATGCAATTATAATGCCATCCACCCCTAACCGTTTCCTACTATTTGTTTTCATCACAGGAGATGGAAATCAAGAAAATGGCAAAAACAGGGAACAGAGAGGCCTGTACAGTTTTAGCCAAGCAGCTTGTGCAAGTGAGGAAACAGAAAACGCGTACGTATGCTGTCAGCTCTAAGGTCACCTCCATGTCCACACAAACCAAGCTTATGAACTCCCAGATGAAGATGGCTGGTGCCATGGCCACTACCACCAAAGTAAGATCCTCATGATAACTTTTATAAAAATCTGTTCTAAACCCCAGGAATTTGGTCTTCAATCAATTTAGACAATTCAGATCCACTCTGACTTCACATTTAAGTAAATAGGGCTGCTCATTTTGTATTCCTAAAACCCAAAGAGAATTGGCATTTTAGAGCCATGGCTTCCCTCTGGAATTTCAAATGGGATTTTTGAATTATTGCTTTGAGTTTATCAGTAAAATAAGGATTGAGGTAAACATTACTGGAAGCAACATTGCTATTTTATTCAATAAAGTCTTTTTAATGCGAAAGGATATTAAACCTTGCTTTACACAAATGGAAAACCACTATTCAAAACCCCCATTATAAATTCCAAAGGGAACTCATGGCTTGAAAATGCTAATTTGCTTCCAGCTAGGGCTGCAAATTGACGTTGTGCACGACTTAACAACTCTATTCACCATGTAGGTAAATTGTTTTGGTTTTATTAGTATTTGTACTAATTTGGGCCTACATGTTGGTCTATGAATGCACAACTGGCACAGTGTTGATACACAGCCGTCATCCTTTGCATAATTGCACAAGTTGCCTAAAGTGCACATTTTAAAAGGGACATGAATCAAAGAGTGACTCAGTTGTTTGTGTCTCTGCCTCTCTCAAAACAACTTGCAGACAATGCAAGCTGTCAACAAAAAGATGGATCCACAGAAGACCATGCAGACCCTGCAGAACTTCCAGAAAGAAACAGCAAAGATGGACATGACAGAAGAGATGAGTAAGATGTGTTTTTATTTGTTTATTTATTGTTATTGTGGTTGTTTTTGTGAGTGGGTTTTGAAAAATAATGTGTTAGAATTTTTTTCAGGAAGGATTGATTGTAGTGCATGATTTTTTTTTTTTTAGACCTTGTTTCTGAGTTTGTGTCTGTTTACAGTGAACGACACTCTGGATGAGATCTTTGATGGTTCGGATGATGAGGAAGAATCTCACGACATTGTGAGTCAGGTGTTGGACGAAATTGGAATTGAGATCTCAGGAAAGGTAAGAACTGAAATATTATACGGGCATCAGTCAAATCATGTTGAGGCACTTGATTCAATAAACTGTCTTATTACTGTTGTGCATTAGTGTTGAAATCCATATGTGTCCATTAGGGCTGCATAATATATTGGATTTAAAAAAAAAAGAGTTTAATGATTATTTGTATATGTCTTATATGCAACAACCAAGTAGCAATGATGCTAGTGTGATACAGAGAATTTATATTTTTTTCATTCAAACAAGGTCAAAACGAGGAAGCACCTTGGTTGTGTGGTAGTATTTAGGCTTTACATTTGATGACCACGCTCAGTCAGAAGTGGTTATAATAAAACCTGTAGTTGCTATTCAGAGAAGAAATATGTCAAACCGTCTAAGCACGGCAGATTATAGAAAAGACTGCAAGCATGGTTAGCTCTTACCCTCTTACCAAACAGCACTAAAGCAGCGCTCACTAAAGCAGGTTCAAGTTTGATCTATTTAAGCTTTAGGCTGGTTTTATTTTTTATTTTTTTTATTGATATGTAACCATATATAAAGAGAAGCAATATGAGAAAAGATCACATGCAGAAAATGGAGTCAAGGCGCTGAGCCTCCCATAATTTGTTGGTCTTGATGTTCTACATTACATATAGCATATAAATAATTGAACCCTATACATTAAGCCCTTTTTTAGGTTTTGCATTTGACTTGATCCTGAATCAGACTTTATGCAGAATGTCACTTAGTACAAGATTTGCTGTTTAATCTGATATGTTTTCTTTAACTAGAAAGAGCAGGAGATATTTATCTTAAAACAGGAGCTATCAAATAATCCAACAAGTTTATCACACATCATGTTTTTCATGTAATAATCCCTATTCCGCATTCCGCACACACCACATGTACATCCATCCGGCACTCTTTCAAAAAGTATCTTACGTTCTGCACTCTCGCCTGAGAGCACATGCAGCAAGATCTTTGAGTAAACATATTTGCTGTAATATCCCAATTATCACTATTGAAGTCTATGACAACTTCTGCTTCTGTGGACTCCAGAAATGTGCAAAGTGCCCATAAACACCTTTCATATAAGCCTAGACTACATGTCAGCAGCTACATTTTTACTCTGAAATACTCTAGTAGTGTTGTCATGATACCAAAATTTACGTAGATGGTGGTACCAATGCCAGTTACTTTTCACAGATCTTGGTCTCACATTCAGTATTTTCATTTTTAACTATTTAATTATGTATTTGATTTCACTAATTAAATGTAAAAAGTGAATTATTATATACATAAATGTATAGTACACAAATTGCATTTTGCATTTTAAAGTTAAAGGAACACTCTGACTTTTTGGGACTTTAGCCTATTCACCTTATCCCCCAGAGTTAGATAAGTCCATACATACCTTTTTCATCTCCGTGCGTGCTATAAGTCTGTTTGACGCACCCACCGCTAGCCTAGCTTAGCACAAAGACTGGATGTAAATGGTTACAGCTAGCATACTAATCCAAATAAGTGACAAAATAACGCAAACATTTTCCTATTTACATGTTGTGATTTGTATAGTCACAGAGTGTACAAAAAACAAAGTCACATGAGACACAGACATATTTTAACCGTATAAATACTGGGAACTATATTCTCTGAAGGCGAAGCACTGCTACTTGGGCGGAGTGATAACCGCAGCACCTGAGACGCGCTCTCTGCTCCTCACCACGGCGCGTCTCAGGTGCTGCGGTTATCACTCCGCCCAAGTAGCAGTGCTTCGCGGTGGGTGCGGTGCGTTCGCAAACCACGCCTCAAATACGAGAATGTGGTTCCCAGACCCACGTCTCAAAAAGACGAGTTCTGACGTTAACCAGGCTACAATTTTGCTATATTGAAATGTGCTATTTATGTTAGCAAAATAGAGCAAAACCAATATTCTGAGTCTAAAATTTAAGTCTCCTAATTTTAACTTCTTGTTTATTTAACTAAAATCAGTATCACATTTGCAAATGTGCTGATATTCAGGAAAACTGCACTCTTGCTCATGTGGTATTGCTCATAAATATTAAAAACAAGAGTAATACATCATGGATATCATGGATTTTGGGGGTATTTTTTTTCATTAATTTTGGTGGCATATTTGCCCCAAGCCCCTGTTAATTTCCAGCCTTGGTGTGTGCGCGGCGGGGCTATTTTTCAAGCCTAAGCGGTAGCTCCTTCTTTTGCGAGGAACAGAATGCGTGAAACATAGCAAAGGCCGCTACTGATCACTACATGAGAGGTAATATCCGAAAAAAGCATAATAGGGGCACTTTAGGTGTGAATTTATTAATGAATCATAATTTCTGTGTGAAAGAATTAACACATTTTATTTTAGAAACTGAGAGCCGTAGAGAATTATTAAATATTGTTTTTCTGTACCCTACGGCCTACACAGTGAAGTGTCATGATCATTGAGTTTTTGATTGCAGCAGCACTATCCATCACATTGGTTTTGATCCATAATGGATTTTTTTGTTTCCCCTGCAGATGGCTCATGCCCCTTCAGCTGGCCGAAAGCAACCAAGCGCCACCACATCCAAAGCAGATGGGATATCAGATGAGGAGATTGAGAGACAGCTCAAAGCCCTTGGAGTGGACTAGTGCTCAAGCACACACGCACACACGCACACAAACACCTGATTATTGCCTGGCAACAGGAGGCAACAACACACTCTGCTCAGATTCACAGACTCACATTTGAATACATTCATGCCGAATACAAATGCATACATACACAAGGATGCTAATAAATGGACAGACTAAAAGCTTACATTCACAGTCACAGACCTGCCTACTCTGGGATAACCGTGCCACAAATGGCAAATGCAAATGTTTTTAATATTATTATTTATTTATGACAGTTACAATGACACTATCAATGTTGTTTAGCACTCTTTCAGGGCTTCCGCTGTTTCATCCGGCTTTAGAAGGACAAAAATTCAAAAAAGTTTCAATACACATGTTGTAAATGAATACTTAGACAATACATCGCCTTTGAGAGTAAGGCAATTGCATTTCCCTGAAATCTACAGCTTCAGTCTCTTTGATCGATAACTCCAGAATATAACTCTCGCATTGGTGTAAACAAGTTTGACAGGAGAACTCTACCTCTGTAAACAGAAGAAGTGACAGGGCTGGCTCTTTAGTCTCACTGTGTTTTGTCTTGTCCTCACTTTACCTTGGTGTTCTCCCGGTGCATGGCAGAACATGAAGTGCGAGTCACATCTTTAGTTCCCTGTTCTCAACTTCACTCAGTTTATAAAATGGAAATGATTGAGTTCAAATCTTGCTTGGATATTTTGAGTGCTCATATTTTATTCAGCTGCTTTTCAGGGGCGATGCCAAATCATAAGAAGTGTGTTTCAGTTGAGCACATTATTTATCCTCCTGTGGTCTGAAGATAGTTGTTCTCCTTGGTTTCTCATGTGCCTGAGGTCTCAGGTTGACAGTGTGTGTGGTTTTTCTCTTGCAGGTTGTATAGGTGTATTGATCGAATCAGTTATTCTGACTTCAGAGATACTCGAAAGGTTCCTGTTACCTGTCAATTTAAGTCAGGGTGTGACCAAAGTAAAGGTTGTTATATTAAAGGTCGCACGTGAAGCTTTGATTGTGCACAGATCTGGTTTTTAGATGAAGGTTATGCACTGCAATATATAGTAAGGATGTAAATAATGTAGCATGACAGGTTAATTAGTTTAATTAGAGTTTGTTTAATCCACAGTAAGATTTTTGAAATATGGGTGATGACTTTCCTTTCTTAATTTGTTCACAGACATATTTTGTTCAAATTTAAGGGGATTATATACCCTATTTAACCATAAATAAAATTTGTAATAATAAGTGACTTGTTTGTGTTTTGATTCTATAGATAAGTGGGAAGTTGTTTGTTTAAATAGCCATTTACCACTAGAGGGCAGAGCCAAAACATGCTTAATTTTTTGCAATCGTTACCTATTTATAAGAAAACTGCACTGCTGTTCAAAAGTTTGGGTGCAGTAAAATTTATAAAGTTTTTTTGTGGAAAGTAATTATTACTTTTATTCAACAAGGATGCATCAAATTGGTCAAAAGTGACAGTAAATAATGTATAATGTTACAAAAAGATTATATTTCAATTAAATGCTGTTCTTATTCATCAAAGAATCACAGTTTTTACACAAACCAAATTAAGCAGTTCAACTGTTTTCAACATTGATAACACTGAGCACCAAAATCATATTAGAATGATTTCTGAAGGATCAAATGACACTGAAGACTGGAGTAATGTTGCTGAAAATTCAGCTTGGCCAAAATAAAATATAAAAAAAGAAAATCGTAATAATATATCACTGTATTACATACAGCGACTTTTAGTTCTATCTTTTTTTCTTTTTTTTTTACATTATGTGTAATGTTAATATTATTTGTGATGATATTAAAATCAGCCTGATTTTAACAGATTGATAATTAAAGTCTCCAGAATATTGGAATTGGCTGAAAACTGTCCACTTTGAAGAAAGAAAGTCTTATATTCCTTGAATGGTTTAAAAAAAGACTGTTTCTCTGACCTTAATCCTGTATTTCAAAAAGTACAATAGTTGGGAGACTGCGATGATATAAACTTTTTTTGGTTATGGTTGTTTGTAGGCATTTATCTCAATTTAACAGCTTACTGACTTCAAACCCAGAAACTGCCACTAGTGTAGGAGTCCTTTGAGGATTACTGAAAAATGTGTCACCCTCACATTTTCGCTTCATTTCACAGAGAGACACAAGATGCACATAGTACAATCCTTCTGGCCTCCTTGAATGTCTGGAGACGCAAGTGTGCATGACTCAGAGGCAATCGCTAACTCTCCTACTCACAAATACTTGAATATTCAATCTCAGTCAGGTCATGCCATACTAGCCACGAAGAAGAATCTGACTCAAAGTCCAAAGGTAAATCTATCTACATTTTTTTGCAATATGATTAAACAGAATAACAGAGATGTCGACACAAGGCGGAGATTAACTACAGCTTCTGGTCAGCTATGGTCAGAAAGGCCCAAAGCTGAATGATTTTGCAGGCATGCATTTGGTACAAGCAATTGATATTGACTTTTCTTCAGAGGTTGACATTTTTATTTTTATCTATGCCATTCAGTCACCAAAGGCGGTTGGTTCTTCATCCCAAATAACAATCAATTGCTAGAAGGATATGATGGGGAGAATTTTTTTAGTATGTCAATATGAAGAGACTCCATCTTAAGTCATCATGAATATGGCAATACAGAATCTGAGGCTATAGAGAAACTCAAAGCCCTTTACATGTAATATTTTGTCAAAACTTGATTCATGCTTTCAGCTGCAGTTAAGAGTTGTCACATCAACTTAATATATTTTTGAAAACTATAAAAAATTCATGAATTGAATAAGGCTAATGTGTTTTTATCTATAATCCCAAAGTGTGAATTTTTTAACATTGAATGCTAATTAAAATTATTTGACCCTTTTTCTGTTTCATTTGAGTAACTTTTTGCCATTTTATAATGGGTGCTTCTCAAACGGAAGGCTGAGTTCAGTCCTTCTGAGGCTTGAAGGCTAGAGTCCTCAGCATTAAAAGCCACAATGAGAGAGCTACGTCACACGTTTCCGCCCCCGCGGTCACATCACAAAAATACTATTAAAAACTTCATTTTGGAAAAATACTTAGTACTAATTATTACCTGCCTTTCTTTTTTAATCCAATACAGTGAATGACAGCCGTCTGCAGTCTCCCACTGGCTTACATTACTGGCAGTTCAGTGTTAGTGATTAATTTACTGCAAAACAAAAGATAACATCTATATGCTTTCATGTCTGAAAACATTATTGTTGTATTACATTTCATAATAAACTCAGACGAGCTCAGTACCGATTCGTTTTCCATCGGTTTGTTTTCGTGAATTTAAATATGTGCAAAGGATTGTGGGTGATTTAAGGCCACGAAGGATACGTCCGATGCGTCCTTTAAAACAGGCCGAAAGAAGGACTCGAAAGGAAGGCTGCCATACAAGGATCCTTCAAATTGAGATGGCCTTCAGCGACGCTTGATGACGTGGTATAGCCGAGATATGCAGGCTTTGTAGGAGAAGCACCCCAAGAAAAACTAAACTGAAAACGACTGTGGCAAATACAACACATGCCATTGAAAAGAATGAAAGTATATCTCTCACAGCCTAATTTCCATGTGTGTGAAATTCAATATTGCACCTATACCCTGACAAAAGTCAGATTTCCCCCAAAAATCTGTGCTGCTATAATAACAAAACTCTGCTAATTTATTTTTTTCCCCCAAATGGCTTACCCTGTAGTCTACAGCAAGTCATTACATGTAATTGTATCTTAAGAGTCTTAAATTTGCAGTAGGCCTAATTGTTCTTACACAATAAAAGATCAATAATAACATAAAATACTTTTAAAATAAAGAAACACATGCAAACATTTTAGTTAAAGTGTCTTATATAATATGTATGTATTATATATCAGGAATAATATATTTAGTTTACAGCAAGTGAAACTTCCGCCGAATGGCAGACAGTAAATGATGCGTCATGGGTCACATGAATCAGACATCTTTAGTGTTAAACAGTTTGTTAAAAAAAGGTCATGTCATCACAAGCATTTCAATGAGGGCTGCAAGGGGATGTGCACATGTGATGCCACTAAGTAACGGAGAAAAAAAAGCCCAGTGAGAAAAAAGTAATTCATGTTGAACAAAACACTCCAAATAATTCAATTATTGCAGTCATCTCTACTTATTCAATGGAAGGGATAATGGTTAAATTACATTTCTGCAGAACAGCAACTGTGTTTTTGTTCCTCTGAATTTATTTGCATTCTGAAAGGTAGTTTATGAAGTAATTTATGCTGCTTTGTATGCAACTTCTAGGAATTTCTAATTAACAACTTCTTTTTTTTTCTTATTCCCCGAGACAGATTGTGGTAATTTAAATAATTTGTAATAGCCATTTCCCTTTTGAAACAAGAAAACATCAATAACTGACACGTTACTCTTGTTGAGTAACTATGTGGGAACATTGCATGCCCTAAGTGGGAACATTGCATGCCCTAAAACAATGAACCGCTACAGACGTTGAAATATGAACAACATATACTGCTAATACCTTTTTGGCAACAACTTGAGCTTGATATCCTTGTTTGGTCTCATAAATAACTCAGCAGACAGCACAGCCAACGTTTTGAGTCTGGGCTTTTTAACATTGTCAAACCTGACAGTCTCAATTTTTCTCAAATTCACCCTGTTACTTGAGCCAGTTTTGCTGTATGGTTCTGGCCTGGATACACCCCAAGAAATTATCTTTAACATTTAGCTGGGGAACATATTAAAGGCATCACTTTTTAACAAGGCTCTCATTCGCATGTTTGATCACTTTAGCTTTAAACCAGCTTTGAAGGGTCTTGAGCTAATATGTCATTACAGCTATTTTGTAGCAATACACCGCAATCTCAAAGGCAATGTTGCTGGGTCGCAGTACAGGAAATGGGCAATAGGGAGCGACCAAGCAATTCAATAATGAAATGTCTGTCATGCCTGTTTCCATTAACATCAACATTGCCTGATGGTAACAATGCCTAAAATGTCATTTTCTTTCACAAGGTCTGGACAATTCCATCTTATTATGGAATCATGGATTATGGCTTCCTTGCAATGGTATCCAATCATAAACTCAACAAGCACTTATGTGTGAGGGTTGTAGGTAGATCTAATGTCAAGTATGGGTATTTCCGTGTGTTGTTATGAGACACATAATGGTCATAATTGTAATATACAGCTGTGATCAGAGCACAAGAGCATCTATGTCCTTCTACCTGTAAAGAGACTCAGAGAGTAGCCGATGCTGGCTATTTATTGCATTTAAATTCATTTAACACATTCATGGTTCAACGTTCCCTCTAATTTGTGTTTTTGCTGAGCAGAACCTATTTTTATTAGGCAGATCTAGACAGAAATTGTATCCATTTTATTAATGTATTATACAAATGTAGTGTATGTGTATAGTGTATGAGGCCCATTCAGTTAGCTCAAGATTTTTTCCACACATATTTGAGTCTGTTTTCCTTGGAGTTTTTATTCTGTCTGCGCAGGAGTAACATCAAAGCACAGCATCATACTTGAAGCTCAGAGGGAACGTTTCCCAAGGAAGTCATTTGTATGTGTTGGTGTGCGTATGAGAGACAGAGAAAGCAAGTTCAGAGAAGAGATGGAGGTGTGTGGTGTCTGGATCTCTGTCTGCATGGGATGTGAACTTAGACAAAAACATATCTACAATAGCAATAGAAACTTTATTTACATATAGCACAATTAAAACAACACAAGTTGACCAATGTGGTTTTACAATGCCACAGAAAAAGAAGGGGGAAAAAGCACCACAGACAACACATATAATAAAATTGTCACTGATTAAAAGCTATTGAAAACAGATGTTTTTTGAGTTGTCCTTTAAAATCCCGCACAGTAGCAGCTCTCCTCTAATATGTTTAGGCAAACTTCCAAATTTTAGGTGCTGCTACAGCAAAAGCGCAATCTCCTTTTTGACTCAGATGTGTCCTGGGTATTTTGAGTAGCTTCTGAGTCGCTGATCTCTTCTAGTCTGATATTCACTTTAGAGATCTGAGAGATGCGAGTCCATGCAAGGATTTGTATACACAATCAATCCTATAGTAGACCGGAAACCAATGCAGGGAGACCAGGGTAGAGCAGCTGAGTTTTATACTTTTTTGCAAACAAGAAATAGATGACTGACTAATCCCCGTATATAACGCATTACAATAGTCAAGTCTTGATGTTATCAAAGCGTGGATCACATGTGTTTCAAGGCCTTTAAACTTCAAACATGATTTCATCTTTGCAGATTGCATAAGTGCAAGAAACTTGACTTGACATAATTTAGCAATACACAATATTCAAGGTTGTAACTGTTCACATTTAGTTTACTTGAGAGTGAGAGAAAGACAATAAAATGAAAATAGACTGATGTCACTTAGCAGAGTAAGTTTGGAGCAAAGAGCGAATCTGAATAATCAATTTTGTTCATTACAACAATATGAATGAAGTGGTAATGTTTTCGGTTTACAATATTATCTGACTGTTAAATTTAGGTCACAAAGCAAAAAAAAAAGAATTGGTATTTTGCCCCTAAGTTCTCTTCAGGAGATTTTTGAGTGGTCTGTAAAGAAGCAGAGCCTTAAAATTATTGGTGATCCAAGCCATATTCTTCATATAAGTATGATATGATGCCATCATATAGTTGAATAGTTAGTTGAATAGCTATTCTCTCTAATTCACTGTCAATTAAATGATTGAATAATAAGGAAAGATCTGTGTGTCAAGGTGCGGGTAAATGTGTAATGTGGGTTTTCTGTCATGTCTTAAGTGTAGTGTAATATTAGTATTGTGTAATGATTGATGTATGGATGAAGTGTAATTGTATAGTGACAGTTGTATGTTGACCTGTTCTCTCAATTGCCTAAAGGCCTGTTCACACCGGGACGAATTTCGGCTCGCGTTATTCGTCAGCGTTTTTCAACGCGTTTTTTGTGTTCACACCCAAGCGATTTTCGCTGACGATGAGCCGAGTGAACATGCAAATTCATTCCCTGACATTAGATGGCGCTTAATGTACAGAAATACACCGGTCCACAAAGTGCACTCGCTTGTCATTCAGAAGAAGAGAGCAAGTTTGTCGCGTGTGTCATATAGTTATTTATTCTCGTTGGTGTCTCTTTATAAAGACACCAACAAGACCAGCATCTCTACATTCATCTTGCCTTGCATCTTCCTCGTCTATTTCTTCCCGGCAGTGTAGACGCTACTTGGCGTATATCTTCTTCGCCGCCGGTCGGCAAGACCGTTTTGTGTTTGAGCGCCCCCAAGTTGTGTTTTAATGTAACTTCAGAAGCTCCAGACACGTGAGCAAAAGCGGCAATCTCATTGGTCGGATAGTTTTTGACGCGGCGCGTCAAACAAAAAAAACGAACCCGAGGCGTTTTTTTAAAAATGACGCTTTTACGCGTGGCGTTTTACGCGTCGGTGTGAACACTCACATTGGCGCCCTTTGTTTAGTCACGAGGCGTTAAACGTCGGCGAATAACGCGCGCGAAATTCGTCCCGGTGTGAACAGGCCTTAAGATTAAAAAAGAAAAAAAAAAACTTTTATCACACATCATGTCACTTAAAAGGGAAGGCATCCGGACACACAGACAAATGTGGCCCAAGCGGAAGAAAATGAATAGTTTAATAAAGTTGTTATTTTTGTTGTTTTTTGCACACAAAAAGTATTCTAGTCGCTTGATAAACTTAAGGTTGAGCCACTAGTCACTTGGACTATTTTAACAATATCTTTACTAACTTTTCTGGGCCGGCAGATGCAATTACCTAGCAGCCGAGGAGTGAACTGCATTTTTGGGTGAACTAACCCTTTAAACTCAGACTGCACAAGGCGGGTTTCGGTCGGCTTAACCCTATATAGCCTAAACTGTATAATATGCATAATTAAAACTTTGCTAAAAAAAAACTGTTCTGCACAATATATTATGCCTTCTGATTGATGGTTCATAAAGTGTTATCAAGTAAAATGCCTTTTGGTATAACTGTAAAAATTATTGTGGTACATGTGTCCTTTTGCTGTGAAATCTTTACTGATTTTTGTAAACAAAACATAAGAATGGGTTTTATGTTGTTAGTAATATTTCAAGATAACATTTACTGGACTGAATCATCTTAGGTTTACTTGATCATCCATAAATATTGTTTTATATTGTTATATATAATATATAATATTGTTATATCAAAAATGAAATGAAATGAAATTAAGGAACGTTTATTTGTACATATCTCAATCATCATTGTATTGCATTGCATTATACTGTCTGTCTTTTGCCCAACCCGATCTCACGGCAATTCGTACTTTACGATATGGCTAATTCGTACGAATTCAAACGACCTCACTGAACGAAGTATTATGATTTTTGCTAAATCATTTATATTTTACAAGTTGCCCAATTTGTATGAATTGGTATAATGACCTATTCCTGACCCCGCCCCTAAACCTATACACTGTAAAAAAATGCTGTTAAAATTTGGCCAAAATCTGACAGTAAAATACTGTTTTCCATTAAAACAGTAATGTACTGTAGAAAACATTGCATTCTGAGCATTATTTTGCTAAATAAGAAATTGCTGTTAATTTACAGACTTTTTTAACAGTAGTCTGTAAATAATATTTTTTAAGTAAAAAAATATTTTTTTTTTACTGTTTGCAATGCATTATGGGCTGTGTTAAATTACAGTAAAATGCAGTTTTTGTGTGTGTGTGTGTGTGTGTTAGAGTGCAATTACATGTCTGGTCTGTTTTGTCAGTTAGGTTAATTTTCACTTTTCGAGCATTCAAAATCATTTTTAGTTGGGTACTTGTAATAAAAAAATTTCACAAATGTCATTTTTAAAGCACTTTTCTTTTCTTTTTTTCAACACCCGTTCGAAAGACATCTGCTTTCGCCATTTGCCATCCGAAGTCCTCCATATTGAACTGCATCTGCACCTTACCTCGGTAATTAAAACATTTTCTTACATTCAGTGTCAGTATTTTCAGTAGGGGAGGGGAGGGGAGGGGGGGGGAGGGGGGGGACCATGAGCTTCAGTGCCCAGAGGCCCCTGGGGATACTAATCCAGCCTTGCATCTCAGGAATAATGTTGAGCTGTAATGTAAAAACTCTGCAGTGAATCTGAACAGTAGAAACGTGTTAAAAAAAGAACGTTGCTAGTGTTATGGAAAAATTTGTTGACTTGAGACACGTAGGAATGGTTTTGTTAGTCAACACAATCATTAATCTCCTTGTAATCTGGGTTGTACTATACATTGACATTTCTAGAGTTATTTTGATCAAATATTCAGTTTGCTGCTGGTTTACAGTTGTACCCTGGAATACATCAGGAGACAACATTCAGCCATGCTGATGTTCATCATGGTTGGTTGGGTGTAAAATGATTACATTTTCATTCACCTAGGACTCTTTTAAAAGGTACACATGACTTTGCAGTAGAACATTTTTTAAAAAGTGGGAAAAAACCCTGATTTTTTTTTTTTTTTTGTCATTAAAATATTACATTTGTTGCATGTTACATGTTCTTAGAAGTGCTTTTTTTTTAAACGTCTTTAACATTTCCTAATGTTGTTTTGGTGTCTCCTACAACAGGTTTGCATGCATCAAATCTCAAAAAAAATTTCATTTTCTCATAATATACATTTGCACATCACCAGATTTTCAATGATTCTCAAACGACTCGCCAAATGAATCCATCTCTCTAAATCCCTCCTTTCCGCAAGCTACTCTGCTCTGATTGGCCAGACAGCTCAGTCTCTTGTGATTGGTTTACCGCTTACAGCGCGCTTGTCGAAAACAAAAACACATTGCCTTAACACAGTAAACTAAACACAGTAACGACGTAAATTTTACCATATCAATCCGAGCACAAGTCCGATGATGAAACACTAGAAGAATTCAACCCGAAACTCCATCGCAAGGACGACTCGAGCAGGACGTTTCAGTGATTCACTACTCAGTTTGAGGTAATCGTAATGATATGTTGCTATTCCTTACCATCAGCATTAACAAGTGCATGTCCATCAACCAATTATTTTACTTGTACTAATTTATTTACAGAGTATGTTTCAATATATTGCGGTGAACATGTGGAAACTGTATCAATAGCATGTAGGCTATGCAATGTATACAGTAGCCGAGCTCTAGCGTGAATGACTGATGTAACATAAACAGTGGTAAACAAATCTTGCTCCATGCTTAATCTTTCCTCAAAGTAGTGAGAACGACAGACAATCTGCATTAATAGACAGAGTTTTATGTAATAGTGGCCCACAGCTGATTAGCTGCACTGTAAAAAAAAAAAGTTAATTTACAGGTAAAGCCCTGTATTTTTTTACAGAATTTTGCCGTTTTTTCATTATACAGTGAATACCTGTTAATTTACAGATTTTTGCTGTAATTTAAAGGTCCACTATTATATTTACAGGTAATTGTTTGTATTTTGGTTTTACATCAATTTTACCGTTTTTTTTAAGGAAATTGTCTGTATTTTTACAGGGTTGTGTGTAATTTTACATTAAATATTCAGTAATATTTTACAGATTATTTCTGTGAAATTAGAAAACAAAGAAAAGAAGGTATAACTGCAGAAATCAGCAGTCATTTAACATGTTGTCCTTGAAGATCATTAAGCATGTGGATGTCAAAGTGAGTTTTAAGGTTAAATAATTGTATTTGTATACAGTTGTATACAGTCTTTTAAATGTTGTCTTGCAAATATAAAATCTTTATAGTCGTAAGCAATAAAGTCTTGCAAATCTTTCAGACCGTATTTTAATCTTGTCTGGCAAATGTGCTCATTTTGATAATCATTTGTATTATTCTCCCCTAATTTCGTGTTATGTGTTTTATGAATATTTTTCCAAATCTGCGTTGCTGCACACATTGCGTGGCTTTGTGTGCGTGCGACTGTGTGTGTGTGTGTGTGCTCGCGCGGGCGCGCGCAATGACGCAGATTCAAATTATCCGCCAATACTTTTCCGATGCTTAGTCCCGCCCACCACAACGGTTAGCTGTTTGGACCTGTGTCAACTCAAGCAAGCGGGAGATTTGAATTTAGTCTACGGTTGTGAAGTGGATTGTTTGCGATCACAGTGGTTCAAAGCTATAATCGTATTCGTCAGGAGCAGCCGTAAGCAGGAGCACTGAACACAAGAGTTATGTTAACGTTACAGTCCGGGTGTCAGTCAGTCCGTTCGGAAATAACGCGCCCTTTTTCATTGAGCCTGGATCGTCACAGCGGACATCATCATGCCAAGCAACCGATCACCGGCTGAGGTAAGAGTCTCTCATACTATTATGTAAACGATATTTTATATTACATTGATTTGTGTAAAATTGACAGTTTCCAAGGTATCGTTAGCATTAATGTTCAGTCATAACTGTTGCCGAGAGCTGGAGGGCAAAACACTGCAGCATGCCTTTCAATTTGCCATCTGTTTTAAGAAAGATCAGTTGAACATCTCTAAAGACCTAAAACAAGCTTTAGTAACGTTAGACTTGTTATGCGTATCAAAGTCCGTCCAATTTTGTATAAAATCTTCGTTATGATAACTTAGTCAGTCAATCAATCTCTTAAACGGCGGGACATTTTGAAACACTGTCTGGAAGCTGAAAACTCTTCTCTTAAAAAACATCCTTGATTGTATTATAGTAAAATTGTAGTAACCACGTTTTTGGCAGATTTATTACCAATTTAATAACCACAGTTTTACTAAAAATGGACCTACCTTTTTGTTTTTGTTTTCTTAGTAACGTTAGTTAAACCATGGCTAATTTTGAAATGGTTAACGTGACTAAGTTACGTTGTTACTTGTTAACTCTATCAAGAATGTTAAGAAATCGAATTCAGTTCTGTAACGTTACTTGTTAATAATACAGCGAAGACTAGAGTATGAATATAACATAATGAACCCCTATGTGTAACTGATGCAGCTAGGTCACGGTAAATCATATTCATTTTTAATTTATATGTAGCTAAAATCAGCTCAAAACATACTGGTAACCTTTCCTGCTCAGCTTCCAGATCATAGTCAGTTGAGTTTTTGCACTGTCCCAATGCAACACATTCTGACATGTGTAAATGTAATACTGAGTTTTAAAATAACTTATTTTTTTGTGATTTCAGGTCCTGTGGAAAGCAGATGATCATGGCAAACAAGGTATGGGAAGAATTAACTTTAAAAAAATAGTAATGACGAGTCTTCTGATTTCATGTGATTGCACTAAAAGTGTTCACAAGTTTTGGTTTTGCTACAGTAAGACCACGATTGTGTTAGATTCCACCCATCTATTGTTTTTTTGTTTAGTTTTTTTGTAACTAGGCTCTGTCATTTAGATTTAGAAACATGGCTTTTCCTATCACTGCTATCTTAATGACACACATCTCTACCTTTCTTTCCAGCCAGATGATCTGACGGTTGCTGCTCGCATCTCGGCCTAGCTGATGGAACATTCTTGCTGGATGAATGACCTTCACCTTCAACTCAACCTTGCCAAGACAGAACTGCTTATGGTTTCAGCCAAACCATACTTGCTGTGATCCTGCTGATTTTCCTTACACCATTAGGAGGACCAGGCCCTTCCTATCGGAGCTCCACAACTCAAGCTCTTGCTCTATCCAGACTGTATATTGTAATTCTCTCTGGACAGGCCTTCCAGCATCAGTCAAACCTCTGCAACTGATCCAGATGCTGCAGCAAGAGTGCTCTTTAAAGGTTGCCCTATACATAAACTTTAGATCTATGTGTCCTCCAGAAGCTTGTGTTCTGCAAATGAACGGCGCCTTGTGGTGCCATCATCCCAAAGAGACACAAAAACACTTTCTTCAATGAACTTTACCTGGACTGTTTCCAGCTGGTGGAATGACCGGCGCAACTCAACACATTTTCAAGAAACTGCTAAAGATCCATCTTTTTCATAAACACTTGCCCCAATAATACTAAACCTTTGTTTAAAAAAAAAAAAACCTTGCTATGTGTACTGTGCTAGACTAACTGGGACTTGTCACTGCACTTGTTGCTTCAATCGTTATCTTAATTGGTAAATCACTTTGGATTATATGTAATTGTAAATGTTTAAAAAAAGTTATATTAGACTATAAAGGTATACAGCAATTGTCTTTTAATGTGGATATTTTTACAGGTTTTAAATGATATACTAAGCTTCTATTTCCAATTAATCACTTATCTTGATGTTCAGTGTTTGTTCAGTTACTAATACTGTAAATGTGCAGGTATTCTGTACTCATACATTTAGTTAATTAACAGAAAGTGACTGTAAATTTGCTATTATTAAGTACTTAAATAGAGATTGGTCAAAGTTGTGAAATTGGATCTGTACAAATAAAAAATAAAACTAAATTTACAAACATTTGTATTTTAATTTATGCATTTTTATACATCATTTCATTATTTAACACAGAAAAACTATATATTAAAAGATAATTACTGTAGATAGACAGCATTATTATATAAAATAACTTTATAAAACCCTAAATGTACAGTTTAACCTGAAAATTAAATGTCTTTTTAATGTAATTTGACATCATTTATCCGTTATTCCACGGTTTAATAAGCCATTATTAACAGTAATATACTGTAATTTAATCCATTTTGACTGTAAAGTAAATTCTGTATTTTTACGGTTTTTCCATGTAATTTTGTGAAACGGTTATTTGCTGTAATTTAACGGAAACCGTCTGGAAACTTTGCTGCCAGAGATTTGCCGTTTTTTTACGGGATTTTTTTTTACAGTGTGACTCCGATATTTGAGAAGCAGTCGTCAGTAAAATAAAGGTAACAGGAAAAGTTTAGGATTATACTGCTGTAGTATCATGGTAAAGATTCATTTTAACCACAGACCACATGTTCGTCCTTGGGCAGTGAAAAAAAAAAAAGTCTTTACCATCACATTGTAGAGTACAGTGTCTCCTCGACATGATGCTCTCCAGTATCCACAGGATCAGCTGCCGGTTTGAGGTTTAAGTTTCTCTGGTGCACGCGCAATAAGTGGGTGGGCTAATGTTTCGTCTTGACGTCACGACAAAACGGCTTATGACTCGTTTGAAAAACAATTAATTTCATTGACTCAGAGTCGACTCTTACTTTTGAAAGACAATAACTTTATGTACAGTGCACTTTCAGATTCAAAACTTTGCAGGATGTTTTCATTCACTTAGAGCTATATTACACACTACATGAAAGGTCATTTTCAAAAATCCATGATAGGGGCACTTTAATATTTTTGGTCTCAGGTTCTCATGTTGTAAGGGGGTATGCTTTGTTATTTTTTTTTATTTTATTTTTTTTGCCATTGTCTTTATTTTTAAGTTTTTATTTGTTAGCCAAAATCTGTCTTCTCTTTTTTTTTTTTTTTTACCTGGGTCATCTATTTTTTTGTTTAGAGTCCTGGTTGAATGTTGACTGCTCTTTTAAATAAAGCTTTATTTTGATTTAGGCCTATATCCTCTCTAAAGTGTTTGCTTGTTTTATTATAATTCGATATAATGTATTTTAAGTCGATGTAGGTAGCCCAGTGAACAATAATGTTCTTCTGTTAATTGGATTAAAGATTCATTACTTTAAATATATATATATATATATATATATATATATATATATATATATATATATATATATATATATATATATATATATAAATTATGTAATAAATAAAAAAAAAAAGATTTTAAAATAAATTAGATAATGGATCTTCAATCTAATTATTTCAACCCATTATTTTATGCCTTTGTACAAAAAGAGTTAATTTAAAGTAACCATAATGTAGTAAATTGAAATAATCACACAGAAATGTACTGCATTTAATTTTACAGAAAAAAAAACTGTTAAATAATTCATGAATACTGTAGAACTACAGTAGGGCGACTCTGCTGCCAGTATTTTACTGTCAATTTTGAAAAATACAGAATTATACTGTATTTCATGATTATGGTAATAAACCATAAAATGTTTTCATTTTCATAGTATGAATATTTAAGTAAATATTTTTATATGTAAAGATTATTATGAGTAAATTGCTGGCGACTCTGCTGCCAATATTTTACCGTTATCTGGGGTTTAGAAAAATCTTATGAGAATTTGTGAATATAAACTTGAGCTTTGATCATAAAACTAAGCATTCAAATATCATTTTATTAAGACAAATTATCGGAAGATAACATTCTGAAGCTGAATTGTTTTTGTCCATGCAATGAATGACATTTAATATTTTAGTCATGTGACGTACAAGAACTTCTTGACTTATTTGATGCAGGTTTGTGTCACCAGATGCAGTCTGTTTATGTGTGCATTGATAAATATTTTGATTTGAGATATTTTGATCTGTTTGTCTTGTAATTTCAGAACAAGTAGTATTGATTATTTTCACACTAACTTTGTCATTTGTGAAGCTTTAACATTTTGAGCCCCATTGATTTCAATCATATATATATATATATTTTTTATATCTTCTTGTGTTCCACAGTAAGAAAGCCATATGAGATTGGCTCTTTTTTGGGGTAAATATTTATACACAATTAAAAAGTGGCAGCAATAATAAAACCACAATGGCATACAGTATTTAAATAAAGGAAACCAAAGTGATATATAATATTATCAAAAGTGTACACAGCAAAATCCCCAGTGTTAAATGAACACTCTCGGTGTACATATAGGTCCAAGTGCAGGGTGTTAAAAATGAACACTGAAGCAGTGTTGAAGTTAATGATATAATTAAGTGATTAATTAAGTGATGATTGGCCATTAGTGGTGACACCTGATGTTAATAAGAAGAATTATTGAAGGAAAGAGAAACACAAGAACTACTGACCTCGAGCCATTACACATTATTGCACTTATTATTACCAGTGTGACTTTATTTCTGTCATCCATCTACAGAAGTTATTGAGAGTCAACAGAAGTTTAGACGGCAATGTTTTATGGATTTTTTCGTTTCAAGCGACCATTATAGTGATCAGTGTTTGCTTTAGTTGGGCTCTTGACCCTTTTCATTTTTATTGTTAGTTTTTCTCCAGCTACTTCAACATTGTGTTTATGAAGCACATTTGTTACTGTAAGAGAAAACCTGCTAACAATATGTGGTGATGATGACATTATCATAATGTAGTGTCCTGATTCACTGATGTCATTTTGAGTCTAAATCTTTGACTATATGCTTGATGATGCATTTTAGTGTTGGGGATTGAAGCCCTGAGATTCTATAATTAGAGATTAATCAGCAATATGAACAATTTTGACAATTCTGTGAGTGGAGAAGCTCTTGTGTTTAGACACACAGACATCAAGAATCAGCGTATGAATCTCAACAATGGTGACAAAAAACAAACTAGTGACAAACAGATCAACTCTAAACATCACAAAACAAGCTATTAAAGTCATAACAAAACAATAGCAAAATAAAAGCAAACAGTAAAAAACAATGAAAATTACAGGACAATTCAGGTGCATAATTTATTCATGCTGCAATGCATGATGGGAGCCATGGATGCATTTTGATTGGTGGCTCCCATCATGCACTGCAACATGAAGCATTTGTGTGATTGTCACCATTGTTGAGATTCATATGTAGATTCTTGATATCTGTGTGTGATTTTAAACCTTCCAATAATGAAAGCTCTGCTGGAAATAGATGCTGTGAAGAATATTAACCAAACATTAACATGCAGTTTATAATGCGGGTTGAGTGAATGTAGTCATTACAGGAAAGTAATTTCATCATTTAAAGATAACCATCATGACTTGGACCGTGTTTCCAAATAACATTTTAAGCCTAATATATCTCTGAACGATTTCAACAAAGCTTTTGTCAAATTAGGCTTACAATGCATTCGGGAAAGACAGTCCATGTCATGGTTTCTCTTGCTGTAACACATGTGCTTTATAAACACAGAGATGGAGCAGGCAGAGAAAATTTTATGTTAATTAGTAAAGGGTCAAGAGCCCAACTAAAGCAAACACTGATCACCATAATGGTGACATGAAACGAAACATTCCATAAAACATTACCATCTAAACTTTTGTTAAATATAAATAAGAATGTGTGTAGATGTATGACAGAAATAAAGTCACACTGGTAAATAATAAGCGCAATAATTTGTAATGGCTCGAGGTCAGTAGTTCTTGTGTTTTTCTTTCCTTCAATTCTTCTTCTTATTAACATCAGGTGTCACCACTAATGGCCAATCATCACTTAATTATCTCATTAACTTCAACACTGCTTCAGTGTTCATTTTTAACACCCTGCACTTGGACCTATATGTACACCGAGAGTGTTCATATGTACACTGAGGATTTTGCTGTGTACCAAAGTCTCAGAGGTGGAAAAAGTACACATTGTCCTTACTTGAGTGAAAATACTGATACTGGTCAAATATTACTCTGTTACAGTAAAAGTATAAAGACTGATTTTTACTTAAGTAAAAGTACAAAAGTACTTGTTTTTAAAAGTAAACTGTAGGTATCAAAAGTAAATGTCAATGCATTGTTTTATTATTGTTGCATTGTTATGCAAGACCTTATGCCTCTGAAGCAACCTATAGTGAATACACCATTCACTTTCTTTCAAAATGAACATACCAATTCATTTAGTTTTTTAGCTTTCCTACCACCCCAATAAAAGAAGTACACATCTATGTATCCATTCATGCACATTTGAATCAAGTAGTCTATAAAATTCCAACCTGGTTTAAAACCCAGCTACACAACCATAGCTGTATAACTGCCCAACAGCAAAACTGCTTTAACTAACTGCAAAACAGAAAGATTTGCCATGGATGTGTGCACTACGCAGATGATCTGTCTTCGTCCATTTTGCCACCAGTTGAATAGTGTTCAAAGAAAATTATGGGAAAACTTCATGACACGTGACCCTACAAGAGTGATTACTGATAGTAAAATTCAATCACGTTTTAGAGATGAAAAAAATATATAATAATCCCCTGACTGACGTCACGTTACTAATTTCTACCCAAGGACACGATATTTGTCTTTCAAATGTAGTGAAGTTAAAGTAAAAAGTTTCCAGAAAAAAGAATACTCAAATAAAGTACAGATACTCAAAAAGTGTACTCAAGTAAATCCTTTGTTCTGTCCACCTCTGCAAAGTTTTTATGGATTGCATTTTTTTTAGCACTTATAGTCTGCTGCCTTTCATGATTAACACTTGTCTTTGTGTGAAGATCAATCCCCAACTCCACAAAGTTGTGAAGCATAAAAAAGCCTCTAAAGATATTGACTATGAAAAACTTACAAGGTGATTAAACTGTTGACCATTTTGACCTTCAGGGAATTTATCCATTTTACTTGATGCTGATATCAAACGATGTGCAAATAATGAGATTGCAGGCTCATGTGCAGCACAAAGAAAAATAAGAAGGATCAGGGTTTATAGACACGTTTAGGCAGATATAGCATTTTGTATGTTAAAAGGTCATACACATATATGTGACAGTTGTTATCCAGTCCATTCATCACTTAAAAGCTTAGGTAATATTTATGGTTTATAGCGGGTAGAAAAGTATTTATTTTGATCTTAGCCCAAAGATGTAATTTCCCCATGTTTTTACATTAAAATAGCTTCCCTTAAATCTTTGGCCATCATATTTCTGCAGCAAGAAGTTTTAAAACATCTCCGTGTGGAAAAGTGCTCCATGAAAGTTCTTCAAACATGTTTACTTTGTGGTTTGAAAAAGAAAAATAAGGATCCAAATGACACATGCAGGGGTGAGTAAATAATGAGACCATTTTCTTTTTCAGCAATTACTTTAAGAATATATAGTTGCAACTTTCAAAAGGCGTCCTTTCTAGCAAACAAAAATAATTTATCCATGTGGGAATGTTTGCATTCAACCTGGAGGCAAAGCTGAACTTACAAAATATCCTGACGTAAACAGTTAATTCTCCACTGGTTAAATGAAATGACTTGACATCTGCTGTAAACAAAGCCTAGAGAAACTGGTGTTCCACAGGAGGAATTTTAGCTTTGGCTTTTATATGGGGATCAGATGAATGGGGTTTTTATATCCAAGATAAGCTATAATGACGAATCTCTGCTCCGGGGAAAGACTGACAGAATGAGAGGAAAGTGACAAGCTGTGAGAGAGCATCATCACAAAGGCTTCCCATCCCTCCTCCCTCCGTAGCCCACCTGTTCGTGCTGGTTTATATCCTTCACTCTCTCTTTTATGTCTCGCTCTCATTTTTTCCTCTTTCAAGCAAGTCCTGGCCTTGTTACAGACACTCTTCCTGTTCAGATCCCAATCTCTACCTGCCTTATTAGAAATCCAATTCCCTGCCTTTCTGACCTCCCATTCATACATTTTCTCTTTCAACATGCTGCAAAACTTTTGATGTGAGCAAAACATCCTGACCATTCACAGTTTTGTTTGCCCAGATGCAATCTTCCCTCCATCTCACTCTTGGGTAAATATGGACATATCTTAGAATGCATTACCATGCATGTGCTCTAGACCTCCCATGGTTTATTTTTATAATATGCACCGCTGGCTGTCATTTATTGAGTGTGCTGATATTTGGTGGGATCTGTTCTGCTTGTTGAGGTCTGACTATCTGAGCTTCACCGGTTACATAACAGCCAGAATGCAGGTTTCCTGGTTGAAAATGAATCATAGTCTATTGAACCACCCTGGAGGACCTTGGATAGCAACCTCCACAGGACCCAATGATCACTACAACACATCTTATACCATGCTGTATTCAAATAGGCTACACTAAAATGCACTTTGGAAACTATTTGGAAAGTCATTTCCCCTGATATATCTTATTATTTATGTATTTATTAGACAAAAAGAAAGTAGAAGGAAAATCTTGACGTGTGTCGTGCTCACGTTAAACTGGACTCAATGGATGTAATTGCTGAGTAATTCTTCTCTGAAACAGTGCCTCCCGTCCCTCTCGCACCTGTCTATCGCACCACGGCGCGCGGCTCCCACGCACTAGATGAATCGCTCGCGCTCTTCTCATCAGAAGCCTACAGCAGTCACCCGCAGCTCCGAACACCGACATTCCGGCACTCTCACAGTTCCGTCAGGGAATTCCGTGTGGGGAATTTTTATCCAGGGAAATCGTCCTGAATCGAAGACTTCCTCTTTGGAATCCCTAAAGGTAAGTCAAAAACCAAAAGGTTGACCACCTGTTTTTCGAAGTGTGTTTGTGTCTTATGATGTGTAGGCTAATGGTAATGGATATATATAGGATATAGCCTACACGTTTTTTTACTGAGCACGGCCATATTGACAAATATTTAAAAAGTCATCTGGAATTGCTGTTCAATTAACCCTTTTATTTTTTATTCATTTATCTTCTTGCCAAATAAATTACAGTCCCATTTAAATGGTTGGTAATTACAAATTACCAATGGTCTCTCTTTACAAATGTTCTGCTCTCATTTGTATCCATTTATATATTTTACTATTTTGACTGTCATGAAATGTATGGCCATATGGTCTATTTATAGTCCATTTATGGACTTTTGATTATTTACTTACTAACTTGAATAATTGGCTATATGTGTGGGATGAATGCTTACCCAAAAATAATATATATATATATATATAAATATATGAAATGTATTTATAAAATATGTATGTATTAAAGTTTTGTAATAAAATTGTATAGATAGATGGATGGATGGATGGAAATTTCCATGTTCTGAAAAAAGGAAAGGAAACAATCGGTTAACTTTAAAAAAATATATAAATAAGTATTTAAGGGACACAACAAGCCAGGTAACACTTTATGATAACTTTCATTAATAAATCAATAACAAACTTTATATAATACTTAACAGCTCATTAGTTAATATATATTCACATAGCTAGAAACATGTGATAATGTGTTAATGTTTACTATTAAACATTACATATTGATTAACAGATCATTATTTAATATAAATTGATATGCTTACAAATGTCATTACATTTTAAATTCGTTTATGCATTTCTTAAAAATCTACAAATTATTTAAACATATACAATGATTAAAATCTTATTTGATAATGTATCCGAATGATAACACATTTATTTAAACTGTAAAGGGTGGTGAGTTAAGTTTAGCTAAATGCTTGCTAAACAACAACAAATAATTGTAATTTGGGTGCAAAACATATTGTTATTACCACAACACTTTGTATATCTTAAAAAGAGGATATTGCTTGAATCATACATCAACAGGAGGAAACAAATAATATGTTTTTCACAATAATGTTCACTTCACTGTTCATTTATCAAAACAATATAATAGTTTGAACCACATGCCCTTAATTGAACCCTGTACACTGTTGACTCCTTAACCCACCCTTAAACCTTCACATACCACCAAACCTGTCCCTAACCTTACCCGTATCACACCTCATAGCAGCAGTGTTTAAGAATAGAACAGGAACACAATACTTTTTTTTTGACATAAATACATAATTAAAGTCACCTAATATAAAGTGGGACCAGCCATTTTTATATTGTTCAATTTTCCATCAACACATTTTTGCATTTGTACATTTTTAAAACATTTGCAATTCATTTGGTAATGAACTGAAGTTTAATGATGTGTTATGTCATTAAGCTTTCATGATGATGCACTTCTTAAAAATTTACAAATTATTTCAGATGTCATACAGTGATTAAAAGCTTATTTGACATCTTAGAGTAATGATCTGGTATTCATTGTAAATTGTTTAATACGTTTGCTATACAACAAGCACACTATCTCAAATTTATATATTAACTAATGATCCATCAACCATTAAATAATGTTTATTAATGATTTAATGAAAGTTTTTATAAAGTGTTACCAAAAATGGGTAAAAATATCAATTTGTAAATATTCAGAACACCAGGGGAATGCTTGCAGATCAGCCAGGGGAAAATACTCCCCCAGAAAACAATAAATGTAGTATAGAGACAGACTGTATTCATCAACATGTTTTTTAAAAAATAAAAACAACAGGGCTGACACTGTTTTGGTCGTCCCCGTGAAGTTATTCCAGATCTGCGCTGTGACTCTGTGATGCAAAAAACAGCTCTGGGGCAGAATACATGATAAATTACAATTCAGAGCTTCTTGAAAAAAACTGCAAAGACCTATATATTCTCCTTAAGCATACAGATTATGATTACTAGTCTCAGATATTTGTTTTTAGGTTTTCAAGTTTAAAATAAAAATAAAAACCTGATATACAGTATGCTGTGCATATTGATAGACTGAGTGCCATCCTTATCTCAGCCAGATGCCCTATGCTGTCTCATATTTAATTCAGGGTCAGTCAGGTGCATTTTGTTTCTTATAACCATTATTATGAGCATACAGGGCCAACGGTAAAAGATACTGATTGCAATTTGACTGTTCAAAATAAAGATTTTCAAAAGATGACGTGGATGATATAATAACACTAATAATAATACATATACTGATGACAAGTTGTCTTACTATTCAAAATAGTTTTTAAAAACATTTCAAATATATTTTAATTCATGGCCGGTTTCACAGACAAGGCTTAAGCCTAGTCCCAGTCTAAACTGCGTGTTTGAGCTGTCTTAACTGAAAGCAACTTGCACTGACATGTCTTAAAATATACATATGCACAGGGTTGAAATGGGGCATGACGGTAGGCATCATTCTGACCAGGAGTCACCGATTTATTGATTTTTTTATTTCAGACTGGTAGAACACCAACTCCTCTCGCTTGCTTTCTCCAGATAACCATCGCCACCAGACACTGTGTTGGCACGACATGACTGACATTTAGTTCTCTCTGAATGCACACCCATATGGAGATTCAATTACTGGATGAAGAATAGGGTTTTGATAGTGTGACTGTGTGCATGTAGTGGAGTACGAAATATCCCATGAGCCAAGTAAACAGTGTAATTAAAACAAAACAAAATTCCTTCTAAGAAGCAAAATAATTACCCAAATCTCCTATGAGGTGCTTTTGGTGAGCAAATAAATGAGTTTGAATAATGGGGATTTGTTTCTTTTTATTCATTTAATTTGTTATGAGAGGATATCTTCTAATTTTGCATGAAATATTTGGAGATTTATAATTAAATATTTAGATGTTTTGGTGCATCTATTTTATTCATAATAAATTGAATAAAATAAATGTTCTTCTGTTAAAAATATTTGGCTTTGGCATTTTTGAGTGTCCTTTGAACCCATAATATGTACATAAGCTTGGACATTAAGGCAAAAAAAGAAAAAGAAAAAACTGCTATGTATCATATCAATACCTAATGAATAGTTAGCTCTGAATTTTTATTCTGGTAATATCAATTGAGTTTATGTATCCAAAACTGCAACAGATCTTTTTAGCACCTCAGACTCCAGCTAATTGGACATTGTTAAGAACTGTCAGCAACGCAAATTGAACCAATTACATCTGCTTTGTTTCTGAAGGTGAAGAACAAGAGTGTGTTTGATGCACTTCCAACTCATTTCAGAAGAGTGCGGCGTTATTGATTGAGGCCATGCGGTCAGACAGCCCGTAATGATCTTGTGATTGTGCCCAGAAGCATTCCATCTGTTGACTTCCATCTGAATCAAGTTCAGACGACACCTGTAGGCGGCCCAGGTGGCCCTATGTGTACAAACATCCACACCAACTTCATTTAGAGACAGTCCCACTGGACTGGGGTGAGACTAGTCCTGTATTATCGGTTCTTTGTGTCCAAGACATGACTTTGGATAGGAGTAGTAGAGCCTTAAACAGTATTAAAGGGAATGTCACAACCAGGCTGCCTCCAGCCTGATGAAGTGGTGTCACCAGTCCAACACCCAGAAGGCTTTTTGGCATAGCCACTACTGAAAGTTTGAGTAGGACGGATCTTCAGTCATTCTGCATCTGGCAATGTGTTCTGATATCCCTCTGTGACAGTCTGTTGTTGTTTGCTCTCTGAAGCAGAAATCGTGAAAAATTGCATAACCTCTTAAGACGTGTTGCATAAGATTTATGTAGCCTACTCCAAGACACAATTCTTAAGTTTGTTTAAAATCTCACATTTCCTGAGAAATTCCAACATCCAGATGGTTACATCATGCCTTGAGAAGAATTAAACTTAATGCGTAAAACGTTCTCATGGGAGAAATGGAATTCTGTATGGATACTTATACTGCTATTTAATTTTTTAATCCACAGTCCTGTCTTAATGTAAATAATCCATTGGTGCACGATATTCAAAAGAAGAAGAAAAAAATGTCTCTGCAATCTTTAATCAAATGTAATTTGAAATGCAACTTGCTCTTCCTGTGAAATGACCTTCCTTTTCTATTGACATCAATATAAATAGACAAAATAATTTCAACCACGGCCCTTTAACTACCTGTTTACTGCTATGCGACCAGCACATGAAACTGGTGTATCACATGCTGGTGAGAAGTTGCATATTAGTTGTATCTGCCCCCAAACCCTGTTCCCTAATCCCAAACTATGTAGGTAAATATTGCTGTTTATTAATTCATTCAAATATTGTGCTTTCTGTGCTCATTTAGTAAAAGGTTAAAACAAATATAAGTGTCTATTTAAACTAAGTGCAAATAGCCTGTCTTGTTGGCAATGCATATTTACTCTAACTCTGCCCACCATTGTCTGGTTGAGTCAAAAAAAGAAAAGAAGAAAAAAAGGAAAACAAAAGAAATTACTGTAAATTCGCTAGTTCACATGTACATGAAATCAGATATAGTAAATGATGCTTATATTTGGTGTGATGTCCAGGAAAGTACTCCGATGGGGAGGTTGAGGGATGCTGTTAAACTGTCGTGGACAGGTGAGGGACGGATATATACCGGCTTCCTCTTGCGCTGATTGGTTGGATAACCTGAACGTGCTCCACCCTTACTTCCTTAAATAAACTTTATTTCATGATTTCACATGTACTATGCAACCAAATATGGTAAATTATGCTTATTTTATTTTTGTTGTGCTGTCAAAATTTGACTCGAAACCAGAGTACTCTCAAAAGGCAAGAGCAGGACAGCAACCGGAAACCGATATGAGATTAACCCCCCCACCCAAAAAAGTGAAAGGACACGAGACAGTTTTCGCAAAATCAAGCTTGACCGTTCAACTCGGAGGGCTCAGACGAGAGCTTGAAATGCTTGTGGCACCGGACGAGTAAGCCCCACCAGCAGTTGACCATGGCTAGCTTTATTGTATGGCGCAAGATTAGAAGAGCTTGATTTGGAATTGAGTTTAGCCATTCGCAGCATCCAACAGGAGCTTTGGGTGAAATTGCTTGCGTCATCGGAGGGGTAGGCCCCGTCTGCAGGGTTCTAGGTGAAACTGTTTGGAGGATGGAATTATTATTGGTGTCGTGAAGGGCTTTTAATGGATAATGTATGGGAAGATCAGCTGTCAGTAATGAGGGACTGGGGTTGGAATTGAATCCGCTTCTAGCGAGAGCATTCTGAATTTCAGGGCTTGTGCCACTAGGGAAGGCATCGTCACGCTAGGGTGTGTGCACCTTGTGCTGGAAACCACTGATAGGGAAAAGTCAGGGGCGGGGGAAGTTCTCTGCATCTTGGCGTACGTGGAGTGGATCGTGTAAGCCGACGCCCCATTGAAGACAGGGGCTCGATGGTGTTGATGGGTGGAGATTCCTTGGATCGGCAGATTGTGGAGGAGGTTCAGCGGAGACAAAGGAAGAGCTCGTTTACAGACTTGACAACAAATGGGCAGGGCCAAGAGCAGTGAAACTGTCGAGGGACAGAGGTGGAGGACAGCTATAAATACCGGCTTCCTCTTGCACTGAATGATTGGATTACCTGAATGTGCTCCTTCTAAACTTTGTTAAATCATTTTCATTAAGACATGACAACATGTGATGCTATACTTGGAGCTGTTAACTTACTTGGATTCAGACCTATACATGTCTCTTGCGCTATTAAAGATGCGTTCATAACGGTAACGATTCTGAACAGTAAAAAGCATTCATGTGCTTATAGAACTTGTAATTACAACGTGTAAACTCATAGTTCTCTGAGTGCTACAACTTATACCACGTGGCCGCTGTGCCACCTGACCACTGCAGATTTAAGGGGTGCGTCCGAAAGCTTTAAAATATTACCTGGAGGACGCATTCCAAGGTAGGAAGGCATCAACACTCTAAAAAAATTGGGTTATTCTTTCTACCCAAAAAAGGGTAGAGCCTTTTGGGTTGAAGGTCGAGGTTGAGCCTTTTGGGTAATTGTTTTGGGTTATTTGTTCAGTATTTGGCTAGTTGTTGTGTAACCCAGATCCTGGGTCAGACGTAACAACCCAGTGTTTGGGTAGGTTTTGTGTTACCCGGATCCTGGGTCAAATATAACAACCTAGGGGTTGAGTTATTTATTGCAGGCTTTTTGCGACCTCTTCAGGAGAGAGCAGTGCAGCTCCGTCAAAATGGTGCATGTCTTTGGTAAAAAACAGGTTTGTGTTCATTTTATTTTATCTATAAATTCATATTGTGCTGTATATCTTTTAATTTTATGCAAAGCAACATACAGGGGCGCAATGCAAACTCACCTAGACGAGTGCCATGTCGATATCTTCACGTGATGCAACTAACCCTAACCCTAACCTTACATAAAATTTTATGATTTTATTCAAAAAGACAGAATATACACATGATGTTAATATTATGTTCTCAGAACTGTACACTGATTGTTTATGGACAGGTTATGGAGCCTGTCGCCGCATATTTCGGCTACGAGTGAAACGCAGGAAGAAGTTCTGGCGTTCTGAAGAAGTTCCCCTGCTGAACATTATTCAAGCTCGAGCAAGAGATCCAGCACCATTACGGTGGAAATGGGACAATAGAGTCTGGACGATTACACTTTAATTCATTGTAAATGTTTAATTTTTACTTTTAATATTTGTTAAATGAGCTTAAATGTTGGCAATATGTATTAAAAATTATATAAAATATACTTTACTGTAAAATATGATTGAAAATAAAGGAATTATCATGCAAGACAGTGGTTGTAGCGAATATTTTAAAAAAGTTTTGAGGATTTAAGTAAATCCGTAGACATTAATGCATGTAAAGTAAATAAAAAGCTATAGGATTATTGTAACAATGTATAACTATGCTGATGGGTTAAATCAACCCATTATGCTGGGTTAAATAAATAACCCAATATGCTGGGCAAAATTAACCAAACGTGATCTGTCCTAATATTTACCCAGCCCTTGGTTTGAAAACAACCCAAATTGGGTTGTTTTAAACCCAGTGCTTGCATTAACCCAGAATGTTAGCTTTACTTCCTGTCTCCTGAGATACATTCATCTGATCGATTTCCGAAGGCATTATAGATGTGTCCTTCGCTGCCTTTGATATCCCACAATCCTGTGCTTTATCTGTGCCAGCTAAAAAAATAAAGATGGCATCTGAAAGTTGCAGTTGGTGGTCAGTTTGTGTGTAAATGTAGTAATTATTATTTTCTTGTGTCTCAGGTTTTCTGTTTTGAGTGTCTGCCCCTGATATGGACAGATTTTTTTGTAATCTCATTGTATAACTTTATGTGTTCTGTAAAATAAAATTATGTTTTTTTTAAAACCCTTGAAGAAATGCTGTGCTTATTGACGTTAGGGATACAGTCAGCATATAACGTTACCATCTATATTTACACAACGCACACATACATATTTGTGGTCGATATAAAATGCTTTAACTAACTGTTACCTTGGTAGTCTGGTGCCTTTGCGTTGTTATCACCAGAGTTATCCTCTGTTCAAGCAGGGCTGTCGCCAAATCGTTTCCGCTGTCGTAAACCTCAACTGTGCGCATGCGTCAGTGGAACCAGACGAAAGGCTTAAATGTTTCCCGGCTGTAGGCTACTATTAAAAAGCAGACGATTGGCTTTCCAGAAGGAGGGGCATGTGCATACAACCGCCATCTTTGGCGTTACGGTTACGGATTCACATGGACAATTATAACAATGTCTTTCATTCCTTTCTGGGCCTTCAAAGGGTTAATTAAATAGCTGTTAACATAAAAAATATCTTAATTTGTGTTCCAAAGATGAACGAAGACTTACGGGTTTGGAACGACATGAGGGTGAGTAATTAATGACAGAATTTTTTATTTTTGGGTGAACTATCCCTTTTAGCGTGCTAGAGGTTCTGGGCTCTAGTCCGCCCTTTGTTAGATTTTGCTGTATTTGGCCAAGCGGTAGTTAGGGTGGCTCGCCAATGTTTTAGATTTCTCTAATACATGAAATAAGAAAGCTTGACCAGAGTTCTTGTGGGGAGAAGAATTTATTGAAGGTTGTATAGCACAGTTCTTCAGCAGTGATGTTAGCGTGTCGACCTTCAAATAATGTCTTTGTCCGTGTGACAGAACTTGAAGACAAAAGGGCTACATACAATAGTAAACTGTTAGGACCTCACACAGGAGATTGATCTACACTGCAATCTACTCTGAGCAATGTTGTTTCTTTGTCATTCACACCCATCAGTTTCTATGGGCCATACGTCTGAATGGCCCATTTGGTTCACACCTTTACAGACACAGATGGAGTTGATTGTATCTAAGGCACAGTCACAATGTAAATGCATCTGACTAAAGATGATTGAAAATACACATAATCTTTCACCTTGTATAGCTTTTTATCTCTCATTTAAACTGATCATCAGTGATTCTGTATCAAGAGCAGGGACACATTTGTGTACATTTTGTTTTGTGATTTTACTGGAGCGAATAGAGTCTCTGCAACAGCATTAAATTGACAGGATAGATTAAAGCGCTCGTCTGTGTGAAGACGCCACTGATAACAGAGTTAACGACCATCCCCACACCCCACACTCAGCAACCCCTGCTCAAAATACATCCCAAGGCTATGCGTGAACGCACCTTAAGAGTCCAGTATGCGATTTCTGAGAATCATTGTTGAACATATTTGAAATCACCCCAAACAAACACACCACTTCCTTCATTGCTCGGGCCCCAAAACGCACGAACATGCAATGCAAGAGTGGATGCCTCTTTATCATAGCAGAAGAGAAGCAAAATAAAGCGAAGATGACGAAAGAACGACAAGGAAAAACAAAGAATTAACATAGAGTACACGAGTATACAAGCAAGAGTTTGTTGTTAGTCGCCAGCAGCACACACCAATGTTAGTCACATATGGGGCAGAATCAATGCAACCTTTGCGTCCGTTTGCAGGCCTTTCCGGCTTAAGTCTCTCCAGTGCTGGAAAGGTTTTCTCATATTAACGCAGGTTTTAAAGCTCTTGCCTGATCATAACTCTATTTTTTCCACTGATATTCCTCTGACCCTTTCACTTTTGAGTCTCTCAGCTATCTGTTTTTCAACAGTATTTCTTCAAATCTCCCTCTTGCTCACTCTCTCTCCTCCCCCATCATTGAATGTGTACGCCCCCTGCTGATTGGCTACACGTTTTTTGTGGTGCTCGGTCTGAATCACTTTCAACAGCGTTTTTTTCAGAAATCGTTTACTGCACCTTTAAGGATAGTGGATTTAGTTCTTGACGCAATGGACCTGACTTTGAATTTGAATGATTCCATTCTTCTCCCCTTTTCCATCATATGTGCCATGTGTACATGTATCACATCAGCCATGTGCCATTTATCTTAAATAACAATGAATAAAATATTCAAAAAGTGGAAATAAAGTGCTCAAAGCCAAGTTGAACAAGTTTTGGGTGAATTGAAATTGAATGTGGTGTCCTTGCGTTGGTTGGGTGGGCTGATATATCGACCGCGACATGTGCAGCTCCCTTCCTAGACCTTTGAGGATACATGAACGGATCAGCAGGTTAAGGGTAGTGGTGGACTTTAGGGATAGGAACAAGGAAGTACCCAATAACAATTTATTTATGATTTTAATAAATATATATTGAATATGTTGTTATGGTTGTATAATGTTTTATATTACAATACACTAAGCATCTAACACTACTTACACTTAGTTCAAATGGCATCTCACTGTGAACATAGCAGGAAAAAAAATAATTACTTGTTTGCACTAATTTGCACTAATTAATCATAGGCCTAATAGTATCTGCCTAAATTTTTGTTACAGGATATCTCTCATCCCCAATACACAGGCAGTCAGGCATTATTTACTTTTTTTAATACACATTGCTGGTGTTATTTTGCATGATACATAAATCACTGCACCTTATTGTAAGAAAAAAATTGCTTTTTAAATCTTTTATCAAAATGAAGTAGCTTGTTCCTGCTCTGAAATGACTTTTCAGAGCATTTCCTTTTCGGTCGTCTTTATTAATCCCTCTTACTTTCCTCTTATCAACCCCTCTCCTCCGACCACCTGGCTTCATTCTGGTTTGTAACAACAACCATTTCTCATGATCCAATCCAATCAAAAATTGATAGAATGATTCCCTACATTCTCTACATCCCTACTTTCCCTACATTTTTTCACATTGAAAATACTATTTCACTAAGAAATGAGTCACATTGGTTTCATGTTAAATGTTTCATTTAGAGCATCCACATTTGGAATACATAAAAAGCCAGACCAAATTCCACACATGTTCTCTATCCAACCATCACTAACAGTCAAAACGAATAATTTTCCAAAATTTCACACAGCGTTTAGTGTTTTCTGAATCACCACATTTGTTTACTTGTTTTTGATTTGCTAATTTACTCTGGGAACATGTGTCAGAGCTGAAGATGCCACAGCACTAACAACAACTGACGAATCTGCCGTACCATATTAGTGCTCCGTGAATGAATAGAGTAGGTCGTTTGGGAGAGAACTGTGAGACCTTATTTATTCAGTGAAACTTCTCAATTACCTTTGGTCTTCCCCGAGGAGGGGAACTGCCTTCAGCTGGCAACCCAGGCAGGGATTTAAAAGTCTTCAAGACATATTGCATATGCAAATACATTTAACAGAGTGTAAATCAAGAAATTATTGGTGTGAGATATAAGTCCCTATTGCCTGCACACATAGAATGGATCCTGTTTTTTTTTTTTTTTTTTTTTTTTTTTGAATATGGCTTTTAAAAAGATCTGATGACTTGTGTTGCATACTCCAGGAATCCATGTTTAATATTACTGTGAGTGAAAGGACTTTAAAAACATGAAAGTGATCAAAATGAAAGTTAATTTTTATATGATTAAATCCTTTAAAATACTGCTGTACATATACTGCTAATCTGATATTCAGCTTAACCTACGCTTTGTTTAAAAACCTATTGAGCTGTCTCTGTTGGAAGCACTTCAAGCATACAAGTGCATGAAGATTATTGAATGTAGGAAGCATAATTATACCTCTTCCTAAGATACCTTATTTTGGCAAGATTTTAAGTCAGCTTCTCATGCAATCCCAGAATGCTTATGGTGCGTTTCCCAAAACAGCATCGCAGATCAAACCAAAAAAAAAAAGTGAGGTATGAACTGAAACATCTTGTTTCTGTTAACTGTAAGGGCAGAACACACTTTTGCCTACAGCACAAATACAACTATTTAATTTGTTAAATATTTAAGTAGCCTACTAGTAATTTCTAGTAGCCTAATTTCTAGCCAGTAAGTTTTGTTTAATCATCTGCTGACTTGTTATGATTAAATACGCACCCCACACCACTCCCACGTAAAAACTCATTTTGGCGTATTCATAACACGATAAACATACTACGTGCTAATGCTATAGAGACGTAGGCTATTTAGTGTGATCGGGTTGGTATTTGAGATCTACTTGTTGAGTATAAAAATATTTTACAGAAAATGTGTTTTGTGTTGCAAAAAGAAATAATTCATAATCATGAAGTAAGTTTTATAATAATGAATTTGACCTTTTCCATCATTTAATGACATTTTGAATATCATGTAGGCCTATGTTCAATTCAATTCAAATTTATAGCGCTTTTCACGAGTTTGAATGGTTACAAAGAAGCTTTATAAACATATGGACATTTTTACCAAAGTAAAGATTTGTAAATTATGACAAATAAAGAAAGCAACATATAGTCAGTTTGAAATGGTGAAAGAAAAATCCACTTGATCAGAAGTTTTATTAATTTAGTATTTCTAATACACTCCAATGCACTATACACTTTTACCATTAATGGTACTTTAAAGGGGTCATGAACTGGATTATTTTATTATTTTATAATGTTTCCTTGGGGTGCCCTTTGTTAGTCTGATGTTTACATAAAAATTGTCATCATTTAGAAAAGGCATTTTTTCCTAGCCTGATTTTCGCGTCTGATTTAAACGTCTCTCATAGCAGACATGAAGGGGCATGTCTGCTATGAGACTTCAGTGTAAATGTCCACTGCTGTGATTGGCTGACATCTTTGCATATGAAATAGCTAATATTACATGTGGAACTCTCTCTCTCGAAATCTTTTACTACGTTTTTACTATTAGGCTACAGCTATCGAGATTAACGAGTCGAATCGTGAAAAGTGTTTAGATCTATTCCCATCACGTGAAAGGTTGCAGTGATGAGTATCGAGCAGATGACAGACATGTTGATCGCGTAAATACAGCGATCTCATCATTGAAACGCAGTTTCTGCACTCTTACGAATGCTTTCACCAAATAAAAATGCAAACATGTTGTAAATACAGTAAGAGCTTCGCTGTACAGTGTAGCATCATTGATTTCATAACGAGTTTTGGCAACTGTCCAGATAAACTCGCGCTGTGTGATTGACAGCTTGGGTGATTGAAAAGGGAGCGTTCTTTGATCGCTCTCTGTATATAATTATCACAGTTTAAATAAGATTCTTTTCATCCTACTAAGAGAAACGGCATGAAGTTGATTGTTTAGTCACTGGCTTGATTTGTTGATGCAAACGTAGGCTAGTGAATGAGAGAAAGATATTCTGTCTGATCTAATTAGCTACACATCAGAAATCCATGATCACAGATCAGGCATTAGAATAAACATGGTTACTTACATTTGTGGCGTTGCAGATCCATAACATAAAAGTGTGTTTGCAAAGCCTGCGCCAAAATTTACCAAATAATCCACAGTGAAATGCACCAAATAGCCTACAAACAATATTGCACTGCTGAGACATTCACATTGTTGGAATCAGAAACGTTAACTGCGTGAAAAGTAACAACGTAAAATTAAAATTATTTTAATTAATGTGTCACATTAATCTGAAGCGTAATCCGAGACCTGAGCCAAATCTTCAAATGATTTCATTCTGCAGAGAAATATTATGGATGTTTTCATTACATCCACACACACTGAAACACAAGCAGTTCTGCACGTTCACATTCCCACCGTGTGTTTTAGTGCGTCCACAATAATTATTAAACGCTATGCTGGTTTACGCAATTGCTTCCTGTAGCGTGACAGATGTCAGGTAAAGGCCTATCTGCGTCAGGGCCGTTTGAAGGAATTTGGGGGCCCCAAGCAAAATAGACATGGAGCAACCCCCCCCCCCCCCCCCCCGCATAAAAAACTGTGCATTAAATTTTTTTTTTTACAGTGACATAAGCTATGAAAAAATCATGTTCCTCTGCCTTTTTCAGGTTAAATAATGTTCATAGATGGGTAAGGTTACAAATTATTTATTAAGTAAAAAGACTGGTTGCTAACGGTTAAATGACAATTAACTAAATATTAAATAACTAACAATTTACCATCTATTAATGATGTTTATTATAAAGTGTTACCGAAAACTTAAAGATATGTTAGAATTTCGATATTTTGATATTAGAAGGGAGGGGATGCTGCTTTCACTACCAATGCTTAAAAACATCCCAAGCTAATGTTTGATGCACAGAATTTATTGTGTGGTTTTCCTAACCCCCATTGGAAAATAGATTATCACGGTGGAAAAGTTAGTATAGCATGCTATGCCACTTTCATCAAAACCTATTACAAAGCTATAGCAATGTCATGTCATTAAATAAGATAAACGGATCTGCGTCTTCCTTAAACCGTTAAAAAACATATTACAGTATGTAACGTTAACCATATTCCGTCCGTTCGAAAAAAAATTTGCACTAACTGTTCGTTACAAGCAGCATTTGCCGTCAGGAAGGTAGCTAACATAAACATATTTTTGCTAGCCTAACGTTACCTGCTGCAAAATTACACCATTTGTACAAGACAAGTAGAACTATTTTTATGCAGTGTAAGTTATCACTTTACCACTATCTGGTATTTTTCTTATCCTCCTCTTCCTTTCTCTTCTTTCTTTTCTGGCTTCCTGAAGCAAATTCTGCTTCATGATGACTGCCGAGGAGGTTTGTATTTGCCGGCAGCAGAGATCGCGTGGTTGGCTGGCTGCTGTCAGCGACTACTGAGGGGGCCCCCTTGAGGGGGATTCCGATAACAGTGTCATTGCACTTTACTGCATTGACTATCAAAGGGGCGCTCACAGTTTGTCATTGCATTTTATTCTTAAACAGTCGTTGTCTTGGGGCCCTAGTCCAGCTCGGGGCCCCAAGCAATTGCTTGGTTTGCCTGTCCTGTTCCGACGGGCCTGATCTGCGTGATGCATATCAGCGACTCAGGTTCGAATCCATCTGTTTCATTTGTCTCATGATGTTCTCCGGAGAAGCGAGTTATTATTGGTATACTGAGGGTGTCTGTAAAATGTCAATAAAAGCAGGGTTGCCAACTTTGGGACTTTGGCTGGAGTGAGACTGTGTACAATTTTGGTAACCCTAATTTAAAAAATGTCAGTCCTTGTTTAGGCTACTTAGTAGGCTATAAACCCTTATTTATAAAAAAAATAAAAATAAAAATAACCGAATACAATGGTGCAATTAATTTATTGATGACACTATAAAAAAATAAAGATAGAGGTGATTATAACAAACATGTAAAACAACAACATCAAAACATAAGACTTTTTTTTTGGTAAGCGAACCAGATATTGTCCGTTTTTAATTACACTAAAAAGTATGTTTTACCAGTGACTGGTTCTTTATGGAGGGCTTGATATCTCCTTGTCTGCAGCCGTCAGAGTTGTTGAGATGCCATTAGTCAATTAGCGTTTAGTCACATGACATTTAGGTTCAGGTGATTGGCAGAAAACCTGGCAGCAGAACTGAGCACCGTAAATCACCATTGGCAAAATGTACCTCTAAGATTAGTTTTGCAACATGCTAACACAAAATTCTATTAAAAATCAAATGTGAGTTGAGTATTCTGCGCACTTCACATGATGAGTTCTATTCTGTGGCTCAACTTTGTTGCTGTCTATGTAGCCTAACATTTCAGAAAAGTCTTATATGATGTTCCATTTCAGTTAGGATGCATATCAATGCAGAAATACAATTCTGAACAGAATGCTCATTTTGCAAAGTTTTTTTTTTTTTAAGTAGATTTTTTTGTTGTAATTTTGACAAAATTTCAAGGCAGCATTGCTTGTGCCTTTTGGAGAGGAGACAATCCCAGAAGACATTGCAGCAAGCTTAGCGAAAAAAAAAAATCAATTGATGGATGAAAGCCAATTATGAATATAAATTAATGTACATACAAAATATTTTGGTTAAGAAATAAATTAAAAGTTCACTATTTTACTCAATATTTGTGTGTTAGGTATTTATTTTTACTTATTTGTATACTTACTGTTTTTTATACTTTTTATAATCTTAAACTGCTGTCATACTAGCACTTTTGGTGCATGTGCACCCGGGTTCGTTTGTCAGTTCATGATGCTAGGATGATTTGAACGTTGTTTTCCTGTCCTGAGTCCGCTTTAAAAAGGTGGCCTGGGGTGGTTCATGTGAACTCTGGTATGGTTTGCTGCTGACATGAACACAATCCAAATCGCTGAAGTGAACCACTATCAATAACATATGATTTAGTAAAACTGCGTATTTGTGTGCATTTCCTAAAATCCGGGATTGACACAATGCCATTAGAGAGAATGTAGCTATTTCTCAAGGTACCAAGGTACCTAAAAACCTAGTATAAAAGTGAGACAAGCTAAGTTGCCACTTATGACGCAAAACATCCAGTCCCAAAAAAATACAGTGTGATACACTCGAGTTTGAACCAAACAAACAACCAAATGTGAAAGCAACGCTTAGCGACATGCTAGCTAGTGTCAGAGTAGGCCCTATATTGGAATACATTTTGAATCTAGACTTTTATACAAGTTTAGTCCAGAGTGTTAGCTTTATGATGCATGAAGTTGGTGCCTAAGAACCTTTTAAATGTGTCAAGTTGTTCTTTAAAAGGAAACTGACAGCAAGGCAGCTCACTTTTTGGTGGTGCCAGTGTTTATAGCTAATGCGAGTAAATATGTGTTTATAGTGCCAATAAAGGTTTAATTAAAAAAAATAGCATTAGAGAGAAGAGTGCTGTTAGTGTTTAAACAGCCTGTTAGAACAGTCTGATCCTGCTAACCAACAGCTGGAAGTGAGAAGTGTGGTTGGCAGGAGAAAATAGCTGGGATGATCACACTGACTAGCATGGACTGGCATTGATAAAGACAGGGTTGGCATCTATTCCCTGTTTTTTAAGCAGGAGACGTGTTTACTTGTGTGTTTCCATGCACTGTGAAAAATTTGCCACCTTGAAAATTGCATAGCAGACTGTACCAAATAAGTGACTGAGTTGAGTTGACATTTGAAAATAACATATTTAAAAAATAACAAATAAACATAGTTTGGGTGTTTCCTCAGCAATTAATAAGTTGGCGCTCTTAAAATAAGCTTTACATAATCAATAGAAATTTGTCCACTGACAATGTCCAACAGGAGAAATTCTGTATTTTTTCTGTACTCAATTAAATTTGTTGTTTTGTTTAATAGCATTCTGTGATGAAAACAGCATTTTGAAATAAAATGGTGGCAAACTCCTTTGTCTTGCTAAAGCTAATTTAATGGCTAGCTACAAAAGTGCCACAACTGAAGGACAGTTGTAATAGGGGAAAAAAATTATTAAATACTTTTCAGACAATGAATGTTGAAATTCTTTGATTATTACATTCTTGGTTTATAGTCCAGTCATTTTAAGCCAAAATGGGGGTCAACCTTGAACAAATTGCAATAGAAGCAAACTCAACTGATTTTGTATCCTCAATATGTCCTGAGTAAGGAAAAAAAAGCCCAGAAGAATCCCATTAGGGGAAAGTTTAGAAATAGCCTATTCATACGCCTATTCATTCTTTTTCCTCACTTGAAAATGGGTAAAAATTTTAACCTTTAGATATCACCATGAAAATTACTGAGTTGATTACTTGCATCAAGACAAACAAAAAATGTATTACAAGTTTTTTTTAAATTGTTTGTTAACATAGACAAGTGGTGCATAATCTAATTACGTATGTGCTAATTTGCATAACTACCCAAACAGATCTAAACATTGGGTATAGCCAGGTGAAAATGTCTTGGTGAATCTTGTTGACACCTTACAGTAAAAGACTTAATGTTAAGGTCTGAATGGAACCGATTCAGACTACCCATGAACATTAATACATGGAGGCAGGAAGAGGTACTTTAGAAACCAGATTTTATTAATTTGTATTGCAGAGATTGGGTTTTGGGCTGAAACAAGACAAAAGGTAGGTAAAATAAAAAGTGGCTGGATCAAAAATGGGTTCCATTCAGACCTTAACATTAAGTATTTTACTGTAAGGTGTCAACAAGATTCACCAAGACATTTTCACCTGGCTATACCCAATGTTTAGATCTGTTTGGGTATTTATGCTAATTAGCACATACCTAATTAGATTATGCACCACTTGTCTATGTTAACAAACAATACAAAAAAAAAAAATTGTAATACATTTTTTGTTTGTCTTGATGTAAGTAATCAACTCTGTAATTCTCATGGTGATATCTAAAGGTTAAAATTTTTACCCATTTTCAAGTGAGGAAAAAGAATGAATAGGCTATATTTGGGTCTTTTTCTAAACTTTCCCCTAATGGGATTCTTCGGGGCTTTTTTTTCCTTACTCAGGACATATTGAGGATACAAAATCAGTTGAGTTTGCTTCTGTTGCAATTTGTTCAACCTTTTTTCATTAAATGACTGGACTATTAGAGTTTTAAATGTATTATTTCATATTTGTTTATGATGAATTTTAAAATGGGGACAAAGTTATAACAATAAAATATATGCATTTAAGGCATTTAAAAATAAAAGGTAAAGGCTAGCCCTCCATGTTATATATTGCATAGTTACTATTAAGAAAGGGGGGAAATACAAAACATTTGGAAAATTATGAGAATTTTATTTCCAGGATTGATGACGTGCATAATCTGGTGACAATTTTGTATCCATAAATATACTTATTTAATTGAAGAAATAATGCCTTGATTCTTGTTCATTGTATGTGCTTTTCATAGAAGAAATTTCATTGAAGAAATGCCCCCTGCAATAACGAAGTTAACACCAATTCACTGAAGTCATGGTTTATCTGATTTAAAGGAGGATTTCACTTTAAAATGAAAATTGCCCCATGATTTACCCTCAAGCCATCCTACTTTCTTCTTTCAGATGAATACAATCGGATTATATTAATAAACACCCTGGCGCTTCCAAGCTTTACAGTGGCAGTGGATTGCAACCATCAGTTTGTGTTAAATAGGAATATTTTTATTTTATTATTTTATTATTTACTTGTATGGTGGATGGATGCACTTTTTTGAGCTTCATACCGATGGTTGCATTATATAATTCAGAGTGTATTCGTCTGAAAGAAGAAAGTCATATACACCTCAAGGGTAAGTAAATCATGGGGTAATTTTCATTTTAAAGTGAACTACTCCTTTCAGTCTTGTTTTCACCCTGATATCAATGAAAAGTCACTGAAAAGTCAATGTTGTTTATTTTTCGAACGGGAAGGAGTTTTGCTCTTGCTCATACTTTTGCTTAATCTAACTCTTACAGGTCACGATCGTATACGTTCACCATGGACCCCAGCAATTGCTCATCTGTGGATCTCTCTGATGTTTTGGCCAGCCAGAGTCCCAGCAAGATCCTCCTCTCCCTGACTCTCTCCTTCCTGGCTGTGGCGACCACCGCCATCAACTCCCTGGTCATCACTGCTATCCTGATCACCCGCAAACTCCACCAACCCGCCAACTACCTTATCTGCTCTCTAGCTGTGACAGATCTTCTGGTAGCTGTTCTAGTGATGCCCATCAGCATTGTGTACATCGCAGAAGAGACTTGGGTTCTTGGTCCGATAGTGTGTCACCTGTGGTTGGGTGTCGATGTTACATGCTGCACCTGTTCAATTTTACACCTGGCTGCCATTGCACTTGATCGTTACCGCGCCATCACCGATGCTGTGGCATATTCCCAGAAACGCACATATAAAAGAGCAATCATAACCATTTTTTCCCTGTGGACACTGTCCGTGTTGGTTTCTCTACCACCTTTAGTGTGGAGGAAATCCTCAAGTGCGGAAAACAAGGATGGGAAGAGGGAAGTCATGGACTGCTGGATTGAGCACGACCATGTGGCGTTCACTGTCTACTCCACTTTTGGAGCATTCTACATTCCACTGGCCCTCATTTTGGTTCTTTACTACAAGATCTACAAGGCGGCGGAGACACTGCGTAACCGTCGAGGGAGCAGCCGATTAGTCAAACAGACAGTGAGCAGCGTCATGCTTTCAGGAATGAGCTCTGATAAAGACATCACCCTCAGTCCGGACACATTCTGCCCGATCGAGAAGTCATTCTCCGAACCATCAACAGATGGGGAAAGGGTGCGCAGCACTTCCTCGTCAGGTAATCTCATCAAGGTTCGCAGGAACCCAGGGGCTAGGGAGAGACGGGCGGCTTTGACATTAGGACTAATCCTGGGAGCCTTTGTGGTGTGTTGGTTACCGTTCTTCCTGAAGGAGGTCATAGTGAATATTTGTCCGACCTGCAGCACCTCTGCTGTGCTTGCAGATTTCCTCACCTGGCTTGGGTATCTCAATTCCCTCATAAATCCGCTAATATACACCATCTTTAACGAGGACTTTAAGAAAGCATTTAAAAAACTTCTGCCCTTCTGTTGCAGCAATGTCATTTGAAATTGACTGGGAGGGAAAGAAGAACATGTTTTTATCGGACAAACTTTGGAGTTGAAATCTGCAAGATGTTACAATGACAATCCTGGCATACTGTAAATAAACGGACTTAACGCAAGAATTACACATCTTTCAGAGACATTTCATCAGTATATTGTTTATATAGTGCCTGTAAATACTTTGGTACATGAATGCATGTAAAACCAACCCATTTGCTCCACTGAAAGATTTCAGTATTCTGAAATAGAGAATTTCATATAAAATTAAAAAGCGCATGATGTACAATGTCATGTAAATCGACTCTGGTCAAGTTTACACCAAGGTTTTTTTTTTTTTAATTTTTTTTTTTTTTTTTCATTAACAGCCATTCAAAAGTTTCTATGTATACTGACATTTTTTTTTTTACATATAAATCTTTATATTATATATAATCAGTTTTTTAGTATATTACATTAATAATGTTTTTCGTTCTAATGATTTGTTATATCTTAAAGTTCCTCGAGTTCGACCAGAGCTAAAAAAAAAAAAAAGGCTTTAAATAATGCGTCTTCTGCTTGGACTAATTTACAAAACATCTTAAAGCTGAATATGCTTCCATCATTGAACGAATTTAAGTTACTTTTAAACAGATTATGTGTTTTATTGTTTGGTATATTGCTGTTGTGATCCTTGATTGTGTTTTTCTGTTATGATGTGTATGTTTATGTTTTTTTTTTTTGGCCAGGTCACTCTTGTAAAATAGAATTTAATGTCAATGAGTTTTTAACCTGGTTAAATTAAGAAGGAATGAAAAACAAATATTTACAAAAAATTTGTCAGTGACTGATTTTTTATTTTTATTTTGGAGGGCTCTCAAATGTGTGAATGAGGGCTTGGGATTACATGTTTGTGTGGTGGGATCACCCATATGATTATGACTATTGATTATTATGTACCCTGGCTTCAAGTGTTGGAAATATCAGAATCATGAGTTCCAAGCATATGAATGACCAAAGAAAGTCTAAAAACTCTGAATTCTAGATGATATATGAAATTGTGGCATTGGAAGTGCCAAGCCTATTTGAAACATTGCGGAAACACTGATCTAGTAGATGCTAGCAAGCCTGTATATACTGTAGTGTGTTATGATTTTGCACGTTTCTTTATTGTACATGATGTATTTTTTATCATTTTAAATACAGAACAGCTAATAGGCAAGTGTAAATTGAATCATTATTACATACTGTTTAAATGAGTGCTTTTAATATAAATAATTTTCATAAAAATTAGTTTATATCATTCACAATGTAATTATTTTGTCTAGTCTACTTCAGTGTTGTTTCCAACTTGAATATGTGACATATCGTAATAATGAACGCCCGACTCCAAAGTATAAATTTCCCATTTTATGCCATTGAAGGTAACATTATTCACATGGAATCAAAAGCTTAAAGGGGTCCTATTATGCTTTTTCACTTTTATGATGTTTGTGCATAAAAAAGATTTGTAAAGTACAAAGCTCAAAGTCTACTCCAAAGGGAAATATTTTATTTAACAGAATCCACTGTCCAAGGTTGAGCCACTGTCCACCTGGCCTGGTTGAGCCTTTTTTTCCACCCCGTTTCATTTGTTTGACAATCCGAAGGCTGACAAACTTAGAGTGGTTTAAATTTATTTTAAACATTGTTCCTGAACCTTATAATCCCAATGTTTATCTGTGTGCTGCACATTTCACAGCTTCCAGAACCACAATGCAGACTAAGCACAAAAGCTCATACAGAAATGGAGCAGTTCCCACTTTGTCAGTACAATCTGTTGTTTGTGGATCACAACTTGTAAGTATGTCTTATTTAAAGTTGCATTTTCTATTAACAGTTCCAATTTTAAGTATTATGTTTTTGCTACGATGTAAACCAAAGGCCGAGCTTTGCCTCCACTCACCTGCAATCAACATTAGTGTTGATAGTGTTTTCTGTGGCTTTCGTAAGCTCTCGCTTACCGCCCCTTGGAAAAATGGTTTTGTGATCGATTACTGTATTACCATAGTTTTCCGACAAATATCATGATTAAAATGGCATATTACAACGTATATGAAAATTACACAAAAAACCCCCAAAAAAACATACCACCCACTCTGAAACCTCCTGTGAAATCCATGCTTGCAAAGTGAGTGCACAAAATCCATTCTGGACGATCCTCTTGTTTATTAACATTAAGTCTGAATCAGGCTTGAAACTGTCCATAATATTTATGAATATTTCCTTAATATTTACATCTGAGTAGAACTCACAGTAATGCTAAGGACCATGACATTTCCGCAACATGACGATGCCAATCACAACACACTGGGCCAGCTAACCAATCACAGCTAATTTTGTATTCGAAAGAAGGGGCTTCATCAAAACTGGAACCATGCGACAGGCTCGGGTCAGACTGGAAAGAGAGGTGCTGTAATGTAAAATATTAGTAAAATGTGTTTTGAACAATCAAGAATGAAAGCATATTCTTGTAGCCTACACCCCAAAAACCTCAAGACTTCTATAAAAAAACCTAAAAAAAACATAGGTCCTCTTTAAAGGTGCATTGTGTAATATTTAAGAGGATCTGTTGATAAAAATGCAATATGATATAGGCGCCTACATAACCATGTTTTCAGTGGTGTATAAAGACCTTACATAATGATGTTTTTATTACCTTAGAATGTGCCATTACTATCTACACTGCGAGTCCCCTTACATTGAAATAGCCATTTTGCACCTCCATGTTTCTACACAGCCCTAACAGACAAACGAGTTTCGTCACAATATTGTTCTTCGTGCAAGAAAGCAGCTAGCTAAAGTCAGCGAATAAAACACTGACACAATGATGAACAAGTAACAAGAAATTAGGTTTACTTAAGTCAGCAAAACGTTATTGTGAATAAGTTATCTTTGTAAAGAAACTTCATTGCTGAACTGGCTACTCTCTGCTGTCTAGACGACGGCATCTTTTCCTGTTGGCCACCGTAACTTCTGTTGGAATTCACAGCCTCACCACTAGATGCCACTAAATTACACAGTGCACCTTTAAGTGATTAGTTAAAAATAAAATGGAACAGAGCACCCATGTGCAAAGATGGCAGACACACCCCTTCTCCCTGGGGCAGTCTTCAAGGTTAGCTCAAAATGCATAACGCAGCAAGATCCCAGGAGAAAGACAAGATAATATTAAGTTTGAATGGAAGATAGAAATCAGTATGCTAAATAAAGAGCTTATGCTTGAAAACAGCTGGTCACATAATTGACAGACTGCTAATATTTAACATTCATGTTAGAGTGTGCTACATTTGTAGCTGTCTGCTAATTTATATATAGATAGTTGGGCAAATTTTCAGAACAGGCATTTTAGAGTTCTATGCTATTACTACAGTAGCTGTAAACAATGGAAAACATTTTACCACATGATTGAATTACAGCCTTCTTGAGAAATTACTTTCTCTTAAAACAGATGGAGGTTGCCATCTCTTTTAATAAAAATAAATACGGTTCACTAACTTTGAATCACTTATCTGATGGGTCCTGCTCCAGCAGAGCAACTGCCACTGAGATGAAAGGGAATTATAATAAGCTTTGTCTAGGTATGGCACATGGCAATTTCATTTGTCATTTTGCAAAAAAAAAAAATAATTCCCTAAAGCACCGGTTATTAAATGGAATTCAGAAGTCATTGGCATAGTACAATTAAAACCAGTGCCAAATTTACCAATGCCATAATTTAGCCCACCCTGGAGGAAGGAAGAAATAATTAAAACAAAAACAAAAAAAACCAGCCATTACAAAAACAATACTGCCATCTGTTGGATAAAATTTTTATTTTATTAGCCCAATAGAAAGTAATTGAGCAACAGGTTAAAATTGGTAGTTTACAGGAGGTCACGAACAGAGGTTTAAAAAGGAGGAAAACACAGACATCAGTTTTCAAAGTCAAACATCCTCCAGTCACACATACTCCAAGCGCTGCTTTCCATTTTGAGAAGCCGGCATATACCGCCCCCCACCAGACGGCATTCCTTTTGGGCAAGAACTGCAGAGAAGGCCTCCACCAACCAGCATGAGAACCGCCGCCCCCCAGCAGATAAAGATGGCTGCTCCCAACTCCCTCTTCTGAGCTTGGGCCACTAGAGGATTGTAGAAGTCTCCAATGACCCTATGGGCAGTCCAACTAGATGGCACCAAACCCAAGACTCCTGCAGTGATGAAGGCGGCCCCTCCTACTGCAGCAACCCGAGCCTTTGCGAAACCTTCTGCCAAGCAGTTAGTACACTTACCACCTGCAAAACTGGCAAATATGCCTACTAGACCAACAAGGGAAGCAATAATAAGGATAGCTCGAGAGGCTTGTAAGTCTTGAGGAAGAGCCAACATGGAGTCGTACACTTTACACTGCATTTGACCAGTGCTCTGAACCACACAGTTCATCCATAGTCCCTCCCACATGATCTGTGCGGTCACAATGTTGTTTCCAATAAAAGCAGTCACACGCCATAGAGGAATCACACATGATATGATGATGCCCAGCCAGCCAAGAATGCCTAGTGTGGTTCCAAGAAGCTGTAATCCAGTAGACATGTCTGCAAAAAGAGGGAGAAGCCAATAAACCAAAAAAAGCGCATTGGAAATAATGCAAGCAAGGATAAAAAAAAAATTAAAAAAAATTAAAAGACAGCAGGCAAATTCTTTGTAAAACAGTATTAAAATACATACATGCTCATTTTAAACTCACAACCTCTCGTAATCTAATAAAAATAACTTTCCTCTCCCTCTTGCAACTACTCTTCTCCGGTGAAGACGCATTTACCAGTGCGAGGGAAGGACCTCTTGCTCACATCATAGCATTATAGCAAACCACAACAATCCAATCAATTCTCAATACATCACAATAATGACGAATACACCAATCGCAACTTTGGTTTCACACAGACTTTACAGTGCGGTCACATTTAGCATTTTTCAGCAAATTGTCAAGGGCCAAATCCAGTTATTTCAAGAGGAGATCACGCAATCTGTAATTTCTCAATGCATAGGACTTCCCCCTGCAGATTTCACAACCGGTTCAAGTCAGTCATGTGGATTCACCAGGTTTAACAAAAAAGCAGATTGGTTTGAAAGTAACCGAAGGTAAACACCCTGGAACTCTACTTACTGGAAGGACCTTGTGAAATAAAGCTTAAAAGGTGTTGTTTGTTTGGTTAGCCCTCAACTGACTGGCTTTAGCTTGTCTTCCAGCATGGTAGCTGGCTCAACAGATTGTTTTAGTTTCAACCACTTCTGGTCTTGCTGGGGACCAGTAACCAACCCAGGTAAAGCAGCTGGACACCAGCTTGACCAGCTTTTAAAGCAACAAGACCTGCAAAGGATGGAAGGTTTTAGCAGTTTCCCCCCTAACAGGGTGGATATAAATAGTAATAATAAGAAAAAAGAGATAAAAATTCAATTTCACTGAAATTGTGACTGCACCTTTACTGATCCCTAACGTTACACGGATTTATTGAAAAGTTAAGCAAAATTTTTTTTTTACAGAGTGAAATATATTTTACCAGCCTGTAACACAAACCTCCATGACAAAATCTTACCTGAGAACTTCCAACGCTATTGAAGAGCTTGCAACTTAAACACCCACACCAATCAAATCACAATGATTTTGACAAAATTCTGAAGCAAGCACAAAACGCGTATGCGCAAGAAAATAATTATTTTAAAAGCCTTGATTCACGCCAACAAAAACTTCCGTGTGCTCCTTTAATATATTGCTCCAATAGCATGAATATGCTCTTACTATTGATTGGCTGATGATTATCAATCAGTTTAATTACTGGTTTGTAGTTTAGCACTCACTGATAACGCTATTAATTATTCAACAATTCATTATTACAATTAAGTATCAATTACTTACTTACATTTCGCACGATAATTTTACAGATTTTATATTTCATATAGCTACTTTAAATAAAAGGCCCATGTTAAATATGTTGGAGGCATTAAGGCAAGAATATGGGAGTGTGCGTGTTTGGAACACTTAGTTAATTAGAGAAACGATTCAAGTGGTTTTGACAACTTATTTGTTTTGGTGTGTTTATTACAAAACAGAAAAATAATAAGGTTCTTGCCTAACCAATCAAATGTCCAGAGTGAGGAAACGCTCCGACTAACGTTTGATCGAAGGGGTCATCGTCCAATCACAAAGGAGACATTTAATACCCAGTAGCAACTGACAGGGCATTCCACCAATCAAATGCTTCCGATGGGCTGTCCTCACACTCTCGGTAACATTCGTGGTCTCGGTTGTACGCGCTGGTTTAGACAAGCAGTATGGCGGAAGAAGAGAGTGAATTGGAGTTAGACAGGTTTAAGAAAGAACTGGAGACTTTGTTAAAGACTAGAACAAACGACGAACGCGGACTTCAGAGCAAGACGTACTGTGAGAGATTTTGCGAGGTAAGATGACACTGGAATGGACGAAAGCGTTTGCAAGCTTTTTTAAAAAAAGCAAACAGAGATGTGCTAACCAGTGTTAGCAGCATGTCAGCAGATTCCCCTCCCCCAGTGTACAGCCACCGTGAGCCAACATTCACACAGTATTTTACCTCTCTATCTACAGATGTTTTCAAAATACCGTAGGAGTAGATCTCAATAGAGCGATAGTTCATTTCCGATCAGGATTTATAGAGGACGTACTGTCACTTTCTCTCAGTTAGCTCCATTAGCCTGGTAAGTGGCTAACAGTTAGCATTCCTAAGTTGCATTCCAAAACAAGCAGTCTGCAGAAGATTTAAGCGTCTGTATTCTTCGTAATATTTTATTAACCAGCGATTTTATGAAACCCTAAACGGGCAAACCTAGTCTGAGAAATCATTATGCACGACTGTAGGGTGTTAAATGATTGAATAACTCGATGCTGTCAGTGTTAGCAGTGGTTGATGTCCTAATAACCAGTCTCTGTAAAGGTTGGTTTTAAACCGCTGGTTTATTCCCAACAATTATCCAGCAGCTTTTAATTTCGAATGAAATTGTTGCTAAGTTAATGAATCCAGCCTTCTCCTTAAAAAAAATAACTTTTTATGCCGTTTTACGAAAGTTTGATTGATGTTTCGTTATTTGTATCACTAAGTCCATGTCCTGTCACTGAACGGCAGTGATGCCCATGATCATAACCAAACACTATAAGCCACCTGACAGTAATGCGTTCTATTTTTAGAAGCACATAGTGATAGTAATATATTTAGTAATTCTACTCTTTCTCTGTTCAATTTCTCTCATTTTTTTTCTTTTAGTTGGTGTTGGAGCAAACCGGGCGATGGCAAGTGCCTCTTCCTCAGCTCCAGGTGTTGCGGAGTGCCCTGTGCTCTTTTGTCCAGGGTGTGGCATCATTTCCTCCAGAGTGTGAGCATGTACGCTACACACTGAGTAGTCTGGCCCTGTGAGTCTGCACTTCTGGAAGCTTTCTATTCTATGTTCTGTTACTTTTGCCATGAAATAGAAAATGGACAATATATTAGTATTTATTCTATTCTATATTTTTATTCATGTTCCCTCTTACTCTTTAAATGAGTGAGTGAGACCCTTTACACCAGTGGTTCTCAATCCTGGTCCTGGGGACCCACTGCTCTGCACATTTTATATGTCTCCTTTATCTGACACAGCCAGTTCAGTTCATAGAGCTCTTTCCTAACGAGCTGATGATCTGAATCTGGTGTGTTAAATGAGGGAGACATAGGGTGTTTCTCAAAACCAAGAATGCAAAGAACGGACTTGTGTTCTTGGGTAGAACGCTCTTGCTAGGTGTTCTTGGAAGAATGAACTTACAAGGTGACGAGCACACAGAACGCTGCTGACAGATTGAGACGATGTGTTCTTGCCGGTATTGCGCAATACCCCCGCACAGACGGCGTCTGCAGAACCCAAACATGTACGACTCGCCATACATTTTCGTAAAAATGCCAATATTTGAAATCTACACAGTTGATTTCTCGCATCAAATGTTCTCAGAAGTGAATTTAGTGATGAAATAGCATACGAAATTGTAGAAAAACGACTTACTGTTGTCCTGCCTTTCTCTGCTTCCCGCTCCTCCCTCGAATGCCGAAATGAATGCTGGGATATTTCTGCCGTCAAGTTCACACAAGTTACCAACCGATGCATCCTCTGTAAAATGGGCGTGTCAAGAACACTTCCGCAATTTTTAACCGTTCTTGCCAAAATGCCAACTTGTGTTTTGGGACAGTACTTGGGCCACAAAAGATGACGTTTCACAAGTCCACAAGAACACAAGTATAGACAAGAATGCATATTGAGAAACGGCCATACAAACTGTGCAGAGCTTTGGGTCCCCAGGACCAGGATTGAGAACCACTGCTTTACATTATCCCTTTAAAGGGTTAGTTCACCAAAAAAATTAAATTCTGTCATTAATTACTCACCCTCATGTTGCTCCAAACCTGTAAGACATTGCTTCCATCTTTGGAACACAAATTAAGAAATTTTTGATGTCTGAGAGCTCTCTGACCCCTCCATAGACCGCAATGCCATTACCACTTTCAAGGCCCAGAAAGGTAGTAAAAACATTGTTAAAATAGTCCACGTGACTACAGTGGTTCAACCTTAAGGTTATGAAACGGAGAGAAAACTTTTTTTGTGCAAAAATAACAACTTTATTCAACAATTTCTTCTCTTCTGTGTCAATCTCTGGCACTGTTTACATCGCAAACGGCGTCTGAGACTGGAACTTGTATTTTAATGTTTACTCAAATTTAGTGAAGCACTTTTAGTTGCGCATAGAAAAATTGTCTCGCAAGTTTTGCGTCATCTGATCAGGTCTTCTGATTCAGGTCTTCAAATTATATGAAGCTGTTTTTGGACTATAACGATCGTCCACATCAAAAATGACAAATATAAAGATAACTATAACGAAGGTTATATTAGCGTCCACACAAGCGGACAATATTGTTCTGTTTATTCTAAGCGTGTCCTTGTCTGTCGCCTGATTCTGTTTGGCTTTTGTATTTTTCATCAACTGAATAAAATCATTCTGAAAGTGATTCCAACAACAATAGGCTTTATGCACAGCTGCACTACTTCCTGAACTTCAGCCAGCTCCTTTGTTTCCTGTCTGCCATTATTGGACAAACTGATTAATCCAGGTGTGCCTGACCAGTAACAAATACCAGACACACCTGGCTTAATCAGTTTGTCCAATAATGGCAGACAGGAAACAAAGGAGCTGGCTGAAGTTCAGGAAGTAGTGCAGCAGGGCATAAAGCCTATTGTTATAGCTGGTGTGGACTGTTATTCTTTAATATTGAGAGGCTCTGATAATATTTCTCAACCTCCTAATATAAAACAAATCCTTTCTGAAAAGGTCTGAAGATAGAAAAGTGGCTAAAATGCTTACCGTATTGTTTATTGGTGCAACAAGTTGTAAAAGTGATTAATAATTACAGAATCTACAAATTTTTTTCATTTGCAGGAGTATCTTTGAACTGCTTTTGTTCTTTGGAAAAGATGAATTCATCGAGCATCCTTTAAAAGATATTCTAGACTCATTCCAGGTAATCGCATGACATCAATCCTATTATTCTTGGGGAGCATCATGTAGAATTTGGCTCTTTAACCTTTTAGTGGTTATCTTGTTGTCATTTGTATGTTTCCATTAATATGGTTTAATTTTTGTTCTTGTCTATTCTAGGACTGCTATGCGAGTCTGGTAAGGCACCAGAATGTTTACCTTCTGCAGGTTAGGCATATTATGAAAGATGGAGGGCCTTGGGCAAACCCTGTACTTCAGGCCATTCTCAAGGATTCAGAGCTACCACAAGAAGATGGTCAGTCTATCAAGCTTTTGTTTTGTTTAAAACTGTATCTTGATCAAGTAATCTTTACCTTGGATTTTCTAAACTGTTAATGGAGTTGATTATTATATTTTTTAATTGCTGTTTTTGTTCGCAGTGGACAAATATCTGAGTTCAGAAGTATCAATTTTTTTTGAGCTGCGTTTGCGTTACCTGGTGGCATGCGAGAGGCTTCCGGAGGCCTTGGCACTGACAAGGAGATGTATCCGGCACTCTGTGGTTGGGAGGCATCTCTATTTCAAGCAAGCCTACCTCATCTGCCTTCGGAGAGCTTCTCTTTGTGAGCGCTTGTACAAGGAGGTGAGTGAGAAATTCTCTTGGTGTGAAACGGGCCTTATACACAGTCCATTTTTTTTGGGCAGTTTGCATACCTGAACAATAGCAAAAACATTCTCCATTCCCTATTGTGGTTTATGGGACTTCTGACTTTTCTGGACTTTTTTTTTGTTTCCTAGTTGTGCATTAAAGTCCTGCCTTGAAATGATTTGCCCTGTTGGGTTATGTATTAATAGAGCTTTTGGTAACACTTTTTCTATGAAGTCCATGCTTATAATGAATTACAGCTCCATAATATAAGCATTACTATTTTATAAATATATTTATAAAGACTCATTAAGACCTATACTGCATTATAAGAACAGTTATAGTTACACTTAGATTATTTTTTATAATTACTTAAGTCATGGATTTGCTTTTTCAATGCGCATGCTCATAATCCATTCTATACTGATTTATAAGTATTAATTAGTCAGTTGTATGGATCCATGAATGTATTTATAAAGATGCAACCAGCATTGCTATAATGTTATTATATTATAAATAAGTGAAAATATTGTTATAAATAGCCATGTTTTCTTATAAATACTTACTGTGAGTGATAAATCCATCAATGATGCAGTTATAGAGGTTAGTAACTGTATTAAGTAAAGTAAAAACATAGGATACAATTTTCCTAAAGCAAATGTTAAGAAATTATGAAGATGTGCTCATTATATATTTTAAATTATTTACTTTTAATGCAACTAAATAACAATAATTCTTGTTATAAATAAAAAACAGAAATCATTAATAAAAATAGTTGATTTTTATTTTTCTTATTTGATGTCACATACTAGCAAAATACTGCAACTATTTTTTTTAAGTATAATTCCAAACTGCTATAAGCATGAGATACACATAAATTACCAGCCTACAAAAAATGGCTTATAAATCACTAGTTATGCTATATTATCACCAAAATTTGGATTCAATCTTTTTGTTAACTTGTTTTCTTTAAATTAGGACAGTTTTTGTATTTATTTTGTAACCTGATTGATCATTGGCCTCATCGATCTGAGCTTGAAAATGAATGGGGGAGATCAAAAATAAGGAAACATTTGTTCAGGAGCATGTTCATCATGTTCCTGTGCATGTATAGATAGATGCACACTCGCTCTACCACGCTTACACACATTCACACACTCATCAATCAACGAGGCCTAAGATCAATCAGTTTAAAATATAAATACAAAACTTGTCCTAATTGTTAGAAAGATTGAATACAATATTTGGTGATAATATAGCATAACGAGTTATTTACAAGCAATTTTTTAAAAGGTCGGTCATTTTTCATCAAAGGTGTTACAGGGTTTTCAACAAGAACCCTTTGCATTACAAGCATAAAGCCCCTTTCACACAGCGCGTTGTAAACGCAAACATGACCGGGATCGATGCCGGGATGGGGACCTAGTAACATTGCCATGTTCAGTCACGGAACGCTGTGCTGTGTGAACAAAAGCCGTAATGATGACGCTGAAGCTGGGATCATAATGCTCTAGTTTATGATCGAATCAGAGAAAAAAATGCACAAGCGTGGTTGTGAGAGAAATCGCAGCTCATAAGCAAACTTAAGACGTTGCCGAGACATTACATGTCACATCGATGTCACGTGTCTTTACAGGATTTTTACGGGTCGTGTGTGAACGCACTCCCTGATTCCGGAAAATCATTGGCAGTGTAATCATTGCCAATGCAATCATTGTTGTCACAGAATTAGTCAAAATTAATTATTGTCATGAAAAAAATATTAAAGGGCTTAAATGTATTTTGAAGTTATTAATATACATTTATTTGGATGAAATGTCTTCATGAAAAAAAAAAATGGCATGTGGCTTCTTACAGAATGAGGCAGAAAATGTAGTATTTTATAGTTTTCTGTACTGTGATTAAAGAGTGTTGCTTTATAAATATACTTTATTCTTATGAAAATACCTGAGATGGCTTGAAAAACACAGATAAACCATTTATCGTCACAATCGTGTGTTTATTGTCTTCAGGTGTCATGGGTCAAATCATCTCTATATGCATGTTTGTCAGCTGCAGTGATCTCTGGGTGCCTTTGAAAGGGTTTTCCTGGAACGTCTATGTCCTTATGGTCTGTTTCATAGACATGGCTTAAATTAAGCCAGGATTAGGCCATAGTTAAATTAGGACATTTAATTAGCTTTTATAAAATGTGTTTGGTGAAGCTGAATCAAGTTAAACGTTGTTATCAAAACCGTACCCATTATGGTTTTTCGCTAAGGTGCCCTGGGAGGTTATTAGTTTACATTGCATTTGCATGGCTGTTACCTGGGACAAATTGTTCCGGGTAATTTTGGTGGAAACGCGGTTTTAGAGAGGGTTTGAATATGCCATCTGGCACATCTGAGCCCTGCGTGTGGTCACTAATAAACAAGGTGCATGCAATTCAATGCTGGGTATCATGTCTTTTCTAATGCATAAACATGTATTACTCATTTTAGATAAAAGTAGATACTTGCAGATTATACAAAGCAACTTTTTTATATTGCTCCAAAACCAGTGGAAGACATCGACTTTTCCAAGCCAGTCAGACAAAGAGCAGTTTAGTATAGAATATACTTTTTTGGTCCTTGAAGGAGAACATTTGTAGAAACCTGATAAATGACAATAGAGGTCAACCGATAGTGGATTTTACCGATAACGGTAGCTAGGTTGGGCCGCACTTGCCGATAACCGATTAATCGACCGATAGTTTTTAAAATGTATACTGGTTAAAAACAAACATAACACTCTGTGTAAGTAAAACAGTGCTGAACTTTATTTAAAAAAAACTGTATGAACCTTGAAAACATACTAAATAAAAAAAATAAATAAATGTGAATAAATATTGAAGTAAAAAAAATACTTTAATTCAAAGTGAAACAAAAAGTAATACTCTAAATAACAAATAAAACCAGTTGCATTCAAAATGTAACTTTTTAACTGTTATATCCATTTTGTACAGCATACAAAACTCATCCAGACAAGATCATTACTACAATATTATCAAACTCTGTAAACAATAAATCAACTCTGATTTCATTTTCAATACAATCAAAAACGGAGACGCAAGACGGCAAGTTGTATTTGAATGAAATGAGAGCACGCGTCCGTTGTGATACATGGATGTGCGCTGTTATAATGCGTTGCATTATAAGGAAATGCCACAGAATCTTGCTTTAAAAAGTTTTTCACTGTTCAAACAGGTTCAAACGCTGAAATGTTTTCAGCGTGAGCATCAGTTCTTTTTGAACACGAATCGAATGCTTTTCTGATTTATGTTTCTGTCGGCTGTATGAACATTTCAGTTTGCTATTTTACATCTAGCTTTAAATATGCAACTTCGCTGCATAATGAATGCATAAAAGTGACCAGCTGTATATAAACTAATGCAAATAGATGGTAACAATGGTGACATTAACTATTCGGGTCGGACTTAGGTTTATTTTTGTCAGTGTTTTAACCGCTTGAGGTAGCCTACTACTAATGTTAGCGTCCTCTCAGCCTCCTCGAAGGCAAACAAACATACTGTTGTGCGGTTCTTTCTCTACTAATGCAGCATCTAGTTAAATTAATCACTTTATAATATAACATGACAAAATGTACTGTATGAATACCTTTTCGCTGTCGGTGCTTTAAACGCGCATCTGATGTCAGCGCTGTCCACGCAGCTTGTGCTCTCAGTGCTGCGCGCAGCGTCACGTGTCAAAATAAACACGAGGCATCAGTGATAGTTTGTATTACACCTCTAGAGGCCGCTCTTGTACTGCATAATGCCAGTAGACCCTTCTCTGCTCTCTCGTACTGTGTAATGTATGACAGCGCGCACTTCTCAGCCGCTCCAGCAACGGACGCAACCAGGAAAAACTATCGGTATGGATTTTTGCCGATAACGATAGTTCCACCAATCAACTATCGGTGCCGATTAATCGGCAAAACCGATGAATCGGTCGACCTCTATATGACAATATGCTAATTATGCTCCTATATGGTGCAACACAACACACAAACTCCGCAAACAACTGACATAAACTGACGTGACGTCTGGTTTGGTACTGCTAGGATTATCGGCTGAATCCGGTCTCACTTTTGCACTGTCTTTGGCGTCTTATTTTGCAGTTTATTGCTCTCGCAACAGTCCTCATGCAGCAAGACTATGTTCATGCAGGTGATCAGGGACCCTGGGCATCTTTCATTTGTTGTTTTTCAGAGTCAGCAGAAAGGTCTCTTTAGTGTCCTAAGCTACTCTAACTGACCTTAATGGTCTTCCGCCTGTAAACTGGTAGTGTTTTAAGTTCCACAGGTGCATGTGCAATAATTGTGTGGTTAATTGAACAAGCATGAAAATCTTTTTTTTTTATTCTTTTTGTAGTCTGGATTTAAGGGGTCATCTGATGGCTTTCCTAAAGACAAAAGTAGAAAAACAATTATTATTGAACTTAATCTAGTTAATGCACACTCTTTAAAAATACTACTCTCATTGTTTAATGCATCAGTGCATGTTGGAATTAACATTAATCAAGCTTATAGATAAGTGATGAATAATTTTTAATTTTTTTTTGTTTGTTTGTAAAGAAATCCAGTTAGCCATCGTTACATAATACATTACTGTAACGTGTTACTAATTGCATGCATGTCATCTGATCTGACTAAATAGCTAGACAACTAATGTGAATGCTACTTTCTAATTATAGCCCACAGAACATTTAAAAAGGAAACGGAAATAAAAACCTGGCCTTTTTTCACTACACGTGTATCAAAACGCTAGGTAGCACATATGTAAACAAACACAATGCTAGCTCAAATTATGCTGCATCATACTTAAACCGTTAATGTAAATAAATAAAAATAATTCAATGGAAAATGTAATTTACTTACCAATCAAACAATTTCTTGACAATCAGAATGTGTGCTGCATAACCTAGAGTTGCTAGTTATCCAGCCTTCTCGCTTCACTGCTGCCATCCAGGCATCACATCGTTTTTTAAATTTTCTGAAGTAGCTTAGTTGCAGGCCTGAGGATGCATCCAACCACTGAGCAACATGTATGTACTTTTAATTTTGACATTTTTAACTGCGGGATTAAATTAATTATCGCAATGCGACTGTTCATTAAAGGTTGTATCAGTCATTTCAGGCCCAAAAAAGGCCAAAACATAAATGATCACATTTACCTAATCTTTCCTAACGATCCGCTAGCTGCCGCCCCATAAGCATGCCGTCCAAAAAACGTGTCTCTGTATGCAGCCTAGGCTCTGAAATCTGCACACAAAAACAAATGGGTACAACTACCATTCAAAACCAAAATAAACAGTGTTTCAACCAATCACAGACAGGGGCGGGTGTTGTGAGGTTTTGAGCTCGCTCACGGCTGGACGCGAAGTCGGAGCAACACCCGCCCCTGTCTGTGATTGGTTGAAACACTGTTTGTTTTGGTTTTGAGGTGGTGGTGTACCCATTTGTTTTTGTGTGCAGATTTCAGAGCCTAGGCTGTATACAGAGACACAGTTTTTGGACGGCATGCTTATGGGGCGGGCAGCTAGCGGATCGTTAGGAAAGATTAGGTAAATGTGAACATTTATGTTGCTGCCTTTTTTGGGCCTGAAATGACTGATACAACCTTTAAGCGCCTCACGCCGATGATTTGAATGCGCTTGACAGCTAACTGGAAATGTCCAAGGGCCAAAGACGTCACTTCCTTAAAATAACGAATAGCTGTTGAAATGGTCTATGGGAACCGGAGCTTCTAACGACAGCTACAGTGACTTTGCCAATCAGCTCTTTTATTTAGAAGGTGGGACGTATTCCGCCACATATGCGCATTGCACTTTCTCCCACTCATTAGTAATAGGACTGAACTGTCTGTGTATATCAATTCCTGTATCTATAGTCTTTCATATAATTTTTTTTTATGTTTCTAAGAGGGCCAGTGTGAAGTTGGCCATTAGACTGGCGCAGCAAAAAAAAAAAACAAACATAAAGTATAGGGCATACAGTTGTACCATGCTAATTACGTATTTTAGTGTAAATCGATGCAATATCACAGGAAATCATTTTTTTGTGGTCTGTTCAGGTGTAGGCAGGTAGTGTGATTGTATATAAACAAAGCTGAAGCTATACATATAGTGACATGAAATATTTCCAAATATGTGTGATGTTTCTCTGACATGGAAGATCACCATTATTTCATGAGCAATGTCAAAAATTACACTCGTTTTCTTTTCTAAAGATGGCAGATATCGATGGGAAGGATGCTGTAGAGATACTCTGCATGATGGAGAATGAAGAGAAAGATGAGACTGTTTTGATGCTGAGTAAAGGCTTCCTATCTCAGAAGCTCCAGATTGGAGACATGTACTACCTTTGGTGGGTCTCAATAGCTCTATAAACATTTAGAAGGGGGATTGTTTTCAGTGTATTGCCCCTCTTTTTAGCATTTTATACTTTTTACACAGTAATTGAAACAACCTGAACAGAAGATAGTGTTGAGGTTGCAGAAAATTACATTCTCATTTCTTTTTTTTTCTTCAAGGGATTTGGTCTTCATATGGAGCAGACTCTACTTGCGGTTGAACCTTTCTAAACAGAACTTCCTAGAGGAATGCAAAGTAATGATATTGTCAATCACCAACATAAAAGCAATTTTCCCATTTATGAAGGTTATTTTGGCAGAGGTAAGACATTATTTTATCTTTAATTTACTGTATTACACTTGTAATTGTAGACAGACAAAAATCTAAGCAAACACACCATATGTCAATATTTATGGAATGGTCTTTTTATAATGGCAATAAAATCTGTATTTTTTTCAGCTTGGAAAAGATGGCCTGGGGATTTGTGTGGAGCTTTGTGCACGAGCCTTGCAGACTGACCTTAAGAATGATCCAGTCACCAAGTCCCTCATCTACAAAACCATTGCATACCTACTTCCTAATGACCTTGAGGTCTGTAGGGCTTGTGCGCTGCTAGTTTTCTTCCTAGAGAGAACTGTTGAGTCATACAAGAATGTGTTCCTCCTATATACTCACCCTGATCAAGAGTACCATGCAGACAGCAGTCTTGTGGGTAACAGTGTACGCTTTGAGGTCCTCCAGATCCTGAAAAAAGACCTGTACTTTGACCCTGAGTTCTGGAGCATTCTCAACATCGAGACAAATTGTCTGAAGCTAATGAATGATAAGGTCGGTAAAGAAGCCTTATGTGAAATCATGCAAAAGGACAAGTGGATTCCAAGTTACTGTATGAAAGGACATTGTCACTGTCATGCAGACAACACAGACAGGACTATTAATAAAGCAGATAAACATACAAACCGAAATGACCTGGAAACAGAGTCATTGAAAACATGGGTTAATTCTGCCTCAGGGGAAGCATCCTCCAAACCTCCTGGCAAAAAGCGGGGGAGGAAGCCAGGGACACATCTTGTTAAAGATTCAGAGGCCTCTCCAGTTCGACGTTCATTTAGGCAATTGGACTTGGCAAAGAATCACACCAGGCAACTTAATAGCAGGCGTCAGAGACTACTTTCCCGACAGACAGAGATGAACACTCTGAAACGCAAGGGCAGGAAACCACAATGGCTTTTAGACCAGTTAGCTGCCCAAGCAGAAAACGGTGAACCTCGACAGGCCAAGAAACCAGGAAGGAAACCAAAGCAGTCAAATATTTTGACAGAAATTTCACTTGAGACAGCAATCAGTGAAGTCACAATGAAATTTTCATATCCTGATAATGAAGTTGACCTCTCTTCTGATGTTCAGGCCTCACTGTTTTCCACAGAGACGACCCCTAATATCACTGAAAGCAGTACTTGCAAAATTCAAGAGAATTTGAAATGGCCTGACAGTAATGCATCTCTTATTGAGTTACTATCAGCAGAATCTACTCCATGTAGCAAAAAAGACGTCAAGGTTCGGGAGGAGATTGTTTTCTGGGAACAAGGCCTTTCTATGGTTCGAAAATTCCACACATATTCAAGACAAGCTGAATTGGAAGGAATATCAGTTGACGGTTTACACCGAGATAAAGAATTTAATCTGGACCATAATGAATCCAAACAAGAACCACAGTCTGCTGAGCAACAGTTTGAACCTACAAAGAGCTTGGGAGCTGCAACACAGGATAAAAATGCGGTGGAAAGCATGGCTACACCAATCCCTGCTTTAAATGTGGACACATTCACTACAGTTAAAGCCGTTCTTGAGCCAGTTAAAGAATTAATTGAAGATCCAAAAGTAAATAGCGAGTTCTCAATTACCCAAGATACAGACACTAAATATCCAGACTACGGTCCTTACAGTCCTATTAGTCCTGCAGAAAATATTAATGTTGATCTTTCACCAGAAGTTACAACTGACACCAGAGCTGACACCATTTCTGTACCTCATAGTACGCCAGAAAACATGACAGTTCTTCATGAGGTTGCTCCTCCAGTTCTTTCAAAAGAGACAATGCTGCCTGATGAAACAGTGGCTACTTTTAGTGAAACTGAGATTGACACTCTTGACACTAAAATTGTGCCTGAGAGGATGGAGGTGCCAGTGGTGCCATCAAGACCTGAGGAGACATCACCGGATTTGCATGCCGCTGTTGATGGTCTAGTCTCTGACCTTAACCCTGCAAGTGATGCAAGTTGCCAGCTTTCAGTTAACTGCAGCCTTTGCAATAAAGAAACTAAAAACCCACACATTCTACGGCATGCACTGTGGCATCACCGAATTGACAGAAAGTGCATGTTCTGTCACAAACGCTACACTCATGGGCGCAGCCCATCAATCCATTTTAAAGTGCACATTCAGGAACTGAAAAAGTCTAATGGGCTTTTTAGTGAAACTGTTTGTGAGAATGCCACCGAGACCGCTTCACAATGTGCCCGGAAGAGACTGTTTAAACGTGTGAAGAATAAGTTTAGAAACCTCAAGATGAGGTTAAACTGCAGTTTGAACATCACAGATTTGCACAAGGAAGGGCAAAGCACAGAGCCTAAGGTTAGATTGCGGACAAGGTTGGTCAAGAATTCAGATCCCCCAAGTACATCGGATGAACAAAATGAAAAGGTTTGCAAGATGAAGACAAAATGTCTAAGGAGGGTTTTAGCAAAGAGATCTCAGCCCACAGATGAGAACAAAAAGGTTTTCAAAACGAAACTAGCAAGAAAGAGACCAAAGGCTATCCAAGCACAAACTCCAGAGGACAAACAATTGGATACCAATGGCAACTCAGCTCATAGGGTAAATGGAGTGATCAGAAAGAAAAGGAAAGTTAAGAGTGTGCCTGAGACAAATACATCAAATGAAAAAAATCAGACGACATTACCACAAGATAACAAAGAGACAATTGAGACATTACCACAGGACAACAAAGAGAAAATTGAGACATTACCACAGGACAACAAAGAGAAAATTGAAAATGCAGAATGTGCAGAAAGTCAGAAAGACAATGTCAAGACTGAATCTAAGAATGTAGGACTAAAAAAAGACAAGAGCAAATCAAAAATTAAAAGAAAAGATGAAATTGTGAACTCTAGGCTAAAAAAGAAGAAGATTACTCCTGCAGACCAAAAAGAGGATGGAGAAGCTATAAAAAGGAGGAAGATGACAAATAGTCCAGAAGACAGTTCTGAGAATCAGGAACCCATAGATAATAATACAGAATTGAAGGAAATAAATGCAGTGGGGTATAAAAATGGGACTCAGACAAAGTCCAAACAGCCTTCCACACCATTCCAGGGAAAAAGAACTGGAGCATCTACGCATGTTAGATGCCCTGTTGAGATTTGTACATTTAGTGCCAAGTCAATCCTTGTCCTTTCACATGTGCTGTCACACCACCATGGCGACAAGAAGGCGCTTCTGTTCTTTTTCAATTTTGGAAAGGAAAAATGTCTTTTCTGTTGCAGAAAGATATATAATCCCCAGCATTTTTTTGACCATGTGATATGCCACAGAGGTGAGCTGAAGTTCCCATGCTACCATTACGGCTGCAAGGAAAGGTACCAAACACGTACAGAACTGAGCGAGCACATGTTAGTCCATCATCCATTGAGAGCGATGTGCTGCTTTCCTGGTTGCTCTATGCAAGCTGAGACTATTTTGCTACTTTATAAGCATGAAAAAACACATTATCGACTTGATCCAAATTTGGAAATAAATTCATTACCCAAAGATTCTGAACTAACAGGGCATGGAGCCCCTCAAATTCTGGATGGTAGGATGGAGGCAGTAGCAAATTCTTCAGTCAGTCAACCGATTCAGAGTGCAGCCAAGTGGAAGGGCCCTACGTCTGCAAATCAAGATGATGAGGGAAAGCCTTTGGTCCTCAATAAAAGTTCTGTTAGCTACAGTAGCAAGACCCATAGCCTTGTTAATGGGCATAGTGAGAGTAACAAAGAAGTTTCTGCCAAAACTTCAGATCCAGTCATTAAGGAGCAGGAACCACTCGTTTCAGGAAAACCCGCAAATAAACAATTCATTCGACCCCTTCCCTCAGCTTATCTAGATGAGTCGTACATTAGCATGCCAAAACGCTGGAAGGAACCCCAGGCGGGCTCAAAATTATTGGGCTCAGTGTCAAAGCCAGTAAAACTGCCTACCAGGCAACGTTGCTCTCGATGTTTTGAGTCTTTCAACAGTGAGGAAGAGCTGCAAACACACAAGGACAAATGCACATCCCTCTTTGGTTTTGATTCGGATGATGAGAGTAAGTACCTTTTTGTTATTGATTTTAAGGTTATTTCAATTTTTGCAGTTTGTTAAATATTTTATTTTTGTCTTCATAGGTGCTACCTGAAGAGAAGCAGGCCTTTCTACTGGGAAAACTGCTAAATGCTGCTGTAGGCAATCAGCGTTCTTACATGTGTGCTTAACATCTTCGTCAGCATCTCAAAACAGAACTATATTGAGATCCACATGGGAAACGAGTTATGCCTCATTGTAGTCTTGTATGACCGATCAGCTGCTTTATTTCAGAGCAAAGGTCTGTTATCTCTTGTTAAAAATTCTGATGTTGTAAATTTTTCTTTCTTTTTTTAAAAAATCTTTTGAGACTTGGGAGTATTTTCTTTTCTTTTTTCTTTTCTTTTTTTTTTTACTTAATCCTCAACTGCTTTCTCAGAAAAAATAGTAAGTTTGTCTTTCTATAAAATGCACAACAGATGCTTTTCAACACTTGTCATCACTTTCTGTCAAAGAGATTAGCCTGTTCTCTCCTTTTTGCTTGTTTTTTTTTTTTGTCAATTTCTGGTAATGAGAGGCCACCAAGGACCATAACACTACAAGAGGATTTGGTCAGTCTTTCTGTTCAGGGTATATACCTGCTCTAGAAAGCACAAAATGTTGTTTTCAGTCTGGCGTTTAATGGAAGGTTTAACTTTACTGTTTTGTGACAGTAGGTCAGGTGTCTACCAGTGTTACATGGTGCTGGATAGAAATTCATAGGCCACTCAAAGTATTACAAGCACACCAAACACACATAAACATTTTCTTTTCTTTTTTTTTTTTTTTTAAACCTTGATATGTGAACCGTTGTAAATTGTCACTGCATATTTTGCAAATGTCATTAAGTTGCTTCTGTTTAATTCAGTGGTCACTTGAGAATAATTAAAGACACCAAGTCTTTAAATGACGGATTGACTTCTGTTGGGATCAGAAGAACTGTTGGTTTATAACTGCAGGCTGGTGTTGCTGGGAAGGCCTAGTCTTAACAACTGCATATACTCCTGTTAATGGAGGAGTGTATATGTTCCACAAAGCCTCACCGAACATTGTCATGACATATTCTAAAGGACTTCTCTTTAAACAAACAAACAAAATAATCTTAAGGGGAGGACTAATTTGTGTCTCAAACAGAGGCATGTTTAAATCTGTTCCATTTATGAGCAGTAACAGTCTTATTTATTATTTTTTGTTTTGTATCTTCTGTAAATAAAATGTTTGAAGAGTTTAAATTGTATGATTGGATTGACTGGGTTTATATATTGAGAGCTTTTTTGTCCTAATTAATAAACACATTTTAGGGGGATTTGAGTTTGCTGGTTTATTGTAAAAAGACATGGATTCTTTGGATATTGTTGGCATGCTATACATGCCCAGACGGGGGGAAAAAAATGCAGATATTACTCTACTGTGTATCACAGACAGAATGGTGCCACCAATGTTTTAATTTAGGTCCGTTTATGTAATGTGACATTTTGCATTTCATTTTAATTACCTACGGTTTGCTACGTCTCCATCCACGGGAGGCACTGTTAACTTTTTAGATTAGCCTACGTTACCCTTAAGTAAGTAGTACAGTGTTGCCAAGTCAACTATTCGCAGACTGATCTTATTTCGGCCACTTCGAACCACGGATATAAGGGTCTCGTTGTAAAGATTATAAGCTGTACAAACATATTGAAAGCTTACAAAGAAATGTTCATTTCATTATAGTTTTTATAGTTTACGTTATATCATAAATTTTTTTCAAACACTTGGCAACCCCGACCCTCGACGAGATTGTGGCTGCAGCCATAGCAGCCAGATTCAGCTTGGTCAACAAAGCGGACTGCTAGCAAGCTAACCGTTATCCCGTTACATCTTTTTGCAAAAAGAAAAAAACCGGTCTAAAATTGAGAGTAAATCGTCCACCGGGACGTCTTTGAAACAGTATGTATAGTTATTGTATAATTAGATTTTCTATCTAAAGACATAATAATGTAATTCAATAGTTGTCATGGATAGTATGCAGTAGCTAACTGGTTAGCCTTCAGTGAGGGTGCATTGATTCGGGTAGTGAGCAAAATGAAACTAAACTCCATGATCAGTTTTTTAAGTGATAATTAAACAATGCAAGTTAGTTGGTCATCTTTAGTTTAGTATGCCCTTATTCTCTGCGAGAATGCTACAACAAGATGTATTTACTCAAATCACGAGTCAAAGATAGGCATATACAAGAGTGATAGCAGATAACGGGTTGATTAAAACACAAAGGAAAGAAATTAGCCAGGAACTTTAGTAATCAGGCAATCAAGCTGTCATGAAATAATAAATCCCAGTTCAAACACTTGGGGTGAAATGTTCAATCTGATGGCGAACTGCTGCAACTGGTTGAAACGATGGAGAGAACCTGCAAGGTGAGTGTCTACGTTACAACTTTGATCCATTGAGTCAGAGTTGACAGTGAGATACATTTATTACCTTTTTCTGAGCAGACCTGTCAATTCGTATAATAGTGCAACTGTGTATAGGCTATGTTATCTATATTTGTACAGGGTTCCCAATTTGTATTTGGACACGGAAGCCACACAAAAAATTGCTATGGTTTTTTATTTTTTTATTTTTTTTATTTAACTGTGCGACTTTTTTATACTGTATGCCATTGTGTTTTTATTTATGGCAACAAACAAACAAAACAAATCAACAATGCTGATGGAAGTGATGATACACCAAGTATATTTGAAATTTGTACTATTATTTTCTACTGCAGGGGGAAGTGCAATGTGTAACTTTAATGCATAATTTTAGGGAAACCTATTTGGGAATGATTGAAAACAATGATGAAACATATTTTTTTCCTTTGTGATTTAATAATGTATGCATCACAGGGTCAATGTAGTAGAAAATAAAATATCTAATCAAGTTGTATTTATTATAAAGCTTAATTCACCCAAAACTCTGTCATCATTTGCCTATCCTTGTGTGGATCTAAACCTGCATTTTTATTTTTTATTTTTTGCTTGGTACTTGACAGGTGTCTTGGCATCTTGAGAGATGTTAGGCAGAGTAACAGCTTCTAGTTAATTTTTAATGTATTTACTTTTCTATTGTACTTGTAGCGCTTTGGGTACAAGAAAAGTGCAGTATAAATAAAATGTATTATTATTAGTTACCTTTCACTTGTCATGAACATGTGGCTTGGTTTCAGAAAATGATGACATCGTTTTCATCTTTGAGTGAAATATCACTTTAAAGAAAGACAAGTACATACATCTTTAGTGGTCTTAATACATTCTCTAAACAAGATCTTGAAACCTGTTGGTTAAAAGTAATAATACAATTAAATTAAAAATCATTTTTAAGAAAATTTCAAACATAATTTATTTGCATACCAATTGGTTTGGTATTTTGCATGGTCCCACCACATTAGTTTGAAAGGATTTTTTTTTTTAAATCAAAATATTAATTAAGATTAAGTCACTTAATAAGCTTTTCTTTTCAAGAATTTCATTATTTTAATGAAGCTTTTTTATTTTGCATTTCATCAGGACAAATGTATCACCCTCATTACTTTATGCCCCCAAAATATCAAGATTAATTTTAATACAGAAAAAAACATGCTAAACACAGAAGAGTTCAAGTCACATTCAAGTCATCAAAAAAGGTTCATGAAGGCAACTTTAAACTTTTTGACATTTAAAAAAAATGTCTATGTTCTAGTTTTTCTTCTAATATTTATAATTAGTTTTATTCAAGCTTTATTTTAATGAATAAACTAGCCTATTTAAAAAAATAAAACTGTTGACAAAACCATTTTGCTGGTGACACCAAAGCACTTATTTTGGTAAAAAAAAAAAAAGGTATTTTGTTCGGTTTCCACACAGTAGATTCATATTTTGTCATGAAGATGCATTATCCCTGGTGTCATTTTCAATTTCAGTATTAAAGTCCACTTTCATAGAGATGCTGTATGTTGATTAGAGGCCCTACTTGCACCTCTCACTATGTTGGAACATGACTCACATTCAGGCATAGGCTTAAATCCAAGTGATAAATATCTGATTACTTGCATCACCTGCTGTGCCTGAAACAAGATGCTTGATAAGGCTTAATCTGGGTAAAATGTTTGATCGTACCTAAGAATCAGTCCGTTTAAGCATTAAAGTGGAGATGTCTGGCCCCTAACATGCCTGTGATGTTATGGATGTTATGGTTATTTCTTACTGACGACTAATTTCATTGGCTGAGTGTAGTGTGTCCTCTAGCACCCTGTCACTGATCTTGTTGGGGTAAGTAGAAATCCCCACAGCTAATCCCTCAGATACAGAGCTGACCAGAAGCCAGGAGAGACAAAAGAGAGAGCGTGTGTGTGTATCAACAAAAACAACCAAAGTCAAGGGAAAGCTAGCTGTCATCTTGATCTATTCCCAGTCTCAATGAAGGCCTCCTGGTTGCAGAGAACTGTCACCTGGATAGTGCGCTTGATGTCCCTGCGGCGCAAGTGCCGCAGTTAAGTATCTGTTTGTGTGTGTATGTGCTTGGTAGCTAAGGACTTTAGCTTTCCTGTTTGCATCAGTGATGGCTGAAAGGTTTGTTTACGCCGCCTGGCCCATGTGTTTGTCTGGCATTTCTTCAGAATTAAGCATAGGTTGATGATGGTGAGCAGAAATCCCATGTCACTTCAAGATATTTGTGTTACTTCACAGATGTCTTTTTGTGCCTCTTAAGCCTCCACTGGAAGCCTTGTAGTTTAAACAGCTGTGACTCTACAACCCCGGACAGCTTATTTAATTTATATTTTTGACGTCATTTTTGTCGAAAAAGGCCACATTATTTACTTGGTATTTTTGTGTGTGGTATGCTGAATCCGCTTTATCCCTGTGCACTTTTGCCAGTCATGAGATGATACATTAACGTACATGCTTAGCTTGCCTTAGCTCACAGCTGTGGGTGAATTCATAAGTTAATGTCAATGTTTTTTTAAATGTCAAAAAGTTAAGTTCATGAAGGCAACTTTAAACAGATTAAAGTTGCCTTCATGACCGTATCTTGATTAGGCTACATGATATGATATATTTTGATCTTTTTTTGGGCATAAAAATTGTTAGGATGATACATTTGATATCAAAATGAAAAAGCTTTATTAACATATGAAATTCTTGAAAGGCACAATTGTTAAGTAATTTAGCTTTAACCATAAATATATATATTTTTTTTATTAACATTTGAAAAACTTTATTTTTTCTACCAAAATAATTCTAATGTGGTGTGACTATGCAGAACAAAACCTATAAGAAACAGGCAAATTACAGAAAATTATATAATAGAAACGACCCCATGTAGACTTTTTAGTTAATCTTTTAGGCAAGGTTAGTTGAAATAAAATGGCACGTGCATGTTGCAACTCCCCAAAAACGTTTAGATTTAAGAATGATAAAAAAAAAATAAAAAAAAATGTAATTTTAAAATAATGATTGTCACATTATTATTATTACCTTTTACTTTATGGTTAAACCTCATTGCAAATCTTATCATCTTTAAATAAATATTTCTTGAATATGGTATACAACAAATCAAAACTTTTCTAAGTACTTGGCACAGGTGTTTTAAACTAGATTTGTCGTTTCCTTTGCACCTCAAAGCTTTACAGAGGTCTTTGGGAGGTCTGTGTGATGCATAATAAAGTGATGCTGTATTTGTGTTCTTACAGGAAAGTGACATTAGTAATGGTTGGATTGGACAATGCTGGAAAAACTGCTACAGTCAGAGGAATCCAGGGAGGTAAATCTTAGCTACAATATTATTTTCTTTCCCGTTTCTAATTATTTTGTGTTTTTTCAAGATCCAGGATAATTCTCATAATGTGTATATTTTTGTCATAGAAAGTCCTTTAGATGTTGCCCCTACAGTGGGCTTCTCAAAGGTGGACCTGAAGCAGGGGAAGTTTGAGGTCACAATCTTCGACTTGGGTGGTGGTAAACGTATCCGCGGCATTTGGAAAAACTACTACTCTGAGTCTTATGGAGTAGTGTTTGTTGTGGATTCCAGTGATGTCCAGAGAATCCAAGAAACCAGAGACACAATGGCTGAGGTTCTCCGGCACCCTCGTATTGCAGGCAAACCTGTATTAGTGTGAGTTTTCAGATCTTGACAAGTTCTTGTCATTTAATGTGACTTAATAGGTGGAATAACTACAGATCATCAAACATGGAAGATGAGATGGCTGTCGATAGAATAAAAACAAGGATATATAACAGATGTATATCAGCACAATATATATAAAAAAAAGTTTATAATTGGTTGTTGTGTAATAACATTAATTGGCAATTACTCAGTAAAGCTATGAAGGTGTGGTGAACAAATAATCTTAAAAAATATAGAAACCTGGGCCAGTTTAATCCATTAATCAGGCATCACCGCTGCTAAATGGGTGTGTCTGAATGTGACATTTATGTATCGCCATTATGCATTCAAAAATAATTAATTATTGCTGGTCTTCAATGATAAATGCAAGTTACTTTAATGCATTTACACCAGTAAATAATAGGGAATTATGCTGATATTGTGCAAAATCCCACTTTGCCTAAAGGATATGTACATACTGATGAGTATTAAGTTTTTAGATATAATGGGGAAATTAATGTAAAAGGCTTTTGTTCAGGTGGCTGGGGTCTTCTATCTTTTTTTTCTCTGGCTTTAGTACTGCTGCCTTATGAAGATTTGCATTTTGGGAAGCACATCCTCATTGATGTATTCAGATTTCTACACCACCCTGTGCGGGCCTCTACAATTTTGCATTGTCCAGCTCCTCTAACAGGCAGTAATACCAGACAGAATGATTTCATTGATACACCTGTAAAAAGATCTCTGCACCTTGGGGCTCATCCTAAACAAGCTGTCAGCGTGTGGGGTCATATGAATCCTTTGATTGACTTCTTGTGTTTGCTGGTATTTGGCAATTATACCAACACCATCATGTCAATTCTTTAACATCCTTACTAGCTCTTATTGATCAGACCCACCAAAACTGCGTCAACAATAACGTGATGGAGTTGAGGCTGTGTAAGGACTCAGAGCTGTGTGGGTAAATGGGAAAATAGAAGAGGGCTCATAATAGAACTCTGGTGAACACCCATTTTTAAATGTTTGCACTGTAGCCCTTCCTCACCACCCATGCCTGCCTGTCAGAAAGAGGAGGGTGTTTAGAGCCAAGACCTTGAGTTTGATGACGAGCCTGGAGGGTTTGATGAATGTCGAGCCGTAATCAGTGAAGAGCGTTCTCACATAATTCTTGCCTCTAGTTCAAGTGGAATGGGGCGGTGTGCAGCAAATGTGCAATGCATCATCTGTATATCTGTTGGAGCGTTGAAAAAGCTGCAGTGGGTCAAATTAAGGGAGTTAGCAGTAGATGAAGTCCTTGACTAAATATAGCTTGTTAAGTGTGCTAATAAGTCAAGAGTGCTCAATAACTCAAGGCTAATTATTTAGTCCACCTCAAGTGCAGACCTCAGGCCATTTGTTTGTGACAGCTTACCTAGTGACCAGCTTGTATTCTTTTGATTGGCTTTCAGACTGGCTAATAAACAGGACCAAGATGGGGCATTGGCTGAAGCAGATATCATCGAAACCCTGTCATTAGAGAAGATTGTCAACGAGAATAAATGCCTCTGTCAGATTGTGAGTTAATATTTAAAAAGTTTATATTAATTGGAGACCAGTTTGAGTTTGTAATTAATGTGAAAATAATGACTGGGGAAATTTGCTTTATTTTTATTTTTATATTTATAATTCAGCAAATTACTTGAAAGAAATGTTGCAAAACAATCATGTAAAACTGAACTAAATGTTGTTTCTTTTGATATCAGGAGCCCTGTTCTGCTGTGCTGGGTTATGGTAAGAAGGTTGACAAATCCATCAAGAATGGCCTTAACTGGCTCCTGAATAACATTGCCAAGGACTACGAGGCAATTTCAGAGCGTGTGCAAAGAGATACTGCAGAGCAGAAGGCTCAGGAAGAACAAGACAAGAAGGAAAGAGCAGAAAGAGTTCGGCGGATCAGAGAGGAGAGGTCAGTGAGCTAGCAAGACTTTTCACATGGGTTGTCATGCTAATCCCTCTTTTCCAGATATGTCAGGAGCCGCATAGTCATTTAAGAATAGTTTAAAACAATGTAGTTTAGTTCTAAAATTATTTAATATCAACTAAGCTGTTTTTTTTTTGCTTTTATATTCAAATATGTACTCATAGTTAGTCTGTGTTTTTCTTTGTTTCACTGCAGAGTTGCTGCTTGAAGATTAGCATAAACGGAAAATGTACCCTGTTTAGTATAATTCATCTTATAGATTTTATTGTGGATGATTCATCCATGTATATGTTTCTTTTTTTGTTGTTGTTCTTGTAATGTTTAATCTAAACTCAATCTTCCATGCAAGTGACAGACTTTTCTCTCTGGTGACATGCCAGACTTTTCCAAACTTTTAGTCCGCTAAAACCCTGCCCCTTGAACAGTTGTCTGCAAGCACTCATTATCCGTGTTTCCACTGTCGGGCCAAAAGCGAGCGTGCTAGTGTGCACCAGGGTCAGTCGCATTTCCACTGTCACTCTCGGGGCTTGATCGTGCCTCGTCGGAGCTTCATCGTAGCTAACGGCCAGAGTTTTTTGGCCCACCGAATTCCTTGGTCCAAAGCGGGCCAACAGGGGCTTGAGCAGTGGTTATGAACAGAGGCAGGGTTTGAGAGTCTACACCACTGCTCATTTCCCATGTTTTCATATCGGGCTAACAGCTAACCTCAGCATCAAAGACATTTAAAGGTGCCCTAGAATGTGAAATTGAATTTATTTTGGCATAGTTAAATAACAAGAGTTCAGTATATGGATTTGACATACAGTGAGTCTCAAAATCAAACACCATTGTTTTCTCCTTCTTACTTAAATCTCGTTTTTGAAAAACACCCCTGAAAAATAGGCGTATCTCCACATAACACCGACTGGGACGCAACAGTCGGGATCATTAATATGTCAGGTGGAACTGCGCAGCCGAAGCATGGCAGTTGTTCAGTGTTTGGATGGACAAATGAACACAAAGGTATTTAGTTCCTTCATCCGAGCCTCTGAAGAAACAATGGGTTAATTTTATTTTCTCTGGAAATTTCCAAACATTTCACAGACAAGACTGTTTCCTCAACTTGGGCCATTACAGAGCTGGCCTCGGAACGTCTGAAAATAAATCGATCGAGCTACCAAGCAACACTTTCTGCTGTGTAATTGTTCAAGTTCAGACAGGTCATTTTTCTCTCAAAATCGTTCAATACTGTATTTACATCATCGTGTTTGCATTGGTGAAAGCATTAGAGAGAGTGCAGAAACTGCGTTGCAATGATAAGATCTTTATTCTCGCGATCAACACACTGTCATCTGTTTGCTCAATGCTCATCACGGCAACATTTTATGTGATGGGAATAGACCTAAATACTTTAAAAACATCTCACGATTCGTTAATCTCGATAGCTGTAATAGTAAAAACTTATAATATCTGTAGTAAAAGTATTCGAGAGAGTTTCACATGTAATACATCGCTATTTCATATGCAAGCATGTCAGCCAATCACAGCAGAGGCCGGTTACACACAGCAGACACGCCCCTTGAAACACAGCTTTCAAATCAGAGGCTAAAATCAGGCTAGGAAAAATGCCTTTATTTCTAAATTATGACTATTTTTTATCTAAAAAACATACTAACATTATAAGGGCAACCCAGAAAACATTATACAATAAAAATAAAAACCATTCTAGGGCACCTTTAAAACAATTTTAAGCTCAACTCACTTTCAGACACCAGCGAGTGTGTGAAATAATTTCCGATTGTGATCCGATGGGGATTCTGATCTCAGTATATGAAGCAGAAATATATTTATATATGATGCCAAAAGCTACTTATTTTAACTATTGTCGTAATATAAATACAGATATGATTAAAGAAATTACCTGAGACTGCTTGAAGAGCTTAAACAAAGCATACATGGTTATAATCATGGATTTATCAGTCTCTTCCCTGCGCATTTGTTGATACCGGACTTCATGATGCATTCACATATGTCATAAATTACATTTACTCCGGTTAACTCATACAACTCAAAACTCCTGTTTTCTCTCTGTGAGCTCCATCTGTTGGTCTGACTGAAGGGATAACAGTATAGTGAGATGGGAGAGATTGCATAATTTCGTGGACAATTAATAGAAATGCTCATTCTTTATAAAAAATTGTGACGTAAAATGATATTGTAATAGTTGTAATAAAATGACTTTGTACTTAATGGAGTTGTTTTGTGTATTGCTGTGATCACAAATAAATTGAGCCAGGGGCAACTGAATAAGTATGTGTGTTCACTTTTTATGTGAAATAATGATATGCTGTTTGATGTGCACTCCCGATCTAGTTAGTTTTCAGTCCGCTAGCTTCCCTGTGCTGGTGAAACAGTGGGGTTGTGTGATGTTGTTCTATGGAGGCATGTTAAGGGCAGGTTTTAGGGTAGCACTGCGGGGCTACTGGTCCAACAACAGTGGAAACGCAGCTTGATTTTGGCCTCGAGGTCCAAGGCTACAGGCCCTGCTCGGCACGCTGTTAGCCTTGGCTCGCACTGGCCTGTCAGTGGAAAAGCAGCTATTCATTTGAGTGCAACACAAAATCCAATCGACAGCCAATTGATAGAACCAAGTCCCCACCCTACATTCTTGCTGGTATTTGAAAAGAGGAATTATACCAACATCACCATGTCAGATTCTCTTCCGTCTCATCGCTCTTAGCGATCAGATCCACCAAAAAACACATTTGAGTTCAAACTGCGTAAGGCAGCAGAGCTGTGTATGTAAAGAGATAATTGAAGAGTGCTTAGGACAGATCCCTGGGGAACACCATTTTTAAATGGCTTGCTGATGATGTTTGCAGCCTCTAACCACATTTTTTTTCTGATAATCTGTTACGCTCAGATGTACATAACAATACCGAAAAAAATATGTCTCTACTTGTTTTATTATGACTTTAAACTGTTCAAAATGCAAACAACAGTTTAATGAAGATGTTTTGTTCTGACAGAAACAGGCAGGAACGAGAGGAGGCTGAGCGAGAAGGAAGGACACTGAAAGAGGATGAGTTAGATGATGCCAACATGCCCAACCCATTCCAGCCAATAAACAATGTTGTTACTGAGGTTAGTTGTCACATTGTTTCTTTTAATACACAAGTTGGATGAAATCATTAAGATGCAAAAAATACTCACTTTATATACAAATCCCAGTTTGAAGACAAATTAATTCAAGAGCAAGAGATGCAAAGACATAGAGATGAGGGCCAGCAGAACAGTGTGCAAGAACAGACAGCTTTTCAAGATGAGGACGACGAGGACGAGGAGGAGGATGAAGAGAGTGAGAGACAGACCCCGGAGAGTACAGAATCAGGTAGGACATTTCCTCAAAAGGTCTCCATTATGCTGAGAGTAATACATTAATAAAGTTTTATTTTTGTATTTTCAGTTCATTTCAAATACAAGCTTTTACTATTATGACACATGAGAAACCTATTTGCCCCTGAAATCACTTAAAAAAGCTGCAATGTATCTGTCGCCTTTAATCAGGAGCAGTAGACCAGACCAAAAAGAAAACTAGAAAATTGCGATTGAAACGCAAGCATAGAGTTGACCCTCTTAGAGTGGAAGAAGCAGCAGCCAAAAGCCCCACCCCTACTCCCCTACCAGGTAAGAATGCCTCTTTCACAAGTAGTTTCTCAGATATGAGCAATGAACAAATAATTGATCAAATCGATAAAAATGGTTTACCGTGGTTTTTGCACTATGACCCTTTGTCAAATAAAAGCTTTATTTTTTTATGTTATTTTTTTTTTTATGGCTGAGACCAGAGGGTGACCAGCAGCGGGGGGAAAAGTGTACAACACAAGCATAGGAGCACTTTATATTAAACACTTCAAAGAATGCCATAAGAATACAGTTTCATGTGTCCAGATTGCCATGCCAAGTGCTTTAATGAAGTGCTTGAGGTTTTCACCAAGACATGCCTTACATTTTACTGTTATATTCTTATACTGCAAGTATTTCCATTTGCAAAACAACTTGTCCTGGCTGCAAGCATGTCTCAGTAGAACTTCTTTAAATACTTCATCATCTGATTATTTAACTTTTATAAAATACTTCAGATACTTCATATAGTGCACATGCAGGTAAAAAAGAAAAAAGAAAACAAGCAACAGTGGAAGGGAGTGAAATAATTCACACCTGGCTATAAGTCGCACCAGGTCAAAATTGCATCGTTGAGAGAATAAATAAGTTGCATTGGTCACATTTTTTTATTATGTTCAGAAATAATGTAAAACACTGATAAATAAAACCAAATATTTACAAACATTATATTTGCTATAATCATGTATTTAGTTCCCTTCACTCCACAACAAATCCTTTAAATGTAACAATATTCAGAACAGAACAACAATGAAAAATATACGAATAAAACAAAGATAAATTAAAGTGGCAGTCATTATAAACAACATTTATTATAAATGCCTAGCCTAGCAAGAGATTTATTTAAAGGGGTCATGACATGAGAAACCAAATTTGCCTTGATCTTTTGGTATATAAGAGATCTATGTACTATTAAAATTTCCTGCAAGTTTCATAGCTTAAGACGTCCTCCCCATTATAAACGAAGCATTTATTTAATCAAGCTCTAAATACAGCTCGTTCTGGATCCATGGTTAGAAGTGACGTCACGGTGCGAAGTGACGTACCAGTCGTTTGCATATGACCGCCTCCAGCGCAAGACAACTACGCCTCATTTCGCATCATCTCATGCGTTGTCGTGCAGCGAGTGGGTCTGTTTACAAGATACAACATGTTTGAATACGCTGCCGAACGATCCAGACGTCAGGGAAAGCAGTTGGATGCAGTTTATTTGCAGCATATACAGCGCGCCAAAGCCTTATTTGAACGGTGAGTGATCAGATGAGTGTGACAGGGCATGTTACTGAAAGAACGAGCAGAGAGAGAGAGAAAGCCCCGGCCGCGCGCGCGCCTTCAAACTGTCTTGCTCTCTCTCTCCCTCCCTCCCTCCCTCGCGCATATGAATCAAAATCAATTGAGAATTGACACGATGGTAAAAGATGGGAAGACCGAAGTTTCACGTGGTGGAGCATTGTGTAGTCTACATGTGATACAAAATGATTAACGTTAATAATTTATGCATAAGCAGCACTGACGTTAGCCAATCATAACAGTATAGGCGTTAACACTGAAGTCTTAAAGGGGAAACACCCCAAAACAGACTGTTTGAATCAGAGGTGAGAAACAGGGTGGGAAAATGTCATAAATCACTACATTTTAAAAGTTTTTTTGTACAAAAAACTATAGTAATACTATAATTGCACCTAAGGGAACATAATAAAACAAAACAAAAAACCATGTCATGACCCCTTTAAAGCTAAACTGAAACTACTGGTATGTGGGAAATGCACTATACAAATAAACATAATACAAATAAACTACCTTTCTAATTCGGCACAAATCCATGTGTTTTGCATTCGGCACAAATCCATGTTTTGTAAACTTGATGTTAATTGCATTATATAAGTTGCAGCATGTTTAGGTTAATTAAAAAAATGTGACTTGTATTCTGGAAAATACAGCATGTCAATTTATTTCAATTATATCAACTCATATTTATTTAAAAAATAATATTTTTATTGAAATAATTCCTTTTAATGGCATACTAGAAAATAAAGAGTAGTCCCTTTACTTGCCTATTAACAGAAGAAAAGTTTCAAAAGAAGTAGCATAGCAACATAGCTTTTTTTCTGTATTGTGGCATACATCAGAGTAAATGGATTTTTGAAAAGGGTAAAAATGTGGAGTGGGGTTCAATTCATCGCTCTTTGATTCGATGGATTCTGGACGTCCTGATTATGTCACCAGAGAGAAGTCTGTCATGTGGAAGATCGAGTTATGACATTTTGATCAAAAACTATGAACTAAAAAAAAAACATTGCAGTGGTGAATGTTTTCTAGGATTACAACAGACTTCTGGAAAGTCAGAGAAACTCTCTTTTTTACTTTCTAAACATTTATTTTCATAGTCAAATGCGTTTGCAAAATAACCACTGACTTGTCCTAGTTTTCCCTTTTGTTGCTTCATTTTAATGACCCTAACAGCTAACCATTTGACTTTTTTTCTTGGTTTTAGTTGGATGGGCTACTCCCAAAGTTTCTAGGCTCCCCAAACTTGAGCCTCTTGGAGATACAAGGCATTCTGGTAATTGTTGGTTCATTGCATCTGTTCCATCTCCGGCATGCGCATCACTAAAAAAAAAATTCTCATTCTGTTTCCTAACCATGTGTCTCCCATAGTTCTGTCTTTAAAGCTTTGTTTTCTCTCCATCCACACAGCAAGCCTCAGCCACATCCTTCCTGTACAGTCATCTGTCATCAGCCAACAGAAATACCACAACCATCCACTTTAATATTGTACCTAACAAATGCTACTTGCATAATCTCCTTAAAGGGATACTTCAGGATTTAGCATTAAGCTTTGTATTAGTAGAAAACCTGTAGTATTTTCGAATTACCGTGCTTTCCTCTCTCATATCCCCCTGAGACGAGAGACTGATGTATTTTTTGTCTGGAAAAAATTCTTAGATCACGCAAAAATCATCATTTTGCATCATTGGAGTATTTTTTGGCCAGAGGCTAAAGACTACAGCCAGTAGTAGGGGCTGTCCCGCATGTTCTCAACCCGCCCATAGAGGGTGGGATCTCACTCACAGAATGTACATATAGTGTCAGCCATCTTTTTTTGGAAGCTAAGCTAACAGGCTCTTGTTCTGTGGAGAAAGCTGAGTAGTAGTGGTTACCATCCTCTTTTTCCCGGACATGTCCAGCCGTCGAGATCATCCGAAATGTCTGGGATTCAGCTTTTGCTTTCTGCAGTCACCATTCATTGTTTACATGCACACCTTTTGTTTCAATTTAACTGAATTCATTCCGATTGGTGAATCTGAATGTATTGTTTACATGAACGCTAAACAAGTGATCGGTTGATGTGCGTTTTAACATTGATACGAGACCGGTGCGTCTCACAGGTGTCGCTCATCAGTAATCACGCCACCGTCGTTCTCCCGCGGCCCTCAGTCTCGTCCTGCTCGCCACAGTAAACATAATGAATGGCGACCGTAGAACGCAAAAGCCGAATCCCGGACATTTTGGGCGATCTCGAACTCGAAATCCCGGGCATACTCATCACGGAGACTCACTAGTAGCCTAGCCTTGTTGTTTAACTACTGCGCTCTGTTACCGGTAGGCGTGGCCTGAAATACATTTTCTGGCTTTTTTCAGTCTAGAAAGCTCCAAATTCAAAGATAATTTCACATTTCTTCTACATAAATGACCCATTTTAAATACACATTAATCTTTCCAGAGGTGAAGTATCCCTTTAACAACTTGCTTCCTGCACTGTGACTAATGTATGCGATTTATTTTCCTGATGCTTGCAGGAAACATTTTGAATTCTGCATATAATGTTCTATGTCCTCTTTTGAGCAGGCAGTGACATTTCAATCTAGGAATTTAATTATGTAGTTTGTAGTCAGGTGAAATGAGTTGATCCTTGATTTAAAAAAATGGACATTGCTGACCTAATTTTTTTTTTCTTCCATGACTCTCTTTTATTGGCAGATTTCTATGGCAAACCTCTCCCACCTGTAGCAATTAGGCAGAGGCCGAACAGCGATACTCATGATGTAATTTCCTAACACTACCTCTGCTTCCCCCCCCTCGCTGGTTCACAATTCTTAAGGGTCCCAACCAATCAAAGTATTGTTTTGTTCTTATCTTCAAGCACGGGCAGTGTAGCAATCTACGCAGATGTAATTGCCCATAAGGGAGGAATTGATACCCAATCGGCATACCCAGATGGATCGCATGAACTCAAGCAACCAATGACTGATGGTCATCAGAAGCTGTTTCCTGTCTAGTGTTTATGAGATGAAGGGACGTGGACATTCACTGTATGACATATTCTTATAATGTTCTTTATTTCTGTAGAGCCATTTGTTTAGTTTTATCAAAATACTTAACAGTAACAGTATAATCTGTTAACAGTATTAACAGACATTTGTAACTCAATTGAGTTTTTTTCTTTTCTTTTTTTTTTGTGGAAAACATGTTACAGACCTATTTTTTAAGAGAATTGAAAAATATGTAAATATATAAAAGTTTAAATTTGTGTACTTGAAATTGTACAAACATGTTCTTATGGTCCATGTGCATATCTTAAGCTCTTGTGCATATAAAATGTGCAGTTAATTTTGACACAGTTTGCCTTTAAAATCCGATTTTTTTTCAGCAGCATCTATACGTTTATACATTACGCTGTCTTAATTTTGAGAACGACATTCATACTCTCAAATAGCACCAGCAACAGACAAAGAGATCTTGAGAAAGTAAACTTTTACATGTGATTTGAAACATTTTAAAGTTTGTACAAGCTCGTTATTGAGTTACATGTTACATCGTGCTTTATCAGGGAGGAAAACACATTTGTCATCTTCTGAAAGATGATAAAGTGTAACATTGCATGCTCAGCCTCCATATATTTTAATGTATTATGTTATTTACTGTAAAAACCTGCTTTCATATTTATTTTATGCTATTGCAATTTTTATAATATGCATTGTTGGATGTTTTGTTCTGTTTTTTACCACACACACACACACACACACACACACACACCAATATTTAGTTAATGACTGTCCATCATCCAGTTTGCTCTGCTTTCAGTACCTGCGCCTTTTGTAACCCGTTTACATTTAATATGAATGTCAAATTAAAAAAAAGAGAGAAAGTTTATAATGTTAATTTTCACTCTCACTCAACACATCTCCGTGTCATTACAACTGTTTGATAATGCACACATTTGCACAACTGTTAGCGGCGCCTTCTGCTGGTACATGCCGTAACTACACCATCAAGATTTTGTTCATTATAACTATTAAAGAGAGCTGAACTGTGGAGATGCTTTCTGTAGAATTCATGGAACAAAATAAATAAAATGCCTACACTTATAGTTTCTTTTATTTATTTATTTCGCAAAGATGATATTAAAATTTAAAGGGAACTTGGTGTACGTCTGCAATCTCAGAAAGTGTAACAAAATGTAAAAGGTTTGAAATCACCTTTGGTATCATATTTTATACTGATTAAAAAAAGTTAAACCAGGTTTAAAATGCTAATGTCTATACCTCCATAGAACGTCATCACACATCTCTCAGGTCTTCCTCCATTATTTTGCCTTAAAATGCATTATTAAAATTACTGAAAGGACTTATGTTCATCATTTTCTAGGCTTGCATACCACATTAACTTATCAGACGCGAGACGCAGAACGAAAGCCGACATGTGAACACAGAAACACGGAACTAACATCATTATCCACGTTTCTGGGGGAACACAGTCAGAAGACGGACAATAACGTTACATACTTTAAAAAACCGGTATACCAACATCGATGTTTTCTCCGAAATTATGCTGTATAAAGGGATTTTCAAGCAGTTCTCTTCTCACTCTGAAGTATTCTAAGAGTATTCTTATCCCCTCGTCTCATTGCACAGTCACTAATACGGTGAGCGGACTAAACTCCGAGGGTATTAGATTTCTATGGTTTATTACTACAGAAAAACACTGGCAACACTTTATAAATGTGTTACTTTTATGTGTTTCAAGTATAATATATCAAGTTATAATCATTCTTATTAAAAACTATATATTTTGAATTATTTAAATATGTTTAAATGATTGTTCACATCATTAGCTTGCAGCACAGTGTAAATCTGCACCTCAGAGGCAAGTCTGTAAGACTGTACTGAAGCATTTTGATGCACAGTACAGTGAAGAGCTTGGAGAGCAGTGGCGCAGTGCAAGGTGGGCATATTTTCAAAAGAATAATTTTCGAAAATACTGTAAAAACGTTTTCATTCTTAATTTTTAGCATGCTTTCACTTTTTCACTAGTTATTATTACATTTATTATGGTAAGGGTATTATTTTACATTAAAACCATAGGTGACACTTCACAATAAGGTTTCATTTGTTAACTAACAATGAACAATACTTCTAAAGTATTTTATTAATCTTATTTAATGTTAAGCCTAACATTTACTAACAGCAAACTAACAATAACAGTATCATCAGCAAATTTTAAAATTAGTCTATCCATGTGTTTGCTTACAATATCATTAGTATGTAAATGTAGAGAAAGGGTGAGAGCACATCCTTGAGGAGAACCTCTGTGACGTAATAAGGGTGTCTGAAAAGGACTCTGCATTATATCTCTTGACATATCTAATAACCACCCCACTATCTTAAATTCTAATTTAATCTCTGAAATCAGTTTTTTTATTAACACATGATGCTGAATAGTATTAAAAGCTGAAGTAAAATCTACACAGAGCAATCGAACATGGGTTTTTCTTCCCTCCAGATGTTTTATAATCATATTTAACAGGGTGGATGAGGCATCCTCAACTCCCCTTCTGGCCTGGTAAGCTAACTCCAAAGGAACTAAAAGACTACATATTCATCCCTGACAAATTTCTCGAAACATTTCATCACCAATGGTGTCTAAACAGGTCTAAAAACATTTAGAGTCTTAGGATAACTTGTCACCCCTACAGACTACTATGGCCTCTTTCCACAATTTTTGTTTAAGATAAAGCGACTTTTGGAATATATATAATACAAAACAGGACCCAAATGAGACCGTATTGTAAAGTGTTACCAAACCATGATACTTTCACAGTACGTTTTGTTGTTGTTGTAAGTATTAGCTTTCTGGAAATGTAAGATTTTACCTGATATACAGAAGTGTAATATATTAAACAATCTCTGAATTTAGCCCACATAAATGTTTGATGTCTTCAGGGATGTGCTTCTGAATCCACTCTCATGGCAATACGGTGTCCTGCTTAATCGCTTCAGTGACCTTACAAACCTCAAGCAGTGTCTCACAGCCCTCGGATACACAAACCTTCTTCCACAGACGACACATCCTGAATCCCAGTCCCATACGACACACATCCCCCTGCAGTGTTTTATTCATCGGGATCCAGTGCGTATTCCCACCCAAGGCCACCACCCAGGCTGGTTAAAGCAGTACTACCTCCTGAATGCAGCCTCTCTTCTCCCAGTACTGACTTTGAGTGTGAATGAAGGGGAAAATGTGCTTGATCTTTGTGCAGCTCCTGGGGGGAAAAGTCTGGCCATATTACAGACAGCCACTCCTGGTAAGTTACAAACCTAGTCTAGAGTCAGGTGAGCCATAGCCAGGGCCATGACTAATATATGTGAAATGATATCTGACTGGAACATACCTAATGATACACCATGTAGTGTCATTTCAAAAGTTTGGGTTTTGGAAGGTTTTCTTTCTCTCTCTCTCTCTCTCTCTCTCTCTCTCTATAAGAGTATATTAATTATATTTATTAATATAAGTATATTCATTTCTTTAAAAAAAACTTAATGGCCCCAACATTTTGATCAATAGTGTAGTGTACATTTTAAAAGCACAGATAATTCAAAATGTTAAAATAAGAAAAGGGCTAGTCTGTTGCCTTTTCTAATTTTGAATCATTCTTGACCTGAAGTAAAGGATGCCAACAGGAATTAGAAGTGAAGAAAGTGGGGGTAAAGTTTTAAAGCATCTCTGTGAAAATAGAGAGATACATAAGTGAGGATTTGAGCAGAGAAACGAGAGATTCCAAGTGTATTCTAGTGGAATAATTTATACAATTTAAGATAACACTTTATTTCGATAGTCCACTTTAGACAGTCTATTAACTAGAAGTAACTTTGCAACTACATGTCAACTAATTATCATTAATTTGGAACTACAAGTCAACTAACTCATTAGAGATGATTAGGTTAGGGTTATGGTTAGTAGAAAAAGTTGACATGTACTTGCAAAGTTACTTATAGTCAGTAGCAGAAATTATTCATTTTAAATAATTGAAAAAAATTATATTAAAATAGAAAAAAGTAATTTTAAATTGAAATAAAATTTCACAATATTACTTTTTACTGTATGTGTGATCAAATAATTGCAGCCTTGGTTAGCATAAGAGACTTATAAAAAAAAAGTAATACCCATACTTGCATACAACTCCAGAGTTTTGAACAGTAGTGTATTTTATGTTTCTTAGACTTGGTTGTTTAATCAGTACTGAAACTTACAGCACATTTATGTAGTACATAGAACTTCTAATTTAAAATATAATTTTTCATTAATCGACCCCTTTAAATGCAAAGGACTTTGTTGTACCCTACAATTATGTGTTTGTTAACTCCCAGGTCTCTTGCACTGTAATGAGCTGGATAAGCACAGACATGATTGGCTACTGAAGACTCTGGAATCATATTTTCCTCCTACACTACGACATCTGCTTTCAGTGACTCACCTGGACGGCCGGAGCATTGGGAGCGTGCGGCCAGGGGCTTACGACAAGGTACCACTCTCACCTCTACTCACCACAGCCATTAAAACTACAACATTTAAGCCATCATTTTGCTATTTTAAGCACTGATTTTTACCCAGAACAAATCATCAAATGACTTTTCCATAGGAGAGAACATTACCTAACATTTGTAAGATTCTTTTACCTGCTGAAGCTAAATGCACTGAATTAACCTCCCCTGAATGTCATCCATCCAAGTGTTTGGGAAAAAAAAAACCTTGCTTATTTGTGAATGTCAGAGTGACACTCTCACACGAGTACCAATGCTGCCTCCAAACTCCCTCATTTATCACAGTTGGCGTAACACTTAGTGCAAGCCCTTACTTTCCATCTCAAAGCAACCAAAAAAGCTGCAAGGTGGAATAGAGGTTTTCTGCACACTCAGTCATTTGAAGGCAAAGCTGCATATGTACGCATTTTTTTCCCACTCATCATGGGGTGACGAGACACTAGGCAGGTCACTAGCAGCCCTCCAGGCCAAACATGCCAATCAAGCAGTGAATATGGAGCTTTTAAGGTTCCCAGATACTGCTGACTGAGTATTATCCTCTTCTGGCGGTGAGAGAAGAGTCGGGCCACTGAGCAGAAAGGTAAACGAATACACAATGCGACAGGAAGGTGTCGTGATGGTTTTAAATGAAAAGGGTTCAGGGTGGCTGCGATGTTAGCAGAAGTGCTTTTTTGTTGGTGCTTTTTTTTAAACAGAGGCTCACTGAAAAAACATCCCTGTGGCGACATTTCTACAAAATGGTATTACGCTGCTTCTTGCATGTTTCACATCACTATCAAAGTGAAATGTTCAGAGGATGGCGCTAAAAACATGTTCAGCTTTATCCGATTCTGATGAACGTGAATCTGGCATTGATTTATTATGTTGGATGTTGTACGTATCACAGCAGTTCAGAAACTAAATGTCCGGTGAGTTGTGCTAAAAGGTTAATGCTCTATTACGTTTGAAAATAACGTACCACCGACATTAAACCCTACCCTAAACTTAACCGATAGTGTTAAAAAAAGAAAACTAGAGATATGTATTTGCTGAAGCTACCATGCCATTTTAGCTTGCTTCTACAAGATTTTGAGCTCTTTTATTGTCTCGTGTTTCACGAATTGGCAGCAGCGGCGTTTGTATGAAACGAGAGAGCAAGGCCATGATACTGGATGGCATAATTAAATAACCATACACAAAATATTGATTCGACTGAGTTTTAATATTTTATTAGCTCACCAAAAGCAAAACTTCCACGAAGAAAAAACGCTCCTAGCAAGCTGTAAGCTTATAGCGCTGCTGACTTCAGTAAGCCGGATGAGCCTGTGTTATATGTTTTCAGGAGTTGTTATCGAGGAATAACATACCACTGGATGATGCGATTGACCAATCAGAATCAAGCATTCCACAGAGCCGTGTAATAATGCGTTTTAATAAGCTCCCGTTCATAGAGATTTTTAGATGAGTGCGGAGGCTTTTTAGGTCGGGTAGAATCTGTAATCTCTGACCCAGTTTGTTCACTGGCTTCCATGGCTGCAATATGCTGTGTTTTCGGCTAACTGGCAACCTGTGGTGGTGAAATAGTATTGGGTAAATTGGCAACGTGCGGTATCTCACAGACCAACAAAAAAAACCCCCAAACATTCCGACACCGAATGCACATTTGCATTGTTTTTTCTGAGAAACGAGTATGTGAACTCAGCACATTTCCTAAATATCTGCAAACATATTATGGTATTTTTATGCTTTAGTACAGTCAAAAACATACATACAGCACCTTTAAAAGTGTTTTGAGGTCATAAAATTGTATTGTGCAAGGAAGCGCAGGAAATTAAGTCTTTAATAATCAATAATATGCTGCTGTAATCATAAGTGGTGTGAAAAGGAATAAAAGTTAAGTGAGTTTTACTGGCACACGTTTTTAAGGACATGGCTATGAGACACAGATCCATCCAGAAGGTGGCAGTGTTGTTTTTTTTGTTTTGTTTTTACTCTCACTGACCTCCATTCACATTGGACAGATGCTTAAGATCCCCGGGACCCTCGATGGAGGGGACACAGGTACGCGTTCAAGCTGTGGTGATGAAACCTCCTGTCCCGAAATGTCAAATGAATATGTCTCTGACGCCCATAATCAAATCACTTGATCAGGGCTGGCACTTAGATGAGGGTAACAGGTTTGGCTCTTCCCCTTAAAAATGCAGCCTTTCCTAGATCACATAGTCAGGCCTGCGGGGGTCTTTCTACACCATCATGTCCTTTGGTGACGTCGGTCTCCAGAGTGCCCCCCGGCATTCTCTTAGCTAGACAGGCAGCAGAGCTAAGAGAGGGAATTAAGAGGCTCTAATACAAAGCTGGCAGGGAGAAAAACAGCGGGGCTCAATTGTCAGCTTGACTGCAGTTCCAGCCAGTTCTAATGAGGAGAGAGAAGTCTCAAAGGAAGCCGAGAAAGATGAGCTTAGCTAGAGGAAGGAACGAGGGGTTTTGGTGGGTATGGGGCTGCAGGATTTCCAGAGAAAAATAGAGGTTTGGAGAATTTTTTCATTCATTCCTGTCTATTACTCATCTGAATCTTTCAGGGAGATTCTTGCCTCTTGCGTTAGTTGTTTGTTTAACCACTGTAGAAGATTCTAGCTCAGGTGCGATTTGAGATTATTGGCCCCAGGTGTGTGTGGTGTTTCCACTATACCTCTCTCTCTCTCTCTCTCTCTCTCTCTCTCTCTGCCTCAGCCACTCTTTCATTTGCCCAGCCGGTCTCACAGAGGACGGTGTGAGTGTGTTGGTTCTTTTAAAGAGCTAATGAGGCCGATACTGGCAGGTCCCTGCTGTCCTTCTGCTTTCCTCTTTGTGTTATGTTCGCCATCCCCCAAGTGAACATGAAATATTCCCCTTCAGTCTCGTACACTGTTTTTACCTCCCTGCGGAGTTAAAACCTGTTCTCTGATGTGTGTTTGTCTGTGTGCGTTGCTCCGTCCATGTGTGTCAGGTGCTTGTTGATGCCCCGTGCTCTAATGACCGGAGTTGGCTTTATACCCCTGATACCCACCAAGGGGAAATGTGGCTGAAGGAGAGAACTCAACTACCACTCTTACAGAAGGAGCTGCTCTGGTAAATATCTATCACGGGAAAACACACACACACACACACACACACACACACACACACACACACACGTGGGCAAGTAGACAATGCTAAACAAAGCTTCTTCATTATTTTCTATTTCATTTGAGCAAAGTTCTTGACCTTTTCGATATTATGTACAATTTTAAATTGTACAACAATGAAGGCATAATTTTGACATGAACAGTTTAAAAAAGCCTATTTTCTTAATTGTAAACTAAATTTAATGACAAAAAACAATATTTAGATGTGTAAGCAATTCAATACATGGTTTCCTGAATTTTGAAGTTTTAGTAATTTTGTGCTTTTGTCATTTTTTATTTGAATACATAAATATCTTGAAGTGCCCCTATTATGCTGTTTCAAAGGTTATTAATTTGTTTTGGAGGTCTCCTACTACAGGTTATATGGATCCTATGTCGAAAAACTTTCGTTTTCATAATTTTTTCATAAGATGCATTGCAGAATCACCTCTTTTCTCATAGTGTATAAAACAGTTTGATAAAAGATCCTTTCTGAAAGCTTACTCTGCTCTGATTGGTCAGATGGCCCAGTCTGTTGTGATTGGTCTACCGTTACAACTGCCATTACCATATCTGAATTTCAGCTCCGGAGGCTTCCTCAGTACTTGATTCACAGTGACTAGAACAGGCGTTGGTTTTACTGAATCAATTCAAGCCATCGAGTCATCATCCTTTCGAAGTGCACGAAAATGTCGACAACACGAAGCAAACTCTTCCAGGCCTCCGCTACAACTACAGTGTTTGAGTGCGGGTCAAAGTAGACGTTGTTCTTGAGCAGCCAATGAAGACCATGTATTCAAATTTGTCACAAACTTCGTGCACTTTGATCTTTGAAACTTTGCACACAATTCAAATTTCAATTCAATTCAAACTTTAAATTCAAAAACAGCTAAATAACTCATAATAGGTGGACTTTAAACATTTAATTTCAGTTTAAATTGAAGTTTTTGCATGTCGTAGTTATATTATGTTATATCTTAGCTTTATTTTAATTAATGAAAATGTTTTTTATAGTTTTAGTTAGGTAACAATAACACCACTGCTTTTTCTAACATGGTTTTAGAAAGTGCCCTACTTTAATGTTAATAATGGTTGGCTGGTTGTGATTTTTATTGTTTTTCAGTTCTGCACTGGCAGCAGTGCGTCCTGGAGGAGTGGTTGTCTACTCCACTTGCACCATGTCCCGAGCCGAGAACCAATCGGTTGTGGAGGCGGTCCTTGCGTCTTATCCAGGGGTGGAGCTTCTGGAGCTGGAGCAACAGTTAATTGACTCTCTGTCTGATCATTTCTACTTTGCCCATCCTTCAGTGGGACAGTTAGTGATTCCGCAAAAGGGTAAAACTTGGGGACCTATGTATGTTTCTCGATTACGGAGAATATATTAAAAACGTACATAGTGCCATGGTGCAGCGAGCAGTAGTACTTTTAACACATCAGAGCTGAGGTATTCACATGGGTTTGAGTCATGACTCATGACTGTCTATCCTAGCCCTCTTCACTAAACAAACAATAAATAAATAAATAAAACTGTTGGAGAATAGTTTAATTATATTATTGTTTATTATTATTTTCCACATTTCAAAATACAGTACAAACTAATAATATGAAGTATTATTACAATTTAAAGTAACTTTTCTATTTTATTATGTTTTAAAGTAATTTATTTCTGTGATGGAAGCTGAATTTTTAGCATCATTATTCCAGTCTTCTCATTATCCTTCAGAAATCATAATTTCCTATCAACGTTGGAAACAGTTGTGCTGCTTAATTTGGAAGCCATTATACATTGTCATCCAGGATTCCTTAATGAATAGAAAGTTCAAAAGAACAGCATTTATTATAAATAGAATTAGTTTGCGTCAATGTAAAAGTCTTTACTGATACGTTTGATCAATTGAATGCATCCTTGCTAAAGTATTAATTTATTTCCAAAAGAAAAATATATTTGCAATGTCATGTATATCTGATGGAACTTTGAACATCTGAACTTTGATTTTTTTTTTCATGCCACGGCAAAGGCAAAAAACAGCACAGGTTAGGCAGAAATGTTAATTGCTGGCGACCCTCCAGCAGAAGCACCACTTAAGATGATCTCTCGCAAGTGAAGGCTGTTTTGAAATCTCAGAACGCAACACTTGAACAAGGTTTTGAGTAATGAATGCGGGCTCAGGTCTCTACTCTTTTGCATAAGTGTTTTTAAACGTCTCAGCTGAACTGCTTGAGGAGGTTTCGCTGTTGTCAGCCTTTGAGCTCAATGACAAATCGCATCTAATAAAACTTAAGAGTTTTCCTGAATCATGGAAGAGCACACCTTGAATGTTTACCACTAATATGATGTATGAAAATGAGATTGCATGCACCTCGGCTCTTAGACAAGGTGTATACATTTAAGGAACAGTCTTTAAGTGCTACAACAGCAGCATTGTTGACATTTTTTCATAAAAATAAAAACTACAGAGTAAACAGGGTTATGCATTAACAACATTATCCTAAGAGGTCATCAATGCTTGTTGCTATTTCAGCTATACATAAACTGCAGCTTAGAGGGTTTATTTAACTATAACTGCATTTAAATATACAAGTATTCACTCCCCCAAAGATTGAACCTGGTTGGATCCCCTCTGGCAGGATTACGGTTGTCAGCCTCCATAGCCTCCAAGTCGGTATTGCACATCTTGATAATGGAATTTTTGCTCATTCTTTTGGAGCAATATTGCTCAAGCTCTGTTGCGGTATGTTTTAGGTCATTGCCCTGTTGGAAGATGAATCGTCTTCCAAATTTCAGTGCTTTTGTGGATTGCTGCACGTTGTCCTCAGGGATTCTACTGTACGTGCTTCCATCCATTTTACTTCTAACTTTATGAGTTTTCTAATCCTTGCCGCAGAGAAGCCAACCCAAAACATGATGCTGCAACCACCATGATTCACTCTAAGGATTATGTTCTTTGTGTGATGTACTACTTGGGTTTTGCCTAAAAGCGTGGGGGTCCAAAAGTTCAGTTCATATGATTATTTCATGTTTCTGCTGAGCCCATTACATGCTATCACATGTTGAGCCTATCATATTTTTCTTGCCACGCTTACTTGTAAGATATGAATTGTGCTGTTTTTGTATCCTTGGACACCATATCTTTGCCATGGAGGACTAACTTTGGCATTTAGTAATGAAAGGCTTTTTCTTCCGCTGGCATTTTTAAGGATGATCATTTCTGCGTGGATTCACAATTGTTCTATTCCTTATGCGTCATGTGAAACATTTCTTTTGCACATAGCTTCTGATGAAGATTTCAGCTATTTTTCACATTAAAGCTGTCTTTAAAACATTTCTCTACCTTCATTAATATTTGCCACTGTAATAGATTTTGATTTATTCTTGTCCCAAACATATCTTAAATATGAAAAATATAACATAAAATGTATGAAACTATGTTCTAACCGAGTTAAATAACCATTTGTATATTTATTGTTAATAATAATTATGTCCCACAATTAGAGCTTCGTTTCCAGCACACCAAACAATTTCTTTGAAACAGTTTTTTTTAAAGTTAAAATATAATATTCATAAAATATGTGGAGAAAATAGAGAAATCAAGTTAAATATAATTGAATGTAATGTTTCTATTGTGTACAAATTGTGCCTTATTTCAGTCATTTTATTAAAAAAAATATTAAAAAGGTAAATTATATTAAACATGATATAATTTGAGGTGGGAATTATCATGACGTTCATGGATTCTGTAGAGAAGTTACATAAATGTACAATTGAAAATAATTCTCACAATGTTACTATTTAATGTACAATAAAACAAACTGGAATGTTTTTTAGAGCCGGGACGGCAGGTGTCTTCGCCCTTCCATTTTCTGCATTGGGCTCCGCTTGCCCTTTCAAATCAGTGAGCGGCTCATTCGCGCAGGAAATGAATTATTGCCTCTCAGAGGGAGAGAGGAAAAGAGGAGAAAGCGAGGAACGATAGACTGGCAACGTTAAAGCATACTCAGTAAAGATCGAGTCCATTGCCGGTCTGAGAAATGGGCCCTGGTTGGGAAAAGACTTTAAAATAGCTACTGACATTTACACTAGCTCCCCATGTCTGCTTTTTTAATAATGCCACTGTGAGAAAGACGGAGAAAACACCTGTGACGAGAAATTCTCCACTGCTCATTACGATTTTTATGGAGGAAACTGAATGCATGAGAGTTCAGGTTCAACCAAATTGTTCTCACTTTCAAACGAATGGTGAGGTTTTGTTCATCCTTCTTAAAATGCATAAATGCTGCTATGAGCTAAGTCCTGGCATAATCTGACCAATGAGGGCAAAGTTCGCTCACAAGATTTTTTATTGTCGAACTTTTGAAATGTTTCCTTAATAAAACGAACAGAAGCAAGGAGAAAAAGCAAACAAACTACATGTCTGAAAACACCCTATAGGCTAAGTAACTTTGCAACTACATATCAACTAACTCTCATTAGAGTATTAGTAGACTGTTAGGTTAGGGTTAGAGTTAGTAAAATAGGTTTTAGCAGATGTTAAGCAGTACACAGTCACAGTTTACTATTACTCTAATGAGATTTAGTTGTGACATGTGGGTGCAAACTTGCTTTTAGATAGTAGAATGTCTAAAGTGGATGACGTGGTGGACTATCGAAATATCGTGTTACCTTTAATTTTATGGTAACAGTAATAACACTGCGCCCAAAGAACTACTTGTTAATTTCGGTTTTGTACAAACTACACAGGTTTAATGATGATTTTCTTGTCACTACCTGAATCTTTGGGGAGGGAATTCAGTTGTAAAATGCAGTTGTCACTCCTGTAAATAACAGAAATGGATTAAGCACAGTGTGTACGTGGCTCTTTTGTTTCACTTCAGTTCATGTGTAGCTGAACCGTCTCATCTATGTCCTCATGTGGGTGACAGAGCGCTGGCGACCCATACTGATATCCGATTTAATCTGGTGTTGCCCTTTGCTCTCTCTCTCTCTCTCTCTCTCTCTCTCTCTCTCTCAAACTCTGTCTGTTTGATGTTCAGATTGCTTTCCTGGCCTGCACAGCAGATACCAAGCCAACTCTGCGGGTTGCTACACAGTACCCAGTGTTAATGGGGGTCTGTTTATGACTGGCCTGGCTCTGCTTATAGAGGAAATATGCTCACAGCTCCAACAATGTCTGTGTGTTTGCCCATGCTTACCGAGGCACAGCTTACATTAGAGATGTTTTTGCCTCATTTTAGTGTAGTTATAATGGACTCTTGTTATTTTGCAAACAATGTCACATTATGAGGCCTTGTCGGTTTATTTTTCACTCTGATCTCTTGTAAGTAACCATCCATCTGTCTATCCATCCATCCATCCAGAGAGAGAGAGAGAGAGCTTCTGAGGAATTGGAATACGATGCGGAAATAGAATGGTTTAAGCTTATGGTGCGGTTGACATATTTTTAGCTGTCCCACAGCAGTTTAAAATAAAGATTAAATGATTAAGTCATGATTGAATAATGTTATTATTGTTGTTATTTATGAACTAATTAAATCTTTTTACAGTTTAGGCTTGAGTAAAGTTATAAAATCCTTAAAAATATATTTTCATATGGCACCAGAAATCACACAGAAAAGAATGAAACTCGTAATGTCAAATGGTGTAAGCTAAATAAATGTGATAACATTTGACACATTTAATTAATCATATTGATTGAATACAATACATTTTATATTTCATGAACCTAAAAGTCATAAACATTTGCATGTCTCCAAAGTTGTTCATATATATACAGTATATATATATATATATATATATATATATATATATATATATATATATATATATAAAACATTTACACTTGTATGGATACTTATACGATTACTAAGATAAAAAATTTCACTGACAATGAAACCAATAATCACAAACATTCCTAGTCGATAGATCTAAATACATGGCATCTACAGTATGACTCTTTTAGTATCATAATCTGATATCAAAACAGCACAGGATATGATGGAGCAGCTTCTATGAGAACAGACAGAGTGCACAAGTGAAACAGCTGTAATGAGTCAACTTCATCTCGCCTGTTAATTACTTCATACACATTCTGCACTGTTGCTTAAGGGACTAATTATGAGGTAAACAGGCAAAGATTTCAAAGTCTCTCTCCTCCAGAACTTTGAAATGTCAAATGGGAGTGTATTCGCAGGTAATGGTGCACAGAGAGACAGAAGTTTTTCTCCTAGTGTTGGTTTGCTTTAGGTTTGAGGAGCATGTCACATTATCCTTAAAGGGATAGTTCAATCAAAATTAGGCAATGTCAGTAATTACTTATACCCTCATGCTGTTCCAACCCCGTAACACTTTCGTTCATCTTTGGAACACAAATTAAGATATTTTTGATGAAACCTGAGAGCTTAGATGAAAGAATAGTGAAAGGAGTCAATTTACTAATAAATATAATTTTTTTTTAGATCATTAGCCTGTCTGAAACCAACTTTTTTAGGAGGTCAGGTGCCTTCATACACCAAACCTTGCCTGTTAAGTCATTGACTGACTGGGCAGCTGCCATACGTTTCAGACACATTCTTTATAAAATCTAAATCTGCGACATGGGCTGACCTCGACCACAACAGCCATTTTGTTGACCTCCGTGTGAACCCTGTCTTTTTTTATTTGCTTATTTTGGCAGGCTGTCCCTGAGGCAGCTGAGCTGTGTTGAGCTTCACCCCACTTCAAAGGGAGAATATAGGCCTGCTTTGCATAATCAAGCAGAGAGAAGAAGAGCGAAAATCTCAGCAGTGAAGCTACAGCAGGAACATACAGCGTTTGATAATCTCTCCCTTACATTAGTCGCAGAGCTACTAACATCCAAGCCCATAAGGGAGTATGATGGGACATCAAGCCTTGTCATGGAGTCTGGACGTGATTATGGCCATGTGTTTATCTTGTTTTGTTTTACTTGATTTGAACATCCAGGCTGGTATATTTATAGGCTCTAATATGAGGCAAAGCCATCACATTCATAAAATGTTGACTGATGATTAAATGTCAAGCAAATAATTGTGATTATCAATTTGAACAGTTTTGTTCATGTCACTTACATTGTAAGCTTAATGCAGATGCACATTAAAAAGTTATTTATTCACAATGTATTTGGAGTTATACAAAAAAAATTACTTTATGATTTTCTTCAAAGCTTTGTAAACAAATATTACACAGGGGTAGAATGACATGAATAATTCACTCTGAAGTTTTTTATTACCCAAACTAATATTATAGAGATGCACCAATATAAAAAAAATAATAATAATAATAATAGCTAATTTGCATACCATGACAGATGACTGATAAATACCTAGCTCTGGCTGAAACTCTATGGGGCGGTCCTTAAAGGGGCTATATGGAACTTTTTCCCCAAAATAAATGTAACAATAGCCTTTTTATTTGACCATTTATGACTCAAACATCTCCTGGTGAGCATACTGACACCTTGTCCGCTCACAGTGGGTGCACCTATAAGCCTGTATCCTATTTTTCCTATTTTCTGTCGGGTCGGATTTTTCCCGCGCTGTCTGCGGATGTGACGTCGAGCGCGTTCAAGTTAAACGTTTCATATCACTCTGCCACCACCGCTAGTCAGCAAGTAGCCTACACTCGCAAGCAGTGCAATGGAATATGTATTTGACTGTTCTTACCTCTGTAAACATAATGTTGACCTCCTTGCAGCAGATGACTTGTGAAGTGTGCACGTACGAGCACGCTGCGAGAGCGAGCAGAAAGGAAGAGCAGTTCGTTTTTTTGGTGTCACAGGTGTCAGTCGCGAGTTTAAATTTCAGAAAAACGCATATAGCCTCTTTAACTCATTTGATAGCGATCTCATCATTATCTAGCGCAGCTGATTGGTTGCTGTTGCATCAGCGGCCCATGAGCAGAAAGCATCTGAAATCAAAATTTGACTGTGCATATTGTGTGGTTTGCTTATTAAAATGAGCAATCATAACAGTTTAATATAAGAGTTGTTTAACAGTCTTATAGCGTGATTTAATATAAGATGCAGCGTTTACGCATTTGTGTTTATGTAGCAGCAAGCGGTCTATTGTATAAAAGTCCCTTTAAGACAAAGTCATTTCACTCGACTAAATTTTGTTTCTAAACGCTCGAATCATGACAAAATAAATGCATTTTTCAGGCTGGACCAAGCTAATGTGCATTTGCAGTTTTAAGCGCACGTCTCAGGACACTGATGCTGACTGTGTTCGAAATAGCCACCTATACCCTCATTCACTATTCCCAGATTACTCCACTAATATAGTCCACTTGAAGTAGTTGATAGAAAGTAGGAACCTAAATGCAGTTAATTGATAAATAATTTAATTTATGCGTTAAACAGTAATTTGCATAATTCATTTTATGTTGAGAAAAAATTTTAGGGAATATTTACAGTATTTACAGTCTGATGCAGTTAATATTTATAGTAATGCAATGAGTTAATTGTGTAATTATCTAAAATGTGTGTTTATATTACATTGGTGATATTTTGGTAATAGAGATTGTTATCACATTTTTATCTGTAACTGCATGCACCTTTAAGTGCTGGAAATAGTGAAAGTTATTGAAGTTATCTGTGTGATCAGTCAGGCAAGCAGAGAGTGGAGCCACACAGTTTTTTCTTTTTTTTTTACATTTACCTTTCTTACCTTTTTAAAGTTAATAATCATTTTTATTTTTGTAATATTACTGTGCTGATGTTTTTGTTGATAACCAAGTAAACAGATATTTTTCACGAGTTGTCCTGTGAATTAATTGAAGTGGATGTGGATGAAGGGTGTGGATAAAGCCGCAGTGTCAAGCTAAGGCTTCAGTGGAAACCTACATTTTTAGCAGAGGTGTCAAGTAACGAAGTACAAATACTTTGTTACCTTACTTAAGTATTAATTTTGGGTATCTATACTTTACTTGAGTAATTATTTTTCAGCCGACTTTTTACTTCTACTCCTTACATTTTCACGCAATTATCTGTACTTTCTACTCCTTACATTTTAAAAATAGTCTCGTTACTCCTATTTCATTCCGGCTTGATATCGTTAAAAAAAATGACCAATAACACACACGGTTAATAGATCTGAGTCCCGCCTCCTGAACACACATCGCTAAACTGATTGGCTTTGCTTTCTTTCTAACTTGTGAGAGGCTGTAGTTACATTTGGTTGTGCGAAGCGGCAAACCTCCTCCGAAGGAAACCTAGAGATGCGGTAAGCGACGGAGAAATCAACAGTTTTCTGCTCAAGAGTACAGGGCAAATTGCGTCAAATATTGATTTGGGGAGAGCCGTTTTTACAATAATACTGTATGACAATCGTGGGATAAGTGGCAAAGATAATCGTTAGTGTGTGTGTGTGAGAGAGAGAAAGAGAGAAGAGAGAGAGTTGTGTTAGAGAGGAGATTGTGTGTGTGTGTGTGTGTGTGTGTGTGTGCGCGTGTGTGTGAGTGAGTGAGAGAGAGAGAGAGAGAGAGAGAGAGAGAGAGAGAGAGAGAGAGAGAGAGAGAGGGAGAGGTGTGCAACCCTACATTAGAGGGTCAAAATATCCCCACAAAGATGGCAATATCCAAAATCCTTGTTGGGTATTTTATTTTATTTTTTGGAAAACAGCTTATAAACAGACTAAGTGAAAATGTAAAAATGCAGAAAGTTTTCTGTGATAGGTGATTCTATCTTCCGCTTCATGAAACACATTAATGCTCGTAGTACACATGGTTTGCATTGTACTAAAATTGAAATGGAAATAAAACAGAAATTAATTTTCTATGGGTATATATGCGGCTGAAACAGGGAGCCTAGTCCATCCCAAATTTTTCAACATTAACATTTTAATATAACATTATAGTCATTATGGCCTTTAGAAAACTGTTTTTTTGAGGAGGTGGGGCAGTGCACTACAGGCCGCTGTGGCGCGGCCAAAGCTTTTGTCATTAATGGCATTTTTTCCTTGCATTACTTTTACTTTTATACTTTTAGTTTTGAAACCATTACTTTTACACTTTTACTAGAGTAAAAAACTTGACTTGATACTTCAACTTCTACAGAAGTCTTTTTAAACCTTAGTATCTATACTTCTACTTGAGTAATGAATGTGAATACTTTTGACACCTCTGATTTTTAGTCAAAAAACTATATCTGAACGGATTATTGGACTTTGGAAATGCCTGACTCGAGACAAAACACGGAAGGAGGAAACTTTCACGGTGAAATTGTAAGTCGTAGGTTTCCTTGCTCTGCTGTGGATCGTTAATCAAAACCACAGTGTGAGAGAGAAATAAATAAATAAAAAGACGCCGTTCGGCTGAACAACGAACTGTAACGCAGTGTGTGTGTGTGTTAAGCTCACCATACAGTTTTGACATTCGCACTAATAAAGTGTGTAAACATTCGCTTGTTATGGATGAACAAGACAGTGAAAAACGAACAGTAAAATTGACTGAGAAAGCTGTGGAAGAACACAAGTCCAGACAACTTCATGACACAGGACAAGCTATCCCAGCTAACGAGCATGGTAAAGCATATTGAGAAATGAATGGAAGATGATACAAACGCTGACATCGTTAAACATAAATTGCGTGTGGACTTCAGTGGTTTGCAACAAGGATTTTCTGACTTAAATTCTGGTTTGAGAAGATTTATGTCTGATGAAGAATTCTTGGATGATTAAAATGAATTGGTTTGATCTTAAAAATAAGTCAATAAATGATTTCTTCCGGAAATGTGAGGAATGGATGAAAGAGGTCATGAAACGCTCTGAGCAGGCTGAAGGGTGTGATATACACATAATGCCCACAGATAGTAGGTCTACATCATCAAAAACTACCACAAACCGCTCAAGTAGAACCGGATCACAATGTGGAAGCGTGTCATCATCATCTTCAGTCAGAATAAAGGCAGAAATGGAGTGTGCTTCATTAAAGGCAAAGGCTGCAGCTTTAAGAGAGAAGCTAGCCATAGAAAAGGAAGAAGCAGACTGGCATGCAGAAAAAAGATGCAGGGAAGCTCAGCTGCAAGCAGAAGAAAAGCGGCGATAGGCGGAGTTTGATGCTGAGCAATACTGCCCTACAAAGGCAAAAGACCTTAACTCGCCAGAGTGTGAAACTGAGAAAAATGACTTTAAAGTTATCTTAATGTCCTGACAAATGAGTTATAGGTATAATATTGTAATTTTCACATTTTGTAGTGTATACCTGTATTAACCGATCTACAAAAAAAAATTTGAACACAAATTTGACCTTTGACCCTTTTTCGGAAGTTACTGTATTCTGCCTTAGCATTGCCCACAAAATGACAATCGGTCATACCAAGGCAAAAGACCTTAACTTCTATTTTATAGCACAATGTTATGATAACACTTAAAATGTAAGCAATATTAACCCTATTGGACTCATGATAAAAATGGCTTCACATGTATCAACAAGAAGTTGAAGTAGTGAGAATAGTTGGAAGAGTATGAATGGTTTTAATTAACATGAATTTCATAAAACAAAGTTGATTAACACCACTAAAAGTATAAAAGATGTGGAATATTTAAAGATTTTTTGAAAATTTGATTCTAAAACTGAAGTGTGTGTGTGTGTGTGTGTGTGTGTGTGTGTGTGTGTGTGTGTGTGTGTGTGTGTCTCCGTCCCTTCTTCATTCTCACAGTCATTTTGCAGATGACCTATTATTAATACTAACTTTATTCTCATCTGAATTATAAATAATTTATTTCTGTATAAAATAATACTACCATTAAAATCACATTTGATTTTCTTTTTTAATCAATGTAGAATGTGTAACTTAAAAAATAAACAGAAATTAAAACCAATGCACAATGTTGTGTTTTATTGTGTGTACACAAATATAAGCAAACTCTTTGCATGATTTTTGAATCATCAGTTTGAATGATGTCCTGTATAAACAAAATTATGGAGTATGTTTTTATGTTTCCACTGTTCGATCGCGCCCGTGCCTCTCTCTCTCTCTCTCTCTCTCACACACACACACACACACACACACACACACACACACACGTGCTTGCGCACACACGCACGCACGCGCCCGGGAACCGAACTGGGTGAGGCGGGGCTTTAGTTTTTTGTTGTATTCACCTGCTACAGCGTGTGTAACATTTTTCTGTCAACTCTGCATATATCATTCGCGATGGATAGCCTATCGTTTGTCGATGGAGCGGGTTCAGACTATACTACATGATCTGACCGCATTTGTGCAGGAAAGCTCTGAGGACATCAGAAATTACAGGGACTAATGGCAGCTGTACAATGTACACACGCTACATCGTAATTTAAATTTTAATGGAGAGTAAAACAAAGGCAGAACACCGTACAATCTGAAAGGTAGGATTATTTGATAGAACACCGGCACAGTAACTTCATATTGACGCGCGGCTAAACAAAGGCAGAGTACCGTAACTCAAAATGAGCGTTCCAAAACAAAGCCAAAGAGCCGTAAATTATGTTACGGTGTTCTGCCTTAGTTTCTCATGGGCTTTTGGAAGTTACTGTTAAGACAACCCATCATTTTCTCGAAAAAACAAAAGAATTGACTCAAAATACTTATCCACATGATAAAGCAGGTCTTGAATGTGCCAAAAATATAAAAAACTAATTTTCGACCAAACACGAAGTTACGGTCTTTTGCCTTTGCACGGCAGAATAATAGAAGCTGCAATAAAGGCTAGAAAGGAGATGCATGCAATGCAGACTGTTCTTGCAGAGTCAGATGCAAAAATGGAAGTTTTGCAAAATTATTAATGCACACAAGCAGCCGAGAGAAATATAGAAGTTAATGAACAGATCGCTGAAACAAAGGGGAACATCACCTACCAACCACCAACACAGCACAGCCCGCCTACGCCCAAGCTTGAAAACAAGGTTCAGCTAGCAAGGCCGCAAAGAGCCCCGTCTGCATCGAACATGAATCTCAACGATGGACCAGTGCTTGATAGTCTATGCAAGGCTATCTCTCAGCAAGTTGACGTCACTGAGTACATCGTGAAGAATCACAAAGCCATATTACTCCCTGAGCTCACCATTCTAACATTCAAGGGTGACCCACTTGAGTTTAAATCCTTTATCAGATCTATTGAACATGGAGTTGAAGTTTACAACCACATGAGTTGGTAAAAAGCTGCATTCACATGGAACCCTCAGCAGGTTATGCTAAAGCAAAATAAATGCTGAAGGAGTTTTTTGGTGATGACTACAAGATAGCAGAAGCTTACATAAAGGAGGCTTTGGATTGGCAGGCAATTAGGCCAGAAGATGGCGTTGCACTGCAATCTTTCTCACAGGCTGCTGCATCACAATGACTGATATAAGCTACATGGAAGACTTGGACAACACAGCTAACATAAAGGCACTGGCTAACAAGCTGCCATTCAAACTCAAAAAAGCTTGGTGAAAGTCTGCATGCGACCTACAAGAAAAAACAAAGAAAAGGGTGAAGTTCAAGGATTTTGTCGAATTTGTCAACAAGCAAGTCAGATATATACTACACCCACTCTATAAAAACATAGACCTACAAGAAACCACCACCAGGCCAAAACAACCAGTACAACAGAAAACAAACCAACAATACGCAGAGACACTCAGACCAAAGAAAGTATTCACAGCGGCCATTGTCTCCTCACAAACTGAAAACAAATTCAAGACTGAAAATGACAAACAACCAACGGCAAAAACACAAAATGTCTCAGTGGATGCAAACAGCAAGCCCTGTGTTTATTTCAAGGGAGAGCAACACAGTCTCACAGTCTGGAGAAAACTCAAGTGCAAGCCGCACAAAGAAAAGACTGACTTCCTGCGAAGCAAAGGTCTGTGTTTTGGATGCTTGAAACATGGTCACATGAGCAGCAGTTGTGAAGAAAAAGCTCAATGTCAAGAATGCTCTCGACTGCATCCCACACTACTGCAAATGAACACTAAAGGCTCGCGAGAAGAAACAACAAGCGATCGACAGCAAACAGCAATCTGTTTCAAGTGCTCTTGTACACATGAAGGAAACCTTTGCTGTCACCGGGGCCGGTAAGGAAAACTGTGCTCTTTCGATCATTCCAGTGTGTGTCAAGGCACAAAAGGGAACCAAAGCAGTGACAACGTACGCATTTTTGGATCCAGGTAGCTAAGCTACTTTCGCTACGGAGTCATTAATAAACCAACTGAGTATGAACGGACGCAATACAAGCAATGGACTGGAAATCAGTAGCTTGGATGGCAACCACTTTCAGAGGTGTTTTCACGTAACAAAATCCCTGTATCCAAAGACAATATTCCCCGTCAAGAGGATGTTGACAGTTGGCCTCATTTAAAAGAGGTGAAACTCCCCACTATCCAAGCAGAGGTTGGATTACTCATACGAGCAAACGTTCCCGAAGGCGATGGGGCCACTGCAGGTGGTTAACAGTGTAGATGACGGCCCATACGCCGTGAGAACAATATTAGGATGGACAGTAAATGGGCACTCAGAGATGGAAGCAATATGAGGGAGACAAACACATTGACAGGAGTCACCACCAATTGTATCTCAGTAGCCAAGCTAGAAGAGCTCTGGCAACTGCAGTTCAAGCAGGACTTTTCTGATGCTGGACAAAATGAAGACATTGAAATGTCCAAAGATGATCACCAGTTTATTGACATGGTGTCTCGGTCCTCAAAACTTGTGGATGGTCATTACAGTGTTTGCCTGCCGGTGAAAAACAAGTCATTTTATATATGCCAAACAACAAATCAGTCGCAGAGCAACGTGCGCTGAACCTACGGAAAAGATTCTCCAGAGATGTCAAGTTTCATGCAAAATACGTTGCATTTATGGATGACATTCTCAAGAAAGGCTACGCAGTGAAGCTGGATAGCGTTGAACGTCAGCCAAATGAGGGATGAACGTCTAACTCCGTGATATCTGCCTCAGCAAAAACTGCGTTTTGTCTTTGATTATGGAGCGAGCTTTCAAGGAACATCGCTCGACCAACAGCTCCTGCAGGGACCGAACCTAAAAAGCTTGCTGGTGGGGGTCCTCTTAAGGTTCTGACAAGAGACCGTGGTGGTCATGGCTGATGTGGAGGCTATGTTCCACGTCAGAGTCAGCAATGAAGATACGGATCTCTTCAGGTTTCTTTGGTGGCCTGATGGGAACTAGGAGCAGGCACTTGTCGAACACAAAATGTTGGTCCACATATTCGGCGCGACATCTTCGCCAAGTGTTGCAACCTTTGCACTTCAGAAATGTGCTACAGATTTTGAGGATGAATTTGGTCAAGAAACTGCAAAAACAGTGAAGAAAATGTTTTATGTTGACGATTGTCTTAAGTCAGCTACAGATGAAGACACAGCAATCACTCTTTGCGCTGACTTGATGAAAACTTTGGCAAAAGGTGGGTTTCGACTAACGAAATGATCGAGTAACAGTCGAAGGTTGCTCAACTCCATCCCTGAAGAGGAAAAGGCCCAGGGTTTTCAGGATTTGGACTTGAACGAGGATAACTTGCCAATGGAGAGAGCATTGGGAATCCAATGGTGTGCCGAAACGGATCAGTTCAAGTTCAAAACCAACCTCAAAGTTCGACCACACACTAGGAGAGGCCTACTTTCCCCGGCAGAAGTATAGCTGGGACGAAGACCTGCCTGATAATGTCATTAAGAGCTGGAAAAAGTGGATGTCTGGATTGCAACAGCTTGAGACCTTTGGAGTGGACAGAGGTGTTAAGTCAAAGCAGTTTGGTGCGCCAGTCTTTGTTACATCATTTCGCTGATGCTAGTGAAGACTCATACGGAAACAACAAGCTACCTTCTGCTATGCACTGCAAGCGGTGAAGCTCAATCCACTCTGATTATGGCAAAGGAAAGGGTTGCGCCTTTATAGTCTCCAACCATTCCAAGAATGGAATTGACTGCAGCCACAGTTGCCGTCAAGATAGACAAGCTTCTGAAGAAAGAGCTTGAACTTAACGATTCAATCTTTTGGACAGACAGCATGGCTGTGCTGAAGTACTTGAACAGCGAAGGCACAAGATTCAAGACTTTCGTTGCCAATAGGATCACAACAATCCTCTCTCAGACAAGCACTCTCAGACTTCACAGTGGAGATACATTAATACCAATCTGCATCCTGCGGATCATGTCTCGAGAGAACAGACTGTTGAAGCGCTCTTGAACAATGAAAGCTGGCTTTCAGGACCAAGTTTTCTGCTCTGTGCACAAGACCAGTGGCCCAAAAATCCAGATCCTGGAATGCTGAACATTGACGACCCAAAGGTTAAAAAGGTAGTTCAAGCGCATGTTATTCAGACACAAGAGCCCAAAAATGCTACAGAACAGCTGATGAACTACTACTCATCCTGGACAAAACTAAAACGTGCGGTGGCATGGTTTCTGAAGTTTAAAGATTTGCTTAAGGAACTGAAAGCAAAGAGAAAGGAACTAAACTCACACGGAGAAAACAGAATTAATCAGTTCAAGAAAGTTTTCAAAGGAACACACCTAACCTGTGGAGGTTTGACTGAAGCAGAAAGAAATTGTGAAATACTGTCAAAAACAAAGCTTCAAAGAAGACTTGACTATGCTAAAGGAACATCAAAGGGTAAAGAAAAGTAGTTCGCTCTACAAGCTGAACCCTGTACTTAAAAACGGAGTCATCAGAGTTGGTGGAAGGATGAGCCGCACAGCAATGCCAGAGGATTCCAAGCAGCAAGCCATCTTGCCAAAAGATTCACATCACAATGCTTGTGCTGAAGCACATTCACAATGTTACAGCTCATGCAGGGAGAAATCATATGTTGGCACAACTGCGTCAAAGATTCTGGGTCCCCGGAGCTAACGAAAGTTCTTGTCCAGGTGCATCAGCTGTAAGAAACTACACGGAGCTGCCGGTAAGCAACTCATGGCTGATCTACCAAGATGCAGGGTCCTGCCTGACAGTCCTTTATTCACAAGAGTTGGTGTTGACTACTTTGGTCCATTTCTGGTGAAAAGAGGAAGAGCGCAAGTAAAGAGATATGGTGTCATCTTTACATGTCTTGCCATACATCTAGAAGTCGCATCTTCGCTTGACACCAATGCATTCCTTAATGCAATTAGAAGATTTCTTGCAAGAAGAGGACAAGTCGTCAAAGAGATACTCTGATAATGGAACCAACTTTAAGTTGGCTGACAGTGAGATGAAAAGAATTCTCTTGAATTTGCAAAAAAAAGGGAGTCCAGTGGCACTTTAATCCGCCAGCAGGTTCTCACCATGGAGGAAGCTGGGAGCAGCTGATTTGTTTGGTGAGGAAAATTCTGAATCACAGTGAAGGAACAACTTTTGGATGAAGAAGGTTTCCATTCCTTGCTGTGTGAAGCTGAGGCCATCATAAACAGCAGGTCAATCACCCAGGCATCTTCAGATCTTAATGATTTAGAGGCCTTAACGCCCAACCACCTGATGTTACTCAAGGTCAAGCCTGAGTTACCACCAGGAGTGTTGAGCAAGGATGACCAGTATGCTAAATGTAGATGGAGGCAAGTTCAGTACCTCGCGGATGTCTTCTGGAAACGCTGGTGTAAAGATAATCTTATGCAGCTCCAAGAACATCAACGATGGTTCACACCTGGAAGAAACTTCAGTGTTGGTGATGTAGTGCTGAATGTGGATGATACACATCGCCCAGAAATTCGTGGCCACTTGGAAGAATTGTGGAGATTTTTTTCTGACAAGAAAGGTTTCGTTCGTCAAGTCAAAGTCAAGACTAAGAGCAACGAGCTTTGTCGCCCAATAACAAAGCTATGTCTTCTTCAAGGATCTGAGGACAATGTATAAGCTGATCCAAAGGAAAGACGCTATTTCGGATAGGGCGAAGACCAAGAATATTACTTTAGATAGTTTGTTAGTTAGCATATGTGACCCTGGACCACAAAACCAGTCGTAAGTCGCACGGGTATATTTTTTTAGCAATAGCCAACAATACATTGTATAGGTCAAAATGATCGATTTTTCTTTTATGCCAAAATCATTAGTATATTCAGTAAAGATCATGTTCCATGAAGATATTTTGTTATGTCATAAATGTTATGTCATAAATGTTTTGCTAATTGTATTGTATTTTGTTTATTGATTTTTGATCAGTATTATTATTTTATTTTTTTAATTTGCTTTGTGCTTCTTTTCTATTTATAGTTTGCTTTCCTGTCACAACACTATGAATGTGTGGATGATTGTAGTTGATGCATGGTATGAATGCATGGGGGAGTGATTGGGGTTGGATGGGGGTTTGAAGCTTGTCTTGTTATTTATTTACTAAACAAGTAAATAAAATAAAAGTTTAGAAAAAAATAGAATATAATTTTTTTGTCATTGTCCAGTGAAAAACAATGAAATACAATAATGTAAGCCTTTCTCTGGCAAAATCCGTATCCATAAAATTAATTTTTTTAGCTAGTTTTAAAGTTGCTGTTTCATTTTCAGGGGACCAAATGCTCATCCTCCTGGGGAAGATTTCGTGTTAAATCAACAACTCAATTTATCAAAAAGGAAAGAACAAACTCCTAGTCAGCGACAGAGAACTTACTATTGGATCAAAGGAAAGCGGTTATGCCGTGATACTTTCAAATTCCTGCACATGTAAGTAAACTAGGAATGACCACTTACAGTTTTGTAACACAAAGCTCAATGCTGCTTCCAATCTGTACCCCCTGTAAGTTATTGAAAATGAGTTGTGTTGATCAGAATGCGATTTTTATTTTGATATATTCCAGGCTAAGCCAAGATCGCCTCACAGGTTTACTTTCACAATATAAAGAGCATGGATTGGAGTCAAAGAAAAAAGAAATCTGGAGGGAGAAAAAACAATACACGATTACTAGAATTTGAAGATATGCTGCGAGGCGAGCTGTAAGGTTCCTGACAAATTATGCATCAGAAAATGCATTGGTCCTTTCTGGGAGGGTTCCTGGTTTCAATAGGGATGACATACAGCTTCTGCCTTCATCTCACACAATGGTTTTGGTCTACAACTGCTACAGGCAAGGTCTTGAAAATACAAGTAAATAGTTCAAATTGGTATTATAGAGAGAACACAAACATTTCAAGCCTTTGGAATATTTTAGAAAATTACTTTATCGGATTGTAAGGACTGGGCGGAATGACGGATCATCTGAATAATTAAATGTATTTCTTCCTATAAACCCCGGGACTTGAACACACACACACACACACCGCTGAACCTTGAACACACATGCGAGTCATTTTTTTCATTTTAATTGTGCAACATTATCTGAAGGAGGCGATCGCCTGTACAATCACAGCTGTGAGTCATGAGATCTTCCCCTTCAGCCTATTTCAAGTCCGGTCTATCCTGAGCCCGTTGTCAATCTGCCAGAACCAGAACCCATAGTCTGCCCATCCGAAGCTGAGTCCGTCACCTGTCCGCCAGTGACTGAACACGCAGCACGTGAGTACATCCAAGAAGACACTGCGCTGATGGTGATGTCTGCAGCGATTCTGTGTGTGTGGGCTACACACGCATCAGTTCCAGCCCATGAACCCAGCCCAGCCGAGCCCTCAACGCTGGTTCCGCCCAGCCACGTCCAGCCAGAGCTTCACGTCAGCCACGTCCAGCCAGAGTTTCACGTCAGCCACGTCCAGCCAGAGCTTCACGTCAGCCACGTCCAGCCAGAGCTTCACGTCAGCCACGTCCAGCCAGAGCTTCACGTCAGCCACGTCCAGCCAGAGCTTCACGTCAGCCACGTCCAGCCGGAGCTTCACGTCAGCCACGTCCAGCCAGAGCTTCACGTCAGCCACGTCCAGCCAGAGCTTCACGTCAGCCACGTCCAGGCAGAGCTTCTTTCGACGCTGGTCCCGTCCAGCCTAGAGCTTCCTTCGCCACTGGTCCCGTCCAGCCCAAAGCTTCCTTCACCACTGGTCCCGTCCAGCCCAAAGCTTCCTTCACCGCTGGTCCCGTCCAGCACGGATCCTGAGCCTTCACCGCTGGTTCCGTCCAGCACAGATCCTGAGCCTTCGCCTTCACCGCTGGTTCTGTCCAGCACAGATCCTGCGCCAGAGCCCGCTGATCCTGCGCCAGAGCCCGCTGATCCTGCGCCAGAGCCCGCTGATCCTGCGCCAGAGCCCGCTGATCCTGCGCCAGAGCCCGCTGATCCTGCGCCAGAGCCCGCTGATCCTGCGCCAGAGCCCGCTGATCCTGTTCCTGAGCCTGTCCTTCTCCCCAAGAAAATTTTGGGGGGGGGCTATACGCCTTCGCCATGGCCGGCCAAAGACCCACGGAGGCCTGAAAAAACACCGCCATGGCCGCCCGAAGGGTCCTCACCGCCATAGCCGCCCGAAGGGTCCTCACCGCCATGGCCGCCCGAAGGGTCCTCACCGCCATGGCCGCCCGAAGGGTCCTCACCGCCATGGCCGCCCGAAGGGTCCTCACCGCCATGGCCGCCCGAAGGGTCCTCACCGCCATGGCCGCACGAAGGGTCACCACCGCCCTGGACGCCCGAGGGTCCGACAGCTCCGCCGTGGACACGCCCACGTCCTGCTCCGCCCTGGTCACGCCCTCTTCCTGCTCCGCCCTGGTCACGCCCACGTCCTGTTCCGCCCTGGTCGCGCCCACGTCCTGTTCCGCCCTGGTCACGCCCACGTCCTGCTCCGCCCTGGTCACGCCATCGTCCTGCTCCGCCCTGGTCCCCTGACCAGCCTGCTCCGCCTGGACCGTCCTGGAGTCCAGGATGCCCACCCTCCCACCCCTTTGGATGTTATACGGCGCGAGGACGCGCCTTCGGGGAGGGGGGAGGTACTGTCACGTTTTGATGTTTTCTGTTCAGTTTTGTGATCTTGTTTTCCCCCTGTCTTTTGTGATTTTGGTTCAGTCCTGTTAGTTTTCCCTCTCTGTCTGATTACCCATTCTCTTCACCTGTTTTCAGTTAATTATCTCGTTTGGTTCAGTTCATTTAAGCCCTGTGTTTTCCCTCAGTGTTTGTTGGTCGTCGTCATTTTATGGTTGTGTAATTTGAGTTCCCTGAAGTCCTGGCATTTGTTGTTTTGGTTCCTGTATGTTTAAAGAAATCTACTTTGTAAATAAATCAACTATATTGAAGCTCCATTCGTCCTCGTCTTCAGCTACCTGCACACAAACCTGACAGCCAGAGGAATAATGGGAATACACTTTTTATTTTTTTATGTTTTAAATGTTGAATGTTTTTGCTGTTTATTTTTGCTGTTTATTAATCTTGCATTTCTGTTAATATAGCCATTGCACGCTATAACCTTAAACCCTGATGATCGATGATGTGACAATTGTTTAACATGATCAAACCAGTTATTTTTGTATGATCAGCTCTGAAATATTCCTTCATTCAAAAAACGTAATTTTATATAAGACTGGAGATTGCATAGCAAAGTACATTGGGACATTGCTTAATTTGTATCATCTTTACTCTTAATTTGGCTACTGACCTAATTTAAATATTATGCAAAAACAGAAATCCGATCGGTTATCCAGATACAGAGGCTACTTAATCTGAACAAATGTAAACGCACCGTGTCCTGATTGGCTAATGATCCGATCTGCTTGATCGGATCACGGTGATCGCATGTTAATGCCAAGTGTAAACGCTTTTTGTTTAAGTCTAAGTTTTAAGTTCTTTTAAGTATTCTACCGAGTTCATTTCCACAGACGAGGAATGAACTTAGCCTGAATTGTTTCTTTGGTAAATTTACCTCAAAGACCTTCAAACCTGCGCTCTGAACCATCAGGAAACCACGTGGGACACACGGACAACCGCTCAATGAACGAGCACGCGCGCCCCAAGGACACACACACGCACGCCTTCTCCTCGGCAAACTAAGAGACGGTGCAAGTATTTATTTCTTATCAAGATTTATTATGCTGTACGGTTGTTGCCTCAAAAAGGGCGATTTTGTGATTCCTTGTTGTCTCTGGTTTGAGGTTCCATTGTCCAGGTGAATTTTGCCAAACGGTTGATCCTTACGGATCTCCGTCCCCCCCTCTCTCTCTCTCTCTCTCTCTCTCTCTCGCAAAACTGCAACTCTCTCCGTGATCTCTGATCCTGACCAGAAAGGATAGATTTTTGTGTTGATGTCAAAACACCTTCAGAACAGCCATCTCACTTGCTATGTTTATGAGCACTCAAATTCTCATTGTCTCATTCATTTTTCAGGTTTGATGCTGAGCATCCTGTAATGGTTTTTGTCAAGAAAGTCAATTACTTTCCAGATCCTTCTGCAAGGCATAGATTTCCCAGATGGAGAACCAGTTATCCTGACTCCACCTGAATTATCACTCCAGAGGCAACAGTACCTGTAAAAGAATATCCGCCCTTTCGTTGATTATCCCTACAAGGATACTGTTTGTCCAAGGCCAGAGGTCCTACCAGTTGATGATTCTGACAACAAAAGTGCTGGAGAAATGGACCTTGTGGAGAACTTGGTTTTGGAGCAAACTAAGGATGCTGAACTGGATCGGGGCCGGGGTCAGGGCCGTGGCCGGGAGTGTGGTCAGCCACTGAGATACAGGAGTCGAAGCCCTCACTAGGCCACTGGGAAAATGGCCAAAAAAAAAGAGAGAACACTTTGTGGACTTTTTAAGGTCAGATTTTAACAATTTTTTCATCCCTGATTGAGAGCATGTGAAAAAAATGGAAAAAAGTCAAGTGTAAAATTTTATATGTTCCTGGTGAAATGTGATGCGATCTGGGAAAACCCACCACATGGTGAAATTTGACATAGCTTATGATTTTTTTCCCCTCTGTGCGTGTTTTTAAAGAGAAGGACAGTCTTTTCAGCTTGCCACTATAAATCGCAATTTTTCTGCACTAAACTTGTACATTTTCCCAAGATATATTCAGAGAGGATAGACAAGATGTTATAAAATAATAATTTAATGAAACCCCAATTTTGACAAAAAACTGACATTCAATCTATTTTTAGACTTTACTGAAAACGCACCAGCGCGACATCCGGCGGGTTTTCCCAGATTGCATCACAAATATTTCAATGAAATTTTGTGTGTATAAAGGTTTAGTTGTGGTAAATCAATGGTGTAAATTTCATTTATTTCCCTTCATTAGTAATATGCGTAGCTAAGGACTTCATTTGGACAACTTTAATTGATCGGACTAGTCGATCACTAGTGGCTCAAACTTAGATTTTTTGCCCCATCAGATTCCAGATTTTCAAAAGGTTTCCAGGGTCACATATAGGCTCCTTTAATTTAAGTTTTGAGTTATTGTTTCAAGGACATTGATAACAATTAGGGGCCAGTTAATTTATAAATAATTTAATTTATGCGTTAAACAGTAATTTGCATAATTCATTTTATGTAGAGAAAAATTTAAGGGAATATTTACAGTGTTTACATTTTGATGCAGTTAATATTTACCGTAATTCAAGGAGTTAATTGTGTAATTATCTAAAATGTGTGGGGATAATTTAGAGTGTATTTATATTACATCGGTGATATTTTGGGAATTAACTGAACAGTGTGTCTCGCATGCACGCTCGCTCTCGATTACGGGAGATTTTAACTAATTTGCGGTATAACTAGTCGATCACTAGTGGCTCAACAGGTAGATCTATAGATAAACTCATCTTTCAGGCATTTGACTGACCAGTTTGACACTTCAGCGTGAGAAATCGGGGGTGTGGCGTGTGAGCGTGTGAAACCAATCAAATGCGTGTGTCTCACGGCCAATGCGTGAGAGTTGCCAGCTCTGAGGATGAAGGAAGTGGATAAAGCGTCAAGCTAAGGCTTCATTCAGTGGAAACCTACAAGAAACAAGTGAGTGAATTCAGACACTGAGTGCGCTGGAAGGGCTGATGCTTTTTCATAGTTTGTGCTTGGTGTTTAATAATTAATTGAAACTTAGCAAACTGGCTGCTCAAGTAGTAATGAAGGAAACTATCATGTATAAACCGTAATTAAACATTTTAATAATCAATTAAAAAGTAATTTACACCTGTATGATATTAGGCTGGACCAACAGTGTTTTTGAAAATGGATGGATGGATGATTCATCCGAGAGTGCAATCTCCTGGCAGGACGCGAGAATTCAGAATTCGACACAGGATTGGAAAACACAGGATTGTGGGATATCAAAGGCAGCGAAGGATACATCTATGCTGCCTTCTAAAATTGATCAAATTAAGGTATCTCAGGAGACTGGAAGTGAAACTAACATTGCATTCGATGTGCCTTGAAACCTTCTGACCTGGCGATTTCAGACACAGCCTGACTGTTTCTATAGGAACCGGAGCTTCTAACAGCATCTCCAGTGACGCAATGACTTTACCAATCGGTGATTGGCAATTTCTTTGTTTGCACTTTCTCTCATTCATAGTAACACAAGTGCACTGTCTGTCCATATATAAAGTATTTGATTGTATGTAATTACTGTGAGGATACGCTCGTTACGCTTTCTAAGCTACATATGAGAAAAAGTTAAAGTGAAGTAAGCATTCACTCTTTCAACGGGTTACCATGTTTAGCTGCATAACTCTAATGACACATTCATTTATTTTCAAGGGCAATGTTTTCATTAGCTATGCTAATGTGTGTGGTTGATCTAATCTGCACGCAGCGTCAGATCACAGTACTGTCTTTATCATCTCAACAGCTTTTCACTTATCAATGGGGTATAAGGATAATGTCAATGATAGGCTACATCAAATGATAATTATGCTACTTGCTTCTGTGGTTGCTGGGTTGCACAAATATATTAAAACATGCGGTCTCATGGGTCTCTGAAGAGAAAAAAAAAAATTTAGCGCCCACTCCCCGTCCCATTGAAGTCATATGAAAACTTTCTGTCCAAATATCAGCCTAAAAGGAATGCTGAGTTAGGTCTGGCCTCAGATCGAGCTCTTCATCAGCGGCGTCAGTCACAGTCCAGTGCGGTCTAATGTCCATCACTTATGGGTTGAAGCAGTTCTTTTGCTGATCTGGGACCGGTTTTACAGTTCTGTCATGGACATTTATGTTGGGGCAGTTTTTCCTGCAGCTTCAGAAAGAGGTTTTGACTTAGAGGAGATAAAGACAAAATGCATCAGCCTTCATCTGCCACCATAACAGTCTATCCTGCTTTATGTAGCCCATTAAATGTGAATCTTCATAAAGCTGACTATATTAGCTAACTGACCAACCTACCATTAAAAAAAGAAATGAATGGTGCTGCATGATGCAAGCAGAATGCTAAAGGTCGGTGTATATGGAGAGGTAAAAATGGATAAGGAAATTTAAATGTCTCATTAAATTGACTTTTTAATAGCCAGATACATTATTTGTTAGAGTCAGTGAGCAATATGACCATTTTATTTTAGAAACATATTCTGAATTTGATTTGACATACCCAGTATGCTTAACAGTTGCATGATAACTATTAACAACGACTTTTCTTGTGAACTTTATTTCATCACATCAATCTCAAAGCTCTCTTGTGCAAAAGTCTGAAGAGGAGAAATACCCACACATTCAGCGAGATTGTTACTAATAAGCTTAATTTAAGAAGCTTGTTATTGTGGTGTGCTTTCATTTGTGCTTTTCACTGCTATTGGTGGATGTATTCTTCCATAAAATTTTCAGGAGACGTTCATGGAATCAACAAAGTGTCATTTTATTGACTGCAACACTTAAGTACTGACCACACATTGTGCAGAAGAAAGAGAGAGAGAAAAATACTGACTAATAAATGGGACATCAGCACATTACTGAGTTCTGGCCCAGAACTTCTGGGTCTCAGATGTTTCTCAGGGATCCCTCACCAGAACTAACCCAGCCACAGAAAATAAAGCCCTTTTAACCAACCAGACCAAACCATTTTAATAATTACAGGGGTCTCACAAAAATTCTCATTCCATTACATCAAATTTAAAAGGGGAAAAAATATGTTTAAATAAACTCAAATAAACATAAAATTACATTTACCATAAAGCCATAGTGAAAATACACTTAAACATACACACAGAAAATATCCTTTAAACACTTCGAATTCACACATAACCTCAACATATTGTCCCAAAAACTAAATTTCCCATAATTCCCAACCAAATATATAAAGGACACCAGGAAAGCCCGCGCCCTTTTAATTCCAAGCCTTGCCATGCTGTACTCATGGTCATGGATCCCGGCGGAACCAAGGGTAAGATGTATACATTCAAACAAACTTAATAAAATGTCAAACCCATATCTTGGTTGTGGTTTCATTTACTCACTAGCGCGCACTCAAATACATGGTTATTTGCTTTATCGTTCTTTGAGGTTTAATGTAGCACCCAGTTCCAATGTTTGGGTAAATAATATTTAAAGAAACAAAATAATTACATAGAAATTTATAAATACAGACAAATAAAACATAAATCCCTTATCAAACGAAATATCAATTTCTCATACAAAAAATAAAAAATAAATGTTCATTCAGTGTGGCCTTAGCCATCACAGTGTAATAATAATGAACAGCTTAAACTATATATTACACACATTTAAGACTTTAGTTTTTAGACTTTAAGTTTTATGACTTCTAATAAAGAAGAAAATAATCCAATGTTAACTGGCTTCTATACACACTTTTAAATTGTTGTGCCAGTTTAATAAGTGAACTTCAGCATGGTGATTCAGTAAGGTTCTCTGAATTAAAAAAAAAATTCTCATATTATTCTGATACAGTTTGAATCAAAATCCCCTTCTGGTGTTGTTGCATGTAACCCTAGTGAGAGCTGCTCTTTGCCCTGGTTCATATACATATACAGTATATATATATAGGGGAGAGCGGGGCACAACCTAGTTGAAACACCCTTGTTCCCTTTTGAGAATGTTCACTTCTTATTGTGTAGCTATACGCTATACGCTATGGGAAAACTCCCTTTCTCGTAAATACTGTAACAGTCACTGACTGTCACGTGTTTATTTGTTTTCATTTTCTGTGCCATGTTCATCCTATCCACTAGGGAGCACTAGCACTTCTACCTTGTAGATAAAAGAGGAAGTAAGAGAGTAAGAGGTAAGTTGCATCCCGATTCGCATACTTATACTACGCCCTAAAAGTATGTACTCTTTTTGTGAAGAAAAAGTACATACTTTTGAGTGTGTAGCAAAAGAGTAGGCAAGCTTTGGGACATACTACTCCGTCATCTTTAACGGACAGATCTGTCGCGTGCGCCCTGTCACCGTAAACTGCCCTGTCAATCATCTTGTCAGTTAAAATCCTCCATTCAATCTAATTTAATTTCCTACCGTTTCTGAGAGAAGTGTAATAGCTCTTTCATCTGCCCGTCGTGGGTCTTTATGCGGAGACTCTCCTCATCTGTTTGCAATTTGAATGTAATGATGCATTTAAAAGTTAATGGTTAAACGTATCTTTACAAAAGTTCACAATGCTGATGCAGATGCAATATAATGTAGACAACATTGAATAAATACATTTTCGTCAGGTTAGATACTGGTAATTAATCACTCAAACCCCTTTATCTTAAACCTCTCTACATAACCGCCGGACTCGCCTGGCCTCCATGTCCGTAGTTTTTTAACACTTTTCACTCGTGTTTGTAGTTCTAATCGAATCCTCGCGCGCGATGGGTTGTGGGCAATATCAGCCGTCAGAGTGCGCATCGATCTACACTTCGGATTCTGACCGGATATAGTAGACCATCCGGGTATCTTTGGAACACTCATTTCAACATACTACGATTTGGGACGTACTAATTCTACTTTCGAATACTATTTAGGACGGACAGTATGCGAATTGGGACGCAGCAATGGATTCAGTTTGGGTAACCACATGGAAGCTGCGTTCCAAACCGCATACTTCCCTATTATTTAGTATGGGAAAAAGAGTAGGTGAGCGAAAAAGTATGTATGAATCCAAAAGAGTAGGCGAGAATTACCTAGGTGACGTACTAATTATCGCGAGATTTGGGCGTACGTATACCTAAAGTGCGTTCGAATATGCCTACTTTCCTACTATATAGTAGGCGAAAACAGAAGAAGCAGTACGTTCACTCCATCTGCCCTTATGAGTCCCTCCATCACTCCATCTGCCCTTATGAGTCCCTCCATCACTCCACCTGCCCTTATATGTATCACTCCATCTGCCCTTATGAGTCCCTCTATCACTCCACCTGCCCTTATGAGTCCCTCTATCACTCCATCTACCCTTATGAGTCCCTCCATCACTCCATCTACCCTTATGAGTCCCTCTATCACTCCACCTGCCCTTATATGTATCACTCCATCTGCCCTTATGAGTCCCTCTATCACTCCACCTGCCCTTATGAGTCCCTCCATCACTCCATCTACCCTTATGAGTCCCTCTATCACTCCACCTGCCCTTATATGTATCACTCCATCTGCCCTTATGAGTCCCTCCATCACTCCATCTGCCCTTATGAGACCCTCTATCACTCCACCTGCCCTTATGAGTCCCTCCATCACTCCACCTGCCCTTATATGTATCACTCCATCTGCCCTTATGAGTCCCTCTATCACTCCACCTGCCCTTATGAGTCCCTCCATCACTCCATCTACCCTTATGAGTCCCTCTATCACTCCACCTGCCCTTATATGTATCACTCCATCTGCCCTTATGAGTCCCTCCATCACTCCATCTGCCCTTATGAGACCCTCTATCACTCCACCTGCCCTTATGAGTCCCTCCATCACTCCATCTGCCCTTACTGCAGATTGTGAAGTGCAGCAACAAGCTCCGGTGTTGTGCCGAATTTCGACCCCCGCCAAATTATTACCCCCCTAGCATTGGTAGGTTTAGGATTAGTTGTCGGGGAAAGGTTAGGATTAGGGGTGGGGTTAGGATTAGGCAATCAGGTACTGACTTCAACGAGGGGGGTAATAATTTGGCGGGGGTCGAAATTCGGCACAACACGGCACGAAGGCACGGCTCAGCTCTGGTGACTTCTTCAGGATAAAGCCCAGAATGGGAACCGCTGTGTTGAGATGTTATGATGTGCGGTTCACCGCCTGTAAATACATGCTTGTAGTCTGAATAAAGCTTTGTTTCATGTGTTGTTGTCTTGTATATGCATTTGTTTATTGTGATGGTTACTTTTATTTGTTCTTTTACTCATTTATTCATGTTTCTTATTGTTGTCAGTAAATAAAATATAATTATTTAGCCTAATGTATGCATTAAGTCATTGCTTGACTGACAATTGAGATGTTTCACTGCATTTATAGTGTGTAGCTATTCATGTATAACTATCATATGACAAAACAAATTGCATTTTGCTTGTTTTATTAAATTATATCATTTTGAGTATATAAAAAAGTAATATAATTAAGTAGTGGTCAGCATTTGCAATGCAATACATTCTGAGGTAATATTAATTTTTAAGGAGCGATACTTATATAAAGTATAAAATCAACAGTTTTCTCCAAAGGAGAGATCTTCGAGCAGCCGCACGTCTCCTTTGTGCAGACATTACAAACCCAGAGGAAAACTGTTCTAGGTTGTGCTGTCGAGTTACTGATGTTATGAGGTGTTAGTGCACCTGTCGCTCATATCATTTAAACTTATTACATACAAGATCGTGGAAAGATACCATAGTTGTATCTAACAATGAACAATCATAATGACAAAACAGAAAACACAAAGATCATTGGTTTGTGTACATCATAATATGATATTTATACACAGGAAAAAAGAACAAGAACAAGGCTATATATCTTTAAATAGTTCTTCATAATAAAAAAAAGGAAAACTTAAAGGAAATAAAGAAATTAACAACATATTCAAGAGATGACGATTTTGGGGTTTCTTAATAAAAAAATGATATCGTTATAAGGATACAACTGCTTAAATCAACCCTAAATGTATTCACAAAATAAACGTGCAGCTGTTTCTTCAACAATTCCACAAAATGAGCAACTTTCATCAATATCAAGATATTTACAGATAGATGAATTAAACGTGTCGTTCATCTTTTAAGTTGTTGCGCGTGTCACATGATAACGTCAACATGACTCTTTTAGCGCTCGTTAAGTAAGTACTTATTGAAATTAAGTACCTACTCATTGATTATGCGGTTTGGAACGCAGCCGGAATCTGCTGTTCTTAATGGTATTCCTGGTCTGAGAAACGTTAAGTTTGCTGCTCAACCATGATTTTTGTATTACCTGTGACTTATACAGCCCTGAGTGCTGGATTGGAAGATTGCTTGCGTGCATGAGGGTAACTACCCAAGGACTTTATTCAAAGAATCCCGGGCTGCAAACAGAAGGACGAATTAATAATTTCATCAGTTACTACCACCACCAGATAAGACTATTCATTCAAAAGACTGTTCACTTCAACAACTTTATTGTCTGACAACAGCTTTGATGGGACATTTCATATTCAACTATTCATTTCCTCCCGGCCTTTCCTTTTGTGATGTTTTGTTTGAGTGTATGATGAAGTGTTTTGTGTAAAATTCAATAAATTCTGAGAGAAGACTTGTTTAGTTGTCTTTTGTTGCTTTATGAGTACCCTGAACACAGTATTTGATACAAGACTGATTTCCCCCTCATTCTACTATAGCGAACCGGTTTAGAATAGCCGGGACAGTATCCTGCCCTCCTCGAACTGAGGGGGAAGAAATGGCGGGGCCAGTGGATGCGCTTTGAGTAAAGCGAGGCCACGCCGGCCACACCCCCACGTGCCTTGCTCTCTCCAGAGGGAATCCCTTTGCCGGTGTTATTCACCCAGACAGACCAGCGCCCCTCTCTTCAAGCGACCGGACTAGTCTCATTCGGTGGATCGGAGGAGGGAGGTGATGACAGCTGATGATGTCTTTGGCTGCATCTGAAGGCGAGGAATGTTCAGGCTCAGTCTTTATTTACTCTCTTTCCATGTTGTTTATACGGCGCCATCCATGCCTGTCATCTTTCTTTTTTTTTTTTTTTTTTTTTTTCACGCTCATGTTATGCGTGTTTGCCGTCTTTATTTATTCTCTCGCTCACTCTTTATTTTCTCTCTCGCGCCTTTTACAGGCAGACCTGACCTGTTGAAATGAGATGGTATTCATCCTTCCTGGGATAGGGCTGCTATTCTCTCTAGTAAGAGAGAGTAATCTTAGTAATATGGCACATAGTCTTAGAGCTCAAACATGACAATCTGGGGCTCAGGTCAGGAAGCAGACAGACTGGCTAAACCAAACCGTCTGCTTGCTGTCTCACGTCACTGAGGTCAGATAAATCCCATCACATAGAGACTCTTTCACCTAGATATCATCATATAGAGATTGTGTCTGTTCCTCAAATTAGGACATATAAAAAAACCCTAAACCCATTTAAGGGAAAAAAAATGTATTGATGTTCAACAAATAAAAAACAGATATGATACAGATGAACAAATGATAAAGCTTGGGTTGCTGAATATTCTATCCCTTACTTCAAAAGCATTTATTGTTAAAGCATGATATGATTACAGATTATAACCCAGATGTGCTGTGTTTGACAGAAACCTGGCTAAAACCAGACAATTACATTACTTTAAATGAGATAACTGTTATGAACATGAGCCTCTGAAAGGCAAAAGGGGAGGTTTTGCTGTAATTTATAGTAACATCTTCAGAACTACTGAGAAGTCTTGTTTTAAATATAATTCTAAGTGTTGATACTTAATGTAATACTATCTAGTGTAAATGATAAATCAAGTTTGAGATTTGCGCTGGCTACTGTATACAGGCTACAAGGGCACCATACAGACTTTATCAAAGAATTTGCTAATTTTCTATCAGAGTTAGTACAAGCTTCAGATAAAGTCCTAATTGTTGGTGATTTTAATATACATGTAGATAACAAAAAAGTTAATTAGATCATTATCTAGTCTTATGTATACTTCATTTAGCTAAGGCTGCAAAGTCGACTCTGTGTTAATAATATGTTAGGCCTATCACTTCTGCCACTAAAGATTGCTTTATTAATAATATTTCTGATCAGTTTCATCTCCTCAGCATCCCAGGTAGCTTAGAAGAATTCGATATTGCAACAGAAACTTGCTCCTTTGCGCTTAAAGAAGATTAAAGAAAATAGTCCAACGCCGTGGTACAAAGAGCACACTCAGGCCCTTAAGAGAGCAGCCAGAAAAATTGAGCGCAACTGGAAGAAAACAAAACTAGAGTTTTTTCGTATTTCATGGAAAGAGCACGATTGCGTACAGAGAAGCCGTGGAAGAAAACAAAACTAGAGTTTTTTCGTATTTCATGGAAAGAGCACGATTGCGTACAGAGAAGCCGTAAAAGCTGCTAGATCTGCTTATTTTTCAACCCTATTAGAAGAAAAGAAACAAAACCCTAGGTATTTATTTGAAACAGTGGCTATATTAACTAAAAATAAAGCTTCAATCCCAGATGTTTCCAAGCAGCACATCAGTAATAATTTTAAGCACTTCTTTACTTACAAGTTTAAAAATATAAAGGAGAAAATTATAACTATGCAACTGTCTACTACAGTATCACATCAGGCAGTGCATTTTAGTCTCCTTGAGGAAAGGAGGAAATTATTCATTCATTGCTATAGGACAGGAAGAATTTTCCAAACTCATTACATCATCTAAATCGACAACATTTAGACCCTTTAGACTAACTTTAGACTAGACCCTATAACCGACCAAGTTATTGAAAGAGATGCTTCCAGAGGTCATATATCTTCTACTTAATACCATTAATTAATCTGTGTCATTAGGATACGTACCAAAAACGTTTAAGCTGGCTATGATTAAACCACTTGTTAAAAAAACACCACTTGATCTTGCAGAATTAGTCAACTACAGGCCGATCTCGAATCTACCTTTTCTGTCAAAGATACTAGAAAAGGCACAATCCTCGCAACTATGTTTCTTTCTAGAAAGAAATGGTATCTGCAAGGATTTTCAGTCAGGATTTAGACCGTACCATAGTACTGAGACAGCTCTCATTAGAGTCACAAATTATTTGCTCTTATCCGATCGTGGTTGTATCTCTCTATTAGTGCTACTCGATCTTAGTGCTGCATTTGATACTATTGACCTCAACATTCTTTTAAAGGTGCCCTAGAATGGTTTTTATTTTTATTGTATAATGTTTTATGGGTTGCCCTTATAATGTTAGTATGTTTTTTAGATCAAAAATAGTAATTCAATTTAGAAATAAAAGGAATTTTCCCTAGCCTGATTTTAGCCCTGAGCCCAAACGGCGTGTCTGCAGTGTGTAACCGGCCTCTGCTGTGATTGGCTGACATGCTTGCATATGAAATAGCTATATATTACATGTGAAACTCTCTCAAATACTTTTACAACAGATATTATACGTTTTTACTATTACAGCTATCAAGATTAACGAATCGTGAGATGTTTTTAAAGTATTTAGATCTATTCCCATCACATAAAATGTTGCCGTGATGAGCATTGAGCAAACAGATGACAGTGTGTTGATCGCGAGAATAAAGATCTTATCATTGCAACGCAGTTTCTGCACTCTCTCTAATGCTTTCACCAATGCAAACACGATGATGTAAATACAGTATTGAACGATTTTGTCACATGTCTGTCCGGTCTTGTGTTGCACATGGGTGTCTTGTTATGTTGAGCCATGTGCTCTTGTCATTGTTTGACCCCTCCCTCTTGTTATCTGATTATTGGTTTATTTGCTCCACCTGTCTGTCTCGTTACCCTCCTTGTTTGCCTCCTTATTTAGTCTTCCTGTGTTTGCTGTCCTGTGCTTGTTCGTTGTATTTGTTACGTGTGTTCGTCATGTTGAGTTCTGTGCCCATTCCTGCCTTGTCGTGTCTGTTTTGGATTTAGTCACTGAGACCTTGGTTTTCTTTTGTTGGTTTGGTCATTTTATATTTTTGTCTTATTAAATACAAATACCCTCGCCGCCCTGGCCGCCCGAGGGGTCTTCGCCGACCCTGGCCGCCCGAGGTGACGTCACCGCCCTGGCCGCCCGAAGGGTCTTCGCCGCCCTGGCCGCCCGAGGGTTCTTCGCCGCCCTGGCCGCCCGAGGGGTCTTAGCCACCCTGGCCACCCGAGGGGTCTTCGCCGCCTTGGCCGCCCAATGAACTCTGTTTCGCCCTGGCCGCCCGATGAACTCTGTTTTGCCCTAGTCTGTCCCTCCCGTTCCGCCCCTGGTCTGTCCCTCCTGTCCCGCCCTGATGTTACCTTCCTGTCCCGCCTTGGCCTGATGGAGCGTCTGGTAGCCGCTCCGTAGGGAGGGGGTTATGTCACATGTCTGTCCGGTCTTGTGTTGCACATGGGTGTCTTGTTATGTTGAGCCATGTGCTCTTGTCATTGTTTGACCCCTCCCTCTTGTTATCTGATTATTGGTTTATTTGCTCCACCTGTCTGTCTCGTTACCCTCCTTGTTTGCCTCCCTATTTAGTCTTCCTGTGTTTGCTGTCCTGTGCTCGTTCGTTGTATTTGTTACGCGTGTTCGTCATGTTGAGTTCTGTGCCCATTCCTGCCTTGTCGTGTCTGTTTTGGATTTAGTCACTGAGACCTTGGTTTTCTTTTGTTGGTTTGTTTATTTTATGTTTTTGAACGGAAAGCATAAACAATGATTAATTCTAGGAAATATAATGATTAATTCCAAGAAAGACTAATTCCCAGCTAACAGCTAAATTAAGAAATAAATCAAGGGTAAAAGCATAGGTAACTTAGATCAAAGTTCAAGACAATAAATCTGTAAGCACATAACACAAGTAATGCTTCTCTTTTCAAATACAAACAATACTTTATTGATTATCCTAAAACATAAAACTAATATCTGACACACGCACACGCATTCATACAAGTTGCAGAAAGAAAGAGAGTGAGGAAAGAATGAGTTTTAAGAGTGAGATATTGAAATCCCAAGTTTCTATATGCACTTATAAGACATGACCTGAACGAACCATCAATCATTGATTTAACCCTTCTATCGTTTCTTAGGCAGGTTATTCAATTTTATATTAATGCACCAGTTCAGTTAAGAGTCTGGAGCTACTTGCGTTCGCGTTGCTTTGGGATTCCCTTTTCAGTGTAAAGGGGGTTTCCCGTCCGTTGCCTGGCTGGCTGTGCCTGGAGACGTCTTGGGGCGGCCAATCACGTGGCGTGTTGGCGCGGATGAATGAAGTCTTTGAAGTTGAAGCAGGCTTTGCAGTTGAAACGTTAAAACGAAACTTTGCAGCAAAACTTAACTTAGAACCGAGACTTTTAACGAAAAGAAAACAAAGGAAAAGAAAGGAAAGTGAGACGAGTTAGATGGCTTGAATGAAGCTGTTTTAAACCCTGATCTTAATTTGGGTCATTTTCTCTGCTCGTCTACATTGCTCGTCCGTCTGTTACTTTTTCATGGCTCTCCCTAGAGCATCCTCTTCAGCTCTCTCAGTATTTTTCCTAAGAACTCCGAAGAAGAACTTTCGGAAAAAGAACTACAAGAAGAACATCTCTGAAGAAGTCGAAAAGAACTAGCACTCTTTGTTCGGGTCTAAGATTTTATCTCAAATGTTTGTCCCGCCTCCTGGAGGAATTTGGAATTCGGACAATAAGATACTATATGGTTATTTGAGAAGGGAGTATCCCCCCCCCCTCCTCTCTCATTGTGAATCATGTGTTATCTGTGGTCTGCTTTACTCTAACAGAGAGTACATAGATTACAGTTTATACATGATTCCTATTATAAGAACACAAAACATTTTACACAGATTTCAATCAAGCCATCGTCTGAATTAAGAACATGTTATCGTATACGATCCTGCTGACAGGAAGCACGACACACTTTCATTCACACACCTAATATTTATAACAATTACATGACTTAGATGTGATCTAAGCAGAATAGACACATACAGGGGTTGTAACACAATACATAATTATGTTATGTTATATATTTTGATTATAGGTCAGTCAAGAATTGTTCTGGGATGATTGTATGCATTTTTATATGAAAAGTCTCTGTCTCTGTGGGTTTTTAATGGATCTCAACACTGAGGTCATTCAACGGTCTTCAAGAAGGGGGAAGTCTGTTTTACATCTCTGTCATGGGATCTAATGACCTCGTGGCGTTAACTTCCTATCCCGTGACATCTCTTGGTCCTTAAGAAAGAAGGGGTCTGTTAGTCGCAGGTGACCCCTGCTAGGGCCCTGAGCAGTACCATTTCTGAACAGATCTGTCTTGCAAAATGACCAAACGTTGACAATTAAAGTATGTCTCTGGTTGCAGACTCTCTGGAGCCTGTGGGTGATTTATGGCTCTGGGTTTGGTGATTTGAGTCTGGAATGTGAAGACTCTGTGTGGGATTATGCTTGACTGAATCACATGGAAGATTCAGTTGTGTTTGGGTCCATTCTCGTTGTCGCTACAGGGGTGTTTTTCAAAAACGAGATTTAAGTAAGAAGGAGAAAACAATGGTGTTTGAGACTCACTGTATGTCATGTCCATGTACTGAACTCTTGTTATTTAACTATGCCAAAATAATTTCAATTTCACATTCTAGGGCACCTTTAAATAGACTGGAAAATTATGTTGGCATTAGTGGAATTGCATTAGCATTGTTTAAATCATACTTATCTGACCATTATCAGTTTGTAGCAGGAAATGAAGAGATGTCTTATCAAAAGTTCAGTAATGAGTACCACAGGGCTCGGTACTAGGACTGCTGCTGTTCACTCTGTACATGCTACACTTAGGAGATATCATTAGGAAGCATGGCATTAGTTTTCACTCTAATGCTGACAATACTCAGCTCTATTTCTTCACGCCCTGACAAAACTTACCAATTCACAAAATTAACGGAATGCATAGCTGATATAAAAAACTGGATGACTAGTAATTTCCTACTACTTAATTCTGAAAAAAACAGAGATTACAATTATTGGACAAAAAACTTCCTCACGTAATATTCCTCACTTCCTCTGTCAAGTCTTTGTCGTTGGTTAGGAACCTGTGTGTGGTCCTTGATACCAATCTTTTGTAAGCAAAAACGTACATTTATAATAATAATATGCATTAAAGGGGCCAGAAGGCCAATTTAGCTCAAAAGGAATTATCAATTAATGTACAGGGAATCTTAAAAGAATCAGTTATACGGCCGAGCAAATGACTCATCCAGCGTTCATTTGAATGGGCTATAACTATAACCTTTGCAGTGGATGTAAATATCCAACTATAGTGAAACACTATTTATTAGCAAGGTTAGATCAGAAGTTTAAGACATTAAATCTGTAAGCACATAACACAAGACAATTATCTTTAAAATATAAACAAGACTTTATTGATTATCCTAAAACATAAAACTAATATCTAACACAAACACACACACACACGCACACACACACACACATTCATATGAGTTGCAGAAAGAATTAGAGTGAGGGAAGAATGAGTTTTAAGAGTGAGATGGTGAAATTCCACATTTCTATATGCACTTAAAAGACATGACCTGAACGAACCATCAATCATTAATTTAACCCTTCTATCGTTTCTTAGGCAGGTTATTCAATTTTACATTAATGCACCAGTTCAGTTAAGAGTATAAAGGCTACTTGCTTGTCTTTGGTTTGCTTTGGGGATTCCTTTTGTCGTTGTAAAAGGGGGTTCCCTGGGTTCGTTGATCGGCTGGCGGTCTCCTTGTGCCTGGATATGTATCTTGGGGCAGCCAATCACGTGGTGTGTTGGCGGATGGATGAAAGTCTTTGAAGTTGGAAGCGCTTTGCAGTCGAAACTTAACTTAGAACCGAGACTTTTAACGGAAAAGAAAAGAAAACTAAGGAAAAGAAAGGAAAGTGAGACTAGTAGTTAGATGGCTTGAATGAAGCTGTTTAAACCCTGATCTTGATTTGGGTCCTTTTTGGTCTGCTCGTCTACATGGTTACTCGTTGGTAAAACGTTACTCTGTCATGGCTCTCCCTAGAGCATAACTCTAGCATAACTTTTTAACTCTTACTCTAACACAAACTGTTTATTCTGAGGTTAACTGTAATCAGCCGAATCCGGGCCGTATCCAGATCAGATGGTGGACTTGCGCCTGGACACGACCACAACGCATTCCTGAAGTGTCAGCAGAGATTGTTTCAACTAGACTCTCCCCTGTGAAGGCCTCATCGACACGACAGCCATCGGCACTGATCCTCAACAAACTCGTCTCCATACGCACGTGATGACTCCAGTCTTCAAGCAGATAAACTTGCAATTAAATTCAAATTTATTTGTATAGCGCTTTTCACAATACACATTGTTTCAAAGCAGCTTTACAGAAAGTGCATTTCAGAAATGTACATAGATTAATAATGTATATAAAAATACAGTAGTTAATCATGTATTAATTTAGGGCATAACATATCGCCGGCGTCGAGTCGTCTCTTCACAGGCGTCGAGTCGTCTCTTCAAAGGTGTTAGGGCATCTGAAGTCTCCGTGAGAGGCTGGATACAAACTGGAGCTGACGAACGCTATTTACCTCGGGACTAGCTTCCTGAGATAACAGCAGAAAAGCAGATGGGAAATAATTAGCATAGCTGATGTTCATAGTATTAATGCATTCGATCTGATTCACCAGTAGTATAAAAGGTAAGCATTATGTGAAGAGATGCATCTTTAATCTAGTTTTAAACTGGGACAGCGAGTCTGAGCCTCGAACAGTATCAGGAAGGCTATTCCAGAGTTTAGGAGCTAAATGTGAGAACGCCCTCCATCCTTTAGTGGACTTAGATAACCTAGGAATGACCAGAAGCCTAGAATTTAGTGATCTTAAAGAGCACGATGGATTGTATGGCGATGGTCCGTTAAATACACAGGAGCTAAACCATTTAGGGCTTTATAGGTCAGTAGTAATACTTTGTAATTGATACGGAACTTAATAGGTAACCAGTGTAGAGAAAATTGGTGTTATATGATCATATTTTCTTGACCTAGTAAGAACTCTAGCGGCTGCATTTTGCACTAACTGTAGCTTGTTTATTGAGGATGCAGGACAACCAGATAATAAAGCATTACATTAATCTAGTCTCCAGGTCATGAATGCATGAACCAACTTTGGTAACACTTTATTTGAAGGGGTGTGCATAAGACTGACATGACACTGTCATAAACATGACAACACCTGTCATGAACATGAAGGAGTCTTTATGAATGTTTATGACTGTTGTCATTAAGTGTCATTCGGTAAATTATGACACTTTTAATGCAAAGTTGACATTGTTTAAAATGTCTTTGTTATGACAACTTGACATTACCCAAGACAAAAATGTCTTGATTACGACAACTTGACATTAACAAAGACAGAAATGTCTTTGTTATGACAACTTGACATTAACCAAGAAATCATAACCTGTCAACCTGTCACAACTTTGGCCGTCATGACACCATTATAACTGTGTCATGAATATTTTACTTGTCCTCAAGTAAAGTGGAACACATTGTACTAGTTATAAAGATGTCATTAAGGGTTATTACACTGTAAAATGCTTTAAGTTTGATAATTAGACCTGTTATGACATATTTGTGACAGGTTGACAGGTTATGATTTCTTGGTTAATGTCAAGTTGTCATAACAAAGACATTTCTGTCTTTGTTAATGTCAAGTTGTCATAACAAAGACATTTTTTGTCTTTGTTAATGTCAAGTTGTCATAACAAAGACATTTTTGTCTTTGTTAATGTCAAGTTGTCATAACAAAGACATTTTAAACAATGTCAACTTTGCATTAAAAGTGCCATAATTTACCGAATGACACTTAATGACAACAGTCATAAACATTCAGAAAGACTCCTTCATGTTCATGACAGGTGTTATGTCATGTTTATGACAGTGTCATGTCAGTCTTATGCACACCCCTTCAAATAAAGTGTTACCCTAACTTTTCTGCATCAGAAACAGATAGCATGTTACGTAGCTTAGCAATGTTTCTAAGGTGGAAAAAGGCTGTTCTTGTAACATATGAAATATGATTTTCGATCGTCAAGTTGCGGTCTAGTATAACACCCAGGTCTTTTAGTGTAGTGGATAAAGTAACAGGACATCCTTCTAAATTAAAATTGTATTGTAAGTGATTTTGTGGGTAGTTTTTTGGACCAATAAGTAATACCTCAGTTTTATCTGAATTTAATAGCAGGAAATTACACGTCATCCAGCATTTTATATCTTTAAGACATTCTGTCAAGTTAGATAAGTTAGTGTTTTCATCTGGTCGTGATGAAATATATAACTGAGTGTCATCAGCATAACAGTGGAAATTAATTCCATGTTTTCTTATATTATTACCAAGTGGCAGCATATATATTGAGAATAGTAGAGGGCCTAACACAGATCCTTGCGGCACTCCATAGTCTACTGACGTTATCTTCGATTTTTCCCCATTTAAACAGACAAAATGGTTACAGTCTGATAAGTACGATCTAAACCAGCTTATTGCCTGTCCCTGAACACCAGTGTAGTTTTGTAGTCGATCCAAGAGTATTTTATGATCTATAGTGTCGAATGTAGCACTAAGATCGAGTAGAACTAGTATTGAGATTGTACTAAATGAGGGCCAGTTATGAAGATGTTTATATGCATTTGTGTATTCATACGGGTTTTGTGTGTATGTAGTGGTTGATTATCTGTTGTGATGTAGTCAGGCAGGACGTCACTTGCCTATTATTAGGACCCCTCTTGATAACATGAGTAGCTATATAAATAAAGGTGACTTGACTTGACTCCAGCTAGGCCTACTGCATATGCGCCCCCTTCAGCGTTGGCTGAAGCCCTGAGTTCCGTCTCATGAGTGGCGATCAGGCCACCTGCGCATCAAGGTGGACCACGGCTGTATCAAAGCCCTTGCCCCTTGGAAAGACACCAGCTGATACCAGTTCGGTGAAAGTATGGGTCTAGTCTCGAGGAGGAAAGTAATTTTAACAGATGCCTCCAACCTAGGTTGGGGGGCTCTGTACAAGGGCAGGCCAACATCCGGTCGAGCTCGGAGAAGCACCTACATATCAACTGCCTCGAAATGAGAGCAGTCTTTCTAGCCCAGGGGAAAACCCTGGCGGGACACCACGTCTTGGTCCGGACGGACAACATGGCAGTGGTGTCATATATAAATCGTCAGACCTCTTTGCCTCAGAAGACAACTCTCATTGCCCAATATTCTTTTCAAAGATGTTCCCTCAGGTCATTGGGCGGATCAGGGAGAACAAGTGTGCAGTCCTCCTAATAGCCCCTCTCTGGTGGACTCAGTCATGGTTCCCCGAGTCATGGTTGGCCGATACCGTTGAAGAAGAACCTCCTTACAAAGGCGAAAAGGACAATCTGGCACCCCCGTCCTGACTTGTGTGCCCTTCATGTATGGCCCCTCAATGGGTATCTGGGAACCTCCTGGAAAAAGTCCTGAACACTATCACTGAGGCTAGAGCGCCATCAACGAGACTCCATTATGCCCTTAAATGGTCAGTGTTCACCGGCTGGTGTGCAGCTCGGAACCTCGACCCATAGTAGTGTGATGTACAACTGGTACTTTCTTTTCTCCAAGAGCTGCTGGATGCGGGTCGGACCCCCTCCATGCTGCTGTGGCCGGCCAGTCTTTGGGAAGGAACAACCTAGTTTTCTCAAAGGTTCCAGGAGGCTTAACCCGCCTCGATCTCCCTCTATGCCCGCCTGGGACCTGTCTACAGTCCTCAGAGCCCTTAAGGGATCTCGGTTCAAACCGCTTCAGTCGGTCGACTTAAAGCCTCTTTCGCTCAAAGCCGCACTCCTGCTAGCCCTAGCATTGGTCAAGCGAGTGGGCAACTTACAAGCGCTCTCTTTGAACGGTTCCTGTCTCGAGTTTGGGCTCAACGACTCGAAGACATGGTTTGGGCTCGAAGACATGGTTATGTACCCAAGGTGCTCTCAACTTCATTCAGAGCCCAGGTCATTTCGCTATCTGCGCTTCCCTTACTGGAAGACGATAGAGAATTAAGTCTACTCTACTCTGTAAGGGCTCTCAGAATTTATTTAGAGCGTTCTGCCCCATTCAGACAGTCAGAACAGCTCTATGCTTCGGCGGCTGTACCAAAGGGTTTCCGGTCACGAAGCAAAGATTATCACGATGGATAGTGGACTCTATCTCTCTGGCCTATGACTCTATGGGCCTTCACTGTCCCATAGGCGTCAGATCTCTTTCTACAAGGGGCATGGCCTCTTCATGTCTATGGAAGCGGCAATAATAATCCTTTCCATTATAATAAGACAACACGTTTTATTCATGTTAGATACACATTGTGTAAGTAGCTTTACATTTTGCCCTATTCTTCTCCCAGTTTATGGAATGCCAAAGCTGACTTAATTAAAAATAAATAAATAAATAAATAAATATACGAAGAAATGTAAAAAAGCAAAAATACATAAATAAATACATAAATAAATATACAAAGAAAACTTTTATTTCCTTATTTATGTATAATTGTATTTTTTTCACACATTTTTTTATTTTTTTTATTTATACATTTATTCATTTATTTATTTCCACTTTTATTTATTTCCACATTTATTTATTTCTACATTTATTTATTTCTACATTTATTCATTTCCACATTTATTTATTTCTACATTTCTTTATTTCTACATTTCTTTCTCCGTATGCTAATGAGGAGGGGCGTGTTTTAACTCAGACATCAGCAATCGAGCTCAGAGTGGCAGTGCTGAAGCTTTGAGGCCACAGTGACACCTTGTGGTGTGTGAGTCGACCAAACGAAACGCAAGAGGTGTGCGGACAATTTCACATTTTAAGTCATGTATATCACCCTAACTGTATGTAGGGTAGGCTATATAGGGTTAACACACATAGCACACATGAACAGAAACTGCACTTCAACGGGTCTGATAGCAGACACTTGGACATGAAAGCGCATGAAAGTATCCACTATTAATAACAATAAACGCGGTGGATAGGGCTGATAGCTTGCGTTTTTTTGTCGATGAGACTCGCACACCAGCGCAGAACGCGGAGAGAAACCAGCAGACATGGGGACTTGTAACTTGGTGACTTGGACTCGAGTCGACTCGAGTCGCTATTTTTATGACTTGTGACTTGACTTGACAAAAAATAAAATACTTGAGACTTGACTCGGACTTGGAAGTTAAAGACTCGGGACTTGACTTGACTTGAAACACGATGACTTGAATGACTTGAGTGTTAATCACATCATGTTTTCAGTTTGAATATAAAATATATAAATTATTTTAAAAAATAAAGTTGATCCAGCTGGAGCGCAGGCTGAGAATAGCGTTGTCATGACTGGATCACGACACTATCATCAGTCATGCCCTCTCGTACCTTACGCACACCACGCCCACTTAGATCAGATATCACATCAACATGTCAGCCGGAGGGGTACCGTCCGAGGGTCATCGCTTTCGGCTTCAAGAGTTGCAAAAGACGAACAGCGCTTTGCAAGACATGCAACATTAACATCGCGGACAGCCAGACGACAACCTCCAATTTCGTCCGTCATTTGAAGAGACATTCTGCCCAGTGAGTGCTTGTCAATTTGTTAATGTTATCTGGTTAGTTGGTAGTTAGCTAATGTAATAATAGCTAAAGTAGCCATTAACCCTTTCACACGTAAGTTTAAACTATTCTAACTGATCCATTCCACCCAGCGTGAGTTTTTCTAGGCGACCGTTATTTAGAACCTGTCACTCACTTTAATGTTTCCATGGTGACGCGTCATTGCTTGTCACGTGACACACCACAACCACAACAGCGCTGAATGAATGATGATCTGCTTTTATGTCATTTTTCCTGTTTTATTAAAAAATGTTCACAAATGTATTAGCTATAACATGAAACACTGATATTCCGATTGTCAAATATGTGCAAGTGGATGTGTTTTGTTGTTTAAACACCTTTATACTGATCGCGTTAGTTGAGCTGTATGTGCGAATGGGCAGCGCCATGTTACTTTACAACACGTCAATTTCTCTGGACTCAATGTTGAAAATTTAAAACATTTCAAACACTGTTGGCAGAAGTGAAAAATAAATAATTTTATGTAGTTACAATTTTGTTTGATTCCATTATGTATTTTACTGAACATGAGTATTTACAATGCAAATCCAAATTATTGTAATTTATACTGACAGTTACTTATATCTTGTGTTTTCACTTTATTAAGATTAGATTCTGCAGGTAAAATTACAATAATAAGGTGACTTGACTTGGACTTGACTTGACCTACTACAGGACTTGACTTGACTTGACTTGACATAGCCTGTGACTTGACTTGACTTGACTTGCCCAAGAAAAAAATACTTGGGACTTACTTGAGACTTGAAGGTTAAGACTTGAGACTTACTTGAGACTTGCACATATGTGACTTGGTCCCATCTCTGGAAACCAGCGCACATTTCACTGACTCCTACGCAAGCATATTGATCAATGAGTTTGAAACGCGACTCAAGGCGCGGTTCACATTCGGGTTTCCTAATTTCGTATGCATAACAGGTGACAATTCAAATGCTTAAAACGCAACCCATATTGATGCTGCTCTTAGATACTGATTAATCACAAAGTAATCAATTTTGAATTATTCTTAAATCAAACAAAAGGGGCTCATGTAAACGCAGTGAGCATGCCCATTCAAACAGCACCGGTCGTGCCCATATTTCCCCCTATAAATTGATTTTATACCTACCCAAACCTTATTAAATAGGTAGGCTATACATCATCATATGTCAAGTTCTTAATATTAATCAATAAACTACTCAGTTATTATAATAATAAGGCACTATGGCTGTTATCAGTAAAATAAAATTAACAAAAGTCATTAAGTCATTAAAAGTCCAAATCTTAATTTTATGTCTGCTATCAGACCCGTTGAAGTGCAGTTTCTGTTCATGTGTGCTATGTGTGTTAACCCTATATAGCCTACCCTACATACAGTTAGGTGATATAGGCCTACATGACTTAAAATGTGATATTGTCCGCACACCTCTTGCGTTTCGTTTGGTCACACACCACAAGGTGTCACTGCCACTCTGAGCTCGATTGCTGATGTCTGAGTTAAAACAAGCCCCCCTCATTAGCATACATTTAAAATAGGCTATATAAATAACAGATATTTTATGTTTTGTTATCTTAAATCCTCAAAAATGTCAGGTTGTGCAACTGTCCGCACAAATGAAGTCTAAAAAAACCTAGCCTATTTAAAATGGTGTCTTAAGAATAACAATAAGTTTTGAAAAGATAAAAAAAAACTTTTCGAAGGTTAATTTGTCAATGACATATATATATATACTTGTACACTTATTTAGCACAATGGGATTTATAAATGTCTAATAAATGTCAAGCATGTTGTCTGTACTTTCCTCTAGTGTTCTTGTACTGTCTGACACAGAGGAGAAAATATGCTAAATTTTGTGCTAATCATACTTAGGTGTATCTACACTTTTTCACAAAGACCAACACTGGGAAGTTTAATGTTTATTAAAAATAGGGAGCAAGGAAAGTCTTGCAAAATCCAAGGAGCTGAGACTGAAGGTGAGGGTACAGCGTCAGTGCAGGGAGTCTTCAGGATCCACTGAATCCCTTTGTGCTTCTTGTGTTGAAAGAGATAAAGGAGACACAAATGGGACAAATTATAGTAGTGTATATACAGTTATGGTCATCAGGGAGCCGCTATCAATATGCGGGAGACTAACGGAACTAACGGGAGACTTGGGATGTCTGCATTTTATCACTTCTATCACTATCACAATCCCCAATGTTATATTTAACCCCTGTTAGTAGCATTTCCCTCTTATTACACAATAAAGGACAAAACTGCATTAATATAACGTTAATTTTAACTATAATAGGCTGTTCGTGGTTTGTTATGCGCTACTAACGGTATGACCCATCTTTTCTCTGATAACGTCCCCTAAAACTACTTATTTAGAGAGCAATAATCAACTAGCATGCTTTAATATACAAGTTAATTTGATTCAGATGTACTGATAATATACAATCTTATTCTTTAAACGTTTTACCTTTTAAAAGTGCATCACAAACGGTCTGTTCTGCTGTAACTGTACGGCGCTGCTGCTACTTCCGGGAACTATTGAGAGGCTCCGTGAGCCGCCATTGCTGTAAAAAAACCGTTCCATTGGAGTGAATGGAGTTGTCGCAACTCTCTTTCTATATGGCTCTGGCTGGGGGGTCAGTAAGAATATTTTAAACTTACGTGTGAAAGGGTTCAAATAAAGGCATCAGTATTCTTGAGAAAAAGAGTTTTCCCATAGCGTAGCTACACAATACTCGTTCCCTTACTCTTAGAGAACCGAGGTTGCATAGTACCCGAGTACATTTTAAATACTTCCACACATGGTAGCATGAAAAAACTTGCCATATCAGCACTATTAGCTATAGAGAAAAAATTTGCTCTAAAATTCAGAAATCTTTGGAAGATATCACTGAACATTTATTTAATCATAACAAAATTTCTTATGTTAATTTTTCATCTCTATTTTGGTGTTTATTTTAAATTAGACAAATCTGATATTATTTTAATCTCCAGTACGTTATTTAACAGTTGATATGGTTCGTTAATGCTTTGAATAAAGACTGAGAGTCAATGTTCAGAAATGATTAATTATTATGTTTTGAACTAAGTTGTATAGCTGTGTTTTCTGGTATGTTCGTTGTCAAACTCATACATTGTTATTTTGATTTTTTTTTTTAAATGCCATTATTTTATATGAAAAAGTTAATAATTGTATTTTATTGAGAAAATATTTTAGTTTGTCTTGTATATTTTTTTTATTAGATTTAGATAACATTTTAATCTGTCATATGGTCATGTTACAATGTGCCCCTCACATGTTACAGAGTAATCAAGAAAAACGTATAGGCTACACTGTATTAATAAAACAAAACCACATAATTGTACATGTGGGAAAAAATAAATACTCTGAACCCTAAGTAGATTTACACAAACTGAGAAAGTCAAAAAAACTCTCCCATTTGCTTAAGTTTACTCTTTTGGTCTTTGATTTAAATTAATTTATAGCACACATAATTGGATATTTTTTTTCCACCAATGTGTGAGTCTGGATGTCTAGAACTTATGCTTGCTAGAAAATTATGATTATAATGAAACACTTTTTAAAATATGTTGTTATGCTGTAATTTTTTTTTCATATCCTAATGAATAGGAGAAAACTCTACATAAATACATGCAAAAAGTTATCAGGTTTTCAAAAGTGTTTTTTAATTGTTCTCCACGAAGCCTCTGATTAATACCTTAAGTTTTTATACACACTGAATCTTTTATTTCTCTGCATTGGACTCCTGAATGGAAAACTGATCTGTTGAATTCTTTTTTGGGGGTTTGAGGGCAAACCACATCTGCTGAATTCCGACAGATGTGGAGATGGTGGAGTTGGTCGAGAGCTTCTGGAAGTGAGACTTCATGGGTTAAACTGAAAATGTTCAGTTAATTTCTGGGCTCTTGCTGAGCAAAATAACATATTTTTGGCACTGTACCAAACTCTGGCAAGTGTTTGGGAGCTCTGCCTCATTGCTCATGATGTGCTGACGCATCAGGTCAATTAAAAACAGAGTGTGATCTCTGCTGAAGACCTGATGATAAGGCAGATTAGTGGCACTAAGGAACAGATGATTGGCAGCTATAAGGGAACCAGGAGTGGGGCGGATGTAAATCAAAATAAATGTACCTATATTTCCATGTGAGACGAATATTGTGTGTTCACTTAGTCATGTTCTCATCATTATACAATTCTGGATCTCCTTCAGATTGATATAACAATGCCCTGAATAGCCTGGTCAGGTCTGGACCCCTAGAAAAGTAAAATAAATGTATTAAAAATAATCACTATGCTATTAATTCATGGTTTATTATAAACCTACCTACTGTATTTAGACCTTTCCTACAAAACCCCCATGGTAGTCTTGTTCATTTCTTGTTGGCCCCACTCTGAATTATGTTAACTAATAAAGAATAAAACTCAATCACTGCTTCTGACTGAAATTGAAAACCATTCATTTCTATCACTTATTTATGCATGGTATCAAACTAAAAAAATATACATTTTCCAAAAAGCAAACCTCAAAAAGATTACAGAGTGACATAGATAAGCATTCTTATTTATTATGGATCAGCTTTCAAACTCGTACAGTCACCCTCAAATAAACAATCAAAATTAACCTAACTTTTATTTTAATTAATTTATCTACTGATAACCTATCCATGAAATGCATTTGCATAGGCCTAATGTACTAACTAATATAAAATATTATTTCTTGTGTACATTGTAGCCCATGAGTTTTCAATTCCTGCACAGAAAAGACTGACAGCATAATGCTCCCTGCCAGAAATATAAAAATAATGCAAATGCAAAATAATGCATTTTAAATAATGCAATGTCCTTTGCTTCTGTCTAAAATGCAGCCGAAAATGCACTGAGAGAAGTTAAATTAAAATTCTGCATTATAGCCTAACCAATTAATGTCAGAGGTAACCAAGTCAATCGGTTTTCAGTATCAATTTAGTGCATTATCATGGAGCATTTTAGCTGCATGTACTTAAGACCAAAGTGAGAAACTTTAAAATGTAGCCAAAATATTGACTATTAAGGGATCTCTAAAGGAGAGACTGAACAACAGCCCGATCTCATTTTGCTATAACGATGGAGGGTAGTTGGAATGGGACTCTCCATTCATAGCCTAAATGTTTATAATGGTAATAATCTGTACATTTGTCCTGTTGATTTATATTGACAACTGTTGTGCTGGTTTCATTATGAAACATAATTATAAGCCAAAAAAAATAAAAAAATGAACATCAGCATCTCTGAAAATTCCTTTATTGACTGGGTTCATTACACTTCCATCTCGAGTATGTAGCATATGAGCTTGTTTCCTCCACAGAATAATAAAAAAAAAGATAATTGTGACTTTTTTTTCCGCAAAACTGCGACATCTCTCAATTGTCAATTTTTTTCGCACAACTGCGACATCTCTGTCTTTCTGACTTTATTCTGAGAGATAAACTCGCATTTGTGAATTGCAATTGCAAGATAAAGTCACAATTACCTTTTTTTTCATTATTAAAGGTGCAGTGTGTGATTTTTAGCGACATCTAGCGGTTCGGTTGCGAGTTTGCACTAAGGGCTCAGCCCACTGCTCACCCCTCCCTTTCGAAGAAGCTACGGTGGCTAAAACGGGACAAACATCGTCATCTGAGACAGCAGAGAATAGCCAGAGTAAACCAAGTTTCTGTACTACAGTCCATTATAAACCACATCATAAATAAAGTTTACAAAGCATAGTCAGGTGAGGATCAAGGGTCTTAATACATAATATAATAATAGTAATCAGCTGATTATCTCACGAACGTAACCAGCACATTTCTCCCCACATAGCAAACCCATAATACAGCGAGGGAGAAGAACCACATGAAACTATGCCACTATATATTTTTTCTAACAGGGTAGTAAAAGTTTAGCTGGCTATGAGCTGTTACTGTGGCTGAGCTGGTTAAAGCATAAAGCCTTGTTCTCTTACGAGAGGTTCTCTCGTATTGCGTAAGCTAGCTTACGCTACGGGAAAGATTCATCTTTTCTGAGAAATTGAAGCCAAAAAATTATCCTATAATTTTGTATCCATTGTCAACGCAGTTCAACTGCAGCAGAGCATGAGCGGGCTAACTAGCAGCTCATTGGCTCGCTCACAGGGAACTGCTTAAGCCTATGAGGAGACGCGATTGAACTCTCGTCCAATGAGAGTCGACATGCTCTCATTGCGTCATAGCCCGCCGAAGCGGGCGTGGTCAGAGAGTATAAATAATGGCGTCGTAGGCTGAAACTCTGATTTTCATCTCTTCAGCGAGGCTACACGCATCTGCTGATCTTGAGAGAAGCCGCCGTCGTCGACAAGGCAACTTAGCGAGCATCTAGGAGACTGAAGAAGCCGGCCGTCTTCGCCACCTTCAGCCGTCCTGCAAGCTACCGCCATCCGACGGAATATATCCTTTTTTCTCTCTTGCATATTTACTGTATCCTTATTCTAAAAGAGCCGAGCGTCTTTTTCAAGATGTCTCGTACCATTTCCTGCGGTTCTTGCCGCGCTCCCCTCGAGACTGGAGACCGCCATGTCATCTGCGCTCTCTGTCTCGGATTGGAGCACGCCGAGCTCGCCCTCGCTGATGGCGGCTGCGAGCTCTGCGAGAGTATGCCGCTGTCGACCCTGCGGGCTCGACTTCAGGCCGTAAAAGAAGCTTCCGCGCCGCCTCTGACTTCGCCGCGGAAGAAGAAACGCCGCTCACAGAGGCCGCCGGAACCCCAGCTTGAAGCGTTCATTCCGCCGGAGCCCGTCGCCTCCCGCTCTCCATCTCCGCCGCTACCGGACATACAGCTGCCGCCGAGTGGCCGCTCTGTTGCCTCCGAGGACGCCGCGGACATTAAGGAGACATGTTCGCTTCTCGCTTCAGACAGTGAGGAATGGTCCGGTTCTCGCGCTTCTTCGGCCCGTGAATCCACCGCGACCCGCGCGGGCATCGAGGACGAATTAATGCGCCTCCTGTCTCAGGCCGTCGAACGCCTCGGGCTCGAGTGGTCCCCTCCCCCCGAGCAGACCACCAACCGCATGGACGGCAGTTACTTCCGCCAGCGCTCGACTCCCGCCACCAAGCGGGCCGCGCCCTTCCTCCCTGAACTACACGCGGAGCTCTCTAAGTCCTGGAATGCCCCGCTCTCTGCCAGAACTCGCTCTGATTCTTCCACCCCGCTTCGCGTTGTGGACGGAGCCGCTGAGAAGGGCTATCTCTCCATTCCCCCTGTAGAGGACCTGGTCGCTGCACACTTGTGCCCGCCCTCGGCGAGATGGCGTTCATCACCTGTGCTTCCCTCTAAAGCCTGCAGAGCGACTTCGAGTTTTCATACCCGCGCTTATTCAGCCGCCGGTCAAGCAGCCTCTGCATTGCACTCCATGTCTGTTTTACAGATTCTACAGGGTGACATACTCCGCGAATGGGATGAGAACGGAAGAGATCCCCCTAAAGTCGCGGATTTGAGGAGCGCCACGGACCTCGCCCTTCGCGCTACAAAATCTGCCGCTCAAGCCCTGGTAAAATGTATGGCCGCCATTTGTGTGTCTGAAAGACATTTGTGGCTCACACTCGCCGACATGGGAGATTCTGAGCGCGCCGCTTTTCTAAATGCCCCGCTCTCTCCATCCGGCCTCTTCGGATCTGCCGTCACAGGTATTGTTGACCGTTTCTCCGAAGTTCAGAAAGCTTCCCAGGCCATGAACCTCTTCCTGCCTCGTCGCGCTAGCTCCTCTGCAGGCCGCTCACGTGACCAGCCTCCTGCACGAGCCCCACCTCAGCGCCCAGCTCAGCATAGCCAGACTTCGCAGCGACGCCAGGGCGGCCGCCCTCGCTCTCGCTCTGACAGCCGCCACAGACCGCCGCCGCCTCGGGGGCCGCGGCCTAGGATCACGCCGAAACCTGATCACTCGAAGTCTGCCTAGCACAGCTGAGAAAAAGACGGCGCTCTCCCGCTGCGGCCGGACCGCCGTCAAAATACCGCCCTCTGCTAGTCCCCGCGCACGCGGCTACTGCAGTAGTGTATCCCGCCATTACCAAGCCGGTTTCCCTTCCCGCTTGCATGAGCACAAACGCCGTTTTCACGGCGACCCAAATAAATCTCAAAAAGAGCAAAAAGACACCTTGTGTAATAAATGTGCCCACAACACTGTGTTCACTCATACACAAAAGCACGTCTGTTCCCGTGTCCCACACAGAGCACACTCTCATAAAGCGGCCCCAATCCGCTCGAGTTTCAGAGTACATAAAAGCGCCCACGAACCCGTGCGCGCTTCCCCCCTCTGTTCACTCTGTTACACGGCCCATAAACTCCTCTCTGAGTGTAAGTCCCGTTGTTATAAGCAATATGAGCGCGCGCACACAGCCCGCCATGTGCAGCGACGAGGACCGGGTAGCCATTCACCCCCTAGCATTGCGCTGCAAAGCGTGGGAAGCTATTACGGGAATTTCCCAGTGGGTGCTAAACACAATAAGGCTGGGCTATCGCTTACAGTTTCGCCGCCGCCCTCCAAGTTTTCGAGTGCGGCTAGAAACTACTGTGAACCTAGAAGCGGCGACGCTGCTCCATTCAGAGATAGCAAAACTATTGTGCAAAAGGGCTATAGAGAGAGTGCCTCTGTCTATGAGCGAGTCGGGGTTTTACAGCCGCTATTTTCTTGTTCCCAAGAAAGACGGCGGCCTCAGACCAATATTAGACCTCAGAGTGCTGAACAAAGCTCTCATGAAGAGACCGTTCAAAATGCTCACTATCAGAAAACTCCTCGCGCACGTGCGCCAGGGGGACTGGTTCATTTCACTAGATCTGAAAGATGCTTATTTTCAGATTCAGATAAATCCCCTTCACAGGCCATTCTTACGTTTCGCCTTCGAAGGCCAGGTTTATCAATACACAGTCCTTCCGTTCGGCCTATCCTTAGCACCTCGTACGTTCACGAAGTGCATGGATGCGGCGCTCGCCCCCCTGCGGAGTCAGGGGCTGCGAATACTGAACTATTTGGACGACTGGCTGATTTTGGCACAATCACAGAGGGAGATACTGTCTCTTCGTACAGTTCTCCTCGACCATCTGAAAGCTTTGGGCCTCTCTGTCAACTGGACAAAGAGCGCACTTCAACCCAGTCAGACTATTTCCTTCTTGGGTATAGAGCTAGACTCGGTCACGATGACGGCTCGTCTGTCAACACAGCGCGCGCGCCGTGTTCAGCGTCTCGCCGCATCTTTTCAGATGAACAGACTCACACCTCTGAAAACTTTTCATAAGGCGTTTGGGCTATATGGCCTCAGCCTCCGCGGTGCTCCAACTGGGGTTACTGCGCATGCGCCCGCTTCAGCTCTGGTTGAAGAGCCGTGTGTCTCACCGTGCGTGGACCACGGGCTGCCAGCTGATAAAGGTAACGCAGACCTGTATTATAGCTCTGCAACCATGGACCGTGACAGAATGGTTTCAGCGGGGCGTTTCCATGGGGACTTGTTCTCGCCGAAAAGTCATCTCGACAGACGCATCCAACACGGGTTGGGGTGCGGTCTGCGAGGGCTCACCGGCCTTCGGCCCCTGGTCAGCTCAAGAGAGCCTCCTTCACATAAACTGTTTGGAGATGTTAGCGGTCGAGAACGCGCTCACGCGTTTTCTCCCGCGCGTTCACGGTCACCACGTGCTGATCCGTTCGGACAATATAGCCGTGGTCTCCTACCTAAACCGTCAGGGCGGAGTCAGATCCAGAAATCTTTTCAGACTGACAGAACGCATATTAGTTTGGTCGCAGTGTCACCTGCTATCGCTCAGAGCGACGCACGTGCCGGGCCATCTGAACGACGGTCCAGACAGTCTGTCCAGGAACCCCATTCCCCCTGGGGAATGGTCCCTGCACACTCTTACAGTCCAAAAGCTGTGGCGAATATTCGGCAGAGCAGAGGTGGACCTCTTCGCCTCAGAAGAGAACACCCAGTGCCCAATATTTTTCTCGAAGAGCGACGACGCGCTAGCCCAGACCTGGCCCAGCCGCCCGCTTTATGCATTCCCTCCGGTTTCTCTGCTACCACAGGTGCTTCAGAGAATCAGGGAAACACGCCACTCGGTGCTCCTCATAGCCCCGCGTTGGGAGGGTCAGACTTGGTTTCCGGAGCTCACTCAGCTGTCACAGACAGCCCCGTGGCCCATTCCAGTCAGAGCAGATCTCCTCTCTCAAGCTCGCGGCACGATCTGGCACCCCCACCCAGAACGCTGGGCGCTACACGCGTGGGTGATCAACAACTACCCGTTGCTTTGCCAGAGGGAGTGTTAAACACGATCATGCAGGCTAGAGCGGCCTCTACGAGAAGGCTCTATGCGTCTAAATGGTCTGTGTTCTCAAAATGGTGCACCGACAGAAATTTGGACCCACGGTCATGCGAGGTTCCTTCCTTGCTAAGTTTTCTCCAAGAGATGCTGGACAAGGGCAGGTCCCCGTCCACTCTCAAGGTGTATGTGGCAGCCGTCGCAGCGTTCGTTGAACCCCGGCGCGGCCAGTCACTGGGCAAAGACGGTTTGGTCATCCGCTTCCTCAGGGGAGCTAGAAGGATGAACCCCTCACGCCCCCCTTCGGTGCCGATTTGGGATCTTTCCATAGTTCTCGAAGCTATGAAAGCCCCCCCATTCGAACCACTAAACACCGTGGACCTCAAATACCTCTCGTTCAAAGCCGTTTTTCTGCTTGCGCTCGCATCAGTAAAACGTGTGGGAGACCTTCACGCGCTGTCAACTAGCGCTTCCTGTCTTGAGTTTGGGCCCAATGACTCCTTAGTCGTTCTCAAACCTAGACATGGTTATGTCCCAAAAGCGATTGGTACCCCATTCAGGGCACAAGTTATTTCCTTATCGGCTCTGCCTGCATCCGATAACGAATCTGACTCTAATCTCCTGTGTCCGGTCAGGGCCCTGAGATTATACGTTTCCCGCACTGCTCCGGTCAGACGATCTGAGCAGCTGTTTGTTTCGTTCGGTGGGCGCACCAAAGGGTTGGCCGCCTCGAAACAGACACTATCCAGATGGATAGTTGATGCCATTGCAGCCGCATACGCGTCGAAAGACCTGCCATGCCCTCTGGGCATTAGGGCTCATTCCACTAGAGGCATGGCCTCATCGTGGGCATGGTCCAGCGGAATTTCCATTCACGACATTTGTGTGGCAGCAGGATGGTCTTCCCCTTCCACCTTTGTCAGATTTTACAATCTCGAAGTTCCCGCCTTGCAGGCTAAACTACTAGCTATCTAGTATGTTACAGATTCTCTGGTGAGCTGCACTAAAAAGAGTTATTCACACAGACCGGTTCCCGCTCTGTCTCTCTTATCTCGCATGCGCAACCATTGACTGCGCATGCGTTAACCCTAACACAAGCTTACTGAGACAACTCCGTCGAATTGATTCCTAATCCTTGATTTTCTTCTTTCACATTTAGTTATAAACCTAAATTTTCCAATTTTCCAAACGTGTGAACATATCGCGGATACTATTCCTTATAAAAAACAATCAGATTGCTTTGATATCGCTACTTATAACCAACTTTCCGAACTTCTACTACTACTAGCCTTAGCCCGCTAGCACTGCACGTGTGGTCTCTCGTCTGTCGATCGTCTTATTTACACCCGTATAACTGAAAGCTATAATTCGCCACTATAGCACATCTGCTATAATGGCGAATATATCGGATGTGTGTCTAACGTTACCTCTGAGTGCAGGTGAAGACACCTTTGAGCTGCATTCGGTGCAGTTGGAGCTCGAATCGGTCGAGAGACGGATCCGCGAGCTGTTGGAGAGACAGGCTGAGCTGCGAGATCGACGGTCCGCGCTTGAAACATCACGCGCAGATGCTCACAGGTCAGTGGTTAATAATTTTTTGACTCCGACCTCGTCTACTCCGTGTGTTTCTCTGCACAGGTCCCGAGCAACCAGGACGCGATCATCCCTGGCTTCATTCACTCCGGCACCGACACAGCACCATGGACCCTGGGTGATTCCACGGCGGAAGACGCGAGCCAGGACCAGACCAAGGACCTCCCCACCCCTCCCGGCCTTCGAGATCTCCACCCGGAACCGCTTCTCCCCTCTTCGCGAGTCGGAACGCGACGACGCCGTGATCATCGGCAGTTCCATCGTCCGTCATGTCCGCGCTACCTCGGGTAAAGGTAAGGTGCGCACTCACTGCTTTCCTGGTGCTCGTGTTCTCGATGTCGCTGCGCAGGTTCCCGAGATCCTGAACGGTGACGAGCGCGTCGGAGCTGTCGTGCTGCATGTGGGGACGAACGACATCAGGCTGCGGCAGACGGAGGTTCTGAAGGAGGACTACAGGAGCCTGATCGAGACCGTACACAGCACATCGCCTGAAGCAACGATCGTCGTGTCTGGACCGCTTCCCACGTACCGACTAGGACAAGAAAGGTTCAGTAGATTATTTGCTCTAAATGAATGGTTAATGTCATGGTGTAATGAACAGAGACTGCTCTTTGTAAATAATTGGAATCTGTTCTGGGAGCGACCTAGGCTCTTCCGTGCTGATGGCCTTCACCCCAGCAGAGTCGGAGCGGCTGTTCTGTCGGACAACATCTCCAAGACGCTACACACCATATGACTAGTAAGTCAAAGTCCAAATCACAGTCTTTGCTGTCCCAACTTAATTGATATAAGCACCAATGTAGAACATTATATAGAAACTGTGTCTATTCCTCGTTTAGTAAGGCCAAATAATATATATAATGTAGGATCTAGGAAAAATTTAATTGTAATTAAACCAGAAAATCTCAATATCAGTGATAAACAATTTCTAAAGCTAGGTCTTCTAAACATTAGATCGCTCACACCTAAGGCGGTTATTGTAAATGAAATGGTCACAGATAATAGTTTCGATGTACTGTGCCTTACTGAAACCTGGCTTAAACCAAATGATTATTTCGGTCTAAATGAGTCTACTCCGCCAGGATACTGTTATAAGCATGAGCCCCGTCTGGTTGGTCGTGGCGGCGGTGTTGCAACAATCTATAGAGATATTCTTAATGTTACTCAGAAAACAGGTCACAGGTTTAATTCGTTTGAGGTACTTGTGCTAAATGTTACACTATTAGATTTAAGAAAGAAATCCCTATTATCTCTAGCCTTGGCTACTGTATATAGACCTCCAGGGCCTTACGCCGATTTCCTAAAAGAGTTTGCAGACTTTCTATCAAATCTATTGGTCAATGTCGATAAAGCAATAATTGTTGGAGATTTTAACATACACGTAGATAACACAAATGATGCGTTAGGGACTGCGTTTACAGATTTATTAAACTCCTTCGGGGTCACGCAAAACGTCAGTGGTCCCACTCATCGCCTAAATCATACACTAGATTTAATTATATCATATGGAACCAATCCAACCGATATAGATATTGTACCGCAAAGCGATGATGTAACTGATCATTACATGGTAACTTGCATGTTACGTACTGCTGAAATTTGTCATGTTGCGCCACGTTATCGACCAGGCAGAACAATCCTTCCAAACACTATAGATAGATTCTCAAATAGCTTACCTGATCTATCTCAGCTGCTCAGTGAACCCAAACAAACAGATGAACTAGAGGAAATGACTAGCAGTTTGAGCACCATTTTCTCTAGTACATTAGAAATTGTTGCACCAATTAGATTAAAAAAGGTTAGAGAGAAAACTAGAGCACCATGGTACAACAATGCTACGCATGCTATCAAGAGAGAAACTCGTAACTTAGAGCGTAAATGGAAACAAACAAATTTAGAGGTCTTTAGAATCGCGTGGAAAGACAGTATGTCACGTTACAAAAAGGCTCTTAAATCAGCCAGGGCTGAGCATCTCCGCAGACTAATAGAAAATAACCAAAATAATCCAAGGTTCTTATTTAACACTGTGGCCAGACTAACAAATAAACAGGCATCACCTGAGCAAAATATTCCGTTACAATGTAGTAGTAATGACTTTATGAATTTCTTCACTGAGAAAATAGAAAACATCAGAAACACAATTGTAAATATACAATCTATTATGGTGTCTTATGATTCAGCCTCAATTATCGCCCCTCAAGAACAACTACACCGCTTTACAACTATAGGACAGGAAGAGCTAAATAAACTTATTATTGCATCTAAACCAACAACTTGTTTATTAGATCCAATACCCACTAAATTACTTAAAGAAGTGTTACCTGTAGTGGAAGAGCCTCTTCTCAATATTATTAATTCATCTTTATTTTTAGGTCACGTAGGCACGATAAAACAGAGGTATTACTTATTGGTCCGAAAAACTACCCACAAAATCCCTTACAATACAACTTTAATTTAGAAGGATGCCCTGTTACTTTATCCCTTACAGTAAAAGACCTGGGTGTCATACTTGACCGCAACTTGACTTTCGAAAATCATATTTCATATGTTACAAGAACAGCCTTTTTCCACCTTAGAAACATTGCTAAGCTACGTAACATGCTATCCGTTTCTGATGCAGAAAAGTTAGTTCATGCATTCATGACCTCGAGACTAGATTACTGTAATGCTTTATTAGCTGGTTGTCCTGTATCCTCAATAAACAAGCTACAGTTAGTCCAAAATGCAGCCGCTAGAGTTCTTACTAGATCAAGAAAATATGATCATATAACACCAATTTTATCATCTCTACATTGGTTACCTATTAAGTTCCGTATCAATTACAAGGTATTGCTACTGACCTATAAAGCCCTAAATGGTTTAGCTCCAGTCTATTTAACGGACCTTCTATCGCCCTACAATCCGTCGCGCTCTTTAAGATCACTAAATTCGAGGCTTCTGGTCATTCCAAGGATATCTAAGTCCACTAAAGGAGGGAGGGCGTTCTCACATTTAGCTCCTAAACTCTGGAATAGCCTTCCTGATATTGTTCGAGGCTCAGACTCGCTGTCCCAGTTTAAAACCAGATTAAAGACGCATCTCTTTAACCAAGCATTCACATAATGCTTACCTTTAATACTACTGCCGAATCAGATCGAATGCATTAATATTATGAACATCAGCTACGCTAATTATTTCTCATCTGCCTTTCTGCTGTTATCTCGGGACGCAAGTCCCGAGGTAAATAGCGTTCGTCAGCTCCAGTTTGTATCCAGCCTCTCACGGAGACTTCGGATGATCCAACACCTGTGATGAGACGACTAAACGCCTGTGGAGAGACGACTCGACACCTGTGATGAGACGACTAAACGCCTGTGGAGAGACGACTCGACTCCTGTGATGAGACGACTAAACGCCTGTGGAGAGACGACTAAACGCCGGCGATATGTTATGCCCTAAATTAATACATGATGAACTAACTGTATTTTCTATGTACATTTTTAATGCACTTTCTGTAAAGCTGCTTTGAAACAATGTGTATTGTGAAAAGCGCTATACAAATAAATTTGAATTGAATTGAATTGAATTGAATTATCAAGTGCTTAGTACTACACAATCACCGGCCCGCTCTGCTGGCCCTGTCTCATGTACATATGTTCATTCCCACTATCAAGGGTTCCCCCGGGTCTCCCCTGGGACTCGTAAGTGGATGCTTAGCACGCACGGCGTTGACCAGGTGTTCCCGTAGCGTAAGCTAGCTTACGCAATACGAGAGAACCTCTCGTAAGAGAACGAATCGGTTACCTAACGTAACCTCGGTTCTCTCTAGATGAGGGAACGAGTATTGCGTTCCTGGCCGTGCTTGTGCTACTAGCGTTTCTCGCTTCATTCTATGAAAACCAGAGTTTCAGCCTACGACGCCATTATTTATACTCTCTGACCACGCCCGCTTCGGCGGGCTATGACGCAATGAGAGCATGTCGACTCTCATTGGACGAGAGTTCAATCGCGTCTCCTCATAGGCTTAAGCAGTTCCCTGTGTGCGAGCCAATGAGCTGCTAGTTAGCCCGCTCATGCTCTGCTGCAGTTGAACTGCGTTGACAATGGATACAAAATTATAGGATAATTTTTTGGCTTCAATTTCTCAGAAAAGATGAATCTTTCCCGTAGCGTAAGCTAGCTTACGCAATACTCGTTCCCTCATCTAGAGAGAACCGAGGTTACGTTAGGTAACCGATTCGTTTATACTCGACGCGTCCGCATGAGCCCAAAGGTGCGTGCAGCAAAAATGACGTGATTGTAACAGCGCGCGCGCCTCCGCATCCCCTAGACAGCACTTACTACACACAATAGGCTTTTTTTCTCTAATTTTGGAAACTCGATCGACTTAAAATGCTTCCAAGATCGACGGGTTGGTTATTCCTGTAACTGTTTTACGGTCAATGACAAGAGTAGCCTACTAATCAGCTGTCTCACGAACGTAACCAGCACATTTATCTCCACATAGCAAAGCCATAACACAGCGAGGGAGAATAATTAAGTTAGACTACATGAAACAATCCAACTACATATTTACACCACTGACAAGGGAAAAGTCACTACTCACGGTGTTTATGGCTATCTTCTTTAGCTTTCTGCGGCTACTCTTTTAAGGTAGTGACGAAACGCGCTCTGTAACGCTGTTTGTTCGCTGTCGGCTACGGTAGAAAAATGACTTCACAATATGTTGACCTTCATAGAAGGGGATTCCAGCGCCTATGTAGATATAAATGCCTCATTCTAAGGTAATAAAAACATTACGGTTTATTAAGTAAGTTCTTTATACACAAATTTCTACACACTGCACCTTTAAATGGCATAAACAAGCTTATTCAGAGCAGCTCCTTGACAGGTATGAGAGCGTGGATGTGAGGGATGGACTTACCGTGTTTTCAGTGGCATCTGCTGTAAAAAGCTGTATAAAGCTCCTATCACTTAAAGTTTTCCACACCTCATGTTGTCCGGAGTTTATCTATACTGGAATTTCTTGGAAAGATATTTTTTGGAGTAATTTCTTCAGCAGAACAATCCAAAAACACATTAAATAACAGTACAACCCACTGAAGAGATGTATGTCCCTCACAGCCTCACTTTCATTCCTGTTAAAAATCAAAGATGGCGCTGCTGTGAATAAGATCTATTAGCACACACCTCAGTTGCTGACGGTAAGTGGGTTCCAGGTAAGCCAGGAAGTGAGACAGCTGCCGATGAGGAAGGAATCTTCTGAGAATCGCAGGAGAAGATCACGAGGAGGAATGGAAACGAAGGTGTTAAAGATAAGGTATGGAGGTAAGTCTTTCTCAGGTAGGAAGTTTATAGTCTGCATTGAGACCAGACAAGGAACTGTGTGTGCTTATACTGTGGTATTTGGCATGCTGATGAGTGACAGGTGCTGGTGAATAGTATTGTAGTGATTGGAATCGTAGTGAGAGACTGACGTGAAGCCAGGTGAATCCTGCGAATCCTCAAAAGCCAAATATACAGTATAAATTTTGCACTTTGCAATTTTGCACTTTGCATTTCATAAAAAAACATTTAAAGTATTAATTTGTTTATTTATTTATTTATTTAATTGTTTGTTTATTTATTTCCAGTCTAACATTGAAGCTCAAGGATGAGTTCTTATCCCACTGGCAAAAACCCTATTATGGAATCATTATTTTTAAGAGTGTAAGAACATATTTGGTACCTGTTTTTTTTTAGGTAGAAAAACACTACCTTAAATATATACATAAATATATATTTATATATATTTGGTCACACTTTAGTTTAGGTTCCAATTCTCGCTATTAACGAACTAGTATGACTTTTGCCTCAACAAACTCCTAATTGCTGCTTATAAATAGTTAATAAGGTAGGTGTTAAGTTTAGGTATTGGGTAGGTTTATGGGATGTAGAATATGGTCATGCAGAAAAATGCATTAATATGTGCTTTACAAGTAGTAATAAACCTAATATGCATGCTAACAAGCAACTAGTTAATAGTGAGAATTGGATCCTGAACTCAAGTATTACCATCATTTTAATTTATTTTATTCATCTATTTGTTTACTTTACAGGAATAATACAGGATAACATTGGCACAGAATTCAGCAGATGCTGTGTACACATCACGCTTCTAGGTAATAGCTAATTTGCAGCCTCTGTCCCTGGCTAGGCTTATTTCAAATACAAATAAAAATACAGTTTTAATTTTATATTTGATATGAATCGAGGTGGACCCTGGGAGTAGATATTGTTTTTTTCATGGATTTGCTGCCACAGGGCTAATTTGACAGAAAGACTGTGTAAAACAGACATAATCCCATTTTAAACTCTACACAGCTTAGTCTCATTAGAGTCTGCACTCCGAGCTGCAGTGTGCTGACTTCATTAGCTAATATTGGACAGCAAAATTGGCTGTTGCAAAAGACGAAGGCATCCGGCACTGCCAAGGAGGAGTGCAATATTAGCTAATGTAATTGAGGTAAAATGAGCTTACAAAAGCACAAAATTGCAACCATTTTAAGCTAACATCCGTGCAGTGCCATAACTATATCTTCTAGGGGAACACACAATTGCACATTTGTCAGTCAGCTATAGCTTTATCAATGTTTTGCAATTGTAAGATAAATTGAATTTACATTTCCTGTTTATTACTCCCTCACATTTAAAGACACCAAAGAGATACACTTTCATTATGGCTCCAAGTTGACTACTATTTGGAGATCAGATAAAAAACAACAATTGAGGTTTGTTTGTGTGTTTCTTTTTTCCCCCTACTCGTATACCTTGATGATTCTTTGATCAAGGTCTCAGTCTCCTTCATCAGCATGGCAAACGCATGCCTTGTGTATTTAATGAGTGTCTCCGAGTGTGCATTGTGCTAGTAGTGCTTACATAGACTAAGCTTCGGATCGGCTCTGTATCCAGGGGGATTTGTGTATGTAGAGGGAGGGAGATTGTGAAAATGTCTGAAACATTAATATTGCTGTAATCTGATATAGATTTCACTTGGGGCAAAGACATTCATCACACAGAGAGAGAATGACTAATGAAGGATTTATGATATGTGGCGTATCTCAGTAGACACTTATTACAAGTTTAGAGGTTGATATGTGCCAGTGTTTGCGTGTGCACATTTGAGCATGTCTCTGTGTGTTAGTACATCTGCAGAGTTTGTTTTGATTGCCTAAAAGTTTATGTTTGAATAGGGATATTAAAGGGTCTGCAGTGTCTTTAGAAGCTTGTGCAATTTTTCAAAGAGCAAAAAGACCTGTCAAATATATAGGAACACAGCAGAAATAGAAGAGTGTTTTTTTTAATCAGTTATGTAGGTCGTTTAAAGTCTGCAAATTACAGCCTGTCATAATGCCATGAAAGACTTTCAGTAGCACAAATCCAAAGTCTACTTTGCTAAATGTTTACAGGGTATCCATGCTAGGTTTGAGTTCATAGCTTTAGCTGTGAGGCCACAATCAGCTTAAATCTCATAACTAGTCATTATTTAAAGAATCATATATGATTTACTCATGTCAAATACAATATAATTTGCCCTCGCTGAGTAGCCTATAAGAGTATATGATCTTGAAATTCAATCTTGCATTAACTAATTTGCATTGTAGTTTGTCAATTTATTCTTGACAACGTGTCAACAAACATAGAGATTTATGGTAGTGATGGGGAGTCTACTCAAAATAAGTCGATTCCTTGACTCTGAATAGCCCTAGTAGTCTTTTCTCCTCTATTGTGGCATATATTCAAGTGAAACATCCCCTTGAAAAAGACAAAATGTAGGACATGACTTGATCTAGTCCATCAATAATTGATTGGATTGCTGTGGTTTGCTATTGCTGTGATCTCATGTGAGTGACAGGTTATTCTGCCCTTGCGTCAGTAAACATGTCATCACAGAATAGAAGCTGTTGCAAGAAAGAGTGAACCATTTTATGATTAAAGATTATGAGGACACATGGAGTAAAAAAAGAATAATATTGATGTGCATGGATAAACTATTTATAATAACCAGCAATATTTCATAAAAAATAAGAATTGTCAATTTAGCCCCATGTAGTTCAAGAAAGTTGCAAGCAATTTTTGGATAGATGAATCAGACTCAGCTGGGAAAGCCTGCAATGAATCTATATATACTAAATATTATCTAATGTTATAGTATGTGTAATATATCAAAAAGCAATGAACATTAGTCTTGTAGTGTGCGTCTGGCTTATGTTCTCATTTTATTTCCCTCGCTTGGTTATTTGCTTATCAAATATGCCACTGATAGGCCTGTGATAATTCTTTCTGCTGCTCTTTATATGTACATGTATATGTATATGTATATATATATGTATATGTATATGTACATGTATATGTACAATCACCGGCCACTTTATTAGGTACCCCATGCTAGTAACGGGTTGGACCCCCTTTTGCCTTCAGAAATGCCTCAATTCTTCGTGGCATAGATTCAACAAGGTGCTGGAAGCATTCCTCAGGGGGTTTGGTCCATATTGACATGATGGCATCACACAGTTGCCGCAGATTTGTCGGCTGCACATCCATGATGCGAATATCCCGTTCCACCACATCCCAAAGATGCTCTATTGGATTGAGATCTGGTGACTGTGGAGGCCATTTGAGTACAGCGAACTCATTGTCATGTTCAAGAAACTAGTCTGAGATGATTCCAGCTTTATGACATGGCGCATTATCCTGCTGAAAGTAGCCATCAGAAGTTGGGTACATTGTGGTCATAAAGGGATGGACATGGTCAGCAACAATACTCAGGTAGGCTGTGGCGTTGCAACATGCTCAATTGGTACCAAGGGGCCCAAAGAGTGCCAAGAAAATATTCCCCACACCATGACACCACCACCACCAGCCTGAACCGTTGATACAAGGCAGGATGGATCCATGCTTTCATGTTGTAGACGCCAAATTCTGACCCTACCATCCGAATGTCGCAGCAGAAATCGAGACTCATCAGACCAGGCAACGTTTTTCCAATCTTCTATTGTCCAATTTCGATGAGCTTGTGCAAATTGTAGCCTCAGTTTCCTGTTCTTAGCTGAAAGGAGTGGCACCCGGTGTGGTCATCTGCTGCTGTAGCCCATGTGCCTCAAAGTTCGACGTACTGTGCGTTCAGAGATGCTCTTCTGCCCACCTTGGTTGTAACGGGTGGTTATTTGAGTCACTGTTGCCCTTCTATCAGCTCGAACCAGTCTGGCCATTCTCCTCTGACCTCTGGCATCAACAAGGCATTTCCGCCCACAGAACTGCCGCTCACTGGATGTTTTTTCTTTTTCGGACCATTCTCTGTAAACCCTAGAGATGGTTGTGCGTGAAAATCCTAGTAGATTAGCAGTTTCTGAAATACTCAGACCAGCCCTTCTGGCACCAACAATCATGCCACGTTCAAAGTCACTCAAATCACCTTTCTTCCCCATACTGATGCTCGGTTTGAACTGCAGGAGATTGTCTTGACCATGTCTACATGCCTAAATGCACTGAGTTGCCGCCATGTGATTGGCTGCTTAGAAATTAAGTGTTAAGGAGCAGTTGGACAGGTGTACCTAATAAAGTGGCCGGTGAGTGTATATGTGTGTGTTACAGAGGTGTTAATTTGTAACACCTGGTCTAAAAGAGATCTTCCACAAGTCATAAAGTGTTATGAGGCAAATTGGTGTCTGCGTGTGAGTGCTTGTTGTGGGTACACACATTTGCATGCTTTGTGTCAGGTTGAATTAGAAACATAAGCTTTAAATGGGATTAGGTTTGACTATGTCTGCCACACAAATCCAGGTAAACAAGGTATTTCAAGGTCTCTGTGTGTGTCTGACTGTTTATGTGTGTTTCTGAGAAAGAGAGAGAGAGAGTGGCAATCTCTTGCAGCCAGCAGACAGGACAAGGCTTGACACAATGCAAATTTCCACCTGCCTCACTTGCTTCTGGCTGATGTAGTGTGTGTACATATGTGTGTGTGTGCAGCATAACACAATCTCTTTAAATGACCCTGAATATGTTTGTTGACAGTATTTGTTGATGTGCCAGAGGAGACCTTTAATTCTTTCCAGTAATTCAGAGCAGTAAACCAAAAATCAGCCAAAGCGAGTGCAGTCATTTTCTAATAAATAAACAGACGCGAGACAGAATAACAATTCGAAATTGTAAATCAAAACATCCAATCGGGAAGATGCTGTAATGTATTTGATGGCAAATAAACCAAATTCTAGATTCTGTTTTGATGTGAGTGCTCATGCAGAAGTTACAGGTAACAGAAAGCTAACCCTACAAAGCTAACAGGTTTTTGGTGGTTGCCAAGGTGTTAAAGGGATACTTCAGGATTTAGCATTAAGCTTTGTATTAGTAGAAAACCTGTAGTATTTTCGAATTACCGTACTTTCCTCCCTTGTATCCCCCTGAGATGAGAAATGTATGCATTTTTTGTCTGGAAAAAAATCCTCAGATGACGCAAAAATCGTCATTTTGCATCATCAGAGGATTTTTTGGCCAGAGGCTAAAGACTATAGCCAGTAGTAAGGGCTGTCCCGCATGTTCTCAACCCGCCCATAGAGGGTGGGATCTCACTCACAGAATGTACACATAGTGTCAGCCATCTTTTTTTGGAAGCTAAGCTAGCAGGCTCTTGTTCTGTGAAGAAAGCTGAGTAGTAGGAGAAAGCTGAGTAGTAGGGGTTACGGGTTACCATCCTCTTTTTCCCGGACATGTTCTCAGTCTCGTCCTGCTCGACACAGGAAACATAATGAATGGCGACTGTAGAATGCAAAAGCCGAATCCTGGACATTTTGGGCGATCTCTGGGCAGACTCATCACGGAGACTCACTAGTAGCCTAGACTTGTTGTTTAACTACTGCACTCTGTGACCGGTAGGCGTGGCCTCCTAGGGCAGCGAAGCAAGGGCATTCTGGGAGTTGTTGTCTTTCATCCACATTTTCTCAGTCTAGAAAGCTTCAAATTCAAAAATAATTTCACATTTCTTCTACTTAAATGACCCATTTTAAATACACATTCATCTTTCCAGAGGTGAAGTATCCCTTTAAGTGGTTGCTAAGCAGGGGCATTTCCTCTGAACGAATGGGGGAAAGTCACACGAGGCAATGTCTCCATTGTATCCATTAGATATAATTGGTTTGTCAATTGTTAAATCCCACCTCTTTTTCCATGCGCATTCGCAAATCAATCTTATCTGATTGAACAAACAATGGTGTTAATGGGAAGACTAATTAAAAAGAAAGCAAACAACTCAGACACTTAGATATCACCACTTTGTCTGTTTTGTCTTTGTCAATTTTAAATGGCCTGAATCTTCCTGTCTGTGACCAGTGTTTACTGAGCTTGTTGAACGATGGTCCTAAAATTAGTTGACTATTAAAAAGAACAGCTGCATATCAGTTCACACATAAAATATATTGTTTTAATTGGTACTGCCTTTATAATAAATTAATGCAAAATACACAATAAAAAGTAATTTTGTGGCAAAAAACTTAAATTATTTGTCGCTTTTATCCTATTAATTACTATCTTTATTTACTCGGTCACTGTCGATGTGGCTGTAAAGACCATTGAAATAACTGAAATCATTTGGCGAGTGATATGGAACTGTTGTGCGTTCGAGACCTGCCTGAAACTACTTTAGCAGTGCGTTTCCCTAAAAATATTGCACACCTTAGAACATACGTCAAGCAATAAAAAAAAAAGCATTCAACAGCCGCGTAAAATAAATGTGTGTGTGTTTGTGAGGATTTTGGCTCTTCATTTCAGAACACCACTGCACACCACTGTTGTTAAGTTGTCCTGATTGATTTTTGGTGAATGACAAACAGTGTCCAAGAGATAAAGATATACTTTTTTATATTTCTTTCATCATTCATCCTCATACCATTCCATATGTATTTGACTTTCTTCTGTGGAATACAAACTGAAATGTTTAGAAAAAAATCTAATCTAATAACTGCGGGTCGTATGGATTACCATCAAATAGTTTTCTATGGGTTTTAAGGCATCAACTTTGGGGTCCCATACACACTTGCATTATATGCAAAAGATGGATTTTTTAAAAATAAATCTTTGTGCTCAACTTTTTTTTTTTTTTTTACCTTTATTTAACCAGGAGGTCCCATTGAGAATCTCTTTTACAAGAGAGACCTGGCCAAGGTAGCAGCCAAATCACAACAAATGCATACATAATACATACCAAAATACATTTTCATGATAAAAGAAGTACAACAAACACAATGAGACTCTTAAGAAAAACAAGAACATGTCTCCATCACAACACTCTTTACAGTAGTTTTAAAATCATTAACGGACATAAGGGTTTCTAACTTTAACTCCTTTTGAAAATTATTCCACCCCCAAGGTGCTAAATAAGAGAAAGCAGTTCTTCCCAATTGGGTTTTAACTCGTGGCACGTTAAAAAGCAACCACTTTGAGGAGCGTAGCTGATAGGTACCAGAGCAGACAGAGAGGAGGTTACAGAGGTACAGTGGAAATTTGCCAAGTATAGCTTTATAAATAAAGATATATCAGTGCTGTTGTCTACGAATCTTAAGTGATGTCCAACCAACTAAATCATAAAGAATGCAATGATGGGTGAGCGAATTTGTACTTGTTATGAATCGTAGTGATGCATGGTAAACTGAATCAACATGACGCAAGATGGAAGATGCAGCATGCATGTACAATATATCTCCATAATCAATTACAGGTAGAAAAGTAGCTTCCACAAGTTTCTTCTTAGCACTAAAAGTAAAACAAGATTTGTTTCTGAAATAGAAGCCAAGCTTGACTTTAAGTTTCTTGACTAAAGCAGTAATATGGTCATTGAAGGAGAGCTCATCATCTATCCATATCCCCAAGTACTTTTATGAATACACTCTCTCAATTGATTTCCCATCTAAGGATAAGAGGCCACAGTTGTCAAATAGCTGTGTTCGAGCTCTTGAGAAGACCATAAACTTTGTTTTCTGTATATTTAAAACTAATTTTAGACTCAGTAATGTGTTTTGCAATACCTGAAATGCAGTCTGAAGTTCCTGCACTGCTGCTGAAATGGTGGAAGCCTGGGTGTAAACCACTGTATCATCAGCATATAAATGTAATTTGGCTTGAACATCTCTATCCAAATAATTTATAAAAATTGAAAACAGAATGGGTCCTAAAATTGATCCTTGAGGGACACCTTTGGTTATCTCCAGAAAATCACAACCTTCAGCGTAAACACATTGAGTACGATCTACAAAATAATTTTGGAACCATGCAACAGCCTTCTCACTTAAACCAACTGAACGTAGTTTGGTCAGTAACAATCCATGATCAACTGAATCAAATGCCTTAGAAAGATAAATAATGCAGCGGAATGTTGCTTCTTATCTAAGGCCCCAATAATATAATTTGTCACTAATGTAGCAGCAGTGATAGTGCTATGGCCACTTCTGAACCCTGACTGAAAATTATTTAAAATGTTTTTGTCAGCTAATTACTGTTTTAACTGTACATTCACAAGTGATTCCAAGATCTTTGACAGAACCGAGAGTTTTGATATTGGACGGCAATTATTCAGTTCTGATGGGTCTCCACCTTTATGTAAAGGGAGTACATAGGCTGCTTTCCAACTTTTGGGAATGGAGTTGGAAAGAAGACTCAAATTAAAAAAATGCGCTATGGGCTCAGCAATAATATCAGCTGCCACTTTTAACAGAAAGGAATACTTTATAACACGGTGTTTCTTTGCAAGATATTTATGCTGTTAATGAGCTCTTTTTGTGATTTCAGCATAGTATCACTGGCAGTCTTTATTGACCCATAATACTTAGCGTAACCTTAAGTATGAGCAGTAATAGCGATGTTAGCATTAGCAAATTATACTAATTATACTAGTGTCTGTGAACATGCTTTTATAAAACACTGTAAATCAGATGTAATTGGATGCTGTTAAGTCATGTTGTGGCTAATGATGCCTCCTTCTGTTTCATTTGTCTGTTATTTCTCACTTTTGGTCCACCTCTCTGTGCCCCTCTTCTTCTCCTGTCTGCACATTGGGTCAAAAGAGCAAAAACGATCATGCTGATATTTATACTTTTGGTGGGAAAGTAATTAGTGAAGTACAAGACCTTTCACATTAATGATAACAAGCGGTGGTGTGGGAGAATGCATTCTCAGCCAACTCATCAGGTCAGTTAGCCACAAGAAAATATGGAGTTTAGTTTCTGTATTATGTGTATGTGTGTTTTACTGGACCTATTCAAACACAGTATAATTGAATCTCTTTGTACCAACTTTGGCAACCTTGGCCAACCTAAATAAGACTTGCCATGCAAACTTTGATAAATGAAGTGAGTCTGAAAAGGAACAAGATGTGTCTGGGAAAAAGTCAAAGGTAGGATATAATGATATAAAAATGTTCGCACGAAGGTCACACGTCCGACGTAGAGAAAACCGTCTCGTGCACTCTTGTCAGGGCGCATTTAACTGGCGTGAAAAATTGCATTGCCAATAGGTGGCTCTATATTTAGAGTCTGGCTTTCTCTCAGTCCTTCACTCTTGATATTCACATTGTTTTTGATGTTCATCGGCCAGAATGATTGATGGCCTGTGCCACGCCTCCGAGGCCACCTGACAGTCTCATTGTCTGTGTTCCTCCATCAGTCTACCCTTTCTTTCCTTCTTTCTCTCTCTCTTTCCTGCTCAAGACCTGTTTGCATTCAGCCTCAAGGGCACAAAACCCTCATTCAGCTTCTGAATATGCCACAAAGTAGCTAAACCACAAGTGACACATTTACTTTAAAGGGAAAATGAATCAAGCGAGTCCTGGCGGAAGAGACGGAGCCCCAGCGGTAAAACCAAGCATCCCGTTAATGCGAGTCTGTACTGAAGCCAGACGCAGAGCAAAGGTCAGACGTGTTTGTATGAATTGAAAATAAATTACAATAATCATTATGTTTTAGCCAGAATCCCGCATTTTTATGAAGAGGCTTCTATGCTCTCGAAGTAACTTTTGTTGAGACACTCAAGGCCCTATTTTATTAGTGATGTGGACAGAAAGGCCATTGTGTTCATTGTGTAAGCGATATGTTTCCCAAGACATTAAAGGCTCAGTTATCTCTCTCGGTTCAAATCTATCTGTCCTGGCACAATCCTGCAATAGCAAAGTTAAAATAACCTTGAAAAGAACTGTACTCAAACAGGACAAACATTCAGAGCAGACACAGCTCAGTCGACTCAGGGTGGAACATTCTATTCTGCAATGACACAAATCCACTATTTCTGCAGAGTCTGCCTGGATTTTGGAAGGTGAGCCATGGGGATCTGTGTACGTGTGTGTGTGTGTGTGTGTGTGTGAACTTTGAGAGTAGACAGTTACAGCATACTTGTCCTCATCTGAAAACAATCGATTATGAACAACTATGAATCAAAATCAAATTAAAATTAAAGTATGGCTTGAGATATTTGATTATCATGATGAATTTTTGGTGAATAACAACTTAAATTTTGGTTCATTCCAAAAAAATTAATAAAATAAAAATAAATAAATAAATAAATTATTTTAGAAGACTTGGGATAGGGCATTAGTTGTAAGGACTGTTGTCATTGTATACTTTTTTATATACTTTTTATTTTTTTATATACATTTGGTATACTTTTTTGTTACTGTTGTCTCTTTTTAGAGCATGGTGGGGATGCACGATTTTGGGGGAAAATCTAATTGCAATATTTCTGATAAAAATTGTGCCGATTTAAAAAGGGCTTTTTAAAATAAAACCTCTAGGTTAACTTTACTTGTTTTTGAGGCTGCACAATTCAGATAATTTTATATCATTATTTTATACAATAAAATTACAACATTAATATTTATGGCTGTCTTAATTCATTTTCAAACATCAATACCTTTATTTTGGTGGAAAACCGCAGGGAGATCTTAAAGCTTCCTTTTTGTTGACAACAGCTGATTTATAAGTGCTTCTCATTACCGTTTTGGAAGATGGTTAGCAAATTGTGCGCTCCTCAATCCATTTTACAAGCACAAATTCACTCTGAAACAAGCAACGCTTATATTTAAGTGAATCAGAGCATTCAGATTTGGATAATCGCACTAAGCCATGTCATGATTTCTGTTTTCTTTGTGATTTCTGAAACCCTAGAGCTCAGTCACCATTATGCTTTTGTTGTATTGAAAAGAGCAAGCTTGAACATTTCTTAAAACCTCTCCTTTTATATTTAATTGAAGAGAGAAAGTTAAATGGGTTTATTTGGAACAACATCTAAAAAAGCACAAACTGGATGTTCCACACTCAAAGCATTTTTAGTTCCTTTTTAGCTTGATTTGAATTGTAAATTTGAAATCGCTCTTTTCCATGAACCCGGAAGTGTCATTTTACATTTGTTTGATAACAGTTATTTCATCTATTTAATTCTATGACCTTGCTGGCCGTGGATCAGAGGCCTCGGGAGGAACAAGAACAGTGTGGAGTGTTTTCTGTGGAGAGTGTTTGAGTTAGTCCAGCGAGTAGTTAAAAGCCCAGACCTCATCCATCAGGCACTGACGGGAGTGCTGAAGTGTGTTAAAGCACAGCACCGCTGTCATTATCTCTTATGATTCCCCCCTGACACTCAACCTATCATGTAAGCTGTCTTCTATCTCCTTTTCTTTGTTCCTCCTTTCTCTCTCTTTCTTTCTATAGATTCTCTCAATATATTTCAATTTGAGACCAATGCTATATATTTCACACTTTCTTCTCCTTGTTACCTTTCCTATTACAGTTTTAGTCCAAACCAATGTCTCTCTTCTTTCCTTCTCACATTTCATCACACACACACACACACACACACACACACACACACACACACACACACACACACACACACACACACACACACACGCACACATGCACACATGCACACACACACACACACGCACACACATGCACACACACACACACACACACACACACACACACACACACACCCTAAAATGAATCCATCTTTGTAACTCCACAGGGCACTTTTGCCTCCCGCTGAAGTTACACTGTCTGTTGGATTTTTTAGCACAGTCCCCACAGAGCCGTTGATTTACATCGTATGGTTTGAGGCCTCGGAACTCACTACTGTCACTCAATCATTCACTGTGAAGCTACTTTCTGTATTAAAATAGTTAAACTACAGTTACTCTTTTGAGAAAGAAGTTAGCTATAGCACTATAAGTTTGATAAAGCATGCAGTGATATATTATATCATATTATATTATAATTCTTCGAGAAGGCCTAGTTCTGCAGATAGAACAAATGTTTACATTTTTGCAGAGTACAATCCCTGTGTAGTAATAATAATTAAAAGGGATATTATTACAGTGTAAAATAACTATTTTCTGTTTTAATATTCCTGTGATGGTAAAGCTGAATAATAAAAAAAAAATTGTTAGTCTCACATGATCACAATATGCTGGTCATCAGTTTTAAAAACGGTTGTGCTGCAAAAAAATAATAATAATTTGTTCAAAAGAACATTGAGCATTTATTTGAAATATATATATATATATATATATATATATATATATATATATATATATATATATATATATATATATATTACTGGCTCATTTGGCTAATTTAATGCATCCTTGTTAAATAAAAATATTAATTTATTTTAAAATAAAATAAAATAATGTCCCCAAGCTTTTTAATTTTATGAACATCATTAAGCTTGGACAGATAAATATGTTGCTAAATGCTACCAGAAACAAAGGGAAAAGGGGGTGTGATGGACCCATTAAATCACAAACTTAATCAAAATTGTGTTTTCCTTTTGATTACAGTGTGGTGTTTTACTGATTAAAATAATTTAGCATCCTTTTAAAAATCCTTACACAGACCAGAGGAAGTCGAAGTGGAACAAGCCACAAATTAATATTCTTCTTGAATGAATAAACAAACTTTGCGTCATTGTAGAACACCTCTGAACCTGAACGGTGGCCCGACAACCATAAATTTGACTGTAAAATTTGTTGTTTTCTTAGTACCTGGGGTAGAAAATAAATAAATAAATAAATATGTAAATAAATAAATGAATAAAAACAAGCTGATATTTGTTATGCACAGGGGTCCATGTCTAATTTCTCTCCTGTTTGTCAAATTAATTTTGCAACTTTTTATCGAGACACAATAAATGTTAATGAGGCTCTGGATGTTTGGTACAGGCTTTATTTATGCAGAGAAGGGATTGAGGGAAATGCTTTATAATGAACCGCATTCAAAGAAGCATGTTTTTCATTTGTGATGGCCATTTTACAATTTCTCAAATAAAACTCAAACAGCTGTGGACTACGGGAAAGTTTAAACATCATTTTAGGTCACATATATATTTTCTTTACTCTTTACCCTTCACTGCTGTGTCTGTCTCTCCCTCATCACCTGGACTCAAGCGGCTGCTATTATGGTCCATCCTGTGCGTTTTCTTTCATCACTCTTCTTGTCCTGGTGACAGAGAATTATGGGTAAATGATGAGATATGATGAATGAAGATCCTTTCTCCTCTCCTGTCAGACGATACTGATGGATTGACAAAAGTACGAGACGTTCTTTTACTGTGTTGCCCTTTATGCCACTTTCATTTTACTTGCCATTACAGGTGAAATGAGCTCATGCTCACTGAGACACCGACCCAGACAATCGCCGCTATTCAATTGAAGAGAAAATGATACCTCTTTTGTTTTCTAACTATTTAACCCTGTTTTACTTGGACATAATACAATAGCATCATAAACAATTAAAAGCTCTTCAGCCTCCGTCTTTATTGAGGCCGGAAAATTGCTTCCTTTATTCTACAAATGTAGTATTCAGGCAAATTTACTTTGTATGTGGGCTGGAAGAACTGAATTCATTGAGTTACCAAGCACTGTGTTTGCTTCTCTTCCTATGATTTGAATTATTTTGAAACGGAGAGACTGATGTTAAGATAAGGTTTTTTGTTTTGTTTTGTTTTTCAGTAGCTACAAGTAGTGAACTTCTGAAATGAGGTAAAATACCCTCTCAGGGTTTGGGTTTGTATTTAATATCAATTAATTCAAATTTATTTCACTTCCATTGATATTTACTTATGTCGCGTTCCAGGCAACCTGTAACCCGTGTTTTTCCAACCTTAAACCCGTGAAAGTGCACTGGAACGGCGGTCAAACCCGTGACTTCCCACCCGTGAACTCGTACTAGATCGATGTACTCCCAGTTACGAGCTCTGACGTCACGGGTATAAGGTTGGAAAAACACAGGTTACAGGTTGACTGGAACGCGGCATTATTTTCAGGTTAAACTCTTATGGAACATTATGTTTCTCACACTTGGCACAGAATTAGAGGGTTTTAGTCACATATCACTTAAAGGGTTAATTCACCCAAAAATAAAAAATGATCCTATAATTTACTTTGCTTGAGTTTGTTGCCCAGCCCTATTTGCTTGATCAGCGAGAGGCGTCTACTCTGACCTAATCTTATACTATCCCCAGATCCTACGTCATTTGTCAGTAACTCTTCTGCCGGAACTCAACTTGCGTATGGCTGTTACCGGAAGCCAGAGATAATCAAAATCTAATGTACCATTCCCTCCCATTATAAAGCTTGAAAGAGCCAGGATTTTTTTTTAAATATAACTCTGTTTGTGTTTGGCTTATAGAAGAAAGTCATACACCTAGGATGGCTTAATTGAGGGCGAGTAAATTATGGGATACTTTTCATTTTTGGTTGAACTAACCCTTTAAGGTGAGTGTGAGAGTGTCAGGTGACTCGTGTGCGTATTTGGGTGTTTTATTATTAAAAAGGCTAAAAGAAAATTTAGAAGCGCAAATGCTCGCCTTGCTCTGTTCTGTGATGCGCGTTCGTGACGTTGAAAAGGTCACGCTTCTGTCCTGACGAAAATTTTCTTTTAGCCTTTTTAATATTAAAACACCCAGGAACCGCACACGAAATGGCATTTTAAACGATAAACTGACACAAAGACATTTGAATATGTGTATATGGTCCTCACATTTGTAAACACTGACTCACTTTCGCCTACGTCGCGAACACGCATCACAGAACAGAGCAAGGCGAGCATGTGTGCATATAAAACGTAAACTTTTTTATTTATTTTTTAAATGACCGATCGTTTCGCTAGATAAGACCCTTATTCATCGTCTGGTATCTTTTAAAGCCCTTTGAAGCTGCACTGAAACTGTCATTTGGAATTTGAACCGTGTGGGGTCCTATGAAGTCCATTGTAGGGAGAAAAATCCTGGAATGTTTTCATCAAAAACCTTAATTTATTTTCGACTGAAGAAAGAAAGACATGGACATCTTGGATGACATGGGGGTGAGTAAATTATCAGCAAAAGTTTTTTTTAAAGTGAACTAATCCTTTAACACAACTATAAGCCAAGTATACTTTGAATACTTCATTATACTTTTTGGTATATCTCGATATAAAAGATTGAGTTCAAGTACAGGCCAAATATACTTGGACTTTTCTTTCAAGGGTACCCCGACTAGTGTGGCATGTTGGCCTTATAAGATTAACGTGGGCGTCAGCTATAAAAAGGTGATACAAAAACACTCCAAATGTTTTTAGTTTTATTAAAAAAAGCCGAAAATCCGTTCACTCGTAGGCCGCCATTGTTATTTACGTCTCAATGCATTCTGGGTAGTGACGTGTAAAGGTTGTAGTTGGTTGAGCCTAGCCGCTGTAGCCGCTTCGTTTATTGTTTTTCCAACGTACCGGATAGCTAGCTAAGTTTTGACAGTAGTGAGATGAACACGTCTGCCGTTCAGCCTTTTCAGTTTGAACCCGAGCGCACCGTAGGCTTAAATCAAGAGAATAACGCGGTGTCTGTGCGGCAACTGCTTGCCAATGCCAAGCGAGAACGACCGCGTTTGCTGTAAAGAGCTTAGTATAGTCAGTATAGTCTGAGATTTCAGATTTTAAATATGTAGTGCACGGCAATCTAGTGCAATGGTAATTATTAATATTGTAATTGTAAGATTGAAAATGTACATGAGGTAGATGAGCAGAATAGTGTTGACTTTGTTCAGTGTAAAAGGGGGTTGCACACCGGTCCGGACGAGAAGCGCCGCTCCGCGTCTCTGACAACTCGAGGTATCGCACACCGGACGCGCACTTTGTCAGTTTATGGGCAGCAATATTGTTATATTTAAGGACATTATGGAAATAAGATATGTCTGTACTATGTTATGATTGTACTGTACAATTAAATACAATCGTTGCAGTCTGAATTCACTTTGCCTCAGAGCGTCTGTTAACTTGCTCAAAATCCGGTAACATCAGCAATTTTCATTCAACCAGCCGATTTCTGTAAATGAATGTAAAACTAAATGTATATTGCTGCGCAGGGTGAAGTCAGTATATACATTAACAACGATTTGAGACAAATAAATGTAAATTTAATATAAAACTATGTAAATGGTGCTCTGTGGCGCGGCAGGATTTTGAACAAGATCCGAGAGGGTATTTCTATGCGTTCAACTACATAGTGACAGCTTAGGGAAAATAAAGCAAACGACGGCGGTAGATGACTTATTAAATTATTTATACCGATAGTACGATCGTCTGATCTATAGCCTACCCAGGACAGCTGCTGACAAAAAGTGGAGCTCTTTACAGCAAACGCTCTCGTTCTCGCTTGGCATTGGCAAACTGACGCAGACACCATCTATTTTGCCCCACTCTCGCTTCCTCAACTCTCTGATAATCTTCATTTTCATGTAACTCTTGAGTAGGCCTATCGTTATCCGCGTTATTCTCTTGATTTAAGCCTACGGTGCGCTCGGGTTCAAACTGAAAAGGCTGAACGGCAGACGTGTTCATCTCACTACTGTCAAAACTTGGCTAGTTACAACCTTTACACGTCACTACCCAGAATGCATTGAGACGTAAATAACAATGGCGGCCTACGAGTGAACGGATTTTCGTCTTTTTTTAATAAAATCAAAAACATTTGGAGTGTTTTTGTATCACCTTTTTATAGCTGACGCCCACGTTAATCTTATAAGGCCAACATGCCACACTAGTCGGGGTACCCTTTAAGTCAGTCAAGTACAAGTAAAAGTCAGTCAAGTACACTTAAGTGTAATTTTAAGTATATTTCTGAGATGTATATAAAATGTAGACTGAAAGTATGCTTTCTTGTTTTTAGTTGAAAAGAAGTATACTAATAGAACACTTTTTCATAAGGGTTATTATCGCTGTGTACAAGATCAGGTTAAGTTCCATGCTTATTCTATTTACTCTATAAGCTATTCCACCAAAAGCTTGTTACTAACATGAACATGTTAGTTTATAAGACCGTGTGTAATATTATGTTTTAAAAAAGGATTTAATAAGCTATTCAATCAAAAAAGTAAACACAAGTACAAGCCAAGAAAACTTAGAATACTTAATTATACTTTTAAGTATCTCGATCAACAAGTATAGGCCAAATATACTTAGACTTTTCTGTCAGTATAAGTCAAGTATACTTAAGTGCAATTTTAAGTATATTTCTGAAAAGTACATAAAGTATATTTCTGAGAAGTACATAAAAAGTAGACTGAAAGTATACTTTCTTATTTTTTTTGTTTAAAAGAAGTATAGCACACTTGAATAAACTTATTTTTCGTAAGGGAAGTGATATTTTCCCACTGGTTGTGCTGAGTAACAGTGCAGTGAGAAAGAATTTAGAATCTGTTTCAACAGCCCTGAACACAAAGCATTGTGAGATGCTGATCTCCTGGAACACCAAAAGGTTCCTAGCAATCTGGAACACACAGACAAAATGTACCTTGAAGTGAAGGTTTGCTTGCTGAAGCTTAACCTCATTGCAGATGTGTCAGTCTGATTCTAAGAGACTGAGAACTTGGTCAATCTGTTTACGTCTGTCTGGGATGGAGAGACAAAAGGATATGCTGTATTTGTTGTAGTCTCACTGGAGGAAGACTTTGACTATAGTGTATCTGTTAATGTCTCTTTCCTCACAGCCTGGAGACTTAGAATGTGGTTGCATCTATTGGTGCTTGCGTCCCCTTTTACAGGCTGGAGACTCAGGAAATGTAATGTTTGTTACTGCCTGACTGTACGAATTCGTACCACAATTCGTATGAATTTTACGAGGTGGCTAATGCATACGAATTCATACAACCTCACTCGTACGAATTAGTAAGGTTTTTGCTAAATGTTACATATTTCACGAGTTCACACATTCATGAAATCAGATGTAGTAATTTATGCGTATTTGGCGTGCTGTCCGAGAGAGGGCTCCAAGCTCGGAATTTGGCCCGAACCCAGAGTACTCCCCCCTTTACTGTCACGACTAGCACACACAAGGAATTCAGTGATCCAATAGCGGTCTTTATTTAAAGGGTAATCCGTACTCACAACAGTCCAGGCAAAGGTCAAAATCCAGAAAAGGCAATCCAAAAACAGGAAGACAAACACAAGGAACAGACTCAAACAGTAAACTGAAGTGTGGGGACAATAACGAGGACTCCGTGACAAACACTAAACTAGACCGGGATATATACACAAGTGCTAACAGGGTGACGAGAAACAGCTGACAGGCAATGAACAATCAGTGACAGACAGAATCATGGGAATTGTAGTGAAGATGCATAGACACCGTGAAACTGAGGACCTCTAGTGTTAAACTCAGGGAACCACCACCAGACACTGTGACATAACCCCCCCTCTACGGAGCGGCTACCAGACGCTCCAAGACGTGGAGACAACAAAACAAGAGTCCAGGCGGGAGGTGGAATGGTGGAGGCTCAGGGGGCGGGATGGGGGGCCAGGTCCGTGGAGGGGAACATGAACAGGGGGTGACAAATTAGGCAGCCGGGGCAATGCAGACAGTCCATCAGGGGGCCAGGGCGGAGAAGACCCCTTGGGCGGCCAGGGCGGTGAAGACCCCTCGGGCGGCCAGGGCGGTGAAGACCCCTCGGGCGGCCAGGGCGGTGAAGACCCCTCGGGCGGCCAGGGCGGTGAAGACCCCTCGGGCGGCCACGGCGGTGAAGACCCCTCGGGCGGCCACGGCGGTGAAGACCCTTCGGGCGGCCAGGGCGGTGAGGGCCCCTCGGGCGGCCACGGCGGTGAGGACCCCTCGGGCACAGACACTGGCACTGGCTCCGGCTCTGGAACAGACACTGGCACTGCCTCCGGCTTTGGAACAGACGCAGACACCGCCTCCGGCTCTGGAACAGCGACAGACACCGGCTCAGGAACAGCGACAGACACCGGCTCAGGAACAGCGACAGACACCGGCTCAGGAACAGCGACAGACACCGGCTCAGGAACAGCGACAGACACCGGCTCAGGAACAGCGACAGACACCGGCTCAGGAACAGCGACAGACACCGGCTCAGGAACAGCGACAGACACCGGCTCAGGAACAGCGACAGACACCGGCTCAGGAACAGCGACAGACACCGGCTCAGGAACAGCGACAGACACCGGCTCAGGAACAGCGACAGACACCGGCTCAGGAACAGCGACAGACACCGGCTCAGGAACAGACACCGGCTCAGGAACAGACACCGGCTCAGGAACAGCGACAGACACCGGCTCAGGAACAGACACCGGCTCAGCCTCCGGCTCAGGAACAGACACCGGCTCAGGAACAGACACCGGCTCAGGAACAGACACCGGCTCAGGAACAGACACCGGCTCAGGAACAGACACCGGCTCAGGAACAGACACCGGCTCAGGAACAGCGACAGACACCGGCTCAGGAACAGCGACAGACACCGGCTCAGGAACAGCGACAGACACCGGCTCAGGAACAGCGACAGACACCGGCTCAGGAACAGCGACAGACACCGGCTCAGGAACAGCGACAGACACCGGCTCAGGAACAGCGACAGACACCGGCTCAGGAACAGCGACAGACACCGGCTCAGGAACAGACACCGGCTCAGGAACAAACTCTGCCTCCGGCTCTGGAACAGGCACTGGCTCTGCCTCCGGCTCTGGAACAGGCACTGGCTCTGCCTCCGGCTCTGGAACAGGCACTGGCTCTGCCTCCGGCTCTGGAACAGGCACTGGCTCTGCCTCCGGCTCTGGAACAGGCACTGGCTCTGCCTCCGGCTCTGGAACAGGCACTGGCTCTGCCTCCGGCTCTGGAACAGGCACTGGCTCTGCCTCCGGCTCTGGAACTGCAGACACCGGCTCAGGAACAGCCACTAGAACAGCAATGGTCACAAAGACAGACACAAACACAGAAACAAACACTGGGTCTGGAACAGCCATTGGCTCCAGCTCTGGAACAGGCACTGACTCTGCCTCTGCCTCCGGCTCTGGAATGGGCACTGACTCTGACATCCACTGGCTCCGGATCAGCAGACATAGGAATGTCCAGGATTCGAGCCAGACGCTCCAGATAGTCCAAGTCAATGAAGGCAGACGGAACGTGAACAGTCTCTGGCTGGGCAGACGTGACGTGAACAGTCTCTGGCTGGGCAGACGTGACGTGAACAGTCTCTGGCTGGGCAGACGTGACGTGAATGGTCTCTGGCTGGGCAGACGTGACGTGAACGGTCTCTGGCTGGGCAGACGTGACGTGAACGGTCTCTGGCTGGGCAGACGTGACGTGAACGGTCTCTGGCTGGGCAGACGTGACGTGAACGGTCTCTGGCTGGGCAGACGTGACGTGAACAGTCTCTGGCTGGGCAGACGTGACGTGAACGGTCTCTGGCTGGGCAGACGTGATGTGAACGGTCTCTGGCTCAGGCACGGCCTCCAGGCCTTTAGGGATACTGGAGGTCTTCCTCTTCCGCCGTTTCTGATGGTGACGGGCAGGCTCTGGACTGGATTGAATCGGTGGCAAACATAAGTTTGGACTAGACCTCACCTCCTCCGGTTCCATGAAGGCTCGAGGTGGGGAGTGATACCTGGACTCCCATCTAGTACCTCCTCTCCTATGACCTCCTCGGGTCCCCGAAAATCTTGCCAGCCGGGTTCCCTCGAATGATTCCCTGGGATGGTCAAAAGGGATTGAGGAAGCTTTCTTAACGTCAGCCTCCTCTGTCAGTCGGGCCCACAAAGCAAAGCAGTCAAAGATATTCATACGAGGAGGAATCTCCTTAGATTGAGACTTCCCCCTCTGCTGTTTCCTCCACTTCTCAGTCTCCATACCGCTGGATCACTCTTGACGGAGTCCTTCTGTCACGACTAGCACACACAAGGAATTCAGTGATCCAATAGCGGTCTTTATTTAAAGGGTAATCCGTACTCACAACAGTCCAGGCAAAGGTCAAAATCCAGAAAAGGCAATCCAAAAACAGGAAGACAAACACAAGGAACAGACTCAAACAGTAAACTGAAGTGTGGGGACAATAACGAGGACTCCGTGACAAACACTAAACTAGACCGGGATATATACACAAGTGCTAACAGGGTGACGAGAAACAGCTGACAGGCAATGAACAATCAGTGACAGACAGAATCATGGGAATTGTAGTGAAGATGCATAGACACCGTGAAACTGAGGACCTCTAGTGTTAAACTCAGGGAACCACCACCAGACACTGTGACATTTACTGGGATAGAAACCAACCGAGAGTGAGGTGATGGGGTAGTGGAGGAATGCTGTGAAACTGTCATGGGACAGAGTTGAGGGAAGGCTATATTTATACCGGCTTCCTCTTGTGCGGATTGGTTGATTACCTGAACGTGCTCCTCCCGAACTTTGTTACATAAAACATCATTTTACGAATTGCCCAATTCATAATCGTATGAATTACCTAACCCTGACCCCGCCCCTAAACCTAACCATCACGTGGGTTTTAGACAAATTGCCCTTACAGGCCTGAGGACTTACAGGACTTTCTCTTGACATGTCTATCCCTTTCTGATGAGGAGATTGCAATTTGGTGCTTATCCATTCCAGTTCTGTGATTTGATGCTGGCAGTAGAGCCAGTCTTTCCTCATGTGGAACACATTCGCATATTCCAAAGCACACACAAACTTTAAAGTTTCACCTATGCATTATTCACTTCCCAAACCACCACCAGAGTAGCCTGGTAATACCAGACTCTGCTACTTCACTTTGCTTTGTAGACAGAGTCTGGAATAGCATAATATAGAAGTGTTTTCTCTCTCGCTAGGGGGCGATTTCTGAAGTTTAAAATCATTGGTTACCCGTAAGCCAATCAGATACGTTTATTTATGACGTATGTTATGCGCCGACACAGCCGCATCGAACCACAGACATCATGCATCGAACTCAAATCTATGATCGAACTTCCACTGTAAACCTGCTGTAAACACTTAATGATGCGAGCGAAATACCGGAGTGAACATGGCTGTAAACGACTTTTTTGATCGGTGAGTGATGTAATAGAATGACTGCTGCGAGAGAGAGAGAGCCCCGGCCGCGCCCGCGCACACTCTCACGTCTTCAAACAACAAGAGCACTGTCTTACTCTCTCTCCCTTGCGCATATTAATCAAAATCAATCGACAAGATAGTAAAAGGTCAGAAGACCGTGGTTTCACGTGGAGCATTTGGAGATTTTTAGAGATTAGAGACTCTAGGAACAACATCTCAATGAACAACATCTCAACACTAAATTATAAAGGCCTGTCTCATAGACGCCTGTCTCAAATACAAGCCGGTGCAGTTCGACGATTTGGACAAATAAAAGCCCGGGCTATTATTTGAAGTTTTACGGTATTTAAGACCTGGAAAAGAAAGGAGACACTGACCTATCAAAAGGCTCCCCAGTTTGTCGCTGACGATCGGTAATAGTTGATAAATTAAACTTTTCCCAAAGGGAGTAGGGCCACAACATCACCTCCATTCAAAATGTTTAATACACACTCTTCTTGTTCTGGCTTCAGTTTGCTAATGCCGGGAATATTCTCCACAACAGAGCGAATTGCATCCGCGTCTCCATATCCGCGGTCGTTTTCGATTTCCCTGACCTAATCTTAAACTCGGCGCTTAGCGACTATGTCACGGCTTTCAGCCCGCCCTCTGTTCGTTGATTGGCCCGGCTGTTTTCAGGCCGGAGAAAAACTGAAAGATAGGCTGCTATCTCAGACTGACTACAGGAGCGAAATGAAATTAGCGGAAGTAGGAAGTCTGACGTAGTCAGGCTACCACCAGAGTACCTTTGACAATGTTCTAAACACATAGGGGCGGTTTCCCGGACCAAGATTAAATTAAGACAGGATTAGGCCTTAATCTAGAATAGTTAATCGTGATTTAAAAAATGGCTTTCTGTAACACAGATTAAGTATAGATTAGTTACACCTGGACTATGGAGTCTTGAACTAAAATAAACCAGATTAATTTAAAACCAACTGTCCTAATCTGAATTAGCATGACAAAGGTTGCCTATAAAACATGGCATGAACCAAGAAAAGCTACAAGTTTCATGGAACTGAGAAGCAAATGCAAGGAAAACAATGGTGTTAGAAAAAGACTGCAAAAAAAAAAAAACATTACTAAACAGGAGAAAATTATTTTTAAGCAAGCTAAATAAACTGCACACATCAGCTATGGAATAAAAGAAAAGAAATGCATGGAAGTCTGTTTGTAATGAATTACAACCCCATTCCCAGAAAAGTTGGGACATTTTGTAAAATGCAATAAAATCAAGAAACTGTGATTTGTTCATTCTATTTAACCTTTTCTTAACTGACAAAAGCACATAGAAACGTTTTTCAATGGTTTCACTGACCAGCATAATTGTATTTTGTAAAATATATATATATATATATATTATTTTGATGGCTGCAACATACCCCAAAAAAGTTTGGATAGAGACTAAATAAAAGTGAAAAGATTATCCAAATTAGATTATCCAACTCTTTTGAAACAGTCCACAATGAGCAGGTGAATGGTAATAGTTGAGTGTATCGTGTTTGGGTGTAAAAGTTCTTCTCAGTCTTTTTAAGCAAAGATGGGTCATGGCTCATCACTATTATAAGAGAATTGTCAAACAATTAAAAAATCACATTTCTCAATGCAAGATTACAAAGAATGTATGTCCTTCATCATCTTCCATACATAATATTGTCACAAAATTCAGGGAATCCAGAGAAATCTCAGTCTGTGTAGGGGCAAGGCAGGAGACCTCTGTTGAATGTGCGTGACCTTCGAGCCTCAGATGGCATTGCATGAGAAACCATCATGCTACTCTGTTAAATACAGCCACATGTGCTCAGGAGGACTTTGGAAAACCAATTTTACTTAACACAGTCTGACCCTGCATCAAGAAATGCCACTTGAATCTCTGTTACACAAGGAGAAAGCTTTACATCAGTTCAGAGCTCATCTTAGATGGTCTAGAAGACAGTGGGAATGTGTGCTGTGGTCAGATGAGTACATGTTTCAGCTTGTTTTTGGGGAAAACATGGACATTTAGTTCTCAGTCCCAAAGACGTAAGGGACCAACCAGACATCTGTCCTGGTATTGAGGTGCAGCATTGCAAACGGTATGGGTAACTTGCATTATTGTGAAGGTACCATTGACATGGAGGCGTATATTTGGATTGTGACAAGATTACATCTTTCCTGGGAAGCAAGACAATGCCAGGCCTCATTCTGCACATGCTAAAACTGAGTGGTTTCTAGACAATCTACACGTAGAAGAGATGAGCCTGATGCCTTACTGCCTGTCTCTAATGGAAAATGTATGACCCATCATGAAAAGGAAAATCAGGCAACGATGACCACAGATTGTTGAGCTTGTCTTGTATCAGACAAGATTGGGCAAATATATTCCACTTGCAAAACTCCAACAATTAGTATCCTCAACTCCCAAATGATTAAAAAGTATAATTAAAAGGAAAGGTGAAGTGACACAGTGGTAAACATGCATCTGACCCAACATTTTTGTGTTGCAGCCATCAAAATAAAATAAAATTTTAATTCAGATAAAAAAACATTGGAAAACTTATCTTTGTACATTTGTCAATTAAAAAAAGGTTAAATAGAATTAACAAATCACAGATTCTTGATTTTATTGCATTTTACAAAATGTCCCAACTTTTCTGGAAATGGGGTTGTATGTGTATATATACATATACTAGTAATACATGTGCCTTCTTTGAAACACAATGTTAATCTGAAGTTAAACCTGCCTCCTGGTAGGTTTAATTTAAGCCTCAATTTAGTCCTGGGGTAATTCTAATCTTCCTCCAAGAAATCAGTTTATTAAACTCTGGATTAAACTAAATCTATGACTATTTAAAGCCACGACAGAGAAAGCAGATTTCTGTTAATCTGGTTTAAAGGGCCATTTTAGTCTAGGACTAGGATTAATCTCTGTCCGGGAAACCGCCCCATAGAGTGTCAACATGATAGAAAAAGATTGATGTCATGCATGCATTTGTATGTTGTAGAAAATTAGCTTGAAAGGGAAATACAACTAATCATAACTTGTAATTAATTATACATATTTGGATCAGTTAATATAATTAACTTGATGTGGTTACTTAACATTACAATAAATTAACCTGTTTGTCCATCGAAAACTCAGTAAAAAATGTCTATAAACTCTTAGAAAGGCTATTATTCCATGGCCTCAGAAAAATAATTCTTTCTTACTGGGTGCAGTGCTACTCAAGAGCAGGTTAGCTGTAATCACATCATTAAAGGAACTTTGATTTGCAAGCAGTGACCACATAATTCAATTCTAACATGAATGTGTGCACAAATGGTTGATTTGTGGTGGATCCGGCGACTCAAAACAGGGATTGGAGGTAACGGAATTTTTTTTTTTTTTACACTGTCTACATACACACACACACACAGCTACGTAGCTTCTCTGACAAAAAAAAAAAAAAAACTTAACAACACTGTGTTGTGTATCAGGGCAATGTTTATTTTAATTTCAGAACATGCACTGCATGGGTGTGAAATTTTTGCTTGTTTGGGATCTGACCAGCGTATTTGGAAAAAGTTAAGCAAACTTTGTTGTCTTTTTGTCATTTTTCCACTGAGTGAAACGAGGCTAACATCAATCTCAACCAGCACTACAAGCGCATGGCATGTGTCACTTGAAGTGCCTCTGCTCCCTCTCCCCCTTCTGTCTAAAAGGGATCGCACACCGGACGAGAAGCGTTGCATCTAGGACAACTCTGTATCGCTCACCGGACACGCACATTCTCAGTTTATGGTGGGGCCAGCAATAACGTTATGTTTAAGGACATTATGGAATTAAGAGAATGTCTGTATTATGTTATGATTGTAGCCTACTGTACAATTAAATACAATTGTTGCTAGTCTGCAGACTCTGAACACTTTACCTCAGAGCGTCAGTTAACTGAATGAATTGAGAAAAATTCATGAAAATCTGATAGCAAAACTGATTTCTGTAAATGAATGCAAAACTAAATGTATATTGCAACACAGGGTGAAGTCAGATAGTATGTAAGTTACATTAAATATGCCGAATGGTGCTGCTGTTGTGTACACTCATAGAGAATAATGTGTTCGCGCTGCGCTGCGCTTCTCGTCCGGTGTGCGATCCACTTTACCCTGAAAGTTCACCTCAAAAACGCATCGAAACTGCAAACACAAGTTTTTGTGGAACTTCAATGGGGAATAAAGACTAACAAGACAGATAACAATATTGAACACTACACAAACAGTAATTTTTTTTATTTAGGCGACTAATTTTCCATAGTGACAGGAAGTGCCGGATCCAATAAAAAAGGTTCCAGATCCAACGTCAGAGGTGCCCTGGATGTGTGCAGTATGAATGTAATCCGGGCGTTTTAGATTCGCCATGTTGTCATTATCATGTCACCTACTAGCGTCATTTCCATCGCTTCACTACCTTTCATAAATCCTCTCCTGAGGCCTCATGGGATAGTAAATTGTCCATTGTATGCACACTTCAGAATCTCGTTTGAAGTAGTAGATCATCCTGGTACTTTTTGCCTATTTTTATAAATGCTGTGAATTCAGATATACTTATTTTGTCATATACTGTTTTTTGCCTACTATACAGGTAAGTTTGCGATTTTGGATGCAGCCATATACATGGGTAAAATGGAAAGGGAAATTGAATGAATGAAACTGAGAAACAAACAGGGGAATGAAGCTATGAAAACATAACTACCAACGTAACGTCTCGGTTACGTATGTAACCCTCGTTCCCCGAGTGGGGAACGGAGACGTTCCATCGGATGACGACGATTGGGGTTTCACTTAGAAGCCTATCAAATTCGAGCTTTACAAAACGAGCCAATGGCAAGAAAATGCCATGGGTCTGCGGAATTTGCATAGCGTAACTCCGCCCCACCTCGTGGGTATAAAAGGAGGACGCCGGCAAAATGCAGGCTATGTTTCCTCGCTGAGGAGCCAAGACTGAACTCAGGCGTTACTTCAACGCATAGGCGTGTCGGGTAGACGACGCTCTAGCGGAAATGATGGTAGCCACCACCGCTGGTGGTAGGGTACTCAAACCTGTCCCGTCCAGGAGGCACACGTGGAGGTTCCATAGATCGGGACGAGGGTGCCATAGGGTGCCCCGTCCCTGAGAAATAAGGTCCTTCCTCAGAGGGATTGGCCAGGGAGGTGCTGTCGCGAGGAGTACGAGTTCGGAGAACCAGGTCCGGGTGGACCTGCTCCTCGTCCTCGCTGACCTTGCGCAAGGTCTGCGCAAGAAGGCTCACTGGGGGAGCGCATATTTGCGACCCCGCGGCCAGCTGTGCCCCAGTGCATCCGTGCCGAGCATGCCCTCGGTCAGGGAATAAAACAGGGCGCAATGGGTCGAGTCATGAGAGGCAAACAGATCTATCAGTGCGTCCCCGAACTAGTCCCAAATCAGCTGAACCGACTGGGGATGGAGTCGCCATTCTCCAGGGAGGGGCTGAAGCTGTGACAGCTCGTCGGCTGCACAGTTCAGGGCTCCGGGAATATAAATGGCTCGAAGCCACCTCAGATGCTTCTGACTCCATATGAGGAGGTGGCGGGCGAGTTGCGACATACGGCGGGAGCGTAGACCACCTTGATGGTTGATGTACGCTACAGTGGTGGTATTGTCTGACCTGACTAGTACGTGTTGACCCTTGAGCAGCGCTCGAAAGCGGTGCAGAGCAAGACGTACTGCCAGCAACTCGAGGCAATTGACATGCCAAAGACGGTGGGGTCATGTCCAGGAGCCCGCGGCCACATGTCCATTGCACATGGCACCCCAGTCCGTGGTGGAGGCATCTGTTGACACAACAACATGCCGGGAAGCTCGTTCCAGGGGGACACCGGCCCGTAGGAAACTGAGGTTTGACCACGGGGTGAGGGTCTGACGGCAGGTCGGAGTAACTGGTACTCGGAGCGTGCCTTGCTGCCATTCCCACCTCGGGACTTGGTCGCGAAGCCAGAGCTGAAGCGGTCTCATATGAAGTAATCCAAGCGGCGTCGCCGCGGCTGCAGATGCCATATGCCCCAGGAGCCTCTGAAAAAGTTTCAGTGGAACCGCACTCTTGCCCTCGAACTGTCGAAGACAAGTCAGCAGTGACTGTGCGCACTCGCTCGTAAGCTGCGCAGACATAGCGACCGAGTCGATGTCCATACCGAGAAAAGAGATCCTCTGCACGGGGCAAAGTTTGCTCTTCTCCCAGTTGACCCGAAGGCCCAAACGGGCTAAGTGCCGGAGCACTAGGTCCCTGTGTTCGCAAACCTGGTCTCAAGAGTGAGCTAGGATAAGCCAGTCGTCGAGATGATTCAGGATGCGAACTCGGTGTTCTCGAAGGGGAACAAGGGCTGCCTCGACGACCTTCGTTAAGACGCGAGGAGACAGGGCTAGCCCGAATGGGAGAACCGCGTACTGGTATGCCTGCCCCTCGAAAGCAAACCGTAGAAACGGTCTGTGTCGAGGAATAATGGAGACATGAAAGTAGGCGTCCTTCAGGTCGATCGCTGCAAACCAATCCTGGGGCTGCACGCATTCGAAAATGCGTTTGGCAGTGAGCATCTTGAACGGCATCCTGTGAAGGAAGCGGTTCAGCACACGCAGGTCCAGGATTGGCCGTAACCCACCGGTTTTCTTCGGAACAATGAAGCAGGGGCTGTAGAAGCCGGACCTCATTTCGTCTCAATCGCACCCTTCGCCAGTAGGGTAGCAATCTCTGCTCTCATGATGGGGGCATTGCCACTGACCAAAGTGGAGCGGACTCCCCTGAAGTGGGGAGGAGACCGCGCAAACTGAATCGCGTAGCCGAGTCTGATAGTTCGGGCGACCCAGCGGGACAGATGGGGGAGCTCTAACCAGGCTCCCAAGAACTGCACCAGCGGGTTCATGCGAACCACAGACATTCCGTCGGTGGGGCAGCGAGGCGGAATGACCGGCCCGGACGTGGACGGCATAGCGGCCCGGTGTGGGGGCACGGTCATTAGCCGCGCCCTGACAGAGGAGGCCAGGGAAGGACAAACGTTTCACGGGGGCCTGCTCTGCCAGGGGTCTGGCGACAGAGGTGGCTGAGGGCGATACGGTCCAGGGACGGAACGCACTGTCAGCCCACTCTGGGACAGAGGAGGACGAGGGGAGCACGGCTGAGGGGCGGCGCACCGTGTCGTCCGAGAACTCTGTGAGCTCAGGGGTGAACATGTAATTTCATGCAGCGGGGGGTGGAGAACAAAAGATTCTCCCCCGGCCCTCCACCGGGGGAAGGAGTGGTCCTGCAACCATCTACCGAGAAATGACCATCATCTCTGAGCAGCCCGTCTCAGGAGCGCCGCTTGGCCCGGCGTCAGTAGGGCGCCCTCGGCGGTGAACAGACTGAGGAGCCTGCCAAGTCGGTTGGGTGGAGGCAGCAGCGGGCCGGCGGGGCAGGATGTGCTTGATGGCCTCAGTCTGTTTCTGAGCTGTCGAGAACTGTTGGGCGAAGTCCTCGACTGCACCGCCGAAAAGGCTGGCCTGGGACATGGGCGTGTCGAGCAGACGTGCGGTCACCTTCGTCGCCCGGAGGGCAGGGTCGGTGGCGGCGCGCAGCTCATCGAAGAGCCCTGGGTCTGTCCTGCCCTCGTGCATGTCCTTTAGCATCTGGGCCTGATAGACCTGCAGAGTGGCCATGGCATGCAGAGAAGCAGCTGCCTGTCCCGCCGCTCTGTAAGACTTCACCACCAGGGTAGACGAAAATCTACAGGCTTTGGATGGGTGCTTAGGCTCTCCACGAGAAGAAGCACTCTGAGGACACAGTTGCATCGCAACAGAGCGTTCAACCGGGGGGAGCCCAGTGTACCCACGGGCAGCTGCCCCATCGAGGGGAGGAAAGGCGGATGAAATCAACGAGCGATCCCGAGAAGACATGGGAGTCTTCCAGGATTTCGAGATCTCATCATGCACGTCCAGGAAAAAAGGTATTGGGGTTGGCCGCGGCCGGGAGGCGGCGGCCGTGCCCAAAAACCAATCATCCAGCCGCGAGAGCTCGGGAGAGTGCGGAGGATTCCACTCTAACCCGATGCTTGCGGCCGCCTGGGAAAGCATGGCCGAAAGCAGCCGTATGCACACCGGAAGGTGGTAACTGTGACGAGTCATCACTTCCAGATGACTCCGGCCCGCCTTGTGATGCTGCGATAGACATCGCATCATCCTCTGTAGCGCCAAAAGAAACACGCGGGGCATCCGAGGATGGAGGTTTGATGAAGGTTTACAGACGTGTAAACCTGTGTGTTATTTTTCAACCAAGTTAAAAAAACACCAACTGAATTATTCCACCATAGAGAAGGAGACGTTGGCCATGCTGCTGGCTCTACAGCACTTTGAAGTCTATGTGGGCTCAAGTTTCTTGCCGGTCTCTGTTTACACAGATCATAATCCTCTTGTTTTTTTAGCCCGCATGTACAACAGTAACCAGCGGTTGATGCGCTGGGCCCTCCTGGCCCAAGGCTACAACCTTCATATTAAACATAAGAGGGGAGCAGATAACATCGTGGCTGATGCCTTATCCCGCGGGTAAGACCGTTCTTTCTCCTTTTTGTTTATTTTTATTTTTTTTTGGTAGAACTGTGATAATATAACATCTGGAAGTTAAAAATTCTTACAGTAGGTATACAAACTATTTAATAGGTTTGTTTTTATGGGTGGGGGTGTTACGACCCGGGAGGTCTGTGTGTGTTGGGTTGTGTTGTTTTGGGTGTGGTCTGTTTCGCCTGCAGGGGGTACCCGTGTCTTGAGCCTGACGTCATGGGAAATCCCGCAGCTGGAGCTGATCCGCGGCAATTAGGGAGACGGATAAACTGAGCCAGTGAAGCGCTCTTGCGCTACCTATTCCTGGGTGGCCCGCATCCCTCCGGTGTGAACTACTGCGTGAATTACTGCATGAACTGGCCTACTGTGTGAACTACGGTGTGAACTGCTGGGTGGAAACCTGTGTGAACTACTGCGTGAGCTACTGTGTGAGTTTATGGTGTGGACAACGGCGGGACGTGATCCGCCGGGTGCTTGGACTTCCTTTTCGCTTCACACCGTGCGTCCGTTTATCTTGGGGAAGCAACTGGAAGTCGGCGTGGTGAGCGGCTGGCAGTGGGTTTTTCCCGAGTGTGCTTTAATGCGGTGGAGAGCCGTGGGGACTGTTTGTTGTGTCGCATACTCGTCATTTTGAATGCCATGTTAATTAATTTATGACATATCTCGGATCTTTTTGATAGGAGTTTATTTCTTTATTGTTTGGAATAAATACATGAATCTGACACGTGTTTTGGGTCATCCTTGGTTTTCCACCTGGAACAATTATTTATTTTGTTCGTCCCTTATCCCTAGACATATCAGGGACGTAACAAGAGTGGGGGAACATCAGTTAACCTCCTGAACAGAACCATTAGCAAACTTATTACCAAGGAGATACGTGATACGAGCTTACACTAAACCTCTGTTTAAGATCCGTTACCTGTATACCTGCAATGCCTTAGCCATTGAACAAGCCTCCGGATGCAGTCTCAGGAGAAAGTCTTGATAGTTCAGTAGCTCGATGGTGGTGAAGTTGCAATCAAATTCTTCTGGGTTGAATTATTGATGTGTGCATCATGGCTTCGGGAAAACATGAGGTCCCACACGAGCAGCAAAAAAAGAAGAAGGAAGAGAGAGAAGGTTTTGGAGACAGAGAGAGTCTGTGGAGGTCGAATTTGGCTTGACCAGTGAGAAAGGTGTAATTTTCAAGTGGGATAGGTTTCTTTGTTTGGAAGCTGACTCATTTGCATGATCAGAGTGAGCTGTCAGTTTGTGTCCCTTTATACTCTGATTGATATAACAACCTTACAATGGATGCTATACGGAGGTGATGTACACCAATGTGCAGGGCGTTAAATGAGGATTACTTTGATAGGAAGCATGAGACCAATAAGGTTATATCTAAAAGTTTTAACAGAAGTCATGCATAAAACAGATACAATACAAAAGATAATATACAAAACAGTAATAATACTCAAAATGTCATGTGGATATGCATGCTCATTCATAGAAAGGTTTGTCTATGAATTAATGGAGAGAAGTCTGTTTAATAGGGTCTGCATGGACCTGCTTATTATGCTTGCGGGGTCTGTTGGATTATTCATTATATAATATGCATAATTGTGTGTCTGATTGGTCTAGCCACAACAATGTTAACAGCTGCATGTAAAATGTTTTACCAAAGCTGTCACTGAGAATATATTTGTCTGAATAAGTATGGATCAGATGTGTAATAATTAGGGCCGGGACTTTAACGCGTTAATTAAGATGAATTAATTACAGACCTTAACGCGTTAATTAACGCGATAACTGATTTTAATCGCTTAGTTTTGCACCACGGAACGTTTCTCACTGGATGAATAACATTCTCATTTTCCACTAGATATTTTCCTATATCTCATCAGCAATTGTGATTTCGGCCCGCTCTGCACCAGCTGACCTCTAAGGAGCGAATGTACAGTGAAGTGACATCACTGCCAGATTCAAACTGTGCTTTCGCGCTGTGGCTGAGCCAAAGACGGACGCGCTCAGCGCTTGTCATAGCGAATCGATCACAACTGTTCAGTGTTTTTAACCACATAATGTTTATTTTAGGTTTTAGACATTTAAATATAATTTATAGCAAAACAACACATTTATAGTTTGTAAAATACACAATGGTGTCTATGGAAGCAGCAATAACCCAGGAAAATATATTTGCCGACGGTTTTTATTCATATCAGACACACAGTGTAAATAACTATAAAGTCAACTCTATTCTACTCTATTCTACTCCCAGTTCACCGGCTACTTACTTTCATGTATTTCGTGAGAAACTGATGAATTCACGCGCTGTAATAAATCCAACAGACAGGAATCTCTGAACTGCGGCCCAAACACGGCGCCCATCTCACGTTACAGATCAAGATAATTTATAAAGATTATTCAAACAACAAAACAAACTCACTTAAACATATTTGAGAATCGGAAAAGAAAAAAGTTGATGACATGGTAAGCAAGTTTTTTAATATTTAGAAATAAAAGCGCTACATCTGTCATGCAGCACTATTTTGGCTGTGGTGAATCACGTGCCAAGCCTGACGCGTCACCGTAGAAACCTTTTTTAACTTAAAAAAACAGTTTACAGAAGGTCTTCCTACCTATAGGCTACCTGAATTTCTAAAATGTAGGCCTACTATATTTCTAAATATGCTATTGCTACATTTAATGGCAAAAATTGCACTGGTCTGCTGGACTTGGTTGAACAAAAATAAACAATATTTTGTTGCTTATTATGTAGGCCCTATTCAGTCATTATTCAATGGTAGTATACTAAAAAAAAAATCCATGTGAAAAAAATTACTTCACACTGTTCTCAGGTCAAATATTTATGCGATTAAAATGCGATTAATTTCGATTAATTAATTACAAAGCCTCTAATTAATTAGATTAATTTTTTTAATCGAGTCCCGGCCCTAGTAATAATTTATATCAACTTAAGTTTTCCAAACATACACTGAGCAAAATTATAAACGCAACACTTTTGTTTTTGCCCCCATTTTTCATGAGCTTAACTCAAAGATCTAAGACTTTTTCTATGTACACAAAAGGCCCATTTCTCTCAAAAATTTTTCACAAATCTGTCTAAATCTGTGTTAGTGGGCACTTCCTTTGCCGAGATAATCCATCCACCTCACAGGTGTGGCATATCGAGATGCTGATCAGACAGCATAATTATTGGACCGGTGTGCCTTATGCTGCCCACAATAAAAGGCCACTCTAAGATGTGCAGTTTTACTGTATTGGGGGGTCCGAAAACCAGTCAGTATCTGGTGTGACCACCATTAGCCTCATGCAGTGCAACACATCTCCTTCGCAAAGAGTTGATCAGGTTGTTGATTGTGGCCTGTGGAATGCTGGTCCACTCCTCTTCAATGGCTTTGCCAAGTTGCTGGATATTGGCAGGACCTGGAACATGCTGTCGTATACGCTGATCCAGAGTATCCCAAACATGCTCAATGGGTGACATGTCCGGTGAGTAAGCTGGCCATGCAACTGGGACGTTTTCAGCTTCCAGGAATTGTGTACAGATCCTTGCAACATGGGGCCGTGCATTATCATGCTGCAACATGAGGTGATGGTCGTGGATAAAAGGCACAACAATGGGCCTCAGGATCTCGTCACGGTATCTCTGTGCATTCAAAATGCCATCAATAAAATGCACCTGTGTTCGTTGTCCATAACATACGCCTGACATACCATAACCCAACCACCACCATAGGACACTCGATCCACAACGTTGACATCAGCAAAACCGCTCACCCACACGACGCCATACACGGTACACATACACATGCAGATGAATTTCCCTGAGATGGTCATTCTTTGGTTATGCAAACCGATTGTTGCAGCAGCTGTCCGGGTGGCTGGTCTCAGATGATCTTGGAGATGAAGATGCTGGATGTGGAGGTTCTGGGCTGGTGTGGTTACACATGGTCTGCGGTTGTGAGGCTGGTTGGATGTACTGCCAAATTCTCTGAAACGCCTTTGGAGATGGCTTATGGTAGAGAAATGAACATTCAATTCACAGGCAACAGCTCTGGTTGACATTCCCGCTGTCTCCCTCAAAACTTGTGACATCTGTGGCATTGTGCTGTGTGATAAAACTGCTAATTTTAGAGTGGCCTTTATTGTGGCCAGCCTAAGGCACACCTGTGCAATAATCATGTTGTCTAATCAGTAGGGCTGTAGTCAAGACCACCTTTGTCGAGTCCAAGACAAGTCCAAGACCAGGACTAGTCGAGTCCAAGTCAAGACCAAGTCCAAAGAGGTACGAGTCCAAAACAAGACTGAGCCCAAAAAGGTTTGAGTCTGAGTCAAGACAGAGTCCAGGACAGGAAAAAAAGTATTACGCATGACATTATCAAGACAATCATTTTGGGTCATTATTTGTTGATCTGAAAGCAAAAACAGTGTCACAACACCCAGGATTTTTAAGTATAGACATTCCCCTTGATATCATGTAATCTTCTAATCTAAAGAAAACAGAATAATGACATATGGTAATACCTCATAATAGCAGTGTTAGAACTGCTATACAAACACCAACACACTACTATTACCACTGCTAGGTATTAGTACTGAGCATTTAACTAAATTGCAGTATAGCTTCACTCCAGATGTACAGTAGTGTAGAAAACAAGTGACCAGTATTACAGAGTGTACCCCTATGGTTGGTTTATGCCTTCCCTGAAAAAAAATATTTTGTATTGTATAATTGTATTGTTTTGTAAGGATTCTAGCTCAAACAAAGGGAATATAATTTTAATAACGGATCATGAATATGATCATGAATCGCATAGATGGATTAAATTACCTGTAAAAGGGATACGTTGTCAATGTATCTATATGGACAACTAAATACAACAGATTATAATCAATTATCCACAGTTAGGCAAAAATAAATCCATTGTATCAATAATCAATCACAATGAATTATAATTAAATATTAATATAGCAATTGTCTAGAATAGATAGATTCTCAGGATAACCCTTAATGGAATTAATTTGTTATCGAATAAGCTGACCGTCCAGCGAACTGACCGTACAATCTTTTATCAACCCTCAAGAAAAGTTATCCTTCTTACAGACTCTCAAGAAAGGCTATTTCCCTGGCCATGAAAAATAGCTTCCCTGTTCTATAAAGAAAAAATACTATTTAAAGTATCAACAATTGTAAAGCTTGTAGCTTAGATCGAACATTTAAGGGACTTCGTAAGATGAGCAATAGACAGAGTCAATAAATGAACATAATGGATTTAATAAAGAAAAACTATGTATACCGATGACTAAAGTTACACAGAATAAATGTATATACAACACAATAAAACAACCAACAATGAAAGATAATGAGAATAAGAGAGTGATAAAAAGAGGGAGAGATTGATCAACAGTTATGGCAAAATCACAGACAAAGGAACCTTGAGAGAGGAACAACAAGGAATCAAATCGCCCTAAATGGGGGCAAACAACCTAACAGCATTTAGATCTTGATAGGAAATAAAATACTTGGATATGGTCCTTTTAGTGGCTGAGGAAAGAAAGTGTGGGTTCCTTTCCTTCAGAGCTTAGCATCCTCTTTGGTTCTTCCGGGGCGAATGGAGTCGCAGCAAGTTTAAAAGCCCCTTGAAAGTGAAGTTACCAAAGAAATAATGCTTTGTTCATAATAATTCAGGCCATCGGTGGGAATGAACAAAGGAGAATACAAAAAAGGAAAACAAAGACTAAAGAAGCCAAACGACAGACCCGAAGAGGTCCGAAGTGTAACTAAAGAAAAACTGAAGACTGAAGAAAAACTGAAGACAAACTGAAGACCGCTGGTCATGACTTTAAAAGGGGTTCGGGTTCACACCTCCCGGGGACCAATCGACTTGGAGTTCTGTGAGCGGGAAAGATCTGTCTTTGTCCTGTCAAGGTGGCTCATCTGCATAGTTTATGATGGTGTTAAAAGTTGTTTCTCCTTCGAATAAATATTATACATATAATCATACATTTTACTGAATGCTCATATTTATATATCTGGCTTGGTGTTACAACCCCAGTGTGGGTCATATTGTGTGTGTGTTCGGTTGTCTTGTGTTACTTGTTTTGTAGGTTGGAGTTGAAAGGAGTGACGTCATGATGACTGATTGTTTACACCTGGGCTAGAGCTGATGCCGACAAACTAAGGCCCTGTCCACACGGACACGGGTATTTTTATAACCGTGACTTTTTCTACGCGGTTCGGCCGTTCGTCCACACGGAAACGCACTGAAACCGAACATTTTTGAAAACCCCTGCTGAGGGTGAGGATTTTCAGAAACGCCGGTTACAGTGTTGTCGTGTAGACAGTGAAACCGGGGTTTTCGCCTTGCGACGTCAGAGTGTGTGCCGTTATCCACTGTGTTTGACGTCAGATTTGCGTCTACCGGAACCGCTAATAACTTTTTGTTAGGCTTCTGATTGGCCAACGTGGCTTTACGGCTAGGGTTATATCGCCGCCTGCTGGTGTGGCATGCTCTTGACCGAGCTTGATAGCGTGTTTTTGCGAGCATGTGTGGACGGGATTTTTTTTAAAAACGCTGGAGGAAAAACTCCGGTTATAAAAATACCCGTGTCCGTGTGGACATGGCCTAAAGCAGCTCCCTTCAGTCGTGTCGGGAGGGTTGGCTCTCCCCTCGTCTCATGCCATTTTGTTGTTGTCTTAGTTATGGTCTTGTTCCCGTTTTGGTCTATTGTCTTACTTTATTATTTTTTACTTTAATAAATGTTATTCCTTTTTGCATATCATTTTAACGTGTCATCTCCTTCTTTATCGCGGCTTGCGAGCTGGCCGTGACACTTGGTCAGACCAAGAGGATTTTCAAGGTATCAAGAACTGCGTGAAAAGGGCATAGGAATACAGAGATACATCTTAATGCATAATTACAAGCACTTATAGTTAATTTAATACTACGGTAAAATCATAGATAGGCTTGATACAAAAGCAGAAATACACAGGCATACATGAATATATCGTATTCTTATCAGATGTACTCATATTCTAGATTTCATTGCCAAGAGTGTGTGTGTGTGTGTGTGTGTGTGTGTGTGTTGTCTCAGAGAGGTCTTCTTCGGCCACCTGGAATTCTTTGAGTAGATTAAAATCTTTTTGAAGCTCCCGGGTTTGCACTGGGAGTGTAGGGGTGCTCACATTCATACATGCCCATAAAGTGTCGTTACCAGACAAAGTCAGGGGTTAAAAGGTTTTCAGATGTAAGGAAAACAAATGAGTCATCGTGACACTGACCATACGCTACAATATTGTTATTTGGACGTGAGTTAATAGGAAAGACATGTATTTTCAGAAAACATTAAAGTTTGGTTAAACAACAATGAACACATTGTAATTTAACATTTGTTCTTTGTTAAATTGAAATGAATTCTTTTACATTCATTTGTAAAAAGCTACCATAATCGTTTGATTTTTTTTACCTCATGAAACCAGTAATGCCAGACGTAAGTTATGATAACTTTATGGCCAAGAACATTACCTTTATCTTCTGCTATGTTAGCTAATGTTAATGTTAACACATAGTCAAGGCTAAGCAGCTCCAGCTCTGCAGGTCACTTGAATCGGCGACATATGTGTGCTTACTGGGAACATAATAAAGACACCTGGACTCGGTCGAGACCAAAAGCCATATTTGGCAAGACCAGTGGCCGAGACAAGTCTGAGTCCGAAGACCAGCGAGTCCGAGACAAGTCCGAGACCATAGAGAAGCGGTCTCGAGTTCAGACTCGAGTACTACAACCCTGCTAATCAGCATCTTGATATGCCACACCTGTGAGGTGGATGGATTATCTCAGCAAAGGAGAAGTGCTCACTAACACAGACTTAGGCAGATTTGTGAACAATATTTTAGAGAAATAAGCCTGTTGTGTACATAGAAAACGTCTTAGATCTTTGAGTTCAGCTCATGAAAAATGGGGGCAAAAACAAAAGTGCTGCGTTAATAATTTTGTTCAGCGTAGTTATGAATTGATTTGGATGTGTGGCCTCTTTGTTTTAGCCACTGCTGCTGCATACAGAGGTCCAGGCCTAAACTTAAGGAAGGGCAAAGAAACCTTTCAAGGGCAGAAACCAGATCCTGACCAATGTCCTAGCCTCATTTTCTGATTTTGTTGGGCATTTGTTTGTTTTAGTCATAGACTGTAAAGAAAATATGGACATAGTCACCCGTAGGTTTATGAAGAGCGTTTACGCATTGCACGTCAAGTTTGTAGAGAGCTTTATTCAGTCCATTTCAAATTCTAGAAATCCGTGCTCATTCAATGGTGTGCATCTATTGCATGGACGGAGAGAAAGCACTGACACCAGCAGGATTTCATCTGACGGTGCTTTTTATTTAACACTAAAAAGTTAAATAAGCAGGGCCCTATCTTGCACCCGGCACAAATTACTTTGTACACTGACGCATGTATCATTCGTATTTTGCATCCGCGCAAAGCGGACTTTTCCCTCCACAGATGCATGCCGGCAAACTAGAGAATGAACTTGCGCTCCCTGGGTGGTTCAGCACAAAAAAGGAGGCATGTTCCGGCGCAAACAATCCCTGGTGCTATTTTGCAGTTCTAGAAAACAATTGCACCACTGACCAGAAAAAACTAGTCTAAAGTCAGTGGCGCGTTGAGCGTAGGCCTACATTCAGATGCTATTTTAAGCGCGCATGCTTGGTCATAATACAGAGTGTGAACAACGTGCATACACTGTAGATGATTCTCTCATCTACACAGATGCATTTTCCTTTTTGCAAATGATACATTATTATAAGGAAAAATATTAAAACACGAGGGAAATCATTGTTGTGTCCATGACGATGGGAAAAATAGGCATAAAGCTTACATATTTACCCAAATTATTATATGCATGTATAACCGAAGCTAATTTGGGTGGGTTTGTGCCATCCCCAATGTCACTTCTCTTTCTTTTACGGCCCTGACGAGAACATCGATCTCCTCGGCTGTGAACCGATTCTGAAGCGCGCCTGGTAAATGCGCCGTTATAATAGTATTGCACCATGGAACAAGCACACCTCGTTCATCATGCTCTTAAAGGGAATGTGATATGAGGCTCTGATTGGTTTATTTCACTTTACGCCCAAACCACACCGATGAATAATGAAGGTACTTCAGACCAACCCCTTTTAAACTTGCGGACGCAAGAGTCATTTATCCCGCCGGTAAAATAGCAACAGCGCCCAAGACCCGCCCACACAGTTACTTGCGCTTTGCGCTTGATACTTGCGTTTCAGATCGTTAAAATAGGGCCCATAGTCTATCTGTCCCATGAGAGCAACGGTACCGCAGAACGCGTGTAGCCTCTATATCTATAGACATTTTTTTTACATCTGAAAACTCCAAAAAGCAACGAAATTGCCAGACATCCATGAGTGCATGTTCACAGAGGAAAACAACTGAAAAACAGCACTGGTTGTTCTCTCGATACTCGACAACGACGGAATCCAACGGCGTGGGCGAAGGTATAATGCATGTATTAAATTGTATGAAATAATCCCGAAAAAAGTACAAACAAGTTTTCAAGTTCAGCAGCTGGAATTAGCTGAGGTGACGTGATGGCTAACAGACAGCAGACAAACGGCTAGTAGTGATATCAGCGGCAATCCACCTGTCACTCAAGTGGCCAAAACCACTTTTTGCACCAGGCTGTAAACATTTTTTCAGCTGTAATGTTGGGCATATTAACATGGGGGAGATACAGATTTGACTCACTTTTGCATCCAGCGGTCATTCGATGAATTGCTGTTTAATTCACTTCCGTGTTGGTTTCAAGAGAGAGACCAGGAGGTTGCCGCTTGCTTTTAGTCCACCATAGATGGACAGAAGCACAGTTTTAATTTAACCGATCTGAATGATTCCATCTCGCATCATTCTCATCACATTCTAATAACACTGTTTCCCAAATAAAAAGTAGTTAAGCTTTTATAAAGCACATGTGTAAATGCAAAATAAACCCCTTTCTTTTCTTGTGGTGTCACAATTGGACAGTGTTAAAAAAACAACAACAAAAAAAACACCTGTACTGTTGATTATTTTCCTATCTGAATTTCGAGGCACCAAGTCCCATATGTTCTCAGAGCTACATATATACCAGGACTGTTTTCTCTGTGTTATTATTTAGAATGTAACCTGGCAGGGAAATGAGCAGCCAGTAGCCCCCTCTCTCACACACACACACACACACACACACACACACACACACACACACACACAAACACAAAGACACAGACACAGACACAGACACAGACACACACAGACACAGACACAGACACAGACACAGACACAGACACAAACACACAGACACAGACACAGACACAGACACAAACACAAACACAAACACAAACACAAACACACACACACACACACACACACACACACACAAACATGTACACACACACACACACACCAGTGCCAGGGAGGTAGCAGGTGGTGTCATTAACAGTACAGTGGAGTGTTATGATTGCATTTTGTATGGTTGATGTAGGTGGAGGGTAATACAAGTCATTTTGCCCTTAGCCAGTCACCCTCTCCCTACAGAGCCCACCGTCATTACCCCGAAATCAGCCTCACTGATGGATGCATGCACTGCATTTACTGGTTATTATAGAGCTTGGATGACTTTGCTCTGACCTGATCCCGCTCTCTTGCTCTGTCTGAGCTCTAATGCATGGTTGTTTTACTGTGTGCTGATAATGCTGTCCATCATTAGATTGTCATGAAACTATTTTTAATTTGGTGTTTATACCTCCCTGTCAACCCCTAAAAGAGTATACTGAATTGATCAGCATGTTGGTCAGTGACAAATATGAGGGTCTATGAAAACCGAAACTAAAAAATATTTTGTACATCTAGTTTAGCATGCATGTGCCAAAATCTTACAAATGTACTCTTTGTAAAATCCCTTTCACGGACCTTTACCTTGATTGTTCTATGCTGGTGGAATGACCTTTAAGATCTTTAAGACACTGAGTCTTTAACCATTTTTAAGAAACGGCTGAAGACACTTTTTTTTTTCGTCAACACTGTACCCATAATGGTAACACGTACAATTATATATCTCTATTAAAAAACAAAAGAAAAACAAAAAACACCTTGCTATATGTATTGTGCTAGACTAACTGGAACTAGTCACAGCACTTGCATATTGTTGCCCTAATGTTGGTTTAATTGCTTCTATTGCTCTTCTCATTTGTAAATTGTTTTAGATAAAAGCATCTGTAAAATGATTACAAGTAAATGTTGTATTTTCATGTAGTGTAACCATCAAATATAAAGTATCAACATACTTTTCTTACACCTTGAATACATGGAATGGAATGGAATGGAATGAGGCATTTAAATAGCGCTTTCATATGTACCACTGTACACCCAAAGCGCTTTACAATCATATCAGGGAGTCTCTCCTCAACCACCACCAGTGTCCAGCATCCACTTGGATGATGCGACGGCAGCCACAGTACAACAGCGCCAGTGCGCTCACCACACACCAGCTATAGGTGGAGAGGAGAGAGAGGGATAGAGACAATTCAATGGATGGGAATTTTTAAGAGGCCATGGTTGGCAAGGGCCAATGGGTGAAATTTGGCCAGGACACCGGAGCTACACCCCTACTCTTTACGAGAAGTGCCATGGGATTTTTAAATGACCACAGAGAGTCAGGGCCTCGGTTTAATGTCTCATCCGAAGGACGGTGCTCTTTGACAGTATAGTGTTACCGTCACTACACTGGAGCGTTAGGACCCACACAGACCACAGGGAGAGCGCCCCCTGCTGGCCTCACTAACACCTCTTCCAGCAGCAACATGGTTTTCTCAGAAGGCCCTGCTTAGCTTCAGTGGGCAACCAGTCTTGGGCTACAGGGTGATATGGCTGCTGGCATGTGAGAGTACATATCATAACCATTATTTTCAAAAACGTTTTAAATCTATTTTTCAAGATATAAAAATATTTGTATTCATTATTATAAATATTATTATTAATTCTTCCTCCTCCTTCCTTCCTTCCTTTCCGTCTTTCATTCCTTTATTCCTCCCTCCCTTTCTTCCTTCCTTCCTTCTTCTATTACAAATGTTTAAATGTCAATGTTTTTGGGGAGGCGAACGACATGAACACTGTGACTAAAATGTTTTTTTTTCTTTAAAATTGATATTTTAAAAGATTTATTTATTTATTAACACAGTCATGAGGGTAATCTCTATTATATAATTTCAAATTTATAGTTTTATATCTTTTTTGATTATGGTATTTTCTGGTTGTGAGATAGTGTTGGATGCAAACATCAAAATGTATTATTTTGTAAATCATGCACTACTATGTTAAATGTGTTTTGAGGTCATAATATATTTTGTAAGGAGATGCATGAAGATAAGTCTTTAATAATCAACAATCTGCTCTTGTAATCATCATTTCTGTGAAAAGGAATGAAAGTTGTTTGTGTTTTATTGCTACTGTAGCAGTGTTCATTTCAGCTGGCAACTGTAGTGATTTGTAGATATTGGAAGATTAATGTTTTTTTTTTCCATTGAGCCTATGTTCAAATATTTATTTAGTTATGTTTGAATAAATTGATAGCTCTGGAGAAAAAAAAAAGTGTTGGATAATTTATCCATATGCTTTAAACATCTTTAACATGTGAATTAGGGGCCTCGGAATTCTGAACATAAACCGAAACACGCGAGTCTGAATAATGAGTTTGAAAAGTTTCTTGCCTCTAACTGATTTGCATAGTCAAATATACAGCGTAACTTTTTTCTTAATCAGTGTTTGTACAAAACGTCTCTCTGCAAGGAGTTATTTACTGCAGGCTTGCATAAACTACAAGCAACACCTCGAGTTGTCTAGACCGCGTGGAGTTAAATACATTGAGGCAAAAAAAAAAAAAACACTTTGCCAGTTTGACAAGACCACTAAGACATTATGCAAATAAGAGCTCTATGGGCAGTGATGTTCAGCAGATTATAAATTATGTGTCCCGGTTGCTTGTGATTACAGTGTTTTTCTGAGAGTTATCCAGGAATGAGATTAAGATAAGCTCAGAAGGGATAGACATGTCTGACTGTATTCCAACCATCCTAGTTCGAACTGTCTGTGGTTCACCTTTAACCAATAGCTGCTTGTGACCTGCATATGAACTTTGTGGTGTTTAGGAAAGAGTGAAGGGCACAAGGGAATAGTGTGATTGAGTTCTCTGGTGTTTATTCTAACACACTCATGCAGAGAGACTCTAGCTTCGGCATATTCCCTGGAGGCAAAAAACTGTTCCTCTTTCCCTTCGGCCATATACTGAATGACAGGTTGGAAATAATGATGTGTAAAAAAGTATGGCAGACAAACAAGACACACACACAGTCTCTTGTGGATCCACATACACACACTATTTGCATATACCCAGGCTCCTGTCACTTTCAGACGACCATTATATCGCACCTTTCTCCGCTGCTATATTTGCTCTTTTCTATGCATCTGTTGCAGGTGGGAGTTTGGAGACCATCAGAACAAGAGTCACCTTCAGCAAGCTGTCACCAAAGGACACGCTCATCTCTTTCCTCTTCGCCTCCCTGTCACACCAGAATGTGTTAGCTGCATATCTGTATTAGTCTTAAAGAAGTTGTTTTGGAATTTATTGCATTTGCATAGCCAAACCTTTAAATAAACTGCACAGTCTGGTCCACATTGCAGCTTAAATGGTATATAATTGGATAGGAATCGCCTGATATGTACAGAAACCATTGATCAATTAGCTGTGTATTAAGACAAAATCATTATTTTAAAATCAAAATGTATATTGGCAATTTTAGCTGTAAGGTCCCTTGCGAGAAAGTACATTTTAGCATTTCTTTTTACACATTCTTACATATATGACATACTTTAAATTAATGTACTTAATTACAAACTGAATGTAATGTTTTCTGACACTTAATTGCATGTTAATTGCATGTTGATTGGAATTAAGGGGTCATAAATTGTGAAATAAAATTTTCCTTAATATTTTGACATAAGAGGTCATTGTATTATGAAAATATCCTGTTAGTTTCAGAATTCAAAACTTCCTCATTAGTAAAGAAACAGTTTATATTGAAACCAAGCTGCCAAGTCGTGGACAAAGTCTTTGCATTGCCATCCTTGTGATTCTAACATTAGGAAAGCCTGGATGAACTTTATTTTTTAACGAAGTTCCATGTTAGGTCACGTCAGTAAGACACTGTTCGTTTGTTCACTTAATTTTACTGTGGATTTGTTTTTAAACAACGCAGTTCAACGCAGGCTTTTCCGAGAGACTGAAAATAAAAGATGATGCAGTGCCAACTTGGATCCGACAGTAATGTTGCAACTAGGGCTGTCAAATGATTAATCACGATTAATCACATCCAAAATAAAAGTTTTTTTTACATAATATATGTAGGTGCACTGTGTATAATTATTTTGTATATAAATAAATACACACACATGCATGTATATTTAAGAAAAAAAGATTATTTATATATAAAATATTTATATTTATATATAATATAAATTATATATAAATCTATATACAGTATATACATGAAAATATTTCTTAAATATATACAAGCATGTGTGTGTATTTATATATATAAAATAATTATACACAGTGCACCCACATATATTATGTAAAAAAAACTTTTATTTTGGATGTGATTAATCACGATTAATCATTTGACAGCCCTAGTTGCAACACAAGTGTTTTTTTTACCATGTGTCACTAATATTGCTTTGTCTGTTAAAGATTGTTTGAGATGTAGTGATTATGTAGCACTGCAGTCAAAGTGAATAGTTGTGATTTTCTGCTCTTCCCTTTTTTTTTGGCATTTATGGGGTTAATGCCGTGAATTATCAGATACGAAAGCATGTAGAGAATGCTGCTTTTATTATAGTTTTGATCAAAGCCATTACCTGTAATCCTGATTAAAAGTAGTGAGCGACATCTTCTGTTTTGTCATCAGACATTACAGCACGTTTCATTTTAATAAGCAACTAGTTAATAGTGAACTAATGTGTTATCAAAAGGTTCTAATATGTATAATTTAGGTACCAATATGTACTTTTGAGGTACTAATATGCAAATGTGTACCTTTTCAAAGGACCTTCCCAGTGACAGCTTTTGTACTTTTTTTCTGATAGTGATATTATCTGCAAGTAGCTTTAAAAACTTAAACATTTTAGTAGGGTATTAATCACGATTAATCGCATCCAAAATAAAAGTTTGTGTTTACATAATAAGTGTGTGTGTACTGTGTAAAATTATTTTGTATATATAAATTCACACACGTGCATTTATATATTTAAGAAAAATGTGTTATTTATATATAAAATATTTATATTTATACATAATAGAAATTATATATAAATCTATATATAGTATATACATGCAAATATTTCTTAAATATACAAGCATGTGTATGTATTTATATATACAAAATAATTATACACAGTACACACACATTTATTATGTAAACACAAACTTTTATTTTGGATGTGATTAATCGTTTAACAGCCCTACTTTTTAGATTTGAAGTAGAGGGTACACTACAAATGCACATTCAATACAATTAAAGTAGCCTACGTTCTTTTTCACAAGGGGTATGAGATGTTTATCTGAGATAATCCTCAGATCATACCACAATGACATTAAAATAATGGGACAACAGCCTTTGCAAGGTTATACAGAAAACACTGAAAAAAATGTGAATAGTTAACTATCTACTATGCCTATGCAATATCTTTATGCAAAAGAAACAACCAATTAGATTAAAGCTTCTCATCCTGGAAAAGCAGTTTTCTTTTTTGTGTGCAATATGCATCAGCTGGTCTGTGGGCGATCTGGGCTGATACTATAATTTTTTAACTAATTCTCCTGTGATAATACTGATGACTCACTTTGGTTGGCTTCAAGTATTCTTTTCTGCGATTGTGTCTGCAGTCATTGTAACAATCATTTAATGCAATACCAGTCACCTTATAAGGTCGCTGTCTCAAAATAATTCCAAATAAAGCAAAATAGCTTTCCTGCATAATCCTGCTTTAGTGAGTGTAATGTGGCTGTTTTAATAAAGAAGGAGTGATGGATCCAAATGCAGTATAACATTTATTGAAACAAAACAACAAAAGTAAATCCAGGAAGAGAACAAGGTATTCCAGACACAGGAGAAAACAGAAATGAAAAGAAAGGTGCATGAAACATCCATAGATGACAACACCAGACTAAGGGGCCATTTACACAACACTGTTTTCAACTAAAAATGCAGCGCAGTCTCATCCCAAGACGTCATATTACTGACGTCTTGGGACGTCTTTTGACCATACGTCAATATCCGCCTTTTTAGGGTACCCTTAAACGTCGGTTTGATGACGTTATCGGATCCTAACTCTACCCCAGACCTAAACCTACCCCTAAACCTACCCCGTCACCTAACTGACGTTAAAGGTAAAGCGTCAGTTGACGTCCCAGGATCGTCATCTAACCGACGTTTAAGGGTACCCTAAAAAGGCGGATATTGACGTATGGTCAAAAGACGTCCCAAGACGTCAGTTATATGACTTCTTGGGATGAGACTGTGTTAAAAAATGAAAAAGTTTTGGTTGTTCATTTACACGACAATGGCATTTTGGGGCGCCTGAAAACGCGTGGAGAATTATTGTCTCCGGGTATATGTGAATTTGTGCAAATGGTGACATCAAGTGAGCGTATACCGTGTTCAGTCTAGGCACATCGTTTTTCTTTACAAAGTGACAAAGCGACTATACTGGCCTGACATGCGAATCCGTGTGAACGGAACGGGGATTTTTGGAATGTTGACTTCTGTACATGAAAACTGAAACTTAAAAACATTTCCATTGTTAGTACATCATTGTCACGTAAACATACCCCAAGAACAGTAAACATACCCCAAGAACAGAAGAAACACATAAGGGAATAAGGGCAGGAACAGGTGTGAGTGATTAGTTGCTATGGTAACGAACTAGGGTAACTATAGAAACTAACAAAGAAAAGAAAAGGCAAACACTAGAAACTAGACAACGAATTATGCAAACAACATATGCAATTCATTACTTCTATACACATTTATATAGGCTATTAAGTTGTGCAAGTGTCAAAACATTTAAACATGTTAAAATCACAAATATTTTAAATGAAAACTTACAACTGACAAAAACAGCTGACTCTCATGCTTTTTATTTTGTGGTTAAATCTTTATAGAAGAAATCAAACAACTTTGTTTTTCCACCTTCATGAATCACAACAGTGGCAGAGCTAGGGATGGGATTTGAATTGTGGCCCACCCAATCAAAATCTTTCAAATATATGTATGAAATTATTTAATAAACAATAATAATTATAATAAACGTCTTATTACACTATGCAGTTATTTATTTAGTTTAAAGAATGATTAAATGCAAGTTTGGTTAATTGCATGGTTAATGTTCATGGTAAATTGCAGATGATTTCCTAGTTTCCCCTCTCCATAGGTTCATAATGCTTGTCAAAATGAAACGTTAAATAGGATTCGAGCGTTTCTGTTAGTCCCGTCCACATTGGTATCTGACGACGCATGGTTGTAAAACTTGTAATAGTAAGAATTGCATGTTTGAAAATGGCGAAGCAAATATCAATCAGTTGGTACTTTAAAAAGCCTCAATTGGAAATTTAGAGAAATTAGAGAAAACAGGAGTGAAGTTACAATAAAGCATGTGGCTTGACTTGACGAGAAATCGTTCAGTTAGATTGTGGATTGTGATAAGGAGAAATGGTCATCATGGGTTATATTCTGTAGGTAAGCTTGATAAGCCATTGGTGGCCGATGAAATGAGTGTCACACTAAACCTACTCTCAACTGTGATGAAAAGAGATTTGTCCAACGGCTCTCAAAGGATTGATCTTACTCCAACGGGCGTGTGTGATATTTAAAGCTGCAGCAACACCTCAAGTTGTCAACACCACAGGCTGCTAAATATGTTAAGGCACAGAAAACTCTGCCACTTTGACAAGAGTGCTGGGAAATATGCAAATAGCAGCTGTATGGGAAGTGTTATGCCAATTGTTCAGCCAATTATAAATCACGTGTCAGATGCTTCCTGTGAATGCCGAGGGTTGTCCGGGGCGAGTTTAAGCTCAGCAGATATAAAAATATCCCATGATATTATATGTGATGGACAAAGATTGACCAAAGACCCTAAAATAATTTATTTCACTTCTAATGGCCGTCTAATGTCTATCTTGACTATGGTAGACATTTCACTTGATATTTAGCTCATTTTATATCACTGTTTTGTCTTGGCATTGTCTTGTTTTGGTGCACTTTTTCATAGGATTAGTGCTTGACTAATGTTAGCCACAGGTATAATTCGTTGTCTAACATTTTAGTGAACAGTTAGGCCCCTTATAATAAATTATTCATATAATTATTCATATCAGATTAGGATGTGTCGAAAGAAGTTAAACAGACCATAACCATTAGTAAAAGTCTCAAATTAAATTTCATTTTTGATGCACTGTGACTGAAAATTGTGGTCTTATGGTCCTGGTGTTAAAACAGTCTTTTGGATTCTTAGTCTTTTGTTTCTGTGAGTCCTTTGTGAGGTAGGGTATATTCTTCAACCTACTCCTTTTTCCATTAAAAGACCAGGACAAAAAAAAACCACTAGCTTCAGGCATTCATTATGGTGCTACAAGACGATAAAACACTCATTCTAGTGAACTGAAGATAAACTAAAATAGAGGCTTTGATGGACAATATGTGAACATCTTTGGAGACTTAAGTCACACTTACTGTAAATATTTATGGTTGTCCTTGAATTATATAAAAATATATCAAACCATGTATCTGCAAATAAATTATACCAGAGCTTTTTATTTTATTTTGCTTTTTTTTCCCGGAATCATTTTGTGTCCTAAGTAATGGTGTTATTGCCAACGAACCGACTCGGACCCCGGATATGACGTCACCTCCACACTTCAAGCGTTCTATTATGTTTTGCGCGTCCGAGTCTGAGAAAAAACATGGACGCCACCCGGAAAGCTGTTTGAACTTGAAAATGTTCACTTTTATTTCATGTTTTTCATGTTAATCTTCTGTTAGCAATGCTAGCCACGTTAGTAACACCCGTTTGAAACAAGGCTTCATTCAATATTGCACTGAGAACAACCGATTCCAATACCCACTTATTGCAAATACTTATTGTCTTCATTTTGAACAATAAACCGTTTGTCCTTGATTTGCCAAATCTAATAATAGCAAATTTATTTTTGAGTTTTTTTTTTCATTTAATAAATTAAAAAATATGTTATATAATGCAAAGTCATTCATACATAAAGTGTTGCGATGTAATGAGAATCTGTATCTCCAACATTTGCAGCATATAAATCAAAACTGTCTAATGTTACTGAATGAAATGTCGACCCAGGATGAGCTGTAGGACTGTGCAGCTTTGGGGGTGTTGATGGGTGCAATCTACTCCATATGTTTTGATCATATGTAGTCTTTTACAAAACTCAGTTGTCTCAGCTTCTTGTTCAAAATGTTGCTTTTTTATGAAACGTACCCACATGCAAGTGTTGATAAATTTTTTTAAAAATGGAGGCATGAGGGTCTGTTCTTTCTTTTGATATATGGCATGCTCAGAAATTCATGCAAAATAAAATATTCTGGGGGCCATTACATTTTTGTGCAAACTATCAAAAATGCTGGCGCTGGCTGGCAATGTAAAAAAAAACAATAAAAAAAAACACACTGGCGGTAAAGAGTTAAAAATAGTGTACATTTTTGTTTCACACTGTGTACAGGGTACATATTTTATATATAAAGGGTATATATTTTATCATCACTTGGGTTGGTTATCTCAGGTGACATCAACCTTTGTGGAGGAGACACAATCTCTCTGGAGTGCCGGGTCCTGTATGGAACAGAGAAAGCACTGCAAATATTGAAAAATAAATAAATAAAAGAACTTTATTATTTTTTGACTTTATCTATCTGTGGCGAGTCTATTTGGGGAATAAGAGTTCTGTGAATGATATGAGGCTTGAGGTAGATGATCTGATGAAAAATGAGTTACAGTGATGGTCAACTGAAGTGCAATCTTAGCTTGGCCTACCTTTGGCTTTATGATCCCAGGCCATTTTTCTGTTTCATCAAAGGCTACGCTCTCCCTCTGATCCTTCACTGTCAAAGATGACAAGCACTGGATAGCCTAATCATTTCTTCATCTCCAAGAATATGGAGAGCCATCGTTGATCGTCTGGAAGATAACATCAACTCTCCCGTGGACACAGTATCTGGCTTTGACCAGTCAGAGTGAATCAATTGTGGAATCAATTTCCAGGTGACTGGTTTGTCTGAGAGTTGAAGACTTCCTCACTATATGTAGGGTACTTGTTAACCTGGAATTGGCTTATAATTATAGTTTAGAGAAAGATCTTTTTTTCTTTTAGGAGATTTGCTATTATTAAGAATTATCCAATTGCTATTGAATTACTTTAGATGTACTATAAGCCAAGTTTACAGTGTTTTTTTGCTGTTTTTTGTTGTTGTTGTTGTTGTTGTTGTTGTTGTTGCTGCTAGATCTATTTATTCAGAAATACCAACTGACATTAAAAATGCAAATCATACATTCAATGACTAGAATATACATAATCAATTAATTTCTGTATTAAGACAAAGTCAATGTCAGAATGAACTGTTCAGTGAATTGCGTGCCAACATTCAGATATATGCAATAAGAAAACCAAAACACAAAAAAAAAAAAAACACAAAAAAAAAGAGATATTTAGGAGAGGACCACTAGTCCCCTCATGACTGTGTATCAAGGTTAGTTCAAGTTCTAAAATGTCATTGACGTTTATGAATTAATAACACATGTATAGCAGCCCATTCTCACCCCAAGGCGTCATTTAATTGAGACTTTTGACCATGCTTCAATAACTGGCGCTAAAGTGTGCCTTTAGCGCAGTTAGATGACGCTCATCCTCGAGCATCATGTAAATGACGCTTTTGACCATGCGTCTAAATTAGACGCACACGGAACCCTTTAGCGTCAATATGAGACGCGCCTACCTACCCATACCTAAACCTACCCATAGCGGAAGCGTCACCAACTGACGCTAAAGGCACCCTTTGGCGTCAGTTATTGAAGCATAGTCAAAAGTCTCAATTAAATGACGCCTTGGGGTGAGAATGCGTTGTGTATAGTCATGTAAATTATTTTATGGTTACACCACATTATATTGTTTCAGAGTCATTACATATAAACGTTTGTTGAAAAAAAAATGCAAACCATTTAAAGAAAAAAAAACTTTAAAAAAAATCATTATTTATGATAGACACCTTAAAACAATCAGGAAATGTCTTCTTAACCTTTAAAACTGTTCATTGTTCTTCATAAGTAATTTTTTCACATTTATTCTAGCTTTAATGATACTGTATGTCTAAAGGGCTAGAACAGCACAGCATCTCAGTTGACTTGGTATGAAGCTATTGTAGATAGGGAGACAGGTCGATGCTTTTTATTTTAGTTTTACAACATTCTGTGGTGTCAAACTCTCTGGCTTCAAAGCCTGTTAAAGTTAAAATGACACTTCTGGAGAGAGAAGAGGACATAAATATTCGATGAAATACCCATAGGGCTGAGAGAGAGTGAGTGAGAGAGATAGAGAGAGACAGAAAAAGAGAAAAGAACTTGGTAGGGAGAGAAGGGATGGTTGCGCTTTTCTCTTGTGTTATAAAAGAAGAAAGTTCCAGACTGCGTCAAACAGGCCAGTCTTTGACCATTTTGAAACTTTGCATATTTTTGCCTGTACCCAAACTATGCAAGACAGTTTGAAGAGAAGTAGCAAATCGTTATTTTGAGTCAGATATTTTCTTGAACTTGTTCACAAAACTAGTTAGTTCATGACTAACTGAATTGGTCCAAGTGGTTCTTGAGTCACTAACTGACAGCACTGCACATCTCTTCACTTCCGTCTCGTAATGAGCAGAGTAAACAACTTACCAACTTGATATGTGTGCTGGACTTTAAACTTCGGTTTAAAAAAGGACTTTTATTTTAAAACGTATTTGAGTTTTCCTTAGTTTTCTAATGGTTTCCTGTTTTAAAGAGGAAGTATGCCGTATTTATTCAGTGCTTTAGTTGTGCAAGGTGCTCCATATGGTTGCTTCATCTTGCCTATCAAAGCCCTTTGAAATGCAATATCTGCAAGTGACTGATGTGTTTGATGTTGTTTAGAGAGCGTTACGAGTACTTTATTGCTGTGCTATGTGTTATAATTGAGTGTGTTGTTAACTTTTGTAATGTAGCATTTAATTCAGCATGTTTGTTACCTTTTTCTACTCAAGTTTGCAAAGTATTAATCTATGCTGTTGATATACAACTGTATTGTTGTTGGTTCTTTACCTTGTGTGTTTGAGAATGCTCATTTATTTGATGATTTATCTATTTTTGTGAAATTCATGCTTGTGTATTTTCTCTTTGTAGTTTCACACTTTTCATGATTAAACTTCATAAATTGCACCTTCGTGGAGTTTATTGTGGAAGTGTTTAGCGGCTGAATAGCTGGATCAATTAAAACAGTAAGGCCAGTGACAATATGAATAACTGTACAGCAGTTTTTTTTAAAGTGCCTTATAGTAGTAGTAGTAGTTGTTGTTTAATTTCGTTTTGGTCCATATAAAGAAAGTCAATGGGGTCCAGTGTCTTTTTTTTTTTTTGGATACCACTAACTTTCATTTAATGGACAAACATGGGGAAATCAAAAATACAAGTGGTTCTTGAGTCACTAAACCATCAGACTAAGTTGGACAAGTCCGTCTCATAATGAGCAAAGTAAATGACTTCCCAGCTCGTTAAAGAAAACTGTACAGTGCAAAAGTACAGTGTACAGTATTTATGAAAAAGTGCTTTGTGTGTTTTTTTTTCCTTTCTTTTTTTTCGTGCAAATATAAAGAAAGTCATTGGGGTCCAGTGTCGTTTTGGATACCACTGACCTTCATTGAATTGACATAAAAAGTAACCTTAAACATAAAAAGTAAACATTCTTAGTTTGGAACAGGTTTTGAGTTTGGTATGACATGAGGGTGAGTAAATGAAGACAAATGGTATTTGTGAACTATCCTTGTTAACAAAAAATGTATATTTTGAATTGTTCTTTTTTTTATGTTCAACTCAAATTGAGCTTATTAGTGGGGGTTAATGTGGATGTGTGTATGGAAGTTTACATTTCAAGTGAGACCACACCTGATTTTCCATTGTCTAAAATTACCATATTATATGCTTTTAGCTTAGCAAACAATTGATCTTATTAAAGAGCATGAAAACAGACCTTTTCAGTATAAATGACTCATCCATCTAGAGCAAATGGATTTTTAAAGGTTTATTATCTTAAATTAGGATTAACCTCTATCTCTGTGTTAAATAAGCAGTTTTTTCACGGCTTATTTTCTTCATGGGGCCCAATCAAAAGCTCATCCAACTTCAAATGAAGTTGTGTTTTAATCAGAACTATGCCATATTGGCAGGGTCTCCATGGGAGGAAGCTGTTGGTTCACGCAAAGGTCACTATTTTGGAGGATCAAAGGCTTCTAGCTCAAGCTCTTTCACTTTTATTCTCTCTCCCTCTCTTGCTCCGATCCCTCACTCCCCTTTCTCTTCCTCTCTCTTTGATCTCTCCTCTCATTCTCAGAGAGCAGAGACAGTGGTCCCTCCCGGCTGTTCCTCTTCTCTTTAAAGCATTCACAGTAGCTATACTTGATATCCTCATAAAGCACGACACCACATATGCACACACACAGACTCGTGTCAGCCTCTCATGGGTTGGTTGTGTGGCTGTGTGGGTGTTGAGCCGGCAGTTTGAAATGGCAGAGCTGGTGGAGGAACGGGAATGTTGCCGGAGAGCTAATTGTAGCTGTAACGTGGGCTGAAATGCACAATGGGTGCCAATGATTAACATAGAATATCATTGCCACTTGACTTCACTGGGAAATATAGATTTAGGTATAAAATAACCGACACTGTAAAAAAAAATACCGTAAAAAAAACGGTAATTTTCTGGCAGCAGGGGCGCCAGAAAATGTCTGTTTAAAAACAGAAAAATACTGTCAGGTAAAAAAAACAGAAATACACTGTAAAAAAACTGAATTTAAATTACAGTATATTACTGTTGATAATGGCTTATTAAACCATGGAAAATTTGATAAATGTCAAATTACATTAAGTCATTTAACTTTCAGGTTAAACTGTAAATTTAGGGTTTTATAGTTATTTTATATAATGCTGTCTATCTGCAGTAATTTTATTTTAATACATAGTTTTTCTGTGTAAAATAACAATGAAATTATGTATAAAAACTCAACAAGTACATACATTCAAATATAAATGTTTGTAAGTTTTTATTTGTACAGATCCAATTTCACAACTTTGACCAATCTCTAATTAAATACATAATAATAGCAAATTTACAGTCAATCTGTTAAATTAACTAAATGTATGAGTACAGAATACCTGCACATTTACAGTATTAGTAATTGAACAGACACTGAACATCAAGATAAGTGATTGATAGGAAATACAAGCTTAGTTTATAATCTAGAACATGTAAAAATATCCACATTAAAAGGCAATTGCTGTATACCTTTTAGACTCTAATATAATTTTATTTATTTTTTTTACAATTTCATTTTATACAAAGTGACTTACCAATTATGATAACAATAGAAGCAACAAGTGCAGTGACAAGTGTCCCAGTTAGTCTAGCACAGTACACATAGCAATTTCTCCTCTTTTTTTTAAACAAAGATTTAGTATTATTGGGGCAAGTGTTTATGAAAAAGATGGATCTTTAGCAGTTTCTTGAAAATGTGTTGCGCCGGTCATTCCACCAGCAGGAAACAGTCCAGGTAAAGGTCAGTGAAAGTGGTTGTGTCTCTTTGGGATGATGGCACTACAAGGCGCCGTTCACTTGCAGAACACAAGCTTCTGGAGGACACATAGATCTGAAGTAGTGAGTTTATAGGGCTACCTTTAAAGACCACTCTTGCTGCAGCATCTGGATCAGTTGCAGAGGTTTGACTGATGCTGGAAGAGCTGCCAATAGAGCATTACAATAGTCCAGTCTGGATAGAACAAGAGCTCAGACCAGGAGTTGTGTAGCTCCGATAGGAAGGGCCTGATCCTCCTAATGATCACACAGCAAGTAAATTGTGGCTGAAACCATAAGCAGTTCTGTCTTGGCAAGGTTGAGTTGAAGCTGAAGGTCATTCATCCAGCAAGAATGTTCCATCAGCTAGGCCGAGATGCGAGCAGCAACCGTCAGATCATCTGGCTGGAATGAAAGGTAGAGATATGTGTCATTAAGATAGCAGTGATAGGAAAAGCCATGTTTCTAAATCTAAACGACAGAGCCTAGTTACAAAAAAACTAAAACAATAGATGGGTGGAATCTAACACAACCGTGGTCTTACTGTAGCAAATCCAAACCTTGTGCACACTTTTAGTGCAATCATATGGAATCAGAAGACTCGGTCATTACGATTTGTTTAAAGTTAAAGGGATAGTTCACTTTGAAATTATTTTTTGGTATGTTTTAGCTTACCTCAAGGGCATCCAAGATGTAGGTCTCTTTGTTTCCGCAGTAGTTTCAATTTTGATATTTTTAGGTCAAACCGTTCTTGTCTGTCAGTCATATAATGCAGGTCTATGGTCACCACCTCAAAGAGCATGCACAGAGAAGTCCAAATTAAACATGATTTAATGACTCATAAATGTAAGTACACATTGATGACCTAAGACACGAAACGAGCGGTTTGTGTGAGAAAACGAACAGTATTTATATAATTTTTACCTTTAACCACAGCCACGTCCAAGTGATCTGAGGGCGCGGGCGCTTCTGCGCAAGCGCTGGAAGTGATCTCTCGTCTCAGTCGGGATCCGTTTGAAGCTAACACTACATTCAGATTCACCGATTTAAATGAATGAATTCAGTCCGATTGAAACAACACCTTGTGCATGTACACATAATGAATGGCGACTGTAGAAAGCAAGACAGACAATTGGGATTCAGCCAAAAAGTAACTAGTCCTCAGGTGCAACTTCAACGATGACAGCGTGAAGAAAGAGATTCTGACGCAATTGTCGCATCCATGCATTTTACAGTATACTGCTGATGGGAGCCTGTCATTATTTGCATACTGGCCAGCTGTTCCAAGCTGGCGTTAGCCCATGAGATTTCAACAAAAGTGGAGAAGGGAGGAGTTCCCGCAGCGTAGCTACGCAATGTAGAGTTACCGCTCTCAAAAGGGAACAGTGCTGCGTTACTCAATTCAGCACTTGCGACTATTTCATTAGAATGAATTAACATAATATGAATTTAAGTGATCAAACTTAACTGTAACAAAGTTCAAATTCAGGGAAGGAGGAGGCCAGAACCGTCACATAGAACTATAATCATAAAATAAACAAGCAACAAAACAAAAGTAGCGACTGCAGCATATGAGCATAATAAAAAAGCAACATAAAATGCCTCAGGGCTGGTCCTCTCTTGCCCTTCACTGTCATGATTCCCTTACATCTTTCCGAAGGTCCTCCATGGGACACGAGACCAGTGTGTCACACAGGTGTCTCTCATTAGCAATCACTCCACTGGAATTCTGTTCCTCTCCCATGGCTCTCGGCACCGCTCTGCTTCATACCACAGTAACGCAGTAACGTTAATAAAACTTTAACTGCCTTTAATTTGGTTATACTTAAATGGTTTTGGATCAAAGTTTTTCAAATACCTATGAAAATAAATACAAAGAGCTTATTTCTAAGGATAAGGCACATTTAAAACAGATTTTTAAAAAAGATTTTCCTTCATGGACACTTTAATTTGTTACCGACCCATTTATAAGCATTGATGGCTCTCGAACAGTTACCTGTATGAGCTTTTTATTGACAAGGTTTGTATACCATGTGGCAGTGGAAAAGATCTGCTGTTTTGAAATACACAACCATGTGAAATTTCAATGTATGTGTGTGTGAGGTAGAATTACCTGAATTGCCTGCATCTGAACGAGACAATTTAAGATTTCTAAGTATAAAAGTCACAGTCCAAATTATTGTAAGTGGGAGCCCATTTTTTTAAGAGGAATACAAAAGCTATTGGTTGTTAACCCTCTGTAACACGGAATGCTTAGTACATCAAGGGAGCATTATTAAAATGAGCTGAGACCTCAAGGGAGAAATAGATAGGTCTAGGAAATAAATAGAAATAGGTCTCACGAGCTAAAGGGGTAATACACTAACTTAGAAGCACTTCAATGCACCCCCTATACTTCTTTTGTTCCTTTTCTCTCTCTCTCTCACCCTCTCTCTTTCTTGCAGTCTTACAGTCTTGCTGTAAGTCTCACTGAGAATGATGGCTCAATTTCTAATCTCTGAGTTAGGGAGTATAACTCAAAATACGTCCATTTCATAAAAACTACCAGACATACCTTCTCACTTGCCTCAGGAGTCTATCTTAGCCTCTGAGAGCTTAAAAAGAAATTCAGTTCAGTTTCAGGTTATGGATGTTCACTGTAAATTATAATTTTGTTATGTTTTATTTCCAAAAATGGCACATTTAACAGTTACTGTAAAAGTACAGTACATAAGGGAACTTACAGTCAATCAATTAACAGGTTTTTACTGTAGCAGGTTTTTATGGGTAGAATTAAAAAACATATATACAATGCTCATACTTGCATTTCACAGAAATTTTTTAATTGTGAACATGTTATATTCACATGCAGCTACTAGATACTATACATTATTCTGCTCATTTATAATAAATTATAACTGTAAGTTCATGAATAAGAAGAGGTTTCTAATGTCATTTAATAAAAAAGAATTGTCAGTCAAAAATAGTGATATATAAGTGCATTTTATGTTATCTTTTTATGCCTTTTTATTGTGAGATTTGAAGACAATGTAGTTAATTGATATTTGTATGGTTAAAAAACATACAGTTTTTATTGTGGGGTAATTGAAATGATCAAGGAATACTGACAACTATTGGCGTGGAAGCATGATGCTTTTTTTTACTAACTGCTGCAGCTTCACAGCAAAATGGTTCCTTTTCATTCATGACTTTGTCTTTTTTTTGTGTTTTTGGTTTTGTTACGAGCCCGACTGCTCCACCGTGACATTGCTACTTCTCTCGTGAACTCTCATGAATGATTTTTACTGAATCTTGTCTTTCGTCCTAATCCCCACAATTGCCATTGTATGACTTCAGAAGACTTGCATTATACAACAAAAAAATATACTTGGATGGAGAATTTGAACATTATATAACTTTTTTTGTAAAAAAAATAAAAAAAAACGATAATAATAATAATAAAAAAAAATCAACCAATCAACCTAATCAACCAATCACATGGCAGTTGCTTCAATGCATTTAGGGGTGGGGTCCTGGTCAATACAATCTCCTGAACTCCAAACCGAATGTCAGAATGGGAAAGAAAGGTGATTTAAGCAATTTTGAGCGTGGCATGGTTGTTGGTGCCAGACGGGCCGGTCTGAGTATTTCACAATCTGCTCAGTTACTGGGATTTTCATGCACAACCATTTCTAGGGTTTACAAAGAATGGTGTGAAAAGGGAAAAACATCCAGTATGTGGCAGTCCTGTGGGCGAAAATGCCTTGTTGATGCTAGAGGTCAGAGGAGAATGGGCCGACTGATTCAAGCTGACAGAAGAGCAACTTTGACTGAAATAACCACTCGTTACCCCACCGGGTACCATTCATCTCCACTACAAATAGGAAAAAGATGCTACAATTTGCAAGAGCTCACCAAAATTGGACAGTTGAAGACTGGAAAAATGTTGCCTGGTCTGATGAGTCTCGATTTCTGTTGAGACATTCAGATGGTAGAGTCAGAATTTGGCGTAAACAGAATGAGAACATGGATCCATCATGCCTTGTTACCACTGTGCAGGCTGGTGGTGGTGGTGGTGTAATGGTGTGGGGGATGTTTTCTTGGCACACTTTAGGCCCCTTAGTGCCAACTGGGCATCGTTTAAATGCCACGGCCTACCTGAGCATTGTTTCTGACCATGTCCATCCCTTTATGGCCACCATGTAAATGGACTCTGATGGCTACTTCCAGAAGGATAATGCACCATGTCACAAAGCTCAAATCATTTCAAATTGGTTTCTTGAACATGACAATGAGTTCAGTTTACTAAGATGGCCCCCACAGTCACCAGATCTCAACCCAATAGAGCATCTTTGGGATGTGGTGGAACGGGAGCTTCGTACCCTGGATGTGCATCCCTTTTCTAAAGAATGCTTTCAGCATTCTACATTTCTAAAGAATGCTTTCAGCTCCTTGTTGAATCAATGCCACGTAGAATTAAGGCAGTTCTGAAGATGAAAGGGGGTCAAACACAGCATTAGTATGGTGTTCCTAATAATCCTTTAGGTGAGTGTTTATATATATATATATAATGAGCGAGTACCAGTCCTCAAAGTAAGGGCACTGGTAAGGGCAGTAAGTACCCTGGATCACTACACATTGGTACACTGATGACTCTATTTCCGGCAACATGAGAACGTCCTCATTGTACAACATCACTATTGGTATTTATAAACAACAGCAGAACTGATATCTTTCTGCCATTATATTTTAATGTTATTTAAAGTACGTTATGATACATACTTTGCTTGTATACGTGCAACATTTCAGCCGTAAATGTTAGCTAGATTATGTTCATTACCTATCTAGATGTATGTTTATGCTGACATATAAATAAATAATGGTTTGTATTTTGAAAAACATCTATTGCGTGTCGTTATAGTGCGTTGGCTCACGTGATTTATGTTTCGTGCTTCAGAACTTCCGTTAAAGCTAGGGTATACGATTTTGAAAATCGGTCGAGAAAGCCTGAGACGGTTGGGAATTTTTAAAAAACTCATCCTGCCCCTCCACACACACACCCTGTGCTACCTGATCCCTCCCACCGGGAAACGAACTGAACAACATCACTCAGTCAAGCTGTGATCACCGGTAGTAACAAAGCAGTGAACACATAAAGCCTTGAAGTAACTAACACTTACAATTATGACTGATTGACGTCATTTACTTTCACAACATTGCTTAGTCGCTTCAATTTAATGACCTCGCTAATGACACTTCATATGTGATAGGCGATGCTAAACGGCTAACATTCCAATGCCGACCGGCAGCATGAGCATGTTGTCAGACTGATAAAAAGCTATTAATGTAACACGTCACACCATAAAAGTATAAATAAATGTTTAACGTTACCTGCTCAACAAAAAGTCAGCCGTGTCAGCGTCGGTTTTCAGTCCCAGATCTCCCCGAAGCTTCCTCCAACGATCAATTTTTATCTCTGCTCAATCAGATTTTATCTCTGCTCTTTCCCCTACAGACTTTCTCTTTCATCCAAACTTTACACTAGGGGCAAGCAGGGGCCGCTTGCTGCTGTCGTTTATTTTTTTATCCATTTTGGAAAAATGTTGCCTGGTCTGATGAGTCTCGATTTCTGTTGAGCAGAATATATATTGTTTATATATACTCCCTTGTTTATTTAAGCCTTGAGATCTCACCGTTCTTTGTTTGCATTTTTGTTGATGTGGAGTTTGTATCTCCAGGGATCCATATTAAACTTATTCTAGTATTTTCCTGTTTGTCCATGCAAACTGTTATGATGGGAAACTGAGGCTTTCTGAAGCATTTGAGGTTTTCATCAAATTGTGCCAAAAAAAGGTTAATTACTCGAAGCTTTTAACACAATGCGCATTAGGGACATCTGGTGGTCAGACTTGTTTTCTCCACCATATCTAACAAATGACCGCAGAGCAGAAAAAACACGTGACCAAACAAAGCTTCGGCAGTCCGTGACATACAAGTGTGGGATCAATACAGTTCTATCTAATCTCATCTAAATTAATTTGTACCAATGAGACCACAACTCGTGTCATGTAGCCTGGTCAATGGATTTACATACTGATCAATAATACAAAATAAACAAGTATGTGATCATAATTATAGTTGGCCTAATTGTAATTGAAAAAATATTTTGGTTGTTCTGTTTAAAAAAATATATAAATTATGTTATAGGGAAGTGTATTGTTAAATCATTTAATAGTGATTCCTTCATAATAATTTCCCTTTTTATGCATCAGATGAGGTTGCGAAGCTCCTATTTTTTCAAACTTGCTATCCCGACCTTCCGATACTGCATGACGTTCGAAGCTTCAAACGTTATCAATCACGCGGTATTATCATTTCGATACAAGCATCAGTACAGTGTGTGATACAATAGTCCTTTGAAAACTGTGTCGGAGCATCAGAGCCCCGGTGTTAACCCTCCCATCACTACATGCTGCTTACCACACCAGCCATAGAGAGCCTAAGTCCCTCTCCTTCCGGTGAACCACCATGGGACTTTCTTTCGGAAAAATATTATATGGTAGTCAATGGCGAGAGAGAACAAATATTGGTAACACTTTATATTACGACCCGCAAACAACTGCGTAAGTAAACCGAAATTACGGTGTACGTTTCTGTAATTATAGTGTACTTCTGTGTAGGTATAAGGGAACAATATGTTAAGTTTTGGGTTATAAAGGAGTAACAAGCACCACTTTAATTTACAGCCCGCAGGAGTCACACTTACCCTGTAAATACACAGAACAAGGGGGTAACAAGCGCCACTTTAATTTACAGCCCGCAGGAGTCACACTTACCCTGTAAATACAGTTGAAACGGGTAACAAACACTACTTACTATGTAACAATACGAAACAACACGATTTGCACAGTACAGAGAAATGTACTCTTATTAACACTAGAACTACCGGAATTCCATAACTACTAGAACGACCACAGCGGTCATTCTGACCGTTCATACTTTGACGGTCATATGGCCGTACTGAACATAATTTTTGTCATGTCATATCTACATTTGAACCTTTCTCTTTAAGTTTTCCAATGATGCTTTTAATTCCTGTCGTCATGTTATAACGTCATCACACTTAAAACAAGCACAAAAGAAAGATTGCCCCGACAGGTCTAAGGAAATGTAAGGAAAAGTTTGCGTCAAAAATATATTTTTCATCACACTCACCACGTGAATAGACATGCAAAAAGGTTAGGAAACGTCAAAGCTTCATACCGTTTAGTACAGCCCTGTTTGTAAATAAGTTCAATAATCAATACAAAATCTAAAAATAAATGGATATACAATGCTACGATAGGTAATAATAAAGGGCTAATTTGAACGGCACAAAAAAAACCCGCATCATTCACTAACGCGTACGCAGTCCACACAAACACCGCATTTCGTGTGCAGTTCCCACACACTATACTTTGTGACATTTGGCACATGTCTCCTCGGGTTTTATTTTTTTCGTAGTTCCTCCTTACTTGGCACTGATCGTTCTCTCCATCAGCTGCTGCTCCTGCCCGCGTCCTGGCTATCGCACCACCAGTCGTGGGGCTTTTGATTTCATGTGGTCGGAGCTAAGTTCGCTTGCCAGTCGCGTGATGAAGTCCCTCTGAGAAACTTGCTCATTTGTGCACTTCTTGAACAATATGTGCGCGTTGATGGCGGGAAATGTAGCGGACTTATGATATCTATAATGCGTGCGGTCAAAATGACCGCCATGGCCATTCTAGGTAGAAATAGTCAGAACTGTTTTGTGTTTTGTGATTTTAATAAAATAACAGTGTCAGAATAAAATATACACATATTTAGGAAAAGTCAGAGTCCTACAGCCACATTGATTTTATTTTAACAAAGTTATTACACTGTAAAATTTAAAAACGGTCAAAATGACCGCCTTGGTAGTTCTAGTGTTAAGAAAACAAAACAAAACAAAAATTGACACAGTAGGCTATATTTGCCCTGACATTGAAGTGTCATTACAATACAATGTGATAAGGTAAGTACTACATGTTACGTTCTAAATTAAAATCATAGCAGAAACATATTTTTTTTTGGCTTAACGTTAAGTAGTTTAGTAAGAAACGCCAATCAATAAATTTTTTTATCATACTGTGCTTACATACAGCCATATATATATATATATATATATATATATATATATATATATATATATATGTTGAATTTACAACCCACAGATGTCAAAATTACCCTGTAACTACATTGCACAAGAACATATTTTGCCAGAAATGTGATAAAAACTTTTATATACAACAGACGTACAATTTTTGCCTGGAATATATTAACAGAATAGGTAGCTGTTAGTTTTAAAATTATTACATCATAAATAATTTGCTTATATATCTGGTTGTACCACCTTTATTACCCACAACTTAACATAGCCTATTGTTCCCTTATACCTACACGGAGGTACACTATAATTACAGAAACGTACACCGTAATTTCGGTTTACTTACGAAGTTCTTTGCAGGATATATATCTGCTTGTTACCCCTTTATTACCCACAACTTAACATATTGTTCCCTTATACCTACACAGAAGTACACTATAATTACAGAAACGTACACCGTAATTTCGGTTTACTTATGCAGTTGTTTGCGGGTCGTAATATAAAGTGTTACCCAAATATTTTGATCCCGTTTGAATTGTGCCCTGAATAACACATATGATGTTTGTCAATTTTAAATTCAAGATGTGTGTCAATTTTAAAGTCAAGAAAGTCGCAGTTTGATGTAAAACTGTTGAGGTATATAGCCCTATTCGCACGGGATAAGTATTACCTGGTGACCTCTAGTCATTTGTAATAATTGTGGAGGTTGTCTGTGAGCTTAATCTCGTGCAAATCGGTCATGTCTGTAATTTGTAAAGTAAAAATTCCCCCGCAAATGACCTACCATATTTGGCCGAACACAGAGGTCCTGTGGTAATATTAGTCCCGTGCGAATCGGCATCTCTGTGATTTGGCGGGATCGTATATAATTTTTTCAAGGTTTTTGTTTCATGTGCGCATTTTTATCCATCTTTCACGAAGAATGGAGGCTGCGTTGGAGTGTTTTGATAGTATTTTGGGTGCGGGGTCATGTCGCTATACACCAACTACACAATTTGCAGAAAGCGAAAGCTGAAAATCATCAGAATAGCAAAAACAAAAACGAATGGTTAGATGGAGACGAATGACATGTATAGCAGCATCCGGTAAGGAACATTCTTCTGTTGATGATATATCATACAGCTAGACCTATAATAACGGCAAGACATTTCCAAGCAATAGCCTATTGACGTCATATCCGGGAGATAAGTCAGTAAATTTGAGTTAAATCACAGGCGTCGGTTATCCCGTGCGAATGCGCCACATGAAATTCAGATGTGGGGGGGAATTTAGAATTTTTAAATCACACGTGGTCCCCAGATAGTACTAATCCCGTGCGAATAGGGCTTAAGACGGTATATGAAGGTATATGTGAAAATACGTAATTACAAAGACTACAAACCCAAAAGGCGCGCATGTGACGTCATACCTTTTCTCTCAATGAAGTAAGCTAACTTTACTGAAGCTAACGTCTGTCATTTTTTCTATAGTCTTAACAGTATAATTGTAACGTTACGCCGTCATGCCTGTGTGTTTTGTACCAGACTGCACACATATGAGTGACGTACATAGTGCGAGACGAGAGATGTAGTTCATTGAGCGATTTTCACATAAAACGAAATGTTATTTTTCTGTTTTATGACAAACTGTGACTTTCTTGACTTTCATAATTATCTTTTAAATTGACAAACATCATATGTGTAATTCACGGCACAGTTCAGACAGAATAAAAAGATAAGTTGTCTCTCGCCATTGACTAATGCTGTGTGTCCACTAAAGCGTTTTTAGCCAGCTTAAAACGTTAGACGCTCTGCTGAAAATGCCTAGCTTTGGGCGCTTGAGAGCGTTTTGGCAGCACAGCATTTTTTCAGTTGAGACGTTTCATTGCGATGATACAGAATATCCGCAGCACAGTTTACTTGTAACTGATTTCGCTGATAATTAGTTTCATACTAAAAATATATTTTTCATCCATTTTGTTCGGTTAGCTCTGCTTGTTGATGTCGTTGTACAGAAAGAATGTTGGGACAGTTGGTCGGTGTGGTAATTGTCCCGCCCCTCCTCCACTCCTGAGCGCTGCGTTTCACCCAAAGTTGAACATTCTTCAACTCTCGGCGACCAGTAAAATACACCGGGCTTTCAGCGTTTCAGCGTGAAAAAAACACTCAGCGCCTCGTTACGCTCATGCCGTTCTAAAAATGCGGCGCTCCCATTGAAAACAATTAAAAAAACACGCCAGCCGCGTGAAAAAATGCTTTGGTGGACACACGGCTTTAGGCTCTCTATAGACCTTATGTAGCCCCGCCCCTTTTCAGCGCTGCGCTCTTTGTCTTTTGTCTTCCGGTCTGTATTTTCACAGCGATCTTGCGTATTTATGAATGAACGGCTCGTTTTACTACCTTTTTTTACCGGTTTTACTGGACTACTGACATTTGTTGAGACATCTGCTTTAAACATTACAATCCTCATGATAACTTTTGTTAACTTTAAATCCACTTCAAAAGCTAATTACTCCTGGACAGCAATGTCATGGAAATATTTAGAGCGACCTAAAAATTTAAGTTTTTAAGTTAAGTGGAAGTTAAGACAATATTCTAAAGATGGCTGTGCCCTCGTTTCTCTGGTGCATAAGGTCTATAACAGAACACCAAACCGCAAGTAAGGATTACAATTTATAACGTCATGGACTTGCCTGCAGTCCGTTTGCTCTTCCTGAAGCAGGAGCAACAATCCCTCAAGGATCACAGGAGAGACCATTTAGATCTGGTGTCCCTTACAAACTTCCCAGAATGCTCCTTGTGTGTGTTTTTCAGTTTAGCCTCAACAAGCTAACTAGGCCCTGTTTACACGAGAACGCTCGCGGGTCAAACCGTAAAAATATTTGATCAGATGTGCCTTTTTTGGGCCTTAAAAACGCAAAAAAAGTGAAACCACCCTCCAGAGTGGAAATCTTAAAAAGTTCCCGTCTAAAGGGTAAAAACTCAAAAGTCTGCTAGACACTAGACAGTGAATGCACCGATCTGCTCACGGTGGTTCTCGTCGCATTCGCGTTTACATCACAGGCATGAGCCAGTACAGGAAAATAACAACAAACATGTCGGATTATTTCCATACGTCGGACCTTCAAGTTGCCCTAGCAGCTCGGATTAACATACAAGAGTCTATTTGATTTTGCGCAACTAGGGAGAGAAGTAGAAGGAAGGTTGTACGCAGGCGCACGGACTTGATGTTGTTGTGTGGCAGTGCTTCACATTGCTTCCTAGCTGCCTGGAGTGCATACTACATCGCATTTCACACACTTTTGCGTCACCATATGCACGCAGATTCCTCAGCCCATGCAGGCAAAAGATGTAGGCCATCTTCTTCCTGGAGCTCGAGCCCCACAGAGAGTCTGACCGCCCATACTCCCGCTGATGAGGGTGAGCTATGTCTGGCCTCTGCATTATGTATCCACCAGTTTTCTGGTTGAAATAAGATTTTTTTTCCCAAATCCTGCAAAATAAAAATGTGTAAATAAATACCAGTAGTGATGTTTTTATTGTAGCATAAACTCTTATGTGTAAATATCAAGACATTTTGATTCTCCATTTGATGACCCCTGTAATATTTTATCTGGTTAAAATACATTTAAAATTAAATACATACAATGATTTGAATAAACATCTGCTTTGAACATATTTAATTTCTGAATAAAAAATATGTTTTTAATGTAAATGTCAGGGATACAACCTTGATTTCTCAGTGATCGACACTACCTTTCGTGAGGCACACTGGCAAGGTGCCCTCTCTGCCGTGCGCGCGCTGCACGCAGTATGTTCTATCTCGCATACGCGCTCCAGATTCCGGGAGATTTGAACTAATTTGCGGGCATCAGGGAGACGCTACCAATATGCGGGAGACTCCCGGAACTTCCGGGAGACTTGGGATGTCTGCAAGTGCACATCATTGATCATTTTTCGCACTAAAATATTTTCTCAGAACATGAGTATGCAACATGAGATATTTAGAACACAATTTAAAAAGGAATCATGTGCCAAGCAATCCTCGATGTAGTTAAAATATTAAAACAGCATTCCACATATATATATAAAAATGTACTTCTGCATAATTATTTCATGAAACTCCATTAATGAGAGTTGCATATTCAATCCAAATATGTAGGCTATATCAGATGTAAAACAGAGTTTAAATCATTCAGTTTACTTCACTCACTCCATTAAAAGAGGTCTAGAGTGTCCATACGGTGTGTACGTATTTACTCAGTTTATTTTTATAAATAACGACGTGCATGGAAAATTGCATACGCACATGGAAATAACATGCAGGAAAGTGGGTCCCTAGGAGCAGGGCTGAAGACCTAGTTGTGTTCTGCAGCAAAGACTAAGTCACAAGAGTCAATTTCTTAGCTATTTTACTCCATGTGACACTACTTAAACTATTACACCAGTTATGACAAAGTAATCAAAATAAAGTAACTTTCAAGTTTCCAGGCAAGGGGAACAATGATCACCATAATGGTGACTTAAAATGAACTATTTTCAATATTAACCCACAAAGCAGCACACTATATGATGTATTGTGCTTTGACAGTGTGACCGGTCTTCGTTTAGCTCTGCGTTGTGTTAGTAGATGAATGAGACCGGGCAACAGAAATAACTCAGGCCAGATTTTATTCAGCATGAATAAAAGGAAGAATCAGAACAAGCTCGAGTCTGTGGCCTTCTCTCACAGTTCAGCCTCTCTTCAGTCACATTTACCGTGAACTGAAGCACATTTTAAACTTTTGACATCTTTATAAACATGTTTTTCAGTTTCTCATAATACTCAAATCGTGTTTGTTCAACAGATTTTATAAAAAAAATAAAGCATTTTACAAATTCAAAACAACATTATTAACAGAAGCATGAAAGAGAATAAACCTGCATGAATAAAAGGAAGAATCAGAACAAGCTCGAGTCTGTGGCCTTCACAGTTCAGCCTGTCAGTGAAAGGCATCATTTTAGCCAACAGAGCTTGCACACTCCTGCTTAATGAATTCTCTCCGAAAATAAATGTGTTCTCATCACATCATTCACACAAACTTTATACATGTTTGAATAAGATTAAAGTGCATTTTAGAACAAAATTACATGTTGTATTACAATAAACAAAACTCATATCAAACTGTTTAGACAGAGCATTATTACAACTCACCTCTCTTCAGTCGCATTTACGCGAACTGAAGGAGAGCAACCGGAACCGGAACATGAGTCTTAAAAGAACCACGCACCGTATTTAACAGTACTGCACCATGAAACATGACATCTCAATTATTAGAAATTAAGAAGAATAAATTAAATTAAATATTAAAAGAATAATTCCAGAATACAAAATAATGAAAGAAATTATAACAAAAGGGAGAGATTTTGAGTGAAATTGATAAATAAATAAATATAACACCCGTTACAACAGGAAATGTCCTAGCCTGCATTGACTTCACAGTAAAGTTCAGTATTTTCTTTCAAGGAATTGCTGTTAAATCTTGTTACCCTGGCAATATCTTACACTGCACCAAATGCACTTACAAACGTGCATTCTTAATCAGAATCTATAAAATAAACACTGGTATGCTGGTAAATTTGAATCCCTACGACGTGCACACGTACACAGATTCACAGTTTTGTACTCAGCCAATAGCATGAGAAAGACGAAATACAAAAATCCTCTGATCAGAACATTCTAACGCACCCTTGCATAGAAACTCTCCCATGGGAGTCACTGACAAGAAAATATCTCTGTAAAGTTCCTCTTCTTTCTCATAGGTTATGAGCTCTAAAATAAGCAACCATCTGACACCACCAGCCAGCCATGATGACTTACATATTGTGACTGACATTTTGGCGATAACCTTTCAATTCACTATCAGTTCACCTGCATGACCTTGACCACCCTCCAAGTCACGTATTCAATTGTCTCTTTTTTTTCAGTTTTGTGATAGATCTGTTTTCCACTCAGGTGAATGGCAGGGAAGTTTGCTAATTAGCAAAAAGACGATGGCAATTCATCAAAGGGGTTGAAACTGAACAGTTGGGAAACATGACAAGCTGCTGTCAAAGAAAACAGTGGGTGGCCAGATTGAATAAAACGAGAACGCTATTTTATGCCGGTTATTTTTTTGCACTCTGCTGAAATAAAATGTTCTCGCATAATCTGAGGCAGTGAACTTTGCAAGGACAGAGCCAAGAAAACATTGAGCATGAAGTTGTGAGATAGCTAAGATGGCTAGATAGTGAGAGAGGGATTAATGCAGTTCTTATATAACTCACCCATGGGTTTATAATATACTGGAGGCCTTACTGAAGTCTCCCCAGTATTGGTGCAGCAAAACCTTTTTTAAAAAGCCTCTGTAAATTTTGACAGCACTTCCCTGTTGGACTTTGGTGAAGTCTTTATACAACCTGAGAAGACTCAGATAACCTCTACTATCGTTTTAAAAGCATACGATTGCACTTTACTATGCAAAGGTCACTTTATTTATTCATTTCTTCACTTCTATTTAAGGCGAAAAAGAACGAGGAAGCGCCATATACTAAATAGAGAACTTTTGGCTTTAGGTTCTTAGAAGCAAACGAAAATAAACAAAAGACTTATTAAATGAACATTTTACAGATTATTGTTTTGTTTTTTTAAAGCAATGTTATTCTCATCAACAAATTTAGTGTCTTAATGGCGCTGTGCATCTAATTGTTTTAATATTAAAAATTAATTGGAACAATGATTCAGATTTTTTTTTTTTAAATTGAGTAATATATTTATATAGATATATTCATAAATCCAAATGAATCCAATATTGAATTACAAGCTTATGAATAACTATTCCCCTGCGAGAGTATTCTTACTCCAATCTGAACTCAAAAGTTAGCTGCCCTGTTTTAAGTAAGTTTTTTTCATTTGCTCCAACAGACATTTATTCAGATAAAAGAAGTAAGATTTCCAGTAGCCTAACAACATTAATGTGCAATAACAGTGTCTTAAGTTAAAATATAAGAATATAAGGGGGGACTTATTACCCGAAGATAGTGGGTTTGATTCTCTTTACCGGCAGTAAATGACTGAGGCCCTTGATTAAGACACCTAACCTCCAATTGCATTTTCATCCGATAAAATTAGATGCCATTTCAGTCATTGGAGTAAAACCGACTAAAAATGAAGACAAAAACTACACTTAATCAAAACAAAAGTAAAAAAAATAAAAAAACACTGTTTGAAAGGCCAAGATAATCAACATTTTTAATTAACTACATAGTTATTGAGATTAACTCAGTCTTTTTAATGTAACCTTAAGGCAGTCATCAAGTATTCAAAGCGTATGAATGCAGGGAGATATGAGTCATCCGGTTTTCCCTCTCTCTTGCTCTCAGTCGTTCTCTATCTCTTCTCCAGCTGTACTCTGAGGGCTCAGTGCTCAGCCAGTCAATTGTGTTTTGATGTTCCTGTGAAGCTTACAGCTGCACTTAGCACTCAGGAGCCATAACATACATTAGCCTTCCCCATATCCCTCCCCTGCTTCTCCTCCTTCTCTCTCTCTCTCTCTCTCTCTCTCTCCTGTAATCTTGACTGCTTTCCACTCAATCGCCCATATTGCCTAGTGTGCGCGTCACGGATGTGCACCCATGGCCGTCAGCTCCCGAGGTCAGCAGCCAGTGAGCGCGTCACGCGTAATTACCGTTATTTATGGACCTCTCGAGCCCCGCCACACTCTTCTGTCACCACGTTTGTTTTCAGAGCCACCGCTACGGTGTCAGAAGCCTACCTGCATACGACGAGCCACAAAGAGAGCGAGTGTGTGTCCATCATGTCCCTCTTGCACAGTGTTTTGCCTCTCTTAGTATGAATTATGAGACTGGGCAGGTATAGTGAGGTTCTCAAGAGTCCTTGCCGTTTGCTGGTGGTGACAAATGCTAAATCTCTAACTTTTAAATGTCCTATCAAGCTTGACGGAGGTTTATGTGATGCTGAACAACTGCTCAGGCCAAGGGTAAAGACTTTGGGATAATTACTCCGTTACTGATATTGAAGGTGCAATGTAATTTAAAGACCTGAGTTTGGATACCTTCATCTTTCATCTTTCTGGTTATGTCCTAAATGGCATACTCTCTTGAGTAGGTACTCCTGTTGAATAAAGCCTTAAAGGGATACTTCAGGATTTAACATTAAGCTTTGTATTAGTAGAAAACCTGTAGTATTTTCGAATTACCGTGCTTTCCACCCTCATATCCCCCTGAGACGAGAGATTTATGTATTTTTTGTCTGGAAAAAATCCTCAGATGACGCAAAAATCGTCCGGGATTCAGCTTTTGCTTTCTGCAGTCACCATCATTGTTTACATGCACACCTTTTGTTTCAATCTAACTGAATTCATTCCGATTGGTGAATCTGAATGTAGTGTTTACATGAACGCTAAACAAGTGATCAGTTGATGTGCATTTTAACATTGCTAAGAAAATTCCCGCTCCTCCGTGAGCAATACGAAACCGGAGGGTCTCACAGGTGTCGCTCATCAGTAATGCTCGCCACAGTAAACATGATGAATGGTAGAATGCAAAAGTCGAATCCCTGACATTTTGGGCGATCTCAAACTCGAAATCCCGGGCAGACTCATCACGGAGACTCACTAGTAGCCTAGCCTTGTTGTTTAATTTCTGTGCTCTGTTACCGGTAGGCGTGGCCTCCTAGGGCAGCGAAGCAAGTGCATTCTGGGAGTTGTTGTCTTTCATCCACATAGGCCAAAAAATACATTTTCTGGCTTTTTTCAGTCTAGAAAGCTCCAAAATCAAAAATAATTTCATATTTATTCTACATAAATTACCCATTTTAAATGCACATTCATAGTTCCAGAGGTGAAGTATCCCTTTAAGTATATTTCGGTTTAGCGTACACAGACAATTGAACACATAAGCTGCATCCAAAATTGCATATAGTGGGTACTACATTTGGTTTGAAACTTACTTCGCGACCTTTAAATAAAGTATGTTCAATATAGTATGAATGCATGTATGAAAGAAATTTGTTACTGTCATTTAACCTATAGTCAAGTCAAGTCAAGTCAAGTATATTTATATAGCGCTTTTCACAATATAGATTGTATCAAAGCAGCTTCACAATATCAATCAAAACAACATAACAATGTTCGTTTCTTAGTGGAAAAAACATCCACGTTTGGTAGAGCTGATCAATGGTATTAATGATTGGTTAATTAATTTGAATATCCCCAACTGAGCAAGCCAAAGGCAACAGTGGCAAGGAACCGAAAAACTCTATCAAGTGACCTAATGGTGTCCTAAAACTCCATCAGGTGACCCAATGGAGAAAAAAAAAAACCTTGGGAGAACCCAGGCTCAGTTGGGGGCCAGTTCTCCTCTGGCGTTTATGAACTAGAAGTGCTATTTACAGTAACTGTACGATAAAAAATGAATATGAATGTCTCTAAACAGACTTTAAACACGAACCTGTGATAAACGCTGATGACGTTCACATGCGCATTAAGAATTGATTCTATAGTTATGTGCGTTTGAATATATGTGCGCAGGTTTGTAATTCCCTACAAAACCATGCCTGAACAAACTACTTGTCTTGCCTATAAATTTGATACAGAATTTTGTTTTATTTTATCACTTCGGGGTAGGTACACGAAACAAAATTCACAACGCTTTATCTGTAGAGTGGGAAAGGGATCCTCCATAGGGAGAGGCTAGTTGGCACTTCAGCACTGCATTGTCATCGGGTCCAGGCGAAGCTCCTCGTCAGATCTGGATACGGCCTGGATCCGGCAGGCTGCGGGAAAACCTCGGGATAAACAAAGACACTAAAATTAGCGTAGATGCCATTCTTTTTATGATGTAAAGAGTACATCAGGATTTAAGGGAAGTGTTCCCAGTTCCGGCTGACCTAATCTATGCAGCCTAACATTGAATTATAGAAGTTTATAATCTATTATGTGTGTGCTAGGGCAAAGAGATGTGTCTTTAATCGAGCTTTGAACTGACAGAGTGTGTCTGCTTCCCGGACAATGGTAGGAAGACTATTCCAAAGTTTTGGTGCTAAGTAGGAAAAGGAACTACCGCCAGCAGTCGATTTTTATATTCTAGGTATTATTAACTGGCCGGAATTTTGAGATCTGCATTTGTCAATGAGAGCATATGACATAATTTAGATATATTTTTAAGATGGAAAAATGCGGTTTTACAGATACTAGACACGTGACTTTCAAAAGAAAGATTGGCATCAAAGAGCACACCCAGGTTCCTAACTGACAACGAAGACTTAACAGAGCAGCCATCAAGTGTTAGACAGTATTCTAGGTTATTACGTGTGGACGTTTTTTGTCCAATAATCAGAATCTCTGTTTTTTCAGAATTTAGTAGTAGAAAATTACTAGTCATCCAATTTTTTATATCAGCTATGCATTCCGTTAATTTTGTAAATTGGTAAGTTTCGTTAGGTTTTGAAGAAATATAGAGCTGAGTATCATCGGCATAACACTGAAAGCTAATTCCATGTTTCCTAACCCTCTGGGGTTGTTCGTTTAACAGTCACACTTGGGGTGTTCGGGTCCAAATGGACCCAAAGGGCAGGATTCATATTTAAAAAAAAAAATCTAAATTTTCTTTTTTTACTTGTTTTTTATATATTTTATTCTTTTCTTTTTTGGTGTTTTGAGATATTTTATGATTTATAATTAATATTTATGCAATAATTATGACCCATTTTTTCCCATTGAACATAATATAAATTTTTTTATTTTTTTTTTATTTTTTTTTTTATCAAAGCTGTATTACATTTTAGAGTGAAGCCTAGGCCTCATGAAAGCAATTTTTGAAAAAATATAGATGCCATCTGGTGGACACACTGAGCATTTTTATCATGCAATAGCAAATTTTTACCACTAGTGGATTTACAGCTCTCTGTAGAAAGGCTTGGGGATTCTAGTGATTTTTGCAAATATATACCAATTTTTTTTCCAGGTTGTTGATTTTTACAATATAATACCAGATTCTCAAAGACTATTTTTGTCTTGTTTTTTGTTTGTTTGGTTGGTTTAAATGGTAATTTGAAGTGCCAGTTTTACTTTATAATACAGATTATTATAAATATATAATACAGTGTGTGTGTGTGTGTGTGTGTCTGTTTTGCACTCTTGATGTTTTAGAGATTCACCCCTTCACCGTTGAGTCAAGTCAAGTCAAGTCAAGTATATTTATATAGCGCTTTTCACAATACAGATTGTATCAAAGCAGCTTCACAGTATCAATCAAAACAACATAACAATGTTTGTTTATTAGTGGAAAACAATAAAATAAAAAAGACATCCAAGTTTGGAAGGGCTGATCAATGTTATTAATGATTGGTTAATTAATTTGAATATCCCCAACTGAGCAAGCCAAAGGCAACAGTGGCAAGGAACCGAAAAACTCCATCAAGTGACCCAGTGGTGTCCTGAAACTCCATCAAGTAACCCAATGGAGAAAAAAAAACCTTGGGAGAACCCAGGCTCAGTCGGGGGCCAGTTCTCCTCTGGCTTTTATGAACTAGAGGCCGGATTTACAGTAACTGTCAGTTTTAAAATTTTATATGAATGCCTGGCTGAAGAGATGCGTCTTTAGTCTAGTTTTAAACTGGGAGAGCGAGTCTGAGCAACGAACAATATCAGGAAGGCTATTCCAGAGCTTCGGAGCTAAATGTGAAAATGCTCTCCCTCCTTTGGTGGATCTGGATATCCTAGGTATGACCAGAAGCCTCGAATTTAGTGATCTTAAAGAGCGCGATGGATTATAGGGCGATAGAAGGTCCGTTAAATAGACTGGAGCTAAACCATTTAGGGCTTTATAGGTCAGTAGCAATACCTTGTAATTAATACGGAACTTTATAGGTAACCAATGAAGTGATGATAAAATTGGTGTTATATGATCATATTTTCTTGATCTAGTAAGAACTCTAGCGGCTGCATTTTGGACTAACTGTAGCTTGTTTATTGAGGATGCAGGACAACCAGCTAATAATAAGCTAATACCAGTTGAGTCATTTTTTTCTGCATTCTGGCTGATTTGTATATTGTATGCACAAAAAAACTGTTTTCATATTTTTGACAATTTCCCATTCATTTCCAATGGGGGTCATTTGGACCCGAAGGTCCTAAGTGTGAGTTTTTTTTTTTTTTTTTTTTTTACAACCACTTAGACTATTCAAATAGACTATTCTATTTGAATAGTCTGTGTTTTCATATTGAATAATCTGTATTTTCATATTTTTGACAATTTCACATTCATTTCCTATGGGGGTCCATTTGAACCCGAAGGTCCTGAGTTTGACTTTTTTTTTTACAACCACTTAAGACTATTCAGATCCTGTCCCCAATTTTTTTGTGTGTTCACATACCTAATACCATAAAAGTCACCTAGTTTCGTAACATTCCGATTAAGCTGTGATTTTTAAAAATTAAAAACAGATTTATGTAATCTGAATTTATGAGTGTGTATGTGTATAAAAGTGTGTGTGTGTGGGTGTGTCTGTTTTGCACTCTTGATGTTTTATAGATTCACCCCTTCACTGTTGAGTGCTTTTTTTTATGGATTGTGGCTGATTTGTAGATTGTATGCACCAAAAAACTCTGTTTTTTTCAGATTTTTGCCAATTTCCCATTCATTTCCTATGGGGGTCCATTTGGACCCGAAGGTCCTGAGTGTGACTATTTTTTTTACAACCACTTAGACTGTTCACATCCTGTCCCCAATTTTTTGGGTGTTCATATACCAAATACCAACAAAGTCACCAAATTTCGGACCATTCCGAAGAATGGGCCGAACAACCCCAGGATGATATCTCCTAATGGCAGCATGTACAGAATGAACAGCAGCGGCCCTAGTACTGAGCCTTGCGGTACGCCATACTGAACTTGTGATCGATAAGACATCTCTTTATTTACTGCTACAAACTGATAACGGTCAGATAAGTATGATTTAAACCATAGCATTTATAGCATAGTTGCTTCACTGCCATTCGCTATACCTCATGGTATAGTAATGTGTCTATTGCATGCACACTTCAGAATCTCGCCAAAAATATTAGGCTACTACTGTTTTATAAATACTATTAATATGGACATACTAATCAGCTCGCATACTTTTTTTTCATCTACTATATATATTATGGAAGTATACATATTTGGACGTGGGGTTAGCCCTTTAAACTATACTCCATTATAGCACATGCACACTAGAAAGAGTCTTGTCCAATATCTGCACTATTTCCATCCAAAAGTTATGAGCAATAAAAAAATATTTTAATCACATCAATGCAGGTGTCTATTGTTGTTGCTGTCTTAATTAGTTTGTTGTTGTTCTTGTTCTGTCTTGTTCTGGCACATGTGTATTTTGCTGAGGATGTGGCACATTGATCTGCCAGTCATCTGTCTTTCCTGCGGAGAACTCTTCTCATATTTTTGTATAACAATGCATTTAAAAGTTAATGGCCAAATCGGGCCTTTATAAAAGTTCACATTGTTGTTGCAGATGAACGGCCAAAGCGCATAAAAAGTTTTACGTTTTTAGTTGAAAACGGTGTCACATAAACATAAACGGTGTCACTGAGTTCCCTTTCGAGAGGTCTCTCCTATTGCGTAAGTAGCTTACGTCAGAGGCTTCAGATTAAAATCTCCTTCAGTGAGCCAACTCTTCGCTGAAACCTCCGGAATAAGCCTTCACCCCAGTCGACACGCATCCAGCGGGACCAGACTTCTGAGGACGCCGGCTTCAACTTGCCACCTTCACTGCTGTTCTGCTGAGCCAATCCGGCATGCAGTATCCTTTTTTGCTACAGTGTTCGCCGCCGCAACACTTTTAGCACAATTTCCGTGGGCGTTGATTCAAACGCCACGCACCAACTGCGCCTTGTGCAGAGGCCCACTTGCCGGTGGAGATCGCCACATTCTTTGTGCTTCCTGTCTGGGCCGTGACCATGCAGAAGCTGCACTCACCAAGGGCAGCTGCCCTGAGTGCGATGTAATGGATCTCACAACGCTGCGGACTCACCTCGCCGTTTTCTCCGAGGACAACCCCGCCTCTTCCGCTGTCTCTCCGCCTTTACTCAAGCTGCGCAAGAAGAAGCGCCGCTCACAAAGGCTGCCTGAGGCTGCCACTCTTGCGAGATACCAAGTGTACTTGCCTTTTTACAAGACCTTTTGGATGCGGGTCGCACCCCCCCACGCTCAAAGTGTCTGTTGCGGCCATAACAGCATCGCACGATCCTGTGGCCGGGCAATCATTAGGAAGAAACAACCTCATTGTCCGCTGCCTGAGAGGAGCTAGGAGGCTACTTATCGAGGATATCTGTGCAGCCGCCGGCTGGGCCTCGCCGTCCACATTTATCAGGTTTTATAACCTACAAGTCCCCTTCCTGTTTTACACGAACTAAGGTTCATATATTTTATTATGTATTCTATACATATACAGGTGATATTGCACGATATTCAAAATGTTCGAGTTTCACCTGTATATTCATCTATTACTAGAATGTGGTTCCTCATTAGGCCACTCTTTTTCTTCCCTTATAAAGCCCATCTCTGACCAGCTTATTGGGATTCATACTTTACCCTGCCGGCTCAGGCATCTTGCCTCAGGCTAATATTAGAGCAATATTTACATGGAGTTCCCACAGCATAAGCTACTTAAGCAATAGGAGAGACCTCTCGAAAGGGAACGTCTCGATTAACCTCGGTTCCCTGAGAGGAGGTAATGAGTATTGCGTAACGTGCCATGTTTGTGCTTTGGTCGAGTATCGCTACAACCTGATTTAACCTGAAGCCTCTGACGACTGATGGGCGTATATTTACAATTACATTTATTCATTTAGCTGACGCTTTTATCCAAAGCGACTTACATTTGCTTTACATGTTAGAGGTCGCACGCCTCTGGAGCAACTAGGGGTTAAGTGTCTTGCTCAGGGATACATTGGTGTCTCACAGTGGATTCGAACCTGGGTCTCTCACACCACCCCGCCGTATATACTGAAGGGGATATAGTCCTTGGCCACACCCATCTTGGCGGACTCTGACAGGGCGTGAGCTGCAGCACAGCCAATGACCGAGCTCGCCGTTCATCTGTGAATACTGTGCAGCCACACTGCGTTTTAAAAAATGGCTTCAATATTCTCAAGAATATTCTCGCAAACTTCGGACTTGCATCCTTGGTAATTCGGTCTTAGCAAGTTCGACTCAGGAGAACAAACTCCCGAGGACGAGAGGACGCAAGTCCGGTTATTCTGCAAATGGAACAGCGGCGTTCTTGATCACGTCACTCAGCACGCTCTGGCTACTCCGGAGCTAATAGCTACTACTACTTATCTCTTTATGTATTTTAGGCAACAATAAAATGAAATATGCCACAACTCTGCCTTTTCGTCAACAATAAAACAAAATATGTTATATAACACCACCTTGCTTTTTCATTTAAAAAAAAAATCTTAAACAGCCTAATGGCCACACAAATGTGGTTCAGGCAACGCGTACATTGATTATCTTCACAGCATATATTTATAACAACATGAAAACAACCCTGCTTCTTTTTGATTTCTTTTTTAAAATATGAAACATTAGTGATTTTAATTGACATTTAACAAACAGATATATGCATGGTTGTGTTTATCCATGTTATACTCTTGTGTTTGAAGTTATAATTAAAGACTATTTTGTTTATTCCTTCGTCGTGCGCTTCACTGCAGCGACCATCCCATGACAAAGAATCTTATGACTAATGTTCCGCTAAATACTTGTAAAGTTTATTAATAACACATTTGGATAACTGTTACTTGTAGTATTGTGCTTTTGTCTGTTGATTATTGCCATTGAAATGCATAACAGCTCATAGTAGAACATCCGGGTTATTATCTAGCAATTAGACCAGAGGTTCTCAAACTTTTTATACCAAGTACCACCTCAGAAAATATTTGGCTCTCCAAGTACCACCATAATGACCAATATGAAAATACAGTAGCGTAGTAGGCCTAATTATTTAACTACAGTTATCCACAGCTCAAAAATGAGGCGGTTTAATTTCTAATAAATAAGAATATTTATTATTGTCAGCCACTTTAAACATGGTAAAAACACAGTTTTAACATTAACACGGCACTGTGCAGCTTACATACAGGTAAATAAAAAAACTTAAATAATGGTTCAATTCAAATGTATTGCACCTAAAAGTAAAATAAACACTGTAGCCTAACTGTACTTAAAATATTAAGTAAAAATGTACTTAATTGTTGTGATTCCCAAAGAATCACCACAAATAAGGAGAGAACGAATGCATTTACATGGCTCAGATCTTGCACTTTATTTTACATTCTTTTAATTAAGCCGAAGCTCAGCTATTTAGCCTACAGCTATCTATATCGACGCGAGACATCCGGAACTGCCACGCCGTCTCGGAGCAGAAGCACCCCGCCAACAAGAACCCGACAGCCTTTGTAGGGAACGAGAACCTGCGCACCGGTCCTCCCAATCACGCCGTAATCAGCCAGTCACCTCCAGACAATACAGACGCAACACGCATACACACAGAAAACAAGGAAGGACTGACAGGGACGTCACACCTTCCCCCATAAAAAAAACTCTATAGGCCCGCACGAAACTCTTCCAAGCCTATCGAGGTCACTCTGACAATGTGTCAGCGCACATCTCCTTCGCTCTCCTCTCCCTATCCCCGACCTGGAATCTGGAAAAAACAACACAATGATAACCCCATAAAGACAGATTAGGCCTAATACATGAACTCTTAAGACACAGGTGCCCGGGACAATGCGTCCGCCAAAACATTTTCAGTTCCCTTAATATGGCGGATGTCCAAATTATAAGGTTGTAGAAATAATGGCCAGCGCATCAACCTCTGATTAGGATTTTGAAGAGACGTCAAAAACGTAAGGGGATTATGATCACAATAAATCACAACTGGCGTACCACCCCCTCCCACATAAACGTCTAAATGCTGAAGTGGCCAAACCAGTGCCAATGCCTTTTTCAATAACTGAATAATTCAGCCGATATGACAAGAATTTTTTCGAGAAGAAACATACTGGCCGTTCGACTCCCTCATCATCATCTTGTAAAAGAACAGCTCCGGCCCCTACCTTGCTAGCATCTACATGCATTTTAAACAGTCTATCCCACTGAGGAGCAGCGAGGACTGGAGCACTAGTAAGAAGCGCTTTAACATTCTCAAAAACATTTTGACAGATTGGACTCCAAATAAATGTATGTGACGCCTTCAACAGATCAGTCAACGGAGCAACAATATCTGAAAAATTTCTGCAAAAATTACGGTAGTACCCCACCATCCCTAAAAACGCATCAACTCCCGCTTTGTACAGGGCGGAGGATACTTATTAGCTGCGATTCCACTGCCGAGCCAGGGCTTTAAACGGGCCGTGCCGGGCTAATAGCCTCGGGCCAGTAGCACCTGGCCTGCGTTTCCATTGTCGGTCCAGAAGCTCCACAGTGCTTCACTAAAACACGCCCGTAACACGCCTCTCGGGAACAACGTCACACCCATCATTTCACAAACAAATGGAAGTTTTATCGGAAAACTAATCAAAAAGAAATCACTGGAAACAGCGTGCATTGCAAAACAAACATAAAAGCGACCGTTTGCTGGCATTTTTGAACTTGAATATTTAAAACCCAAGCATTGATGTTTTACCACAGATTTACAATAAAAAGTGATACATTGATCATGAATTAATGTAGGCCTATGTCAAAATTGCACATTAGTCACACACAGAAATAAATTAGCGTTAGGTTTCACAAAAGAAAGAGGTACACTTCTTCAGTCGCGTTCGTTTCTGTTTATTTGGTAGTTAGGCTACAGGACATATTTAGGCTACATCACATTTAGAAAGAATGATAATTTCTACAAATATATACCACCAAAAATACGACCTGAGGAGCTTTAGCACACTCTTGACTCCCAGTAGGCTACAGATAGGCTATTTTCAGTCAGAGAAAAAGAATTAAGCTCCTGAAAAAAAAGTTGCCTCTGTTCGTAACCACTCCTCTAGCCCGAGCTGGCCCGCTTTGGCCCAAGGTATTCGACGGGCCAGAAATCCTGGCCGTTGGCCCCGAGTGAGCCCCGATCAAGCCCGGAAGTGGCAGTGGAAACGCAACTGGCCCTGGCACGCACTAGCACAGCCCGGCCCTGGCCCGGCAGTGGAAACGCGGCTATTGATGGTCTCGATTTTTGCATCTACTGGTCGAACAACGCCATGACCGACGACCTTGCCTAGATATGTCACCGTCGTGGCCTGAGCGAACTCACACTTCACTAGATTTACAGTGAGCCGAGCCTCTTTCAACCGATTGAACAACGCCTGAATTCGGAATAAATGTTCCTCCCATGAATCACTATACACGACTACATCATCCAAGTAAACCGCGCACCCCTCAAGCCCGGCTACCACCTGATTCATGGGGTTGTTCATTTAATAGTCACACTCGGGGTGTTCGGGTCCAAATGGACCCAAAGGGCAGGATTCATATTTATAAAAATAAATAAAAATCATAATTCTTTTTTTTTACTTGTTTTTTATAATATTTTTTTCTTTTTTCTTTTTTTGTGTTTTGGGATAATTTTATGATTTATAATGAATATTTATGCAATAATTATGACCCATTTTCCCCCCATTGAATCTAATAGAAAATTATTTTTAAAAATCATATATATATATATATTTTTTTTTTTAAAGCTGTATTTCATTTTAGAGTCAAGCCTAGGCCTCATGAAAGCAATTTTTGAAATGAGAAGGATGCCATCTGGTGGAAAAACTGAGTATTTTAAAAATGCAAAACACATATGTAATCTGAATTTATTAGTGTGTTTGTGTATAAAAGTGTGTTTGTGTGTGTGTGTGTGTGTGTGTGTGTGTGTGTGTGTGTCTGTTTTGCACTCTTGATGTTTTATAGATTCACCCCTTCACTGTTGTGTGCTTTTTTTCTGGATCGTGGCTGATTTGTAGATTGTACGCACAAAAAAACTCGGTATTTTCACATTTTTGCCAATTTCCCATTCGTTTCCTATGCGGATCCATTTGGACCCGAAGGTCCTGAGTGTGACTATTTTTTTTACAACCACTTAGATTATTCAAATCCTGTCCCCAATTCTTTTGGGTGTTCATATACCAAGTACCAACAAAGTCACCAAATTTCAGACCATTCTGGTGAAGCTGTGATTTAAAGAAATATATATGCACATCAATATCATGCTGTACTACATGCGTCTGTGAAGGAACGTCAGAAAACAAGGACGAATATTCCTGAATTAACTTAGCCAACACAAAACGCCTTTCAGTAGGAAGATGTACCAGGAATGCTGACAAATCTCTCAAAGTTTCTGAATTACTTAACCGAGGACACAGAACACAGTCCTCAGGTTCAACGCCCTCCTCATAATCAATCAAAAGCAACACGTCCATTGATGAGCTCTGATCCACAGACAAAGCAACCGAATTGGTCTCATGAGATGCCTGTCCTTCCCGCACGTAATAAGACTTTAGCAAATTCACATGACATAACCGAGTTTTAGTTCTTCTCTCTGGCATACTGATGACATAATTTTCATCGGATTCCCGCTGTAAAATGACGTACGGACCGGCAAACCTAGCTTTAAATGGAGATGAAACCACAGGCAACAACGCCAATACCTGATCACCCACACAAAAAGAAAGAGGTTCCGTCCTACGATCATACAAATGTTTCATTTTTGATTGTGCCTGTTCCAGGTTCACCTTTGCCAATTTAACCGCTTCAAAAAGTCACCTTTTAAAACCATCCACATATTTGGTCAGTTTTTTTGGTGGTTCAGTAGGCACCCAGCCATCTCGCAAAACCTCTAACGGCCCACGAATGGTATGCCCAAAAACGAGTTCATTAGGGCTAAACCCAGTACTCTCCTGAGTCACTTCTCTTGCTGCTAACATAAGCCAGGGTAAGCCTTCCTCCTAGTCTCGATCCAACTCCGTACAGTACGCACGTAACAAGGACTTAAGTGACTGATGAAAGCGTTCTAACGCACCCTGACTTTGCGGGTGATAAGAGGTTGATATTTTATGCTTAATGTTAATGTCACAAGGTGACAAATCCAGCGGAACCATTTTCCGCTAGGAGTGTGTTTCCCCCCGGGACGATTTCACTGACACACCATGCTAGTGTGCTTGTTGTCAGTTGCCATGACAGCGGCAGCTGATAAGTTAAACGGTACCAGGTGCGGGTGTTTGGTGTGGGGATGTGTGATTGGGAAACACGGCTTAGAGAAGCAGTTAAAAGGAAAAGGAAAAAGCATTCGAGGGTGGTACTCTTTCGGGAGAAAATTATTCCTTGGGCAGTGGCTTGAATTCGCTGGGATCTTTGGAGAGGGCTGTGAGGATCTGGCTGGATAAAGGGTGCAACGGTGATTTGTGAGGAGACAAGCTGGAACGTGAATTGGATGTGAAGTGAGTGAATTGTGGAGATTGAGTCAAGACTGGAGAACGCCATCATTCTAGGGAGGAAGATAAGTAATGAAACATCGGATCTGTGTGAATGCATGAATAAGGAGTTGTGAAGTGTATTGATCATGAATATAATTGTCACTTAAGAGTGTGAATTGAGCCATCCTGGAAATCCTGATATCTTCTTCTGAGTGTGGGAGAGTATTGAAGACGCTGTTGTCCATGCTGTGAGAAGTTACCTGCATCTCTTCATCTCCTGAGTGTTGATTCAGTGCAACAGTGGAGGGATTGAACGTTGGGTGAGTGCTGGCCTTATTGCACTGAGATTGAGAGTGGATATGCAGTGCCCGAATTGAAGTGTTACACAGTATTGGACTTGACGTGAAGTTGCAGTGTGTGGGTGTTATGTATATTTAACCGCCAGTATTCCCCAGTTCACATTCTCGCCCTGTGTTTGCTGAACAAAGCCCTCAGTGTTGAATGTGTATGTCCCGCTCCGGCCACGAGCTCCTGTTCGATATGGAAGAGAAGTGTGCTCGCCCTGTATAACTTGTTCTGTCTATTTAATTAGAAGATTTCTTTTGCCACTGCCTTGTGTGCTGCCTGTCTGAAGGAGAGACACCCCTCCCAGCTTCAGTGCTGCCTGCTTGGAGCGATCCAGTCCAGCCGTAAGACCAATTCTCCATCTTACGAAAGGAACCTGTCTGCACCTGTATAACTTGTTCTGTCTATTTAAATAGAAGATTTCTCTTGCCACTGCCCTTGTGTGCTGCTTGTCTGAAGGAGAGACACACTCCAGCCCTCGTGCCTGTGTGGAGCGACCCAGTCCAGCTGTTCGTCTGCCTTGGCCTTCTTGTGGGCTGCCTGTTCAGAGGGGAGGCACATCCCAGCAGCAACGCTGCTGGTTCAGAACCATCCGCCCAGCCGTAAGCCTGATTCTCCATTATACGAAAGGATCATGTTTGTTCCTGTATCCAATGCTCCGTCTATTTAAGATTCTTCTACCATTGCCTTCTTGGGTGTTGCCTGTTCGGAGGAGAGACATCCTAGCAGCAATGCTGCTCGTTCAGAACCACCCGCTCCAGCCGTAAGTCCTTACTCCACTGAAGTAAAATTGAACCTGCAAATTGTCTTTGTCTTGGAGTAGAGGGTACCCTTGTCTCTGGCTGGAACTGTTAAGGGCGGAAAGGCACCCGGAGGACCTCACACCTGCTGCCCAGCGGTGCCACGGGGGAGAGCACCCTACACGGAGGAGACTTACTTACCTGCTACCCACCTGTTCTGAGGAGAGGGTCCCATCCTGGACTCCATCGCCCCCCTGTGCCGATCATCCGCCGAACAGCTGACGCTTGGAAATACTTACCTGCTACCCACTTGTCCTGAGGAGAGAGAGTCCCCTTCTGGCCCGTGGTCCCGACCCTGGTCTGCCCGGACCGTTGTCCGCCTGTATCACGCCGAAAAGAGCCTCCTTACCACGTTACTTGCCTGTACGCCAGACGGGCGTTTGACTCCCTCCTCCTTTGTGGCTGCCAGTAATCCGGGCCCCCGCAGTGAACCCCTCGGTCTCCTCCTCCTTGGAAAGAGAGACGAAGCCCGTATTAAGACTTTTTATTCTTGTTTTTATACAATAATTTTTTTTTACTTTTAGAAACTCTTCTTGTCTGTCTGGTCTCTGGTACGCTCCTCGAGGTGGTCCTGGGTTTGAGGGGTGGGTGCAGTCTGGCTTGGCCCCCCGACCTGTGACATTAAGTTGACGTAAAACTTCCTCGAACACACCAGAAGTGAAATTAGTACCTGATTAGACTGTATAATGTTAGGTATTCCGAAAACGGACATAAATTGAGACAATGCTTTAATCACAGATTTTGCCGTGATTGACCTTAATACAAAGGCAGCAGGATACCGCATAACCTGACACATAATGGTCAGCAAATATTCACTGCCAGATTTAGAACGGGGCAAAGGTCCAACACAGTCCATTATAAGGTGATTAAACGGTTCACACACAGCGGGAATCGGCCGCAAAGGAGTAGGCTTTGGATTTTGATTAGGCTTACCCATCACCTGGCATACGTGGCACGTTCGTATATATATATTTGGATACATCGCGTTTAAGGCGAGGCCAAAAAAAATTCCACGTAACACGGTTGTAAGTCTTCTTCACTCCAAGATGTCCAGATAAGTCATCATGAGCGAGTTTTAGTACCATCGTACGAAATAGCGTTGGAATTACTACTTGCACCACAGATTCCTTCAGGAACGCCTTGGCTTGAGGTGTCCATTTTCTTACCAAAATCCCCCCACGAACAAAATACCCCTGTGCAGCACTGTCGTCGGTCATCAACTGTGAAAATAGAACATCCAGAGAAGAATCGGTAACACTTTATTTGAAGGGGTGTGCATAAGACTGACATGACACTGTCATAAACATGACATAACACCTGTCATGAACATGAAGGAGTCTTTATGAATGTTTATGACTGTTGTCATTAAGTGTCATTCGGTAAATTATGACACTTTTAATGCAAAGTTGACATTGTTTAAAATGTCTTTGTTATGACAACTTGACATTAACAAAGACAAAAATGTCTTTGTTATGACAACTTGACATTACCCAAGACAAAAATGTCTTGATTATGACAACTTGACATTAACAAAGACAGAAATGTCTTTGTTATGACAACTTGACATTAATCAAGAAATCATAACCTGAAATCATAACCCAAATATGTCATAACAGGTCTAATTATCAAACTTAAAGCATTTGCCAGTGTAAGAACCCTTAATGACATCTTTATAACTAGTACAATGTGTTCCACTTTACTTGAGGACAAGTAAAATATTCATGACACAGTTTTAATGGTGTCATGACGGCCAAAGTTGTGACAGGTTGACAGGTTATGATTTCTTGGTTAATGTCAAGTTGTCATAACAAAGACATTTCTGTCTTTGTTAATGTCAAATTGTCATAATCAAGACATTTCTGTCTTGGGTAATGTCAAGTTGTCATAACAAAGACATTTTAAACAATGTCAACTTTGCATTAAAAGTGTCATAATTTACCGAATGACACTTAATGACAACAGTCATAAACATTCATAAAGACTCCTTCATGTTCATGACAGGTGTTATGTCATGTTTATGACGGTGTCATGTCAGTCTTATGCACACCCCTTCAAATAAAGTGTTACCGAAGAATCTGCCTTTTGTTCCTCTTCACGGAGAGAAGAGTATGTGGCCACAAAATCCCTACATCAGGCCCAGAAGGTTCTGTACTCTTTGTAGCCACAGCTGCTTGCCTAGCCGCATGTGTTACCACACATGCTGAAAAAACATCAGATAAACTCTGCACGCTCTCACCAATATCCCCAGTAGACACAGGCTTAGATGAAACAATCAAAGGTAAGGAAACATCACTCCAAACCCTCCCCCCAGCCAGATTGTTGCCCAAAATCACTGAAATTCCTGGTACTGGAAGAGCTGGTCTCACACCCAATTCAACCTCACCTTGAATTAAATGGGAATACAAAACAACCTTATGTAAAGGTACGGACATTTTGGTCATACCTATTCCACGGATCAACAGTGAATCACCCGTAAATGTTTCACTTGAGAAAGGCAATACCGATCCCAGAATAAACGAAGCAGAAGCGCCAGTGTCTCGTCAGATTTTCACCTGAATTCTCTCACCCTGCGGAAGTGACAAAAAAACATCAGAAACAAAAGGTAAAAAACCACAAGTTGAACCACCAGGTTTGTTAATCTCTTCAACCTCTGACGTGAAGCAAGAGGGAACTGAACCACCAATCCGTGGAACTACAGCAGCCAATGCCGACGGTTTGGACACACTATACCGGTTTCGATCTTTTGGTTTAAGTACAGGGCAATCCTTTTTCCAGTAACCATGACCGAGACAATAGTTACAGATTAAAACCAAATCGGGTTCACCACCCAATCTCGTATTCACATAACGTGAGGATGTAAACATATTTGAAGTCTGATTCGGCGATGCTACCTTTCCAGTGCATTCATTTTCCAAGTGACCAACATCAAAGCATCTATGTATTAACTCACATTCATCTGCTAAAACTGCTGCTTCAGCCGCTGTAGACACCTTACGCTCTGCAATATAAACAGCCATTTGACTTGGCATAGTGTTCTTAACCAAAACAAGCAAAACAGGTTAACCAAAACTGCTCCAAAACAAGCAAATTAACAAGCTCCTCATACGACTCCACGGCAGATGCATTACACCAACGCGTAAAACACAATCCTAATTCACATGCCAATTCAACGTGTGTTTGAACAGAACGTTTCCTCAACCCACGAAATTTCTGGTGATATGCCTCTGGAACCATTTCATATGCTTTAAGAACCGCACTTTTAACCTTCTCATAATTCTGACTATCCGACCCGCTCAAAGCAGAATAAGCTCTCTGCGCCTTACCCATCAAAACACATTGTCACATCAAGGTGCGTTCTGTTTCAGGCCATTTTTGTTTGTCCGCAACCCGTTCAAATAGCACAAAAAAAGTATCTACATCTCCCTCATCAAACAAAGGCATCAACCGCAAATTTGCTGCCACATTAAAATTAGCCGAACTGGACCACTCTCTACCACTTCCTGAAGATCACCTTCACGCCACATACTTGCCTTACCTTCTTTTATAAGGTCAAGACGCTGTTGTTCCAGGTCTAATTTTCTTTTTTCTAAAACTTGCTGTGCAAACACGGTCTCCTGTTCTAGTCTTTTTTCTCAATTTCCAGCTGAAACTCCATTTACGCTGTTCCATTTGGAGAAGAACTAATTATTTTTGTTGTTCAAACGACAGCGTTACAGACGGAGACATAGTTCCCGACGAATCTACTAACTCTGCTACAGACGACATAACCCCTTCATTTACAAGAGCAATTTTTTAAAATCGTTTGAATACTCTCCTTTAATTTCTTATCATTCGTAGAAAGACTAACATCATAATGTGCTGCAACTTCAATCAACTGATCTTTCGTTAATAAATTTAAACCCTGCTCCGACGGACTTTCAATAAATCCAATTATTTCGGTAGATGTCATATTTAATATTCAAATTCCATACAAAATAGCTCTTTAACAATGAACACTAACTATACTTCCACAACTGAAAAAAAACAAAGAGATACCCTGGAGACCCAACTTTACACCCTCCCTAAAAAAAATATTAAAAAAAATAAGTAGACCCTAATCTTCAAGCATACAGTGGTGGGTTTTTATGCACCTGATACCGCAAGTCAAGCAGAACAACCAATTAAATCGGCAATAATAATAAATGCAATATTTGCAAGATACACAGATGTTTCAGAGACATTTTCATTCAATACTTGTAACGTACTGCTTCATACAGCGTCTGTTTGAACAAGAATTAGTTCAACATAAGCCTACTACAGTAGCCTACTATCAATTAAGTGGAGTCAACGTTTTTTTTAATCAGTTTTATTTGGATAAACATGACACAATATAACATTGGGACTACATGAAAAGTGCTTACTGTTATAAAAAATTATTTGTGAGCTGTAGAGGAACTAAAGGTGGAATAAACATGGCATAAACACGAAACACACGTGATCGTTGTCATGTGGTGAATCCGGCCAATCGTGGAACTGCAGTGTCGTTATCAGCGCTCGTGCAGCCCAGAGCAGCCGCTCTTCAGAAGCTGCTGGCTGAGTTCTCCGGCTTCTCTCGAATCGCTCTCGTGCTACTTTGATTGCATACGTCACAGTCACGTGGCGTCGGCGCTGTGTCAAGTCGGACAAAATTTCTAACCGGCATGCACTGCTTCAAGTCAGCCGCCGATCGATCTGCGCAGAGCTGTGTCACCGTTTCCCAAGGCCAAGGGTAAGTAACCTCACTCCGGAGGAGCCAACACCAAAGACACCAAAACAAGAAGTAATAAAAATCTCTTCTTTTTATTTATAAATTAATAACACTGAACCGGTCTTCAGTGAGATAAAAATCTCTTCTTTTTATTTATAAATTAATAACAATGAACCGGTCGATTTTGGGGAATTTGCATACAATAATTAATAATTCATAACTATTCATACAGGTTCGGACCAGATCAACTTTACATTTTAATAAATCTCCCGATAAGGGATGAGACGTTATTTTACCTGCATGCAAAAACTGCATGCTTGTGTAGTAGGTTGGAAAAAAATGTATATAGGTTAAAATAAAAGGGAAAAAAAAAGGACACCCAAAAGGGAAAAAAAAAGGACACCCCTTAAAAAAAATGTTGTATTGTTCATAAATGTATGGGCCTTCAATATTTGTTAATTGATGATTCAATTCATCGTTACTTTCTTTGTTGTTAGGTAAAGAAAATGTTGTGGTTATTATTGTCTCCTGTAGAGGGCGTTTAGCGCTGTTAAACTAAGGTACTGCACCGGGTGCTTCAGAGTTAATTAAACTTTGCCGGAGCTTGCAGCCATACTCCTGTCTTACAGCGTTTGCTTATTTTTCTACAGGTGAGCAAAAACGATTCATAAATTGGTCAAAACTGATGTTAAATACTGTGTTTTAAACATGTTGATTGTTGATGTGTTACTGAAAAGACTGTTAGTTTGATTAAAACGCATGCAGTGGTAATGAGTGATATATCGGATTGCACACGAGTGGTAAATATGTGGAATTAAGGTGAAGTGAGATAAAATACTCACGTGAAAAGAGTTTGGGAATGTTTCTAATGTGTTTTATATGTGTATTGTGATTGGATGGTAACGTTTAAGCGAGTTAATTGTACATTGGCATATAGAGTTGTCTCGAGCCAAAATGGTGTTCCACGTGAGCGTGAGCTAGAGCCAAAATGGCGACTCGCATGTAAAACATGAGGTTATGTGAAGCCAAATGTGAGATTCGTTTATGTGGCAGTGTGAATCTGGAATTAATGTTATGGTGATGTTAAAAACATTCTAGCAGGTCAATGTATTGTGATTATAATGTGTTACAGAACAAATACAGACAAAAGTAACTTTTTGGGAAAGCTTTTATTGAAAATGTTATGTAAACATTTATTTGTTTAATTGAATGTGTTATGTAAAAGCAAAGATGTTAATGTTGTGAATACATTAAGAGATAAGAAAAAATTGAGAGTTAATTAAACTTTGCCGGAGCTTGCAGCCATACTCCTGTCTTACAGCGTTTGCTTATTTTTCTACAGACACCAAGCCGGCAAAGGCGGTTCATTCAACTTACCCCTTCAGGCCTCCCAGCCCTGATGCGGGTAACAATTTGGGGGCTCGTCCGGGAGCAGCGCCACCTAGTGGTCGGGTGCTGATCAGTAAAGAATCACAGTGGTTAAATGTCATTCGTCCCAGACCAGTGAGTTGAACAGCAAACACCAGCAGTCCAGTCATGGCTACTCTTCGAGAACTACGGTGGGAGATCGAGAAGCAGCTCCACCTGCTGGTCAGCTCTTCGCACTGCCAAGCACTCTACAAAGTAGCCCTGTGTTGCGCGGAGGAGGAAGGAGAGGTGGTGCCAGGCGGGGATGCAACAGAAATGGAACTCTACGACTTCATCGTTGATTTCATGCGAGGAGAACAACTGCAGAGTCTAGAGGACCAAGGAATGGCCCGCTTGCTGACGCTCCATGACCTCGTTCGTGAGTTGACCGCTACAGAACAAAGTTTTGCTTCCAACGTCGGTGGAAACGAAGAGACTGTGGGACTGGTATCGCAATCTGCATCGACATCAGTAGCTGCCAGGGTGCAGGTAGCACAAACTACAGGTCTTGCATCACATTCAAGAGCTGAACAAACTGTTCCACGGTCTAGAGTGTCTGAACAAATGACTGGTCTGATCAAGTTCTCTGATGTGGCATCCTATCTGCCACGTAGAGAGTTCAAAATTTATGGTGGACAAATTTCTGATTTAAATTCAGACTTGAGTTTCAACAGCATTTGTAAGCAAATTGATGAAGGTATTGCAGAAAATTTCACAGAGTCAGAAATCATTCGAACAGTCTTAAAGGTAATCAAACCTGGTACTTTCAAGGAGATGCTTATCACAAAAGACAGCCTTACAGTAGCTGAGTTGAAACGATTCCTTAGAGCTCATCTTAGGGACAAAAGTAGCACAGAACTGTTCCAGGAATTGAGTAATGCGAAACAACAAGACAGAGAATCCCCTCAACAGTTTATGTATAGGTTAATGGGGCTCAAGCAGAGAGTGTTGTTTGCTTCAGAACAAACCGAATGTGAGTTTCAGTATGATCGTAAACTTGCCCAAGGTGTTTTCCTACACTCACTATATCAGGGTCTGAATGAAAAACACACATATGTCCGGAGGGATATTAAAGCCGCAATAGCGACACAGACGATCACCGATGATCAGATTTTAGAATTGATTACACAGTCTGTGAGTGAGGAAACTGAGAGACAAAAACGAATAGGTCATTCAAACAAATCCAAAGTCACGATTGCGAGTGTAACACAGCAGGGTGATGTGGATGGGCAATGTCCTCCTCTGAGTCATGCAGAAGTTAAAGCCAATCGTGATGCCATTCATGAACTCTCTGCTCAAGTGTCTGCGCTGACCAAGAATTTAGAGAAAGTGGTCATGTCTATGGGCCCTGGTGTTCAACAGCAATCCAACATAGTTGCCGCCAGTGCACAACAACCATTAAAACCAGAAGCAAAGGGTAAATGCAAACAGTGTTTCGCCCAAAATGTTGAAGTGTGTACTCACTGTTTCTTGTGTGGTCAAGCAGGGCACCGAGCTGTGGGCTGCCTCATGAAAAGTCGAGCTTTAAAAGAGAGGAGGTCACTGGGGAGGGACCACCAGTGACCGAGGACGACTCTGTGTCCCGACCGTCTTCCCGCACATCCAAACGAGAGCAGCTGGTAATGGCGAACACATCCAACAGAGCGAACAAGATTGGAGAGAAACGAATTGCACAGCTGATTGGGAGTCGTTGTATGATAACTTGCCAGTTGAATGGCGTCCAGACTCAAATGCTTTTGGATAGTGGAGCCCAGGTCAGTATTGTCGGACGGGAGTGGCTAAAGAAATGCTTACCCACCATCCACATTCAACCCCTAGAAACTCTACTAGCGGATAGCCAGCTTCATGTCACTGCGGCGAATGGGACAGCTGTACCCTTTGATGGATGGGTTGAGGTCTTATTAGAAATCACAAGTGGTCAACAAAACAAAATCGCCATCCAAGTGCCTCTTTTGGTGAGTCGAAAGTGCCTTGACTGTCCACTGCTCGGGTTCAATGTAATCGAGGAGATCATAAGGGAGAATAATGGTTGTGCAAATAACATTAGTCTTATTGACCTTCTTTCTGAGGCCTTGCAGGTGCAAAAAGATGCGGCTGAAACCTTGGTGCTCCAGGTGAATGCCACCCAAGAATGCACTGCAAGCTGTAAAGTAAAGACAGGGAGGCAAGGAACAACCATCTCCAGTGGTCAAGTCTTGGAGGTAAGATGCCGAGTAAAAGCATGGCCCAAGGGTGGAACCATGATGTTCGAACCAGCGTCAGAAAGTGTAATCCCAGAGGGTTTGGAGCTATTTCCTGCTATTGTAAATGTACCTCCTGGTGCCTCGAAGGTGGTGAAAATTCCAGTTCAAAATTCCACAAGTCATAACGTTTACCTACCGCAGAGACTTGTGTTGGGTAATATCGAACCCATCAGTGAAATGAGACCGATATGCACGCCCTCCAATGTTCATGATTCAGATAAGCAGACCAACAGTGCACTATTGTGTTCATCCCAGATCACGTCAGCAGATGAGGCCTGTAAAAGAGAAGAACATAAGTGGCACCCACCTGTTGATCTCGAACACCTCAACAAATGTGAACAAGACATTGCGAGAAGAATGCTGTTTGAAGAATCAGATGTGTTTGCTCAGGATGAGGGAGACATTGGATGCATTCACGAACTTCAGCTGAAAATCAATCTATCAGATAACACACCAGTCCAGAGGAGTTATAATGCCATCCCAAAACCCCTTTATAAGGAGGTCAAGGACTATGTGCAAAACCTGTTGAACAGAGGTTGGATCAAGAAGTCGTCATCCTCATATTCGTCTCCGGTGGTATGTGTTAGGAAAAAAGATAACAGTTTGCGCTTGTGTGTTGACTTTCGAGACCTTAACCGAAAGACCATCCCTGATCGTCATCCTCTTCCCAGGATTCAAGATCTCCTAGACAACCTTGGCGGAAATACTTGGTTCTCAATTCTAGACCAAGGCAGCGCATACCATCAAGGGTTCGTTAGTGAGGAGTCAAGACATAAGACCGCTTTCAGCACTCCATGGGGTCTTTACGAATGGGTGCGAATTCCTTTCGGTCTGACCAATGCTCCTGCAGCCTTCCAGAGGTGTATGGAGTTGGTGTTAGAGAGTATCCGTGATGAGTGCTGCACACCCTATTTAGATGATGTACTGTGTTTCTCCAAGTCATTCAGTGGTCATGTGGAACATCTGAGGAAAGTCCTGCAACAAATGAGAAAGCATGGAATCAAACTTCGTCCACAGAAGTGTGAGCTCTTCAGAAGACGAGTTAGATACATTGGCCGTTTGGTGTCAGGAGAAGGGATTGAAATTGACCCTCAGGACCTGGAAGCTGTTAGAACATTGGAAAAGAGGGAGCCTCGAACGGTGGGAGAGGTACGGGCACTGCTTGGATTCTTGAGTTATTACAGATCATTTATCCAGGATTTCTCTCGTCTCGCAAAGCCTCTGTTCGAGCTTCTACAGTGCTCATCTGAAGCCAAGGGAGTTGTCTCCTCCCAGTCCCGTCAGGGAGGAGGTAGAAACAGGAAACAAGAAAAGGGACAACTTCATTCAAGGACACCTGTGATCTGGACGGACAAGCACCGGAGTGTTGTGTCTACTTTCATTGACAAATTGACCAGTCCACCCATATTAGCTTACCCAGATTTTGATTTGCCATTTATATTGCACACGGACGCTTCAAATGAAGGCTTGGGAGCAGTCCTTTACCAGCAGCAGGGCAATCAACTTCGAGTTATTGGTTATGGGTCCCGTACATTAACACCTGCGGAAAAGAACTATCACCTACACTCCGGTAAGCTTGAGTTTCTGGCGCTTAAGTGGTCCATTTGTGACAAATTCCGGGACTACCTCTACTACGCACCCACCTTCACAGTGTTCACGGATAACAACCCGCTGACCTACATTCTAAGCACTGCCAGGCTGAATGCTGTAGGACACCGCTGGGTGGGCGAGCTAGCAGACTTCCATTTTGACATAAGGTACCGTCCTGAAAAGTCCAACATTGACGCCGACACCTTGTCAAGGTATCCCTTAAGTCTCCAAGATCACATGACCAAGTATAGCATGACCGTGTCACCGGAAACTGTTGCAGCAGTATGGCAGGGTAATAGAGCAGTCATGGAGGAGGACGTTCCTTGGGTAGCAGCGTTACAACTCCGAACGACTAGTGAAGAACCTGCAATGGGAGAGAGTGGTTTCCTCAGTGTGACACCTGAGAATATTCAAGCTGCTCAGCGTGAGGATATAACGATCGGCGAAGTCATCTCACTTAAGGAGAGAGGCTTGACACCGAAGGGAGGCCATGGACAACAGCTAACAAGAGAAAAGCGACGATTATTCTATGAGTGGAGTAAACTGGAACTGGAGAAGGGAATCCTGTACCGGAAGTCAGGACAGTTCAAGCAGCTGGTGCTCCCTCAAAAGTTCAAGACCTTGGTGATGAAGAAGTTGCATGATGAGATGGGGCATGTGGGAGTTGAGAAGGTTCTTCAATTGGCACGTGAACGGTTCTATTGGCCTTCGATGAAGCAAGAGATTGAGGACTATGTGACGACGAAATGTGCATGCATCAAACAGAAGCACCCTCATGTGCATCAGAGAGCACCAATGGGTTCCATTTCATCAAGTGCACCATTCGAATTGGTGAGTGTAGATTACCTGCACCTGGAGCCGAGTAAAGGTGGGTTTGAATATATTCTTGTCCTGGTAGACCACTTCACCAGGTTCGCTCAGGCATACCCCACGAAGAATAAGTCTGGCACGACTGCAGCCGAAAAGATTTTTCAAGACTTTATTCCTCGCTTCGGATACCCTGAGAGACTCCACCATGACCAGGGAAAAGAATTTGAGAACAAGCTGTTCCAAAGACTACAACAGTTGTCAGGTATTGCCCACTCCCGTACCACTCCATACCACCCTCAATGCAATCCAGTGGAAAGACTGAACCGGACGCTCCTCCAGATGTTGCGCACTTTGGAGGAGGAAAAAAAAAGTGAGTGGAAAGAATACCTACCTCACATTGTACATGCCTATAATTGCACACGGCATGAGGCGACCGGATACTCACCCTTTTTCCTTTTGTACGGGAGGCCTCCAAGGTTGCCGGTTGATTTGTTGTTCAACCTAAACGATGAAACAGAGAAAGAAAATCATCAGGTTTTTGTACAAAAGTGGACAGACAGGATGAGACAAGCTTACCAGATAGCTTCAAAAAACAGTCAAAAGTCGTCGGCGAAAGGCAAGAAATATTATGATCGCAAAGTGAGAGGCACCATTCTTCATCCCGGTGATAGAGTATTAGTGAGGAACCTGTCAGAGCGAGGTGGGCCAGGGAAACTACGTGCCTATTGGGAGAAGAATGTGCACAGGGTTGTAGAACGCATCGGAGAGGGTCCAGTGTACAAGATACAGTCGGAAATGGGTAACAAGACCTTACGTGTGCTCCACCGCAACCTTTTGATGGCTGTGAATGACCTACCGGTGGAACAACCCTTGTCTGTTGCTAAAGAGACAAAGAGAAGAAGACAGTTAACAACTCAGCCAGTAGAATGCTCAGCGACAGATACCTCGGACGAGGAAGAGCATACTCATCAGTATGACTTGCGGAGAATTCCATGTTACAAACTGGTAAAATTTCCACAAAGGGTCACTGATACGGTACCAGCGTTACCTCAAGATCCATCTGACCTTCATCCAACTGCCCGTGAGTTTCAACCGACAAGGGTATATGATCTACCAGATAGTCAAGATCAGGAGTCAGGTCCAGAGGATCAGTTACCCAGCCCAGAATCAGAATTAAAGGTTTCGAATGGAGACCGAAGAGGAATAGAGGATGTGCAAGTGAGAGTGGAAGAACATGTGGTTGAACATGGGAAAGAGAGAGAGATGGAGGAGATGGGAGACAGAGAAGTAAGGAGATCTCAGAGAACTAATAGACCCAAGGAAATGTTCACTTATGACACTCTGGGTATTCCATCTTACCAACCCTGGAGAGCAGAGCTAAACTCACTACAACTCACACAGCCATATATATCTCAAAATGGGACACATTACTTTCAGTATATGCCCACTCACCCTTGTTGTCATTGGTGTCAGAATGTGTACTGAGGTAGTGGTTCAAAGAAGGGAATGAAAGCAAATAACACATTTTCAAACGTTATATAGATGTCAGGAGTCATCTAAAAAAAAATAGGGGAGAGTGTAGTAGGTTGGAAAAAAATGTATATAGGTTAAAATAAAAGGGAAAAAAAAAGGACACCCAAAAGGGAAAAAAAAAGGACACCCCTTAAAAAAAATGTTGTATTGTTCATAAATGTATGGGCCTTCAATATTTGTTAATTGATGATTCAATTCATCGTTACTTTCTTTGTTGTTAGGTAAAGAAAATGTTGTGGTTATTATTGTCTCCTGTAGAGGGCGTTTAGCGCTGTTAAACTAAGGTACTGCACCGGGTGCTTCAGAGTTAATTAAACTTTGCCGGAGCTTGCAGCCATACTCCTGTCTTACAGCGTTTGCTTATTTTTCTACAGGTGAGCAAAAACGATTCATAAATTGGTCAAAACTGATGTTAAATACTGTGTTTTAAACATGTTGATTGTTGATGTGTTACTGAAAAGACTGTTAGTTTGATTAAAACGCATGCAGTGGTAATGAGTGATATATCGGATTGCACACGAGTGGTAAATATGTGGAATTAAGGTGAAGTGAGATAAAATACTCACGTGAAAAGAGTTTGGGAATGTTTCTAATGTGTTTTATATGTGTATTGTGATTGGATGGTAACGTTTAAGCGAGTTAATTGTACATTGGCATATAGAGTTGTCTCGAGCCAAAATGGTGTTCCACGTGAGCGTGAGCTAGAGCCAAAATGGCGACTCGCATGTAAAACATGAGGTTATGTGAAGCCAAATGTGAGATTCGTTTATGTGGCAGTGTGAATCTGGAATTAATGTTATGGTGATGTTAAAAACATTCTAGCAGGTCAATGTATTGTGATTATAATGTGTTACAGAACAAATACAGACAAAAGTAACTTTTTGGGAAAGCTTTTATTGAAAATGTTATGTAAACATTTATTTGTTTAATTGAATGTGTTATGTAAAAGCAAAGATGTTAATGTTGTGAATACATTAAGAGATAAGAAAAAATTGAGAGTTAATTAAACTTTGCCGGAGCTTGCAGCCATACTCCTGTCTTACAGCGTTTGCTTATTTTTCTACAGACACCAAGCCGGCAAAGGCGGTTCATTCAACTTACCCCTTCAGGCCTCCCAGCCCTGATGCGGGTAACACTTGCATGTGTAGCCAACCACAAGTTGATTGCGATTAGCTACACAGACCACGTTTTACAAACAGGTAAAATTAATTAGCTCAATTAATTCATAAAGTTTAGGAAAATTTATTCTGTGGCCACAAGAATTAGCCTTCCCACCCTATAAACAAATACTCTTTAAAGTATCTTTAATTTGTAAAGCTCGTAGCTTTTGATCTAGACATTTCAGGGACCCGAAGTATGAGCAGACAGTCAATCCATCAAACGAGTATCATGAAATTTAATAAGAAATAACTAGCCTATGCATTTACTACGGTTACATGGGATATATGTACTTACAAACATAATAAACAACGAAACACACAAACATTACAAACATAATAAACAACAAAACACGATAAGGCATCGATGAACGAGAAATGCATAGAGACAGAGAGAGAGAGAGAGAATTTTTAGAAAGTTGCAGTTATGCACGAGGGAGTTTTTAGAGAGAGACGAGGATCTTACTAAATAGCAAATTCGCATAGACACGGGACTTTGAGAGACAACAAGACTTCAACACATCTTAAAAGCGTGATCAAACACGGATACTTGCACAGGTAGGTAAACTCTTTGCATGGCTTGTGAAGAAGCATGTGTGTCTCTCTCGGTCCTGCGCGTCACGTGGTCACATGCGTGTGTTTCTCCTTCAAAGCGAGCGCGCGCTCGTTTGAAGGTCCCTTGTAGATGGATTTGCTGAAGAGACATGTCACGCGGTGTTCTTTTCAATCGTCGATTGGAATTAAACACGGAGACTTATCTAAGACTGAAAAACATAAACTATACTAGAAACAAAACAAAACAAAGAGATCTCCAAAGGGAACTCACGAAGGAATCTGGCAAGAGTGAGAGAGTAAGACAAGAGAGAGAGAGAGAGAGCGCATTGGTAAACTTCACCCAGACAGTAACCTCTCTGAAACAACACGAAAAACATCATCTTAATGCTTCCTAGAAGCTGAAAGATACTTGCAAAGTTTCTTGGTCTCTCTGTGTTCTTAAAACGGCCTGTCCCGGCCGCGTGCAGGAGCGGATCTTCTTTGTTCCGTGTGCGCGCGTCACGTGGCGTTCGGCGCGCGCGCTTTGAACAGAAATTTTAAGTCTTTGAGGTAACATTACCAAATTCGGCTGAATTCATCTCCTCTCCTGTGAGATGAGTTAGGTTGGAAACTTAAAGAAAACAAAACTTTTAAACAAACAAAAGAAAGAAAGGATTTCCCTAGGGGAAATCGTATCAGAGACTACATGACTAAGGCAGACGTAGGCAAGGAGGTCAGAGGCAAGCGAAGGGGTGAGAAGAGGACCAGTCCTTTTGAAGACCTGATGTTTCCGCCTCCTCTGAAGTGGATTGTCCAATCATTGTTCAGGAAATCTTGAGCGGGAAAGTTGTCTTTGTTTGGTTTGACAGCTTTATCTACATTCTTAAACATAACAGGAGAGATGTTATACAGGCAATCATACTTTTTACGGTAACCCAATACATATATCTGGCTGCGTCAGACAAAGAGTTTTCAAATGACCTCAAACACGACATGTAACAATGAGAGGAATTCAGGTTTACGTCTCAAATATACGTAATATAGGCATTTGTGGTTCCTTTTAAACTACAAACATTCCCAGATCTTGCAATCGGACGTAGGCCATCAAACACATAAAACATATCAAATATGTATTGTTAAATGTCTTTTTGACTGGAAATTCCTTGAAAGTCCTTATGGGTGTGTGTAGTGTGGACAGAGACAGAGATCCTGCATGCACATTCTTTTGGGTCGTAAACTTTGTAAAGACTCAGGGGTGGATCTGATTACGGGGAATTTGCATATCATAATTAATAATTAATAATTATTCATACAGGTTTGTATCAGATCAGTCTTACATGTTAATACATCTCCCGATAAGGGATGATATTTCCATGAAAAACCATGAAAGATTCTTGTAATACTAATATGTTGTATCATATTTCATATCTACCAACGTATCATATACACAGTCTTTTAAATCTTCAAAGTACCAATTTAGCAAAACCAAACATGCTATAGGTGAGATTTGGTTAACCCTACTTGGCAGAGTTTGAAACATTAAGTATTAGCGCTTACATGAAACAAACCACATAAAAGGAAAAATCATGTGATGGAACATTAGATGCATGTTAATACATTTATCACATGGTTATATATATATATATATATATATATATATATATATATATATATATATATATACACACACACACACACACATGGAACATATAGGATTGAACAGGTTTCATTTTTCCTTCTCAGCAAAGAATCAAGTCTATGCACATTCTTTTGGGTCGTAAACTCGTAACAGGACGCTTTCAGCCAGTGTTAGCTGGATTTGGGGGGAAGTTTCACAGACTTTGTTAGGAGTGAAAATGCTGGATTATTCATTAAAATGCATAATACAAGCATTTATCGTTTGTTTAGAACTACCATGCAGTCAGGTATCTTCTGGGCACTCAGACCCACATAACAACATATAACATACAGTATATCTCATTAAGATGTCCTTAATGGGGAAATTCGTACCAGTTTGTGTATGTGCGTGTGTGTTGAAGTCCCAGGGTTTATGGGAAGAAATACATTTAGTTATTTGGATGATCCTTCATTCCGCTCAGTCCTTACAACTTGTAACATGACACTTTGGCCAGTGTTAGCAGTTTGTGTATGTGTGTGTGTGTTGAAGTCCCAGGGTTTATGGGAAGAAATACATTTAGTTATTTAGATGATCCGTCATTCCGCTCAGTCCTTACAGCACTTAAAACAGCATCGGAATGACTCTGGGTTCCTTCACTTCTCTCCAGGCCGTCCCGTGTGTGCCTCCGATGAGGGGCGGGGGGTCCAAGCGGTCTGAGGTGGACGACAGCGGAAGGCAAGTGGCAGAGAATGGGTTTTCGGCTCGTAGAGCGGTAGACAACACGTCCTCTGTTCATAGAACAATGGTAAATACAGAATCCAGCAGTTAACAACCGAGTCTTCTCTTCCCACAGGACAGCAATGGCAGAATGCAGCGGCAGACGACGAGTTCTCTGTGTTCATAGAACAATGGTGAGTACAGAATCTAGCAGTTAATAACGGAGTTCTCTTACCATGTAGCATCAGGGGGTTTGGGAACCTGGACACAACTTTACAATCGACAGATAGGATTAACTTTGATACCCCACTGGTTGGGCTTCCCCGAACAAAGATTACAGAGTGATGGTAATGATTTGGTCTCCCACACTCGTGCATGCATCAATACTAGAACTCTTTACACGTGCTCACTTCACACTTTCAGACACTGCAATGCCACATCACCTATCGTGCACAACAGGCCCTCACTCCATCTTGCTGGGTCAGACAATCCACAGATGGCTTTCCACACGGGGGTATCAGGTTTCAAGAGCGTTCCTATAAATCCCAGTTCCTTCCTTAGTTCCGGAGACTCACAACGAGGAAAACACACTGCCAGCCAGCGCAGATCAGTATTCAGAATGTTCTTAATTCTTCATAACATCACCCTTTCGTACGTTGATGGAAAAGTGTACTTAACTTCTCTCCTTGGTAACAGCATGGGTCTTCAGCGCTGCACTTGATCACTCTGTTCTCTCGGTTCCATATGTCAGGCGCTCACTCGTCTTCAATGTGTAAACATCCCCCTATTTGCATTCACTGCAGTTGCTGCTTTCTGCCGTCCGCTGACAAGGCCGCCAAGGAGAACCCAACATGGGGACCCAGATACCAAGAACCACCACAACCTTAAACCACACCAACCTCTGTCTTCAAACTTCTCTTTATATATGCCTCTTCCCGCCTGTGCTCGCCGATAACGGCCTGATTAGTGTCCACAGCTGGCGCTCGTCAACGCTGGCGGCCATGACATGCCACCGGAACCGGCCTGGTGTTACGCCGGAAGTCGCTCCCCCGTGCAACAAATCCCGGTTTTAAGGTTCCTATTCATTTCACCCGGTGACAGCTGCATGAAGTCGAACAAGCGATTCCATGGTGACGGACGCGTCATTGCTTGTCACGTAACACAGTGCAGCCACAATAGCGCTGAATGACTGATGTTCTGCTTTTATTTCCTTTTTTTATTTAAAAAGATTCACAAATTTGTTAGCTATGGCATGAAATATCGGATACTCCGATTGTCAAATATATGCAAGTGGAAGTGACCGCGTGAGCTTTATGCGCCGCCATGTTGTTTGTGCCACTGTTCAGAGAATCGGATCTGTTGGATTTACAGGACGTGAATTCATCCTTTCTCCTGAAATACATGAAAGTAAGCGGCCGAAATACATGAAAGTAATACATGAAATACATGAAAGTAAGTGAACTGGGAGAAGAATAGAGTTAACTTTAAAGTTACTGACACAATGTGTATCTGATATGAATAAAACGTGTCATCTAATTATAATGGAAATTATTATTATTTCCGCTTCCATAGACATCTGTGTGTATTTTACAAATTCTAAATGTATTTTTTTTTTATTACTTATGTGAATTTAAATGTCTGAAACTTAAAATAAACATTATGTGGTTAAAAACACTGAATAATTGTGATATTTGACAGCGTCTGAGTGGCGTGCATCCATCTCTGGCTCAGCGCCAGCCAACTGCGCGACAGCACATTTGAATTTACATTTGATCACGTGATGCACTGGCTGTTCTACTCACACCTGTGTAATCGTATCATATGCTCCAGGGACCAGCCAAGATTGATCACACCGGTTTGATCTTACGTGCGAAATTCAGTGATTCCTCTGCGTACCACTAGTGGTACGCGTACCACACTTTGAGAACCACTGAATTAGACCAATTACAACATGGTAAACACACCATAACATTTAAATTACTCAATATTTTTAAATTGTTGAATTAAAGCAATATCTCACTCGGTCTGGTCTGATTATTAGGAATGGCTGAATCACAACTATGTTGATATTCAGAGAACTCTTTCTCAATATTAGCTACAAACAGTATACAATTGGTAATTACAAAATATCCCACTGGATAACTTTAGCTGTAAAAAGCCAATTAAAAGAAGGTCCTGCTCTATAAGATACAAATAGGCAGCATGACAAATTAAAACATTTTTCCTGCTGCAGATAAAAACAGATTACTTCGAATGTAACCCAGTAAGAAAATGGATATTGTTAGCATAATTTCAGTCATGTGTTTGACACCCCTGCACCATACTGTACCATGCAGGCTTGATTTTCAATGACAGCTAATTAATGTGATTTCTCTCTGCATATCTCATTGATTATTACACTCACAAAATACAATATTAATAAAACTTGATCAAAAAGCAAACATTCATTATCTCCAATGTAATGATTTCTGTCAGATAGCTCCTAACATACCCGATTATTGAGATATGATTAGAATAACATCAGAGGAAATGAAATGAAAGGTTTATGATATTAAACAATAACTGATTCTGCAAGGAAGTCCCTAGCTTCATTCTTAACCTCTGTCATGCTGGTGGAGATAAAAGCATATGTGACTCCACCATCTATTTACTGCTTAGCATTTTGACAGGAATGCAAACAGCTTGGGGGGTGCTGTCAGTGTTCATTAGTTTGCCAGTCTTTCTTTTTAAAGTGTTATCCCTGTCTGAGGGTTTGGGTGGATGTGTGTGTATGTTGATGGGAGGCTTCCAATACTGAATTTCAGTCACCAACTCTTAGAGTTCCCCATTATACAGCTTAACACATCTGGAATGTTAGAACGTGTTATTTCTGTGCTGGGAAGAGAAGTGAATTCTAGAAGATTCTAGGACTGGTAATTGGTTTGTTGGAGAGGCTGGCTGTCACTTGTGTCTGGCTAAACAACAAAGTCGAAATCACAAGATTTCATGTGAAGAAACAGCGTTCCCACACTGTGAGGGAGTTTGAGTGTATGAATGTGACTATATTTATGAAGGTGTGAACATTTTCTTTTTTTCATGGATGCTAAGTGAAAAGTAAAGTTGTTTGTTGGAGTAAAATTGTTTGTTAGCAACTGTTTATATATACAATTTAATACTTTTTCCAATATGTGTAATTATTAAGACACAGTATGTAAGTTTCGCAGCTAGAGGTCACTTATTCAAAACAATAGCAAATGCGTAGCTTGACGCCATGAATGAGTGTGGTCATGTGAGTTGTCCTCTTCACCTCCACAGCCGATGGAAAGCAATCTGATGAGACTCAGGCAAAAATCATGTTTTTGGATGAGCAAATGCATTAAAGGTTTATAAACGTTATTGTGGTATGAAACAGGACAGGGCTAAGAGCATGTGATATTTTATGTTGCCGTTTTTATTATGCTTAAATGCCACAGTTGGCCACTGCTGCTTCTTTCGTTTTGTTGTTTGTTTATTTTACGATTATGTTTGTCCGCCTCCTTCCCTGAACTTGAACTTTGTTACAGTTATGTTTGGTCACTTAAATTCCCATTATTTTATTTCATTCTTATAAAACAGGCCCAAGTGATAAACTCACATGTTAAATTCTGGAGTTAGGCAGCACTATTTTACTTGCTCAAAACAATTATAATAAAAATGCATATGAGTGTGTTGAAAGTTGTTATAATGTTTCTCTGTGCATTCGCTCTGTGGCAGGTATGAGACACATACTGCACTTACTGTAAGCTAGATCGATATTAGAATATCATTTTAATAAAAGCTGGATGACTTGTGTTGCTAAATGGCATATTTTTTTAAATGTATTGTATGCTGGAGAAAATTATTTATTACTGTTACTACTAATAAAGCTCTTTCTGATTTTGCTATTTTAGCCACTTGACAAAATAAGTGTTGTCTTTGAGGCATGGTACAAACATGTTTCTCGCGGTACATTAAGACAACAAGGGATTCAAACAATAAGACTAACTAACAATTGTTGAGCTATATAACAATGATTGGGTTTCTGTCGATAAAAGTATCCAAACAGTTGATTACCTGTCTAATAAACTGCATAATATATTACAGCGTCTTTGGTGTTTCCATGGAAGTAAAGTAGGCTACTTCTATGGAATTAAAACCAGAAATCGAGGGTAAGTCAGATATGAAGTTATAGACAGGTGACGCAATGACACGGGCGTTACACTGGTTAAAATCGCAGATTTCTCTGGATTTAAACATTTATGGAAACAAAATATATCAAATTGTTCTAGTGCTTTTTGGTTATTTCAATCAAATAGTCTTACATATTGGGTGCTTCTCAATACTCAAATTGATGCTTCCTCGTTTACTCGCTCCTATGTCCTCCTCAATCCCTTGACACAGAAACCGATCGAACTCAGCCATCTTGAAGGACATCTCAATTCTCTAATTGCACATAATAAGAAGCACACATTGTGCCTATAATAAAAAAAAAATCAGTTCTTGTTGACGGAGGTGATATGGGAATTCTTTCGCAGCCAAGTCTTGTCCGTTTACATGACAGGAACCTGTTACTGAAGGTGCAAGAATAATTTGCAGAGCTTTTCAAATTAATCGCTTATTGCAGGGTAGACAGGATCCTTAAGTGCAGCGTAATACTCTACTTATTGAGAGATATTGTTTTTCTCGTGAGGGTGTCATGTACAACATTTCTTGGAACCACATGTTAAATGTTTGACTCGTCGGAGGCTTTAACAATGGCAAAAACTGTTTGCATTGCCTTGAGATTCTTAGTGAGTGGCACTTTCCTTTACACTATTGGAGATGCGGAAAACTTGGGGAAAAGTGCTGTCTGTCGGGCCATTCGCAAATGTTACCTGGCGCTCAAGCAGTTTTTAGGGTTTTTTGTGGTATTTCCAAGCCACTTAAGACCACAGGTTGTAAAGCAGAATTTGTTTGCCATTGCAGGTACGTTATAATTGTTACAAGTAAAGAAGTGTGAAGTCCGCACACTGAAAATTACTTCAGTGTGCCGATTCCAACAGTCTTAGAGAAGCCCATCAAGAGCCTTGGACGATGGTATAATGCAGACCTCAAAGACACCCAGCAACTTGAGCAACTCCGGCAGGACGTGGCTAACGGCCTTAAGCAAATCAACAACACTGCACTACCTGGGAAACTGAAGCTCTGGTGTTATCAGTTTGGGCTGCTACCCAGACTATTGTGGCCACTGACCATGTATGAGGTCTCGCTTACCCATGCCAGTCGACTGGAAAGGCTAGTGAATTCCCACGTGAGGAAGTGGCTCGGTCTTCCCAAATGCCTTAGCAGCATTGGACTTTACAGCGATGGAGCCCTGGCACTGCCAATTTCTAGCTTGGTTGAAGAATTTAAGTGTGCCAAGGTGAGGCTGGATATGTCCCTCACTGACTCCCGGGACCCTGTGGTGAGAGGCGCCGCCCCTACCCTAGCAACAGGGAAGAAGTGGACACCAGCCACAGCCGTGCTACAGGCCAAATCTGCTCTTCTCCATCGTGATGTGGTGGGCCACGTCCAACAAGGCAGAGGAGGCTTTGGCCTCGGAACTGTAACACCTCTCTGGCAAAAGGCATCTGCAACTGAACGTCGAAGCATGGTGGTAGAGCAGGTGCGCCGACAGGAGGAAGCAGCCAGATGCTCCAAAGCCGTAGCACAAGCCAAACAGGGTCGCTGGATGACGTGGGAGAGTGTCGAGAAGAGAAAACTCACATGGAGCGAACTCTGGGGCATGGAATCCAACAGGCTGAGCTTCATCGTCCGAGCTGCATATAGGGATGGGTATCGTTAAGGTTTTAACGGTATTACTACTCTTACCGATACTGCTTATCGATCTGGTACTTTAACGGTATTCTTATCGGTTATTTTTGTTATATTTATATATATATATATATATATATATATATATATATATTTAAAACATAATTAATAGGCTATTGCTTTATATTTTGAAATGTAAAATAAATATTAATAGCAAAATAAAAAGCAATGCTTTTACAAAACAAATAAAAACATGTATGTTATGCAGAAGGGTGCAGGGTTTTGTGTTTTATCTACAGAAGACATAGGACACCAAAAACAAAAGTACAAACGCTTGGTCAAACAAACAAAGTATACAATAAAATGAATATACAAATTATATACCCAGTGCTTTAATTTCAGTAATATCAACATTAGCCTACTGTGCAGGTGAGTATGGGCTAAAAAGACATCTAATAAAGTAATCAAATGTAAAATAACACTGCATAGTTTATCATAGATAGATTAAAGCTTATAAAAGCCAAAAGTATTCATTCAAGTGCTGCGACTGATTTTCTCTTTGCCTTTTGTTGTTTGATTCACATTAATGGAGCAATCGTCAGCAGGTTTATTAGACTGCTGCCTCTTTAAGACCAAATGCAGATCTAATCATTATTAGGCCTACATCATATTTTCTCCCAACTATTTACGCCCATTTAAGACATACACTGTTTTTAAATGAATAAACTGTTTAAGTGAATCTCCAAGACGGTCATTTTTACACATGTTTGTTTGTGTATATTTGATCGTTTAGACGCGCACACGAAGCCCAAAGTAGCTAGGCTATACGTTGCTTGTCTTGTTGCGGTGTGTTTCGGAGTGCGCGCCGCCTTTGGAACAGCGTCTATTGCGTAAATTTTGGTGCTTTTAATAGCTTTTTATTATCAAACGCGTCCCGCAGTTTAGCAACAGTAGAGACTGCATTTTACAACAATCACAGATCGTGCTGATTCTGACGTTACGTTTGGGTTTGAGGGAGAAATTACAGCGCACCGCTGTGAATGGAAGGAAGTTGCGCTAGACAGAATGCGGCTTTAGTTTTTTATGGTTTTACCTCAAATCAAATATCTTATTTTTTATAATCATTGGAAGCCAAAATCTAAATCTAAAATAAAATGTGTTTAATATCAAAGAGCTTAAGTGTAACCATATACGTTTGATTGTTTAGTTCGCCTCATCGTCACTCATAAAGCAGAGCTGTTGTGTTGTGCGCGCCGTGGCTCCGCGTGAAAGACCGCGCTCTCCCACACACTCTCTCTCTCTCTTTAGCAAAAATGCATCACAGACAAATGGTTCAATATTATTATATAGAAGTGGCTGGCAAGATTAAATTACCAAGATAACGTCTTTATAGCAATAATAAATAGCACGTGTGTACTTTCTTAATTTCTCCAGTACCGACAGCAGAACCGATAACGTCCGAGCTTATCGATCCAGCGGTCTTTCAAAATTCAGCACCGGGGCCCGTTTAATACCGGGTTTCGGTACCCATCCCTACATATGATGTACTGCCCTCTCCCACAAATCTACAGCTATGGTTTGGAAAGGACCCATCCTGCCCCCTGTGTACAACCCCTGCAACACTCAAGCACATCCTGGTTGGCTGTAGGACCAGCCTCACTCAAGGCAGATACACGTGGAGACACAACCAGGTCCTCAGGTGTCTAGCCGACAAACTTGAGTGCAAGAGGGTAACCATCAATGCCCAACCCTTCAACAACCAGGATGTGCGCCAATATCCACCATCGTTCATTCGAGAGGGGGACAAGATGAGGGCTAGCCCCTCAAATCCTGATCTGACCCCACTGAATGCAGCTAGGGACTGGCAGATGAGAGTCGACCTAGACCAGAAGCTCATTTTCCCTCCGGAGATTGTAACAACCACCCTGTGACCAGACCTTGTCCTCTGGTCTAAGTCCTGCCAGCTCGCCTATATCATAGAACTGACAGTTCCCTGGGAGGACGCCATTGAAGAAGCTTATGAGCGTAAGAAGCTGCGCTATTCCAACTTAGCAGCTGAGGCAGAGGACAGAGGCTGGAAGATAAGGGTGCGCCCGGTGGAGGTGGGGTGTAGGGGCTTTGTAGCCAGCACAACAGCGAAGCTCCTTAGGGAGGTCGGAGTCAGGGGGCAGGGCTACAGACAAGCTATTAAAGAGTTGGCCAACACCGCAGAGAGGACAAGCCAATGGCTGTGGCTGAAGAGGAACGACACCACCTGGGCTGCTAAGGCGAACAGCTAATCACGGGACACACACCCAGGCTTGATCAACCTGTGGTGGGCCTGCCTCAGCAGAGGGTGTATTGTGATAATTGGCCGAAACACCCGGTGATGCTGTGGTACACAACTGACGATGTGTCCCGCTGGTAAAGCTCTATAGCAGCCATCCTTTTAGAACTCCCAAATTAGAAGTGGTGCAAGGGATAGGGATTGTAACATCTAGTCCTTTCAATGAACCTGCTCCAAAATAATTTATTTAAAAAAGGCAACGTTTTGACCATCAGGTCTTCATCAGGCACAATAATCACTGTAGAGTAAGTTTAGCTTTAAATAGACACAGATAATCACCTTAATTAGGCACACATAAGAGATCATGTGACAAATACAAGTACCGTGACAAATACAAAGCATGTGACAGTTACAATTCACGTGAGAGAAGAGAAAAAAAAAAAAGTACATCACTACAAAAATGGCTTAATGTCAAAATCCTCAAATACAAGAACCGTGACAAATACAAAGCATGTGACAGTTACAAATCATGTGACATTTTTTTTTTATACATATATAATAATAAATAATACTACTACTAATAATAATAACACTAGTACATCACTATAAAAATGGCTTAATATCAAAATCCTCATTCAACCCTAAAGGTGACAATGTACTTAACCCTCTGGGGTCTGCAGTGTTTTTGGGGCTATTGGGATGTTCTGACATGCTCTGACATTTGTGCTTTTTTCAGTTATTTATAAACATGTTAATGGCAAAGGTGTAAATTCACTCTATATAGCACAAACGGGGTTACGATAATATGTGATTAACATCTACGTACATGTTTGTATTTTTAAGAGAATAATATTTATGCGTGGTTATTGAAAAAAATAAAAATGAAACTTGCTGAAATAAGACCACAAAACAAATACTAAATATGTGTCCACAAGACTTTTGACAAATGGATGTTGTAGCTTCGAGTTCTGGCTTCAAAATGATGTGAAAATCATCCCATCTAATCGTTCACATAAAACGAAACACTAATTTATACTTTGTATGACAGTTTTTTTGTCTGAAGAGGTTTATGCGTGGGAGTGGTAATGGTCCATGAATATTAATGAGATTCAGACCAGGGGTGTGACAGACACTCCCCCAATGGCCCATTAAGGGTGAAGCAGCCTGAACAAAGAATGAGAGGAGATTCAAAGGTTTTGTTTTTCAATCTGTTTTATTGTAATTCCTCTGTGTGGAGAAACTAAATGTTCTAAATTTGCTCTAAGCAAATCAAATGTGAGTAAAATAAATAAATAATTAGTCAGCTATAAACAAAGCAATTGTGAGCGATAAATAAACAAAAGTAAAGGCAGGTATCTCACAGTAGCCTGAGCATTGGTGTTGTGGCACAGAGTCGACACAGCACTTTCTGAAAAAAATAGTTTGAATAGACTCATGGGCGAATGCGAGTCTACAGAACTCAGTTGCGGTCCAGCTTCCCGTGCAGGAAGGAATCGCACAGTCTGTGGAACCATGTCAACATCAGTCTCTGTTTTCCATGACAGAGTGGACTGCCTGTTGCTTGCCTGCTTGTTTGCCTTGGCTCTCTTCGGGACAGGTGCCTGGACATGTTCATTGTCACATCTGTAAAAAACAAGTGTGCGCTGTTACACAGTACAAGAGCACCGAAGAGACTGCTAGCATTATACAGAGCGAGAGGACACATAACAAACTCACTGGCTGAGTTGTTTACGTTAAGCACGAGCACGGAGATTACAAGCTGCACGGAGTGTGCATGTGGTGCATGTGTATGAAGTGTCTTTCGTTCGTGATTTTTTTCAGTTTTTTTCTAAATAAAAATCAGAAAATGTATTCTCGTTTTTTTTATTTTTGTCTATTTATATTCTATTTACAAACTCACCACACACAATAATGGTCAATAACTGTAATTTGCTGAAAGCTAATCTGTTTCTGAAAAAAATGACACCTTGCACATGAAGATAGCACTTTGTTTTAGAATTTTACAGTCCAAAAATCTAAATATGTGAAAAACACCTAGTTTAGCTTCAGGTTCTAAAGGGTTAATAAATGTTGTAGAAGTATCATTCATTGTTAGTTTTTTAATTTCAACATTTACTTAAACATTTTAAATTGAGTTGAATTTTTTTATTGTATCTGTTATTACCTTAGATAATGTAGGCCTACTATGAACTAACAAGAATGATTGAGGTACAATTGTATTGCTCAAATATTCATTCATGTAGTAAAAACTTAATTTCTTAGTAACTAGCACAACACTGATCACTAATGTAAATATTACGTCTGTGCACTTACTCAGTATGATTCTCGATCGCACGGAGAACTGAACGACGCCTGCGTTCCCCTCTGCGAGGTGCTGGAGAAGGAGTGCGTGATGCAGACACATTTCTATAAAACAACAACAACAACAAAACTGTTAGCATACATAATCCAAAGTAAACTGATGGGCAATTAATGGGTATGGACGCACAATGTATATCTGTTGATGGGCCATAGGACGGAGAAATATCTATATCTATATACCGCGAAATATCTATACACCGCGAGTGTTGATGGGCCATATAGACCGCACACATTTAGAGCATTTCAAACATTTACACTGTATTCACAATCATCTGTGCATAAGGCAGTATTTTAGCAAGATAAGCAGTGTCATAGGCTAACCAAAACAGAACATTTATATATAAACATATAATGTCTAGTATTTAGACAGTATTTTACCGGAGGCTGAAATATATTTGCACTAAATCACATTATATTTACACCTAAGCAGATATTCGCAAATAAGCTACATTATGCATAAGCTAATCAAAACTGAGTGAAATATATTTAATATACAAAATAGAGAGTAACGTTATCACATTGAAAGTTTACACTTGAGCATACACGAATGTTAGGGATATTGTAAGGCAATCTTTCACGTAGTATGTCAAAAGCTAGCCAAAACGAAGCAAAATATAGTCTGAAAATTCATATGAGTTCTATATTATCAGAAAAAGAAGTATATAACACTAAACAACCTACTCTGAACTTGTATCCTCGGCGGGATCAATTCGCTCTTCAAAATGCAGCCGTTTGTCGTCTGTGTTGCACTCTGAGGAAAAGGTGAATTCTTCCTCGCTGTCCAGAATCATCTGACGGGCTTCTTCACCGGAGTAGCGTGCCATCCTCAAAACGCGATGAACTATCAGTGAATCTCATGAAGAATCTTTGTGTTTTTATGGCATTGATCGGGGGCGTGTGCGATCACCTAAACTATTTACATGTGAATAGCGCCGGGGGCGTGGCGGCCTCAACTCATTAAAAATAATGAGGGGAGAAAGAAAAAACAGGACCTCTCCTTGGTTTCAAACGGATTGCATAAACTGAGAATATTTGTTTTTTATATAAATTACTTCATTTAAAAGAAGAGAATTCAAGCTTCATAAAGAAAAATATCTCGTGCCTGTGTGACAAGTAATCGCGGAGTTACAGTTAATCTTAGGACGCGTTTCAGAATGGACTTCACAGACAGAGAGAACGCAGAACTCGCATCATGTTTGTTTTTCTTTATTTGGTGAAAAGCACAACACTTTGTTTTTATTGTGAGTATCCACAAAAAAAATAGACACTTAACACGATCTAATGATGTACAACACTTATATGTACGATCAAAATCAACCGAGTATTTTAAGTCTCTTTTGCACTGATAAGAAAAAAAGCGACCAGATCACGCCGGCGTGATCTCAGACCCCAGAGGGTTAAGGTATAAATCCAAAAGCATTCCCTCTGTAATAATTTCTTCTCATAATCTCCTCCTCTTGAGGGTTTTGTTACTTTTTCTATGCCGATATACTGCAAAGCACTAACATTATGGCCTACTTGTCTAAAATGAGACGCTATAGGACTGCACATATCTCCAGTTCTAATGTTACTGCGATGTTCACTAATACGAGTGCGTAATTGTCTGAATGTTTTACCCACGTATGCAAGACCGCAAGGACACCGAATTAAATAAATCACATGAGTGGAAGCACAAGTAATAGTACCTCGCATCGGAATATCATGACCAGTACGTGGATGACTAAACGATTTACATTTGTGTGTAAAGGCACACTGGGCGCAATTACCACACCTGTAATTACCTGGAGGAAGAGTTGGAATACCTTGTATCGTACGTGAAGGATATTCAGATTTTACAAGCAAGTCACAAAGATTGTTTTGACGTTTAAAGACTAATTTTGGACCATTTTTAAAGACACCTGATAATTTAGGATCACTTAAAATAATGTGCCAATGTTTATTTAGGATTCTACAAAACTCCGCACCCAATGCTGAGTACTTTGTCGTGCAAATGGGAGCATTAAGAACTTGCGTTGTTTTTTTCGCAAACACTGCATTTGAGAGGTCTCATTGATTTTCTTTTTGGCATTTTCGATCCATTCTATTCGGTAACCACGACTCAAGAATCTTTTAGTTAAATCATTGGATTGATGAGTATATGATTCATCCGTGCTACAAACTCTACGCACACGCTTAAATTGACTGATAGGTAAACTCTTAATTAAAGGTCTAGGATGGAAACTATCGCTATCCACATAAGAAGAAATGTTTTCAGTAAGACTACCTATACCGCTCACAATAGGACGACCTTTCAAAGGGGTATCTAGTCCTTTGTGGACCTTAGGCAAAGTGTATAAAATAGGTGTGATTGGAAAATCTACTTTAAGAAATTCATTTTTACTGAACTCACCGGTTTCAAAATGTGACAGTAACTTAGAATCAATACACGCTTTTAATTTGTTTAGTAGGATCAGCAAGTAAGGATTCATAAAAAGCGTGATCATTCACCTGTCTGCAGATTTATTTTTCATAATCTGAAGCTCGTTGAAGTACAATCGCTCCACCCTTATCTGCAGGACACACTATCACCGTATTATCTTTGCTAAGATCAAGTAAAGCATCCCTCTCCATTTTCGACAAGTTACTGCCCTGTGTGGTAGCGGGCGAAACATTATTAGATGGATGTTTATAATTGTTAATAATGAAGATCATGGAACCATGACCATGCCAATAAGCATGACTTACAGTATGTGTTCCCTAACGTGATTGGTACCATAGACTGCGCACAAGTCCCCATCAAGGCCCCACCAGGCCCCAATGAAGGGGATTTTGTGAACTGAAAGGGGGTTCACAGTGTACATGTGCAGGTAAGTTACTATTACGATTCTTAATAAGTCAAGTCAAGTCAAGTATATTTATATAGCGCTTTTCACAATACAGATTGTATCAAAGCAGCTTCACAGTATCAATCAAAACAACATAACAATGTTTGTTTATTAGTGGAAAACAATAAAATAAAAAAAGACATCCAAGTTTGGAAGGGCTGATCAATGTTATTAATGATTGGTTAATTAATTTGAATATCCCCAACTGAGCAAGCCAAAGGCAACAGGTAAACAGGTAATATTCCAGTTTAGTAATATTATACCAAATAAAAAAAAAGGAATGGAATCAAAAAGTATGCAGTTGACTGACTATAAATCTCTTAGATGGTGTGTGACTCCATGTTCTATATTACAAATGTGGAAGCAAAATCGCCAGGATTTGTGCATGACTCAAGACAGAGAGTCACATTTATGCACATTATTTGAACATGGTAAGGGAAAAATGTAAATATCAAGCTCACTGTATTACATACACTTATTCTGAGCCTAACAAAACTTTTTCCATTATACAGGTGATTACGCCGGGATCCTGCTTGGTGACAGGGGATATGCCTGCAGGCAGTATTTTATGACGCCATTCCCTGACCCAAACCCCGGACCCCAAACCTGTTACAACGCAGCTCTAACCAGGAAAGGGCACGAATTGAAATGACCTTTGGGCAACTAAAGGGAAGATTTCAGTGTCTGAAAAGTCTGAGGGTTGTATCTGAAAGGGCCTGTGACATTATTGTTGCATGTGTCATACTCCACAACACTGCCACCATAAGAAAGGAGAGAACCCCTGTGGTAGAGGTGCAGCCTGATGATGACCTCCAGCCAGTGCACACAACCTAGTGGCAGAACTGTACGAGATAGAACCATTTTTTATTAAAAAAAAAACTTAATTAAATGTTTACTAAAAGACAAGACAATATGCTTAGTTCCTTAAGTTTTATTTCAATTTTTCTTTGTAAAGAAAAGCCAGTGATAGTAATTTTTTGCCTACAATAAGAGATATTGTTATGCAAGGTGAGCAATAGTACTCTGTGTGAAATAGTGTATTAGCACTTACTCAGAAGTTACTTTTAAAGCATCTCAATCTCTAGTGCAATTTTTTTTCTTCTTTAAGTTGTCAAGACCTTCTATTTCTCCCCTTAAAGGAGAACTCCGGCGCAAAATGAACCTCGGGTGTAATAACACATGGGTGTAAAGTCGTTCCCTAAATCGTTCCGTGAGATTTGTTTTCATGATAATCGAATGTAAAGAGTTTTATCTCTAAAAACAGTTTAGCTTATAATGCTAGTATATGGGGCATATAATAAGCAAAAAGAGATCGCTAGTTAATACCACTAACAAGGCTCAAATTAGCCCCACACTAACACAGTTGCATAATGAGTGTCCTTACATGCAAACCGAAGCATTGAGAACTTTGTCAGTGTACAGACAGTTTAATAAGAAGATACTTTACAAAGACAGTACATTACGCGAATACGGGCAGGAGCCATCTTGGAAAACAGTCTCGACCAGCAAATTAGTTAGCACGGCAGAGAGGGAGAGTGAGCGAGAGACCTTGCGATTACAGAGAGCGCCTGGCTCGTCCTGGCTTTTAATGTGTCACTCTCCCTTTTTCTTTTTTTAGTGTCCTCTGACAAAACCCTTGCCTTCTTCCTTGTAGCTGTTGGTTCGGCAATGACGAAAACATACAGACGGCAATCAAACGCGAGTTGAGCTCTCACGTCAGAATCTGAGGAAGTTGGGGGTGGTGGGGGAAGTGACGTATGCCGCAAAGCGGTCGAATTTTGTAGTTCTTTTTGTGCTCGGGTTCCTACCCGAAACCCGAAGTTACATATAGCCAGTAAAAGCGACACAGACACTGTCAGGCTATGGCAGACGTGTCATTCAACCTATTGTAAGACGATGCATCATCTCAAGGGTTTTAGTAATATATTATAAAGGTTGAAAAGATACACAGTGTGCCTTTAATGTTTTTTCAGATCAAAATGCTAAAATTTCTGTTGAAGAAAAAAAAGAAAAAAGAAAGAAAGAACTGTCAACACATGGCTCATGCAAGAAAAATAAAAAGTAAAAGTATTACACTGCCGACCTTTTTTTATCACTTATTTGTGCAGACTCCCTTTCTGTAGAACTTTCTATAGGCCTTTCCTCCTGCAACTCATATTGCAGTCAGAAATAATATGTACACAAGTATAAATCAAGTAAAGTTATTTATGCACCTACAGGTACTTCCTCCAAAGGACAGTAAACTGAGAGGATTTCTTCACTGTCCTGTGTAATGGAAACAAATGGGTATTACAAACTGTTGCACTTTTCTTTCCTTTTGATGTAAAAGTCCACTTACTGCACAGGTTTCAGCCACCACTGGCTTGGGAACAGGTAAAAGGGTTGGTGTATTATGTAAAACTGCACAAAAGAGGAAAACACAATGTAATTACAATGAACTACACTGGGGAAAATATGATCAGCAACTCTGTTTACATTATGTTTACATTAACTACATACGTTCAGCAGTATTCACCTTCACAAGTCAAAGCAATTCATCACTACTCAAGATTTAACAGTTGAATGACTGTACCAGCCATTTGGATTATAGGCCTACTTAATTTAATGCAGCAACAAATTATTTTACAGTTTAGTAAGAGAATTTAAAGCTTATTTACCAGTAATGAAGGTGTTGCTGCTACTGGTCCCTGGCTGTTGGTCTTAGGAAGAGCACGGATGCCCTCCACAATGGATCGGTTTACATCGGGTCAGTTCTTCTGCCTGGGTGTAACGCGGGAGAGCATGACCATCACCTGTTTTTTGTGTCACGGTGTATGAATTCATTGTCTCTCTCTCGTCTTGCGTGCTGTTGTGTGTGTGGGTGTGTGTAATTGTGGGCGCGGTCACTGATCAGCGATGATCAGCAGCGCCAGCTGGCTTCAATCTGTTTTCCCTTTTATATGTTCAGTAACTGGTGTCTCGTGTTGTCAGATCGTTGTTCTCCCGGTGTGTTCTTGTTCCTGAGTGTTGTTGCCTCCTGTGGATTTCCCTGTTCGTCTTCGTTCTTCTTCGAGTTCCTCGCACTTCCACGGATTCACCTCACTCACGGATTATCTTCACTGGACTGGGAGCACTGCACTGGTTGTTCACCGAGGTCCCTGCGTCACTCTACATCAGCGCTGGATCCCGCCCGATCCACCATTCCTCTCCTGCTGTGTGACTGTTCCAGTGTTGTGACTCTGACCCTAACATTTGATACTTACCTCTAATAAAGCGTTTTGCTATTGCATCCTTCTCCTGTGTTACGTAACAGAACGATCTGACCACTCATAGATGCAGCAGGCGCGAGAGACTGGGATGAGTTTGCCAATCGGAGCATTGCGCGTTTGGACCAGCAAGATGAGAGCATCAGCAACACAGGTCGGGCGGTACAAGCGCTTGTGACGCAGGTGTCCGAGCTCACCCAACAACAACTGAGAATTCCCACTGCGCCACCCACACCGCCAGTTCAACCAGTACCACCAGAGCCGCACCAGCAGCGGGAGCCACGCCTACCCATCCCCGAAGGATATTCAGGTGAACCAGAATTTTGCAGAGCTTTCCTGACCCGATGCTCTATGCATTTTTCATTGCAGCCACTGACGTTTTTCCAGGAACGAAGTAAAGTGGCATTTGTTCTGACATTACTATCTGTTAAGGCGGCTCTCTGGGGAACGGCGGTGTGGGAGAACCAAGACCCATGCTGCGCCTCGTTCCAGGCACTCTCCGAGGAGATGAGAAGGGTCTTCGATCGTGCGGTGGCGGGTAGGGAGGCGGCCAGACTACTCGCCGATCTCCGCCAGGGTAATGGCTCGGTGTCGGAATATTCCATCCAGTTCCGCACCCTGGCCGCAGAGTGCCGTTGGAACGAGGAGGCGCAGTGGGACCGTTTCCTGCATGGGTTGGCTGACCGTGTCCAGAGGGAAATTTATATGTTGGATCTGCCTCAGAATTTGAATGGACTCATTGAGCTAGCACTAAGAGTTGACGCTCGGCTGAGCAGGATGGGTCGGTTCCAGCAGAGTCATCAGTATCTCAGCACGGAGGATTCCCGGGTCAGCAGCAGGGACACGGTCAGCCCCATTCCCGATCCTGAGCCCATGCAGGTGGGTAGAGCTCGGCTTTCCCGGGAGGAGCGCGAGAGGCGGAGATCCCAGGGACTATGCCTATACTGTGGTAAGGCAGGCCATTTCATTCATGCCTGCCCAGTAAAAGATCAAGCCCGGTAGTAACTTTGAGGCTACTATCGGGTGGGATCTCCGCCGAGAAGACCTCATCACCATCATCATCTACCCTCCTCCCGGTAAGACTGAGGTGGGCAACCTGCACACACGACACCAAGGCACTACTGGATTCTGGGGCGGAAGGTAATTTTATGGATTTTGGACTGGCTAAGAAACTTTCTATTACCATTTCTCCACTCGAGCACCAGATCTCCGTTAATGCCCTCAACGGCCAACTCCTCCCCAACATCTCTCACACTACTGAATCCATCACTCTCACCACATCCGGCAATCACATTGAGACTATAAAATTCCTCCTCATGGACTCGCCACTCGCACCAGTGGTTCTGGGTCATCCATGGCTCACTCTGCACAATCCCAGAGTTGATTGGGGCCACAATTCAGTGTCTACATGGAGTAATAAGTGTCATGAGTCTTGTCTCGTATCTGCGTGTTCGTCTGTACCTGTTTCTGTGTTCCAGGAGGAGGCAGTGAATTTGTCCAACTGGTACGAGGAGTACCAGGACCTGAGAGAAGTGTTCAGTAAGTCTCGAGCTGCTTCTCTTCCTCCTCATCGTCCCTATGACTGTGCTATAGACTTAGAGCCTGGTAAGTCTCCGCCTAAGGGCAAATTATATTCAATTTGGTCCGCATAAGGAAGGGTGATGAATGGAAGACCGCGTTTAATACCCCTAGGGGGCACTTTGAATATTTGGTTATGCCGTTTGGGCTGTCCAACTCCCCAGCGGTCTTCCAAGCACTCGTCAATGACGTGCTGAGAGATATGGTCGACCAATTCATATATGTTTACCTGGATGACATATTGATTTTTTTATCTTCACTCCAGGAACACGTTCAGCACGTCAGACGAGTGCTTCAGAGGTTACTAGAGAATGGGCTTTTTGTCAAGGCGGAGAAATGCGTTTTTCATGCACAGTCTGTTCCTTTCCTAGGGTTTATCGTCTCGTCTGAGGGAATGCGTATGGATCCTGACAAGGTTAAGGCTGTGATTGATTGGCCTAGTCCAGATTCCCGTAAGGCCCTGCAGAGGTTTCTGGGATTTGCCAATTTCTATTGGCGTTTTATTCGCAACTTCAGCCAACTAGCCACGCCTCTGACTGCCTTGACCTCCCCCAGAATGACGTTCAGGTGGTCCGAGACAGCCGAGGCTGTGTTCACCAAACTTAAGAGCCGCTTTGTTTCGGCTCCCACCCTCGTTACCCCTGACCCATCATGTCAGTTCGTGGTGGAGGTCGACGCGTCAGAGGTGGGGGTAGGAGCAGTTCTTTCCCAACGTTCTTCCACAGACGACAGGATGCACCCCTGCGCATTTTTATCCCATCGTTTATCACCTGCCGAGCGTAATTATGACATTGGTAACAGAGAGTTGTTGGCAGTCAAGTTAGCGCTGGAAGAATGGCGTCACTGGTTAGAAGGCTCAGGGGTACCTTTTATCGTATGGACTGATCATAAGAATCTGGAATATATCAGAACCGCCAAAAGACTCAACTCTAGGCAGGCTCGGTGGGCACTTTTTTTCGGACGTTCTGACTTTTCTCTCTCGTACCGCCCGGGTTGCAAGAACATCAAACCCGATTCTTTATCTCGTATTTTTGACCAATCCGAACGCCCGTCTACTCCCGAGTGTATTTTACCTGAGACATTAGTTGTCTCCACTCTCAGATGGGAGGTCGAGTCGAAGGTCATGAAGGCCTTAGAAGGGGTAACGCCTCCGCCTGATTGCCCACCGAATCGGTTGTTTGTGCCAGAGGAGTGTCGGTCCAACGTTATTCAGTGGGGGCATTGTTCCAGTGTGGCTTGTCATCCAGGAGTTAATCGTACCAGTTATTTGGTCAGGCAACGATTCTGGTGGCCACTTATGGCTCGTGACATCCGCAATTTTGTTTTGGCTTGCTCTGTTTGTGCCATTGGTAAATCCTCCAATCGACCCCCAGATGGGTTACTCCAACCGCTGTCTGTCCCTTCGAGACCCTGGTCCCACATCGCACTAGATTTTATTATCGCCCTCCCAGGGCAAGACGGCCATTTTGACTGTCGTGGACCGGTTCTCGAAGGCGGCTCATTTTATCCCCTTGCCCAAATTACCCTCTGCCAAGGAGACAGCGGTAACTGTCGTTGATCACGTCTTTCGCTTACATGGCCTTCCGATAGATGTGGTTTCTGACAGGGGTCCACAATTTGTGTCCAAATTTTGGCAAGAATTTTGTAAGTTACTGGGAGCGACTGTCAGTCTTTCTTCGGGGTTCCATCCCCAAAGCAATGGTCAAACTGAGAGAGCCAACCAAGATTTGGAGAGAGTGTTGCGATGTTTGGTTTCCAGGAATCCTTCCTCCTGGTGTCAACAATTGTCTATGGTGGAGTACGCCCACAATTCGTTACCAGTGTCATCCACGGGCCTCACTCCGTTTGAATGTAGTTTAGGTTACCAGCCACCAGTTTTTGCCAGTACGAATCCGAGGTCGCGGTCCCCTCAGCTCACGCCTTCGTCCAGAGGTGCCGCCACACTTGGATGAGAGCCCGTGAGACTCTTCTCCAAGTGGGGGCGCGCACTAAGGCTAAGGCTGATCGCCACCGGTCGAAGCCTCCCGTTTACGTCGTGGGTCAAAAAGTGTGGCTTTCTACTAAGAATATTCCTCTCCGATCCGTATCTAATAAACTTGCTCCCAAATTTATCGGCCCGTTCCCTGTCACCAAGATCATGAGTCCGGTGGCAGTCCGACTCAAACTTCCTCCTGCGTACAGGAGAATTCATCCCGCCTTCCATGTGTCTAAGATTAAACCTGTGTTTCATGCGCGCATTAATCCGCCAGTCCCGGTTCCTCCCCCGCCGCGTCTCGTAGATGGGGAACCTACTTATTTGGTTAACCGTATTCTGGACTCGAGACGGAGGGGACGCGGATTTCAGTACCTGGTGGACTGGGAAGGTTACGGTCCGGAGGAGAGAAGTTGGGTTCCTGCTAGAGACATTCTGGATCACTCCCTTATCGATGATTACAATCGACAGGTAGGTCCGTCTGGGAACGCCAGGAGGCGTTCTTAGAGGAGGGGGTACTGTCATGGTGTACGAATTCATTGTCTCTCTCTCGTCTTGCGTGCTGTTGTGTGTGTGTGTGTGTAATTGTGGGCGCGGTCACTGATCAGCGATGATCAGCAGCGCCAGCTGGCTTCAATCTGTTTTCCCCTTTATATGTTCAGTAACTGGTGTCTCGTGTTGTCAGATCGTTGTTCTCCCGGTGTGTTCCTGTTCCTGAGTGTTGTTGCCTCCTGTGGATTTCCCTGTTCGTCTTCGTTCTTCTTCGAGTTCCTCGCACTTCCACGGATTCACCTCACTCACGGATTATCTTCACTGGACTGGGAGCACTGTACTGGTTGTTCACCGAGGTCCCTGCGTCACTCTACATCAGCGCTGGATCCCGCCCGATCCACCATTCCTCTCCTGCTGTGTGACTGTTCCAGTGTTGTGACTCTGACCCTAACATTTGATACTTACCTCTAATAAAGCGTTTTGCTATTGCATCCTTCTCCTGTGTTACGTAACATTTTGTTTTTGTTTTTGTTTTTTTGCTCAGCCTTTTTCTTGGTTGCTGTTATAAACAGACATACACATCATTTAACAATGCCTTTTTAAAAGAGACTAAGAACAGTATAAGTAGCAAAGTAGCCATTTTTTAGAATTTTCTTGGGTAACGCTTTAGATTACAGCCCAGAAAGTACTGTGTAATTAAGAGGAATTTACAGTGTAACTTTCTGTAATTATAGTGTACCTATAAAGTACTTGCATGTAAGTATAAGGGAACAATATGTAAAGTTTGGGTAATAAAGGGGTAACAACCACGAGAATTAAAAAAAAATATTTATACTATAAGTATTATAGAACTAAGGGGTAATTATTCTACTGTTATGATACAACAATCTTACATTAGGGAGCAATTTAGCAAGAACATACACTGAGTATCTTTTTGTAATAATTGTGTGCCAATATACTGTTTAGGCTTTTTAAAAATGACAGGGTACATATCTATGAATTTATACTTTTTACTTTTCTTTTTTTTTTTTAGCTTTTTTATACCTTTTTTTGGTAGCAAAAGTGCAGATGTTTAAGTTTTGGGCTAAGATGTTTCAAGGCAAGAAAAGCTAAGACTATTGCAATTTTAAATATTGGGAAATATATCTTGTTTCATGTGGTTACAGAGTAAGTGGTGCTTGTATAATAAATAAAGGTTTCCGAGTAAGTGGTATAAGATTGTGTATGCATTTTTATTTTACTTACCCTGTAACTACATGGAACAAGAGGATAACAAGCATCACTTTAATTTACGGCCCACAATGTCACACTTACTCTGTAACTACATGGAACAAGGGGGTAACAAGCACCACTACATGAAACAAGAGTATCTTTCCCCAAGATTTAAGCAAAAGTTGCAATAGTTTTAGTTTTCAGTGCACTTTTGCTAAAAATATTACTTTCTAAATGCATAGATATGTACCCTGTAATTTTTAAAAAGCCTATACAGTAGTATGTACTGGTTCACCATTATTACAAAAAGATACTCAGTGTATGTTCTTGCTAAATTGCTCTCAAATGTAAGATTGTTATATCATAATAGTAGAATAAGTACCCCTTAGTTCTATAGTACTTACAGTATAAATTTTTTTTTTAATTCTCCTGGTTGTTACCCCTTTATTCCCCGAACTTAAAATATTGTTCCCTCATACTTATATTGTAAGTACATTATAGGTACACTATAATTACAGACGGTTACGCTGTAAAATCGCTTTAATTACTCAGTACTTTCCGGGCTGTAATCTAAAGCGTTACCGAAATGATTAAAATACAAAAATATATACTGTAATAAGTGATAGAAACATCTAATATGGTGACGCTTTTAATTTGTCTGCTACTTTTTTCCAGCCCTCTCTCCTGGCTTTTGCAGACTTTGAGGTGTTCCCTATTATGGATTTTTGAAAAAGACCTTTCATGTAGTGTGTAATATAGCTCTAAGTGAATGAAAACATCCTGCAAAGTTTTAAACCTGAAAGTGCACCGTATATATAAAGTTTTTGTCTCTTAAAAGTAAGTCGACTCTGAGTCAATGAAATTAATTGTTTTTCAAACGAGTCATTAGCCGTTTCGTAGTGACGTCAATACGAAGCATTAGCTCGCCCACTTATTGCGCCCACAGACACAAGTCAAGTGAAAACTTGCACACATTCAAATACTTCAGCTGAATAGCATCATGTCGAGAAGATGCTGTGTTCTACAATGCAACGCTAGAGCCAGTTTGTTTTCACTGCCCAAGGATGAGCATGTGAAGTATCAGTGGTTGAAGTTTTTTCAACGATAAGAATTTAAGAATTTATAACAATACCAGAGCAGTATAGCCCGAACCTTGTGCTGTGTTCCCATCATTTTACTTACGATTGCTTCACCAACATAAATGCTATCAACTGTGGATTCGCAAGCCGTTTGTTCCTGAAGGAGGGGTCAGTACCCAGTTTATATGGATCAACTTCTTCCTCCTCCGAATCAGAACCTGTAAGTATTATTAATCATTTTTGCTGTTATGTTTTTTGTTGCATACTCAAAACGTATTTTGTTGTGTGTGTTGTGTACGCTCCGCGCAGCTTCTAGGTCTCCATCTAACAGCAATGTGTTCGCTCTCAATTGTTTAGAAATATGTCAAATGTTTGTTGTTGTTATTATTTGGAGCTGTGATAAAGAATAGAGCAATACTTTGGTGTACTACTGCAGTGCTTTATCAATATGTTTCTGTGTTGGGCTAATGTAAACAATGACTTGAATGGGTGTTTACCACGGAGCTGTGGGCTAACATAAACATGAATCAACTTATTCCCTCTCTGAGTTTTTATTTTTGACAACAAAGCGGTACACCATCATTATTATAACACAATGTAAGTGATGCAAGCATATAGTGTACTCCGTGTTAACCAGTAGAAGTATTTTGTCTACAAACACCGCTGACCAATCACCGCAGATTAGCGTCACGCAAAGGAGGTGTTTGGGAAAATTAATCTTGAACGAATCATTTGGGAGTCGTTGAGCAAATCAGGTAAAAATAAACGCATATTATAAGACAATGAAAGGTTTTTTTTGTCCTTGCATGCATGTAAAACTGTTTTTGGGAACTCCCAAAACAAAAATAGGAACATTTAAAATGCCATGATAGTGGCCCTTTAATTAAACTTTCAAATTCCGCATAACCTTCAAGCAATACAGTATCTCTTGCTCTGCTGTGGAGAAAAACGTCCCGGGTTACGTATGTAACCCTAGTTCCCCGAAGGGACGGACGCTGCGTGTAATCGCAGTGGGAACGCCCCCCAGCGTAGCGCGTCTGAATATATGAATGAAATCAGTCAAAGGAGAGAATGAGCGTACGGCGAGTGACGTCATCGACCAGGAAGCTATAAATATCCCCTGAAAACACAAGCCGCCAGCTTAAAGTTACTGAAGCAAGCGACCCAAGGGGATGCCGAGAGTATGGCAGGACACGCAGCGTCCGTCCCTTCGGGGAACTAGGGTTACATACGTAACCCGGGACGTTCCCCTTCAGGGACTACCGCTGCGTGTAATCGCAGTGGGAACGCAATACCCACATCCCCATACGACCAAATCCCCGTCGTGTGTCATTCGGAGACACAAACCGACGAGAGAACCTGAGCCCCGGGAGTGGAGCTAAGGTCAAGGGAATAAAACCTGACGAAAGTGTGCGGTGAGGACCAGCCTGCCGCATCACAAACGTCCTGAAGAGAAGCTCCTGAAAGAAGAGCTGTAGAGGCAGCCATACTCCTAGTGGAATGAGCCCTTACAGCCAAAGGTGAAGGCTGATGGGCCGAACCATAAGCGAGCGAGATGGCCTCGACCACCCACTTGCTCATCCTTTGCTTAGATGCAGGACACCCTTTCCTAGGTGACCCAAAACAAACGAACAGTTGTTCCGATTTCCTCCACAGGGCAGCTCTGTGGACATACACATCTAAAGCCCTAACGGGGCACAGCAAATTAAGTTTCTCCTGGTCTGACGTCATAAAAGCGGAGGACAGAAAGCCTGCAGAACTATAGGTCTATCAAAAGTAGTTGGTACCTTAGGAACATAACCTGGTCTCGGACAGAGAAAGGCCTTAACCATACCAGGAGCCAGTTCCAGGCACGAGGGAGCCACCGAAAGTGCTTGAATATCTCCAATTCTTTTTAGAGATGAGATAGCGAGAAGAAGGATAGTCTTTAGAGTAGTAACTTTCCGAAACTTCCTCGATGGGCTCGAAAGGAGCTAGGGAGAGACCTTCTAAGACGATGGCCAGATCCCAAGCTGGTCCCCTCGTGCGAACTGCAGGCCTCAGCCTCAAGGTGCCACGAAGGAAGCGAGATATAAGTGGGTGTCTCCCGAGGGAACCTCCACTTGAAGGGGTGTGGTAAGCAGCTAAGGCCGCCACATACACCTTCAGTGTGGAGTGGGATAACCCTGTGGAGAGACGGTCCTGCAGGAAATCCAGCACTGTACCAACCGGGCAGTTAACTGGGTCCTGCTGGCGCTCTCCACACCAAGAGGTGAAAGTTTCCACCTCGCGGCATATAACTTCCTCGTGGAGGGAGCTCTGGATTGGAGGATGGTCTCAACGACCTCAGTCGAGAGACCAGAATCTATGAGCTGGCCCCCTCAGAGGCCAAGCCCACAGCCTCCATAGTTCTGGGCGGGGGTGAAGAATCGACCCTACCGCCTGAGAGAGTAGGTCTCTACTGATCGGTATCTCAAGAGGAGAGCCGTCGAGGAGAGACACTAGGTCCGCAAACCATACTCGAGCCGGCCAGAACGGGGCACTTAGCAGAAGACTGAGCCCGTCCCGGCGAACCCTCTCCAGAACTCCCGGGAGCAGAGCAATCGGGGAAAAGCGTACGGACGTGACCTCGGCCACGGATGTACCATCGCATCCAACCCCAGCGGGGCTGGATGGCTGAGAAAGAACCACAGCGGGCAGTGTGATGTTCCTCGAGAAGCAAAATAGGTCTACCTTGGCACGACCAAAATGTTTCCATAGGAGTTCCACCACCTCGGGGTGAAGACTCCATTCCCCGGGCCTCGGCCCCTGCCTCGACAGGATGTCTGCCCCCTGATTCAAATACCCCGGGAGATAAATAGCTCCAAGAGAGAGAATTTTCCCCTGGGACCATAGAAGGATCTGACGTGCCAGCTTGTAAAGCGGGCGAGAACGCAGACCCCCCTGATGGTTGATATAAGAGACCACCGATGTGTTGTCTGTCCGGACAAGAACATGGTGGCCCCTTAGGTCTGGGAGGAAATGTTCAGGGCCTGAAACACTGCCAACATCTCTAGACAATTTATATGCCATAGACGGTGATGGTCCCCCCACAGACCCTGAGCTGGGCGACCACTCGTGATCGCCCCCCAACCCGTGAGAGAGGCATCTGTCGTTAGCATAACACGACGACAAAGAGCCCCCAACACAGGACCTTGGGACAGAAACCAAGGATCTTTCCACATGATCAGGGCGCGATGACACCGTCGCGAACTCACGATCCTGCGAAGCGGATTTCCCCTCGGGGAGAACCCCTTGGTTCTGAGCCACCACTGTAACGGTCTCATGTGCAAGAGGCCAAAAGGTATCACGTTGGACGCAGCTGCCATGAGACCTAACAGCCTCTGGAACTGTTTTACAGTGAGCGACTGGCCTAGCTTGACCTGTTTTACTGCGGCGAGAATCGAAGCAATACGAGCAGGTGACAATTGTGCCTGCATTGTAGTCGAATCCCACACTACACCGAGAAAAGTGGTTCTCTGTAATGGAGAAAGGACACTCTTCTTGGCATTGAGCCTCAACCCCAAACTCTTGATGTGAGCAAGAACGACATCTCGATGCCGAACCGCCTGTAGTTCTGATTGAGATAGTTAATTTTTCCTCAAGAACATGGTGGTCCCTTTAGGTCTGGGAGGGAGTGTTTAAGAGCCTGAAACATCGCCAACATCTCTAGGCAGTTTATGTGCCACAGACGATGATGATCCTCCCACGGACCCTGAGCCGGGCGGCCATTCATGATCGCCCCCCCAACCCGTGAGAGAGGCATCTGTCGTTAGCATAACGCGACGACAAGGAGCTTCTAACACAGGGCCTTGGGACAGAAACCAAGGATCTTTCCACATGATCAGGGCGCGATGACACCGTCGCGAACTCACGATCATGCGAAGCGGATTTCCCCTCGGGGAGAATCCCTTGGTTCTGAGCCACCACTGTAACGGTCTCATGTGCAAGAGGCCAAAAGGTATCACGTTGGACGCAGGTGCCATGAGACCTAACAGTCTCTGGAACTGTTTTACAGTGGATGACTGGCCTAGCTTGACCTGATCTACTGTGGCAAGAATCGAAGCAATACGAGCAGGTGACAATCGTGCCTGCATCGTCGTCGAATCCCACACTACACCTAGAAAAGTGGTTCTCTGTAATGGAGAAAGAACACTCTTCTTGGCGTTGAGCCTCAGCCTGATTAAACTAGAATTAACCATTCTATATAATTCAGAATACGGATGCCCTGCAGCCTAACGGGGCTATAGCAGCATCCATACATTTCGTGAATGTTCGGGGTGACAGTGCTAGGCCGAACGGAAGAACCCGATATTGGTACGCTTCGCCCCCGAAAGCGAAACCTCAGAAAGACCCGTTCTCTATAGTATTCAGGACCCACTGAGAAACATTAGGGAGAATTTTCCACTCCGCCAGGAACTCTACTAAGGGAACCAGCCTCTCGAGGCTAGCCTCTGGATGAACATCCCGAGTGACAGACGCAGCGCCCTGTAACACCCTGGCAGGGAACAGCTGGTCTGGGCACCCCACGACCCTCCTCGGAGGGGGCGAGCATCCCTCGGGAAATCGCTCGCCGAGTCTCTCTACGCCCTGTAAAGGCAGGGTTAGTAGAGCAGACCCCTGAGGGCATCGGGAAAGACAGGGCACCGTGTTCTTGTGCAGTGAACTCAAGTCTTTCACGATGGGGACCTCCCTCAGAGTCCTGACGTTCAGCACGTCAGGATTTTTCCGACGCTGCCTTCTTGGCGATAATGACTGTCCTCAGATCAGCCCTATCGCGAGAAGGTCGCGCCGGAGAGCGCCCCGCCTCGTCCCTCCAGTTTCTCTGCGGGGGGGGGCACGAGACGCGACACTTCGTTTCTGCTGAAAAACAGCCGCCTATTCCTTCTCTACCAGGAACCTCTCCGTGACAGAATGAAGAGCGTCACCAAAGAGGCCCATAGGCGAGACTGGAGCATTTAAAGAGTCTTATCTTTTCCCTTCATAGAGATTTGACTCAGCACAAGTGTCTCTCTGTGGCCACCATGGCTGCCATAGACCAGGAGAGTGAAATCAGCAGACTGCCTGAGCTCATTAATCATTTCAACAGAAAATTCCCCCCCTTTACACGCATCTTTAAGCAGGTCAGCCTGGTAAGCCTGCATAATGACCCGCCCCGAGTAAACCTTCCCCACTAACACAGAAGTATTCTTTAGTGGTTTAGAGGGCAGAGCCGGTGCCTTACTTTTTTTATATATATATATATATTTTTTATATATATATTTTTAGGCGATGACGCTGGAGAGAGATAGCTGCAAGCGTCTCCTCCGCCTTCGGCATCACATAACCAGCAGATTAGCACCAACAATGTTACCATAAGCATTGGAATGATTGTGTACATACTGCTTGAAACCGGTCTAACCCAGGTCTTTGAAACCTCAGCATGAAGATCTGGGAAGAACGGTAAGCACCGGCGAGAAGGTTGAGGTAATGCAGACAGAAAACTATCATCTAGTTCTTTTATCACTAGACTCCTGTCTATCACCATAAAACCTTCTTCATTTGCAGTATAATGTGACAATTTTTTATTAGTTGAAAAAACCCACGACATCCAGCCCCTCAGAACTGGATAATCTTAATTCAACATCATATGTGCCTCCACCCGGGCAGAAGTAACCGCCGCAGCGCGTGCTTCCGGAGCCGGGTGAGAGGCGCTAGATCTCGCCGGAGATAGCTGAGATAGGGCGGAGCCCGTCTCAACGTCGCCAGTGAGATCCATCTGCGAGCCCCAAGACACGCGCCGCCGCTCTGCCTCAACAGAAGCGGGACCCGAGCCTCGGGGAGCTCGCAGCAAACCACTCTCCTCGAAGAGCGATCGCCGCGAGCGCAGAGTTCTCAAGGGAAACGCTCGCAATGCACACAATCGACTCCCTCGAGAGCCGACTGGGCATGCTGCACTCCCAAACAAGCCACACATAGCTATACTGCTCGCTCATATTGGTTTTTTAATATATAATATACACTCACCGGCCACTTTATTAGGTACCCCATGCTAGTAACGGGTTGGACCCCCTTTTGCCTTCAGAACTGCCTCAATTCTTCGTGGCATAGATTCAACAAGGTGCTGGAAGCATTCCTCAGGGAGTTTGGTCCATATTGACATGATGGCATCACACAGTTGCCGCAGATTTGTCGGCTGCACATCCATGATGCGAATCTCCCGTTCCACCACATCCCAAAGATGCTCTATTGGATTGAGATCTGGTGACTGTGGAGGCCATTTGAGTACAGCGAACTCATTGTCATGTTCAAGAAACCAGTCTGAGATGATTCCAGCTTTATGACATGGCGCATTATCCTGCTGAAAGTAGCCATCAGAAGTTGGGTACATTGTGGTCATAAAGGGATGGACATGGTCAGCAACAATACTCAGGTAGGCTGTGGCGTTGCAACGATGCTCAATTGATACCAAGGGGCCCAAAGAGTGCCAAGAAAATATTCCCCACACCATGACACCACTACCACCAGCCTGAACCGTTGATACAAGGCAGGATGGATCCATGCTTTCATGTTGTAGACGCCAAATTCTGACCCTACCATCCGAATGTCGCAGCAGAAATCGAGACTCATCAGACCAGGCAATGTTTTTCCAATCTTCTATTGTCCAATTTCGATGAGCTTGTGCAAATTGTAGCCTCAGTTTCCTGTTCTTAGCTGAAAGGAGTGGCACCCGGTGTGGTCTTCTGCTGCTGTAGCCCATCTGCCTCAAAGTTCGACATACTGTGCGTTCAGAGATGCTCTTCTGCCCACCTTGGTTGTAACGGGTGGTTATTTGAGTCACTGTTGCCCTTCTATCAGCTCGAACCAGTCTGGCCATTCTCCTCTGACCTCTGGCATCAACAAGGCATTTCCGCCCACAGAACTGCCGCTCACTGGATGTTTTTTCTTTTTCGGACCATTCTCTGTAAACCCTAGAGATGGTTGTGCGTGAAAATCCCAGTAGATTAGCAGTTTCTGAAATACTCAGACCAGCCCTTCTGGCACCAACAATCATGCCACGTTCAAAGTCACTCAAATCACCTTTCTTCCCCATACTGATGCTCGGTTTGAACTGCAGGAGATTGTCTTGACCATGTCTACATGCCTAAATGCACTGAGTTGCCGCCATGTGATTGGCTGCTTAGAAATTAAGTGTTAACGAGCAGTTGGACAGGTGTACCTAATAAAGTGGCCGGTGAGTGTATATATATAGTGATAAACTCCTGACTAAAACAGACAAACACAATCGAAAGATTCCAGACACACATAGAGCGCTTGCTGAAGAAAAAAAGCTGGCGGCTTGTGTTTTCAGGGGATATTTATAGCTTCCTGGTCGATGACGTCACTCGCCGTACGCTCATTCTCTCCTTTGACTGATTTCATTCATATATTCAGACGCGCTACGCTGGGGGGCGTTCCCACTGCGATTACACGCAGCGGTAGTCCCTGAAGGGGAACTGTGCACGCTCTTTGGCCATAGTGAGCAGTCAATAGCAGTGTTGCTGATCAATGTTTCTACTATCGATAAAATAGTGCCAGAGTACTAGATATCCCACTTCCTATCCTCTTTGTTCAATGTAACGAATGTACATCAATAATAATATACATAAAATGTATTTAAGGGGGCCGGAAGGCCAATTTAGCTCAAAAGGAATGATTCATCGATTTGCAATGAATCTTGACCGAATCACTATGGAACCGAGCAAATGACTCGTTTAGAGTTCATTTGAACGGGCCGTAATTATAACCTTGGCACAGATATAAATATCCAATCTATAGTGAAACACTATGTATTAGCAAGGTAACTTTAGATCGACAGTACAAGACATTAAATGTGCAAGCACAACACAAGGCAAATATCTTTTCAAATATAAACAAGACTTTATTGATTATCCTAAAACATAAAACTAATATCTAACACAAACACACGCACACGCATTCATACAAGTTGCAGAAAGAAAGAGAGTGAGGAAAGAATGAGTTTTAAGAGTGAGATAGTGAAATCCCAAGTTTCTATATGCACTTATAAGACATGACCTGAACGAACCATTAATCATTAATTTAACCCTTCTATCGTTTCTCAGGCAGGTTATTAGATATTACATTAATGCACCAGTTCAGTTAAGAGTCTGGAGTGTTACTTGCGTGTCCTTGCGTGGCTTAGGGAATTCCCTGTTTGCGGTGCTTCGTCAAAGGGGTTTCCCGGCCGTTGCTTGGCTGGCTGTGCCTGGAGACGTCTTGGGGCGGCCAATCACGTGGCGTGTTGGCGCGGATGAATGAAGTCTTTGAAGTTGAAGCAGGCTTTGCAGTTGAAACGTTAAAACGAAACTTTGCAGCAAAACTTAACTTAGAACCGAGACTCACAACGGAAAATAAAGGAAAACTTAGGAAAGAAAGAAAGTGAGACGAGTTAGATGGCTTGAAATGAAGCTGTTGAACCCGTTCTTCTGATCTTAATTTGGGTTCTTTGTCTCTATGCGTCTACATGGTTAGGCTACCACAACCATCGTCTGCTGTCTCCACCCGACTTGTTGTTCTGCCGAGACCTTTTCGAGAGAGAGAGCCCGCCCGACTTCTGTGTTCGGGTCTAAGATTTTAAACTCAAATGTTTGTCCCGCCTCCTGGAGGAATTTGGACAATAAGATACTTGTAAGGTTGTTTGAAAAGGGGGTATTTTCCATCATCCCCCTCGCATCGTAAATCATGTGGTATCTGTGGTTTGCTTTACTCTGCAGCTGAGCAGAGGCTTTAGTTTAGACATAATTTCCATTTTAAGACCATAAACATTTTACACAGATTTCAATCAAGCCATCTTTTGAATTAAGGGCATACGATTCTTTTGATTGGAAGCACGGTACTCTTTCATTCATACCCACGGTTATAACACAATTACATGATTTATATGTGATCTAAGCATAATAGACACATAGGGGTCATATATTGTAGAAACACATAGAAATATGGTTGAACGATTATATTTGATTATATCAAGTCCATCAAGAATTGTTTTGGGATGAGTTTTATGGATTTTGATATGTAAAGTCTCGTGTCTCTGTGGGTTTTAATGGATCTCAACACTGAGGTCATTCAACGGTCTTCAAGAAGGGGGAAGTCTGTTTTACATCTCTGTCATGGGATCTCCTGACCTCGTGGCGTTAATTTAGTAGGTCCTATCCCGTGACATCTCTTGGTCCTTAAGAAAGAAGGGGTCTGTTAGTCGCAGGTGACCCCTGTTAGGGCCCTGAGCAGTACCATTTCTGAACAGATCTGTCTTTCACAATTACCAAATGTAGACAACATTATTCCTTTAGTTAAACAATAAAAGGTCTTTTTGGTTGTAGACTCTCTGGGTCTGGTGATTTGAATCTGGAATGTGAAGACTCTTTGTGGGATTATGTATGAAGTATGAACAAAATCACCCAAAAGCTTCAATTGTGTTTGGGTCCATTCTCGTTGTCGCTACATACCCCCCCTTCGTTCGACGATGTGTTGAGAAGAAGACATCGGTGAACGCTGGAGAAACGGGTAGAGGAAGCAAACACACACAGCAAACAACAAGACAACACCTCCATGACTGGTCACTTTACTGGTGCAGGGCATTAGATTATCTAGGCCTAAACAGGTTCACTCTCTCAATATAGTCAATCATGTGGAAAAAGTTTAGTTCAATTTTAGGACCGTTATTTTAGTTTGTTTTAAAACGGTGATTGATCAACTTTGTGACTAAATTTGATTTTGTTTGTTTTATTCTCTTCTAGATTGTTCTAGGTTTAGACCAATTTACCTTTCAAATTTGATTCGAATGATGCAGGGAGTTCTCTAAGCTAACATTCGTTTTAAGGTGACTTGCAAACATCAGGCGTGGTGCGTCAATCCTTATATGGTAACCTTGACCCTTATGGGGTGGACAGGCATTTTACCTAATAAAAGAAGGAAAGGAAGGAAGAAGTAAAACAAAACAAAGCAGTTGAGTGTTCCTGATAGGACTTATAACTACGGTTGCACAGCTAAGTTGTCAGGTATCATGATGTAATGAGAGGTGTTCTCAGGTGTACTTGTTGGATGGGTAGTTACCATGTTTCCTACGGTAAGTGTAGCTAAGTTGTTAAGCTAGTTTCTGAAGATAGTTTCTACCTGTGGGGGAAAACATATTTGTTGGATGTTTTGCACGGTAGAGGTGGTTAACTTCTGTATAATAGTGAGTATGTTAGGGGTGTTGTGTAGTGCATGTATGCATGCATGTATGGTCAGATCTGTTTCAGTCTGTCTTGCTCCCCCCTTTGCTTGATGGCTTAGCTTTGATGGGCTTGTTGCATCTTTGCCTTGGAAAGGGATCTTCTCAGAATTATGATTATTATTAAAAATAATAACAGTTCAATTGTCTTTGGTGTGAGGCAGTCTGTAATGCCTCTAAGCCAGGCGTCCACATCTTCCCTTTGGGCAGTGGGGTTTGTCGTCCACGACATGTTGACACGCTGGGGTGAAAAGACTGACACAGATCTGTGTGGGGTATAAGCCTATATGTGGTTGAACAGCTAAGTGTCGTTTCAATAATTGTACACCAATAGTGGAGTGTCGTAATGACTAAGTGTTGGTCTAAGTGTAGCCAGGTAGGCTAGAGATGTAAAGATTTCCTCACTCAACTGCTTAAAGGAAAGAGAGAGAAAAAGGTTAAAACAAATCTCAATGGAAAGAAACTTTTTTTTTTTTTCAATGGGAGAAATATTTTTTATAAATATTTTCTATCAATGAAAAGCTGGTTTCAACTCGTGATGTGAGGACTTCGTCACTCAACTGAGTAAGGGAAAAAGAGAGAAAAGTTAACAACCAATTTCAATGAGGGAAAAACAAAAAGAAAATTATTAACTAGGGGAAGTATTAATTTCTCATAAATGTTTCTTATCAATGAAAATCTGTTTTCAGAAAGGTAAACAATATTATTGTTTATGTTTACGAGGAAAAATAATACAATAATAATGCTGATACCTCTTTTCTGAGTTTGACAGGATTGACACACACACCTTCAGTTGGACCGCTTACAGCAGAGTTTACTGCAGGGATGCTTTGAGGGCGGAGTTTGCTCAGCACTTGTCTCTGTTACTTGATCTAATAATCTGTTTGTTGGGAAAGATTATCTTTGTCTCTTTTTAGAGTCGATTGATGGTTCTTTTCAGGTTTGTTCCCTACAAATGTGAAGAATAAGATGGAATAAAGCAGGACAGAACAGGAAAGACGTGATGAGGAAGAAATGAAGCAAGGAGGTTGGATCCCGCTACCTTTAGGTCTACCACGAGTATAGAATTGATAGTCGAGGAACAACTAAACACACAAATAAACTTTTGTAAAAGACGATTGTCTCTGGTTTATTTGAAACTCGTATGGAGATGGTAATGTCCCCTATTGAAGCGTCCCCGAAAATGAATTAATCAAATATAGTGGTTAAGTTTATAACCCACAGGACGAAAGGATAAAACGCAATGACAATCATGAGCAAGTCTGAGTCTAACACTATTTTTGTAATAGTAATAACAACTTTCAAATTTTAACTTTCCAAGTTCAAGTTTCAAAGACTTATTCACCTAAAGTGATTAGATCTCAACGAGAAATTTAGAAATTATGAAATTAGAATTTATTAAAAATAAATCATTAGAAATCATTAGAAATGATCTGTCTAGAAAAATAGAATTTTAATTTTATTTTAATATTTCCTTTTCTTTAAAATCAAATTCAAATTTGACAATTAATAATAGTAAACCAGTATTTTCTTTTTCAAGTAAAATGCAGGTAAAGTAATTAATAATTGTAAACCAATATTTCCTTTTCAGTAAAATGTGAGAGAGGTAAAAGAAAAAGGAAGAAAAGACCAACAGGTGTAAAAGTCGAGGTGTTTAAATGGTTAAATCACTTTAACTTTGTTCAAACAGACACTGCATTTAACCACTGATGTTAATTACTAATGATAACAGTACATAATGCGTAAGGCGTTAGCATATAGGCCTCAATGTAAACAACTGCTTAGGTTAGCCTAGCCACCGAAAGGGTTGTTTACACTCTGGCGATTGCACGGGTCAGAGTTCACCCGGAAGCGTTGGAAAAGACTTCCGTGTCACGATCGTAACTATAGCGACCAAACGAACGCTAGTGGGCGAACACGTGAAATGCAATGCAAATAGTTTGTAAGCAGTTACGCATGTGTTACATGAAATCTGAGCGCATTTCAACACTATTCGAAGAATATGCACGTACAGTCGATCATATTACGGGAAATGTCGGCGCATTTCAACACTGTACAAATAAGATACACCACTCGTAGCTTTAGCTGGTTTTACGACGTGGGGCTTCACTCAGTTCGTTAAGAGTGATATTAACTTTAAGCAAGCGACAGCTTTGCGTTATAATAGATGGAACAATAGCGATCTCGGCGGATCGCGTCTGTGCAAGTTTATCTGGGCACACAAGAAAAACAACAACAACAGGGTTTTTAACTGTTGGTTCAGTTATCACGACTTTAAGTTACTATTCAAATTACACTCGGACATGCGCAGTGTTACACGAGAATTCATTGAACAGTCATAAACAGATAAACGTATATTTATTACAGGGATCGCAGTGGAACACGCACTTACAATCAGATAAATAAATATAAGCCTTTTATGACTAACGTTAGATGAGGAACACGCTCATCGCTCTGTGAGGAGAATATTCGTCCTTACAGATAACGTTAACTTAAATTACAGCAGTTTAATTTCGTTCAGCTCTCTGACTGGTATAAACACACACACATAATGTTATAGCTATTTGAAAGACTCTGGGACACGCAGACGTCAGTTAAGCTATAATCAAGGTATTTCAGGAAATGAGGAACACGCTCAATTCTTACCTTATAGTGTGAGGTTTTATATCTTAACTCAATTTACTGCAGGTAAAAAATAATAATAAAAACAAATAAGGAGGCAGACTAGACTAAAGTAACAGCTTTGCTCTGGATGCATTCACTCAAGCCGCAGCATCCACTTCATTCAAACAGGGTGCGCGCTGCGCGCTCTCCATACGTCACACACAGACTTTCAGAGGTTCGGATCTCGCATCCGAAACAAAATGAAAAGATAAATCTTGATATATATGCTTACAATTTAGGTTGAACTGCCCGCATTCTCCACCAAACTGTAACGAATGTACATCAATAATAATATACATAAAATGTATTTAAGGGGGCCGGAAGGCCAATTTAGCTCAAAAGGAATGATTCATCGATTTGCAATGAATCTTGACCGAATCACTATGGAACCGAGCAAATGACTCGTTTAGAGTTCATTTGAACGGGCCGTAATTATAACCTTGGCACAGATATAAATATCCAATCTATAGTGAAACACTATGTATTAGCAAGGTAACTTTAGATCGACAGTACAAGACATTAAATGTGCAAGCACAACACAAGGCAAATATCTTTTCAAATATAAACAAGACTTTATTGATTATCCTAAAACATAAAACTAATATCTAACACAAACACACGCACACGCATTCATACAAGTTGCAGAAAGAAAGAGAGTGAGGAAAGAATGAGTTTTAAGAGTGAGATAGTGAAATCCCAAGTTTCTATATGCACTTATAAGACATGACCTGAACGAACCATTAATCATTAATTTAACCCTTCTATCGTTTCTCAGGCAGGTTATTAGATATTACATTAATGCACCAGTTCAGTTAAGAGTCTGGAGTGTTACTTGCGTGTCCTTGCGTGGCTTAGGGAATTCCCTGTTTGCGGTGCTTCGTCAAAGGGGTTTCCCGGCCGTTGCTTGGCTGGCTGTGCCTGGAGACGTCTTGGGGCGGCCAATCACGTGGCGTGTTGGCGCGGATGAATGAAGTCTTTGAAGTTGAAGCAGGCTTTGCAGTTGAAACGTTAAAACGAAACTTTGCAGCAAAACTTAACTTAGAACCGAGACTCACAACGGAAAATAAAGGAAAACTTAGGAAAGAAAGAAAGTGAGACGAGTTAGATGGCTTGAAATGAAGCTGTTGAACCCGTTCTTCTGATCTTAATTTGGGTTCTTTGTCTCTATGCGTCTACATGGTTAGGCTACCACAACCATCGTCTGCTGTCTCCACCCGACTTGTTGTTCTGCCGAGACCTTTTCGAGAGAGAGAGCCCGCCCGACTTCTGTGTTCGGGTCTAAGATTTTAAACTCAAATGTTTGTCCCGCCTCCTGGAGGAATTTGGACAATAAGATACTTGTAAGGTTGTTTGAAAAGGGGGTATTTTCCATCATCCCCCTCGCATCGTAAATCATGTGGTATCTGTGGTTTGCTTTACTCTGCAGCTGAGCAGAGGCTTTAGTTTAGACATAATTTCCATTTTAAGACCATAAACATTTTACACAGATTTCAATCAAGCCATCTTTTGAATTAAGGGCATACGATTCTTTTGATTGGAAGCACGGTACTCTTTCATTCATACCCACGGTTATAACACAATTACATGATTTATATGTGATCTAAGCATAATAGACACATAGGGGTCATATATTGTAGAAACACATAGAAATATGGTTGAACGATTATATTTGATTATATCAAGTCCATCAAGAATTGTTTTGGGATGAGTTTTATGGATTTTGATATGTAAAGTCTCGTGTCTCTGTGGGTTTTAATGGATCTCAACACTGAGGTCATTCAACGGTCTTCAAGAAGGGGGAAGTCTGTTTTACATCTCTGTCATGGGATCTCCTGACCTCGTGGCGTTAATTTAGTAGGTCCTATCCCGTGACATCTCTTGGTCCTTAAGAAAGAAGGGGTCTGTTAGTCGCAGGTGACCCCTGTTAGGGCCCTGAGCAGTACCATTTCTGAACAGATCTGTCTTTCACAATTACCAAATGTAGACAACATTATTCCTTTAGTTAAACAATAAAAGGTCTTTTTGGTTGTAGACTCTCTGGGTCTGGTGATTTGAATCTGGAATGTGAAGACTCTTTGTGGGATTATGTATGAAGTATGAACAAAATCACCCAAAAGCTTCAATTGTGTTTGGGTCCATTCTCGTTGTCGCTACATCAATCACTACTCATTCTATTGTTAAAGCTTTGACACAGTTTTTTTTTTCCTGTGTTTGGGATTCCTTGTTCAAAGCGACCATGGATCAAATATTACCTCCCATATGTTTCATGAAGTCTTGCACCAGCTTGGTGTGATGCAAAATTCTAGTGTCTACCATCCACAAAGTCAGGGCACTTTGGAATGCTTCCACCAAACTTCGAAGTCTATGCTGTGGGCTTATTGTGTGGAATTAAAGCGTGACTGGGAGGAGGGTTTACCCTGGTTATTGTTGGCGGCTCATGTGGTGGTATAGGACAGTCTAGGTTTTAGTCCAAATGAATTGGTCATAAAGTGCGTGGACCACTGGGTGTTCTCCATGATGGTCTAAAAGGTGGTTTCTGATGGTCTCCACCTCAGAATTTGTTACAATATGTAGATGGTTTTAGACATCCTTTATTCTTAGCTGGTCATCTGGAAGCCCTGTTGCCTCTTCCAGCTTCTCATTTTTGTCCAAAGTTCTCAGGTCCATATACGGTGGTACGTCAAGTTTCAGACCAAAATTACTTAATCTCAACTCCTGAGCGGAAAAGCAGTTGTGTGTACAACATTCGCCTCTTCACCAGAGAGCTGACTTGCTAGCTTTGATTTCAGATTTCCCTATGTAACGACATTCAGAAACAATTAGTTGTTATGGTTAACAAATCATATTTAAACCTCACTCTGGGACCTCTGCCCCCATCCCCCAACAAGGGCAAGAAGGGTCTTTGATTACCATAACTACGATCAGATAAGTTGGTTTTATTGCTGTCAAAAATGTGGTCAAGACAGAGAAGACAGAAACAGACTTTAAAATAGACTTTGCTACATTAATCATAGACAAAATGATCTATAAATGAACATGCGTCCCAGACACTGTGTGAATGATTTACTGTTTTGTGAACTGTGTATTTGATACAACGGTATGTATTTTATACTAGAACCAGAGGTCAATGTAACCTCACCTATACCATGTTTGGTCTTTATAAACTGGTACTTTGAAGATTGAAATGATCGTGTATATGATATGTTGATAGCTGCACAACATATTAGTATTACAATAATCTTTCATAGTTTCTTCATCAGCAACCAATCCAGCTGCACATGCAAATGAGCACACTTAATACAAAGATCCATAAATCAAATTCTCCCGCTTGGAAATTCTACCCTTCTTATTGGTCGAGACAACCCTGAGAGGTGGGACTTTTCTCATGCATTAAATCCCATCTACAGTCATCTACTCTTCCGACTTACTCCGTGGTTGCCTTCATGGCCTCTCCAGCCCAGGGCCGGCAGGTCACAATCGGCATGTGCTCATGGAGAGAGACAAAACCTTCAACCAGAACAGAGATGAACTAACCATGCAAGTTCAATCATATCTTCTTTATCCAACGGAGAAGAAAACAATTGCAACTTCCACATTTGACACTCATGGAACCATCAACGACTTCAAGAGTTCTTCCCACTGCAAAGCTATGCACGTATCAATTTAAATGAGATGCTCTGAAAATTATGCTGATGATTCTTTTCATAGTTAAATAAGTCTTTCCCATAGTTCCATTTCCTGCTTCCGATTCCATTCTGTCACTCACCCTTTTACCCCTGCATGTGTGTATGTGTTTAGATTAATTATGTTTGTGATTTATTTCATAAAACTTGTACACAATATGTATTTGGTTCTAAGTCTCTGCTTGCAAACAAAGTCTATGTTACGATTTAGATTTTGACGACAGGCTCTTAATACTGTACAGTAAGAAAGGCATTTCCCTTCCCCGGAAATTAATATTTCTTAGAATTAATAAACAATTAAAGCTGAGTGTTCACAGGACAAATAGGTGGGTTTATTGCAATATTAATTTCATTAAGTTCATTATATTAACTGATCCAAATATTCATAATAAATTTTAACCAGTTATTATTGATTATTAATATTTCATAGAGTTAATTTGTTACACCTATGTTGTTCCCTATTCCCCTTCAAGCACTTTTGATAGAGCACAATATAGATGTTGGCGATGAAAAACCAATACTCCAGCGTTGTTTGCCCCCCATGTTTCTGTAAATAAACGTCTACAATTAAATATTTGATTGAAAATAACATCGCTAAACCTTCCTTTTCAAGCTGGGCATCGCCTTTTTTATTATTGGGAAAACCGAATGGAAGATTGTGTAGATTCTGTCACATCTGTTATGTATGTCAACATCTGCACTTGGAAGTGCATTTACATTTCATTTACATTTATTCATTTAACAGACGCTTTTATCCAAAGTGCTATGACCCTTCTCAGTTTAATCTAACGCAGTACATGTATATTTTTTTTAATATATATATATATAAAAAATAGAATAGAAGAGAAAATGTTAGTATTACTGGATTAAGTGCTGACAAAAAATAAGCGTCATCTGCCAGTTCTCGATAGTGGCTAAAAACTCAGCAGCTCTGGTTGAGTTAGGCAGATCATTCCACCAGCAGGGAATAGTCATGGTAAAAGTCAGAGAAAGAGATTTTGTGCCTCTTCTGAGATGGTACCACAAGACGACATTCACTTGCAGATCGCAAGTTTCTGGATGGCACATATGTCTGAAGTAATGAGTTTAGGTAAAAAGAGAGCAGAGCCAGTGGTTGTTCTGTAGGCAAACGTCAGTGACTTGAATTTAATGCGAGCGGCAACTGACAACCAGTGCAATTTTGTGAGGAGGGGAGTGACGTGTGTTCTCTTCGGCTCGTTAAAGACTCTAGCTGCAGCATTTTGGATCAGTTGCAAAGGTTTGACAGTGCAAGCAGGAAGACCTGCTTGAAGAGCATTACAATGGTCCAGTCTGGAGTCCAGTCAAGTGCTTGGACAAGGAGTTGTGTAGCATGCTCTGATAGGAAGGGCCTGATCCTCTTAATGTTGTACAAGATAAATCTACATGACCGGGCAGTTCTAGCAATGTGGTCTGTGAAGTTCAATTGATCATCAATTACAACCCCAAGGTACCTGGCTGACCTTGATGGAGTTATGGATGATGAGCCTAGCTGAATGGTGAAGTTGTGATGAAGGGTTGGGTTGGCTGGGACCATAAGTAGCTCTGTCTTCACAAGGTTTAGTTGAAGGTGGTGGTCCTTCATCCAGCCAGAAATGTCAGTCAGGCAGGCTGAGATACGAGCAGCTACCGTCGGATCCGTCTTTAACCACTCGTGCACAGAAGATCACTCTCATTCATTACCCCTTCGGGACTATACTCTTATTTTGTTATGAGTTTTGTAGAAATGCGCCAGCTATTTTTCAACACTTGATGAACCATGTAACTTCTGGTTTAAATGAATGTGATGTCTATTTAGATGATGTGGTTCTATAGTGATACGTGGGAGCAGCATCTTTTACGTATTAGAGCACTTTTTGAGTGTTTGGCTGAGGCTAGGCTCATGGTCAACTTGGCAAAGTGTGAGTTTGCTGTTTTTTGTAATTTTCCTGTTCTGGTTGATGCCTTGTCTCGTTCCCCGTGTGAGAGTCTTTACAGCTGATTCAGTTTTTTCTTTTCTTTCTGTTTTCTCTCATTGTGACTGGCTTTTCCTAGGCACTGCTTCCTAGGCTGGATATTGGGTTTGCAGCCTTTTATAATGTTTTGGGGTTAAATGGTGATGTTTCTTTATAACATTAGTGAATTGATTAGGATTTAATAATATTTTTTTTATTTTCGTTTTTCGAGGTTCTTTGCAAGGATCCTCTCTCTTAAGGGGGAGGTGTTATGGTGTGTGGTTGTCTTTTGTTTTCTTTTGGTTGTCTTGTATGATGGGATGAGAGGATGAGAAACTCCTGATCCAAATCAGGTGGTGGATATAAAGGCTTCATGCAGCGGCACCACATGACTGTGACGAATGGCGTCAAAGTACCGTGAGAGCGATTCGAGAGCAGCCAGCTGGATCATTCTGCAAGAGTGGCTTCACAAGCTCTGATGACGACACAGCTGTTTCATGATTGGCCGGATTCACCGCATGACAACAATCACATGTTTTTCGTGTTTATTCGATCACCTTCAGTTCCACTAATGCTCACAAATTATTTTTAAAACAGTAAAATCTCTTTTCATGTGGTTGTGATATTATATTGTCATGTTTATCAAAGACTGATAAAAAAACGTAGACCCCACTGCATTGGAATTTAAATAGTATAGGCTTATGTTGAACTTTATTATTCTACAAACAAACGCTGTATTAAGGAGTACATAAAGTATTAAATGGAAATGTATCTAAAACGTCTGTGTTTTTGAAAAATATTGCATTTATTTCACTTCAGCTGTGATAAAGTAGGCCTATGCAAGCACCATGTAAGCAGTCACTACGGGAAGCAGAAAGTGTCCGACTTTACATCTCCGTTTTCAGCTCCTCCCTGCGGTGACTCTCGCTGATCGGTAACATCCAGCCGCAGCCGACGTTACTTGCATGGAGTGGGTGTGGTACGTAGAAGTGACATAATCTCCGGCTGGCCTCTTGTTACCTCGCACAAGCGGTATCTGTCATCTGATGTCATTTTGGACTATTTGTAAACCCCTATAATTATGTAATAAACTATAGTGATTTTATCAATATTTCGTTTTGATTTCCCTTTATATGCATACATATATTATAGAACATACATATATATGGAAAAAAAATATATTATAATTATTAATATAATTAAAACATTAATGATTGATTAATAAATGGTTAAAAAAAAAAAATGTTAGCCAGTAAGATAATTTTACCTAGCTGCCAAGTTTAAAAAGTTGACAAATAGAATTCACATCTAAACTTTACAATATACACTACCGGTCAAAAGTTCGGGGTCAGTAAGATTTTTTATGTTTTTAAATGAAGTCTCTTCTGCTCACCAAGGCTCCAATTATTTGATAAAAAAATAAAATAAAAAAACTGTAATATTGTGAAATATTATTACAATTTAAAATAGCGGTTTTCTATGTGAAAATATAGTGAAGTGTAATTTATTCCTGTGATCAAAGCTGAATTTACAGCATCATTACTCCAGTCTTCAGTGTCACATTTTTTTAATTATTATAATATGAAATTATTATAATATGATGCTCAAGAAACATTTATGATTATTATCCATGTTGAAAACAGTTTTTTACATTTTTATTTCAGGATTCTTTGATGAATAGAAAGTTCAAAAGAACAGCATTGATCTGAAATGGAAAGCTTTTGTAACATTAATCACTACCATTCAAAAGTTTGGGGTCAGTAAAACATTTTTTTTTATTTTTGGGGGAAAGAAATTAGAAAATACTTTTATTCATCAAGGATGAGTTAAATTGATCAAAAGTTATACAGTAAAGACATTTATAATGTTAGAAAAGATTATATTTTAAATAAATGCTGTTCTTTTGAACTTTCTATTCATCAAAGAATCCTGAAATAAAAATGTATGTCCTGAAATAAAAATGTTTTCAACATGGATAATAATCATAAATGTTTCTTGAGCATCATATTATAATAATTTCATATTATAATAATTTAAAAAATGTGACACTGAAGACTGGAGTAATGATGCTGTAAATTCAGCTTTGATCACAGGAATAAATTACACTTCACTATATTTTCACATAGAAAACCGCTGTTTTAAATTGTAATAATATTTTACAATATTACAGCTTTTTTATTTTTTTATTTTTTTATAATTGCAGCCTTGGTGAGCAGAAGAGACTTCATTTAAAAACATAAAAAATCTTACTGACCCCGAACTTTTGACCGGTAGTGTATATGAAAAGGGCAAGCGATTGTTCCGTCACCTGACTCAAAACTCTCTCTGGTAACCACAAAATTATTATGGTTGAGCCCACTATTAGCTAAAGCAAACTTATCCAAGCTATCCTTAATATTGCACCATCTGCCTCTGCAAATCACCAAACACCATTCAGTCATGCATCATCTTTTGTGTTAATTTCCTGTTGTGATTTAATTTCTCATGCATTTTGATTCCATATGGGGTGAGTTTTCACTGGTAATCACCTGTTATTGACCTTTAAACTGTAATGCCTGGACAAAATCATAGTGGCTCCTATTGACTCATGGGCCACATCTAGAGAGACCACAAGTCCTCCATTAACCACAAATGCTAGATCAGATTAAATGTATTATACATAGAAACCTAAAATGAGGACACAGAACAGAGAACAGTGTTTATAGGGTATTTTTGCTGACCTGTATGAATGGGGATCATATGACAACATTGTCGTCTGCATGCAAAACTTTTAAAAACCGCTGTGGCGAGCAGGACGAGGCAGAGGGTCATGAGAGAACGAAGTGATTCGGGTGGCGTGATTGATAATGAGCGTATCTCTCACGGAGGAGCGGAAGCATAAAGGAGGAGTGACGACAGTGAAAACCGAGAGAGGCCAGGCCTGGGTTTATGTTGTGTTTTGTTATATGTGACAGCAGTCGTCCATGAGGGACTTTACTTTCATTTTGTATTTGTTTATTTTACGTTTATTAAAGTCTTTGAATGTTCGCCGGTTCCCGCCTCCTTATTCCCACAATAACGAACTTTGCTACAACCGCAAAGGAAAAACTTGTTCATTTCAAGTCATGTCAAGTAAAAATTTATTTATATAGCACATTTGAAAGCAACAGAGTTGTGCCAAAGTGCTGAACAATAAAACATTGAGCATATAAAAAGAAACCAGGCACCGTGCAAAATATAAACACCTTAAACAGAGTACAATAAAAAATTAATACAATAAAAAAATCAACATTAACCCTTTATGACCTGCCATAGAGCAATTCCACCAGAGAACATCTTTGTATTTTTACATGCTGTGCTGACATTCTTTTGAGCATTTTCATATGCCATACATCAAAATAATCCTTACTCTCCCAATTTGAAGGCTATGTTTGTAATAAGTCAATATTAACTAGATAAATATCTCAAAAGTGCAATAAACAAAAAGAAAAACAATTAAAAAAAATTTCTACATATTTTATTCAATACAAAAAATTTATAAATGTCAACCTCAAACTTGTCAATGTGAAAAACGTGCATAAAGCAATTTAAAACTATACAGAATTGATTTGAACTGTTTACATAAATTAGTTTTTAAGATACACTCATTTTTGTGGTAAAAAGACAATAACGATAAGAAGGAACATTTAGCAAATGGGAGTCAAACGGGAGTCAAACGCATGGTCAAATGACGCAGCTTGTGACGTCACAACATGCGACACACCCTGGGGTCATAGTGCACAGAACATGATACGTCAATGAGCCATCGGAACTATCAATCGCAGATCTACAGAACATGTGTGCAATGACGTGCAATGCATTTTTGTGTTTTTTTTTTGTAAACGCATATTACGCAATTTGTACAGACTCATTAGAGGGTGAAAACAACACAACATGAGCATGTTGGAGGCTTGATCTGAACATGTTACATCTCTGGTTTTGTATGCAAAAAGAATGATTGAGCTAGCCATTTGGTTTCAGTTTCTAAAGGCTCTTAAACAGACACATGCAACATTTTGGAACTACATGTCAACTTAATCTAACCCTAACCCTACCAGTCTATTAATACTCAACTAACACTCTAATGAGAGTTAGTAGACATGTAGGAGCAACATTAATTATAGTCAAAAGAATGTGTTAAAGGGACCATACAAATAAAGTGAAACCATTTTTTGTGCCAGAGAGAAGTTTTGCTGCAGCATTTTGGACAATTTGCAGGCGAGAGATCGCAGTTTGAGGTAGGCCACAGTGCAGGAAATTACAGTAGTCCAGACGTGATGTTATGAGAGCGTGGATTACGGTCTCCAAATCTTTTGGAGGTAGAAATTTCACAACCGATCTCAGATGAAAGAAACTACCCTTTACCACTGTACTGATTTGTTTCTCAAAATTTAGTGACAAAGCAAATGTAACCCCAAGGTTCCTTACATGAGGCGGAACATTGGCGGCAATAGAATTTAAATTAAAAAGAGATGAAGACCTGGAGGGGCCTAAAATCTAAATTTCGCTTTTGCTTTCATTTAATTGCAAAAAATTATTAGCCATCCAAAATTTGATCTCCTCAAAACAGTCGCAAAGCACGTCCAAAAGATAAGAACTGTCAGTTTTTGCTAGTAGATACAACTGTGTATCGTCAGCATAGCAGTGGTAGGAAATTTTACATTTCTTTAAAAAAGGCACCGAATGGTAGCATATAAAGTGAAAAGAGAAGAGGTGCCTAAAATGGACCCTTGGGGCACACCGCATAATAGGGGAAACGACGAACAAGAACACTTCCCAATGCTCACTGAGAAGGTTCTGTCTTTGAGATAAGAGGCCAACCACTGCAAGGCGACACCCTGAATACATTGTTGTTGCATAAACGTACCCTTATCCACTACTACATGTATCCACTATTTCCATAAACATGATTCATATTTGACAAAAATATTCAAATTGAAGTGGTCCAGTGTTTTGTATTGTGTAACATAAGCATACTCTAGATAGTCATGTTTGATTGTTGTGATCGCGTCTTGTGCCATTTGCAACGTCTTGTGCATGATGCATTAACACTAGAACTACCAAGGCGGTCATTTTGACCGTTTTTAAATTTTACAGTGTAATAACTTTGTTAAAATAAAATCAATGTGGCTGTAGGACTCTGACTTTTCCTAAATATGTGTATATTTTATTCTGACACTGTTATTTTATTAAAATCACAAAACACAAAACAGTTCTGACTATTTCTACCTAGAATGGCCATGGCGGTCATTTTGACCGCACGCATTATAGATACCATAAGTCCGCTACATTTCCCGCCATCAACGCGCACATATTGTTCAAGAAGTGCACAAAAGAGCAAGTTTCTCAGAGGGACTTCATCACGCGACTGGCAAGCGAACTTCGCTCCGACCACATGAAATCAAAAGCCCCACGACTGGTGGTGCGATAGCCAGGACGCGGGCAGGAGCAGCAGCTGATGGAGAGAACGATCAGTGCCAAGTAAGGAGGAACTGCGAAAAAAATAAAACCCAAGGAGACATGTGCCCAATGTCACAAAGTATTGTGTGTGGGAACTGCACCCGAAATGCGGTGTTTGTGTGGACTGCGTACGCGTTAGTGAATGATGCGGGGGGTTTTTGTGCCGTTCAAATTAGCCCTTTATAGGCTACCTATCGTAACATTGTATATCCATTTATTTTTAGATTTTGTATTGATTATTGAACTTATTTACAAACACGGCTGTACTAAACGGTATGAAGCTTTGACGTTTCCTAACTTTTTTGCATGTCTATTCACGTGGTGAGTGTGGTGAAAAATATATTTTTGACGCAAAATTTTCCTTACATTTCCTAGACCTGTCGGGGCAATCTTTCTTTTGTGCTTGTTTTAAGTGCGATGACGTTATAACATGACGACAGGAATTAAAAGCATCATTGGAAAACTTAAAGAGAAAGGTTAAAATGTAGATATGACATGACGAAAATTATGTTCAGTACGGCCATATGACCGTCAAAGTATGAACGGTCAGAATGACCGCTGTGGTCGTTCTAGTAGTTATGGAATTCCGGTAGTTCTAGTGTTAAAAAAAATAAATAAAAAAAAAGCTCAAAATTCACATCTCTAAACCTTGCTTTTTTCCATTCTGCATTGGGTTTTAACAGCAAAAATGCCTTCTGTGGGAAATAGGCCATTTTCAAATTCGGTATTCTGCTTTAGGCACATCCCTCGCCCATCAGAACTGAATTTGGATTTGTCCAACAAAATCTGTGGCTGGTGAGGCCTATACAAAATAATGTAGTATATTATTCTGGCAGACTAAAGGCCAACCATATGGGTCCTTCAACTTTAGTGTTTCTACACCATTTCTATAAAGAGCTATTAACCTGCTAAAAACGAGAATATATCGGGTACCTTATATTTCCAGATAGCGCTTCGAGATCACTGCTTTTCAATGTTCCCTCATTTAAAGCACCTTATTTCACTGGGAAAAGGCCATGGAGTCAGACGGCCGTATCATGAATAATTGGAATAAATTTGCTTCCTTCATTTCATATTTCATGCACCATACTCCTTCGAATAACTCAGGCTGTAATTGTAATTGCAAAGTCTAATAAGGAGTAACATGGTTTAAATTAAGAAAGCCACTGACCGTGAACCTTGCAGTAATTCTTAATTCTCTTATTTAATTTCTAATAAAGCACCCTCTTAGAATTATATAGCACTTTCTGCTTTGATCCGATCCGCATGCCTCTCATTCTCTCTTGTAATCCCTCAGGTAAATGGGGATTTAAGCTTGTAATAACACCCACACTCACAAAACCCACCACAGATCTTCAGTCATCGGCAGTGACTGATGGAGATCAGAACAGTAAATCTATTAGAAAGTTTTTTTTTTCATCTCTTTGTTGTGGCTTACAGTATATACTGATTCTTATAGCAAATTAGCTCAAAAGGAAATATGAATAATAATAACTAGTTATTATTAATTATAAATATTTAGATCAGCTGCAAGAATTAACACCACAATCAACTAACCAGTTTGTTATTAATTCTAAGAAATGTTAATTTACAGGGTATTGGAAATAACTTTCTTACTGTACAGTACTACTCAGAGCATGTAGCCAAAATCTGCATGATTAGGGGCTCCAGTATATGAACCCCAAACAACTTTACGTGTGACTTTGACTTTATCAAAGTCCAATATGTTTATCAAAGTTAACGAACATGACTTTATTAAGTAGACAACACTTAGACTGATCTAACATACAATACACAAAGACATACATGCATACAGTTAAGCAATTGAAAGGGATACAGGAAAGCAAGAAGTTATAACATTGTTTGAAATTCAGCAGACGCCTTGAGCAAACCATCAGTTTCTTTGTTCTAACACACACTTCTTTAAAAGTGGAAGGAGATACTTTATGATACTCTATTTTAACGATCTGAAATGCAAGTATCAAGTGCGAAGCGCAAGTAACTGTGTGGGCGGGTCTTGGACACTGTTGCTATTTTACCGGCGGGATAAATTACTCTTGCGCCCGACGCAAGTTTAAAAGGGGTTGGTCTGAAAAAGCTTCATTATTCATAGGTGTGGTTTGGGCGTAACGTGAAATAAACCAATCAGAGCGTCATATCACATTCCCTTTAAGAGCATGATGAACGAGGTGTGCTTGTTCCATGGCGCAATACTATTACAACGGCGCATTTACCAGGCGCGCTTCAGAATCGGTTCACAGCCGAGGAGATCGATGTTCTCGTCAGGGCCGTAAAAGAAAGAGAAGTGACATTGGGGATGGCACAAACCCACCCAAATTAGCTTCGGTTATACATGCATATTATAATTTGGGTAAATATGTAAGCTTTATGCCTATTTTTCCCATCGTCATGGACACAACAATGATTTCACTCGTGTTTTAATATTTTTTCTTATAATAATGTATCATTTGCAAAAAATCATCTACAGTGTATGCGCATTGTCCACACTCTGTATTATGACCCAGCATCCGCGCTTAAAATAGCATCTGAATGTACGCTCAACGCGCCAATGACTTTAGGCTAGGTTTTTTTCTGGTCAGTGGCGCAATTGTTTTCTGGAACTGCAAAATAGCACCAGGGATTGTTTGCGCCGGAACATGCCTCCTTTTTTGCGCTGAACCACCCAGGGAGCGCAAGTTCATTCTCTAGTTTGCCGGTGTGCGTCTGTGGAGGGAGAAGTCCGCTTTGCGCGGGTGCAAAATACGAATGATACATGCGTCAGTGTACAAAGTCAGCTGCGCCGGGTGCAAGATATGGCCCTATGTATCAATTAATGAGACTAAAGGGTTCCTAGAAGAACTAAAGGGTTCCTTTTCAAAGTTCCTAGGACTAATGGCGCAAGTACTTGTTTTTTGGAGTGTTCGCACCACAGGAACTGTGAACGATTTTAGTTCTAGGAACGCAACTTAACCACACAGCAAGAGAGAGGAAGAGTGTTTTTAATGGTAACCAAACTACAAAAGACAAATGACTTACTGCTCTTGACTGAATAACTTTATAAATGTTTATCTATATTTAACTTATACAGTGAAGAATATGCAGTGTTATTTCACATTTGATTACTTTATTCAAATTCTGTTCCTGAGACCTACTTTAATCTTTGTTCTATTGTATGTATTTGTGCTATTTGTAATTTGATTATTTATTCTTATTGTATCACTGACTGCTAACTTGTCTTAAATAATGTTTTTGATTTATATTAGGCTACTAGTTTTTCCTGTAATATCAAAATTGGAATAGAGAATGGCTATATTTCACTGGTATCTAAACATTTTAACCACTGACCCAATCCTCTGAGCCCTGCTAAAGCAGTTTGTAACTGCCTCAAATTCTTAGTTAAGTTTATTACTGTTTTTTGGTTCCTACCTAAAAATAATAGGAGATCGTAGAGGCGGAACTAATTAGCGACAATCTTGTTTCCGCACGTAACTAAAAGGGCACTACACCTGCATGTGAAACGCTAAAGGTGCGTTCCATTCAACAGGGTCCCTACACAAGTGTTCACTGCTCCCTACTCCCTGAGCACGGTATATCCAACGCATTCTCATCCCAAGGCGTAATATTCTGACACTTTGACAAAGCGTCTATATCGAACGCGCATGGAACCCTTTAGCGTCAATATAACACGCAGAGAGATGGGTAGGTTTAGGTATGGTGTAGGGTTAGGGTTAGACCGCTAGGAGGCGCCTTCTGACCCATATATTTCGGCGTCTCATATTGACGCTAAAGGGTACCATGCGCGTTCGATATAGACGCTTTGGCAAAAGCGTCATTATATTACGCCTTGGGATGAGAACGGGCTGGTATATCAGTTGAAGTGGACTTCGCTGAGAGTAACCGCTCATTTGGAATGCCCTGCAAACGTCATCAAAGTACGTTAACGACGGGGTTGCACAGCTTATGATATTAACATAAATATAGGCTTACATTCATGTTTTTATTTAATTTTTCTTTACTTTACTTCACAAACGAGCTAAGCTGGCTACATTCACTGAGGTAAATTGTTATGATAATCGTTTATAAATAAAGTGCCTAGGACATACAAAAACAATATATGTAAATGTAATATTCACCCCAATAACCGTTAAAAATACTGTATTCGTATAAACAATGTTATGTTATGTTATGTTATGTTATGTTATGTATTATAATTATTTTATATAATTTCTAATTTATAAATTGCTAATTTATTAAGCCTATCATTTATATAATTATATTATACCCCTGATCAATTTTAGTTTAACAATCATTTTTAAAAAATGTAGTTTAAATGAACATATACAGTGAATATGTAATATAAATACGATTTGGAACAGTATATATATATATATATATCAGGGATGCTAACGATTAATCGCAAGTTCATGCATGTGTGTGCTGCTCAACCGTGAAACACGCAAACAGACACAAGGAAAAATCTCAGATGAAAAGGAAATATATTTAAATTGTGCTTTTTTGGACATACTAAATGTAACAACAATCAGATGGCCAAATTCCGCCAGTTGATGAAATTAACTAGATTCTAATTATACAAACAAAGCCTCCATTCTTCCATTCAGGGACCAGAACACAGAGAACATGTCTTGGGACTTTTAAATAAGTTAATGATCTTCTAACTAAGATAAAGAAGTTTCTGTCACATTGACATGTGACAAAGGCCGCCACTCGATCTAGAGATCCCGTGGGGATCCTCGCATGGCCGGAGGGGTGACCAGGGACTCCTCCAGGTCAGACATTGTCTCAACAAACAATCAACCACTATCCTGATGTTAAACTCATCAACTCAAAAGAGTACGTACATACATGCACATGCATATAGGATTCCCCGGAAAGGAAGAGAGTGGGGGAATGGAGCACGAGTTCACCCCCCCACTGTTGAACGCTCAACGAACTCTGCTTACACACACACACAGAGACAATCCTTTTGTGACAATCGTTCATGCTTTAAATGTATGAAAAGTTTTTCTTGTTGTGTTTTATTATTCCCATGTAACCAATCTTATAATCATGATCTTTATGGTATGTAATCAACCCTGATATGCGCTAATCACGAAGAAACCTGTATCTTTGCCTCGCTAGCTTACAATTATACCATGCGTGGTATTATTGTAATCAGAGAAATCTAATGGTACTGAATTCTTGACCCAAAGTGCAACATTAGGCATTCTTTTATTAAATACCCGTTTAGAAGTGTATTTCGACTTAGTTTTATCTTCTCTGCACATTGCCCGGAGGACGTGTATTTTGCAAACATAGAAGGTTGCCGCCACGCCTCCTCCCAAACGATTGGACCAGGCGCGCAAGAAAGGCGTGCCTCTGGCTCCTTCAAAACATGGAGCGTCCCGTCTGTTCGTTGCAAGTTTCTACGCCAGAGAGAGTTACAACTTTCCTGAACTCCAGCCGGAGTCCTTCTTCTTATTCGTCGTTTTTCTACTTTGTTTTAATCTAAGTTTCTTTCTTTTTCGATCTACCTCAGTTTGATCATTTGCCTTCGTTCAGTGTATTCACGAACGAAACGAGTTTAAAATTAACCATCTCGTACGGACCGCAGCTGAAGCACTCGCAAACATCTGCCTCCTATCGGAAGACGCTCCAGATACTGCGACCAAGCTGCCTTTATGAACGCAACTACACAAAAAGGGGCCAAAAAAAACGCAAGTAACGTACAATCTAAATTCAAGTGCTGTTTTAAGGTTGTTTAGAGCTTACTAAGCCTTTGGGTCTCGTGTTGGAACTGTTTGAACTGTGTTCTCTCTCACTCTCTCTCTCTCTCTCTCTCTCTCTCACACACTCTCACTCTCTCTCTCTCTCTCTCTCTCTCTCTCTCTCTCTCTCTCTCTCTCTCTCTCTCTCTTTCTCTCTTTCTCTCTCTCCAATATTTCGTATTGCAATCATTTTTGTTAATTGTTTTGTTTTGCTATGCATATTTACTCCTGCGTGATTTAATAGTTTATGTAATCTTTAGTTGTGTTTATTAAATTTCATAATCATTTTGAATCAAGTCTGTCTCATGGTTCCATACTTTGAAGCCTCTGAAAATGTCGATATAAGTTACCTGCTCTACCTGATTTAACTATTGAAATATTTTAAAGTGCCTTACCCGAAATATCATTCTTTTGTGGCCACAGAAATGATATAATCGCTGTTTACAGGCCGATAAATTGTGATAAAGAATTAAGTCTCGCTCCAGTCCGCCGGACGGACAGATTGCTTGATAGATTTTAATCACATCAAAATTTACTCTGATAATTGACCGAATCTTACCTGTAGGAATAATTACTACGAGCAATCGTGTTAATTATTCATATACGGTGAGGTTCAGCCTCGTCCCTATTTGGGATAATCAAATTCGTGTATGCGATAATTCATATTCATTATCTCATGAATAGTATTCCCCATTTGAGTTAACAATTTCCCCAAAACAAAAGTCATTGTCGCTACATAATATGGTGTTATAGAATGCGGGCATTTTCAAACTTCATTTTGGGACCAATATTCAGATACATATTCATGTGTGTTTGTGGAATTTAATATTGTACGCGCGTTTTGCATTGTGTAATAAGTCGACTCGAAAACTGAGCAAGGCAAAAGCTGCTTCAGTAGCCTAACACACCAATATTGCTGAAAGAAGCCCAAAGCACTTCTTTTTGCAAAGCTGGATGTGAGAAAAACTGCAGTCACAGTATTGCACGGCCCAGCTCGGAAGAAAATAATAATTTTCTGCTTGGCTGCGGCACATTTTAATACTGTCCAAAGTCCTGGTGAACGAAGAAATCTTCACTCAGGCCTATTACCGATGTGTAACTGCCTGGGGCGAGATTCCCCCTGACAGTAAAAGATCTTTATTTGATTCGTTAGCAACGAATAACTTCGGGTTTTCAAAACGCCGGCTTAGCTAACCGGTGAAAAAAAAAAAATCCCGTTCAATTTTCTGTGCCAACCAAGCACAAAGAGACCCGCCGTGGTCTTCAAAGGTATACTTGTAAATGGGTATATTTGTTTCTTTTTAAAAAGGAAATCTGTGTGCATTGAAAACTGTTGTGTTCCTTAACCAGATTTAAGCGCGTATCAGTTTCAAATGCAGGTAAAGACCTGCTTCTAATTTGCTTCCTTCTCGTTGTGTTTCCTCCAAATTCACTGCGATGATTATCTAAAGCTGACTAAATACATTGGCAGCTTGCTAGTTCGTAAAACAAACCTCCTGTTTTGGACTGAGAACATTTTATTTTGAGTTCAATTCACAGAAGTGAATTAGGGCTTAAGTCATAGAATTTCTCAGCCCAAAATCACTGATAGTTCACGTGGAGAGAAACAAGCGCCCCTAGCGGCCGCACTCCTCCAGGTCAGCTATCAGTCTTCTGCTCAATTCATCTTCTGCTCTACCCTGTTTCATCTCTACCGGCCTCGGTGACTCTGTCTGTTTTTAATTTTTTTTTTTATTCATTGCTAATAACTTCAGCGGTATGGTGATGTATTATCAGAAATCATTCTGATTCCCTTGCAAAACTTTTATTTTATCCTTCCCCAGTGTATCTAGATTTGATTTGAATTGGAACAATATTTTATTATGATTAATTTTTTTTTATAAATTTTTTTTATTTATTATTTTATATGTTAAGATTTAATTTCTCCCTGTAAATCTCTCACATTTCAGTCATTTGATAGCCAAGTCCGCTATCAGCCTCCCACTGAACCTTGTATGAAATTACATTTTCATTTATGTTTTTCCCGATGAGTATTTTGTAATCATTACAAACAACCTCAGTGTTGTTGTGATTATTATAAGAGATCATTCTAATTCTGTCAATTTCCCCCAGGCTTATTTGGATTTGAGTTTAAAACAATTTGAATTAACTTTAAATTGTGCCAAACAGTCAAGGTGAACCACAGAGAGGAAGTGCGCCCCCAGAGGCTCCAAAACCCACTACAGCGGCCTACCGCTCCCCTTCCTGGTCTTCACCTGCATTGGGTTATTGCTAACTTCCGAACGGGTTAGGATATTTTCAATAACTACCATCCATGTCTAATCACTTTCTGTGCTATCATTAGTTGGCAAAAGCCGTTCATCTCTTAATTTGGTTTTTCCTTTCCAGGTTAAATTAAATTTTTCGTCAAAGTCATATTGATTATACTTTATCCCTTTTCAGGTTGATCATAGTTTCTGTTTTATTTCTACATACCTAAATTACTCAATTCGGTTAAGCAAGAAAATCTTAATTCACTTTAAGCCCCCTTGTTCATTCCGTCTTGCTGTTGTATAGGTAAAAATCCCAGCACCTGCGGTGGATTGCGGTGGTCCCTGGCTGATCTCAGCGAGCGGGTCTGCCGACTGACGTCGCTGGCACTGACTGTGCGGTGGTTCCCGAGTTCTTTTATCTCTGCCACAGGTTGCGGCACGCAGTAAGTGACATCAGCAACTTGGTGCTTCGAAGGTTCAACCACCAAGCCGACGCACAAGTCGGTTCCGCCCACCTTTGCAGTGCGATCGGCCGGTTGATACCTAGAAGATTACCAGGTTGTGTTTACAGTCACAAGCTGTTTGAGAGGGCGCAACCGTGACACAGAGCAAGGAAGAGCCGGGGTCACGGCGGTCGGGTGTTTGGTGGCGCCGGAGAGTTTGACCACGCTCGCTGGGGCCAGCTGGGTTCGACACCAGTTCACCTCAGGCAAAACTGAATTTTGATAAAACCCTGCCACTTCAAATAAGCCACAGAACATTAGATATTTCCCCAGATATATATATATTTTCTAAGTGTTTGGTTTACCTCTTTCTCCCTAAGACAGTTATTAGTGGTTACACTACAGCGCAGGTCAATTCACTTAGGTGTTATTTTCACTGCGATATTTTCTTGTCTTGTTTTTCCCCTCTATCTTCTCTTCCTTTTGGTTTGTTTTGTTCTGTTGTAATTTGTTTTCTTTCAGTTCACCAAGAGACCCCAGGGAAGCTAAGTAATAGTGACAACCGAGCAGCCACTATTTCGGGTCCCACGCTGACCCGCGTAAATTGGCCCACCTAACTGTCTACATCAGTTAGCCAAATTTCTATAGACGGCACGGCTGTACTACAGCTCGTTAGCCTCAAAACAAATTTGCATTGGCCCTGTTTTTTTTGTGTGGTTGTGTTTCTCTCGCCCCCAGTAAGCCAGGATGTCACGCGCCTCCAGTCCCGCGGCCCATTGGAGCAATCTGGATGCTTGGTTAAGTGCCATGACAACCGGCTGTCTGCCCAAGGACACTGGCGATCCAAAATCCCTGACCCGACAGGAACTGGACGCCGACGTAGACCGGCTAATGTCCAACGACCCCACACAGACCTACAGTTCAAAGGAATGGAGTAGGATAATCGGAAGTCTCGCTCACAATTTAGTGGCACAGGCACGTCTGGCGGAGGAGGACAACGCCAATCTGGAAAAGAAAATCGCAGGACTAAAGACTAAACTGAAGGAGGCCCGCCAACAGAAGGACAACGCGCAGGAGCATCTGGATCAGCTACTTCTGGAGGTTGAAGCCAAGGACGAAACACACCCAGAATTACAAAAGGAAGTGGAAAGACTGCAAAAGGCCTTGGAGGATCTGCGCACGGACACAGACAAGAGAATGCAGTCGGAGAAATGCACCACGGAGGAACTCCAGGACAGACTGCAGCGTGGCGACGCTCTGTTAAAAAGAGCAGAGAGTGAATTAAAGGACAGAGAGGCCAGGGCCAAGGCCTGTGAAAAACATTTACAAACAGCCCGAACTGAAATTAACGAGCTTGTCCAACAGAGACATGATCTAAAGTATGAACTTGAGGTGACTCACCGAGAACTCAAACATGCTTACAAGCTGCAGGGCGACCTGGAGGGGGAAACACCCATCACTCAGTTTCCCCTCACCAGCGAGCCTGCACTTTTCAGCCAAGAACCCAGAGCTGAAAAGGGGGGTGAAAGCCCACCGCTAAAGACATCACTAGCCAGCCACCACGAGCCCCCACCAGCTGAAGAGGGGCGGGGTCGGGCCATCGGTCACAACACGGCCCATAAAGAACTGGACAAGCTGGCTAGAAACATCCCGACCTTCACTCCCAACCCAGCAGGAGGTCACGATGTTCACTCTTACTTACAAGACATTGACTTTCACCTACAAACTGTGGGCAACGTCACCACTTGGGATAAGTTATATCTTCTCAGGATCACTTCAAGCCGGGACGTGCGAAGTTTCCTTGACCGCCAATCAGAAACGGTCAAGAGGGACTACCCGCAATTGCGGCAAGCTCTGATTCGCGAATTCTCAGATCCAGAATCGGACCAAGGTATCATAGCAGCAATGGATCTGAGACAAGCCCGACTGGAATCCCCGCAAGCTTATTACGGACGCCTCAGACAAGCCTACTTCGGATCTCGTAATGAATCCGGCATGGAGGAAGACTGGAATTTCAAAACTTTGTTCCTGCGGAATCTCCATCCTACCCTATCACACCACCTCGGGGTTTTAGCAGAGCCACGGACTATGTCAATCCAACAACTGCGTGACCTGGCACACAAAGCATACACCAAACAAAAGACTGTTTCTGAAAAGACCGTGAAAAACCCCACAATCTGCCCTGTCTCTGAGCACCGTTCAGAGCTGTCTCTAGAGGGCACACAGCACCCCAGTTACAAACCTGTCAACAGAGAGTCACGATCGTTCCAACCCAGCAGAGGTCAGCGTGGTCGTGGGGGTGCCCGCCCAAGGCAGCAGAACGTCCGCTCTGGGGAATTCTGGGACCGGCCTCGCACCTCCCACAACCAAAGGGGAGGGGGCACCTGGGAAACCGGCCGGCAACCCAGAAGGAACCGACCTCCATCCCCCCGAACACCAAGCCCAGACAGGCGGCTGGGGGACCCCTCTCGACATGACACTGGTAAGCTGAAGTTGGAACCTAAATCCAACAGAAACAACACAGCCACGTCTGAAGCTGCAGAACTTCTGAGCATCCTGAGAGAATTTCTCCAAAAGAAACCTCGCAAGGAAGACAAGGATAAACCTGACACCGCATGACTAAACCTGAGGCCGGAAGCCAACTCCACTCCCAACGCTTCTCCCACTGACAGCCCCACAGACACTGTCAAACCACAGACTATGACACTTGCTGCTACATCACTAAGTAACAGCACCACTCACCCCCTCCAACTGACAGCCCCCCAGAACACTGTGTCTCACTGTTCTGACAACATCTCTCACTCACTCCAGCTGACGACTGCACTTCCGGAACCAAACACTGCACTTCCGGAACCAAACACTGCACTTCCGGAACCAAACACTGCACTTCCGGAACCAAACACTGCACTTCCTGAACCAAACACTGCACTTCCTGAACAAAACACTGCACTTCCTGAACAAGACTGCAGCAGCGCTCACACAAAGGTACCAGACAGTGCTGTCTTGGTGATCTGCACCCACAACGAGCCACACGAAATATACCCACACTGTTCATCGATCAACACACAAGACCCTGCACCAAAACTCCTTGGAAACCTGATCGAAAGAGGATTGGCACGCAAGCTCTACCTCACCATCACTTTGGAAAAGGAAGTAAGACTCGAAGCGCTTGTGGACACAGGCTCCGATCTCACGCTCATATCGGCTGAACTCTTTGAAAAACTCAAATTTGAAGCTCAAAGACAGAATCGAACTCTTAACTTCCACACTTGTGAGCTGAATGTGCAGTCATACAGCCAAAATGACATCCAGCTCAGAAACGTAGCTCCCATTCACTTGACAATCGGTCCGATGAGCATAGTCCATCCGGTCTATGTTTCACCAATGAACATTTATCCATTCCTAATAGGCAAAGACCTGCTGGATCGATTCGAGCCGTTACTGGATTTCAAACACCTGCAAGTTTGGGCTCAAGTGCGTGAACCCCTCCCCCTCCAGCCAAACAAATCTGCTGAGGCAGACTGTCAGGTCACAGGGTTCACGGGAACTCCCTCAGCCAGACATGGCGACCCAGCCACAACAGCTGATCAGGGGTCAAGTACACTACTCTGCACTTTCAAAACCAGCCAAGGCTCCGATATCTACTGCCCCCAGGTCAGGACTGACCTGCAGCTGCAGGATATAACCACAACAGACATCATTCTGGCACTATGGGCTGACAATTCAGCCATCAGTCTCTCACTATTCAATCAAATCATTGACAACGCAACGGACTTGCCCTATACCAGCAAACGCACACGTTTCCCTCTCAACGCACATCCCTCATCCATGATATCTGCCAAAGGGATCTGTGCTTTGCAATTAAAGTGGAATCACCGGTGCCTGACCCATTACTTCCTGATCCTTCCGGACCCAGTCCACGATGTCTACATTGGAGCGGACGTTTTGATTCGCCTCAAAGCTCATGTGGACTTGTTGAATCAGGTGATATGGGCCCCAATGACTTTACAGCCACCTGTTCCCAGCAATCATGACAATCTACTGTCGGGGCAGACCATCCCAGAAGTCTGCACTCTAATCAACGAACAAGCAACAGTGGTACCAGCCTACACTAAAGGTGTCGCTGTACGCCTGAACATACGATCTGGCCAAACATTAAACCACTCGCTGGGTTTCTTCCAACCTTCACCTGAATGTGGGAACCTCGGACTCACACTCGAAGCCACACCCCTCATGGAAGTGTCCTCTCGGGTAATCTACATCCTGTTCAACAACTGCACAGCAACTGACATCAGCATTCCAAGAGCCTACAGGCTAGGATGGCTAGTAAGCCATGACTTTCATGACTTTGAACTTGTATTACCCGTCATCGGGCCCCTCCCACCTGCACTGATACCTGAAGGGCACACAGACAACACAATGTTCACGTTACCCTTCCAACTCATTGCCATCACATCTGTCATGCCAGTGGCCAAAGACCATGTATGCAGAACTGAGCTGACAGAGGACCAACACCTCGCAGTGTACACAGTCTCCCACCAGCCTGTGAATGAGACTAATGCACCTGCTACGCCTTTAAAGATCAACCAAACTGATGACACAACGACAGAGGAGCCGTATCAAGGTTTTGAATCTCAAGTGCAGCAAATTCTACAAGATGCTGATGCGCTTCAGAACGACGCAGACCGCCAAAGACTAAGACAAGTCCTTTACAAGTTCAAAGAATCCTTTGCCAAAGACTCATTAGACTGTGGCCTTACCCACCTCCACACGGTGCGCATCCCCACGCATCCTGAGGCTCCTCCCACTTTCGTCAAGCAGTACAAAATTCCCATCGCCTCGCACGAACCAGTGCAAGAAATCATCGAATCCATGCTTGAGAAAGGTGTCATCCGTCCCTGTAACAGCACCTACTCTGCCCCCATCTGGCCCGTTCTCAAACCAAATGGGAAATGGCGGCCCACCATTGACTATCGAAAACTGAATCAACAGGTGCCGTTATCACGGTGGCCCATGACCCAGCTGGAACAGGAAATACCCCGAATCAGAGGAGCCACCATCTTCTCTACACTCGATGTGGCCTCTGGATTCTGGACCATTCCAGTGCACCCAGAAGACCAGCACAAGCTGGCATTCACCTTTGGCAACCGACAGTTCACCTTCAACAGATGCCCGTTCGGGTATGCCAACTCACCAGCTGAGTTCAACATCTTCCTGAACAAAGCCTGCCCAGACGCCAGGATGAGAGGGAACCTGATTTACGTAGACGATGTTCTCATGAAGAGCACGACGGTGGCAGACCACCTGAAAGAAATAGACTATGTTTTGAACCAGTTAGCCGTGGCCGGCGCAAAAATAGCCCTCCACAAGGGACAGTGGTGTCGCACCAAGGTCAACTACGTGGGCCTGCTCATCGGATCCCAGGGTATCGAACCACAATCAAACCGTATCCACGCCATTCAAAACATCAAGCCTCCCACTAATGTCTCTGAACTACGAAGTTTTCTAGGAGTATGCAATTACTCTCGACAGTTCATCGAAAACTATTCGGACATCGCCAGGCCCCTCACAGCTCTGCTGAAAAAGGATTGCCCTTTCGTCTGGTCAGACGCTCAAGAACACGCCATGGCCGCACTAAAAAGACATTTATGCTCAGCTCCCTGCCTTGCTTACCCCGATCCTCAAAAGGAATTCTACCTGGAAGCGGGTTTTTCTGACCAATGTCTCAGTGCTGGCCTATACCAACGGCACGATCAAGACAAGAAGGTGGTCGCATATGCCAGCAAGACACTTCTCCCTCCAGAGTGCAAATTCTCTGACTGCGAAAAAGCTTTGCTCTGCACAGTCTGGGCCATACAGCGTTTCTCCAACTACATTGGAGCACAGAAAGTTATCATAGACACTTGCCACCAGCCTGTAATGTTCCTCAACAGCCAACGCATCAGAAACGGCGTGGTAACCAACGCACGCATAGCCACGTGGTTAATGGCTCTCCAAGGACGTGGTGTCGAGGCCCGATATGCACAGAATCACAAGTCGGCGTTGGGAAACGGCCTGGCTGCATGTCAAAACTGCTCTGACAACTCACCTGCTGCGATGCTAGACACACCAGAGCCCCAACAGCCACAACTGACCTGTCACAGGTACTTTGACAAGAATGTGTGCGAAGGCATGCCCACAGCTTACGTCGACGGATGCTCCTACAACCACGAGGGCATCCTAAAGGCAGGTGCAGGTGTACTGTGGGTTGACAACCACCCATGCCCACCACAACACTTCAAACTGGGCCCCCAGTCCTCACAATATGCAGAAATAGCAGCCGTTCTCATAACTCTGCAAAGCGCATCAGTCCATAACATCAGAGAACTTCTCATCTGCACAGACTCTAACTATGCCAGACTCAGTTTTGTGTGCCATCTCCCGATCTGGAAACAAAATGGATTCAAAACAGCAAACAACAAGCCTGTCAAACACCAACACCTGTTCCAGGAATGTGATAACATCACAAGAACACACGATGTCACCGTGTACTGGAAGAAGGTAAAAGGACATTCTAAACTGCCAGGCCAAGACAAAGACTTTAATGACCACACCGATGCCCTTGCCAAAACGGGCGCCCTCCACGGTGAGCTTTGGTCTCCCCCGGACCCCACACCTACCCCCGAAGTGGCGGTGCTAACCCGCAGCAAACGGCCCTTGCCTGCCACAGCGCCAGCTTCACAGCCGCTATCGCTAACTCCGCAAATCTCCAACAACGATATCGCGGATATGCAAGCCACGGACACTGCCATAAAGACAATTCTTGACCACCTCTCTGACCCCACCTGCCACCCTATCTCACCTTCTGACATCGCTACTGACTCATACCTCAGACACCTACACAACTCCAGACACATGCTGCGTGTGCGGGACGACATTCTATGGTTTGACCCCGATGATACCACATCGCCTAGGCTCGTGGTACCACTGTGTCAGAGGGGGGTGATGCTAATGCACGCCCACAACACACCCTATGCTGGACACCACGGTACCAAAGCCACGTATGAGACACTTAGACAGGTGGCATACTGGGCAGGCATGCAGCAAGATGTGGCAGAGTATGTGAGAGAATGCTTGGTCTGCTGTCAATTCCAACCATCAAACCCAAATCACAGAGCCCCACTGCAACGCAGAGGAATCACGTTCCCATGGTCAGACCTCCAAATTGACTGGGTGGGACCTCTGCCCAGGTCAACAAGAGGCAACAAGTACTTCCTCACGGTGGTGTGTCAGTTTACCAAATGGGTGGAATGTTTGCCAGCACCTAACGACAATGCCCAAACAACGGCATATCTCTTGATGAACCACATCTTCTCCCGGTTCGGATTGCCACTAAGAGTCAACTCAGACAGAGGTACCCACTTCACTGCTGAGATCATGCAAAATATCTGGAGATGTCTAGGGGTACAAGCTAAACTTCACATTTCACATCAGCCAATCTCGTCAGGACAGGTAGAGAAATCGAACCAGACGGTGGTCTACATGCTAAGGAAGTACGTATCAGCTAATCAGAAAGACTGGGATGTGAAACTCCCTCTTGTGCTGATGGCCCTCCGAGCCACACCGCAGGAATCCACACGGGTGTCCCCGTTTGAACTAATGACTGGGCGGCAGATGACCCTGCCGTTACACCTGTTGTATCAACCAGGAGACCACAACCTTGTCACCGCCTACACCACGTCCCAGTACCTGGATGAGCTCCATAAACACTTTCGCTTTCGCCCAGCAACACCTGAAAACCAGCGCTGAAGGCCAGAAAGCATATTACGACCGAAAGGCATCACACCAAGAGCTCAATGTGGGCGACAAAGTCCTTTATTACAATTTCGCCCTGCCACCCCAGGGGTTGTCCAAGAAGTTCCTGCCCCACTGGACGGGACCTCATGAAATTGTGAACAAACTCTCCCCCGTTGCATACCAAATCCAGCTGAAACGGGGAACGAGAGAACCCGTTCTCAAATGGGTCCACCGCAATCAGATTAAGAGACATGTGACCACTAACAGGGACAGACAGGGAGAGGCCAATGCAAGCTAAACCCAACCGCTGTCATCGCAGAAAAGAAAAAAAAAACTGTCCCACACAACCCTGGACAAACCTCACTGACCTGTGCCTTCTCTCTCTCCCCCTTCATCCTCCATACCTCTCCCTCTTGCCTGTAACAGGATGCTGCTGTGGATTGCCATCATGTGCCTTCAGTCGACCAGAGGCCAGCCGCCAGCCGACGTCATTTCACCAGGACCGGCCTCGGGCATTGTGTTGAGGGATCAACCTGGATTGCTGATTACTAACTGCCGAACGCACACACAGAAAGTATACGTGCGACTCGACCCTCGAAATGTCTACCTTGCACACTACCCAAGAGCGGTAGCCCAGTACAGCTGGGCAGGTGCCCGATGGACAGAAACCGCCCTCAACCACGCCGAAGCCGATGTCGAGCACATGCTGAACCAACTCGAGAAGATGACCGTCACCCAAGCCAAGTTGGGAGGACACAACAAACGTTCCAAACGGTTCCTGGGAGCGCTGCTAGGGGCCGCTGCGGCCGTAGGCACGCTGTTCAACATTTGAAATTTCCAGTGTCAACGCCGTGAACATAGCCACGGTGCGACGGCACGTGGCCGAAATTCAGACAGAACTTCCACAGTTAAAAGAACAACTCAACACACAAAGCGCATCCCTGCAAACCATCGGCAAGACACTGAGAGGAACCGTCACAGTCCTCAACACTCATAGCGTCATGTTGAATCAGACTGTGAGCTCCATGAAACAGCTGTTCACAGTGTTTCAGAATGACTTTGCCCAAACACAGTTGGTCACGGCCTTGATGACCGACATGCTCCGAGAAACAAGCTCCTCCATGGACAGCTTAGCCATGGGTAGGATCCCGCCCTACCTGATACCCCTAAGCCTAGTGCAAGCCGTGCTGGCTTCTGCCATAACAACACCTACTGACCCGTTACAAATCCACCTTGCCTACTCCTTGGGCAGTGCCATTCCACTGTATGTTGACCCTGCACAGCGAGAGGTAGGCTTCCTCTTAAGTCTACCCATCATAGAATCAAGCCGAATCTACCGACTAAAAGATATTGTCAACGTGGGATTTTGGCAGAGCAACACCTATTTTAAGGTACGGACACCCGAAGCAGTAGCTTACCACGACAGCAACACACAGCTGTACTTAGCCCCAAACTTGCACATGTGTACCCTCACCAAAGACATTCACTATCTCTGCCCAAGCAAACCGTTTCTCAGAGACAACACTGATGGGATTTGCGGCCTGCAACATCTGGCCAGCGACACACGTTGCCCGGCGGATGCTAAACCTCGCAGCCAAGTCACAGAGACGCAAGCCGAGATAGTGGGAGACCGGTGGCTCGTTAACACTCCAGTACGGTCGGCGACACTGACCTACGACCAGCACGACACCGCTACACGTGTCAACCTGCTGAACCAGACCATGTGGATTCAAGTCCCACGAGGAGCCATCCTCCACCTGGACGACTTAGCCTTGTATCACCTCCCGAGTGAAGAGTACCAGTCCGAACTGGAGATTCCACCCTTCTTCAGGGATCGCAACTTCACTTACGATCCAGAACTGGAAGAATGGATTCAGAAAGGGGGGGTCACAGATCATCGACATCGCACCCCTTGACACAGCCCTCCAAGCATTGTCCAGAATGCCCATCCTGAACGCCTCACCTGTTGTCCAAGCATGGACCGCTGCTGACACTGCCGTGTGCATTGCAACAATCATCGGCCACACCCTAACCTTGGGCCTGGCCTACGTCCTGTACCGGCGAATCAACGAGACGCGGGCCTCTACAGCCAGGCTCACCAAAGCCGTGTCTGTAGGGTTCCGGAAGGGCCCTCGGAAAGAAGACTCCCCGCTAGAGAACGCGGAGGACCTCATCGAGCTGAGCCCTCACTCCTAACCGTCATCTACAGCAGCCCACTTTCAGGATTCACCTGCCATCTGCCCAGTTATACTCGTGATGGTTCGACGAGACCCACACACGGGCCTGCCAAACCATCAAGGGGGGACTGTAACAACAATCAGATGGCCAAATTCCGCCAGTTGATGAAATTAACTAGATTCTAATTATACAAACAAAGCCTCCATTCTTCCATTCAGGGACCAGAACACAGAGAACATGTCTTGGGACTTTTAAATAAGTTAATGATCTTCTAACTAAGATAAAGAAGTTTCTGTCACATTGACATGTGACAAAGGCCGCCACTCGATCTAGAGATCCCGTGGGGATCCTCGCATGGCCGGAGGGGTGACACCTAACAAGATGGACATTGTCTCAACAAACAATCAACCACTATCCTGATGTTAAACTCATCAACTCAAAAGAGTACGTACATACATGCACATGCATATAGGATTCCCCGGAAAGGAAGAGAGTGGGGGAATGGAGCACGAGTTCACCCCCACTGTTGAACGCTCAACGAACTCTGCTTACACACACACACAGAGACAATCCTTTTGTGACAATCGTTCATGCTTTAAATGTATGAAAAGTTTTTCTTGTTGTGTTTTATTATTCCCATGTAACCAATCTTATAATCATGATCTTTATGGTATGTAATCAACCCTGATATGCGCTAATCACGAAGAAACCTGTATCTTTGCCTCGCTAGCTTACAATTATACCATGCGTGGTATTATTGTAATCAGAGAAATCTAATGGTACTGAATTCTTGACCCAAAGTGCAACATTAGGCATTCTTTTATTAAATACCCGTTTAGAAGTGTATTTCGACTTAGTTTTATCTTCTCTGCACATTGCCCGGAGGACGTGTATTTTGCAAACATAGAAGGTTGCCGCCACGCCTCCTCCCAAACGATTGGACCAGGCGCGCAAGAAAGGCGTGCCTCTGGCTCCTTCAAAACATGGAGCGTCCCGTCTGTTCGTTGCAAGTTTCTACGCCAGAGAGAGTTACAACTTTCCTGAACTCCAGCCGGAGTCCTTCTTCTTATTCGTCGTTTTTCTACTTTGTTTTAATCTAAGTTTCTTTCTTTTTCGATCTACCTCAGTTTGATCATTTGCCTTCGTTCAGTGTATTCACGAACGAAACGAGTTTAAAATTAACCATCTCGTACGGACCGCAGCTGAAGCACTCGCAAACATCTGCCTCCTATCGGAAGACGCTCCAGACACTGCGACCAAGCTGCCTTTATGAACGCAACTGCACAAAAAGGGGCCAAAAAAAAACGCAAGTAACGTACAATCTAAATTCAAGTGCTGTTTTAAGGTTGTTTAGAGCTTACTAAGCCTTTGGGTCTCGTGTTGGAACTGTTTGAACTGTGTTCTCTCTCACTCTCACTCTCTCTCTCTCTCTCACACTCTCACTCTCTCACTCTCTCTCTCTCTCTCTCTCTCTCTCTCTCTCTCTCTTTCTCTCTCTCCAATATTTCGTATTGCAATCATTTTTGTTAATTGTTTTGTTTTGCTATGCATATTTACTCCTGCGTGATTTAATAGTTTATGTAATCTTTAGTTGTGTTTATTAAATTTCATAATCATTTTGAATCAAGTCTGTCTCATGGTTCCATACTTTGAAGCCTCTGAAAATGTCGATATAAGTTACCTGCTCTACCTGATTTAACTATTGAAATATTTTAAAGTGCCTTACCCGAAATATCATTCTTTTGTGGCCACAGAAATGATATAATCGCTGTTTACAGGCCGATAAATTGTGATAAAGAATTAAGTCTCGCTCCAGTCCGCCGGACGGACAGATTGCTTGATAGATTTTAATCACATCAAAATTTACTCTGATAATTGACCGAATCTTACCTGTAGGAATAATTACTACGAGCAATCGTGTTAATTATTCATATACGGTGAGGTTCAGCCTCGTCCCTATTTGGGATAATCAAATTCGTGTATGCGATAATTCATATTCATTATCTCATGAATAGTATTCCCCATTTGAGTTAACAATTTCCCCAAAACAAAAGTCATTGTCGCTACATAAATATATTAAAATTATACTATCCACCTTTTTCTGCTCTAAACAATGCGCGCTGCCATGACGACGACTCCGGTTGCCAACTTCCGGTTCGAATCTGGTCTATATGCTTTTGCCATGTGTTTCAGATTGTGTCATCCCCACATCGCTAAACTAAATCGAAAAAAATATTCATCAAATGTGATCTGATCACGTTATTTTTTATTAAATCACAGATAAAAACAAAATGAACTTTTTTATTTTCTTCATACCTTCCAAAAGGATAGCTGATGCATGACTGCACAATCTCCCTAATACAATACATGGACATCCGACAGTTTCTATCACCCCCGACTGTAGCATAACCCAAGCAATAAGCTCAGGCTCGTTATCACTATGACTCCTACCTCTGCTTTCAAAAATACATTTCTGTGCTTCAGTAAAGAAATGCGCTGTACGCTGAATTTTGGTTCATTAATTAATAAGACGAGAGTCCAGTTCACGCGCCGGCGCCTCCGTGTCATGATGATGTATTTTCTACTATGTTTACTACTTATTTATTAAATCCAGGCAATTGGTTGATGAAACATTGATTAAAATTAAGATACAATTAATAAAAAAAGAAATTCACTTTAAAGAAAGGCTTTGTGCTTTCTGTTTGAGGTCTCTGTGGAAGTTTTAAAGTCGCTTTCAGAGCGGTCATGTCTGTAAAACTATCACGTCCGTAACATAGTTTTTTTTCCCTCATAAATGTGAACACGGAAAATAAAATAAAAATAATATTTTATGTTCTGTGGAGGCCGACCCTTCTGCATCCGGTTAGTATTACTTTTGTTTTGCGCAGTGTAATTCATAGCATTACTAAAAAAATATTTTGCCACCTAAAAGTTAAAGATTTGTTGTGTCATGTCACGTGTATTTCGCTCATATTAAATATAAAACGCATGTGTAGACTGATATTTTTCTAATGTCTTGACTAGAATGCTGGCATTCTATGATTCTATGTAAACAAACACTTCAAACAGAAGTAGAAAACCGTTTAGTCTGTTGAACCCGCTATGAATCATGGGAAATGAAGAAAAAGGTGGATAGTGCTGTCACTTATACATTCCAACCAGCCTCAACTCAGCACACCTGGTCACGCTCATCATCCCCAGATAACTGATGACTCACCACCTGCACCGCATCACAAACTCACCACGCTGCACACAGGATTTAAGCTTCAGTCTCTCCATTGTTCTCGGTCTGGTCTTGTCTATTGACGCGTGTGACTCACCCAGTTCCTCAGACTTCTCTGGTTCCAGGATTCCCGTATTCTCGCAGCAAGTATACTCAAGTTTATCACTAATCACTCTCCCGTGTGTATTTCCAAGCAGCCATTGTGTGCGGCGATGCTTCAGGAATCTTCAGCCTGATTCTCCAAGTTCTTCTGTGCATCTACGGACCTCGCATCTCTGCCTTACATTCAAGTTGGAAGTTTATTCAAGCCCGCTCTCAGTTCCAGTGTCTTCGGATCGGAATTCCTATTCAAGAGTCGACGGATCAGCATTCTAGTTTTTGTGTCTCCCTTCAAGCCCTGAGTTATCACCAAATCTACTTCTGAGTTCAAGTTATTCAAGAGACTGTTTCTGTTGTAGTTATTCCCCGTTTCCTGTTTTCTATTCTGCGTGGATCTCGAAGCCTTCAACGAGTTTGGATATTGCGCAAGTGTATAAATAAAGTCTGTTAACCCTATTCCTAGTGTCCTCATCTCTTTAGTATTGTGACAAGTGCATATTACGTTTATTTGAAGTTATGCTTAAAATCAATTTTAAAACAACACCAAGGAACTTTTCCTCTGCGGTCGCCCTACTGGTTGGAAGCGGAATTGTTCATTACCGCTGTTGTAAATAATTTAGCCTACCGCAGCCTACTGACGCATGCAAGCTCGTTGTTTATCCAGCACAGGCTTTGGAATGAACGATGTCCACAGACAAGGTAGAGTATGGTGCATGATTTCATGAAATTATGATGTATTGTGACATCAGAAACGAAGAAAAGCAAAATAATGACTATTGTAACGCTTGACGTAAAGCAGTCGAATTTTGTAGTTCTTTTTGTGCTCGGGTTCCTGCCCGAAACCCGAAGTTACATCGTGCCAGTAAAAGCGATACAGACACCGTCAGGCTATGGCAGGCGTGTCATTTAACCTATTGTAAGTCGATGTACCATCACAAGGGTCTTGGAAATATATTATGAAGGTTGAAAAAGCTACAATGTTGCTTTAAGCTATTCGCAATATATTGTAATATTTAAATTGTGCTAAAATGGAACCACATTTAGTGCAAAATAGTGTATTTCTGTATAGTTCATTTAAAATATACTTTTACCTGTATATACTTAAACTACAGTTAGAATATATTTGAAGCTTCATTTTAGTGTGCATCAAGAACATTTCAATAGCATTTGAGCTCATAGAAATGTATTAGCTTTACACTACTAGTTTATTATAAAGCTGGGTTTTTTATCAGAATTCAAAATGGTATATTAAAAGTGCAAAAATAATTGAATATGAATGTTAAGACACACTTTGAAATCATGAACGCTTTAATATACTATCTTGTGTACATTACAAAATAAATAACTAGAGTACATTAAAAAAGTACAGTTGCATACATAATCTCTTGAACAAAATACATTATAATTCATGAAAGATCAGTGAAATGCTATTTTTATAATTTTTTTGTAGAACATTTCTGTTATACCTGTATTACTGAAATGTACACTATGAATATTACATCACTAAATAAGCATCACAAAGTTATGGAAAAACAATATGCAGAAGTGAATAATGCATTATTTTCAAACTTCGGCCTACAAATGGCTGAATCAAAGAAACAGAAGAGTTTAATTGTCACATCTTCAAGTGGACGGTCACTTCTTTGAGTATGACTCGCATTTTCAGCAACTGAGGGCTTGTGGTTCAGATACTGTAGTATTTTAAGACTGCTTTATCATAGGATCTGTGAAAGCGAAGACGAATTTATATAAAATTAACCAATGATTACCATTTTTGTATTCAGGTTTGAGTATGTGTATTATAATTTTCATAAATATCCATTAGAATTCTGTTGTCTTCTCAGTTTACCTTTCAAAGCTTTGACTATCCTCATCAAGCTAGACATGAGTGTCCATTTTTATCCTCTTGTTTACCGTCACTGTACAGCACTCTATGAGTTACATTGAATAAAATATTAGAAGAATCCCAACACCACTTACAGTGAGTTCAATCAAAAAGTCTCTGATAGTTATTTGCAGCAATAAAGCAACCTGTGAGTAGGCTATTAGACAGTATGTTATGTTGTATATTGATAATTGTGGCTTATTTAAAGGGGTCATAACATGAGAAACCAAATTTGCCTTGATCTTTTGGTATATAAGAGATCTATGTACTATTAAAACTTCCTGCAAGTTTCATAGCTTAAGACGTCCTCCCCATTATAAATGAAGCATTTATTTAATCAAGCTCTAAATACAGCTCGTTCTGGATCCATGGTTAGAAGTGACGTCACGGTGCGAAGTGACGTACCAGTCGTTTGCATATGACCGCCTCCAGCGCAAGACAAGTACGCCTCATTTCGCATCGTTGTCGTGCGGCTCGCGCCCACATGTGTTCAGTCGACGACTCGACGTGCAGCGAGCGGGTCTGTTTACAAGAAGATTGCTTTGCCACGCAGATGTGCTGTTCCTGTTTGAGTGTTTGAATACGCTGCCGAACGATCCAGACGTCAGGAAAAGCAGTCGGATGCAGTTTATTTGCAGCATATGCAGCGCGCCAAAGCCTTATTTGAACGGTGAGTGAGATGAGTGTGACAGGGAATGTTACTGAAAGAACGAGCAGAGAGCGAGCGAGCCCCGGCCGCACGCGCGCCTTCAAACTGTCTCTCTCTCTCTCCCTCCCTCCCTCGCGCATATGAATCAAAATTAATTGAGAATTGACACGATGGTAAAAGATTGGAAGACCGAAGTTTCACGTGGTGGAGCATTGTGTAGTCTACATGTGATACAAAATGATTACCGTTAATAATTTATGCATAAGCAGCACTGACGTTAGCCAATCATAACAGTGGGTGTTAACACTGAAGTCTTAAAGGGGAAACACCCCCAAAACAGACTGTTTGAATCAGAGGGGGAGAAACAGGGTGGGAAAAGGTCATAAATCACTACATTTTTAAAGTTTTTTGTAAAAAAAACTATAGTAATACTATAATTGCACCTAAGGGAACATAATAAAACAAAACAAAAAAACATGTCATGACCCCTTTAAACCTAGGGTATTTCTCATGAATGTGTCTATTGTGGTCATGCTTACATGAACTCTCTTCATCTCTGTTAAAAAAGGAAATTAGAAGTTGTGCAAAACAATGTGTGCCAGGTGACTTGCAACTTTACCAAAAACAGTTTACATGAATGACTCGAAGGAAGCACAAATTAGACACCTGAAATGGACACGCTGCTAACATTTTCCTACCAAGACTGACAGAATCACCTTCCATTAGGCCTGATTCAAAAATCTCTAAAACAGAGGTGATAGCATTTTCTTCTATTTTCTTCTATAGCAGCTGGATTGAAAAACAACAACAAAATAGTTTCCCCCAAAAATAGTTATACAGTATATAAATTATATGAAGTTGCTGGTCATTGCTGGTGTTCGTATCCTCAACTATCTCGACGACTGGCTGATGCTAGCTCAGTCTCGGGAGCAGTTGTGCAAGCACAAGGATCAAATCAGTCAGTTCAGTCTTCGGGTCAACTGGAAAAAGAGCAAACTCACCCACGAGCAGAGGATCTCTTTTCTCGGTATGGAGCTGGACTTGGTCCACCAGACGGCACACCTCACAGAGGATCGTGTCCGGTCAGTGCTGAACTGCTTGAATACTGTCAAGAGCAGAACAGTGGTCCCACTGAAACTTGTCTGCCATAACGCCGCTCAGATTGCTTCATATGAGACCTTGGCTTCACGGCTGAGTCCCGAGATGGGGGTGGCACAGCGGCACGCTCCGTGTGACAATCACCCCGGCCTGCCTTCAAACCCTCAGCCTGTGGTAATACCCTTTGTTTCTCCGGGCCGGATGGCTCTAGAACAAGTGTCCAGGTATGCTGTGGTCTCCACGGATGCCTCCAACATCGACTGTGGGGCCACGTACAACGGGCATGCAGTAGCGGGGGTCTGGGGGGACCCCCAACTGCATTGGCACATCAACTGCCTCGAGTTTCTAGTAGTACATTGTAGAGTATGGACGCGATGACGAGATCCATGAATCTTTAATTCTGAACATATAGCTACAGTTGGTTCCTCTGAGCACTAATAAATGCACATTCCTTTTTAAATCCAAAGCTTTCAGACTCTAAAAAGCCTGAATGTAAATTAAGACACGTGACAGTCGAAAGCACCAGCGGGCACCAGAGAGTCTGGGTTTAGATTGGTCAAAGGAATTCCAAACTTCGCCCTCTTTACATTGAGAATATAACACAGAACTTTCTCCTACCACACACACATGGAATTTTCAGTAATTCCCTCATTTAAAGACATTTACTAAGATATATATGATATGATTTATGTGTGTCTGATGGCCTACGTCCGATTACAAGATCTGGGAATGTTTCGTAGTTCTAAAAGAGCCACAAATGCCTATATTATGTATTTAAGATGTATCTTTGTATTCCTATTATGTGTACATGTTTTTCTTGGTACCGTTTTAATTCTCTCGGTCCAACTGAGTTGATTATATACCGGAGATTACAGTAAAATGTATGATTCTATGTGCACCAGCTTTTGGGACAGTAAGGACCAAAACTAACATCACTGTCAGATCCTGGTGTTTTCTTACAGGAAATATTAACACTGATTTTCCTTTTGTGAGGCTTGGTCTATGTTTTCTCGAAAACTCTAATGGGATAATGTTTCAAACTTTGCAAACTATGGTTAACCAAATCCATGTGTGGCAAGTTTGGTCTCTATAAACTCCAATATTCGTTCCCCATTTGTTAATTTACATTACATTTTGCTAAACTTTGTGACACATTAATTATAAGAATTGTGAAGATTCTTCTCTTAAACACCCAATGAAATTAAAGATTCAAATGCCTGGCTATAACACAAAGGGTTGTAAAACCTCCCTCCAAAGGGACAACTTCTTGGCAATGAAATTAGAGATTCAAATGCCTGGCTATAACACAAAGGGTCATAAAACCTCCCTCCAAAGGGACAACTTCTGGCTCAAACACCTCCAGAGGGCGTGAAATCTTCACGCTTTAAAAATCACTGATCACAAGATCAGCTCTCTCTTATCCTCCTCCTCCCTCTTCATCATGTAACCCCTCGTATTCGTGCGATCCCTCTTTTCTCTGTTTGTTCTAAGTTTTGTTTTTCCCTTTTTCGAGTTCTCCTTTGTTCATCTTCTCTTGCGAGGAAAATTAACTTAGCTGAAAGCAACCGGCAAACTTCACCTCAAACGGACATTCAAACAAGCCGCGTTTCGCTCGCTCTGCAAGAACCGAGTAACACGTGACGCTCCCAGGACCGAGACACACACGCCTTCTTCACCACAGCCACGCAAAGAGTTATACCTGTGCAAGTATCCATTTGATCATGCTTTTAAGGCTTAAGATTTGTTGATTCTTGTTGTCTCTTAAAGGTTAAATGTCCTGGGGCCTCATTTATAAAACTGTGCGTAGGATCCTTACTAAAAGTGCACGTGCCGAAAAGCCAAAAATGGCATACGAAAAAAAATATTCAGACTTATAAAACCGTGCGTACGCCAGAACCTGCGCAGAATTCACTTTATAAATCCCAGTCAGCGGAAGATTGTGCGCACATGCGTCTCCTCCCCAAAATAACCACATATGGAGCTTACAACGCTTCATTTTACTATGCATATCCTCATCTGCATATCATTTGCATATGATTACTCATCCACGTGATATGTTTAACGGTACAAGACATTAGGAAAATATAAAATACGGATTTGCCGTCACATTACATTAATACAAATCATGTTGTAGCCTATCCTTGCCTTGTTTTTGAATACATAAATCAAATAGTGTATAATACATTTCAGAGAAAGTTTTTCTCAATCTTTTCAACTGCCCAAATAGTATTTGTAATTGATTCATATTTTGAATGGAAACAGATAGTCCTTGTTGTGCATTATTTGCATTATTTGCAGTAAACAATTTTCTCAGACAATCTACTATTATCATGATTAGCAATTATCTCTGTAGTTAAAACATTAAAACACAGCATGCCAGAGGAAACGTGTTCAAAAGCATCACATCCAGAACAAATATATCTATTTATTGAATATAAAAAATGTTGTAACTTCTCAATGATTTCATGTAGTTTAGTGTTTAACTCCTTTAATGAGAATGGCGTATTTAATCTAAATGTTTATATCAGAAGTAAAACATAGTTTAAATCATTCTTTTACTTATTTAAACTGTTATTGTGAACATGCACGGTATTTATGATTAGGACTCATAATGAAGATTTACGGTTTTACTTCATGCCGTTAGATAGCTAGGCCTACAGTATATATGCGTCAGTTTCACTAACGGCCCAACGCGCTCGGACATTTAGGCTAAGAAGGGATGGATATTTGCTTCGAGTTATACGCTTGGTGAGTGAAATTATATTTGTATTATCTTTCTGTATAAGTATATTTTTCTTTAGATTTTGTGTCTAAAAGTGACCAAAAATACATTTAACTCCAGCTCACCATCGGTGTCGCCAAACTACTCCGTCTCCAAAACGTTCGTACGCAGGGGTCAGAGTTTGCGTGCAGGTGCGCAAATTTTCCCGTCAAGTTTGTTTTTTTTAAATCACAACTTATGCGTCGGAAGTGGTGTACGCATCTTTCAGGGCCTGTTTTGTGCGTACGCAACGGTTATAAATGAGGCCCCAGGTGATTTTGCTATTCTGAAGATCCTTCCGGATCTTCCCAACTCTCTCCCTCTCATTTCTCTCTCTCCCTTTCTCTATGTATTCTCGTTCGTCGATGTCTTATTCTGTTGTATATACATGTATTCTGTGTAATGCTTAACCGGTATAACCTATATACCCGTAGTTTTCCTTTATTAAATTCATTATATTCATACATTGAAACTGTCTATCTGCTCATAATTTACAAGCCACTGAGATGTTCGATCATTAGCTACGAGCTTTACTATTGTGAATACTTTCAAACAGTATTTTGTTTATAGAACAGGAAAGTCAAATTTTTCGTGACCAAGAGAAATAGTCTGCCTTTCTAGTTATACAAATAATTTATTAAGGGTTGATAAAGATTTTACGGTCAGTTCGCTGGCGAGCAGACTATTGGATGGTAAATTAGCCCTTGGGAATTATCATGAGAATCGAACGATTCTGAACGGTTGATATATTGATATTTAATTACAAAGCGTTGTGGTTGAATATTAATGTACATAACTGCTCTATTTTGCCGGTCTGTATGTACAGCTAAGTACAATCCGTTGTGTTTGGTTGTCCATAGAGATATTGGGAACGTATTCCCTTTTCGGGAAATTTTTATTTCTGTAAGTGATAACTCAAAACCCGTATGATCGGTTATTGATATTGAAATATCAATTATTGATCATACAATTCCCCATTATTGAGCTTTGAGTTCGTTACAACATCTTGCTCTGAGACGCCTCAAAACGCAGGTGCTTGACAAGCATGTACTGGTCAGTACGGGCAACATTGCGACCATTGCGTACATCAACCATCAAGGTAGTCTACTCTCCCGTCGCATGTCGCAACTCGCAGCTCGCAACTCGCCCACCATCTCCTCAGAAGTATCTGAGGTCGCTTTGTGCCACTTATATCTCCGGCCTGCTCAATCCTGTTGCCAAAGAGCTCTCACAACAGCCTGTGGCCCCGGGAGAGTGGAGACTCCACCCCCAGGCGGTCCAGCTGATTTGAGACGACTTCGGGGCCGCACAGATAGATCTGTTTGCTTCTCCGGACTCGTCACCTATGTTGCCTCTATTGCCGCACATCACGGTGCAGTTGATGGGAGATCCTTGCGGAAGCATGACCTGATCGTCAGGTTCCTGACGGGCGCGAGGAGACTGAATCCGCCTCGCCGACTCGCCCATACCCTCTTGGGACTTATCTCTGGTGCTCATGGGATTGCAGATACCTCCCTTTGAGCCATTGCTGGCAGCAGAGTTAAAAGTCCTGTCTATAAAAACAGTTATCCTGCTTGCTTTGGCCTCTATCACACATTTTCAATCGATGAATTGTGCCTGGAATCGGCCAACTCTCACGTTCTCCTGAGACCCCAGCCTGGATATGTGCCCAAGGTTCCTACCACTCCCTTTCGGTACCAGGTGGTGAACCTGCAAGCGCTGCCCCCGGAGGAGGCAGACCCAGCCCTGGCTTCAGGCCTCAGGACCTCAGACCAGCTTTTTGTCTGTTACGTAGTCCCGTCACCACTAGTGCTGGATCATCACCCCGGGCTCCGCTCGGCTCTTCAGCAAAAAACAAGTGGTTAGTGCATCCGCATCCGTGTTTATTCCAGCGCTGCGGAGCGCGAGATGCAAATCTTGCACACCAATGTGCATTGGCTCGTTTGTTCAATACTCGAAGATGACAGGCTCCGTAAGCGTGATCCCAATCAGTATGGTACGTCAACGTGATCTCATGAGAATACGTATGTATTTTTACGTAAAGTGTAGTTCTGTCACACGTACATTTAGTTACGTTTTTTACACGAAGAAACGTATAATACTGACGTATTTACAACACTAAAACGTAAAATATTTACGTATTGACAGCACAAAAATGTAATTATACTTACGTAATTACATGTACAATAGTATCAACAAATCTACCGACGTAGCCATTTGTGCGTATTACTATTATGCATATTGAAATCATGGCATTAATGTTTTGACTCTATTGCAGCAGTCTTATCAATTAAGTTTTCAGTCGCATTTATTAATATAATAGGCCTAACGTTAACGTAACGTTAGTCATAAATATTAACATTTCGCTCTGTTCGTGCCTTCTGCTGCAAACTCGTTTCGGAGGATTAGCCTTCATGGTGTTAAACAAGAATACACTTTAAAAACTTTAAAATATCCATAATTTACCGTGAGACACAAAACGCGTTTTCTCCAATAAAACACAACATTAATTCACAAAAGACATACATTTTATTAGCTTGATGTAATCCAAATCTTTAGAATCCATACGTTGTTTGCAAGAAACAGATCAAATTCAGCCCTTTATCCAGTGATCTTCATCTCCATCTCTCAACAGCGACCGCAAACGTCAAATCCCGCGCTGGTGATGAATTCAAATTCAAAAAATGCGCCTCCAAGAAGCGTTACGACATGTTTTACGGCCGTGATATCAAACGCTCATTGGCTCTCGCCTGGTTCGTCACAGATTGCGACATGCCGTGTTTCAGTCGGTGTACATTTGAAATAGAGAAGCGCGCGCGCCTTCACAGAGTGAACCGAAACCGGATTGACATTTTCATGGATTAATAACTTCTGATCTGATCTGTACCTCATACACAACTATTATAATACTGCCAGAGAGGACTGCGAGTGCAACGCATCATCATCTGAACGATTTTTGGTACCGGTTTTGACAATTTCGCAATAAATAAATTATTGTGACATGTATTCTTGTCTGTCTGTTATGTTTTTTTTCTTCATAATTGTAGCTTAACGTTATATAGTTTTAAGGAATGGTTATGGGTAGGTTTAGGGGTAGGAGTAGGATTAGTTTCTTCATAATTGTAGCCTACGTAGTTTTAAGGAATGTTTATGGGTAGGTTTCGGGTAGGAGTAGGATTAGTGGCTCAAAATATTTTTATATTCTGTATAAAATGGATATGTTAAGGGTTGGGAGTAAGGTTAAAGGATATTGTTGCATTTATCTTTAAAATGGTAAAAGTGAAGGTATGATATCTTTATGATATGAAATTTACGTAAATAGTTTACGTTTTGTTGCTGTAAAAACGTAATAATGTTACGTTTAAATGTTGCAGATACGTCCATATTATACGTTTCAGAATCTATCCAAACGTACAAATACGTACGTTTTCTATCTTTGAAAATAACGTGTTATACATAAGTATTAACAATGAGACCAGGCTGGGTACGTCCAACTACGTCTCCGTTCCCTCCTTTCCTTTTATGTGTCTGTTTTAAATGGGGAATGCCGTTGAATGCTGACTCTCACCGCATTCCTTTGGGTCACAAACCCAGAATTATCTCGCTGGCGTGCCTTTGCTGCCATGGTAGCAGGGCCTGTTGTGCCTTTTGGGTGGTTGTTCACATACACATTGGAATCTAGTTTTGTTTTTTTGGATGAGAGGTCTGTTCAACTGTTCATTAAATATAATGAAAAATGGATGTCTGATTTGTCCAGCTGCTACTCGGTCAAAAGGATTATCAAGCCAGATATAACATTTAAAGTGACACATGTTAGAAAACTAACCTTTCCTCTGTTTTAATGAAGCATTTCTCAGAAGCACTAAGTAGGAAATCAGTTTTCCTGGTTGGTTCACCCTTCCTCAAATAACAACAAATCTCCCTGGTGTTCTAATAACACTGTTTTATTGGTTTTACATTTAATCTTTAATGAAATTAATGAATTCACAAAGCTACTGTTGGATTAGGATTTACAAATATATCTTATAGTCCCTGAACACACACAGACACCTTTGCATCTAGAAAAAAGACTTATTTCTATTAGTGCAAATTTGGCTTTGTAGATTTGTATACATTTATTTAAAGATACCACAGCTTGTTACTTGAACTGGCAGATCATTGAACTGGCAGAACATGAACTTGAACTGGCAGAACATCTGCTGTGAAGGATGTGAAGATTCACAACTCAATGTGTTCACTCTTTGTGCTTCTACTGTTACCAAGGTGGAAGTGGAATCTCTTACACATAATGGAAGACTAATCTCTCAATGACTCTAAATCTGAATACTGCAACACTGCAGTTTGTCTGTTGAGTGCTATTCATTATGCATTGACAGGGTAAGATAAATTATGTAGAGGATGGAAATGTTTTACAAAACTAGTTAAATCATCAGCATGTATTATTGATGGTGCCGAAAAGATGGCCAGAATTCCTAGTCACGCAATGAGACGGCATTTTTACACTGCTGATTTGTTACCAAGATAATGTCATCTTGTTGGCTAACAAATTAGTTTTTTTCAAAACTGCAGAAATGACTTGTGATAGTCATGGCAGCATTAGAAAGAATGTATTGAAAGCTACAAACCCATGTATTTGTAGTAGCACACGTATAATGTTTTTCACAAAAGTGTTTATGAATTTATAGTGACATTATAGTTGTATATTTTCATAAAAAGAGAACATTTAGTAAATGTGTAAACTATTTTATAAATGAATGTTATTGATCTTATTGTGAACGATTCATCCACATATTTCTCTCTCTTTTTTTGTCTCCATTGAATCAACAACCGGATAGAACAAAGTTATGTCACGTTTTTTCCCTGCTTTTTCATGTGGATGTATGTTACAACAGGGAATTAGTTATGTCTCTTCCATTGCATCATAACTTAAAGAGCAGCAGAGTGTACAGTTACTTCTAGACCTGTTGTCCTGGGAAGCTTCAGAGTGGTTTTAATTTGCACCTTATTGCAGTTCTATCAAGAATTTGAGAGAATTCTAGAATTTATTGTTATTTTTAGGCCTAAATTATTGACTTGAGGTTCTGGTCCATAATCTTGACCTGCTTTATTGGCAGATTGCAAATTTTGCTTGCTTAAGGGTTTGTTGCCTTGTGCTTTTTGGATCAGTTCAGGGAGCTACTAAAATTAATTTGAAATGCAAGAAAATGGATGCATCCAACATAAAACCAGATTACAAGAAAAACAAAACAAAAATTGGAGCAGTTTCTTAAGGCCATTTCACATTGCACTGACAGACACTGACCATTGGCAACAGACACATTTAGTTTTGATGGATCAGTACTCCATCTGACATTCACAACTGAACATTTTGAATCTGCCTTTGCACTGTAATCTGTTTAACGTTTAAAGATATAGTTCACCTGTGTGACTTTTTTTGTGTGTCCATAAAATGGAAGTCAGTGTTCACCAAATGGTTTGATTACGAACATTCTTCACAATCTCTTCTCTTATGTTCAGCAGAAGAATGAAAATCATATAGGTTTTGAACAACATAAGGATGATGACAGAATTTTCATTTTTGGATAAACTCTCTTTAACTGTCATGCTAGAAAGGGTCCAAACGGAAGTAATTTATCATCATCTCTGGCAAAAGACCTTCACTGGGAGGTTGGCAATGCAGCTTTAGAACTGCAGATACACATAATTTTCGCATTTAAGTACAAACAGAACATTTTGTTGAGCCAAATCTCAGATGAGGTTTGAATTGTTCTGTACAAATAACAATTCCTTGACTTTACATGTCCATTCCACTAAAGTAAAAAAAAAAAAAAGTCTCCGTTTTGGCCTAGCAGTGGGTTGTATGGGCTGTTTGGTTTGTCTTGCCAAAAAAAAAAAAAGCATCTGTTATTTTTTACTCCAGAGCCAATATCTTGGTAATTGAAAACAAAAAATACAAAATAAATAAATAAATTACCACACCTTAAATTATCTTGTTGTATCCCCTGAATAATAAGTAAAGTGTAAAAAATAAAGTGACCGTATGAAGCCGAGGCATTAGAGGTGGGAACTTGGCAAGATGATAACTGCTGTTAAAGTGGGGTCAACCACCAAAGGGACTATGTGGCTCAATTACAATCTATTATATCCTCTATGAAGTAAGCTCAGTAGATAAGCTGCTTTTGTCTGTGAGGACTGGAAAAGCCTTGAAATTGGAAATTGTGGTAAACATGACACGGCTATGCTGTGGCTGATAGAGAAGGGCCATTACACGGTTACTTTCGTGTTGTTGTCATGAAGAACATACCCCCGTCATGCAGACATTTATTCCAGTTTTGATACATAAGACCTGATTCATGTGATAATGTCTTTTGTGTTTACATGTCTGTCTTGTGTACGTGTTTGTTTGTGTGAGTAAACACTTTGTCACAAGCTTTCTCCACTTAATACCACTGGCACTGAATTCAAAAGGGACACAAGCGTAAATTAGCCTGGTTAGAGTTTTTATCTTCAGGCACTTTGATCTGACATTTTCTTGGGCGGTGACTTCCTTCACATCTCAATAATATGCTAATTACCCAGCACTGTTGAAATTTGTTTGTTAGGAATATTAATCTGCTGGAGCATGTTTTCACAAGTTTGAATAAAACCTGTGCTCAGAATGTAGATGTCCCTGAATTCCCTCCACATTCATAAACTTGGTGCATCTGCAGTTGTAATATCATTTCACAATCAGTGGCATGGAATAAAGAACATATCATATGCTCCTCATGCATAAGTTATATGTGTACAGTGAGGTCCAAAATACTGAAACCACCAACCCGAGCTCATGAGAGAATGTGGTTATTTACGATTTCCAATGAATTCATATGATGGATAAGGAATTGTTGAGAAAATGTAAAAATTCAATGCAGTATGATTCAGATTTCAATGTTAGATATCAAAAAAAATTCCTTTGTTGTCATTTAGAATTTTTTTGTTTTGTTTACTAAATGCAGAATGTCTCATTCAGCCAATAAATTCATAAAGGGCAATTACAGTTTTGTTGTACAACATGTTCAATTAGCAACACAACAAACTGATCTGTTGTTCTGGTAGCTGTTTATGTAAGCAATAAGGTACGAGAGGCTGTGCTGTATCGTGAATAAGTCACGGCTGAAGGGTGTTGTTCGCGTCGTGCCTGCAACCCCTTTAGCTGTGACTTGTGTACTAGCCTTGAGTACCTTATTGCTTTTATAAAACGATTACCACACAATACAAATATTAAAGCCAAAAAAATATGTATCAATGCAACTTTCATGAAGTAAAATCACTAAAAGCCTTCCTACCGCTGGAAATAAATGTTCCCTGACAGTGAACAGCAACAGAAGTTACATTATTTCGCCATTAGATGGCAGCAAAGACTGACTTTATGAGTGAGTCAGTTAGTAGAGAATACTTTTATATTGAGAGGACTGAACTTGTTGTGAACACTGAGAAGCAAGATGCAACTGACAAATGATTAGCTTGTCAGGACATTGGAAAACCCAGTTAAAAGGACAAGATATTGCAGTGGAAATAGAACTGACCTGAAGGAAAATGTTATATCTACTGTAAATGCAGGTACACTCGCATGGAAGTCCAGCATCTCTTAGTTGGTCCCCCTCAGGGGTCAAACATGAAGGTTCCATATCTTGGGCTGGTAATAGAATATAGTCACCTGCACCTGAAACAGGACATCTTTCCTGTTCGGTATCACCCAAGGCGAGGCGTTGAGGAGAAATGTTATTTCTGAGAACCAGACTCTGGTCAGCCAAAGAAGCGCTATCAGCAAGAGGCATGACCATTGTTGAAGGACCTTCGCCAGGACTCCGGTAGATTGTTCCACCGGAACAATCGGTGGAATTGCATATATACGCTTCCTGGGCCATGCAGTCTGCCCTGGCAATTGTTATAAGTGACTACCACAATATTGTCCACTCGCACCAGAACATGGTAGCCCCTTAACTGGTAGAGGAAGTACTTCAGGGTCATAAATACAGCCATCAATTTGAGGCAATTGAGATGCTAATTGAGAGGACAGCCTCTCCTGATGCTTTTGGCTGGACAGCCATCTAAGGCCACATCCTTTGACGACAACATGCACCTAGAGTGGGACCCAAGGGGAGGAACTGGGGTCTGAGCCACATAGAATGGATACGAATCCTGCAGGGTTTAGAAAGGGCACGAAGCACTATGCCTGTGCCCTTACCCTTATTTGCCTCTGGGGATTGGCCCTTGGACGAAACCCTATGGCTCTGAGCCACAAACGGTCTCATGTACAGAAGGCCCAAAGGTATCATCTTGGGCACAACTGCCACAATGTCCCCTTAGAATTATAAGGTTCTATCTGACATTTTTGTCAAAATTGAGTTATTCACATATTCTTATTCTGTGACAACTTATTTACATTATGTGATGTGTTTTGTACATTTAGGGTCCCTGTTATTTGTATGTTTGAAAGAAACTTGTTCCCCATACACATTTTCCTATATGTTATGCAAAAACTTTGAAGCTCAATATCTCAAAACTGCTCAGAACGCAGATAGAACCTTATAATTCCAAGGGGACGATAAGACTTAGAATTCTTTGAAAGTGACGGAAAGTAATTTCCTTACCTATTCTAATATTGCTCAGGGTGTTTAAGAAGGATTCGACAAGTGCGGGGGACAGCTCTGCCCGCATGGTGAACGAGTCACATACAACTCTTAAATATGTTGTCCACTGGGCAGGAGAGAGAACGCTTTTGAATGCCATTGAATCTCAACCCTAGGGATACAAGATGAGCGACAACGACATCCAATGCTTCGAAGCGCAAGCTCTTGAGACTGGGCCAAAATCAGCTAGGCGTCTATGTAATTTAAAATGCGGATGCCCTGAAGTTGCAACTGGGCCAGAGCTGCATCCATGCAGTTGAGTATGTGCGGGGTGACAAGGCTGGGCAGAATGGAAGAACCTGAGGTTGGTAAGCTTTGCCGCCGAAAACAAACCTCAGGAACTTCCTGTGTTGTGGCAGAATTTCTGTATGAAAATATGCGTCCTTGAGGTTGATTGTGACAAAATCTTTGAATTTGAGATAATCATTTGACTGTCAACATTTTGAGATGTGAGACGTATGTGCTTTGAGACATTAGGTAATTTAACGCAGTCTCTCGTGATGTTTTGCGGACTCTACAGTGTGTGTTCATGTATTTTGGAGGATGCGTGGCTTTGGAGAGCCCTCTAAAGTGAGGGTGGGATCTAAAGATTTCAAAGCTATCTTGCTATCTTGCTATTGCTATTGCTATTCTCTGAAATAGTCTACCCTACCTTTAATATATTACAATAATTTGAAAAAAGGTTATTCTAGTGATCTCATGGTGCGTTCACACCAGATGCGAATAGAGCGTCTGGCGCGAGTGATTTCAATGTTAAGTCAATGCAAAGACGCATTACGCGCGTAAAAAATTCCTGCGGCGCGAATGAGGTGTAGAGCACGGCGCGGTAGACGCGAATTGAGCGTCTGACGCGTTACGCGCAAATGATTTTATTTGTGCTTTTTGTGCATTCACGCGTTTGACGCGAATTCATGTCTGCCGCCAGAGTTGAAAAATCTGAAATTTGGCGTCAATTCGCGCCGCGTTAACCAATCAGGAGCCTAGCTGCTGTCACGTGGTGAAGTATCTGGATGCTTCAATAAATTATTTTGTAATATGACTAAATGCCTGGTGTGGTTCTAATGCACAACAAACCAAATATTTTATCACATAAAACTTGATTTCAATATATGAGACATATTCATTTTGTATTGCTATTTATTCTATATCTAGATTATATGAAATATTATTCTAATGTAAAGACAACCAACACTATAGTGCATAAGTTCGTGTCTGGAGAGTGTTGTGTGAGAGAGAAAAAAATCTCAGGACAGGTTAATTACTTGTGGAGGCTGGCTCAATTTATCATCAAAACAAAAATAAATGACAGATAGGTGGATGAGGCCGAGGGTGATCCTCGCTCCGATGCGGGACAACAGGTCATCAAACTGGGCGCGGGACAGGCGGATGTACTGCTGAAAGCGGCCGTCATCCAGGCGCAGCTCCTGCAGGGAGCAAATGGTGACACTCGCCAAACTGGGTTCGCCTCCGAAGGGCCTGGTGGAACCAAATACGGCGACGATGATCCCTACGCCGCTGTTCTGCTCTCTAGAGCAAATACAGAGTGGTGACTCTCTCGATGAATGCTCGATCAACATTAAAAAGATGGCCGCCAACGGGTTTCGATTGTGTACATTTCGCTTCAAACTTTTGTCGTGCGAATGGATTCAAAGTGTTCAAGCGTATAACTACACGCGGTAGGCGCGAATTTGACGCGCTATTCGCGTCTGGTGTGAACGCACAGTCAGACGTTTGAATACCATTATACATTTCTTGTAAATAGGAAAAGAGATCTGCAGTAGCTTGTCAGGATTTATATTGTTTGTTTTTATCGGTCTCAAGAGATTGTGGTCGTATGTGTCCTTCTCTGTGGATATCAGAATTCAAAGCATGTGATACACACTTCCTCCTTTGAAGAGTTCAATTCATACACCATTGTAACCCACTGGAGAAAGTCAAAATCAAACCTGAGTTTTGCAGAAGTTGAGCAATGATGGATGGAGAGATGAAATCTATGATGTTTGGAATTGGACAGAGGCAGGCTAAGAATCAGTGAGAGATGGAGATGTGGAGAAAAAATAGAATGGAGTGATGGAAGATGCAGGGCGACCTCTTTTCTTTCATCACGCTTGTGTGCACTAAGTGGTGAGTGAGCTGTAGGCAGCAGCCAGAGGGTCTGGAGGGAACACTTGGCATGCTAGTGGCCTCAACTCCCCTCCACTCAGCTAGGTAACACTCCCTCTCTCTCTCTCCATCTCTTTCTCTTTCTCTATCCTCCATTCCGTCCCTGCAGGGAACACACAGCGATCAAAACAGCAGCAAACAAAGTCTACATGTACAACCCAGTCAGCCACAACAGGGCAAAACAAACACTGGACCGACTCAGTCACGCACACCCACAAACACACTCATACACACGGATATATGCACACACCACTCACGATGACATGTAGGGAGAGAAATGCAAACATTTTACAACCATTATATAAGCACACTAATGCAGCCAAAAACACATTAAGTTGCTTTGGATAAAATATTCTGTTAAATGAATAAATGCAAATTACACTCTTAAAAATGAACAGGTCCTTCAACGTTATTTTTTTTATGTTTAAGATTTTATTTTATTTATTTATTTATTTTTTGCAGCTCCTTATAGGTTTAGCGAAGACCTCACATTGTTTTTTACCAGATGCAATTTTTTATTTATTTAAAATCAATGTGTATAAAGTGACAAAGTCAAGTTGGTGTCAGTAGATTCACAATCCATGTGCAGTGTTTAATAAATCAAAGCCAAAAGTAAAAATACAGAGGAGGCAGTAGTAAAACCAGGATGGACAAACACAAAAATCAGCTTGTTGTCATGCAGGCTTGGGTCAACGACAGCCAAACAGTAGATAAGCAATCCAAAAGAGAGAACAGGTAGAGGTCTAAAGGCAGGAAATCACAGAATTGTAGTAGTACCAAACAAGGGTTTTGTCACAGATTCCATTTCCCATCATCCTCCCTGGCACCTAACCAAGCACACATGGAACTCATCTAGCCCTCACCACCAGCAATAGAGCGCACACACCCCCTCAGTCATTAACTGTGTCCCAAATCAGGGGCTGCATCCACCGAAGGCCCCATTTGAAGGTCGATTGCGTCACAGAGGTGCAACGAAGGCTGTCCCAAGTCTAATGCGGCCTACCATCAGCGTTGCCAAGTCCAAGGTTTTCCCGCGGAATTGGACTACTTTTAAGTTGTTTTAATTGTTTTTCTGTTCATTGATTTCAACCCCCGTGAGTACGATTTCGATGCTCCAACACCTCCAAAACATCCCTAAGAATCATAATTCGGCCGCCCGATGGAGAAAAGCCAATGGGCTTTTTGGGCTACTTTTGTTACACAGACCTGGCAACCCTGTCTACCATTGTTTTTTCCCCGGGCCGCGAAGGATAGAACGAGGAACCAGCAGCAGCCAAGAGAAAACGAGGCCGAGAGGATGAGATGAAATGGACAGACTGTTTTCTCTTCTTGACAGATTGGTAGAGAAATAAACTTTTGGTTATGTGAATTAAAAATTGTAAATTAAACAATCATATACATTTTTGTAAGTTATAATTTATAAATGAAACAAAAAATTATTTCTGTGCATTGTTGATTTTTGTGTAATGCAAGTTATAACTTGTAAATGTAATAAATAATAATATAATATTATAATAATAATGTAATAAATTGTTCTAGACATTTTTACTTACAGTACTTTTGACTATTTACAAGATAAGTTACGTTTAAGATAAGAAAACAAAATACAAGTTTAATACTAGAATGTACATTTCCTGAAGAATATTTGAGTGGTGCTTGTTGTGGCAAAACTCAGCACTCGGTTGCTATGGTGTTTCTAGTGGGTTGGTAAGGTGTCCTGGGTGGTTGCTAGGTTGTTGTCAGGGTATTCTCGGTGGGTGGTATGGTGTTGCTAGTTGGTTGCTAGGGTATCCTGGGTGGTTGCTATGGTGTTACTATGCGGTTGCTAGGGTGTTCTGGGTGGTTGCTAGAAACATTTTTCTGCAGACTGTTATTGAGCTGAGCAGGAGATCCTGGTGGTGCTGCACAATAGAAAGCCTGGTAAGGCCTCTGCCAGCAGGACATCATCTGGGATGAGTGCATATTAGTGCATATTACCATATTACTGTCTACCGTAGGGTGTCCAATTAGGCATTTCAGCGCTCAGAAGTGTGCTTGCGAGTGTCGCCTTTGTGCCCTCGATGCGGACTTCGGCGAAGCCCGCACTTTCCCACCCTCCACACGAGTTAGCTAACCAGGAATCATTGCAAACGCCCAATCAGATAAATGAGGGGATGAGTTTCGTGGCTGTCTGACTTTTGGTGGCATGATGTCATCAAGCCTGTCTCAAAATACACTCTCGTGTGGATTCGAGGCCAGCCCCGCTTAGGTCTGCACTACCTGACGTCACCAAGTGTGAACTTGAAGGAGGTTAACAAGGCCAGAGTGTGCCATTTGGGATCCAGCCAAGGACGCATTTTGAAGGAGCCTTCGAAGGACCTTTGAATTGGAACAGCCTTCGTCGCGCCGTGGTGACGAACTCGGCCTTCAAAGGATGCAGCCCCTTAATTGGGACACAGCTAAAGTCTGACCTCATCTGATACCACAGTCAACTTCCCTTGCTACCTGCTTTATGTTCCTGGCTACTGCTGTTGCCTCGTCCAAGTCTATCATTCACGAGTCATCCCTCATCTCAGTGTGGTTCCCTTAGTGTGTGTGCTCCAACGTTTCTGTTAAAGACTCAAAGTTAACTATACATCTGCTAATGATCTCAAGTATCATCACTTACCTGATTATGTGTTATGCATCTGCCATATCTGCAAAGACACCTAGCTGTTTGAGTTTTACCTCAGTTCTGGTCATTGTGTCCAAGCCTGAGTGTGACATTTTCACAACAAGTGAATGAAAAGATATTGCTTAATCTTATGGCTGAGGACTAACAGCTGATTTCAATGATGAGTCTGGGCAGAAGATTGTGGGAAATGGAGTCCTAGAACCAGGTAGAGTTCAGAACTCGGTTGATGACTATCTAGTGAATTGGATAGGAGAGGCAGGAGACTCAGCGGATATGAAATAAGAACATAAATGGAGGTTTTTAATGGAACTAAGTTTTTAATGGGGTGGTACAACAATGTTTTCTGTAACACTTTTCACTTTGCAGTGTCTTTGTTACAAGTTACATGTACTTGCTATAGACCTTGTGTAGCCCCGCCCCTTTTCAGCGCTGCGCACATTGTCTTTTGACTTCCGGTCTGTATTTTCACAGCGATCTTGCGTAGGTATGAATGAATGGCTCGTTTAAAAGAATTTCCCGCTCGACATTTGTTAAGACATCTGCTTTACAATGCTTATGATAAACATTACAATGCTCATGATAACTTCCGTTAACTCTACAGTATGTAAATCCACTTCTCCAGCTATTTACTCCTCGACAGCGATGCTATAAAAATATACAGAGCGACCGCAAAAACGGAAGTTCAAAGACAATATTCTAAAGATGGCGGCGCTCTCGTTTCTCTGGGGCATAAGGTCTATAGTAATAACAGTAAATTACGCATAGATGATACTAATCCTAACCCTAAACCTACAGTAAGTACATGTTGTTGATTAATAATTCTCAGTGCTTAAATGTATAAATACAGTGTTCAAATAAAGGGAATTTTATAGGACACCTTCAAATAAAGTAATAGTGTTTTCTATACATTTTAGAATAAAAAAAGCACATAGGCCTATATGGAGATGTTAGTTGCATTTTCTTATTTGGTAATTTTTTTAATTTTTTTACTGCCTACTGTCCTTTTCTGGAGAACTAGAGATTAAAATGCTTTTTATGGACCCTAAAAAGTTTCAAATATATCATCTGTTTTTGGTACTAAAACATTTTTCTAAAATCCAATGCCATATTTGTTTTTTGGTGGTGGTTGAGGAGATTACCCCCTTCTATGTAAAGCGCTTTGAGGTCCCAGATAAAGCGCTATATAAATGTAACGGATTATTATTATTATTATTATTATTATTATTACTAACTATAACCTTTATGTTTAAGAGTAATTGGAAACAAACAGACCTTCAAAAGAGACAAACACTTTTTTTTATATCAGACTCCATCAGAAGAGGTTAATAGCATTAGCATTAGTATGCGGCTTCTAATTATTTCTCATAAATCATCATTGATGTTCTGTACAGACATTGACTAAAACTGCTAAAAGAACTCCTCTGCACTGCACTCCGTCTGAAAGAGCTCTAACACAATCAAAACGCATACAAAGATGAAATGTTAAAGGCTTCTTTCATTTCATGTAGGCCTATATATTTCAGAGATACATCAAATTATCCACCATTTATTTAACATTAGTCTGATATCTACACAAATTTAATTAGAAGTCGAGTAGAACATGGGGGACAAATTTAAATGTTGCATTTTACACAAGTGAAGCCCTTTTTTTTGTTTGATTTCATTTAATTTGATTTGGGCACACTTATACCATCTGCTGTGTCAGGCCTTTCTGCATGGCCTGCAACATAATTTTTGCATTATCCTCTTTAATGGCTTTCATAAATTGTGCTCTGGCTGTTTAGTTATTACTATCGCTGTGACATTTACAGTACATGCAGATTACTTTCAACATAGTATAGCAGATGAACAACTCTATGATTTTAATGGCTGGAGACAATATTTGATTCCATATTAGATAAATGTATCATCCGTTCCTGGCAGTGTCTGAATATCATAATAAACCCCAAGTGCAAACCAGTTGCATATTTTGGAAAAATGTTATAACAATGTAATAACAGCAGTCAGTAAAAACTTTTTTTTAATGTATCTCATATTCCTCATTTCATTTTAGGTGTGTCTCACAGTAATATTGCGATCCAACTAGGTTAAATCTTAAAGGAAAATAGACATGACTCCCACACCCAGCCGTCAGACCAAAATATACCAATGAATCCAAAATTCAAGAAAAACAATAAACGTTTTATTAAGATGAAGAAAATAAACATATGTAAAATTGAGTATTTCAAGAGTAACATAAACCGTATAATCTTCAGGAAGACCCAAGGCCCAAAAATAACAAACAAAACAGATAATAAACAAAATATCAAACTAACTTCCCTCGAAGTATCCAAATAAAAATCCAGCAAATTGAAATCCTTGAAATCACACAATGGGTAATTCAAATAGATATGTATATTTAATAATCTGTTTGTATCCACATTCATAGATCCAAATCTTAGTGTATACATTCGAAGACAGCAAGACATAAAATAACCACCATTTTTGGACTCACTTTATAGGTGTCTTTAATTAAGTACTATGTCTGTAAATAAAAAATATGAATAATTCAATGTTAATTGAAAAAATATACTTTTTTTCAATAATACTTATTGAATACTTACTGTATATGATACTAATATTTAAAGTACATACGTGCAATATAAAGTAATGCCTACCATTTTATATCCCTGCTCTTAGTAGTTTGCTATTACCCCTAGATCAGGGATTCCCAAAGTGTGGTGCGCGCACCCCCTGAGGAAAAATGTAATAGCGGTCTGTTTTTTTAAGTGGGATTTATATACCATACTTCCATACTTAAAATTAAAAAACATGAACAGTAAACATTTCCTTTGTAATCGCTTTTATTTAAATAAAAAATATATTTATTAGTTTTTGCTAGAACCGTAGAAGAAGAAAACAGCTGCTGTCCTCTACGCACTGCTCTTCTTTTATGCACTGCAGCCGCTATAGGCTATATGCGTGCCAACTCGTTTAATAAATAATGACACCAACATATTTTACTGATCATTCAATACATGTGTGAAACGAACAATGATGGATTATGGTGTAATTTGTTTTGAATTGGGACTGGGGAATCCCCGGGTTGGTAAGTGAACATGCTATTGCGTGCAAAACAGTAAAAACGTTTACTTGAGACAGAAAATATCGATATGGAGTCGTCGTCAAATTACACAATAGTGGCCTTAAAAAGTGAAAATGAAAAGAGGAATTCGAGAAATTAATGACAAAATTGCCAAAAATAGGAAGCTTCTTTAAAAAGATAGCACAGGAGGGGGCGATCGAGTGAAGAGTGAAGCACCTGAAGTGACCGTGTTTTTTCATGTGTTATGGTGCGCATTCACCAGTGTTTATTTATTTATTTATTTATTTATTTTGGTGCGCGTAGGCTACTTCTGATTTTGTCAGTCATCTCGCTGTGTCTCTATGATCCTATCCTGTTCATGGTAGCCTACTGTATCCTGCACAAGTGCCCGGTGTTGGCTCGTTACGCCACTGCTATTCTCTTTAAAGTTGTGGATCGTTTGTAACTTCATTGCAATTTTATTCAATGTACTGTCGTTCTAATTTCCGTAACCGTTGTGTTATGATGATGATGATGATAGCTCCACGGTCATTTAATAGCCTTGCTGCAATGTTTCTTTTACGCGGCTGAAAATAACCGTGCTTTCTGTTACTGAGCCTGTCTGTCACTCACAAGCTTGTGCGTAGCTTAGCTTTGTTGCATTATATTGAAACTTTGTTGATGTTGTTATTGTCATGCGTGTTCTGGTTATTTGCGCATGATTAAACATGAGTCTTTATATGGCGATAAAACAAAGCTTTGTTGCGTTTTTTTTTTTAAGTGGGGATTGGGGGTGCGCCAACCCGGTTGGGACAACCCGGAAGGGGGTGCGCAGGAAAAAAAGTTTGGGAACCGCTGCCCTAGATTAATGTTACTTTGTTATTATTTTTGAATTATACATTCAATTGTTGCAGTCTTTATGAATAAGATTTAGGGACACGCCTCTTCATTTGTACAGTTTCAGTTTAGGAAAACTTTGACAACTTTGACAAAACAACTCCAATTAAATATGTACTGTAAAATTCTAATTAAAACACAATGCCGTGCCAACACTCTTTAAAATACTGGCATGTGCAAATTCTACAGCAATTTTTCTTCAGAAAGTGAGACAGTAAGCATACTAACTACTCTTGAGTAGAACAGATGCAGTGTTTTGACACTGTTCTCATTCACAAGGACACTAATAGAAAATGTGAAACGCAAAGAGAAAGTTGTGACATCTGGTGCCCACTGAGCTAACTTTGTTGCATTCGCAGCTTTGTTGGCCTCAGTGTGTTACATTAACATGTACAGTGGGCTACTAAAGTTTGAGACATTCAACATCTGGTATTCAACGTATTTTCCTTTGAATATAAACAGAACCTTTTATTATTTAAAAAAAAAAAAGTAAACAAAGAAACATTGACAATTATTATTAATAATTAATCTCTCTCTCTCTCTCTGTCTGTCCTGCCACATTCTCAGTGAGACAGATGGGATTGTGGGAGGGGGTGTTGACAATGTGAGGGACATAAATAGTAATTATTATAATTCTCAATCAGGTTTAGAAAACTTTTTAAAGTTCTTAAAGTCTGAACTCTGGTCCAGACTCTGATGCAAACAGGCACTAGCCTTCAGCTATTGATGAGATTGTCTCTGAATTGAACCTCATTGGTCACCTTGGCAAGACTTCCAGTAGCACCTCAATGCAGTACATGAGATCCACGGGGAGGAGTCGGATCAAGATCCAAGGGGTGGAGATGGGTAGGATTAGGGTTGTGTTTAGGGATTAGGGGTGGGTTTAGGGATCAGGGGGCGGAGTTGGGTAGGTTTAGGTGTATGTAAGGTGGGAGGAGTCGGATCTGGATCCGACTCCTCCCCGTGGATTTCATGTTCCGCAGTGAGAACCATCTCAAGACTTCAGTGACACATATAAATACAGAGAGGAGAAAGGTTCCTTCTTATGATAATGAGCATTTCAGTATGAGATGTGGAGGGGTACAATCAGCATGTAAAAGGTGCTCAGGAAGAAAACACACATAGCACATTCTCTCTCTCCAAAGTGCATTCGGGTCTTTCTGCACTTTTGGCCATGTGGATCTTTAGATTTTAGATAAATAAGCTCTTAAAACACTTAACATTAGCACACAATTGAATGTAATGTCAAATATTAAATTATATATTACTGTATGTGTTGTAACATGTATTCTGTGATGGAGATGATAATGACTTGGAAAAATATTTTAGGACATTTTTAATGTTTTCACATATTTTTTTGGATGAAAATCAATACCTGAGAAATCCTTTCTGCCCCTATACAGATATTCTGTGTTTCTCTCTTTTTCCCGATAGTCTCTTCACAGGCATAAATCTGGGATACACATCCGTGCTCCTCTCAGGGATTGAAGCTTGTAAATCGGATTTCCACTGTGTGACGTGACATTGATCTGTGAGTCATTTCAGTTTATAACTTATGATAAAACTGTGGATCGGAGCCTGCATTGATTGTAAGCTTTTAACGCCATGCTGTTCTCTCTCTCTCTGGGAGGGAGAAGAAAGACATTGTCAAAATCCACTTTCACACTCTCAAACTATAAGTGTGTGTTTATGTAATCTCCTGCTAAAGCATCTATCCATCTGTTTTACCGATAGACAAATAGATTGTGCTTTGCAGCTTTTATTTATTACAGTACAACCCTTTTGGCGTCCACCTAGACTGTATATGGAGCTTGAAGCCAGCAAAATGTACATTTTAAAAGAGAGCAAATAATAAAGTATTTGTACAGCATATTGTATTTTGGATGTAATGCCACACTCTATAATGAAACCTTAAAAAAAATAAAAATATATAAAAAAAAACCTTCAGCCGCCTGTGAGAATCCTCTGAGCCCATACAACTGCTGGTTAAAGTGATGACAGCTAGAGGAAGTTGTTGACATCTTGCTGCGGTCACCTTCAGCATTGCCCAGCAGACTCAGCGGTAGCTGTCTCGTCCTCAAACACGGCAATATAGGGTAAATACTGAGCCTCAGTGATCCGTAAACTCATTAAGGACCTTTTAATTAAACGTCAGGTCATCAGCATGCAAGACACTTAGATCAAGCCTGCAGAAAGCTTTGGATGTCTCACACAAAGGAGACCTTTGAAGTATATAATGAAGGTGTTAATCAGAGGGGATGGATCTAATTGTGAGACTTACCCTTCTCACACTGTAAGAAATGTCCTTGGTTCATCCTCGGGCTATTGGGACAAACTTCAAGCATCATCAGAACCTTGTGGTCAGCCTAAAGCTATCCCCTTGTCTGAGATAAAAAGAAGAACTTATTATGGAATTGGAAAACAGACTGAGTAGCTCAAGGGATACGGTTTGGAAATTGAGTTTTTCTGACTTAAAGAAATTGGTGGTTATACAAACAAACTTAATGGAATGGTATGGGTTCAGTACAAGTTAAGCTCAGAACTTGTGGCAATATATCTGATTTCCAAATTTTATATATGAACGTATATAAAATGATTAACATTATTACTGCTGTCTTTTTGCTGCTGCTTCTTCTTTTTCTGTTTCTTTTTCTCATTCTTCCTCTTCTTCTTCTTCTTCTTCTTATTATTCTTTGTCTTCTTCTTCTTCTTCTACTTCTTCTTCTTCTTCCCTGATAATCAACATTTTTACAAATGCTGACATCTGAGGTTAACTATAATAACTTGTATTGAACAGAATACATTTTAAGTTTAGAAATCTCTTTCAACATAAACTATAATTACTTGCTTATATATAAAAAATGTATGACTGGTAATATTTTTCTCATGCTTACATTTTAATGTGTGAAAAGCTCCTTCAATGTAAAAAAAAAAAAAGGAAAGAAAAAAAGATCAATTATTAGAGAGAGGGGTAATGAAGCAACCCCTACCTATATCATAGAAGCTGAGTCAGTGCAATAGAAGCAGTTTAATGAGTTTGTGCCTCCAAAGTCAATGAGCCACTAGAAAATGAGGCAGGGGGTTAAAGACGGATTTTTTTCTCGCTCTATACAGGGCTGTAAGACCATCATAAACATTGTTTGAGAGTCTCCTGCTTGAGTTCTCTGTTTGTAGTTTTATTGATATCATCAAATAGAACTCTTGTGTGCTCTCAGATGGGTCGTCCTAACATAATATCCTAACATGTGACATTTATATTTATTTGTTATATATACATTATTTTTTTCATTCATTCATTCAACTAGGCCTACAAAAAAATTAAAGACTAAAAAAGTGACTAAGGCTTTATAACCTAATAATGTTCTCAATTAAATGTACATCTGCTCTAACACAATAATAATAAATAAAAAAATCCTAGACAATCATGAAATGTTTTAATCAATGTCTGTGTGGTATTTCAGTTGTTTATTGGAGGCCTGCAGGTGTAAACATTATGGTAAAAAACGAATATAATCATTGTTTTGTTCCTCCCTGGTCATTTGAGAAAGGTCAGAGCAAAGGAGGTTTCTAATTAGAATGCTCCATTAAACCCAGAGCCATTTTGTCTTTCATTGCATGTTACATGACAGTGAGGAATAATGGCGACAGATTGCTGTAAAAACTGTTTGCTTTGTTCATTGTAAAACACCTCAGTCATATTTTACAAGGTTTAAACAGTCTGCAGTTGTGAGAATCTACTGAGATAATGAACCTGTCATAGAGTGAATTTTAGAAAGTTAGAACTTAAAGGGATAGTTCACCCAAAAATGAAAAATCTGTCATTAATTACTCAGCCTGATGTCGTTCCAAACCTGTAAGACTTTCGTTCATCTTCGGAACATGAATGAAGAGATTTTTGATGAAATCTGAGCGATTTCTGTCCCTCCATTGACAGCTACGCAACTACCACTTTGATGCTTCCAAAAGTTCATAAAGAGATCGTAAAACTAATCTATATGAATTGATTGGTTTAGTCCAAATTGTCTGAAGGGACATGATCACGTTATATGATGAACAGATTCTATTCACATATCAACATGATAAGCGAACATAAACAGTTACAACATAAACAACACAAACCTCACTGGTTCTCACACGTCGAACAAACATGCTTGAGCTTCAGTTTTCCACAACTGATGTGTGTGTTGATGAATGTTTAATGTGAATAAAAGTCTAAATTAATCTGCTCATCATATAAAGGGATTGTGGCTCTTGAGAAAATTATAGACTAAACCGTGCAGCTGTCTAAAACAAATCTTTAAAATTTAATCAAAAAGATCTTTGTTTGTGTTCCAAAGATGAACGAAAGTCTTACGGGTTTGGAATGACATGACATGATGAATTTTCATATTTGGGTGAACCATCCCTTTAAGTTTAGGCACAATTAACCTGTTTACTTAATTTCTCCTGTTCTCTTTCTTTAAGGGGGCTAGCTGTCACAATGTCTAAAACTGACTTGCCTCAGAACCTCATGATTGTATCTAGGTCAGTCAGTCAGATAAGCAGACCTTTTTGAGGAAATATTATGTTCATGAATATTTATGAGAGTATATATTCATAATACATGATAGCCCTATTTGTAAGAAAAAAAAAAGAACATAATATATATATATATATATATATATATACAGTATTTAGCCTATATATGTATGTTTTACCTTGAAAAGTTAACTTAAAACTTTTTATAAATATATTAGAAATATATAAAAACACATCAAGCCCCTGTCTCCCCATCTCATATAAAATGTCAGAAAGGACTCTTTCAAAAAGTTATTGACAGATTTAGAATCACCTTGCAGTACACAGCCTTCATCCTAAGCTTAGTGAGAACTTAGAGAATTTCGTTCTGGCCACAGGTGTGTGGAAGTTCCTGTCAAATATGACCCTGTTTTTGTTTTAATAAGACTGAATGTGGCCTCTGAGAGTAAGGTAAGATAAAAATGCCTGATTGTTTAATACTGCTCTCACGGTCAGACAGAAACACGCAGCCTTGGGAATTGGAGTATGAGTGTGTGCGGCAGCAGCGGAGTGGAGTTTATGATTTCTGGAATCTTCTATGTCCTTGGGGCACAGGCGGATTAGCCCCTGACTCAAACAGGATCATGAGTTAAGAGAGAGGGACCGTGACAAAGCTGGGATATGGGAAGAGGGGAGCTCTAACTGTCCCTCATCTGTCCTTTCTATGACCTTTCTCTTTCCCTCCACCGCTAGAAGAAAACCCATTATATCCCACAAACCATGATGGGTGTTTGGTAGATACTGCCCTTTTGCACTGATCCGAGACCTGCTCTTCAGCTTTTCTTATTATGGTAATGGATTTGGTCAAGATCATGGTTTGGCTGATCTTAGATCAGGTTAAAGGGAGCTTTGTGATGTGTTGTCGGTGTCAGGCAAAACAGCACACATGGCGGAATGTGCAGATGGAATCGATTAAGCGTCTACTTTTAATCTCCTGAGCGGGAATTTATTTGATCATTGGAACACTTGTCAAATTACACTGTAATTATTGTATTCCATGGGCTTACAGTTTGTCTGAAAGTGTATGCTGAAATATTGTTTTATGAGGGTGATATTCGCTGACTTCGTGCTCCTTTTTTTAAAGATTGCAATCTTTGTATTTGAACTCTCATTCCACTTCAATACTTTAATCATGGCTACACTGTATCGGGCTGGTATACAATTAAATGTGCTGATAATTATGCCATCATTTTATGTCATTCCAAACCCATTTTGTTCTTTGTAGAACACAAAAGCTGAGTTTCTGAAGAATATCCTTGCCACTCTTTTCAATATCATTAAAGTGAATGAGGTGTGTCAAGCTCCAGAATGACATCAAATTATAGTCCATGTGATTAATGCATAATAATTCATAAGATAGCTTTGTGGGAATGACAGCTTTAAGGGAACAGAATTTACACCATTATTCACAAAATATCTTAATATCCACCCTACTTCACATAGGCGCGTTAATGAGAAAATTAGTAATGTCCTATTCGTGATCAAATCATTTTTTGAGTTTTGTTTTTTCAATTAATAAGTTGATCAAGTTCTTTATAAAAACGTAAATTATGAGAGAACTTCCATTTTGGGGATAACTATATCTTTAAAGATTCTTTCAGAAATCTGGCTGAACTCAATAAATGATTTAAACACATAGTTAACAGCTCTGGAGTGGAATATTACTAGTGAATAAATACCAAATGAATGTAATGGTCTGGTCATACACATCTATGATTCAGAAGTCTTTACTGCACACATCACACAAAACACTTTTTGTGGTATAACATTATAGTGCTTTTCATCGTTTTTGAAGTTTCACAGCTTGAGTCTTCATTTAAGAGTGGCCAAGATATATATTTTTAACATACTATTATTTATTTATTTTAATTCACGTGCACTTGTAATCGTTAATCAAAAACATTAACTTCCCCTCCCCAAAATCAAGTTCCGCCCTACATTTTTTTCTCATTTGTGAAGCCATTTCACAATAAATTAACATTATTGCAAAGCTGACTTTAAACATTTTCTTTTTATAATTATCCTAGAAGTTAGTTTCCCAGTAAGTTTCATTTTCAAAGTTGTTGTTCTTATGAAATCACTTTAATATGCATCATTGGCCTTGTGCTGTTGTGTTGTGCCAGCTACTGTCATGCAGTTTTCCTCAAAAGCCTTCAAAGGAAACCCAGCTTTCCACAGTCTTAAACTTGCATACTCTTTTTGGAGGTTAAACCCAATGACAACCTACCTCTTGCTTTTTCCTTATCTCTCGCCGTCATTTCTGACACCCACAGTGCCTTGCTGCAGCTCCCTGTGGCCCCGTATCTAATATTTCTGAAGAGCGCAAGAGGCCTTTCAATACTCTCCTCACCTGCCTCCTTTAAAATCCGATAGTGAAATCCGTCCACACAGCCCCCCCTCGCGTTCCGGATCAATACTGTCAACAGGAGCCCAAGTGTGTGCTGAGACACTTTTATCGATGTGCTTTCCCAGCTTAAGCACCAGAGGAAATCACAGTAGCAGGGGGTTCTTGAGTTTGAAGCACCCCAGGACGGAGAGGGTTTCTCTGGGTCAGGGTGGTGCAGCTCAGCCCCTGTAAGAGAGAGTGACTGAATCCCTTACAAAGGTCCGAAGATCTGGTGATTGTGATTAAGCACTGCAGTTGTGCCGAGGGCCGTCTCTTGTCCTTTTCCCAGCAGTGGTTGTTAATGTTGCTTTGGTCTTTGATGATGAGGCGGCGTGGGGTTGAGGCCAGATATCAGTTCTGACTGGGTAAAAAGTGATTTTAGACTTCCAGTGGATTCAACTTAAGGCTCACTGCTCTGCACATACCTTGTTGTAACATTTGTGTAAACTCAGCAATAAGCAGCTAAAGGTTTCTGAGATATAGTTAGTGCAAGAGCATTCTGACTTCTGACAGTTAAGATAAATTAGGGTACATGATTGTGCTATCTCTTCGCATGTATTTAATTTCTGTATTCAATTTCATGCTGATATTTTAACAAAGTTGCTTAACTGCAGAAAAAAAATGGAAATGACATCATAGAAAAAAGCAGGAATTTATATCATTGACCGTTCCAGACCCTCATGCCTATGTCAAAGTCATTGAATCTCTTAAAATAATAATCTGATAATTTAGCCTCTTTATGACAAGGCATACTTAGTTCAGGTTGTAAAAATGTGGTGGTAAATCTGAATTAATAATCATAATACAAAATGTTATATACATGTGTACTCTCACATGTATTCAAAGTTGCACTGAAATGCATTTCAGTGGTGTATAAAGACCTTCCTTAATGTACCTTTATGTTTTTATTACCTTAGAATGAGCCATTTCTATACACCGCTGGTCCCCTTACATTGAAATGCGCCGACATGTTTCTACTGTAGCCCTAAATGGACAAACGCATTTCGTCACTGTGTTGTTCTTCGTGCAAAGAAGCTAGCTAAAGTCAGCGAATAAAACACTGAGACAATGATGAACAAGTAACAAATAATATTCGCAATAACATCGTTTTACTGAATAATGAAGTAAACATAATTTCTTAATTTATCTTTGTAAAGAAACCTCATTGCTGAACTGGCTATCTGCTGTCTCAGACGATGACATATTTTCCTGTCGGCCAGCGTAACTTTTGTTGGTTGCAATTTGTAACCTTACCAATAGTTGCCGCTAAATATCACACACTGCACCTTTAAGGAAAATGTGTCATAACTTTTTACATAATGGTTACACCAAATGACATTATATTTAATAAAATTTTCTTAAAAATAGTATAAACATTTAATTAAAAAAAAAAACATTAAATCAATATGAATACAAAGTAGATTTCTGAGAACTGTTTTAAACTAGTATTTAAAGTATTTTAGACATTCTAATTTGTCATTGAACCATTAATTATTGAGGTGAAAGAAGCTGTGCAAAAACTTCAGTATAACTTAGTATTATATTTGTTTTTCATTTAGACATTTGAGGTGATTAAACTGTATATACATCAGATCTTCGTTCTTATAAATTGTATTTAAATCCTACTCATCTTCTAAAGCCCACACACATGAATATCCTCTGCTCTCAGGAACGGCCGCTGTGGAGGAGTCGGCTGACATTACGTATATGTGTGTTTTTAACTGAAGTGCTTTTCATGTTCAAGTCAACAAATCCACTTAACCTTTTCTTCTTTTCTTTTCTTGCTATTTTTTTTTTGGATGCTTACTGTTTTTTAGAGTCTGTAGAGGCCAGAAAAGTGAGCAAATGTTTTTGAAAAACTTTTGATTGTCTTTTGAGTGTACAAAGCTTCCATAGTGTGCCTTTGCGTGTATGCATATATCAGTCTGTCTTTGAGCACTATTTCAGGGAACTGACAGTGCCGAGACAAAATAAGGAGATGAACTGATGAACTCTGCCAGAATACAAAAAGCAAACAAAACAGACAGTGTTATTTTAGCAATGGCATAACAATATTTTACACTAAGCAATTTATAGAGCTTCAAGTCTGGAACTGCACATTCAGGCATACATTTACAACATGATGTGCTTGTGCATAAGAAAACTCTTATTCCCTCTCTGAAGCGTATGGGTTTGATTAGCTTGGCATGTCTTTTGATTAATAGACACCCATTTGCATTTTTGTTTCTTTACCAGATATTAAAGATGGATGTTTTATATTAAGTGAAACCTTTAAGCTGTGTAGTTTTTCATGGGTATCTGTCTGGGCAATCCTTTGATTTAAATCTTTTGTTTTATTCATGTTAATATGTGTGTTAATTCCTTTTCATGTGCACAGAGCTGCATTTATTTCTGGTACCGCTGTAAACATTTCAGTGCTGTTGACATAAATGGGCTTCTCCCAGCTGATAAAACATAGGGGCCACCAGCATTTGGGACTCTCTGAGCATTTTATTCATCAAATGGCCAGAGGAGAGCAGGGCTTACCACTCAAAGAGAGAGCAGAGGTAAGCTCCATAAATATAACACAGACACATACACACATTCTGAACCTCTTTTAAACCACACTGGCTTAGAGCTGAAGTGTAAGCCTAAGGCAGGGCTTGCTCTCCTTATTGTAAAATGTGGCTGTATTAAACAGACTCTAAATTCTGCAGGGACTTCTGGGACATTGAGAAGCCACAGTTAGGGAGACCTCTCATAAAACCTTGTTCCAGACCCTGCATTCACCCAGCATGCATTTCTGTGCTAGTTCAGGCTGGTTGAGTGCAAAAAAAAAAAAAAAAAAAAAAAACATTTTCCTAATCAGTATTTTGTCTTGTTTTTCAGAATTTTTTTTATTTATATTTGCTTGAGAAGCAAAAATCACATAAGATGTTTAGACTTCAGAGAATATATATGTTGAATATACATGGACGCTGGTCGATTACTTCAACTTTGCCCTATAGATAGATGGATCCTCTTTTGTGTAGACCCCACTGCAGAACTAGAGAGCCAGCTGATACCAGCCACGGACACTGAGCCAAAACATGTACCTGCTACCGAGCCACAGCTAACAGCCTCGTCTGTCCCGGAAAAGAAGCCTAAGGTCCCAGGTGTGTGAGCCGGACGTTCCATCTGCGCCAGTGGGAATATTATTGGAGCTGGAAGAAGAGAAGTGGCTGATTGACTGGGAGATGTAAGTACCGCTTCCCAACATGTTCATCTTCTGCCTCTGGTGGTCCCCATCTGAGTTGTCTTCAGCACCGCTGGTCCCATCCTACAATAGTCTGTGTCATTTAACCCTTAAATTCATGACTGTTTCGCCAATCATTATTATAGACCCAGGTTGCTAAAGACCCAAATAATGTATCTAACACGGATGGATCTCTACTTGTCGTGATAATATAAAACTGCCCTGATATTAGAGTAACAATTACAGAAGAATAAAATAAATCATATTTTGTTAACTCTTGGAGCTTGGAAGGGTGTAGTTTGAGCAGATGTTTTATACCATCATCACTGTCCTCATTGCCCTCGTCATTTCCCAGTACATTCAGCATCTAGATCATATTCACAACCTCAAACATATGCTCAAAACTATAATTTTCAACTGACAGCTTCTTCACCAGATCCACCATCAAGTGACAGTGACACTAATATTTGATAGTCCTCAGTATTTGCTCTGCAGTAAATCGCTGAGCCATTTCAAGATTTGATCAGCTGATGATCACACTGTTACACACATTAGCGACCCTATACAATTTTTACAAAAAATGTATGGGTAAACAGGCATTATTTTTTAATTGTCTTGTTATATTGTTATAATGAATTGATTGAGTAATACTAAGAAGATTTATGTCTAACTTTAAAAAATGAATGAGGAAGAGGGTAGTGAATGACTTCACGGGTCACTATAGAGACCTGAGGTATGCGTTTAAGGGGTTAATAAAATTTGGAATTTGAAATGTTGGAATTTGATCATCACTCTTTGTCATCTGTGTGGATTAATGTTACAGCCATTGACCAGTTCTTTTTCATTAATTGGTCAATATTTATTTCCCTGCTGAAAAATTCAGCATTACTGGTCACCAGCCTAAGGTTTGTTTTGCATGCTGTCCCCAACTTGGGATGCTGGTGTGCTGGTGGATCAGCATATTTTGTCTTTTGGATGCTTGTACGATCCCAGCAAGACCACAACAAAATGCAACAAAACACATGTTGTATTTGTGTATGTTGTTACATATCACATTTCTTAGTGTGTGTTCATAATTAATGACCAAGACGATTTTCCAAATACATTTTTAATAAACTATTTAATAAAGAAAAAGGCGTGTTGCTGGTTACATGTTTACATAAAATCCCCAGTGTTAAACAAACACTGCTCAGTTTCCATATGGTCCCAATCTATTGATAGAAAAAGCAACACTGAAGCAATGTTTCAGATTCACATACAAATGAAGATTGAGCATTAGTGATGACAAGTGTGGTTAACAAGCATAATCACTGAAGATAAGAGGAACAACAAGAATGAACAGAAACAATGTATTACCATATCACTTAATACAAACCAGTTTGGCTTTATTTCTTGATACATGTACAAATGTTGTTGAAGTCTTTTGGAAGTCACCCTTGTTGTGATTAGTGTTCCCTTTAGTTGGGCACTTGGTTGAATTAACTATCTTTCATCAATTGTTGAAAGTGCATGCTATCACTATTTTCAACAATATTTCATGCTTCTGACTGCAATGACAAACCTTTTACTATGTGCACTTTTTGGAAGCTGACAGCTGGATTTTGACATATGTGACTTCCCAAATAAGTCTGAAAGTCTTTAAAAACACAATCTATTTTTAACTGATTTGTGTACAGATCCTTTGAAACAAGAGACAAATAATTTGATCCTTTGAAGTGTTTCACCAGTTTGAATTTTTACTTTTTGAATTTTTACGTTTTGAATTTTTACAAACTTTTACTCAAAACTTCAAATGACATTGATTAATGATAATTTTTTTTCAGCTCTACTTTTAGGAGGCGAGCAAAATAAATTACAAAGTTATAATTATATATTACAATAAATCAAATGTTTTAATATTATATTATTATTCTTTTACATCATTAATATGTTACATATAGAAATAAGCAAGTAAAAACAATGCTTGTCCCCAAAACACTCCTTGACAGATAACTGGCCTACTACACCAGCTTCACCAGCTCTGGTTTGCTTAAGAACATCATTATTATGTTGGTCCACCAGTTAAACCAACACTAAACCAGCACTGACCAGCATGGAATTCTTGTTGGATTTTTCAGCAAAAAACTAAATAAAAAAACAAAACAATGACTGAATGTGTGAATAAGAAGGAAAGCATTAAATCCCACAGTTACACTCAGTACATTGCTCACATGTCAGCTGTGCCAGCTTGTTAGTGTTTTAACAGATTCACATGAAGCAAGTGAGGTATAAAACTGACTAAACAAGCAACAAGCTAATGTTCCAACCAGCAACTAAATAGCAAAGCAGAAACACTGTACAGAAAATAGTTTCAGAAATCCAGGGCATTAAATACAGAGAAAGCCTCATTCAGAATGGTTTCCAAACAAAGCTGTAAATAATACAGAATGGTGTGTTTCAAGGCTTGTTCCGGTGAAACAACTGAGTGATCAGACAGTCAGGGCTTGATTTAGTGCGTGCTCCAAACTCCCCAGCGATTTCCTAGGCCAATTCATAAAGATGCACATAGATAATCAAATGTAATTTATATTCACTGCTGCATGTGTGTGTGTCATAAGCATGGAATATCACTCAAGTATATCTGTGTCATACAGGAAATTATGCTGAGATTTGCATTTTTTTTTTTTTTACTTTTAGTGTGAGCATTGAAGTGAGAGATGGAGAAAGCTGATAAATCCACGTCTGGATGTTGTGTCTTTATGTTAGAGATATATTTCACTGGACATCTGCGTCAGTGCATACTGAATGGTATGGGTGCCTTAACCTTGATCTGTCTGTCAGTGTTAAATAATTAATTGGTATCAATGCAAACAATGTAGCTGCATGGATCTTGGCCTGCCTAAAAGATATCTTGGTTTGAATGAAAACAGAACTTCTCCAACTCAGTCTCAATCCAACTCAAAGATAGGTTTAACGTGTGAATCAACAAACAACGTGTGAATCAGCAAACAATAAGACAAAATCACTCTACTGAACTTTCACTGTTCCTCGCTGGTGGACCGATCTTTCAGACCCTTTCTGGATCCCTTCAAGAAATGTCTAAAGACACTGGGATACCTTGATTCTGTCATGTTAAAGGTAAGGTACCCTTACGAAAAAGAAGTTTATTCAAGTGTGCTATTAGTATACTTTTTTTAAACTAAAAATAAGAAAGTATACTTTCAGTCTACTTTTTATGTACTTCTCAGAATATACTTTATGTACTTAAAAAAAATATACTTCAAATTGCACTTAAGTATACTTGACTTATACTGACAGAAAAGTCTAAGTATTTGGCCTATACTTGTTGATCGAGATATACTTAAAAGTATAATTAAGTATTCTAAGTATTCTTGGCTTGTACTTGTGTTTACTATTTTGATTGAGTAGCTTATTAAATACTTTTTTAAAACATAATATTACACACTTATAAACTAACATATTCAAGTTGATATAGTAACAAGCTTTCGGGTGGAATAGCTTAGAGTAAATTAAATAAGCATGGAACTGAACCTGATCTTGAACACAGCGATAATAATTATACCCTTACGAAAAATACGTTTATTCAAGTGTTCTATTAGTATACTTCTTTTCAACTAAAAATAAGAAAGCATACTTTTTATATACTTATAAATACCGTCTATATTTTATATTTTACATTCTACAGAAAAATACAATGTAAATTACATGAAAAAGTTAGTTCAGGCAAGAATTTTAAAGTAAGTAAATTCTAATATCAACATTATAAAATTAAGTAAATTTACTCAACTTTTCTGATACTGGTGTTCCCATCATGCACTGGGCCTTGAATAATTAATGAGGTTGATTTTTCACTGTTTTCCATCTGTATTTACACTATTTTATCATTGCGTTTGTTGTTAGGATTAGTAACTTGCCATTTTGTGACATTTGGAGTTCATTTTCTACTTATTATACATTCAAACACAAAAATGATCCATCAAATGTTACCGTCATTGTGTATTGTCTACCAAGTATTGAGGTCTCTGCATTCACACATATACCTTCTGAAATGAAGGTGTGGTGCCACACACTATATCTATTGTAGTGATTACTTAGATGTTTCTAAGAAAATCATATACTTAAATAGTGTAGTATAATTCAATGTCGTATTATTCGAGTGACATGTATTACAAAGAAAGCTTAGTATAAAACTAGTACTTTACTGAGAGTACACTAAAAGAAAACATCCAAGTATACTTGCAGTATAGAACTACTAAACTAGTAGTTTATTGAGAGTGTACTTTCATAAACTAAACATTTTCTACAAGTATTAAAATAGTAAACTACTAGTATACCCATAAGTTCACTTGCAGTACAAATGAGAAACGTAATTATGAACTAGTTGTGCACTTAAAGTTTACTACTGGTACACTTATAGTACACTTAAACATATACTTTTTATATACTACAAGTGGGCCAATTAAGTCCCAAGCGGTATTAAAATAGTACACTTACAAGTTTACTACTAGTACATATAGACATTAGTATACTTACTACATAAAGTATACTTAAAAATATACTTGAATATTACTTAAGTATACTTCATAAAATGAACTTGAAGTATACTTATTTTTCGTAAGGGTAGGCAGGATTTTTCTAAAAAAAAATATTCCCAAATTTGTTTAAACTGTCTTTATATACCAATACATAATTAAAATGTAAGCACTCTGAAAAAGAGAGTATAAAAATCGAGTGTCTGTAGTCCTCTCGGGGCTGCAATAAACACAGCTACTTATTCCATTAACTCCCACCCCCACCCGTCTGGGCTCCTTCCAAAGCCACGCCCCCAAAACACATGAACGTGGGATGCCGACCGCGCTCAGCTGGAGGACGAGTTAACCAGCGCCGAGTGGAGAGGAGCGCAGTGCATGTAGTGACATCATGTCAGAATCACATGTAATAAAATACCTAACTTTATCATTGTGAATATAAACAACTAACATGGCTGTTAGTACTCACTATCAAACCAGCATATTGATACTGGTAAAGTTTAAAATATATTGAGTTTGATTCGGTAACGAGCTAGTAACATAAGGCAAAGCTAAAAACAGGTTGCATTGATACACGTTTTTCCCGTTACCATCAGTAACACTGTGATGAAGGTGAATTTTGTGTAAGATTCATGACATATACAGTGTTTTACATGTAAGAGCTTTCACGATGAAAGCACTGTTGGGGTCACTTTTCAGCCCCTTGAGGTCCCTCAGTTGTCCACCGCTGGAAAGCCCCGATATTGCTTGCTTTATTTCAAATACTGTCTTCCTTTATTTGCCTGGTTTGCCTTCGCTGACTGTATATGCAGGTACTGGGAATTTTGACCACTCTTTCTGTGCCATAATTGTGATTCTTCCTAGCGTCCGTGCCTCTTCCACTCCTCGAGTCAAACAGGTGCACACGTGTGGGCAGCTCCTGTAGCAGCAGGGGTGGTAGCCAAGCCATGGGAGCGAGGGAGAGTGACAGTCGCCCAGCCAATCATTTCATTCGTCCCGAATGGAAATACAGTGAGGAAAATAAGTATTTGAACACCCTGCTATTTTGCAAGTTCTCCCACTTGAAAATCATGGAGGGGTCTGAAATTGTCATCGTAGGTGCATGTCCACTGTGAGAGACATAATCTAAAAAAAAAAATCCAGAAATCACAATATATTATTTTTTAACTATTTATTTGAATGATACAGCTGCAAATAAGTATTTGAACACCTGTCTATCAGCTAGAATTCTGACCCTCAAAGACCTGTTAGTCTGCCTTTAAAATGTCCACCTCCACTCCATTTATTATCCTAAATTAGAGATGCACCTGTTTGAGGTCGTTAGCTGCATAAAGACACCTGTCCACGCCATACAATCAGTAAGAATCCAACTACTAACATGGCCAAGACCAAAGAGCTGTCCAAAGACACTAGAGACAAAATTGTACACCTCCACAAGGCTGGAAAGGGCTATGGGGAAATTGCCAAGCAGCTTGGTGAAAAAAGGTCCACTGTTGGAGCAATCATTAGAAAATGGCAGAAGCTAAACATGACTGTCAATCTCCCTCGGACTGGGGCTCCATGCAAGATCTCACCTCGTGGGGTCTCAATGATCCTAAGAAAGGTGAGAAATCAGCCCAGAACTACACGGGAGGAGCTGGTCAATGACCTGAAAAGAGCTGTGACCACTGTTTCCAAGGTTACTGTTGGTAATACACTAAGACGTCATGGTTTGAAATCATGCATGGCACGGAAGGTTCCCCTGCTTAAACCAGCAAATGTCAAGGCCCGTCTTAAGTTTGCCAATGACCATTTGGATGATCCAGATGAGTCATGGGAGAAAGTCATGTGGTCAGATGAGACCAAAATAGAACTTTTTGGTCATAATTCCACTAACCGTGTTTGGAGGAAGAAGAATGATGAGTACCATCCCAAGAACACCATCCCTACTGTGAAGCATGGGGGTGGTAGCATCATGCTTTGGGGGTGTTTTTCTGTACATGGGACTGGGCGACTGCACTGTATTAACCCTCTGGGGTCTAAGGGGTTTTTGAGGTCCTTGAGATGTTTTGACATGCCCTGACATTTCCGCTTTTTTCAGTTGCTTATAAACATATTAATGGCAAAGGTGTAATTACACTCTATTTAGCACAAATAGGGCTACCATAATATGTGAGCATGTATGTACATGTTTGTATTTTTGAGGGAATAATGTTTATGCATGGTTATTCAAAAAACTAAAAATGAAAGTTTCTGAAATAAGGCCACAAAACACATACTTAACATGTGTCCACAATACTTTTGACTAATGGATGTAGTTGCCTAGTGTTTTTGCTTCAAAATGATCTGAAAATCATCCTGCCTAATCATTCACATAAACAATACATTGATTTAAATTTTTTTAAAGAGTTTTTGCTTGCAAAGGCAACATGTGCAGGGGCGTGACTTGCTGTGATTCACACCTGAGAAGACAAAGACCCTGCATACTAATGACCCTGCATATTAATGAGCTTGCATATTAATGAGCCTTTCATTCAGGTGTGTCACACAAGAAAGAATGTGAGGACAAAAAATAAATAAATATATATATATATATATATATAAATAAATATATATATATATATATATATATATATATATATATATATATATATATATATATATATATATATATATATATAATCCAAATATAAATGAAAGTCAAAAGCACATTTTTAGTACATAGTCATACCTGGAAACAAATCCTGTTCAAATAGGCTATATGGACCATTTTACAGAATTAGTTAGAGTTAGAAAGTTAGAGTTCTCAGAGAGGAAAAAAAGGTATTTTTTCACAAATTTTTTATACATTCAAATAGTATAATTTCCAAGGTAAACATTTCTAGTGTGCAGTTAATTCTCATACTGTACAGTATTTTCAGAAAGTTTTGGAATCTATCCTCTCCTCAAATGTGTCACTAATAAAAAACAATAATATTAAGATTTTTGTTTACATCTATCTTGTCTTTCTTTTTTTTTTAAAGTAGGCCTATAGCCTGGATTTTATCATTCATATTTCAAAGTTAAGGAGTCATTAGTTTGATATAGTCTACATTGGAACAAACACTATAATAACATCTTAGATTATGAGTTTATTTTTGACAAAACATTCTAACGTTATATATTTAACATATGAGCAGAAACTGGTTAACTAAAGCTTATTTGATGTCTATTTTAGAGTAAAAAACTTTATAATCTATCCCAAACTAGTCAACTAAATGTTGTCTTTCATATTTCGTCTGTAACAACAGTGCGAATTCGTGCCGTTCATTCATCACACAGAGAGAGACACGCGATTCATATTAAAACAGTATTCGCGATTAGAACAAAGCACTTAAGAATAAAAAAAACTTACTATGACAATCCTCGCTGGATCCATAGCTCCTTGAAGTGAAATTAATCCAGCACTTCTGAGGTAAATTATCTAGAATTATTCCTCACAGCCTCGCAAAATGACATAGACTACTGGTATGTACATTAATCTGATTAAACTTGGTGTTTTATCGAGCTCGTGTGGGCGTTGGCAAGTTTCAGATCATTTGCGTTTGAATAGCGCGCGCTCTCTGTGGGCGTGGTCACATTAAAAAGGGTCATTCCAGAATTTGGGGACATTTCATGTCCCACCTATGAAATTTAAAATAATCTATGTACAATATACAAAAATGCAATTAATGTGTAAAAAACATTTCTCCTGAGACTAAACATAAATAGACTTGAAGAATATTTCAAAAATATTATTGAAAAAAAAAGTCTCTAGTACCCACTTAAGTGCCATTTTTCTCTTGTCCCTCCCTCTAGATGACCAAATTGAATGTTAAATACAACTTAAAATACATTTTAAATTTACTTTTTTTTTAATGATTTTAATATGCCTCTTTTTATTGTTAAACCATTTTTTGAAATGATAGAAATATTTCAAATAATAGAAATGTTGCAATAAAGTTATGTCCCACAACATACATGCAACCCTGTTACCGAAACATATTTAGCCTGGCAGAAGAAGAAAAAAACAGTGACTGACATGATTCACATGAAATGACACCACTAAGCAGTTTGCTGCCAGAATGGGTAGAAGAAAGGTATGTTCTCTTTTCGGTTTTTCATATTATTATACAACTTTTAGCCTTGATTGAATGTGTCACTCTAACCAATGCAACCCTGTTACTCTTATTATCAGAATAAGACAAATTAATTTAAAGGTTTTCTTCTTCTTTTTACATAAGTAAGTTTGTCCTAAAAATGACAGTAAGAGCTAGCTAAATAGCTAGCTTTTATTCATGAGAAAAAGCCAACATTAGCATTAATTTGCAACCCTGTTACTCGCAACCCTGTTCCCATAATTACCAGACGAACTGACACAGACCGACGGATGGAGTGTTATAAGATGTTATTAAGTTTTATTTAACAATGTTCCTGTGTTCATGATCATTTGTCGCATTATTGACCTGATCGTTAATCAAAAGTAATGTATCTATCCAACCCCTGTAGCTTTCGCAACCCTGTTACTTAAATTTCAACCCTGTTACCATATAATTTGTATTAAAATAACCATAAATTACTTTTTTCGCTCACAGGGGCTTGAGCTATTGTCCTTATTGTAGTTTGAAGGATAAATATACATACAAATATATTTTAGATCAATTAATATACTTTTTTCAGGTTCCTGAGTATTGGTAACAGGGTTGCACTGAGCACAAAAAAAAAAGTATTATAAAAGTTTGCCTTTAATGTCTGAGCTGGACGAATCAAATTATGTAATGGTATATTGCCTGTTTTTATGAAATACATAATAAAAAATAGTAAAATAAAGGGCCAATTTTTCAAAATTATGGATGCCTAAATGTCCTCCAATTCTGGAATGACCCAAAAGATAATTAGCTGAAATGAGAACGCCTGACATCTCTCTCTTTTTATATAGATTACATAAACACAGAATATTTGTTTTAGTTTTGAATTCGATAATTTAAAAGTACACACTTAAATGATTATAAAGATATATTGCTCATGCCTGAGCAGTTTTGTTTAAGTTTAGAGACGTGCTCCAGAAAAAAAGTTCACGGAGACGGAGAGGCAGAAAGCACACCCTGTTTATTTTCTTTATTTTACAAAAGCACAATGTTTTATTTCGATTATAAGTGGACCCATAAAAAAGTAGACATTTAACAGTTCATTTTTTCATATTTCTTAAGTGTGTATGACCAAAAATGATGGAGTATTTTAAGTCTATTTTGCTGCTATGTGAAAAAAATCGCTGGATTTTGGGGAACAACCTCCTTCCCTCAGTTAGAGCATTTAAGATGGGTCGAGGCTGGGTCTTCCAACATGACAATGACCCAAAGCACACAGCCATGATAACCAAGGAGTGGCTCTGTAAGAAGCATATCAAGGTTCTGGCGTGGCCTAGCCAGTCTCCAGACCTAAACCCAATAGAGACTGATCTAGAGAAGATCTGTGTGGAGGAGTGGGCCAAAATCCCTCCTGCAGTGTATGCAAACCTGGTGAAAAACTACAGGAAACGTTTGACCTATGTAATTGCAAACAAAGGCTACTGTACCAAATATTAACATTGATTTTCTCAGGTGTTCAAACACTTATTTGCAGCTGTATCATACAAATAAATAGTTTTTAAAAATCATACATTGTGATTTCTGGATTTTTTTTTTTTAGATTATGTCTCTCACAGTGGACATGCACCTACGATGACAATTTCAGACCCCTCCATGATTTCTAAGTGGGAGAACTTGCAAAATAGCAGGGTGTACAAATACTTATTTTCCTCACTGTAAGTAGCTGTGTTTATGGCAGCACTGAGAGGACTACAGACACTCGATATTTATACTTTATTTTTCAGAGTACTAACATTTTAATTATGTATTGGTATATATAGACAGTTTAAACAAATTTGGGGAAAAGTTTTTTAGAAAAATCCCGCCTACCCTACCTTTAATAACAAAAACAAAACTCTTTTTTTTTTTAGCTGATACTTTGAGCAATTTGGAGTTTTGTATTGCTTTCTTAGAATGAAACACTTATGTTATATTGCTCAATCAAATCTTTCTATATAAAAGTCCACAAAATGAATGTATATAAATGTAAAACCAAAAATACAAACACACTCAAAATGCATGAAAGCACTTGACCAGCAACACAATGTTCTGCTCAATTTAGCCTGAGTGGACTTTAAAGGCCAAACCAGTTAATCCAAGGTCGAACCTAATTCAACGTCTGAAACTTATCCAAAGTTCCCTACACAGGAGACAACCCACCAAAGTATCAAACTTAATTAGTGCTCAACCCCCCTTCAACTCTTTAGATGAAAGAAGGTAATTTAACCTGTCTGGGACAGAACGAGAACAAAATGTTGGACGCCTACACACCTGTGAGAGATTCCCAGTGAGACTCAACGCTCTGATCCAGTTAAAACCTGTCTATCCATCTCTCCCTTTCCCTCTCTCTAAATCTCTCCCCGTCTATCCTTTAATCCTTAGTCCTAAATGGTGATGACAGCTCAAAACAGATTTGAAAGAATTCATAAGATGAGAAAAAAAAAAAAATAACACAAATTTAACACAGTTGGAGCTTTTGTTGTTGCAGACATGTAACGTAGCAGAACCGCACTGTTTATTCTGCATACTGATAAAAATGCTGGGATTCTCATCGAGCTCAGCATCTCCCATAATCCTTTGCTGTGGGATGATAAACTGCTGTGGGGTGTTTCTAGCATATGTGGATGTAGTTTCTAGAATACTTGAGTGGGGAAAGAAGGATTCAGGGATGCTATATAGTCTCTTCAGGGTAGTTCAGCTTGTCATAACAACTCACATTTTCATGCTCTTTTTCTTTCTCTCTATCCATCTCTACCTCTCTTTTCCTCTGTCTCTTGCTTCATGTCAGCCGTTAATTGTGTTTTGATGTTCTTGCAGACTTGTGATGGTGCTTCTACCCTTTCAAGCCCAAACACAGCAGAGAGTTGTCCATTCACACGAACACACACACACAAATGCAGTTGTCTCTTCAAATATACATCAAACCTGCTGTCAGCTCGCAGACACGCAAGTGTGCATGCACTTTTGCATACATTCATATGCAATGGGTGCATACAAATACATGCCACTTTATATTTTACTATTGTCTGTTATTATTTGTCCAACCAATTCCCGATCATTTTCATCTTTCTCTGTTTCTTCCCCAACCCCTAATCTCATAGAGTCCCCCACTGCCACATACACACACACACATACACACACACACACACACACACACACACACACACACACACACACACACACACACACACACACACACACACACACACACACACACACACACACAGACACACACACACACACACACACACACACACAGTCAGCCAGTGCTTATGTCAGATGCAATGATGTCAGATGAGGTCTTTGCATGTGAAGTGTGCATGTCTTTAGCGATTCCCCAGCTCCTCTGCCCCTGACCCCACCTCGCACTGCTGTGGAAGTAAATATTTGCACGCAATCATGAACTGTTGAGGGTTGCCTGTAACCCTTGCTGCATTAAATATTAAACGCCTTAGATACAAGTAGGGAAGGGGGAAAAAAGTAAGGATGGGGAAAGAGAAATGATGAAGATGTAAACGCATTATATATATATATATATATATATAAATATATATATATATATATATATATATATATATATATATACACACACAGTATATATATGTTTATGTATACTATACATTCCCATTAAAAAGTTTGTTTTTTTCATGTTTTTAAAAATAATATTTTTTGCTCACCAAGGGTGCCTTTATTTGATCGAAAATACATTTTATTTTATTTTAATTTATTTTAAAATGTAATTTATGATGGCACAGCTGACTTTTCAGCAACATTACTCCAGTGGAAAAATGCTTTTTTTACAGGATTATTATATATATATATATATATATATATATATATATATATATATATATATATATATATATATATATATATAAAAAAAATGACTGTAGCTTTTGATCAAAGTAATGCATCCTTGCTAAATAAAATTACTAATTTATTTAAAAGAAATCTTACTGGCCCCAACATTTGAATGTAGTGTACATATGTGACCCTGGATCACAAAACCAGTCTTAAGTCACATATACGTTTTATGCTTTTTTTTATACACAATTATGTGCAATAAAAATGTCTAATATATTTATATATTACACAAATAATATAATTTGTACATAAACATAATTATAGAATTTAAACATTTCTTCATTTAATAATAATAATTTGTTACATTTATATAGCACTTTTTCTGGGACCTCAAAGCGCTTTACATGGAAGGGGGAATCTCCTCAACCACCACCAATGTGCAGCATACACCTGGATGATGCGACGGCAGCCATATTGCGCCAGTACGCCCACCACACACCAGTATACTGGTGGAGAGGAGACAGTGATGAAGCCAATCAGTATATGGGGATGATTAGGAGGCCATGATGGACAGAGGCAAATGGGCAGATTTGGCCAGGATGCCGGGGTTACACCCATACTCTTTTTCGAAGGACATCCTGGGATTTTTAATGACCACAAAGAGTCAGGACCTTGGTTTAACGTCTCATCTGAAGGACGGTGCTCTTTGACAGTATAGTGTCCCCATCACTACACTGGAGCGTTAGGACCCACACAGACCACAGGGAGAGCGCCCCCTGCTGGCCTCACTAACACCTCTTCCAGCAGCCACCTGGTTTTCCCAGGAGGTCTCCCATCCAGGTACTAATCAGGCTCAGCCCTGCTTAGCCCAGTCTCGGGCTACAGGGTGATATGGCTGATATACTTTGTGTTTAAATATATTTATATATACACACACACACACACACACACACACACACACACACACACACACACACACACACACACATACACACAATAAACATGCATGCATGTCTGCATTTATACTGTATGTATATACACTAAATAAAGTAAACAGCAGTGACGTGGGCACTTCCTCACACCATAATTTTACTTCTGGCAGTTCTTGCAGTTCTTCAGAGCTGCGGAACAGCTACAGTACCTATTCAGAGGCAGAGTACCCACAGTTTCTCAGTGGTAGCAAGTGGTAGGATCTGTGGAACAAAAGAAGGAACAATCAGAATGTTCTCCTCCAAAAGATGTACCTCCTGAAAATTGTGCAGTTGTACTGCACCAAAGATTCTTTTAAAGGCGAGATTATGTCCTTTGTTTCATCAAAAATAGTTCTCCTGATGTTCGTCGGAGGAGTAAATGCTCATAGCCTCTTATTTCATAACAGTGGGCTGAGTTCAAGTACCACAGTTTGGGTTTAGTGCTGCGTTTTCACCAACCACCTACACAAAGACACACATATGCATACACACACTCTGTTCTGCACATGCACATCCAGGCTCTCGAGGGAAGCTGAAGAGATGGAGAAAACACTAGGGGATGGAGGCAGGTGTATTTTTAGCTGTGTAGTGCAAAAGAGTTAGCAGAGAGCTCTTGTCAATGCTAAGCAGGACATTTCATCCGTCTGCGGTTATGTATTGGTGTGTGTGGTTGTGTATGTGTGTAGCTGAGTGCTTTCAAGTATAATTATCTCACATTACCTGTTCGGTAGTGTGAGGATGAGTGTGGAGGAGAAAGAATCTGTTCCAAAACCTAGTAAGCTGTCATACTGCCTATTGCCTATAGGCAGTATCCTAACTGAAATGGAGCATCGTAATGGGGTGTTCACACTGACAACGATAAATCGCTGAGGTCACTGGAACGCTGTGCTGTTGGTTTGTAGTAGGCGTTGCTATTTTGCCGTATTAGCTGGCTGATCCGTTTGCCCTCCCATAGTTGTTTCAATTTGTTGTTACTCATTTGCATTAACATTATTTCCAACTCTCATTGTTACTGAATGATGTCCCATTGCTTTGTCGCTACTAAATGCTTTCAGTGTGAACATCCCTTTAGTGAACATGATGCAGCTTGTCATACAAATGAAAACTGCATGTTATACAGAACTCTAAAGTCATTACTCACAATACAAGTTTAAATACAGGTGCCCCAAAACGAAAGAATACTTTAAGCATAAAAAAGTTATATCACACACTAATTGGAGATGTAATATTAGGTTTTTAATTAATTAAATATGTATTATCAATACTTATGCATATTGAACAATTTATATGTATAATTCACACAAAATATCCCTAAAAAGTACCAATAAAATTTATTAAGAAACCAAAAAGTGCTCAATCCAGCACATAAAGTTTTCTATTTACATTGTCATCAGTGTTCTAATTGATAATGTGTATTATACATTTTGATATGTACTGTATATATTGATTTTCAAACGTTTGGGGTTGGGAAGATTCTTTTTAATGTTTTTGAATGAAGTCTTATATGTCCAAGGCTTTACTAGATCAAAAAATCAATATTGTGATATATTATTACTATTTTAAAGTACATGTTTTATATTTTAATATATTTTAAAATGCAATTTATTCCTGTGATGACAAAGCAGCAGTAGCATTCCTCCAGCCTTCAGTGTCACATGTTTTTTCAGAAATCATTCCAATATGCTGATTTGGTGCTCAAGAAACATGTCTTATTATTATCATCAATGTTGAAAACAGTTGTGCTTCTTAATATTTTTATGGAAACCACAACATTAAAGTTCTAAACAACAGCATTTATTTAAAATAAAAAATCATGTGTAACATTACATTAAATGATTTATTTACTGTCACTTTTGATAAAAGAAAAGAAAATCAAACAAATGACTGACCCCAAACGTTAGAACAGTATAGTGTTAGTCTGTGACATTTCTTGAATCTAATATACATTAACTGGTAGAGCTATGGTAAATAACTCTTAGATATAAATGGCATCAGGTTTTCTGCTTTTACTTAAACTCTGATGATGAAAACATTGTGTTATTATACGGAGCACTTTTTGCCTCTTAATATATTCTTGATGCTTTTTATGGATATTGTGATTTACTTGTTTGTTTGTTTGTTTTGGTAACAAGTTTTTTAAGCATATGCACCAAAAGTAATGTGGTTGTAGTCTTATTTTTATTAGCAACATTTCTCCTGCTTTGTCTTCCTTTTTCCATCATCTTTGAATTCCTGTTCCTGTTTACACCTGGTATTAAAGGTGAACTATGCAGGATTTTTACCTTAACCAAACAGCCTCAGAGTCATTGGAATGGTTATATTACTTTTTTTTCAGGTTGAATGGTGGTCGTTTCGCACCCCCCTATCACATGTGAGCAGAAAAAACACACTTGCAACTTTGAGCCGACATCAGGAAGTGTCGCGTGATATCAGGTCTCGCGATGTAATGAATTGCTTTACGGCAAAAAATATCTGCTAAAATGAGCATCAAACAGAAATAACCTGGCACCGTATACCAGGTTATATATCGTGTTCGAGACGCATATACAATACAGACTGCCGACAGTTCAACAGGGCACGCGTAGCTCTTAAAGGGGCCACACCTTATGTCCACTCGTTACACCTTCCATCCTACTGAACAGGTACCGGTATACAGGGGGTGATCAGGGCGTGAGTGCAGAGACATCTCTGCGTGAGTACTATTTACGACAGTACAAGTACTTCACAGCGACTCTAGGGGTCACTGTTTGACAAAAACGGAAATCCTGCATAGTGTGGCTTTAAGATGTGTTTTGGTAGTGGACGACGCTAAATACAGAGCTTGTCCACTTTTGACCACATCCAGAGGTAGTCGAAAACGCATTCGACCGTAGTGTAAATGTTCATGGGGTTGAATGCTTTAAAAAAAACACAAAAGACTGACTACTTTCCACCTACTGACCTAATGCAGAAAAAATATGGGAAGCCCGTTAGCCAGACGGGATTTAAACGTTGTCGGTTGAAGACCCAAATTTGGTTTGAAGATGAAAAACGTACCTAGCACAAAGTTCTTTCACCGTTCCTGATTTCTAACACACACTCACAGCGTTCTGCATGATCTTGCGGCTGTCCGAGCAAAAACGTTCTCCGTATGTTTTTCCGCAATCTCTGGACGCGTTCATATGTAAATTGAACAAGCTTATTTCGTCCATTGGATTGAAAGATCTGAAAAAGCCCATATATTTACCTGCATAGACCCTCCCCTCGAATAAATCAGGACAGAAGTGGTTGGTTGAAAGTGGACAAAAGAGACGGAATAAAACACCAGGTATAAACGTGTATGTGTCTCCCTCATCCACTTGCGATCCGATCGACCAAAACGCACCGTAATGTAAACAATGCCTAAATGAAGAGTAAAGGCAGTACTGCCTTGAAATTTGGCTAAAAATGATCTTAGGTATCTTAGGAGGGAGCAAAAATATGTTACCTAATTTTTGGAACAGTGTGAAAGAGTTAAATTTTTTGGGATAAATGTCCTGGCACACACAAACACACACACACTGAAACAGCAGCAAGTATATGCGTGCACACCTGCTCTTCCCTCGCTGTGCTTAGACATATTTGCACATGCCTGTTAGCTCAACATTCTGTGCCGGTTCACAGCTGTCATAATCGAGTCACCTTTTCTGCCAAATCAATCTCTCCACAGTCCTTTATTCCTAGCACTTCCTCACTTCTGCAGCATTTACACACCCATTTAATGCTCTATGCATGCGGAGACAATAAAACTGGCTCTGATGTAGACAGGAAGCGGAGTTATGCATGTCTCCCAGCTGATGAATGTGTTAATTGCTTTTCCACAATCCACTGCCGTTGCTGGACAAAGTTCAACGGGGTGCGTGTGTGTGGCAAAATACGTGACAGGAGTGTTTTGCATGTGCGCTTGTGTTTACCGTGTGTGTGTTTTTTTACCAGCAAGGCCCAGCCCAGAAGCTTGTGACATGCTAGACCAGACAGCCCTCCCAATTCAACACTTTCCAGAATATCTATATGGCATGAATGTACAATCAGGCCCGTGGTTCCTCTCCAGAAAGCTCTAACAGAAATCAATAGTCATTCCCGGGGCTGATTATACAAAAGATCCCCACAATCCTCTTTGCAATTCCAATGCTTTCAGACCGCTAGGCCTCAGTGCATGAATTTGTCCTTCCTACCTGACAGGGACGTTAGTGATGACAGAAAAATTGACATCTTCTTCATCTGCTTGCGGTGTATGAAAAGACAGATCTTTGCATCATATTCTGTTTTATTAGATGAACCTGAATGACCTTGCTTTGGTGATGAAAATAAAGAAGTCAGCGCAGATGTGGAGAAATGCGCTTGTGCTTGCCTCTGTAGAATAAGTGGGTTTGCATTGATTGAGAGGGAGGCACAATCTATAGCCGTGTGTCAGTGGCTGGAAAGGACAGAGTGAACAGAACACACATGGGTGTGTGTGGATGACGGATATACACAGCACAGTTTTTGTCTCTGTAAAACTCGATGATGTTCAGTTTAATCAGTGACAGGAAGTTTGTGAATGCCTAATAACCCTGTTATCATTTACTCATCCTGATGTCGTTCCAAACTGATGATGGTCTTTACTCTGCCAATTTTTCTCCAGTTATGAAATGAATGTGGAACTTCAAGCTCCAGAAAGGACATTAAAGTAGTACAAAATGAATCAATTTTTTTTTCCTTCTCAAATCAAATCAAAACATTGATCAATGCACATAATGCAGATTATATAAAATATAGACACATGAACCTCCCTTGTTCTCACACCTCACATGACCAAACGTCAGTATGTTTGAGGTTTGTGTCGTCATATTTGATGCAGTCTGCCAGATTTTCTGTTTATTGGTGACACAAAAAAGCATGATTATTGGCCATTTTATATATATAAACACTACCATTGAAATGTTTAGGGTCTGAAAGAGTTTTTAAATTATTTTGAAAGAAGTCTCTTGCACTCTTAGAGGAAACGGGTCTAGAACCTTAAAGTCATATTTTTCCTTGAATTTTTTCATGCCTTAAAATAGCTTGAATGTAACTCTACACCCTTGCCTCATTTAGGCTATATACGTGGTTCTATGAATATGCAAATGATCCCCGCCTCCACTCACTCACACCAGCTCAGAGATCCACTCGTTGATGATCACACGTTGACGTGATTGATTACAAGGTAGTTTGTAATGTAAGAAACTCCAGCGATTTCAAACCGCGTTTTTGAGACTGTCTTTGGTTCACTGCATTTTTAAAGATGAAATACCCAGCAAGGGTGCTGACATGAATTTAAACATATACACATTTAAAGCATGATTTTTACCACAGGGGGACTTTAAAGGGTTCTGTCAGATGCTTATATATAAAGCCTATATAACCTTTTAGGGGTTCCCAACATGGGATCTTTTAGTTTTAATTAATACATTTTTTATTTAATTATTTTTTTATTTGATTCAATTGTATTAAACAACTCGTAAATATACTTTATCACAAGACAAATAGCTGTTTTTTCTGCTGTTCTGTAAAGCTTAGTCATTTTGAAAATCTGAGTGAAGCTCTAGGTTTAGATCTGAATGAAATTGGCTGAAGCACAATATTTTTTTTCACAATATAGTTTTTTAAGGTAACACCATTGACCTGTGGTGAACAGTTGTTGCTAGACAAATATAAAAATATAAATGACTTGAAGTGGTTTTCTGAAGACGAACCAACAAGAAACAAGAAATCATCTGTGCAGAAATCCTAGAAACACTTCATTGCTGCTAAAGGAGGGATCAACAGTTCAGATCTCAAACTTCACACTCTTTTCCTAACAAGAGTGCTGAGTGTTGGATAAATGTAATCAGTAAAACATGACAAAATGTTCCTTGCTCAAAAGAACAGCTGTGATAGTAGTACAGAATAACAGTTAGAAAAGCAACGCTATGCATTTTTTTCACCTCAAGTTTTTGGTGAAAAATTATGAAACATCATGATAAATTTAAACCCATGGGGATTTTTTCTGTATTTAGTATTACTAATTTCAAAAGTTCTAATGCCTATTTGGAAAAAGAATGACACTCCAGTATTTTGTCCTAATATATAAATTGATAATCTCTGAAAATAGGTAACAGGTCTCTTTCACATGATGCCGATGATGACTTCTCCCGGAAATAGATATTTTCTTAAAATGTTTCTTAAAATTGTTATTTTGGCTGGATCATTCTCTCACTCTTTCTTTCTTTCTTTCTTTCTTTCTTTCTTTCTTTCTTTCTTTCTTTCTTTCTTCCTCTCTCACTCTCTCTCTCACTTTCCTTGTCATTGGACATTAATCTTAATCAGCATTCCATTGCTGTTAGTTATGGCCAGTGAATTTTAAAAGCCAATTCAATATTAAATATTTTGAGGATTATTTATATGGCCCCGTGGTTATCTGTTGGCAGGAAGAGTTGATGGGGTGTAATAGCAGTTCACAGTTAATACTGGGAGTCATAAGATTAGTCCCCAATTTACTTTGTGTAGCTGAACAAAAGTCACTGACCCCATATCAGTTTTACCCCTTGGCACAGACCGCTTAGGTTTAGCACTGAAAAAGCTTGAACTGTGTGTAGATCAGCACTAAAAACAATCAATGCCCTGTGCTGATTTTGAGTCCTGGAGAATGAGCAGTATGAGCTTTATTTAGCTTATGGCATGAAATTCACAAGAGACCATTCTTGAGATTAAATGATTATGTGTTCTTATGATATGTTCATAGCTGACTTAGTTTGTTTCTAATTATATCTAATGGTTTGTACGCATTGTTATCAGGGGATTTAAATAGCTTTTCATTTATTTTGTTGCTCCAGATGGCAGAATTTTGAACAAATATGTCTTTCTAAATGGTTACTCAGCATGCATTAGGCAGAAAGAGGAAAGATGACATACAGAGTTTGACAAGTTGATGAAGTTTTTCAAGTTTTTTACAGCATGAAAATGAAGAATAATGGGGAGAGTGCTAAGAAGGTCAGTGACGTCATGTCATTTATTAAAATATATGTTTAAATGCACTTGACATGAAATAACATGATTTACACCTCTTCTATAATGTGTGCGTGCGTGCGTGCGTGCGTGCGTGCGTGTGTGCGTGCGTGTGTGTGTGTGTGTGTGTGTGTTCATGTACATATGGTTTATGAGGCCACAAATGTGTATAGTGACATGGGACATAACACTTCCTGTGTCCTCGTAAAGCAAATGGCTTAAAAATTATAATAAACTACATGTCAAATAACTCTCATTAGTATGGAAACTTATTTCCACCACAGAATAAAATATTTTAAAGGATAATTGCGACTTTCTATCTCACAATTTCAACTGCGAATTATAAAGTCACAATTGCATGATATAAAGTCGTAATTGCGTGTTTTATAGTCAGAGTTGTGAGACATAAACTCACAATTGCGAGAAATAAACTTGCAATTTTGACTTTTTTTCTCGCAGTTGTGAGTTTATATCTCACAATTCTGACCTGAGAAATAAAGTCAGAATTGCTAGATGTAAACTTGCAATTTTGAGATAGAAAATCATTACACTGAAATTCTTTAAAAAATATATATAAGTATAAGTCATTACATTGAAATCCTTTATAAATCCTTTAATACTTTTAAAATACAAAGGGGAAATCTAAAGGTACTTTACAATAACTTTCCATGTGTTTTAAACTAGAAAAAAAAAAAAAAGAAGAAAAAAAGATTTATCGTGGAAACTCTTTGAGCCAAGATACGGATGATGAAAGAGAAGGTGGCAGAGAGGTGCCGAAGAGGTAGAGAAGGTCATTAAAACAACTTCTCATCCGGAACAGGTGTTGTTTTAAGGATCCTCTGAATGTCGAGTGGCCGTATCCTCCCCACCAGGCTGGCTGCTTGTAATTAAAACCGACCATAAAAAAATGTACCGCTCACCTCGACTCCCTTTTCCTCCTCTGCGTTCTCTCCTCCCCTCATTTATACCCTCTTCCTTCCTCTCTCTTTCTCCCAGCTTGAGTTCAGGAGAGGAGGAAAACATGTGCTTGAGCTGTCAGGGCTGAAGCAGCAGATTGGAGCTTAGTGTCATGCTGTGTGGGGGAAACTGAGGCAAAGTGTACAGCCTGCTGGGGGACACTGGGTGACAGACCCAGGGGTCCAGCATGATCATAACCCATATCGGGGGAAAAGCTGGTCTCGGCTCCATCTCTGTGGCCATGTCTGGAAGTGAGACGACAACATCAGTGCACTGCTGTCTTTTGCTCTGTGTCTGTCTGTGTGTTTGTGTCTCTGTTTCTGATCAATACTATTGACTGTGCACCCCTGCAAGGACACTAATGATGCTTTTATTGTCATTTCTAAAAGGGAAGTTTCTTTCGGTTATCAAAAATTGGTCTTTTTCTGCAACTTGTTTATAGTTTGTCCTTTGTAAACCCCATCTGGCCTCAACTAGATTAAACTAAAACTTTGCACCAATTGACTTTCAGCAAGCTATGATCTTTCAATTTGCACTTTATCATGAATCCATTGATTTGTACTTGTGCGTTTTTTTTTTTTTTTTACTGGTCAAAACTGTGTCCCCTGTCTGGCTGTGAGAGATGGTGATGATAAGCATATACGCTGTAGTAACAGTGGCACAGATGCAGAGCGTGCATCATGTTTCTAATGGGACAATTAGAGGAACACTTGGAGCCAGATGCTGAGTGTAGCCATGAACCTGATACAGCCTCTATCTGATGATGGATTAAAGAGAGAGAGAAATGAATCTCACATCTACTCACCACACTGTTTAGCTCATTGATATATTTGCACGCTTTGACATTGAGCCTTTACAGTGACGACATGGCTAGACTCAAGGCCTTTGTCCGGGACAGGTTAGTGCACAAATCTTACAAAATGTCAAAAATGTCTTGCCATCACCAGCCAACTTGACGACGAGATCCTGAAAGACTTGTTCTGGATCGGGGCGACACCACAGGGCTTAACTGAATGGAGGCCGTCATTAGGTGTCTGGAGAGCGTCCGGTCCCGATTCAGAGCACAGCCAGACCCAGAGCCGGATTTACCACCTTCGACGCAGAAAATTTACGAGAGCCCAACGCAGACGTTGAGGAACCACCGCGACGAGTGAGTCAGAGACCGAGGACAGGAGGACAGCTCTCACCATCGCCCCGGAAGTGGAGCCCCCAAGCGAGTCTGACTAGGGGTGTTAGCCCGCGACACTAGCGGCCGAGGGAACCGAGGACTGGCTGATGAACGTGAGGAAGGATTGACTCCCTCCCAAGCCCACCCAGCATTTAAAGTTTAAAGACACCACTAAGAACTACCTGAACGATAATTCTTCTGTTGTAACTTCATAGCTGATTAAAGACAGCATTAAGAGCGATATGGACGGTGATTTGCTCATTTCATTGATCTGTGTGGACTGTGCCTTACTCTCGTGTCACCTCCATCACCACAGAGCTCAGCCAGTCCTCCAGCCCCGCTGCTGCTTGAAGCTTGCAGCCCTTCGCCGTCTCTGGGGATTCCCTACCATGATGTCGAGCCTCAGGTCGTACGCATTTATTTTTTTTAAATCAAATGTTGTATGTGTTAACATTTATATATGAATTAATAAAGGCTGTAAAAGGGTATTTCTCAATGTCAGTTCAAAGTTAATGCACTAACTAATGTTAACAAATGAGTGTAATGTTAACAATACACACACATATTATTGTAAAGTGTTACCTCTATTTCAGATAGCCCCATCCCTAAATGTCACTTAAAAACTAAATCAACTGTGATTGGTTGCTTTAGATATTAACCAGGCTTTCTCTTCCTGTAGTGGGCGGTTCTCAGCCAGAATGAGCTGCAGTGAGGACTAGATTTTAAGCAGCAAGTCAAAAGCTTAACCTTGGCATTAAATCTATATATTCCAGGCCCCCTCTGGATTTTAATGTCTATAGTCTTGATATGTTTCATCCCTATGCATTTTGATCATCACTGTATAGATTTTTGTCCTACATCAATAAGGTTGACCAGGCAGCAAGCTATAGACAGTATGGGGGCTATGGGACAGTTCTCCAATAAAGAATTTATTTCCACAACATTCTAACTGTCTATGTGTGTCTAGATCTTTCCTGGGATAACAATATTAGCTAGAAAGTGATGTCTGCAGGATTAAGTGTAGTTTCAGGAAGGTTTCTGCTAGATTAGGTATGGGGGTGTACATGTATTTGTTGAGGATAAAACCACATGAGAAGAGAACAAAACATACCTAAATATACACTACCATTCAAAAGTTTGGATTCAATTTCTTATTAGAGAAATCAAATTAATACTTTTATTTAACAAGAATGCAATAGTTTGATAAAAAGTGACAGTAAATACATGTACAGTATAATGTAACAAAAGATCAGGAATGATTACATATTAAAACGTATTCATGTTAAAATAAATCATTATTATTGTTTACATTCATTTTACATTGTAATAATATTTCACAATAGTACTGTTAATTGTATTTTTGATCAAACAAATACAGCCTTGGTGAGCAAAGAGACTTATTTAAAAAAACATGAAAAAAATAAATAAAAATCTTAGCGACCCCAAACTTTTGAACACTAGTGTAGTGTGTTCATAAACATACTGATTCACAACACAAATATGTGCCATTACTTGACCTTAAGATGTATCTGCCCTCATGAACCACTTTGTTTGTTTTAATTTACAAGCCATCTTCTCAATTTATACCACCTTGAAATGCCAATGTATTAGATATCACACATCTTGAATGATGCATGCTGATTAATGAATTATAAGAAAGCATCATCTGCATTAGTCAGCTGCGCTTCCAGAATACTTGTCCATCATGGGAGAATATGTCCAAATGAGTCAGCCGTTCCTCTTGGTGCTGATGTTGTGGTTAGTTATTTCCGCAGCTGCGGGTCCAGCTGTTATGGCTACAGCACCATATTGGGAGTTGCATCATTCATATAAAAACAGTCAAACGTGGACATGACAAAGTGACTGTGCATATTTGTGTGAATCTGAATGTCAAAATGCATGGGGATGTGTCAATGTGCGTGTTTGAAGGTGGGCAAACTGCTGTGCAAAACATTCTAAATATGTGTGAACAAGCGTTAGAGTGTGCATGAATAAATTGTTTTGCAATTACACGAAGGATTGTGGAAACATATTGCACAGTAGTCCTTAGGGACAGCGAGAGGGAAGCAATTTAAATCTGTTGCCATAAGTTTATTATGTTGTGGAGTGTTTGTTTCATGATAGGATGAGTGTGTGCACATTCAGATGAGAGTGGATTTCAAGAGCAAGTCATCACAAATCTACACTGTTTAAAGTGGTAAGTATTGTAATGGACAAAGGAAAATGTCCTATAATTAGTTTTTAATGGGAGGTGAGTGGGTGGACTGACAGTTGTAGTTTAAATATAGACTGACATGTGAAAACAGTGCATATAACAAACCTTTGATGCTTTAATGAACCGGTTCAGATGGTGAGAGAGCAGGGGTTTTACTAAGGAAGAATTTTACAAGACATTTTACATGCTGCTACAACACTCACTTTCCTAATTGTGGATCTCGCAGTGTGTTACAATGCCACTTTGGTAGGCTAGTGAAAGACAGAACAAATAACATGCCGGTCAGATGTCATTCAGCAACACTATGCTTTAAAACAGCAGGTCAACTTGAGAAAATCACATGCTGTTTCTTTGGCTTCCTTAAATCTAGGAGCTTCCACATTTAATCAATACTCAAAATGAATTAAGTAGTTAAAGTGTTGTGTGTAATTGGAATCAAAACACGGTTGAGCTAATTACACAATTCTCTCTTAACAGAGGCCGAGGGGTTATCTGAGACAAGGTTGTTATTGTCGGTTTTCTGACTGGTTTATTGACCTCAACGGCCACCACATACTGACAGAGCTCCTTTCGTTAGAAATCCTTTGGTTTCAGGTATGCCCTTTTTGTTGTTACATGTCAGTCTTCCTTTCGAAACTCTATTCTTGGACTTTCAATCAATACACTCACAAGGCTATAAATTCCCCGCCCGTGTCTGTTTCATTAAGCGCTTTTGATTCTCCCTCCGCCCCTTGAGCAGTGTATCCCCTCTTCTAGTGAATCTTCCCCCTTAGCCACACTTCACCAGGCCACAAAATCAATCAATACGGTAATTAATGCAAACACGCCAGGTGTTCTGTCTGGAGCTGAGAACCATGAGGGGAAGTTCAAGGCTCTGTTTTATCTCCATGTAACTTTGTGTGAAAATGTGTGACTCAGAAAATAGATTCTTCTCATTCACTTGACAGCTGTTGTATGTTGGATTGATTAGATATGGGCATGAGTGGGATGTTTGCATAAAAAAAAAAAAAAAAAAAAAACCCCTTCAGGAAAGAATTAACTAATTAACAGCAAGTGAGAATCCTTTTGTCTGCATGTGTCGATACTGCAATACCTCTACAAGAGTGACTTGATCGGGCCGCTGAGTGTAGTGTCGCTGTCCGTGGTTCTGAAGTGATAGCCTGCCACAGTGGAAACGGGAGGTCAGTGAGCTACTGAAAAGTTAGAATCACATTCAGATCTCTGTTTATCGACCGGCTGTAATGAACTAAATGAACATTGATTGTGTAGGGGTGCTAATAATTGACCGATAGACTATTTAATCAACATCGTCACGCTGTCCCCGTGGGCTGAGTTTGGTGCAATGATGCTAAGCACACGCTCTCTCCATTTATTTGCACTTCCTCCCTTCTCGTTCTTTTGCGGCAGCAGATTAGAGTTCACACGCCATTAGTCACGGTGGGGTGTTGCGCGCAAGAAATCTTCTTTGTGTCAGGATCGCTTTGTCCCGCCGTGGCGGCTTATCTCCGGGACGAACGCACAATTACTTTTTAACGATTTCATGCCGGTTCATTACGAGAGCAGAGGCCCGCACACAGAAAGTTATAAAAGGTAATCAGACATAATTAAGCTCGCACCGGTGCCTATCCAATAGAAGAATGTGGTCAAATTCAGTGCCGTGACCCATGCTATTATAGACCTAAGAGGCCTTTTCACATTAGTGTCTCCCTATCTCTCTTTCAATATGAGAGTGGTTATGTGCTAAAATAATTCACAAAAATACCTTCAAAGACAATATATAGTACCAATATATAATCCGCATCTGGTCCAAACTTTGTGTAATATATGCATTTTGACCTCGATTCAATACAGACCCTAACAAATACAAATGTCTCTTTTAAAGGACCCATGGTCTAAAAGCTTAATGGTGCTCTTATGTCAGCCAGTGGAAAGACAGAGCACAGAAGCTTTCATCTTTTTGTAAGAGGGTGAAAACTCTGGCAGGTTTAAAGAGACTGCCAGTGCATGTACATTATCAATCTTACAAGTGACAGCTTCATAGATGAGAGTCCGGGAGTCTTGTGGTGTGGAGAAACCAAACAGCTGTGCTCCTTTTAACCATCATTTGATGTTTTCTTTTCCCAACCAATCATCCATTTTTCAACTAGGAGATGAATCTTGTCATCTTCTCAGTGTTAGGTATGATGTTCTTGATATCAAAAGCACAAACAGCACACACACACACACACACACACACACACACACACACACACACACACACGCACGCACGCACGCACGCACGCACGCACGCACACACACACACACACACACACACACACACACACACACACACAGCCTTTAAATGGTACAATGGACCATTGAGAAGCATTTACTGTATGTCCTTTTGTTTTCTGCTGAAGAGATTCAGAAATATAGATCTGTGATAGCTCTGTTCTTTTTAAAACAATAAATGGAAACAGATGGAAAAACGATTTAAAACAGCCATGACAACAGCTCAGCTGTAATATTGTAAGGATAAGAAATAAATGTTATAAAAAATCTGGCATTCAGTAAATACAGTAAAAAGATTTAACAAACAAACATTTGATTATGATAAGGTATTTAGATTGTTTATCATGAAGTGACCATGCCAATTACAATGTGTCAGATCTCTTTACATATTTACTGATAAACTTTGACAGCATGCTAAATGAGATTGCAGCACATACCAACCCTCTGTCATAAGCTTCCCTGAGTGGATATTACACATAATATTCTTACTAAAGCTAATAAAAAATAACCAAACTTGTACTGAAATATTGTATTTAATGGGTAGTGACAGTGTAAGCATTTATACCTGTACAGTATATTCGCCTAGTTTGTGCTTTTTGACAGAAATAATATTTTGCCTGTTTCTTAAATCTGAAAAAAAAAATACCCCTGTCTATACCCCTGAAGAAAATACCAATGTTAAAAAACAGTAAGTCATACACAGTGTATCTCAGATGCACAGTATATCCTTAACTACTAACTACTATAAAGTATATACTTTTGAAAACACATTTAAAGACAAGAGTTGTGTAAAATAAGCATTTGGCCTTAATTCAATACTGGCCCACTACAAATACAAATATCTCTCAAGGTCTAATAGCTTAAAGGGATTGTTAACCCAAAAATTAAAATTCTGTCATTAATTACTCACCCTGACGTTGTTCCAAACCTGTAAGACTTTTCATTCATTTTCAGAACACGAATCCATCCATCTTTTGGATGAAATCTGAGACCTTTCTGTCCCTCCATTGACAGCTACGCAACTGACACCTTAATGCTTCAAAAAGTTCATAAAGAGATCGTAAAACTAATCCATATGAATTGAGCAGTTTAGTCCAAATTGTCTCAAGAGACTCGATCAATTTATATGATGAACAGATTTAATTTAGGCTTTTTTTCACATTTATTGATCAGTGAACTTAAACAGAAGCTCAACCAAACCTGACTGATGAGCAAAAACAAACCTAATCCTGAAGCTCAAATGTGCTGCGTAACACGAGAATGAACCTCACTGGTTCTCACACGTCAAGCGAACATGCTTGAGCTTCCGTTTTCCACAACTGATGCGTGAATTGATGAATGTTTATGTGAATAAAAGGCCAAATTAAATCTGTTCATCCTATAAAGCGATTGTGCCTCTTCAGAATTTTTTTTTCTTTTTCTAAACCGCTCAATTCATATGTATTAATTTTACAATCTCTTTATTAACTTTTTGAAGCGTCGAACAGTGTCAGTTGCGTAGCTGTCAATGGAGGGACAGAAAGCTCTCAGATTTAATCAAAAAGATTTTCATTTGTGTTCCGAAGATGAAATAAAGTCTTAAGGCTTTAGAACGACATGAGGGTGAGTAATTAATGACAGCATTTTCAGTTTTGGGTGAACTAACCCTTTAATGGTGCTCTTCTGGCAGCCAGTGGATAGAAAGAGTGTGGTAGCTTTCATCTTTTTGTGACGAAAACAACAGTACTACAACACCATGGCAAAAAATGTAGGTCAAATCTACAGTATACTGTATTCCTGGCTTCTAATTGCTGTACAAAGTATATTCTATACTATGAAGTATATACTATATATTTTACTGCAAGGAGGGCCAGGTTGTAGCAGATTGTCACAGTTACTCTTAGTTTTATGTGTTTTGGTTTCATTTTCAAGGACTTTTAGTATGTTTATCTTTGCTTCCTGTTTCTATGTTCCCGTTTATTATCAGTTACCATTGTTTTTCATTATCATTAATTAGCGCACACCTGTCTGTACTTTTGTTTGATATCCTATGTATATATGCTGTCTGTTTCAGTTCCTCTTCTTATGGTGTTGTTTGTGCTCACTTGCACACTGTTGCGTCGATTCTTCTATTGTTTATTAAAGTTGCTTATTAAGGACTTCCGGTTATGGCGACGTGTTGACGAGACGCACGAGTTGGCTCCGCTGTAATTTGTAAAGAGATTTTCTAAATTTTACCCCTGCTTTCTTCAAACTTCGACCACGATTTGTTTTTCAAGTGAACGCTGTTTAAGATGTCGCCTAAACCAGCAAAACAGAAGCCGAAAAAAGTAACAGATATTGACTCCGACTCCGAGGGCATGGAAGAACTGTCGGGTGCTCCTCATGGCGAAGAAAATCCACCATCGAGTTTTGGAGACCATGCTAGCGGCTTCCACTCTGACACAAGTGACATCCTTCAAGCAATACACTCAGTTAGAGTCGATATGGCTTCTCAATTTGAGACGGTACTTTTAGCTGTAGCCTACAAGATGTTAAAAATATAGTGGCAGAATGTTTCGGAAGATTGACGCAGACGGAGGAACGAATCTCACAAACCGAAGATTCGATTTCTACACTTCAATCGAAGACCAGTGTTCTCGAAAAGAACTTAGCCGCACTTACCTGAAAAATTGATGACCTGGAGAATCGAACCAGATGCTCCAACCTGAGAATCTTAGGTTTACCAGAAAATTCCGAGGGTAGTGACTAGGGATGGCTCGATACCACAATTTTGGCTTCGGTACGATACCAGAATCTAATACCTCGGTATCGATACTAAATCGATACCACAGGTAAAAAAAAACCAAAGTTTCATTTTAAGTGACACTTAAAAAACACTGCTTGAAACTCTCCACTACCAAATGCGCAAAGGTATCAAAATGTACATTGAAAAAAAAAAAAAATCAGTCAGGGAACATACACAAAAAAAATTTTGTTGAAAAAACCCCCCCCTGAAATTATACAATTAAAATAGGTTAATATCTATAATAATAGATTCACATATAGGCTAATAATAATAATAGAATAATGAAATAACATGTAAACCATAGCTGTCATGCATCAACAATCACATTATCCATCTTGGTTTAGTTACTGTTTGGGTTCATATTAGTTTATTGCATTGCATAAAGTAATGTTAACATGCTAAACATGTAGCCTATTAGTATATTTAATTTTTTAGGTCATTTAATTATTGATTGATATAGATTAATAAATGCTATAATAATACTGTTTGGTCAGGTTACCTAATGAATGTTGACAAATGTAGCTTAATTGTAACATTAGTAATATTCATATTACTACTATTTCTCTCTCTCTTTCTCTCTCTCTCTCGCGCGCCCGCGCGCCACAGCGGCACTACTATGCCATTCATTTATCACTAAAAATAATATTATTCAAATTTTTATTCTTTATTCATTCAAATTCAATTAATATATGTATGTTTGAAAGTATAACAATGATGAGACCTAAACTGAATTGGTTCTACCGTGTGTCATGCAAGCAGATTTGAGCTTTCGTGTTTACCATATCATATAATAGATAAGCTCTTATGTATGTGCGCTGTTCAGTGTTCAATAAAAGTCTAAATTAAATCAGTTGAATGATGGACTAACCTGTCGATCTCTGAACTCTTTGACCAAGTCAAGATGAGCAACTGACAAGTCAAGTGCTTCGGCAGATTTTATGTTTGCAGAGTGGTGCATTGAGATCTGTTTCTTTACTTTTCACATGACTTTTGTAGGCAAAGTAATGCCTTATTTCACTCATACTGCTCTTTATCGCTCTATTTATTAATTTTGGGAAATTCGAATGAGCTTCGTTTGATCCATCGTGATCCATCGTGTTCCTCTGTTGTCACCGTTTGCCGGTTTCGCATGACCCGCGTCAGTTTAGATCGCGCACTGCCGCCTAGCGGTGACCTTCGAAACAGCAGCGCATCAAATACCGAATTGAACAAAAGGATGATATTGTACCGTTTGAAATATAATATATACCGGTATTTTTGCAGTACCGGTATACCGCGCATCCCTAGTAGTGACGCATGTGCGTTCCTAGAAAGTTGGCTGCCTGAGGCGCTGGACATGGAGCCACTGCGAAAACCCTTGGCCATAGAACGGGCGCACAGGATTGGCAGTAGGCTACTCGAAGGTCTGATACGGACACAAATTCAACACCGAGAGTGATGATCCTGAAATTCCTGGATTACAGAGACAAGGAGCGCGTAATGCATGCGGCTAGAGTGAAGAAAGACGTGCTGTTCCAAAACCATCGAGTCATGTTATTTCCAGACCTTTCTGCTGATGTAAACAAGCAACGTAGACAATTCGACGAAGTCAAGAGAAAGCTACAATCTAAGGGCCTACTGTATGGATTCATCTTCCCAGCGCGTCTTCGGGTGACTGTTAATGGCCGATCTCACGTCTTTCAAACGCCATCCGAAGTTGACAACTTTCTAACGAATTTATAATCTGGTGGCAACGACGGGGAAATGTGTATAACGGACGATCATTCAAGATGACATTCTGTACAAGGGGACATGGTAAAACCAGCGGAGCTCAGGTGGGAATCGACTCATCGCAAGGGTATTTTTTTTGCTGTTTTTTTTTCTTTTTGGTATACCCAGCTAGATGGGGGAAGTTAGAAGTAAAGTAGTGTGTGTATTTGCTGGCGGTTCTCGGCAATACACAGTTGTGGTGTTAAAGTGTTTCTATTTGATGTTTTTAATTGTGTTGGTTTTTATTTTTATTTTGTATTGCTGCAAGGTACAGGTGATATTCTGTTTCAAACCGAGGGAGGGTATTGGAGTATCTCATAATATAAAATATGGCAGAGATTAGAGAGGTTAAGTTCATTTCATGGAACTGTAGGGGGTTGCATACTCTTACTAAAATCAAACAAGTGATGACTAGGATAAAGCAGCTACAATCTAAAATAGTTTTTCTCCAGGAAACACATTTAATGTCAAACGATATATGAAGAATCCGTAATAGTTGGCCAGGTCAAGTGTTTTCAGCTTCATTTGGCTCCCAGGCAAGAGGGGTTATTACAATGATCCATAAATCAATTCCTTTTCAAACAGTTAAGACAATACAGGATCCTTCAGGTAGATATTTAATTGTTCAAGGGACTTTACTATCTAAATCACTGATTCTTGTTAATATTTATGGTGCTAATGATGACATCCCAAAATTCTATAGTAACCTCTTTCTGACTTTATCCAGTCTCTCTGGGTCGTATGTAATTGCTGGGGATTTCAATTGTACACTGGATCCAATTAGAGATCGCTCCTCTGGCTGTGATCAGTCACATAGACAGACTAGAAAGACCCTTCATTATTTTATAAAGGACTTAAGTCTATCAGAAATTTGGAGACAATTACATCCTAAGGATATTCAATACTCTTGCTTCTCTAGAACACACCAGTCCTATTCCAGAATCGACTATTTTCTAATTTCAGCAACAATTTTGTCATATATTACTGATTGCTTTTATGACACAATAGTAATTTCAGACCACGCCCGTATAATACTCACTTATTCTGACCCTAGGCTATTAAGTAACCCTCCAAAATGGAGATTTCACCCTAAATGGCTCCTAAATGAAAAACTTTGCGATTATGTCACACGGCAGATAGAAATGTATTTTGATATTAATACAACGCAAACCTCGGCTTGTATCAGATGGGAAGCTTTTAAAGTTTTTATTAGAGGTATTCTTATAAGCGCAATAAATCAAGAAGCTACAAAAAAGAATTGACTGCACTTGACAGAAAAATTTAACTTCTTGAAAAAAATCCAACACATAAAGACGTTTAACCATTCACGCAAGAATTGTTAACTCTCAGAACTAAATACAATGAAGTATCTGCCAAAAAAGCAGCTGCCAGTCTATTGATGTTAAGGCAAAATTATTATGACCAAGCCGAAAAAGCTGGAAAACTGCTAGCTTGGAGAATTAAACAAAATCAATCTGAAAGAACAATAAATTCTATTGAAGATATTAATGCATTAATATATTAATATACAAATACTTTATCATGTTTCACCCCAATATGGGGTAATGAGAGTTTCAAACCAGCTACATCGGACCCAGGATTTAAACTATGGTATGATAAAGGGCTGCAAAAAATTTTTGGAATTTTATAAAGGAAATGACTTAATGTCTTTTGCGGAGATTGTAGCACAGTTTGATATTCCCAAAAAACATTTCTTCAAATTCCTTCAGTTTAGGAGCTATGTTTCATCCCACCAAGGTACAAAGCTTACAATACCCACTAAGACTTCTTTTGAGATTTTATTATCAAAGTCCTCCCAATCTAAAGGTCTAATTTCGATGTTTTATAAACTGTTAGAGTCATACTCTAAAGAATCTTCAGAATCCAAACTGGTCTTATGGAGAGAAGAGTTAAAAAATGAACATATCCTTAGATATATGTGAAAATATATGTATGAAAGCTCAATCACAAACTATTAACAGTAATCTCAAATTAATACAGTACAACTGGATTATGAGAACATATTTTACTCCAGTTAGGTTAAATAAAATGAATCCGAATTTTCCAGACACATGCATTAAATGCTCAACTGATAAAGGCACATTGTTGCACTGCATGTGGAGTTGTCCTTTGTGCACGAGTTTTGGAAAGAGGTAATTTTACTCATTTCTCAGATGGTATCTGTCAATCTCCCAATGAGACCAGACATTTTTATTTTGGGGATTTTACCGAAGAATTTGGTGCATTGTAGAAGCACTCACAGATTCACTGACATCTGTTTACTTCAAGCAAAGCGTTTAATAGCTATGTATTGGAAGAAAGTGGAAAAGCCACCTATTGTACAGTGGATCAATAATATGTCCTTTTGTTTGTCAATGGAAAAGATTACATACATTTTGAAAGGTAAATTGTCTTTTTTTAAGAGTATTTGGAAACCCTTTATGTCCTTTATTTCAAAATCTGATTTCAAGAATATAATGAATGAGGTAGAAAGAGATACAATAACTTGATTCTCAACCTTTTCTCACTTGCATGTTATTACTAAATCATTAGTCATTTAATAATTTATTATTTTTCCTAAATTACTCCCTCTCATATCATGAGAAGCATGATTTGCTTCCCTTGTATGCTTGATTACTTCCAACTAATGTGTAGCTATCCTATTTGACCTGTGCCTTTTTATATTTTATTTTATATATATATATATTCTTTTTTTGATACAATTATTATTATTATTTATTTATTTTTCCCTTATTTCTTATTTTATTTATTATTATTTTTTATTTTATTTTTATTATTATGTAAAAGAGATCCAACCTTTTAATGTACGTTGTTGTTGTATTGTACTGGCATAAGCTGTTGTATCTCAATAAACAAAGTATTTCCAAAGTTTCTTATTAAATGTACATACGACTTTCACATGATGTACAAACTGATGAGACCATATTAAAAGTATGTTTATTTATGTTCTGAAGATGAATGGAAGTCTTATGGGTTTTTTTTTGTTTCCTTTTGGGGTGAACCTTTAAGCACTAAGCTCACCACAATAGCATTGGAAAACACTCCTCAACCATTAATTGTTTATAAAATATAATACTTTTTAAATAGCAGAAAATGATCAACCTTATATTGATTTCACAGTAAAATTCAGTAATTTATTGTAATTACTGTTAAATTTTCTGTAAAAAACTTCTGCAGAGTTATGACTTCATTACTCTGGCAACATCTGTACTTGCTTACAGTACATATCGGATGTTCACACACTGTGTGTATTACTACTGCTTAGCCAGCATAACCTATTTCAAGCAAGCTCCTATATTAAAAACCTATTTTCCACAAAACCTCATGTCTCCAGTCAATCAATAAATTACATTCAGCATATTGTGTATGCATGATGGCATCAGATGACCTTTAAATGGCTGCGCAAAAATAACCATCCTGAATGGATTGTATGTAGGGGATATGAGGGGGGAAGGAGGGAGTTATTTTCACATCTGAGACCATTAGACGCCAGTTAGATGTCTGAATTACACAGGCATGACAAGCAGTGGACTCACAAGCAGGACATCAACAAGCAATTAATAGGATCTCGGCCACAAAAGAAAAATCAGCAGAAGGTTAACACATACATTAACGCAAGAACCGACAAGCACTAACTAAACAGAGAGAACTAAATACAGACACTAATAACAATAACTAGGTGAGGACAGGTGACACGGATGATGATGACGAAGACCAGGTGGGTAATTAAGGGAGTGAGTTCAGGTGTGAAGACTAGGAGGATTCTGGGAAGTGCAGTGAAGACAAAGACAGAATGGTGCAGATGACTGCTACAGTAATCTGCATTATATGCAATTGCATTATTAAAACTAGTAATGAAACAAGGCCTAATGTCTCATGGGATGAAGAGGATTAAGTTAAATTAATCTAATGCAATGCTGCTACTATTTTTGCAGATTAACTGTTAAGTGGCTACAACACTGCGCTAATGCCCAGATTCCTATCATGCATTGTGGCATGAATAAATTATGGGGTTGTTGCATTTATGTACAATTTGCTTTTCTGTTTTGTTGTTAATGTTGTTGTTGTCACTTTTAGTTACCTGTGATGTTTTGTTTTATTTATTTATTTACCTAAAATGTAGTTTCTTGATTTCCATCATTGCTGAGTATGCTATGCTGAGTGTTGAGATTTGTGCATGCCTGGTTGACAACAAGCTACAGCAGACCAATATCATCAGAAACAATATTTAGCTTGCACACAATTGTATTTTTTTAACTATTTTCTGTCCTTATACAATATTGCAACATGCAGGTCCAGATTTCCAGTCAGTCTTAAGTAATTATTTAATTTAGTTTTTGTTCTCCATGTAACACAGTGCAACCACACCATGTTCTGTTCTGAAGCTTCCAGCTGTATCCAACAGCACAATATATATATATATATATATATATATATATATATATATATATATATATATATATATATATAGAGAGAGAGAGAGAGAGAGAGAGAGAGAGAGAGAGAGAGAGAGAGATCGATAGATAGATAGATATTTATTTATTTATTATTATAATTTTTTTGCTGTATATTCTTGCTAAATATATTCTGCCAAAATTGTATAGTGCACAATATCTTTCAGCTATTATTTTGGTATATACCATGGGTTTCATGCATTAATATAGTAGGCTAAAGAGAGATAAGCTTACTGCAATTGTTCAAACGGGCTGAAGAAGTGTTTCAACTTCTTAAAATTAGAGTGAAGTACACACACCGCAGTTGTGTCAGTCATGATGGGAACGAACACATCTAGCCTTACTTATGCAGATTGAGGGTGTTCTGTCAGCCTTACAGGAGATGCAGACCAAATACTTACTGTTTATGTGCCATGTTTTAAATAAGCAAGCCGGACATCCCTATGCTTGAAAGAACCGCGGGACGGCACAGACAGCACATAGTGGAAACGAACACCCTCTAGTGCTGATGAGCTGGTCTTCCGTCTAGATCCTCAAAACTCACTTGGGCTTTTCACCTCAGGATTGCGTTTCGCGCGCACGAGACTGTAAGCGTCGTGGAAGCTCTTGTTCCAGCCAGGACTGTCTGTGTGCGCGAGACTGATTCGACAAGTTTATGCGCGTAATACTCGGCAGGCTCGTGTCGACGGCACGTAGAGTCAAGAAGAGAAGCGCGTGTTAACGTTTAGTGAAGGGGGAAGCCCGTTAATGGATATTGACGACTGGAGCACATAACTAGTCTATCGTTTTCTCAAGTGTTGACAACCAGACATCGTTAGTGATAACTTCTCACAGCCTCTATCCTATTTAATGGGTAAATTCTGTAAGTTTTTCAAGTGACGCCGGTAGTTGTGCGTAATGGGTTGGCATTTCTGTCGCTCTGTGTCCGCGTTTTCGCGGTTCGGGGAACGAGGCGGCTGACGCGCAAAATCGAGTACAATAGTTAAATGAATTGTATTACTGGATATTTCGTCGTGGACTATTTTCTTTAGTAACTCTCACCGACTTACGTACACAACTGGATACAAAAAAATGACTTTTCAAATATTTTTCTTCGTGTTTGCTTTACCGGGATTGATGCTGTCGGACCCCGGCCATCCAAACCAAGGTGAGTTAGGCTATAATGAACAGGTTGATAATAGCATAGGACAGTGCCTATTCATATGCATAGTGTGTATGTTTTATTGTATGCTAAGGAGATGCTAAAATCGCATTCGCATGACCAGATTATTTATTTGGCTAATGCCACTTGCACCCAATTCATAATATTGCACTTTGTTTTGGTTTGCAGCTCAGTGCAGGAAAGATTATAAACGCACTGTTCACTGTCGTTCTTTAGTTCTGCAGGCTTATATCAGCATCACTCAAACTGGGTACCCATAAGATATAGAAGACCGGGAATGTTGTAACACATCCAACGCCTAAAACTCAGTGTGTTTTGTGCTCTCAAACATTGATAGGGAATTCCCACCTTTGTCTGTCATATTAAAGTAGGTTTTACATTTACAACTAAATCAAGGTCAAGTACAAAGAGTGCTCTTGACACTACCTGAGTGGGTTATACTAATTGAAAACATAGGAATTTTAAATTCAATTTATGAAGTTGTGCAAATAATGTATTGGATCAAAAATGCACCTCCAACCCAACCTGCTTAATTTTATACATTTCATTATTCCAGATGGCAAACAAAGGCAAGAAACATTTTTACTTCAAAACTAACAGCAAATAAAACTGCAACCAATACAGAAATACATAAAAATCTTATGCTAACAATTCTAAGAGTTTGTGAGTGCATGTTAGTCACTCTCACAACTGTGACGCTGTCTCATTTTGTGCGATCTTTGTGGTTCTAGTAGAAATACAATGAAACGAAGTGCTGCTTTTCTTGTCAAAAGCTTGTTTTGATGTTAGAAAAAGAGAACCTGGTGATTCTACTGATAAACTGTCAGGAAAAAAGTCCAAAAAGGAGTACAACAGCTTATTCTTACTTGGGCAGTACATCAGTCTGAAATGTATTTAGTATCTTAAGGGCAACTAAAGGTAACATATATATATATTTTTTTTTTTGACAGTTAATTAACCAGACATGAAATTTAACAACTTACCTCAAAATTGTGTTTTGTCCAGTACATCTTTTATATGTTTACACATAAACTTCTACAATCACATTAGGAGGGTGATGGACGTGTATAACTGTGATGTCACCCTAATTTATGTTATTTATAATTATTTAAACGGATGGTGTTACAACTCACCCTGTATTACAACACTCCTGGGTCTCACCTGTCTAAGGTACTGAATTGCAGTGATGGCAATTCCTCATCGAACCTGTGTCCCCTTTCACCCTGCTTGTTCCCGTTACTCCTCCCTTCTGTTTACACTCGCAGTTTGCATTGGTCATTCACACACCAAATTAGGTAAATGACAGTATTTTGAATACGAACATTACAAGAACAAGTGACTCTTATGTTATGTCTGTGTGTTGTGAAAGAGGGAGCATATTTGTGTGGGATGTGCAGAAGATAGAAAGAGAACACTCAAACCATCTGAGTTGGCTTGCACGGCATTTAAAAACTTTTTTCCCAGTTATGAGTCATCTTATTTCTCCCGAGCTGCATGGGATGAAAAGCAGTTATTTAACAGGTCACTGTTTTCTCAGTTTCAACCATCACACATTAAACAATAGATCGATACAGTCCTTTCCAGTGTGAACCTATAAAAATGTAAATTGAGGGTTTGTACACTCAAACATAAATCCCAGCAATTCGTGATTAACACTGATGATAATATCCAATTAGTATGCATACAAAGATGGCCCTACATGGCCTCGCAACACTACAAGAATCAAATGGTTTTGTATTTCATATGCTTCTCTTTACCTCAAAAAAAAAAAAAGGAACATTTTGCAGGGCATTCATTGAAAACTCTTCAAAGCCCTTAAAAATCAATTTAAAAGGAGTCTGAATAAGCTTATTCCGCAATCTCCTGTCTTCTCTCCTCCTCATTCTCGTAGCTGAATCTCGAATGCCTCTTTGACCCCCTTGTAAAACCAGTCACTATTTAAGCGCAGGTCTGTAAAAAGCCCCGCTTAAAACCACCTTTTTGCACTGATGCTTGACGGGGCTGCTCTTGCCAATCACACTCAACTGTCATCTCAAACCAAGAAAAACTAGAAAATGGGTATTAGATTGCTGTAAGATAGCAATGTTCTCAAGCCATACTCTAATCAGTCCAGAGTGGTATTTAAGTGTTCAACAAGGGGCTGTTTAACCTCCTTTTCCTCGTTTTTCATGCCTGTCATTGGTCAAAATGTGAGGACATAAAGTGTGCATTTTGATGTTGGACAGTCTAAAACGGGCACGATTCGGATGACTTTGGAATGTACATTGCTGTTCATAGCTTCCTGTAACAGGGTTGAACAAAATTCAGAATTTAAGAATGACAATTTCATGACTGAAAATTGTTACACACAATCATTTGTCATGCCAGCAATCATAAGTTTGTCTTCAAACAGTGTTATTTTAGTATGCTTGATGTACTATTAGTCTATTAACAATCCAGTGTTTTTTTTAGAAAGTTGCCAGCCACCGGCAGCATTTTTTATCATAAAAAAAACAAAAAACAAAAAACAAAACATATAGTAGCTTTCTATCAACACGAATGCTAGTCTCATGAAAAAAGGCAAAATTTTGAACAAAAAGCTGAGAAAATTGCATTTTTGTCAAAGATTACATCCAGATCGGATTCAAAATGATTATCAAAACATAGATGGTGTAGATCACTTCCATTAACACCCCCAAAGCTTCACAGTTGTTAACCCTTCCTGGGTCGACATTTCATTCGGTAACGTTAGGCAGTTTTGATTTTATATGCTGTTTAATGTTTATGATCACGTTATTTTACATTTGCATAAGCAATGCTTCTATCACTTGTTTCTGATTATTTTTCACTTTGATCCAGAGATTCTGTACTATTTCAGAAGATGCGTACTAGCGCCCCCTACCGTATAACAGTGAAAACATGGATTGGTGTAAAATTCCATCAATGGTGGGGAAGCGTTGTGTCATAAATGAGTGATAATTCTGTCAATGGTGGATTATTTGTCGTTTATCATTTCTGTAGTTCAAACAGTAGAGCATGGTTAGCAATGCCAAAGTCATGGTTTCGATTCACAGGGAATGCATGAACTGATCAAATGTATACCCTGAATTGCACTGTACCTGTAGGTTTTGTCTACTCTGGTGGCAAACACCTATAGAGCTGCGGGGCTGACTGCCGACTCACTGCATGCATCGTGCACGAGGGTAGGGCTGATTCAGGGCTCATACAAGAGCTGCGTAACGCCACTGACCTTGCTCTACGAGCGACGAAGGTGACCGCACGCTCCCTAAATCAGGTGATGTCCACATTTGTGGTCAGACATCTCTGGCTTAACCTGGTTGATGAGCGTGAGGCTGAGTGAACCCATTTCCTCAACTCCCCCATATCCCAGGCTGGCATTTTCAGCGGCGCGGTCGAGAGCTCTGCCCAACAGTTCTCGTCCGCCCAGAAGCGGACTGTGGCTTACCCCACGGCCAGGTTACCCCACGTATGGCAGTGCGCGCCGCTTACGAGCCTCGCCGCTCTCGTGCCCCCACACCGGGCCGCTATGCCGTCCACGTCCGGGCCGGTCATTCCGCCTCGCTGCCCCATCATGGGTACCTCTGTGGTTCACATGCCCCGCTGGTTCAGTCTTGGAACTTTCCAGTCTGTCCCGCTGGCTCACGAGAACCATCAGGCTCGGCTATGCGATTCAGTTCGCATGGTCTCCTCCCCGCTTCCGGGGAGTCCGCTATACCGTGGTGGGTGGCTATGCCCCTGTCGTGTGTGTGGAGGTCGTCACCCTACTGGCGAAGGTACAATCGAGACCACCCCTCCAGCCGAAGTGAAGTCCGGCTTCTTCGGCCCCTACTTCATTGTACCCAAGAAGAGCGGTGGGTTATGACCTTTCCTGGACCTGTGCGTCTTGAACCGTTTCCTTCACACATTTCCGAGTACCAGCTACTCCGACCTGCCATCAGACCTTCACCCCGTGGTCGAACCTCAGTTTTCTACGGGCCGGTGTGCCCTTAGAACGAGTTTCCAGGCATGTTGTTGTCTCAGCAGATGCCTCCACCACGGGCTGGGGTGCCATGTGCATTGGACATGCTGCTGCGGGCTCCTGGACAGGACCTCAGCGCCTTTGGCATGTCAAGTACCTCGAGTTGCTGGCAGTACGCCTTGCTCTGCACCGCTTTCTTGCGCTGCTCTAGGGTCAACACGTACTAGCCTGTTCAGACTATACCGCCTCTGTAGCGTACATCTACCATCAAGGTGGTCTACGCTCTCGCCGTATGTCGCAACTCGCCCGCCACCTCCTCTAATGGAGTCAGAAGCATCTGAGGTCGCTTCGAGACATTTTTGTCCCTGGAGCCCTGAACTGTGTAGCCTAAAAGCTCTTACGACTTCAGCCCTCCTGAGAGAATGGCGACTCCATCCCCAGTCGGTTCAGCTGATTTGGGACCAGTTCGGGGACGCACAGATCTGTTTGCCTCTCACGACTCGACCCATTGCGTTCTGTATTATTCCCTGACCGAGGGCACGCTCGGCACAGATGCACTGTCACACAGCTGGCCGCCGGGCCGCAAATATGCGTTTCCCCCAGTGAGCCTTCTTGCGCAGGCCCTGCACAAGGTCAGGGAGGACGAGGAGAAGGTCATTCTGAGAAGAGAAGACCCCTGGAGATGTTTGATCTGTGTCATGCTTCCTTCGTATGTAAGCTGAAGGGAAAGGCTCTCTCCAAGCAAAGGCTGTCTCACTGGATGTGGACGGCATTGCTTTGGCATACCAGCAGCAAGGTCGACCGTGCCCCATTGGTGTGACTGCACACTCCACCCGGAGTGTGGTGTCCTCTTGGGCTCTAGCGCATGGTGCCTCGCTAACAGACATCTGCAGAGCTGCAGGCTGGACGACACCTAACACATTCTACAATCTCAGAGTGGAGAACTGTGTCCTCTCGTGTACTCGCTTCAACCAGGTAGTACCGGACCCGCTCAGGTGTCTTCGCTTGCTCGCCATTCCACTCCACGGACTGGATACGTGCGATATTCTCCTCAGGTGAGCTTCCCCGTAAGCCCTGAGTTCCTCCAGCACTGCTGACGTCGACGCCAGTGTCTATTTCCTGTGCGTTGGCTAGGTGCCTTCCGTGTGCATGACGACCCCCACATGTGTATTTCCACTGTAAGCCTCTCTGAGTGTGTGTCTTTCCCTTGGAAAGCCACCTTGCCACCCCTGGGGTTGAAATATTCCACCTGCGGCTGGACACCCCAGTGTTCCCATATGTATCCCTCTGGGTCATATGTGAATTCTCTAAGTCCTCCTTTTATACCCACATGGTGGGGCAGAGTTACGCTATGCAAATTCCGCCGACCCATGGCATTTATTTGCCATTGGCTCGTTTTGTAATACTCGAAGTTGATAGGCTTCTATGCGAAACCCTACTCGGGGAACGAGGGTTACATACGTAACCGAGACGTTTCTCATCCATACTGAAACGTCTGAAAACGCTATTTTGGATGGAGAGCGTTTTTAAACGAAAACTCAGTTTTCAAATGTATCCGGATTAATGTAGGCTAATGTAGGCCTTAGGCCTTAGAAGAGAAAACGCAAAAGTGGCGTTGCGTTATCACTTTTTATTCTGCGTTTAGACGAGCATTATGAGGGGGAAATCTGCGTGCATATGGTGACGCAAAAGTGTGTGAAATTCGATGTAGTATGCACTCCAGGTGGCTAGGTGGCAATGAAGCACTGCCACACAACAACACCAATATCAAGTATATTTTTTATATAGCGCTTTTCACAATACAGATTGTATCAAAGCAGCTTCACAGTATCAATCAGTATTCTCAATATCTGACTGCTGAAAAGACTCTTGTATGTTTATCAGAACTGCTAGGGCAACTTTGAAGGTCCAACGTATGGAAATAATCCGACATGTTGGTTGTTATTTTTCTGTACTGGCGAATGCCTGTGACGTAAACGCGTACGCGACGAGAGCAGATTTGCGTTTTTACTGGTTTTTACCCTTTACACGGGAACGCGACGGTGGAGCGTTTTTAAGATTTCCACTCTGGAGGGTGGTTTCACTTTTTTGCGTTTTTAAGCCCCAAAAATGCTGTCGCCGTGTAAACGAAAGGCACATCCGATAAAATATTTTTACGTTTTCTCGTGTAAACAGGGATTTAGTGTCCGGTATTGTCTATTGTGGATTTGTTATATGCTCTGTTCCTGTTTTCGTGTATTGTCGTGTGGGTTTAATTAAATATTACTGAGTTTATACAACCAACCCAGTGAGAGTATAATGGTTAAATTGACAATCACAATTATTTTGCTCAACTTTTTTTTTTTTATAGATTGTTGTCATTTGAGAAATTTATTTTTACATTTGACCTGAACTTTTGCACTTCCACCTACAGTATAAGCAGAAATCAAGAGAATGTCAACTCATATGCATCGTTTGTTTTACTCGTTTACTAATCTATTTTCCTACATTATCCCTTTAACACATTCTGTTGACTGTAAGAAATGACATGTACTTGCAAAGTTACTTATAGTTAGTAGAATGTCTTTTGTGGAACCATCACAATAAAGAGTTAGCAGATATTAAACAGACAGTCTTCTAATACTCTAATAAGAGTTAGTTGACATGTAGTTGCAAAGTTACTTATAGTCAACAGAATATTTAAACTGGACCATCAAAATAAATTGTTACCCAATATTATTATTTGAATTAACACACTCTGTAAAACTTAAAAGCTTCTCTCAAAAACTAAAACAATGAAATCCCTAATTGCAATTCCAATAATTCTAAATTATGTTTTTCTATTAAAACAAGAACAAAAAAGACTGTGTATTGTCACACAGAGGTTTCATAAGTGCATTTATTCTGAAACCACAGTCACAAATGTAGTTGCGATCCACGTTTGGATTTATTACAGTTCATCACTGAGATGGATTGTTTGCAGACTTAGTTGCAGCAAACAGCACAAACCGCTACATAAAGGAACACAAACTGACTGTATTACACTGTATTTAAGCAGAACATCTCCAGAACATGGATATCGCTAAACTCCGACTTGCATGTTTGTCTGTTTTCAGATCCACAGCACTTTTTCTACAGTGTAGAAAGAGCTTGCGTGCATGGTTGCACACAAGAGAATGATGTGTGCAACCATGATGTCGGTGTCATTTCATTGTCGTCTCATCTTAATTGTGGAAAAAAAGGTTGTCAGTGAACATTTTTCTTTACAGTTTTCATTAACAAAGTTTGTGAAAGTTACCTAGCCTGGTCTCTATTCTGATGCAAACAGTTGACTTTCTTGAGGAGGTTCTTGAGGAATTTTGTTCTTTTGTTCAGAGCACTGTTTCACTTTAAAGGAAATATAGGTTAAAGTATACGCTTCTATGCTCCTTTCTCCAGGGAGCTGCAGTTTAAAGTGTGTTACAGCGACTGAGAAAAAGTGCTATGTAAACAGTAATTGTGTGCCTGTTAGTAACAGAGACCTGTTAATGGCCAGTGCCCTGTTTGTGTTGCTATCATTGCCGGGTGGTGTGCTCTTATTGATTTTATAGACACCGTGGAGCCAAACCTCTGAGGTGTCTCTCTTTATACTTTCAACATTTCATTGGCTCTTCAAAGAGAGAAAGAAGCAGGATAAGGCTTTGTGCCGCCTGCAGCAGCGGTATTTATGTGTGCCTGCTCTCTTGTTCTCTTCATCATATCAAGGTCATAGAGAATTTTTTTTTTGTCGTTTTTGTATTGGTTTTAAAGAAATCTGATAGATTCAACCTTTTGCTCAGAGATTACATTTACAAAAGCTGAATAAAACATAAAGATGTGTTACAGTGTAAGTGACGGAAGAGATGAGCTTATGTTGGGTACTGTGGCACACAGACCTGCTCGTGCCTCTCCATTGACTTTCTATTGTCGCTGGAATCAATTTGTAAATTGCACCTTGACATTTCCAGGACCTGTGTGCAATGTGATCTTAGCCTTAACCCCTGCGCCTCCTTTTCCCACTCCTCCACATCGTCTCAGACACACTTAATGCCTGGCTAAAGACCACTAATGCATGCAGTGCTGTCCTTATCAGATCAATTTATCTCAAGCGTTTGACAAAGGGCCATTTTTCTCTGGTTGTGACATTCAAATTCCAAATGTCACCTTTCTCGTCTTCATCTCTCATCTCAAAGAAAAAAAAGAGTGAACATGAGTTGCATGGATCCCTGCTTTCTTGTCACACTCTCACATGCACACACCTTTTTTTTTCTCTTTCCAATTATTATCTCCTTGATCCAAGATTCAATGGAGTTTGTTTGGATCGTTGCACTAAATGTTAGAGCTTAGTAAGCCAGTGCACTGTTGGTTCTAGTCCAGAGTATTATATAATGAATTTATTCTGACTGATGTTTGAATTTTATACAATGGAAAATATATTTCCATGCAATGATAAAAAGCACTTAAGTTCTTTTTTTTTTCTTATTGAGCTCATACTCATTTTATTTGAATTATGATAACAGTGAAGAGTATGCCATTGCATACCTGATTGATTTGCCACTGAAAGAGTCCAATATAAATATTTTAGGAATTGAGAACTAAGTGGGATTGACCCAGGACCTGGAGAATTACATCTGGAGAATTGACATACACTATCACTATTGTGACTTTGAGCACTTAAGTCTTGTATTCAGAGCAATGTTCATCAAAGTCTCCTGAAAAAAAGTATCATGATTTCCACAAAAATATTAAGCAGCACAAATGCTGAAAAGGAATAAATGTTTCGTAAGCACCAAATCAGCATATTGGAATAATTTCTGAAGGATCAAGACTGGAGTAATGATGCTGGAAATTTGGCTTTGCCAGTACAGGAATAAATTACATTTTAAAAATAGGGCTGTCAAATGATTAATCGTGATTAATCGCATCCAAAATAAAAGTTTGTGTTTACATAATAAATGTGAGTGTACTGTGTATAATTATTTTATATATATAAATACATACACATGCTTGTATATATTTAAGAAATATTTGCATGTATATACTATATATAGATTTATATACACTCACCGGCCACTTTATTAGGTACCCCATGCTAGTAACGGGTTGGACCCCCTTTTGCCTTCAGAACTGCCTCAATTCTTCGTGGCATAGATTCAACAAGGTGCTGGAAGCATTCCTCAGGGAGTTTGGTCCATATTGACATGATGGCATCACACAGTTGCCGCAGATTTGTCGGCTGCACATCCATGATGCGAATCTCCCGTTCCACCACATCCCAAAGACGCTCTATTGGATTGAGATCTGGTGACTGTGGAGGCCATTTGAGTACAGCGAACTCATTGTCATGTTCAAGAAACCAGTCTGAGATGATTCCAGCTTTATGACATGGCGCATTATCCTGCTGAAAGTAGCCATCAGAAGTTGGGTACATTGTGGTCATAAAGGGATGGACATGGTCAGCAACAATACTCAGGTAGGCTGTGGCGTTGCAACGATGCTCAATTGGTACCAAGGGGCCCAAAGAGTGCCAAGAAAATATTCCCCACACCATGACACCACCACCACCAGCCTGAACCGTTGATACAAGGCAGGATGGATCCATGCTTTCATGTTGTAGACGCCAAATTCTGACCCTACCATCCGAATGTCGCAGCAGAAATCGAGACTCATCAGACCAGGCAACGTTTTTCCAATCTTCTATTGTCCAATTTCGATGAGCTTGTGCAAATTGTAGCCTCAGTTTCCTGTTCTTAGCTGAAAGGAGTGGCACCCGGTGTGGTCTTCTGCTGCTGTAGCCCATCTGCCTCAAAGTTCGACGTACTGTGCAATCAGAGATGCTCTTCTGCCCACCTTGGTTGTAACGGGTGGTTATTTGAGTCACTGTTGCCCTTCTATCAGCTTGAACCAGTCTGGCCATTCTCCTCTGACCTCTGGCTTCAACAAGGCATTTCCGCCCACAGAACTGCCGCTCACTGGATGTTTTTTCTTTTTCGGACCATTCTCTGTAAACCCTAGAGATGGTTGTGCGTGAAAATCCCAGTAGATTAGCAGTTTCTGAAATACTCAGACCAGCCCTTCTGGCACCAACAATCATGCCACGTTCAAAGTCACTCAAATCACCTTTCTTCCCCATACTGATGCTCGGTTTGAACTGCAGGAGATTGTCTTGACCATGTCTACATGCCTAAATGCACTGAGTTGCCGCCATGTGATTGGCTGCTTAGAAATTAAGTGTTAACGAGCTGTTGGACAGGTGTACCTAATAAAGTGGCCGGTGAGTGTATACTTTATATTATATATAAATATAAATATTTTATATATAAATAACACATTTTTCTTAAATATATAAATGCACGTGTGTGTACTTATACAAAATAATTTTACACAGTACAAACACATTTATTATGTAAACACAAACTTTTATTTTGGATACATTTAAATAGCAAGTATTCATTTCTTAATTTCAATCAGTATTGGCCAATAGTGGATATGAAAATAATTTGATTTATAGCCTGAATCATTCTTCATGGCCATGATTATTTAAAGCAACACCAAGTAACTTTTCCTCTGCGGTCGCCCTACTGGTTGGAAGCGGAATTGTCCATTACCGCTGTCGTAAATAATTTAGCCTACCGCAGCCTACTGTCGCACGCACGCTCGTTGTTTATCCAGCACCGGCTTTGGAATGAACAATGTCCACAGACAAGGTAGAGTATGCATGATTTCATGAAAGTATGATGTATTGCGACAAAATAATGACTATTGTAACGCTTGACGTAACCCTGTTACGACTTGATGAACCACTGAAACGGTTTTGGAAGCATTATTTTAAGGTAAAAAATCTTACTTAGTGTTGCTTTAAGGACAAATGGCAGTAGCTACACCATGCTATCTGGATTCATTCCCCCTTGACTGAAGATCAATGACCAATCAATACTACATTGCTACCAAAAGCAGAAATTGACAAGCATACCAATCTAATCATATCCGATGTAGCTAACATTACAGACTCCATGTTTGATGTTGCTGCTTTTGCACAAAATTTAAGAACACGTTTTAATATATTTTTTTTTTACTAAGTATGATGCTTAAATTAGTGGAGCTACTGACTCTTGTTAAGAGAAATCATAATAAAACAATATTTACATCCCTACTTGTCCCTAATTGTTAATAAATAATTTTCTTTACATCAGTGTTTGGTACTTTGGTACTTCCCTTCCATTCTTTGATTCAGACAGTAAATAGAGAAGCCTCACTTATAATCCAATTATAAACTTTATGGGCCCTATCTTGCACCCGGCGCAATTGACTTTGTACACCGACGCATGTATCATTCCTATTTTGCACCCGCGCAAAGCGGACTTTTCCTTCCACAGACACACGTCGGTTAACTAAGAAATACACTTGCGCTACCCGGGGCGGTTCAGCGCAAAGAGGAGGCGTGTTCCGGCGCAAACTTTCCCTCATGCTATTTTGCAGTTCCAGAAAACAATTGTGCCACTGACCAGGAAAAACCTAGTCTAAAGTCATTGGCGCGTTGCGCGTACATTCAGATGCTATTTTAAGCGCGCGTGCTTGGTCATAATACAGAGTGTGAACAACGCGCATACACTGTAGATGATTCTCTCATCTACACAGATGCATTTTCCTTTTTGCAAATGATACATTATTATAAGGAAAAATATTAAAACACGAGGGAAATCATTGTTGTCCAGTCAAGTCAAGTATATTTATATAGTGCTTTTCACAATAGAGATTGTATCAAAGCAGCTTCACAGTATTAATATGTTGTGTCCATGGAAAAATAGGCATAAAGCTTAGGCCTACATATTTACCCAAATTATTATATGCATGTATAACCGAAGCTAATTTGGGTGGGTTTGTCCCATCTCCAATGCCACTTCTCTTTCTTTTACGGCCCTGACGAGAACATCGATCTCTTCGGCTGTGAACCGATTCTGAAGCGCGCCTGGTAAATGCGCCGTTATAATAGTATTGCGCCATGGAACAAGCGCATCTCGTTCATCATGCTCTTAAAGGGAATGTGATATGACGCTCTGATTGGTTTATTTCACGTTACGCCCAAACCACTATGAATAATGAAGCTACTTCAGACCAACCCCTTTTAGATTTGCGCCAGGCGCAAGAGGCATTTATCCCGCAGGGAAAATAGCAACAGCGCCGGGATCCGCCCACAAAGTTACTTGCGCTTTGCGCTTTGACACTTGCGTTTCAGATCGTGCGCTGAGTGCAAGATAGGGCCCTATGTCTTTGGTGCCTTTCTTTGGTAATCCCGTAGATCTGCTTCACTGCAATCATTTTAGATTGGAAGAAATCTTCCCATCTAAAAGCTGAATTCACTCTTAATGGTTTTATATTTTGTTTTTACATTTAAATGTGTCACTTTATGGGATATTCTACTAGGATCCATTCAACAACTCATAGAGCTTAAAAACATCAACATCCAGATCTTCTGACATGACACATCAAAGAAACATTTAAACTAGAGGCAGCCCAGATACTCAAGGTTTTTCTGTATCTGCCTTTTCTTTTCTTTTTTATACTTTCCTCCTTTCCATGTGGCCTACTTTAGGGACTCCAGATTTTTACAGACAGACATAGGCGCTAGCTGCCACTTCTGATGTGTCTCTGTTGATGTCTCACTCTCCATGCTGAGGCGGAGGGAGAGAGACAACAAATATTCAGCAGTTGATTTGGTTTGAAATGAAGCTTGCGGATCTTGTCAACACCAGTTATAAAGATTCAGCTGCAGCAAGACATCCCGCTCTGCTTTTTCTAACAAGACCATCAATAATTGCCCCATCTGGAAAGCATCTTGCCATTTGCAGCATTACCCTTGCCAGTTCTATTATCTACTTCTAGTGGCTGATCATTTAATTTACCATACTTAATCTTAATTTCAAAGTTGTTGTACAGTTTTCAATGAACATCTCTCCCCTTCTTTCTTTGGTCAAACGACTTCATTATGAAATTCACTATAAATACCACATAGTTTTTAATATGGGAGCCAAAATTTGAGGCATCAATAACCAGTGGTTCTCAACCATTTTGACTCGGCCACTCATCAATATTTAGGCCCACCTACAATATGCATATTTATGGTATTTCTAATTGAATTCAACTGAAACTGGGAGTGTAGATTCAATATATTAATTAACATAGTGCGCATAGTCTTTCTTTACAAAGTGACATTGCCAATTATTTTTCTGTCATGCAAAATACAGCATTTTTAGTCGTTTACGCAGATGCGTGTGAAAGGGAATAATTTTGATATAATTCTTTTTATGATGTAACGAGTACATCCGGTGTTATGGGAAGTGTTCCCGGCACCGGATGACCTAATTTATGCAGCCTAACAATCATTTTACATGATTTGAATTCTAGAAATTGATAATGTGCTATGTGTATGCCAGGTTAAAGAGATGTGTTTTTAGTCTAGATTTAAACTGACAGAGTGTGTCTGCTTCCCGAATAATGCTAGGAAGACTGTTCCAGAGTTTAGGTGCTAGAGAGGAAAAGGATCTACCGCCAGCAGTTGATTTTGATATTCTAGGGATTATCAACTGGCCAGAATGTTTGTGTCCGTTGGGAATACTGTAAAAAAAAACTACTAATTTGTTTTTTTTTTTTTTTTTTTTTTTTTACATTTCTTTGGCTCATCAAAACAATTTAAGCAATTTCATCTTTGTTTATAAGTTATGCGAGATTCAACTTGATTGTTTACGCTATTTTTTATTTAATTTAGGAAATGACTTGAACAAGAGAGCAACTGAAACTTAGTAGCAACCTGAGCTCAGGCAAACCGGAACATGGCAAAGAATAAAAATGAAGCCAAAACAGAAGTAGAACGTAACACGCCAGCAAACATGACATAAGAAGTTTATGCAAGAGAGAGGGGAAGTTATTTTCATTAAAGTTCATGAGGGCAAAACATTTTTTTTACGAATTCGTACGAGTGAGTACGAGGTGGCTAATTCGTACAAAATTCATTTGTATGATTTGTCTAAACCCCGGTGATGGGTAGGTTTTAGGGGCGGGTCCGGGGGTAGGTCATTCGTACGAATTCATACGATCGGGCAATTTGTAAAATATGGATGATTTAAAAAAAATCTGGTGAGGTCGTATGAATTCGTACAAATTAGCCACCTCATAAAATACGTACAAATTTCCGTGAGGGTTGAATATTCCATAAAAAATAAGAATAGTCTATCATGATTTCATGGTCACAATAATTTCACACTGAAATAGTTTTCTTAATGTATTAGACTCAAATAATAAAACAAAAAATGTAATTAAATAAAAATCAATCAATCAATCAATCAATCTGTCAATGGGGTCAGAAAAATAAACTTTAATTCAAAATACCTCATTTACTTTGATCACCAAAATGACATTTTTAAAGTTTTCTTCATGCCTTAAAATAGCTTGAATGTAACTCTGCACCCTTGCCTCATTTAATATACGCTGTGCCATGAATATGCAAACTAGCCCTGCTTTTACTCACTTGCACCAGCTCAGAGATCCACTCGTTGATGATCACTCGTTAACGTGATTGGTTACAAGTAGTTTTTAACGTAAGAAACACCAGCGATTTCAAATCGCTTTTTTGAGATCTGAGACTTCAGGTCGATTCACACCGCACAGACAAACGCGAACAAACAAGTTGGCCGCTGGACTTAGAATTTTGTGAAAAATAACTGTCATGTTAAAGGGCCCCTATCATGGATATTTTAAAGTTCCCTTTCGAGAGGTCTCTCCTATTGCGTAAGTAGCTTACGCTATGGGAAAACTCCTTTTCTCGAGAAATATTGAAGTCTTTATGTAAAACGCATTGCAGCTGCACAGCATACAGCAATGAGCGAGGAGCTCTGAACACGCTTCCAATGAGCGTGCTTCGAGCCCGCCAAGATGGCCGTGGCCAAGGGCTATATATTGGACGCCCGTCGTCTGAGTTCTTTAGATTTAATCTCCTTCAGCAAAGACCTTCTCTTCGCTGGATCCTCTGGATTTTTGGAGTCTTTTCGCCGCCGCCGGCGACAAGCCTACAGCAGGACTGCTACGAGGACGCCGGCGCCTTCAGCCGCCTTCGAACGCCTTCTGCTACGCCATCCGGCGCGCATCACCATATCCTTTTACAAGCTAAAGTGTTCGCCCCCGCGGCACTTCTCCAGTAAAAGAGCAAATTCAAGGCGTTGTTTCAAATGCCTTCCTGCGCCTCGTGTCGAGGCCCTCTACCAGACAGGGACCGTCACATCATCTGCGCTCGCTGCCTGGGTCCCGACCACGCAGAAGCTGCCCTTACTCGAGGCGGATGCCCCGAGTGTGACTCCCTGGACCTCACCGAGCTGCGCGCTCGCTTCGCCGCTTTCGCCCCGAACGAGCCTGCCACCACCGTGCTGCCATCCCCTCTAGTCGAGCCGCGCAGAAAAAAGAAGCGCCGCTCGCAGAGGCCGCCAGAGCACGCGGATTGCAGTGACGTCACGCCGGACCAGTCCCCGCGTCCGTCACCACTACCAATGGACTCCCCGCCGCCAGTTCAGTTCACGTAGGCGGACCAGCACCCCTCCAGTGGAGCGATGGGTCTCGTCTCGTTTGGCGCGTCAGGGGACGATGATGTAAAGGATGACAGCCTTTCCATTGATGCTGCATCCGACGACTGGCAGGGCTCTTCTTTCGACCCCGCGCCGTCGACGCTAGCAGGTACGAGTGTGGGCTCCAGCATGGACTCGGAGATCGTCCGCATCCTGTCCAAGGCCGTGGAAGACCTCGGGCTCGATTGGTCTTCCCCGGAAGAACCCGCCCGCAGCCGACTGGACGAGTGGTTCCTGCAGGGGCGCCGGCAGGCCCCTCGGCAGCTGCCCTCCCCTTTCTTCCCGGAAGTTCACGACGAACTCACAAAGTCGTGGAAAGCCCCGCACTCTGCTCACCTGAAGCCTTCTTTCTCCTCATCGCTCTCCTCTGTGGACGGCGCGAAAGAAAGAGGCTACGAGGGAACTCCGCCCCTCGAGGAGGCTGTGGCCAACCACCTGTGCCCACCCTCCACCGCTGGATGGAAAGCCAAAGCTTCTCATCCCTCGAAGCCCTGCCGATCTACCTCAGCTCTCGCCGGTCGCACATACGCCGCCGCCGGCCAAGCTGCGTCAGCGCTTCACTCCGTGGCTGTTCTCCAGGTTTTTCAAGCCAAACTCCTCCGCACCATGGACGAGTCTGGACCTAATCCTGAGGCGTTCAAGGACCTGCGCAGCGCCACCGATATAGCCCTGCGAGCCACTAAAGCCACCGCCCAATCCATCGGCCGTGCCATGGCTAACCTGACCGTCCTTGAGCGTCATCTGTGGCTGGCGCTGACTGAGATGAAGGATGCAGAGAAGGCGGCGTTCCTCGACGCGCCTATCTCCCAAAGCAGCCTGTTCGGACCAGCGGTGAAAGAGTTCGCTGAACGCTTCACGGAGGCTCGGAAGGATTCGCAGGCTATGCGTCACTTCCTGCCCAAGCGCTCCAGCTCGTCGCAGAGCCGCCAAAAGCCGCCTCAGCAGCAGTGAGTCAAGACGGCACCTCCCGTCTCTCAGCCCAGACCTGAAACTGACTTCCGACGCCGCTCACGTTCGGCCAACAGGAAGCAACCGCCCGAGCGACGGGGACCTCGGCCCAAGATTGTGCTGAACCCGGAGCCTCGTAAGTCTTCCTAGCTATAGGAAGAAAAAGAGAGAGTGCGTGTCTCGCAGAAGCCGGACCACTCTCTCCAAAACGTGTAAAGCATTACCCAGTCCCCTTACAGGCGGCTGGAAATGTCTGTATAGCAGCCAATGGGCCAGCCGCAGAGCTCGTTCACCTGCAAACAAACGCCGTTTTAACGGCGACACACAGAAATCACATAAAGAGTCATTTTCTGCCTGTGTCACTAAGGGGTCACGTGTCCACACTAAAGTGCGCATTCCCACATATCAAAACTGTCAAAGCAGTGCCAAATGCTTCCCCAGCTCAAGCTGGACGGCCCTCAAATGTAGATCGTGTGCCCACTGTCATGTATGCATGTCATGTATACCACTACACACAAGCACTGTTCCCACAGTTATAAACACTTCCCCAGTAAAAGCGGGAAATTCTATCAAAGTAGCGTGCATGCCTGCTGTCATGCACGCACCCCTACTCGCAAACACTGTATATATGGCCAGAAACCCCCCGCCACGAGCGGAGAGTTTTATGAAAGTGGCGCGCGTGCCTACCGCAGTCTATGCACCCCCACCCATAAGCACTGTACATGCAGTATTAAACATTGCTCAAGCTCATGCTGCGAGCATTACAAACATAGCGTGCGTGCCTGTAATCTCACACTCACCTCCGCACTCGGCACTCAACAAAGCTGCTCAGTGCGCGCCCGCGCCTCTGAGAGCTGTAAGCTCAGTGTTAGCACAAGGCGATTCGCCGGCTGGGGCCATATAGCACTGCGACACGCCCCCAGTCAGCATTCAGCCCATATCTGTGCGAGCGAAAGCTTGGGAAAATATCCCCGATATGCCGAAATGGGTTTTGAACATAATAAAACATGGTTACTCGCTTCAATTCGCTCGCAGACCGCCCCGCTTCTCAGCGGTGGTCGAGACGAAAGTGAGAAAAGATGTTTCACATGTTCTACGCACCGAGGTGCTCAAACTGATAGAAAAGGGCGCTATAGAAACTGTTCCTCCCTCTATGAGCGAGGCGGGTTTTTACAGCCGCTATTTTCTAGTCCCGAAGAAGGATGGTGGCCTCCGCCCCATCCTAGATCTCAGGCATTTGAACAAAGCTCTAATGATTCGCTCGTTCAGAATGTTAACAACCAAACATATCCTCGCGCAAGTTCGCCCGGGGGATTGGTTTCTATCAGTGGATCTGAAAGACGCTTACTTTCACATTCCGATAGCGCCTCATCACAGGCCGTTTCTGAGATTCGCTTTCGAGGGACAGTCATACCAGTACACAGTACTACCATTCGGCCTGTCATTGGCCCCCTGTACATTCACGAAATGTATGGATGCAGCACTTTCCCCCCTGAGACAACGGGGAGTGCGAATACTGAATTATCTCGACGATTGGCTAATCCTGGCACAATCAAAGAATCAGTTAATGACACACAGGTCTTGGATTATCAGCCATCTAGAATGCCTGGGTCTGAGAATCAATTTTGCAAAGAGCATGCTATCCCCCAGCCAGAATATCTCTTTTCTGGGAATAGTGCTAGACTCAGTGCGGATGATGGCGTGCCTCTCACCAGAGCGCGCGCTCACCATTCGGCGCCTTGCAACATCGTTCAGAGCGGGCGCGCGCGCCCCGTCAAGCGATTCCAAAGGATGCTCGGTCTCATGGCCTCGGCATCAGCTGTACTCCAGCTAGGTTTGTTGCACATGCGTCCTCTCCAACGCTGGCTCAAAAGCCGTGTCCCCACTCACGCGTGGCGCTCGGGCCACTTTTTAATCAGAGCGAATCACGGCTGCATAAAAGCCCTGACGCCCTGGAAAACTGTCGACTGGTATCAGTCCGGTGTGAGTTTGGGTGTGATCACGAGGAGAAAAATGATCACGACAGATGCCTCCAAAATAGGTTGGGGGGCCCTTTACGAGGGCAGGCCTGTCTCCGGCTTGTGGTCAAACCCGGAGAAGCGCCTACATACAGTATAAACTGTCTGGAACTAAAAGCGGTCGCTTTGGCTCTCAGAGCCCTGCTTCCGTACCTGAAAGACGAACACGTCCTGGTCCGAATGGACAACATGACGGTAGTCTCATATATAAATCGCCAGGGTGGACTCAGGTCGAGCTCCCTTCTATGGTCCCAGTGCAACCTGCGCTCGCTGAAAGCAGCGCATGTGCCAGGTATCCTGAACCAGGGAGCGGACATGTTGTCCAGAGACAAAATTCTCCCAGGAGAATGGTCTCTCCACCCCCTGACGATTCAGTGGCTATGGCAAACCTTTGGCAGAGCAGAGGTCGACCTCTTTGCCTCCAAAGAAAACGCGCACGGCCCTCGCTTCTTCTCAAAGAGCACGGACGCGCTCGCCCAAGCCTGGCCGAGTCGCCCATTGTACGCCTTCCCCCCGATCGCGATGCTACCTCAGGTCATCAGTCGGGTCAAGGAGGAGAAATGTGGAGTGCTCCTGGTAGCCCCACTCTGGAAGAACCAGACGTGGTTTCCAGAACTGATGCAGATGATGCAATCTGCCCCATGGCCGATCCCGCTGAGGCTAGACCTCCTCAGGCAGGCCAACGGGATGATTCTCCATCCCCGTCCCGATCTGTGGGCCCTCCATGCGTGGCCCTGGGGCCAATCTGGGACCTGGCTACGGTTCTGGACGCACTCAAAAGTGCCCCGTTCGAACCTCTCCGAACCGTGCACCTTAAACAGCTCTCGCTCAAAACTGCACTCTTACTGGCTCTCGCCTCAGTCAAAAGAGTGGGCGACCTGCACGCGCTGTCGTCAAGCGCTGCCTGCCTGGAATTTGGACCTAACGACAGCAGAGTTGTCCTTAGGCCAAGACACGGGTATATTCCTAAAGTGCCCTCTACACCGTTCAGAGCACAGGTAATATCTCTGGCCGCGCTGTCGTCTCCAGTGGACGAAAGCGACGCTAACTTACTCTGCCCAGTCAGGGTGCTCAGAGTATATTTGGAACGTTCTGCCTTGTTCAGACAGACGGAGCAATTATTTGTATGCTTTGGCGGCCGCACCAAGGGTCTCGCTGTTTCAAAGCAGAGAATATCGCGCTGGATAGTTGATGCTATAGCGCTGGCTTATGAAGCCAAGGGCCTTCAGTGCCCCTTGGGCATCAGAGCTCACTCCACGAGAGGCATGGCCTCCTTGTGGGCATGGTCGAGTGGGATACCTATTCAAGATATTTGTGCGGCGGCAGGCTGGGCCTCACCATCAGCATTTATCAGGTTTTATAACCTACAGGTCCCCTCATTGCATTCCAACATACTGTCGGTCTGACTATGTATAGGCTGGAGTGTGTGTATATGCTGAGCATTATCTCCTCCCTTATAGGGTCCGTCTCTGACTGACTTAGAGGGTTTTTTATGCATATCAGTACAAGATTATGTGCTTGTGTGTTTTTTCCACGGAGCACCCATTGGGCCGCTCCACGTTGTCCCTTATAGAGCCCGCCCTCGGCCGGCTCGTGGGATAATTACTTTGCTTAAAAAGCTCAGGCATCTGCCTCTGGCTATAATAGAGCGAAGTCAGCACGCACGGCGTTTTACATGGTGTTCCCATAGCGTAAGCTACTTACGCAATAGGAGAGACCTCTCGAAAGGTAACGACTCGGTTACTAACGTAACCTCGGTTCCCTGAGAGGAGGGAACGAGTATTGCGTAAGCTGCCGTGCTTGTGCTTGGTCAGTTCGCTTCAGTCGATTGAACCTAAAGAACTCAGACGACGGGGCGTCCAATATATAGCCCTTGGCCACGCCCATCTTGGCGGGCTCGAAGCACGCTCATTGGAAGCGTGTTCAGAGTCGCCCCGTCATAGGTTCGTGCAGTTGCCGCAGCACAGCCAATGACCGAGCTCCCTCGCTCATTGCTGTATGCTGTGCAGCTGCAATGCGTTTTACATAAAGACTTCAATATTTCTCGAGAAAAGGAGTTTTCCCATAGCGTAAGCTACTTACGCAATACTCGTTCCCTCCTCTCAGGGAACCGAGGTTACGTTAGTAACCGAGTCGTTTCCTAATGTTGTTTTGGAGTCTCCTACAACAGGTTTACATGCATCAAACGTCAAAAAACGGTTTCATTTTCTCATAATATACATTTGCACATCACGATTTTCAATGATTCTCAAACGACTCGCCAAATGAATCAATCTCTCTAAATTCCTCCTTTCCGTGAGCTACTCTGCTCTGATTGGCCAGACAGCTCAGTCTGTGGTTGGTTTACCGCGTAATTCCCATTGCCATAACACCGACCGCTCTGCTTGTCCTGAGGCTTCCTACACCGTAAAGTAACCTAAACACAGTAACGAACAATGACGTTGATTTTACCAAATCAATCTGAGCGCGAGTCTGGTGATGAAACACTAGAAGAAGAACCATTCATTCAACCCGAACCTTCATCGCAAGGACGACTCGAGCAGGACTTTTCAGTGATTCACTACTCAGTTTGAGGTAACTAATAGCCGAACTCTAGCGTGAATGACTGATGTAACATAAACATTGGTGAAACAAATCCTTGGGCAGTGGAAAAAAATTTCTTTACTGTCACATTGTTGAACATAGCGTCTCCTCAACATGATTTATCCAGTATCCACAGGATCAGCTGCTGGTTTGAGGTTTAAGTTTCCCGGGTGCGCGCAATAAGTGGGCGGGCTAATGTTTAGTCAATAACTGTATATATGGTGCACTTTCAGATTTAAAACTTTGCAGGATGTTTTCATTCACTTAGAGCTATATTACACACTACGTGAAAGGTAATTTTCAAATATCCATGATAGAGGCACTTTAACACTGCCCCAAAATACAGCGACAAACACTGATTGAATATGTTCAGTCGGGTGAAAACATACTCTGACCACCGCCAACAGACGCTGACAGGGTAACACTTGTCTGGCGCTTGTCTGTGCAGTGCGAAGGCCATAGACAAATAAACAAAAAAAATAATTAGATTTTTACCACAGGGGGTCTTTAAGATTAAGTTTCAGGAGCTGTATGCTCTTTATTTCAGATTAGAGTTTTTTAATATATTAATAATAATTTATCAATTTAAATACTTCGTTTGTCATCCAAATGGCCCCCTTGGAAGTTTGCTATAGCCCCCTTGCCCCCCAAACATTACCAACATATTTCCAAATGAAGCCTTTCACTTTTGGCCTTATAAAAGAGGCTATGCAGCATTAAGTATATATATATATATATATATATATATATATAATTTCTTTTTTTCTTTTTTTACATAAAATGTGGGAAAATACATATGTAAACTTTTCTTTTTGTTCTCTTCATACACACATATGCACATTATGCAAAATTACCACAGTGTGAAAACAATCTTAAAGCCATAATTTATTATTTTTCTGTTTTGAAACATTTTTGGAATCGATTCTCACACTAAGTATTTGTTGTGGAGTTGGCTTATGCATGTACAATGTGCTAGTTTGTAGTCACTGCTCAGTGAGATGAACATGTACCCCTAAGAGACAAATGTAGAGCCATTTTCAGCAAGGCTAAATCAGACTCTTTATCTCTGTCAACCTGGGAAAAATAGGTTTAGGTTTTCTATGTTGAACTAGCAATTAACATGTCCATCATTGATGCTCTGATGGTGGTTGTGCTACATGAATACCAGGTACTAAATATGCCTGTGGGTTAATGGCAGTTGCTTATAAGATCATATGACCGCTCCTGTAGAGGGGGATGAGACAGGGATTGAAATATGCCCATAAATGATGGTGACTGCACATACTGTAGCTATCTCTTGTTGAGGTCTGAGACTCACATGATTTAGGGACCTTTTCAAAATCCCCTCTCACACAAATTATTTAATTTAATCAATATGGGTCTATATTTTTTTCTGTTTACATTTTTCAGACATTAAAATACACATTAGAGTCGGCGGAGATATCTTCGTGGGCAGTGGGCCGACATATAGCGCCGTTGCGCTTCGGGCGACCCGAGTATATATTATATATAAAATATATATAATAATAATAATCATATCAAACACAGTATGACCTTCACTCTATTCTTCTTTCAGTTCACCAGCCACTCACTTTTATGTTAGTTTTTTGGGAGAAGTGGATGAATTTACTTCTATTATATCCAACAAACTCTATTATATCCAACAAACTCTAATGCTCCTGAAAAATGCATTTACAATGATTTGACACCAATGACTACACAACACAAATTACATATTTACATATTTGAGAATCACAATATTATATTAACTAGTTTAAGAAATGAATAAAACAAAAATTAAATGAAAACTAATACATCTCTCATACTACATCTACATACATGACTGCATCTCGGGACAGGTTTTATGTGTCACCATGGAAATAAGAATGTGATGATTCATTCTTAAAAAATGGTCACGTAAAAAAAAAAAAAAACACTAAATATTTTAAACGTGTGTGTGAAAGGGTTAAAGTTTAACCGCGTTGTATCCCAATTATGAATTCTTAATGATTTTCAAAGGATCATGGGTGGGTGCCCTTTTTATATGTCAAATAAGTGGTTTTGACAAAAAATATCTCATGTCTAATTCATATTCAAGAACTGAGACGTAACTTTCACCAATTCAATGTGCATCATTGACTGGCTTTAGGCCTAATCTGGTAAATATATCTTAATAAAGTCATTACAAATTGATCATTCTGTCCCGATATGCTTGCAGACATGTTTAATCTCCCTTCATTGTAAGGGAGAAAGTCAGTGCGGAAATTTAGGGATAATATGACTCAAGACAGAGACACTGGGTCTAGACAGAGGTGTAATGTGATTTAGAATGAGTGGCCAAAGTGCCCAATCCTCTAATTCACATTTTTGTGTTTGGGTGTGTTAGTAGAACAGATCCATCACTTCCAGGCAGAATTATCAGGCATTGTCAAGCAAATTTGATCAGGGCGAACAGTAGTGCTCAGCCTGTCTGCAGACTCTCTACAGACAGGCACTCTTCGAGGATCATTACGTTAACTCTTTGACAACACATAGACGGATAAGCTGATTATTAACTCAGTATTACAACACATATTCAGAAGCTGTCTTACACACAGACTGCTGTGCTGAGTGAGAATAATGATCACTTGTACACAGACCAAAATCAAAAGACATACTTACTGTTGAAGTATATTTTTTTTACTTTAAATATGGAATTTTGGCTAAGTAGAAGAGAGAATGACACATACCCAGACTTTGTATGATGAGATTATTACGCCCATGACACAGTCTTATTGATAGACATTGTAATTAAGTCCTGGTGTTGAGACAAAGGAAATTGCACATTCATCATATCAAACTGGCACATGTGGGTGAGCATTTTTTATTATTTTGTTGAACAGATGAATCACCTGCTGGGGGCAGTGGATGTGACTAGCTTCAAAGAGCAAATTTTATAAGCATGCAGGCTAAATGCGGTGTGTTCATTTATGATTGGTGGTTGATAATTCAATATTTGTATTCTTCTGATGTGGTTTTTGCCTTAGTGTCTTTTGTCTCTGTTAATGATGTCAGACTCAAGGGATCCATTAAGAGTCTCACTGCTTGATTGTTGGTACTTTAATCTTGTAAGTCTCATTTCTTTTAATCTTCATCAATTGCTTTAAGTTGGCATCAACAACTTAATTGTGTTTGGGTGTTTTATTTGGGGGGGGGGGGGGGGGGGGTTGCTGAAATTTCTTTTCATACTCACGCTGTTTTGAATTTGTAAAAAAATAAAATAAAATACAATGCATTTACAGTGAAAGGAGATGAAGACTTAAGCTTCAAAAAGATAATCACCATAAAATTATCATATTATCAATTATCAAGTAGTCCGTAACCCCTACGGTTCTACTCGCACCCCTCCGGGTGGGATTCGAACTGGCGTACACTAAAGGCCGCAGCCGCTATAGGGCCGCATCAGTCGCTAGTGCGCCTCTTGAGTGCGGTTGTGAGATTTACAGTACTAGCTGGCCTCTGTTACACACACAACTTTTATTCCAAATCTTCTGAAGCTATAAACGCCATAGCTTGTTTTGTTTTTTTGACAAATCATTTAGCCTGTTTTTTTTTTTTTATGGATCAACAGATTCATTGAAACTATCTGACTATCTGTTTCTTCACAAATAAAACGATGTTACCTCATGAATTTTCATGAAGTGAAAATGCCAAAATTAAATGAATTAAAAAATATATATTTTATTTTGTTTTCTCATGACTTTCTTATTTCTTATGACTTCATACGGTTTGGAATATAGCGCACAAGTTCCATTGACCTTTTTTATGATATTTCGGGGTGTATTTTTGTCATTTTGTGTTGTTTAAAATTTCCAGCTGAACACTGAGCTGACTGTATTTTCAATTTTGGTGAACTATTTCTTTAGCATGTATTATTATTCTGTACATTCTATAAAACATATTATACTTTTTTTAATGAAATGTTCTACATAAACCTTTTTCATAGTGTCTTAATATGTGGCCAGTTGTCTTACAAGTTATACTTCTTTTTGTTTTTTCTTCTTTAAGACTGGTCATAACTTATGTAACTAACTATGTAACATAACTATGTAAAGTCAGTTACATAAAAAGGTAGATTGGTCTGGGCCGGGTTTCCCGATAATGATGTATCTTAGCTCTTAAGAGCGCTCTCTACGTGCAAGGTTACGAACTCTCGTCGCAATTCCACACGCGTTTCCCAAAAATGCACTTAACATGAACGCGCGAGAATGCGTTCTACGTGCTACTTAAGAGTCGCTGTCCATTCGCGAAGTGCTGAAATATAACCTTATATGGAATCGTATTCTGAACGTTTAACCTAATAATCGTCATTTGTTGTGGATTAGAAATCAAGACAAGTCTATATAAAGCACCTACAGGCGAAGGCACTGACAAAATGGCTGAAAAAAACAAAAAAAAAACAAAGAAAGGATACCTTTCAAAAAGATTAAATTAATGTCCTTTTAGAGGAGATAGAGCGAAACAAAGATTTTATTTTTAACCGATTTAAAGGACACCATACAAATAAGGAAAAATAAAACATCTGGGAGGACATTGCAAACTAACTGCAACCAGAGGTGTTCAAGGATCAGAGAAGGAGGTTCACAAGAAATGCCCAATACATGGCTGGTTTTCGTGCACGTCAGCAAGTTATTTTTTTTAAATTTGTCCCTATTTTGCCCAGTCAGCATATTTCCCACATGACTTTCTTTTATGATTTTTTTTTTGTTCATTCATTTAATTTAGATGTGCATTTCTATTTTTTTCTTCCCTTTTTAATTATTTAATTTATAAATTAATTTAAACTAAACACGAGTACAATAAAGTGTACAATAAAGTACAATCAAAACCTTATATTATACTCACGTTGCAGTTTAATCTGTTAACCCTTTATGACCTGCCATAGAACTATTCCACCAGAGTATATCTTTGTATTTTTGCATGCTGTGCTGTCATTCTTTTGAGGATTTTCATATGCCATACATTAAAATAATCCTTACTCTCCCATTTTGAAGGCTATGTTTGTAATAAATCAATAGTAACTAGATAAATATCTCAAAAGTGCAATAAACAAAAAGAAAAACAATTTTAATTATTTTTTTTATACATATTTTATTCAATACAAAAAATGGATAAATGTCAACCTCAAACTTGTCAATGTGAAAAACGTGCATAAAACAATTTAAAACTATACAGAATTGATTTGAACTGTTTACATAAATTAGTTTAGCGCCGGCGCTCCCGTCGGTCTTAAAGGGTTAAATCTAGATAAAAAGGTGTCATCTGCCGGTTGTCCTGCAGGAGACCTCATAACTCTGTCTTCTTACAATGCACTTGGGGATTAACGATTACTCCAGAGCACTCGTAGTTCTACGAAGATTTTCAAGTGCTACTTAAGTTACGATGCTTTTGGGAAACAGACCATCATATTAAGATATCAGTCGTACAATCGTTTTTTACGAACTTCTTAGGTTTGCGATGCTTTTGGGAAACCCAGCCGGTTATGGCTTTAGCGGTTATGTTTATGCAACTGGTCCATTGATTCATTGTGCTTTTGGAGACTTTTATATTTGACCTAGTTCTCATCTTTTTTCTCTATAGTTGTTCTCTTGGACACTACTGCTGTGCTAGGAGAACTCAGCTGGAAGACCTACCCAATGAATGGGGTAAGTAATAGTTCCCTGTGACCTTTGTACCTTATACATAATTTCCCTTGCACTATGTACATAAGGTAAACGTACCACCAGGGCCATACAAGGTACTGTAGCAGAAGCGGGCAACCGCCCACCCCTCAGTCCGTTCGGTTTAGGCCCTAAGGATGGGCTTGCATATCACAGTTGTTTAAAAAGAGATTTCCCACCATACCCATTCAAACATTACTTATCTCAGGTTGATCCAATCCTCATGATTTATGTGAAAAAAAAGTTTCTTATAATTAAATTGAATAAAAACAAGCCACTGAGACGGTATTAGTGATCCGAAATGTATATGCAGAGAATTTCTTAGAAGGTAATTATTAACACAGGTCTTAATAATTCAATTTCACCTCCTTTCATTCTTGGGAGTACTATAGAGGGATTTTCCAAGACATTAAAACCAGTCAAAGGGCTAGAAGCAATTTGAACAAAGCAACCAAGTGTGATCTCGCAGACCAAAAAGAGCTTCTAATAGTAGAGCTACTATTATTAAATCAATTTCATGATAAAGAACAGAATGATTGATGCTCAATCACAGCCCTTTTTCTGAGGCCGACTAGTCGTGTCTTGAGCTGTACTAGAGTGGAAGTGTTGTAGTGAAGGAACCAGGAACCATTGTTTTTTTTAAATCTTTTATTTATTTATTTGAGGTTGTGTAAAATGACCTATAGCCTATAAAATGATTTCCCAATGGAGTTGCTGTGCACATCTTCATATTAGTTCTGCTCTTACACAGGTGCCCATGATGTCAAAGAAAGCGAGTTCATCTCAACAGTAAACACCACTTGGGGTTTCTTTTTTCCTGCAGTAAAAGGCTGGTGCATACCTCCGATCAAATTAATAATTTATGCTATAATATCCTGGGTCACATACCTCTCCTTTTAGTATTTACCACAATGTTTTTTCCTAGTTCTCTCTGTTAGGTCAGGGTATGTAATGTTAATCAAATACTTTTTCGTTCTTCTCCCATAGCCAGATGGAAAACACATTTTCCAGTCTGGGGAGACTTTACCCGCCATTTAATTTGTTTTCTAGCATTAGGAGACCAGCGTGTGTTTTGTTTACTCTGGCACAGACATATCCTATGGGGGTTATATCTCTCTACCTATCTCTCTGCCTCTCTCCCCTCTACCTTCTCTGTTTGAAGGAACAGGTTTGTTTGTGCTGTTCCATAGTTTCGTTGACTATTCTCTTGGCTCCCCTCCACTGTAAGCTCTGCAGATTCTGTGTCACAGAGACCTGGTGTCCTCACGTAGTGTACACTCTGTGAAAGTATGCTCATGCTAACCTCCATCAATAGTTCAGTGATTCAGGGAAAAGCAAGGAAAAACAGATATAATATAATATAATATAATATAATATAATATAATATAATATAATATAATATAATATTAAACATGCACTATAAATCTTTCCAGTCAGTCCACTATAATGTAAAAAAAAAAGAAAAAAGATTCACATTTAGATATAGTCTCTTATTTTCACCAAGGCATCATTTATTTGATCAAAATACAATAAAACATTTATATTGTGAAATATTATTACAATTTCAAAATAACATTTAATATATATTTAGAATGTCACTTATTTCTTTGATGGCAAAGGTGAACTTTTAACACTCATTGCTCCTGTTAACAGTCACATGATCCTTCAGAAACCACTCTTATGTGCTTATTTGGTGCTAAAGAAATATTTCTTATTATTATGAGGCTTAATATTTTAGTGAAAACCATGATACATGATTTCAGGATTCTCTGATGAATAGAAAGTAAAAAAACAAAAACATTTATTTGAAATATAAAACGTATAACATCATACATTTATTTACTGTCACTACTGTCACTTTTGATCAAAATGCATCCTTGCTGAATGCAAGCATCAATTTCATAAAAATAAAAAAAAGTTATTTCTGACCCAATACTTTTGAATGGTACTACACTCACCGGCCACTTTATTAGGTACCCCATGCTAGTAACGGGTTGGACCCCCTTTTGCCTTCAGAACTGCCTCAATTCTTCGTGGCATAGATTCAACAAGGTGCTGGAAGCATTCCTCTGGGAGTTTGGTCCATATTGACATGATGGCATCACACAGTTGCCGCAGATTTGTCGGCTGCACATCCATGATGCGAATCTCCCGTTCCACCACATCCCAAAGATGCTCTATTGGATTGAGATCTGGTGACTGTGGAGGCCATTTGAGTACAGCGAACTCATTGTCATGTTCAAGAAACCAGTCTGAGATGATTCCAGCTTTATGACATGGCGCATTATCCTGCTGAAAGTAGCCATCAGAAGTTGGGTACATTGTGGTCATAAAGGGATGGACATGGTCAGCAACAATACTCAGGTAGGCTGTGGCGTTGCAACGATGCTCAATTGGTACCAAGGGGCCCAAAGAGTGCCAAGAAAATATTCCCCACACCATGACACCACCACCACCAGCCTGAACCGTTGATACAAGGCAGGATGGATCCATGCTTTCATGTTGTAGACGGCAAATTCTGACCCTACCATCCGAATGTCGCAGCAGAAATCGAGACTCATCAGACCAGGCAACGTTTTTCCAATCTTCTATTGTCCAATTTCGATGAGCTTGTGCAAATTGTAGCCTCAGTTTCCTGTTCTTAGCTGAAAGGAGTGGCACCCGGTGTGGTCTTCTGCTGCTGTAGCCCATCTGCCTCAAAGTTCGACGTACTGTGCGTTCAGAGATGCTCTTCTGCCCACCTTGGTTGTAACGGGTGGTTATTTGAGTCACTGTTGCCCTTCTATCAGCTCGAACCAGTCTGGCCATTCTCCTCTGACCTCTGGCATCAACAAGGCATTTCCGCCCACAGAACTGCCGCTCACTGGATGTTTTTTCTTTTTCGGACCATTCTCTGTAAATCCCAGTAGATTAGCAGTTTCTGAAATACTCAGACCAGCCCTTCTGGCACCAACAATCATGCCACGTTCAAAGTCACTCAAATCACCTTTCTTCCCCATACTGATGCTCGGTTTGAACTGCAGGAGATTGTCTTGACCATGTCTACATGCCTAAATGCACTGAGTTGCCGCCATGTGATTGGCTGCTTAGAAATTAAGTGTTAGGGAGCAGTTGGACAGGTGTACCTAATAAAGTGGCCGGTGAGTGTATATATAAATAATTTTAAAAAGTCACAAGTGCAAATATCTTTTGACAAAATAAGTTTTTGCTGTAAGAAGGCTTAAAAATGTTTTAAAAAACTGCTGCTGAATTTTGATCTCATTTGGCTTGGCTCTGGTCCTGCTGTCCTTTTCAAGATGAAAAAGCTGTGACAATCATCAAAGATGGTCAATTCATTTTAAATGAGTGTAATTAAAAAACAGTCAGCATGGTTACATTGCTGTAGTTACGATACAAAGACTTCTGTGTCAATCAAAGAGTGATTAATGATCTCTTAACGCTCTCTCGTTCCCTGTCGGCCATTTGAAAGGTTGACCTTTTCTAAAAAGGCCTGTCCGTCTCTTTTCAAATAGAGCACAGCACTGGGACGTGAATGATTAATACATGCTGTTTTAGAAGTTGTGTCAAGATGAGACATAAAGCCACACTTTTGAGTGTTAATTCCTTATCTGTAATGGGGATTTCAGTGACCTTCAGTAGGACAGATCTGGTATTTAGTGACAGATCACAACGGAATCTGGACCTCAACCATTCAAGCTCAACTGGTCGATGTTTTATACCAGCGAGTTCAACCAGGGTACTCCATGCAGAGCAGGTTCAAGGGCGTACTATGATTTTGCTTTGTTATACCTATAAAAAAAGAAATTATAAATTATAGGGCTGCCAATAGTTTAAAATACTTTTAAATTGATAAAAAGATAAATATAACAACTCCTGATTATAAATTTGTTTGGATTATGCTTCCACTTTATGGCTCTGAAATACTTCAGACAAAATCGAAGAATAAACTTGTGTGACATAATTTAGAACAAATTTACTCTAAAACAAAGTCTGTTTGGAGATAGTTTGATAGTTTGAAACCAATTGCCAAAGCTAAGTTTCTGAAAAAATTGTCCTGTGAACACCTTCAAGTTCAAACTACCATTGGTCCATGCAATTACTTAATAGGTAGGTGAGCTCTGAGGCTGAAAAAGTCCATCGAGGTCAGACTTGAGTAAAAATATGATCACACTGGAGAGCTGCTTTAGAAACTGATGTTGTAATTCTAACTGTAAGCAATACTGGCACTGTTTTATTCATATTTAATACTTTAAAGCTGCTTGCTTTAAAGCAATCTATTGTATAAAGTGCTATATATATAAATGTATAAAGTGCTAGCCTATATAAATGTGGCATGAAGTGCAGTGAAGTGAAATTTGGCATGAAACATGTCCACATGGCTATGATTAGATGCTTCTTAGCTGCTGTTTTCTCACCACTGTAATTTTTGTTGTGTTTATTTTGTTATTGAGAGCAAAGCACACAGCACATATTTACATATTCATCTAAACGCCGGTCCCAACAGTGTGGGGAGCATTGGGATGTTTACTAACAGTACAATATATCGCTACAAAGGTATTTCAAACTTCTCTTTAAGTTGCAGTCACACTAAACTTTGAGCACACGAAATGTCCATGGACAATGCAATGTGATATGATGCCACACTTATATTTTGGTGCATAACATAAAATCAACATAAAAAATAATATAGGGGTGTATATATATATATATAACATACACACACAATCTACTTCACTTTACTGCAAAAAGTTTGCATTCTTTTAATTTCAGCTTAGAGGTCACACTGTGACATATTGATCATCTATTAGCCATGCGTCTTCACGTGATACAAATTTGCAGGTCAGAGTTCACCAAACATTTGCATTTGCAGTCTCCCACATTTGCATGTGTTTGAATGCAAGTCAATGGAATGAAAAGTGTAGTGTAAAAAAATAGGACTTTGCTGCGAGTATATTGGGGCATTTACATATAGTTTCCAACCGGCCCGGACTGCGTTCCCCGGATCTGCGGCTGATTCAGTGGTTCTTGATTGAGTTCAGAGAGTATTACTTCTAATTGACAGAGAGAAAAAAACAGGAGCTCCCACTGATTTAGAGGAACTTTTGTTTTCATCATTGCAACTGACACTAAACACGAAGCTTGATTTTAACTCTCGCCCACATCCTGAGAACATCTCTTTTAACACAAGCAAGTTTTCCTTCTGTTCTACTCAGCCTTTGCTATTTGAAGCTGCAGCATTTCACACTCACAGTCCTGATCTTAAAGGGATACTTCAGCTCTGGAAAGATGAATGTGTATTTAAAATGGGTCATTTATGTAGAAGAAATGTGAAATTATTTTTGAATTTGGAGCCTTCTAGACTGAGAAAAGACAGAAAATGTATTTTTGGCTCATATGGATGAAAGACAACAACTCCCAGAATGCACTTGCTTCGCTGCCCTAGGAGGTCACGCCTACCGGTAACAGAGCGCAGGGCAGGCTAGACAACTAGTGAGTCTCCGTGATGAGTCTGCCCGGGATTACGAGATCGCTCAAAATATCCGGGATTCGGCTTTTGCGTTCTACAGTCGCCATTCATCATGTTTACTGAGGCGAGCAGAACGAGACTGAGGGCTGCGGGAGAACGGCGCGAGGCCGGTGGCGTGATTACTGATGAGCGACACCTGTGAGACGCACCGTCTCTATCACGGAGGAGCGGGAATTTTCTTAGCAATGTTAAAATGCACATCAACCGATTACTTGCTAGCGTTCATGTAAACACTACATTCAGATTCACCAATCGGAATGAAGTCAGTTAGATTGAAACAAAAGGTGTGCATGTAACGTTAAACAATGAATGGCGACTGCAGAAATCAAAAGCTGAATCCCTTACATTTTGGACGATCTCGAGGCCGGACATGTCTGGGAAAAAGAGGATGTAAACCCCTACTCAGCTTTCTCCACAGAACAAGAGCCTGCTAGGTTAGCTTCCAAATAAAAGATAGCTGGCAGCCTGACACTATTTTATAATTATGTGACTGAGAGATCCTACCCTCTATGGGCGAGTTGAAAACATGCTGAACAGCGACTTCTACTGGCTGTAGTCTTTAGCCTCTGGCCAAAAAATCCTCCGATGACGCAAAATGACGATTTTTGCGTCATCGGAGGATTTTTTCCAGACAAAAAATACATAAATCTCTCGTCTCAGGGGGATATGAGGAAGGAAAGCACGGTAATTCGAAAATACTACAGCTTTTCTACTGATACAAAGCTTAATGCTAAATCCTGAAGTATCCCTTTAAAGTGACTGATGTGCTCTAAACAAATCTCTGTTTTCATGATGTGATTCACTGATATTATTTTTTAGCAGGGACTGTAAGTACATGACAGAGTTGATTTTTTCCAATATATTTTCTTTGAGACAGCATGTAATCAAAGAGATGTGCCAGTAATTTAAAATCTTTAGACGGTTGTTAGCGTGATGCAGAAATCAAGTTAATACGCTCTAGGGGTTTAAGTAAGCTGACTGAATTGAATTTATCTCTACTGACATATAACATCAGCAATTTACATCTCTGATTCCACAGCTGGCCCTATATCAAATGTGAAAATCTGACTTTAATTTATGGGTTTTGCAAGTAAAACTACACTATTATTTCCCATATGTCCCTGCATGACAAATCACATTTGATTATAATTTATATAAAATTTTAGTTTCTTCTCAATTTGGTTACCTATTTTGCTATCTCTAGAATGATTTTATGAATCAACCATAAGGGGGTATCTCCCAAGCAACCATCCGCAGAGGAGCATGCAATTTTACTTTAAATTCTAACATAGGGGAAAATATAGCTCAACCCTGGGAAACAGGAAAAAGATATTTCAGGGAATCAGAGTGGAGCAAAATACATGTCAGGCACACCACTGACCCATGCCATTCTTACTTGTTTCATGTGAAGGGGGAAGGATGTCCTCAGAGATGTCCCCATTCTAAACTGAAGTATCTTTGCAGAAAATGTGCTGGTATGCATGTATTGCAATAAAGCACTACATAGCGTGCATACTGAATGAAACAGGCGACAGAAAGTGTGGTTTCAAGTTTTGTGCCAATTTCGTATGGTTAACCCAGCCATGACGGTAATGTAGGGTCCAAAGATCAAGGCACTCAGTCTGGCCCTGGACCTAGGCCTCAGAGGAGCATACTGAACAACAGCATTGCTCTGGACTATAAAAGATAGCGGAACGCAACCCATAATCTGTGCCTATATGCAGGTCCATAAAGAATGAGGGACGTGAGGAACGTATCTCCTGAAACTCTGAAATCAAAGCATCAAGGATAAAGATTTTCTCTTTCTCCTTGGAACTAGATCACAAAGCCAGAGCTGAAGTGGTCTCATATGAAGCAAACCGAGCGGCGTTGCTGCGGCTGCGGATGCCACACACCAAGGAGCCTCTGAAAGTATTTCAGTGGAACCACACTCTTGCCCTCGAATTGTCTGAGGCAAGTCAGCAGTGACTGCACGCGCTTGCTCGTAACCTGCGAGCACATGGCGACTGAGTCGATTTCCATACCGAGAAAAGAGATCCTCTGCATGGGGCAAAGTTTGCTCTTCTCCCTGTTGACCCGAAGGCCCAAACGGGCTAGGTGCCGTGTTCGCAAACCTGGTCTCGAGAGTGAGCTAGGATCAGCCAGTCGTCGAGATATACGAGGATGCGAACCCCGTGTTGCCGTAGCGGAACAAGGGCTGCCTCGACGACCTTCATGAAGATGCGAGGAGACAGCGCTAACCCGAATGGGAGAACTGCGTACTGGTATGCCCACCCCTCGAAAGCAAACCAGTGAAAGGGTCTGTGTCGAGGAAGAATGGAGACATGAAAGTAGGCGTCCTTCAGGTCGATCGCTGCAAACCAATCCTGCGGCTGCACACAATGGAAATGCGTTTGGCCGTGAGCATCTTGAATGGAAGCCTGTGAAGGGAATGGTTCAAGACGCGTAGATCCAGGATTGGCCGTAACCCACCGGTTTTCTTCGGTACAATGAAGTAGGGGCTGTAGAACCTCATTTCGGCTGGAGGGACAATCTGGAGACAAAAAGACCTGGAGAGTAGCTCGTCTCGAAGAGTGAAAACTCAGAATGGCTTGTGGAGTGAAGAATACACTTGGCTCCGGAGCGAAAACATATCTGCATGTTGCCGGCGTCCTCCATTAAAACCCACGAGTTGGGGCGGACGGCATCCTCCATTAAAACCACATGAGTTGGGGCGGAGTTACGCTATGCAAATTCTGCAGACCAATGGCATTTCTTTGCCATTGGCTCATTTTGTAATACTCAAAGTTGATAGGCTTTCTAAGCCAAAGCCCATTTCGTCGTCATACGGCGTAACTCGAAGTGACTACGAAAGGGAACTGGAGTGTTTACACGTGCTTCAGACACACGTCATGCTGATGGCTTTCCCAATAACGTTGATCCAAGATGCAGTGTTGAGTTTGACTTCAAAGGGGAACGTAGCCTCTGCTTTACAGACAGTGAAAAATTGCTGTTGGCTCTCATTTGCATGCCTGGTCGGCCTTGACACATGTTGTATCCTATGTTTGCTCTCAAGAACAGTTTGATGCTTTTCAGGTAATACAATACATTGAACATTGAACAATCTGTTTGATTTGTGCTGAATACAAGTGACCAGAATGTGTAAGTGCCTTTAAATAAGCACCTGAAATCCAGTTTAACCAAGTGCTAAATGAGTATTTAATTGAAGACAGCATACCTTCTTTCTATGCAAATTAGGCTTGTTTTAGATTGCGATTTTTTACAAAGCTCAGCGAGATGAGGAATTGCTCCATGCAAATTGCATTCAGCAAAAGGTTTGGATGTTTTTGCGCTAATAACATATTTGCATAATTCTTGTAGCGAATTGGGTGCTAAAACAATACAGACAGTGTGCATGAATATCACAGTTATGAGGGAATTCTTCCCATTCTGTTGTGTTTCCTAAAGAAAACTTTGGCTGTGGCCATTCCAGTTGTCACTAGGGAGGAGACCCTTGATAACAGACAGAACGAAATGTCAAACGTGTCCCTTTGGTGTTTTCTTGGGATGTTTCTTGTACTGGAGTCATAATAACGAAAGTAGGCCATTATGTAGTGTTGTTCTGGACTGTCCAGAGTGACCCTAATGTCACAGGTCCCGTTTGGCTCGCCTGCTCTTGTTCCCTTTGTCCTTCGCTGGTGCATGATGGAAGAGAAACCTTTTTTGTTGGGCCATACACAGGCCATAAATGCAGTCTTTCATCACTGTCCACCTTTTGTGTTGCAGCTTCTAGATGTTAGATTTGAACAGTATCTTTCTCCATCTCTATCCACTGTCCCTCTTACTTACTTTCTTTGTTAAGGGTAGATGACATTTTCCGGTCTCTATCTCACCCTCTTTCTCTTTATCACTTGCTCACTATTTTTCCCTTCCTTTCCTTTTTGTTTCTCTTATGAGAAACAAGGATTTTATTTGCTCTTCCTTTTTTTTTCATTCGGAAATAAAGTCATATCAGAATAGGGATTGTATCTGAGTCTAGGTTGAAAAACAGTCTTGGATAATGAAAGCAAAATAAGACAAAAGCTAAATTAGAAATTTTTCTTGTCATTTTTTTGTAATCCAGACTGCATGTTCAAAATGAGATTTAAACACCTTCAGATAGCTTACAAAAGAATCAGTATTATAATTAATTATTTTAATAATTTTCTGTATTTTTCATTTCCCATGCCCTATTTGTTTGTTTTTCATTCTTATTTATATATATTGTTTTTCTCTATGTGATCAAGTAAACCGCTTTAATTTAATTTTGGAGTGACATGACTTTTTGTGTCGGTTACACTGTATAATAACTTTCACTAATAAATAATAAACAATAGATTATACTGTATAATCTATAGATTATACAGACAAGCAAATTAATAAAAAAAAATACAGTGTTTGAGCTATAGGCATTGCACAAGGTTAAGATCCATGACACAGAAATGAATGCTTGTCATTCACTTGAGGTTTTCATTGATGCTTTTTGAAGAGGAAGTCAATTAATCAATTATCGAGTCAAAGGTAGTGTCGTTATCTCTCTCACAAAGCACTTCCATTACCCAAGGTTAATGTGTACTTAATAATTAAAAGATAATTAAACTCACACACAAGCCTAATTGTATTTTCATTTGCCCAGGGCTCATTTGCAATTGATAGACCCCCACAACTCCCCTGATATTTGGGTTGTATAAATTCTATTATGGGGTCTTGAAGTGTGCACTTGCTATGCAAGATGAGCAGAAAAATCAAAGCTTTAATGATCAATCCAAAGCTGGATCTGACAAACAGAAATCAATGTTAATAATAGGTCCTTTTAAGCTATTGAGCGTGCATATTGACATGCAGTTCAGAGCCATATGCTGAAAAGGTTACTTTACAGCCAGTGAGGCCAAATACAGTCAGAAACAAGCTGTATTCCGAACAGAGGACCACCACTGATAGATTCAACTGGCTTTTTTTTTTTTTGTTATGTGTGTTGTTATAAGCATATTGCTTTTCATATGCATTACAGTATACCGGCATTATCTAAAATATCCTAGGTCTTGATGATTGCGTGTGGGCTCTTGTCAGCGGCTGCATAAGCGATATGCCTTTTTCACAGTCAGTTTCCAAGTGGTGAAATGATGACAGATATCAAAGGAGAGTCAGGCATCTTAGACGTCTGCTGATAGAAACCATTTTTAAACCATTTTAAAAGCAATGAATCCCCCCTCAGCCCCAAGATGCATTTCCTCCATGTTGTCTCTATCACACCGATCTGTGCCGTTTTTGAATCCTCCTCTGTGGACCCCTGCCAACTTAATGTGATGTGTAGCCAGCGATTTTAGGTTCATCCATCTCAGCCACTTTTATCAGTGCGTGTAGCATCTTAAGCCGCGTGCTGATATCTCATCCCCGCCGCAGTGTTCCTAGATGTATCCGGTCACTTTCTAGCAGGAGATTGAAAGCACGCTGCTGCCTCCCCGTTCTTCTAAATGCCTCATTTTACCACCAACAAAAAAAGCTGATGAGAAACAAAAGGCTGGAAGGCAGGGGCAGGGTGATAGGAGATTATAGTATCAGGACATATGTCAAACTACCCAGAGTTAGTGTGCTGCACTGAGGTCAATTTATATCTTTCATGCCTTTATGAATAACATTAGATGACCTGTCAGGGGCTAATGACAAGTTTGCTAAACATTATCATCAGCATTAGAGTATTTTTTTTTTTTTTTACAACTATAAAAAAATGTTTGTTCACAGTCACACTCCACTGATTCCAGGGTATTTTATAAACCTACGAATATACGGATTATAGAATGCTGCAGGAGACCAATTTGCCACTGCAGTTCCGATATTTTCCTATGGGGTTTTTCAATTTATGAGTGAAATAATGTAACTGTACAGTACTTGGATGTTTTGTTCTACAACGTAGACTGCACAGTCACTCCCCAAACATTCTTATTTGGTTACTTATTACAAATGTATGTTTAAAAAATAAAATAAACACAACAGCTTCAAAATTTGCATTGTCAGTTAAGGTGTGTATAATAAAACTTCCAAATATCATGAAGTTATCTTTACCATAAATGTAAAATGTGTTTTACTCATAAATGTAAAAACCCCATTACCAAAACCTTGAGGGAACCAGTGGGGAATTATTTGTTTTCTGCACCACTCAATTGTCCCACATTATTGTCACAAATGTGTAAACCTAAACAATTGTTTGTCATCTGAAAAAGGAAAGACCATAAATCATTGTAGTGTAGTATTTTCTGTCTGTATGTGGGTTCCTTGTGGTTCAGAAAATGCAGGCTTGGTGTGAATAGGCTTTTACTGTATTTAAATAAAGTGTTTGCATGGCTCGACATTAACACTTGTCTGCTAGTGGATTTTTTAAAGGGACAAGTGAAAGACAATTTTACTTGCCCTACCAGACAAGTAGTTGTAATTTTTCAGTGTAAATTATTTTATTTGATCAGCCCTACCTACTGTAGGGTAACAGCCCTGTAGTATCTTATTATTCGAAATAATTTAATTTATTGATACATTTTAGGAATTTAAAATCAAAGATGAAGCATACATTTAATAAGTTGGGTGGGGGGAGATTCCCTTAAAAGTTGCAGATAATACAATATGCAGATTTACATATATCAAAGCTGATTGAACACTGATATTATATTTACAACGCAAAAAAAAAAAAAATTCCACTGCACATGACACAAGCACATGAAAAGGCTTAATGTCGAGCCCTGGTTTGTATTACAGTATACTTGTTATTAATAGCTTCTACTAGAATCAGGATAAATTAAGAATTCCACTGCTCCAACACTGAAAAAAATAAGGGCTCAATAGATATTAATTACTTACAGGGTCCAAAATGAACACTCAACAAGTGTCAAATGTGAGCAACAATTGGCTGTGGTGAGTAAATAAATCAGTTACTTGCCAGTTGGCTGGTATCTGTAAATGGAACATATTCCTTGTGTTAAAGTTGTCTGAACAGAAATGTTAAGTACAAAGTCACAATGGGTCATATGACAACTGCCGTTTCTCACATACTGTATGATGTTGATAATGTTTGATAGCAAAAACAACTTAAAAAGAGGCATACACATAACAGCTAATATTAATACTTTTGCAATGTACCATTTAATGACCATCAGACATTTATGGGTGTTTAGTTTTCTCAATTCATCTGTCAGATGTAACAAGGAGTATAAATTGGATTTAAGTACAAGAAATATGAAAACTTTGGAATTAGTTTGGACGACGTAACATAACTATATTTTAAGAAAGAAGGCATACGTGTATAGCATATGTCAACAGTGTACAATAGTTAGATTTAGCCCTTGTGACCACTTCTATGTGTGACAGTAAATACATATTTTATTTACACTATATACTTTACATTATTTATTTGTTTGTTTTACATATCTTATGTCTGTGGGTCTGGGACCTGGGCCTTGTCACAAACATTGTAATGCTTAGTAGATTCTGTTTAAGCTATGCAAGTGACATACATTATAAAGTAAACTTTGACTTGACCTGCTGTGTTGTGAAATGGAGCTTTACAGATGCTCTTTCAATCAAACGTTATGGTTGCAAACAGAAGTCTATTGTGAGGATCTATCGGCACACATCAGGGCTATGATACAGCAAGTTTCTGATTGAGAGGCTATTAGGGAAGGCTTAGCTTATCACTGCAATAATGAAAGTGAATAAGTAGGCTTTAGTGCTAATGAAGTGCGTCCTTCCTAATTAATTATCAGAGGGAGAAAGATTAGGGAGATAAGTAATAAAAAGACATAAGAGGAAATAGATGATTGAAGGATAGAGATTTGTAGTACATGAATAGTAAATAAAAGAGTAAAGTGTAAAAAGTGAAGAAAAAGACTGGATGAGAGAAAAGAGAGTGAATGGTTGGAAAATAAAAAAGGTCTGAACATAGAGAGAATTTGTGAAAAAGAAAGTGAGAACGTGGGAAAGAGAGTGTGAGCATGTTGACAAGATTTTGGAAGTGTTTGGAAAGTAGGCTAAATGTTTACAAAAGAATGTGTTTGGAAAGAAAAAGTAGTGTGAAATAGAGAACAATGTAAAAAGTTGCTCAAAGCAGAGAAGCATGTGATGGCCAGACGCTGTTTGATTCAGCTCGTAGCTCGTGGCTTTGGTAAATCTATTAGCCTTTTTTGCCTTGCTGTGTTCACAGCCTCAGCATTACCCATGTCTATGTGTAGCACATCACAAGATAGAGGTACTACCTAAAAATAATTGAAGTCTGTTGAAAATAGCAGTAAGGAGTCTCATAGTGCCTGGATGTGACAGTGAAGTAAATGAGCAGAGATATATTGAGTAGGAGCAAACAATGGTTCCCATTCAGTCGACGTCGACTACGTCCTCCGTTCCCTCCTTCAGGGAACGGTGGGTTGCATACGCAACCAGGACGATCTTACTCACTAATTGTCTGTACACGCAAATTTGTGAGTGAAATATGAAATTTCATATTAAAATGTAGGGCTGGATGATTAATCGAAACCGAAATTCAGAACCTCTAACCGATGTAGGCCTAATTTTCCCAAATCCGTGTAGCCTATCATTCGTTTTTTATTTAATATTGAAAGTAGAAAATGAGAAAACAGTCCCATTTGTGTTTTTTGGTTTTTTTTACACGCACAAAAAAAAGGAAAAACAAAAAAATTCAGCTGCATTTTTCGTTTTTTGGTTCTGTGGTAGAAAAATTAATAAACAGCTTGAATATTTGATTTCTACACGTGGGCGGGAATGAAACGCCCCTTTCCTCTGATTTGTCAGCCGAAGATCAAACTGTTCTGTCAGACAGGGCTTTCTTCTGTATAAATATAGGCTACTGTAAATTCCCCTACGCTTTGCATCAGCTTAGTATGACAGGGTAAATGACAGCTGTTAGCCTACCATGGTCACCCTTGCCCAGTAAGTTTAAAATAATAATAATAATAAATTAAGATCAATATAAGAATCAATCAATAGTTGTAAACTAAATATTTGAAACACTAACACAAAAAGGAAAGAGCAGTTGAATACTATAGGCCTAACGTTCATGCATGAACTGTCATGCAGACTGACTATCTAACAACCGGAGAACAGAGAACATCAGAGATATTTCACGAGTTCACACTTCAGAATGATCAGAGTAAATGGTTATGCTTATTTGGCGTGCGGTCCGGGGGGAGCTCAGAAATTGGGCCCGAACCCAGAGTACTCCCCCCGTATCTCTGGTTAGGAAGATAACCAGCAAGTGTGAGGAGATGGGGTGGTGGAGGGATGCTAAAAACTGTTGAGGAATATGGGTGAGTCGACTGCGTTTATTTATAGGCTTTACTCATGCTGATTGAGTGGACCTGTTGATTACTGATTGCTGACAGCTGGTTGGAAATACTTGATTGTTTGATCATTAGAACGTGTTCCTCCCGAACCTTGTTAATAAAACATCATTAAAATACATACTTCTGAGTTTTATGATGTAGGCCTTGTGTATTATTAAAATGTATAAGCCTACAATTTATATCTCAAGGATGCGCGTGGCGCTCCGGGTCATGTTGACAGTCACAGTTGTAAATACAGTAAATGAAATGCAACATTAACATTATAAACTCGTATTTTTCTTATTTTACTTCCCCTAACTGTAGCCTATGTCATATCCTTAAAGGGTACCCCGACTAGTGTGGCATGTTGGCCTTATAAGATTAACGTGGGCGTCAGCTATAAAAAGGTGATACAAAAACACTCCAAATGTTTTTAGTTTTATTAAAAAAAGCCGAAAATCCGTTCACTCGTAGGCCGCCATTGTTATTTACGTCTCAATGCATTCTGGGTAGTGACGTGTAAAGGTTGTAGTTGGTTGAGCCTAGCCGCTGTAGCCGCTTCGTTTATTGTTTTTCCAACGTACCGGATAGCTAGCTAAGTTTTGACAGTAGTGAGATGAACACGTCTGCCGTTCAGCCTTTTCAGTTTGAACCCGAGCGCACCGTAGGCTTAAATCAAGAGAATAACGCGGTGTCTGTGCGGCAACTGCTTGCCAATGCCAAGCGAGAACGACCGCGTTTGCTGTAAAGAGCTCAGTATAGTCAGTATAGTCTGAGATTTCAGATTTTAAATATGTAGTGCACGGCAATTTAGTGCAATGGTAATTATTAATATTGTAATTGTAAGATTGAAAATGTACATGAGGTAGATGAGCAGAATAGTGTTGACTTTGTTCAGTGTAAAAGGGGGTTGCACACCGGTCCGGACGAGAAGCGCCGCGCCGCGTCTCTGACAACTCGAGGTATCGCACACCGGACGCGCACTTTGTCAGTTTATGGGCAGCAATATTGTTATATTTAAGGAAATTATGGAAATAAGATATGTCTGTACTATGTTATGATTGTACTGTACAATTAAATACAATCGTTGCAGTCTGAATTCACTTTGCCTCAGAGCGTCTGTTAACTTGCTCAAAATCCGGTAACATCAGCAATTTTCATTCAACCAGCCGATTTCTGTAAATGAATGTAAAACTAAATGTATATTGCTGCGCAGGGTGAAGTCAGTATATACATTAACAACGATTTGAGACAAATAAATGTAAATTTAATATAAAACTATGTAAATGGTGCTCTGTGGCGCGGCAGGATTTTGAACAAGATCCGAGAGGGTATTTCTATGCGTTCAACTACATAGTGACAGCTTAGGGAAAATAAAGCAAACGACGGCGGTAGATGACTTATTAAATTATTTATACCGATAGTACGATCGTCTGATCTATAGCCTACCCAGGACAGCTGCTGACAAAAAGTGGAGCTCTTTACAGCAAACGCTCTCGTTCTCGCTTGGCATTGGCAAACTGACGCAGACACCATCTATTTTGCCCCACTCTCGCTTCCTCAACTCTCTGATAATCTTCATTTTCATGTAACTCTTGAGTAGGCCTATCGTTATCCGCGTTATTCTCTTGATTTAAGCCTACGGTGCGCTCGGGTTCAAACTGAAAAGGCTGAACGGCAGACGTGTTCATCTCGCTACTGTCAAAACTTGGCTAGTTACAACCTTTACACGTCACTACCCAGAATGCATTGAGACGTAAATAACAATGGCGGCCTACGAGTGAACGGATTTTCGTCTTTTTTTAATAAAATCAAAAACATTTGGAGTGTTTTTGTATCACCTTTTTATAGCTGACGCCCACGTTAATCTTATAAGGCCAACATGCCACACTAGTCTGGGTACTCTTTAAATTAATGGTATTCAGAAAATAAGAATTAGGCTTGCCTAGCCTATGAAAAATAAGTAGCCATTTATAATAAAAATATACACAATAAAAATAGCCTATTGTGTGCCCTTTATCACAAACAACATTTAGCCTATTTTAAACACCAAGCCTTTAGAAACGAATTTATTTTAATCGAAACTGAAACTGTACCGATGTTTCACGTACGCATCTCTCATTCGGTCCAACGTTTCCATATTTGCAATGTATTTGGATGCTAACTATATAAATGTAAAGAAGGCTTCGTACTTCAGTCGAGTCCCAATATACAGGTGCTAAATCAGCATCTTCACAGCAAGGGAAATTAGTTTGGAATAACAGCAAGCAGGCTAGGCCTAGTGGTGACTGATGGCACAGCCTTTATATTGTACAACAGACCAATTAAATTAAGCAGAATTACTATTTATCTGTTTGGTTGACTGTGTTTTATATTAATAATGAACAGGCTGCTATGTCAAGTTAGCAATGCCAGAAGTGATGTTGTTAATTAAAGCACGATTCGCCGGCGCCATCACTTGGATTTGTTCCTTGTTCCTTTTTTTACATTTATCAACTGATTTCAGTGGTTTGTATGTGGTGTACAAAACTTCCATCTCTAGTTATTTAAAATCTCGATAGTTAGACTTATAACAGATTTTTTTAGTAAGGAATTGTCAAAGCTCAGGCTTGTCATGTATCTGGCTTTTTATTATTGGGTAAGAATCAGGGGCGTAATTTGCGGGTGGGACAGGTGGGACATGTCCCCACCACTTTTTGCCAGGGTCGATATTGTCCCCACCACTTTTTAAAACCTCTCGCGGCACGGATGTAGCCTACCAATAGAAATAAATAAAACATCTCCAGCTGGCGGAGCATTCATTTCGTTCGTTTGTTAAGAGGCGATCTAGCGCTGAAATACCCGTTTTTTTTTATCAAGTGATCAAAGTGCTCGTTGTCGCCTGCGATCGGTTACGCGGTTACAGTATCTCGTGGCTCGTCACGCACAGTCATCACATGCATGCGCGCTTCAATCCGTTTCGGAGATGTTTTATGTCTCAATGACATTCAAGGAAACAACCAAATAAAGGATAAAAAAAAAAAGGTATCAACTTCCTACCCCTACTTCCAGGAAGCCTGGCGAAGGCAAACCCTCCCAAAGGTCATTTTCATGTTACTAATAAGTATTTTTTGTAGACATATATATACATATATTTATATAATCATGAAGGTCTCTAGAATCATCCAAACAAAACAAATCTTACAAGAGATCTATAGTTTTTTGTATACTTAGTCAAAAGTGGAAGCGGCAACTATAGTTGCCGGTGGGCAAATGTCTTGTAAGTACATATATCATGGGAAAATGGGGTATAATGTGTTAATAGGTTAATAAATCAAAGTTATTGAACTTGTTTAGTGCATAAACATAACTTTACCCTTTCAATGACATCTCTACTGTTCATAAGTACTGTTTGTATGCACTGTTGTTATTATTTTTTTGTTGCCATTTTGTCATTAGTTTTTTTGAACAATTCACCTTATAAAAGACCCACATTTCTAAATTTCATTCATGGGCTAAAATGGATCCTTTGACATGGTTTAGTGTAAGTTTTTTTCCCCATCTTTTGGAAAATGCCATTTTAAAAGTACAAAAAATAACACTTTAACCAGTAGATACCAGTAAAAGTACTGAAAGTTTTTTACAGTTAGATTCATATCTACAAAAATTATGAAATCATAATTCTAACAATAAAAGTTACTTTTTTTCAAAGTTTAGCCGTTTTTGTGCTGAAAAAAAAATCTGTTTTTCAATAATGTTACATTATGATTAGAATCAAACCTGATCAGGATGTTACAAAGAGAAAAGTTGGAGTCTTTACAGTTTATCATTTATTTCAAACTAAATGCTTTTTTTCATAAAATTGTGACAGAATTCTTGTCATTCAAAAAAATTGTGAAGTGTGCCACTCAATTTTTGTCTATGTTTGTTCTGTGTTCTTTCTGATTTTGAGGATGAATTTTGTCCATTGACAAAAATCATTTGATTCTAATCATAATATAACATTATTGAAAAACAGATTTTTTTTCCATTACAAACAATGCTTAAACTTTGACAAAAAGTAACTTTTATTGTTATAATTATGATTTCATGTAGATATGAATACAACTGGAAAAACCTGTGAAAATATGTATTTTATTTAGTCAAATAGCAAATAGTTGAGCTCTGCAGCCATCTACTGGTTAAAGTGATAATTTGTTACTTATAAAACTGCATTTTCCAAAAGATGGGCAAAAATCTTACATTATAAGCTAGATGCAGCTTTTTTGGGTTTACATCAAATGTTCTTCGACTTTTATACACAATAAATTTGTTTATGAATAAAGATTGATCTGTTGAAAGCAGTTATTTTGAGATAGATGTTCTCCTCTTATTCATATTTGACATTGAGGGGGTGCATACAACATATTTGCCCACCGGCAACTATAGTTGCCGCACATTCAAATATGATTTTCAAGAAAAAAAAAAAAAAACTGGGGAAAATAAATGCAGAACATGTTCACATAGGACACTATTAACACGACTATTATGAATGAAACCATTCAGAAAAATTTGGGCACAAATGGGTTAATACGTTTTGTGTTTAATTTTGAAGGGAAATGGGGTACTCTCATAACGCAATACATTTACAGCAATGACCATTTGCAGAACATTTCTGTAAATATGATGGAGAGACAGCATTAACGTTAAACAGTGTGGTCAGTTGAAACGAAACTGGAGATATGGTTACTGAGTGGAATAATTCATTACATTAACGTTATTGTTAACGGGATTCATTTCAGTATACATTTACATGTACACATACTGTACACAGTACATCGTATGCATGTATTTGTGTGTGTTCTGATGAATGGTTTGTAAGGATGTAGGGGTACATTAGCCATACGAAAATGAATCCTATAACGTTAATGTTAGATCGTATTTAGGAACATAGTTATTTCACTCAGTAACCATCTCTCCATCTCTCTCTACACACACACACACACACACACACACACACACATATATATATATTATATAGTGTGTGTGTGTGTGTGTGTGTGTGTGTGTGTGTGTGTGTGTGTGTGTGTGTGTGTGTGTGTGTGTGTGTGTGAAATACTCTACCAGCCAAAAGTTTTGGATCAGTAAGATTTTTAATGTTTTTAAAATAAGTCATCACCAAGGCTGCATTTATTTCTATTAAAAATACAGAAAAAAAAGTTAAATATGACAATTTAAAATAACTATTTTCTATTTTAATATATTTTAAAATGTCATTTATTCTTGTGATCAAAGCTGAATTTTCAGCATCATTACTCCAGTCTTCACCAGTCTTCAGTGTCACATGATCCTTCAGAAATCCTTCTAATATGTGGATTTGATGCTCAGAAAACATCAGGATCCGAAGTTTTTTGCATTTTGCAATGGGTGAATTTCCAGTTGACACTGGTGATTGTCATTTGAACCTTTCTGGATCCGCCATCAAATTGAAAAGTTAAATTATATCAAGTGCTGTGAGAAAAGGCTGTAAATCTCCAACCTCCAACATCCTCACACTCATAGCCTACTAGTCGAGACTCCTTCTGTATGTGTACAGATGTGACGTAATGACGCAAAGACATGCTCGAATTTCCCGTGGAAATCCACCAGTACCACTGGAATTAAAAACATTATTACAAGCTTACCGTTTTGAATCGAGCTACGGCAAGCAGATCGTTTTGAACACTGGCTAGTGTTCGGTACTTGCTCCTAAATTTATTTTGGATAATTTTTAACCCAAAAAAGTTACGGACTGCAGCTTTAAGTAGCACAGTGAATGTATACAATAATAATAGCATTTGTATGGTTGGCAAAAATTAGACTCTACATTTTATTCAAAGTCCACTGGATATTGACTAAATATCTTTCATACATTTTGATTTTAATTGATTTTAATGAGACAGGATAAAACATATGATTATTAAAAAAAGATATGTCAAAAAAGTTAGCTATCACCTTAGTAAAAAAAATTTTTTATGAGATTCCATGTTTGTTTCATTTTAGAGTGAAACGTAAATGTTAATTTTATGAAGCCAACTTCAAATTGATTTCTCTGGCCTCCAGCTGCTCTGAATCCCATAGAGATCTCAATAAGCAGAGTATCCTTCCTGAGCATTCACTCATTTCTATTGCTTTCTCCAATTATCCCACTATCCATCTTCTTATTCCTTTGTCCTTTGCTCTCCACAGTGGGACGCCATCACGGAGATGGATGAGCTTAACCGGCCCATCCACACCTTCCAGGTGTGCCACGTAATGGAACCCAACCAGAACAACTGGCTCCGTACAAACTGGATACCCCGTCAGGCTGCACAGAAGATCTATGTAGAGCTTCGTTTCACTCTGCGGGACTGCAACAGTATCCCCTGGGTCTCTGGCACCTGTAAGGAGACTTTTAACCTCCACTACTTTGAGACAGATGAGCCACATGGTGCCAATGCTCATTTTCATCCTAACGAGTATGCTAAAATCGACACTATTGCCGCCGATGAAAGTTTCACACAGACTGATCTGGGCGATCGTGTTCTGAGGCTGAATACCGAAGTGCGGGAAGTAGGACCAATATCTCGTAAAGGTTTCTACTTGGCCTTCCAGGATGTGGGCGCATGTATTGCCCTGGTGTCTGTGAGAGTTTATTACAAAAAATGTCCATCTACCCTGAGAAATCTTGCCGCCTTTCCCGACACTGTGCCGCGGGTGGATTCCTCTTCATTGGTGGAGGTCAGGGGGGCGTGTGTTGAGAACGCAGAAGAACGTGACACACCCAAGCTGTACTGTGGCGCTGATGGTGATTGGCTAGTGCCGCTGGGCCGTTGTGTCTGCAGCATTGGCTATGAGGAAAGTGACGGTCTCTGTCTTGGTAAGTTCTAACACTAAATCCTGCTTTCTAAATCTCTCTCTATCCGCTATATGGCTAGCCAGTTATGTATGTTTACATGTATGTACTTTATATATACCCTACACTCAAAAGGTTGGGGTCGTAATATTTTTAAATGTTTTTGAAAGAAGTATCTTATGCTCACGAGCCTGAATTTATTTGATCAAAAACAACTATTGCAATTTAAAATAGGTTTTCTATTGGAATTATATTTTATCCTGTGAATGCAAAGCTGTTTTAGCAGCCATATCTCTAGTCCATATCTCTAGTCATGATCCTTAAATCATTGTAATATGCTGGTTTGGTGCTCATTTTAACAAACGGATAAATATTTCTGTGGTACATTTTACATTATACATTTTCTCAGGATTCTTTGATATGAAAGTTCAATAGAACAGAAAATAGAAATCTTTTAAAACATTTCCAGTCACTTTTCTTACTGACCCTAAACTTTTGAATGGTAATGTATGTATATTTATACAATTTTCAACCGCAGGAATCTGTAATCTAATCTATCTGTGGTTTTTAATTTTTAAAAATATGTCACCAAGCAGAAAAAAGTTTACTCTGTCTGCAAATTGTATGGTGGACAAGTCCTTCCAGTGCAGCCTTATTGATTATGAAGGGGCCGATTAATTTTGACATGCCACTCGTGTCCAGTATGGATGTGGTGTAATTTTGTCAATGTTTACAACATGGCAACTTGTCACATTATTATAGAATTCAACTGATGATGTGTGGTCACATGTGTGCATATCTGTTTGCAACACATTTTTACGTGACTAATGCAAAGCCACTGTTGTTGAACTGATACTGAGACGTTTTGTACATTTGTTATGCAGAATTTTGTTATGCAGAATTTGTTATGCAAATTTTTTTGTCTGGGTCCATCAAGGTAGGTCAATTAAATACAGTTGTGGTCAGAATTAATGGCAGACCTGGTAAATAGGATCAAAGATGGTTGTAAAAATAAATCTGCATTGTTTATTGTTGATATTTCATTCAAAAATTCACAAAAAATCTAACCTTTCATTGAAGTAAAATAATTGAAAGTGTGGGGAAAATCATATTATGAAATAAATGCTTTTCTCCAAAACACGTTGGCCATAATTATTGGCACCCTTTTATTAAATACATTTTGTTACCTCTTTTTGCCAGAATAACAGCTCTGAGTTTTCTCTTATAATGCCTGATGAGTTTGGAGAACACCTGAAAAGAGATCAGAAACCATTCTTTCATACAGAATCTTCCCAGATCCTTCAGATTCCCAGATTCCCTGCTCCATGCTGGGGCTTCTTCACTTTAGTTCACTCCACTCATTTTCTATAGGGTTCAGATCAGGGGAATGGGACGGCCATGGCAGAAGCTTCATTTTGTGGTCAGTGACACATATTTGTGATGATTTTGATGTTTGTTTTGGATCGTTGTCCTGATGGAAGATCCAACCATGGCCCATTATAAGATTTCTAGCAGAGACCGTCAGGTTTTTATTTGTTATGTTTTGGTATTTGCAAGAATCCATGATACCATGTATCTGAACAAGATGTCCAGGACCTCCAGCAAAATAATAGGCCCACAACATTAAAGATCCAGCAATATGTTTACTTTTAAGTATTTTACTACAATGAAAGGTTAGATATTTGAATGAAAGATCGAAAGGATAAACAATGCAGATTTGTTTTTACAGCCATCTTTGATCATATTTACCAGGGTTGCCAAAAATTCTGACCACAACTGTAAATTAATTAATAATTGATTAAATAGTAATTAAGTGAGTCTTTCATTGGATTATCCAAAAATATGTTTGTTATTTATAACACGTTTTGAAAAATAACTATGTCATATATAAAAAAATACATATAAAACAAATATTATGATTATAGTAGTTCTGGCCCTCTGTCCCAATTACCCTTTAGTCAAGTGTGTTTCCAAGACTGCTAATATTAAGTATAACACCATTGGGATGTTTCACTATTTGATCACTCAGCTTGCCTGTGTTCTCGGTGTATAATTCATTTCAGGGTATATGAGCTGTGATTTTGCCGGGGGCCAGGAGCAAATGCAGTCTTTTTTCTTTGGCTTCAGATTCGCTCGGAAATGGGCAACCCGGAGTATAAAGCGAAGTGATTAAAGAACCATTTCAGACGGGAAGGAAAATTACTGTCACTCCATTCCACTCGCATATTGTTTTCCAGTCTGAACGTTGCTTGCCAATGTGCAAAGCTTGAGACTTTACTTTTTTTCTTCTTCTTGTAACTGGTGGAGAACAAGTATAGTACTAACAGGCCATATTTTTTCTGGAATGGTTTCACTCGATATCAGCTCCTGTATATAGTATAAAAAGCAACATCAAAGTGATATTCCGTACAACAGCACTTGCTGGTGGGACATTGCTTACAGTTAACAAGGTATAAAATTACTCATACCTAAGATTTTGGTCACACCGCCCATCTCTTCTTTGTTTTTTGATTGACTGAGAAAAGCCCCATTTCTGACAGCAGATGAAAGTAAATGAGAGAAGGGACAGCCATGATAGAGACATCAGTGATTGACCCGGTTCATGCTGCCGCAGCCTGTGGGGAGGTTTTCTGAACATGTGAGAGAATAGGAGATGGTAATGGCAGTCAGAAGCATCATTACATTCCCCTCATTATCATACAGCAACTGAGCATTTCAACCATTCTCCAAGTGCTTTAAAGATTCTGTAGTGTGAGATGCACTCATTTTCAGTCTCTTTCTCGGGATTTGTTAGATGCACCAGATGAAGTATCACTCTTAAGATAGCATTCTGTCTGCGATATGATTTAGACTTAGTGAGTACATCAAAAGCAAAGCTCTGCTGTCACGGGGCCGTTCAGTGCATCTCTACAACCTGCCTCCCCCCGTTTCCTGACACCTCTGTCTCTTTCTTCAATTTTGCACATTATCTAAGCAGATCACTCCTCAGATTAAGGCTGCAATCGCACTGGCACCTGTCAAAGCCCTAATCAAATCCCCAGCATCAGGGTGGCTCCCGCTGCAAAGTGAATCCATAATCAGCTCTCCCCTGCCCATCAGAGACCAGTTGCTCAGCATGGTGTTTGTGTGTTTGTGTGAGTCAGGGACAGAAGCTGAGAAATCGAGAGACAGACTTTCAGAGTATGTACCGAATTTCATGAAAAACTTCTCAACTGTTGGTGAAGTTTGATCTTTAGGGGTCCAGCAGTGTGGTTCCAGGTTGGTATTGTATGCTCTTATAACCATCATGAAAAAAAAAAAAAATTTCCCAAAGTGTTTTTTATCATTAGGATGCAATGATTGTATAATTGACACGTCCTATCGGAAACCCCATTTGGCCCTATAAATAGGCTTACACACAATGGTCTCTTTTAAAGAGCAACGTGCAGGTTGAATTTATAACTGAATTAATACTTGATATTGTCTGAAGAGGTCTTTTAAAAACACATATGTAGAAATTACTAATGAAATCTCATTTGATATAGAAATTTTGATGAAAATGTGCTAGGCTCTGGAATACGCCTTTCCCGCTAGCAACGCGTCATATGACGTAGGGCGAGGCAAATAAGAGCTCGCTTTCAGCTGTAGTTAGAGCAGTAGTGAGAGACAGAGAAAGTTTTAGATCGAGTTTTAGAGATGCCATATTGGTAAATTGTTGAGTTTGTGCTTGTTGCACGAATTCCAGCCTGTCAGGACATCGTGTCCATCATTTTCCTTCTAGGAAAAACAAGGCTTTTCGTTCTTGGGTGCGTTTTGTGCAGGTGAAGAGAGCAGACTTCACTGCCGTGTCTGTCACCACACACTCGGCCGTTTGTAACGCATATTTCACTCCGGAGAATTATAGACCTGGACATTTTTTGCATCACAAACAGATGGTTTAATTAATATGGCTTTGCAAACATTGCATTTTGCTGTCTTGCTCTGCGGTGTTTCCAGTGTGAAGTATTTACACACAGCTAAATGCTATCCTGCTGGCTGGCTGCAAACTGCGAAATGGATTTCCTGAGGGGGGGGTCTCTGTGTCTCATTGAGCCGCGCCTCCATTTAGGAAATCCATTCCACAGTTTGCAGCCAGCTAGCAGACTAGCCGGTGGGAATCACTTTTGGAGTCATTTCAGCAGGATATCGGATATCTCCGCAGGTTGGATCGGGAAAATCCGATACATGAATTACACTGGTATCTGTCCCGGTCCCGATACTGGATCGGATTGGCCCCATCCCTACCTGTGAGCCATCATTGCATGCTCGTCAACATGGAGAACTCGGTTTCTTCATTCACATCCATTGTAACCTGAGCTTGAACTTGACCAGACTCCCTCGCCCATCGTCACTTCCGGTTAGTGCTTTATAGACGCGGAAGTTATTTTATCACAATTTATCTCAAAATATCGTTAATGGCTAAATATATATTACTCCAGTTCAGAAAATCTAGTTGTTTTATCATCAACATACACTATGCTATATAGGGGTGTCCAACCTGCACGTTGCTCTTTAAAGTTTTAGAAGACAATGTGTTCACCACACAATGTGTTCAGATTTCTCTCCTTAGCTAGAGACTCTAATCTCTCACACTTGTCTCCTCTAAAGTTTAGAAGAGATCTCAGGAACATCACAGACTATGCTCAGATTTGTCTCCTTAGCTAGAGACTCTGCTGGTCTCACATGTCTCCTCTAAAGTTTACAAGAGTTCTCAACAACTTTACAAATCAAATGTCTCAGTATGAACTCAAAAATTGCTACCATATAATATATATATTAATAATCAAAGTGGTCAATGATTGAGTCGTTAGACATTTAATGTGTTTTTCAGCAAAGTAAGCTCCAGGGTTACTGTTCCTGTAGTAAGACTTCTGTAAGTTAGGCATCGGGTGCATTACTATTTCCAAGAACAAATTATGTGCCCTATGCACATAAACTGAACAGCTCTATTCTCTTATTGTGTGTCAGCAATTAAGAGTGACTTTAACCTTATTTCTGCTTAACGTCACTCTTAATATAGGCTTAAACTCTGTTGTTGTTTTTTTTGTTTTTTTACTTTTTGTAAACAATTTGTAAAGTCGTTGCAGTCTCTTCTAAACATGAAATGAGACAAATGTGAAAGCTCCTCTATCTGAGAAAAGTCTAAGCCTATGTGTGTGTGATGTTGTTGAGATCTTGTCAGAAACTTAGGAGGGGACAAATTTGAGACCCCACTGGGGCCTTTAGTTTAGGAGAAAAATCTGAGCACATGAGATCTCTTCTAAAACTTTAAAGGAGACCATTGTGAGAGACCAAGTGTGAGAAGCAGGAGACTCAAGCAAAAATCTCCATTTGATGTTGAAGTACCCTCATTTAGGAGAAATATTTGAGATGTTAAAGATATCTCATTTTTGATTTTTCTTCCTCTGGGATAGCATGCACAATTAAATATACAATATTAAACGATACCAATCAAAAAATCCAATATTGGCTAAGCAATATGGTGATGATATACTGTGCATCCCTATTAAAAAAGTTGTTTTTAACTACAAGAAACAACTTTCTTAGTAGCTTGTTAACACTCCTCACATGGTTATCTGCCAACTTTCTAAATTTGTTTGCTCTCAGCTCCCTTGACATTATGGGACATCAGAAGTGTTCACTGTTTGCACACTTCAGAATCTCATCAGATGCAGTACATCATTCTGATATTGTTTGCGTTATGTATCATGAAGGATTTTTACATTCTATTAATTTGACGTGTGCCTGGAGAGACTGTATTTACTGTTGCTGGGCTAATACTCTGGGGTGCGTCACACTGCTGTGGCGCTTTAGAATCTCACTGCCCGCTGCTAGCCTGTGTTTCACAGCTCTGCTAGTAGAGATTGTAGCCGTAAGGGTTTAAAAAGCTTGTCCCATTCTCTTTGTGTGTTGCTCTTTTTGCCAAGCAAGTTGTTCAACTTAAAAGCCTATAAGTCAATCGTTCCATTGTACATTTCTAATCTCTTAAAGATGAAGTGTGTCATTTTTATTTTATTTTAAAAGACTTAAATCCTATCAGTGTTTAATGTACAACTACAAGTAAGCCATTTCTAGGGTGTATTCCTAAAGGGTTTGTGGTTTTGGGACTTTTAAGAACATTCTGTTAAAATAATATAACATTTGAGGGTAGCAGGAAGATAGTTTAGGTCAGGATGCTGTGTGTTTTTTTTTTTTTTTGGGGGGGGGGGGTAACTACATTTAAATAACAAACAATATTGAGTCTATAATTCATCCCAAAAGCTCACCAAAACCCGCCCATTCCAAGAAAACTGTCAAAATAATGTGATATAATGGTATTTGCCATGTCAATCAAGGTTGATCAGCACCATTTTTATCTCCTTAAAACAAAATACTGATGAAAAAAAACAACAAAAAACGGATCAAAACAGCACAAATACTATAAAGAGAATTAGCAAATATGACTAAAATGCCCAGGTAGAAAAGGTCAAAACGAAAAAAGAAATTACCCTATGACTTTAACCCTCGGAAAAACACAAACTTTTAATGTCAACAGTAAAAATTAAGCCAATTTAAGCGCAAAAAGTGCCCAATGTAAGTGATCGGAATAAGGAACGTAATTAGCAGGCATGTTACACGCATTAATGCACACACCACAGCCAAAGTGTGTCATTCATTGATAAATGCTGTACGGTAATCCAACAACAAGAAATTAACAACAACAAGAATGCGCTTACCTCTGTGTTGATGGTTCCGATAGAAATACAGTACATCTTTCCTGAAGTACAGTCAAAACTGATTAATTGTAAACGAGTGCAGTTTGGATGGTTTAAAAGTTGCAGATGTCCTGATCAGTGTGCACATGACGATGGACAGATAGTGCCATATTCTATTTCAGTTAAGTCATTCAACTGTGTTTTGGGAGTTATTTATAGGCCTATTTATAAAGAGCCATATGTGTGATCTCCCACCACAGGTGTAATTCACGTTTTGAGAGTTGGGTCACTCTCCAAATCTTTACTACAGATACAACTTACTGTCTATTTATGCCACTTATTTATGCCATTTGTTTATTAACCAATTAGACTATAAAATATATGTTTGAAAACCGCCGAGCTGACCCCAAACCAGCCCAAATTTTTGTCCACCCACCCGAACCCATTATAACCCGCACAATCAAATTCAAATCCAACCAATCTGGCAACACAACACCGAAAGTGAATTTGCACTCAGGAGCAGACAAATTATTTCTAGGCAAACTGCAACGGTCACGATATCATGCAACCTTCTGTGCATATGTTTTAAAAAAAACATAATTCAACATAAATATAAATTATAAATAAATAAAACATAAATCATTTTTAAGAGCCCATTTAAAGTGTCTATCACAAATAAATGAATAAATGCAAAAAATGAATAAATGTAAATGAACAAAAGGTATGAGTGTTTCAGAAACATTTTTATTAATGCTGTGTTTGAAATGGGACACTAGCACATACAGTGCCACTGTAAACTGTTTACTATTTAAATATGTTAAATACTCTAATATGCTGTATCAATTACAGAAAAACATTTCAGAAGCTATTTTGTGCTAGAAATTTGTCACATGACAATTGTTGTAACTCACAACATTGCATTGTTTAAGTGAGTGTAGTCCAGTTGTCATCTTGGAGATAAGTATCATCATGTTGGATTTTAAGTAACTTTTTATTCTTGGTAGTTTGATCAAATAAGGAGTCCTATAAGAGATGGGAAAAGTTGATATTATTTTTGCACTGTATTGTGGGATACAGTATTCCTCACAGTGCTCTAGTTCAGTGGTTCTAAACCTTTTTGACATTGAGGCCCCCCTTTGTCCAAGACAAATTTCGAAGGCCATGATGTGCAAGTTGATACTTCTGTTGTAATAATAAAAATAATAATAATAAAATAAAAAAAACGTATGTTGTCAATATGATGTCATTTTAATGTTGTATTTTTTTAATCATTTTAAATAAGATTATTATAATATAACTACTTTTAAATAATTGTAAGGCTTACTGGAGCCCCCTGGAAGTTTGCTGAGGTTCCCTGGTTGAAAACCACTGCTCTAGTTGTATACATCACATTTTATCATTGAGTTATTGTATAAATGAATTGGACATTTGTCATATTAGAATTAGTAAGAGTAAACTATGTCCACCACATTGCCGCTAATAGTGAAGTAATTACGTAGTTCACCTTTAACACAATGCATTAATATAAGCAGAACTTAATATGAACATATTAAAATTTTTCTATATATTTTTTTATGTGCCTAGTTATTTTATTACTCATTTGAGTGTGTGACATACCTTGACCATGATGTTAGGTTATCTTATTAATTTTGCACCAGTAAATCAAGGATTGTCGGTTCCATAAAAAAAAAAAAAAATTTACATAGCCTGCCATTTTAAAAAAAATAGATTTAGCATCTATACCAATCTGTCAGATTTTTCACATTAATCTCTACTCAGGTTGTGCAATTATCCAAATTGTGTGTACACATATGTCTGGGAAATGTAATAACCAGCTTTTGGATTTATATATTTTGATATGGATGATGGAAAACACAAGCAGGGCTGATTCTTAAGCCTGCAAAAGGTGCTTTGTCCTCAAAGCCTGTTGTTTACTTGGGCCTTGGAAGGAGCTTTCTTCAGTCTTGATCCTAATCAGTGCTGACTGTAACCGGAAAGCAAGGCAAATATTGTTTTATCTGTATTGCATTAATACATTGGTCTCCTGTATCTTTATCCTCTGATCATAAACACTAGGTTCCTTTGGTATGTCTCCATATTTTTTTAGTTTTCTTCTGCCAGGTGTCTCAAACATGCACAATTTTTTTTTTATTCGTTATATCAACACTTGTCTGGCGTTTGCTCTCCTTTCCTGTCGTGTTTTGATTATCCACTGTGTTGCATCAATGATCTGTTCTGCCAGCTGTGAGGGATTGTTGGAAAGGTACATGCTTGTGTGTTCTGCCTTTAAGTTTACTTTGCTCCAGGACTGAAAGAGGCAGGACGGAAACATCGAACCAATCAAGTAAATGCCAGATAGCTTATTCAAATGCAGCAGCGAAGCATTAGCATCCCAGCATTTCTCTTATTACCACTTGTCAAATTTAAGCTAATGTGGCAGGTGACTTTTTAAGAGTTGAGATTGACATTTGACAAGAATTGCTTTTGCATCGACACAAAGATGCACGCTTGAAGAAACACATTTGATCATATCTTGAGCATACAAAACGTCTCGGTTACGGATGTAACCCTCGTTCCCTGGGGGCCTCGTTCCCTGCCGGGGACTCAGGATCACGTGAGAATAGGCCGGCCCGAATTCCAGGAACGCTTCGTCAACGGAAAATGCGTTGGAGGCCAATGCAACCAGGAGCGCTGTCTTAACTGAGAGGAACTTAAGCTCCACTGATTGTAGAGGCTCAAAAGGAGCACTCTTCAGGGAAGTTAAAACCACTGAGAGGTCCCAAGAGGAAATGAGAGGAGAGTGAGGAGGATTCAGTCTCCTCGATCCTCTCAGGAATCTGAGGATCAGGTCGTGCTTTCCCACAGACTTACCTTCGACTGCGTCGTGATGTGCGGCGATAGCGGCAACATACACTTTCAGGGAGGAGGGAGACAGCCTTTGCTCCAACCCAACTTGCAGGAAGGAAAGCACGACACTGATAGAGCATTTTTTGGGGTCTTCTCGCATGTCTCGTGGATGATGCTCTAGCGGAAGTGATGGTAGCCACCACCGCAGGTGGTAGGGTACTCAAACCTACCTCGTCGCATCCAGTAGCCACACGTGGAGGTTCCAAAGATCGGGACGAGGGTGCCACAGGGTGCCCCGTCTCTGAGAAAGAAGGTCCTTCCTCAGAGGTATTGGCCAGGGAGGTGCTGTCACGAGGACTACAAGTTCGGAGAACCAGGTCCAGGTGGGCCAATGAGGTGCAACCAAAATGACCTGCTCCTCGTCCTCCCTGATCTTACACAGGGTCTGTGCAAGAAGGCTCACTGGGGGAAATGCAGAGGCCCCATGGCCAGCTGTGCGCCAGTGCATCCGTGCCGAGCGTGCCCTCGGACAGGGAGTAAAACAGGTAATGGGACGAGTCGTGGGAGGCAAACAGATCTATCTGTGCGTCGCCAAACTGATCCCAAATCAGCTGAACCGACTGGGGATTCTCCAGGAAGAGGCTGAAACCGTGAGAGCTCGCCGGCTGCACAATTCAGGACCCCCGGAATATATATGGCACGAAGCAACCTCAGATGCTTCTGACACCATAAGAGGAGGTGACGGGCGAGTTGCGACATACAGTGAATGCGAGACGTACTGCCAGCAAATCGAGGCAATTGACATGCCAAAGGCGCTGGGGCATGAGCCAGCAGGACAGACTGGAAATTTCCAAGAATGAACCAGCGGGGTCATGTGAACCACAGATGTACCCACGATGGGGCAGCGATGCGGCCCCGGGCCTCCACCGGGGGAAGGAGTGTCCCTGCAACCACTTCCTGGAAGAACTGCAACCCATCTGTGAGCTGCCCGTAACGGGAGCACCGCATCGCCTGGCGTTCGGCAGGCTGCGGGACTGGTATGGGCTGGGTCGCCTTTCTGTGACCACCTCCACGGTGTGGACTGGGTGAAAGCTGCTGCTGGGGCCGGGGGGGCGAAGGGGCGGAAGTCGCAGGAGGGCGCGTTCAGACTGAGACATCTTAGCCGGGGCCGGGGTCTAAATGTTTGATAGACTCAGTCTGCTTCTGGGTGGCCGAGAACTGTTGGGCAGAGTTCTCGGCCGCGCCGCCAAAGAGGCCAGCCTGGGATATGGGCGAGTTGAGGAAGGGTTTGGGTTAGGGTTTGATATGGGTTTGCTCAGCCTCATGCATATCAACCAGGTTTAGCCAGATATGTCTGACCACGCATGTGGACATCACCTGACCCAGGGAGCGTGCGGTCACCTTCGTCGTTTGTAGAGCGAGGACGGTGGTGGTACGCAGCTCTTGTATGAGCCCTAAATCAGCCCTAGCATCGCATTGCATTTATTTGTATAGTGCTTTTCACAATACATATTTCAAAGCAGCTTTACAGAAAATGCATGTCTACATTAAAAATTCAGAGTGATCTATTGTGAGAGGTGACTGTCAAGAGTTATGCATTTTAGAAATGTACATATAAATGACGCAGTTAGCTAATGTGATACATTCATTTTAGGCAAAAACAATAATCTCACTGAAGTAATTATTACAAGTTGCGAATATAATATATAATACAATATAGAACATTTAGAATTGGTGCCTGTTGATTCAGAATTTGCGTTATCTGAAGTCCTACCAGGAGTTGGATTCATCTCTTCTCAGGTGTTGGGTCATCTGAAGTCTTTGTAAGAGGCTGGATCCAAACTGGAGCTGGCGTACTCTCTAGTTACCTCGAGATGGGCATCCCGAGATAAAACAGAAAAGCAAATGGAAAATAATTAGCTTAGCTGATGTTCATAACTTTTCAAGGAAATATAATCATGTGCATTTGATCTGATATAACTGGAGTACAAGGTAATGAGATGTATTATGTGAATGCTTGGCTAAAGAGATGTGTCTTTTTTTTATAGGTTCACTTCGACGCTGCGTCAGTAGCTGAAGTTATGAGTACACCCTCAGGTGTGACAATTGTCTGAAGCCCACATAGTATAATGGAAATGTATTACCAGATAGAGCTAGCAACACCTACTGAGGCATCACTTCACAAACACCTCATAAGGACATGCTTGTGCATTATATATAGATTTGTGTTCTTTTCTCATCATATTCAGCTACTCACATTGTGTGGTCTTCTCTTCTCAGAGCAGATGTGATGGTGAATGTGATGTGATGGTGGATGTGATGTATGTGATGGTGATGGCATAAGTGTGTGGCTCTGTGTTCTCATTTTATTATGAAGAGGACAAGAGACTTGGTTTCAGTCATGCTCAAGTAACACTTGCCCACACTATTAAGCCATTTTTGCACAAGCTAATATGATTCTTTAGGGTCTAAATTAAAAGTTTGTAATATCCTTTAATTAAAAATTCTCATTAGTATTGTAAGAAAACATGTATTTTACCTGGTCAAAAACAGCTCTGTTTTCAGCACGCCATTTAAGTGCATGTGTCTTTAAATGATAATGAGCTTTGCTCACCCGCCCCTCTGTTCTGTGCGTACACCGTTTGTAACACAATAACACAATAACCATAATGCATTGTTCATTATAAACGTGGGATTATGAATTATATTGAGAACGTCGTACATAGAAAACATGCCGTAATGTACCCTGAGTGTAAACCTTTTCATGAACAGCTTAGCAAAACCAGCTTTATATTACTGACCCTCCTCGTTTATAAAGCAGTCTGGTGTGTGAAATGATTCGCGCAAACATGAAAGCATTGACGTTGATCGTGGGGAATATTCCCTTCGAAAACAAACTCAGCCACTGCGTCATTAAAATGACTGCTATGTTCCTTATTGCACCCAAGAACAGATCACCACAATCGCTTAGACGCCATTCTGCTCATAGACAGTGCTCCAGTATCAACAATGACCGCGCCAGTCCGCGCGGACTATGATTCCCAACAATCATGGGAGGGGTGTCTGAGTCGTGTGACGTCACACGGTGGAACGGCTTGATTTGAGATGGGGGAAAACAAATAAGGTGATTAAAAAAAAAAAACACTGGATGGATTTATATCATTTTATGATGATTGTGTACAGGCATTGCCAACACACATTTCAGTACAATCAACTTGTAAAAGTGCATGTATCATTAAGATGCTCAATTTGACTCTTACCTGTGTTGCTTGCTCTGCAGCCATAGAGGCACCACATGGGCTTGCATCCAGTCAATCTGATGTTGAACTTTAAGCTATGGGGATTGTGTCTATAAATGTATCTATTTCACATGCTACTTACTGTGTGCTGAATATGACTCAGGTGGAGTTTGCAAGTGAAGATTTGTGCTCTCAAAATAATCTCTTTTGAATTTGATGATGTGTTGTCCACCACCTCATGTGACTCTAGCGGTGCGTGTCCACAAGCAAGCCGAGCGAGCGTTTTCAATTCATTCCTATGGAAGTCGAGCTTCACGCTCGGGCAGTTCATTGTGGGATTGACAGCGGAATGGAGAAAACGTAGAGAGCGGCAAAAAGGTTGGGCAGCCAATCGCTGTGAGGTTTGGGATGCGACGTGTCTTGAGAGTTTACAAACATGCAGATTGTACTGGAGTTTATGCTGGATTTAGTGTTTAAATCATTTTATTTACAAATTAGATGCTGTGTAGTTGTTCAATATGTTAAATATTTAAGTTTGGATGTGTTCATTGTGATTATTACTGACTGGGTTTTTAAAACTTTATAAAACTGACAGGATATCTTTGCTTGGGTCATTTGGAAACAAAGTAGGTCTATTTCCAAATGTAATCGCGTGCATCTCTGATGATTATATTGTCAGTGTGTTGAAAAAAAAGAACATAGATTAAACACTCATTATAGCATTGCCAGCGGCACTGAGCGGAGTTTTACTGCTGTAGTGGACACACACCATTAGGAGATCACTGCTGGCCAGACAAGCTTCCCCCAAGTCATCAGGACGCCTATAAGCCTTCTGTAGCCTATATTGAGCTTTTGGATATAATATCTCGTGCTGTGGACAAGCTTAAGCTGTCCAGCCAGAGTCCAAGTTGAATGAGCGTTTTCTAGCAGGCCGTAGCATGCGTTGTTCTGCGGGCTGCCTCCGTTCTTCCAAGATCTCAACGCTGCACACCATGTCGGTTCTGCAGACGTTCCAGGTGGATATCCTTAAGGAAATGGACGAGGGTGAGGGTTTGACCCCTGAGGCAGTTAAATAGCTGAGGAGGGCAATGATTTAGCACTTCGTGCTATCGAGCACATGGCTCGTGCTATTTGTTGTTCGATGGCAGGTTTGGTTGCAACCAAACACCATTTCTGGCTGAATCTAACGAACATCCGTGAAAAGGAACCTTCTTGCTAGATGCTTTGATTTCGCAGTCTGGGTTGTTTGCGACACAGTAGCTTGTCTCGGACTCTGTCTCGAGACCATATTTTAATGTCTTGTCATGGACTCGTGTGCAATTTGACTCGGAATTGACTCGTACTCGAACATATTAGGACTCTGACTTATTCCCGAGTCCACTCGAGTCCCATTCAAAATATTTCATGATTATTACTGTATGTTAATATTTTTTTAAATTGTTGTTTGATTGTCCAATGATTGCTGACTTTCTTGTGCGCAACTGTGCATGACTTGAGACTAACGTTCACTGTGCGCAAATGCAGCAGGACAGGTCAGATGTGATGTGGAGCCTCTAGCTCAACTGTCTCTGATCTCTACCCTCTCTGGTCTTGGTCTCGACTCGGACTCGACCCTCTCTGGTCTCGGTCTCGACTCGGACTCGAGTGAGCTGGTCTCGACTACAACACTGCTACATACTACATACATGTATATCAATTCAGAATCAATTGTCAATTATCCTCATAACCTCCTCCAAAACACTCTCAACACCACAAAAAATCTTCTTAAGTCGACGATCCATGATGTCGATTATAAAGGTCGATTATCGATGTCAAATATAAAGTTGGAGAAAATCTGTGCGTTGAAACAAGCTCCGTGTAGCAAAACAATGACTAATCTGTGCACGCTGTGCGTAAAATGACGAAAGAGGGAACGAATTTGTATTAGACAAATCTGCTTACGTAAACTATGCAAACTGTCAATCACTGCAATTGTGTTATAGTTGGTTAATCCTCCCATCCGTCAAAAACTTTGCGGACCAGACATTGGTTGGCTTTTATCCAGTCAAAAACCGAGGTGCGAGAGTGACAGGTCCTGCAGCCTGTTGCTGCACTCCCTTGATATTTTTTGTCATTACTAAGGCTGTGATTGAAGGAGAGAAACATGGAATGACCCATTTTATCGACAACAGTCCAAACTACGGGGGAGATATGTTTTTTGAACATTGGAATACAAATTAGAATCGATATTTCATTGAAAGTGAACATGATGGATTACTCTAACTAGAAGCGCTCATGAAAACAAAGGAGGATATTATGTTTTTTTCCCTATTTTTTCGTTGTTTTGGATTACAAAGTGGGATGCATTTTGAAGAGTTGACCCTTACATTGTATGCTGGTGTTTCTTGGATTCGTCCAAACTGATCTGAACCATGAAAGATGAAAGAAATGAAAGAAAAGTATTGCCGTTCATATTTCTTTTACTGTCTATGATATTTACAGGGTCGGTCAGTCAGCATTTAATTTAACCGTTTCCTCTCTGGTGTATTGATTGCAAAAAAAAGTTCAGAACTTGATTCTTGAGTGTTTTAGCTTTCAAATGATGCATAGTTTATGACAGTTGATTGAATATTTGTTATAAAACAATGGTAATCAAATTATAGACACGAGAGTCAGACTCAAATGACCTTTTGACTCTCAAGAAGTTTCTCTTGCTGGCCCTCATTTTTCTCAAGAGAATTAGGGACTTGCAGGCTTTGTCGTTGATCCCTATCTGTTTGCATTTTGCTCCCAGGCCTTGTTTAAGTCTTACTGAGACCAAGATGTGGTTATCTTCCCAAGGTAGTTTCTTCTTTGTTTCACTCAGACTGTTGTTTTGCAGTCTCTCCTCCTCTTTTTGATTTGCAGAAGAAAGAGAGGTTGCATAGACTTGTTACAGTTTTGAGGATTTACCTTGACTGTTTACCTCATATTTACTATGAGGTGTGTAGCTTGACTTCGCATTTAAGCATTTGTGCATGCTCTACAAGAAGTGTTGCATCATCAAAGGTTTGGTCAAAGAAGTATCATTGGGCTGATGAATTGGCAGCTATGACATAATAAAAAATAAACCAATAAAAGTGAACGTCTCAGTTACATATGAACCCTTTTTCTTTAGTTTGTGGTGCTAGCACTATTTTCCAATAAATTGGTGTGACTCTATACCGACTTCAGGCAATTGTTACACCAAAGGGTTCCACATAGTTCCCATAGCTACTGACAAAGGGGCTTCTTCCCTACTCATGGAACCAAGGTTACATCGTAACAGGCATTTTTTATTTAATTATTTTTTTATTTATAGAGGTTATTGCATGTTTCTTCAGTTCCATGTATACTGAATTATTTTGTGTATTTGAATGGGAAAAATAAAAATGGCTGCTGTAAAACTGGGCAAAAGGTTAATTTCAGAAACATGTTTTAATGTATTAGAATCCATCTTTTTTTCTTAAATTTTTAGAATAAAAAAATACAAAACAACATAATTTGGTCCCAAAATTAACACCTACCGAATGATTGCTTCATTTGTAATTATGTTACTGGATAACATTTACAATACTGTTACTCACTCTGACATAGGTTTGTTTGTTGTTTGTATATTTAAATGTTTGTTTGTTTATTAACAGCATTTTATAAATGTGTCTATTTAATTTGTTAATTTAGATTTTTATTTAATGTTAATTATTAGAAAATAACAAAGTCTCACAATTATTTACTTCGATGTGACATTAATTTCTATAGTGCAAACAGAGTGGATCCAGTTCAATGCCATGTGGGTCCTGCGCTGAAATTTCTGCAGGAGCATTTTACTGCTGGAGCAGTGTCTAGGCTTAATGTATACATCACAGCTATTGCTGCTGAACATGTAGACAATGAATGGAAACTAAACCAGCTGTAATATTTAGCTGAAAAGAAAAAAAACTCCTTCATTTAGTTAAGACTCTATGTTGGACTGTACCAGATTCCTGGAAAGTGCATTGAACAGATCAACAAAGACATCCGACTGTTTGGAAAGATTTCAATCCATTTGTTTTCAATATGGACTTCAGAATTGTTGTGTTCCAGTTAAGTTGCAGTTATAACTGGCCCCATTTCTGCATCTCGGCATGTAGCTACCAGCTAATTACAGTCATTTGTTAGATTCACAGCTAATTTACCTCTTTCTTTCTCTCCCTCTAACTTTCTTCCTCTGCCAGTCTGTCTCTGTCTCTCTTTCCCTCATTGTGCATTTTAATTAAACCATCTGCTAAATAAAGCCATTCCTGGCATTCAAGCACACAAGCTTGACCCTAAGCGCTCTGAATCCTTTCTGCAGAAGCAAGCTATCGCTGACACTTTTTTTCTTTCTGGTGTAGTTTTTACAGCATCAAATGTTTAGTCCCTCTCCTCCCTGTGAGGTCACTGAGGCTAAAGACACAATGAGGAATTGTACAAAACACACTTAATTAAGTTTGCCACAGACATCTGGGGCCGCTTTATTTTTATCATAATTGTGTTTTTATTTTATTTTCACTGCATCACTCCTTTCTTTCTTTCTTTCTTTCTTTCTTTCTTTCTTTCTTTCGTCACTGTCACTCTTAAAACTGTCACTCAGAGAGCAACTTAAGTTAAGACTTAAGTTACATTCCTCTGATTGTGTCTCCCTTTGCTGTTTTTTCTCTTCTTATTACTAAAACAGCAGATGAGTGGACACCCACACAGCAGGAGATTCCTAGTGTTTCTCTCCTTTCTTTCCACCTCCTTTCTTTTTGCTTAGTCATATCAGGCACATGAAGCTTCAAACGCTGCTCAGAATCCGAAGGTGGGGACGCTTTCTTTTCAAATATTCTTCTAAACTTTTTTTCTTTGTTTAAGCAGTGCAGCCAAGGTGAAGGGGAATAAGCAAACGCTTACCATTTTAGTAAGTGCCATCACTCTAGAGATCTGCAGCAGACAGTCTTTCAGGTTATACAGAATAAAACAAAAATGTTGTATCTACATTGTCCTAGTTTACAGTGAGAAAACCTACCACAACTGATTGTGCCAAATGCAATGCAGACATTTTTTTTCTAGACATGTAGACATTTGTCTATAGTAGAATGAAGTGATCTTTATTATAGCTGTCATCTACAAACATGAAACTATCAAATATTGCAAGAGATGGCATAACACTTCCCTATTCCATGGGGTGTACATCATCCATGGGGTGTACATCAAGCTACACATCTTTTAAACTACAGTCAGGCTTTAAAAAAAAGAAGTACAAGCTATGTAGTAACAAAAAGTAACTAATTACACTGAAGCTTCTGAAAACTCTGTCCACACTGGATGTAAATGCTGTGTAAAAAAAATATAAGTACACAAAATACCTCCGTTGCTACCTGTTGCAATGGGCCTTCAGTTGACAAGAGCCTCGTTTTTACTTCTGACGCACTGCAGAGCTACTTCAGCCATCTGAAATTAAATGATTGACTTACACCATGTGTATGATATACACTCACTTAAAGGATTATTAGGAACGCCATACTAATACTGTGTTTGACCCCCTTTCGCCTTCAGAACTGCCTTAATTCTACATGGCATTGATTCAACAAGGTGCTGAAAGCATTCTTTAGAAATGTTGGCCCATATTGATAGAATAGCATCTTGCAGTTGATGGAGATTTGTGGGATGCACATCCAGGGTACGAAGCTCCCATTCCACCACATCCCAAAGATGCTCTATTGGGTTGAGATCTGGAGACTGTGGGGGCCATTTTAGTACAGTGAACTCATTGTCATGTTCAAGAAACCAATTTGAAATGATTCGAGCTTTGTGACATGGTGCATTATCCTGCTGGAAGTAGCCATCAGAGGATGGGTACATGGTGGCCATAAAGGGATGGACATGGTCAGAAACAATGCTCAGGTAGGCCGTGGCATTTAAACGATGTCCAATTGGCACTAAGGAGCCTAAAGTGTGCCAAGAAAACATCTCCCACACCATTACACCACCACCAGCCTGCACAGTGGTAACAAGGCATGATGGATCCATGTTCTCATTCTGTTTACGCCAAATTCTGACTCTACCATCTGAATGTCTGATCTGAAATCGAGACTCATCAGACCAGGCAACATTTTTCCAGTCTTCAACTGTCCAATTGTGGTGAGCTCGTGCAAATTGTAGCCTCTTTTTCCTATTTGTAGTGGAGATGAGTGGTACCCGGTGGGGTCTTCTGCTGTTGTAGCCCATCCGCCTCAAGGTTGTGCGTATTGTGGCTTCACAAATGCTTTGCTGCATACCTCAGTTGTAACGAGTGGTTATTTCAGTCAAAGTTGCTCTTTTATCAGCTTGAATCAGTCTGCCCATTCTCCTCTGACCTCTAGCATCAACAAGGCATTTTTGCCCACAGGACTGCCACATACTGGATGTTTTTCCCTTTTCACACCATTCTTTGTAAACCCTAGAAATGGTTGTGCGTGAAAATCCCAGTAACTGAGCAGATTGTGAAAGACTCAGACCGGCCTGTCTGGCACCAACAACCATGCCATGCTCAAAATTGCTTAAATCACCTTTCTTTCCCATTCTGACATTCAGTTTGGAGTTCAGGAGATTGTCTTGACCAGGACCCCACCCCTAAATGCATTGAAGCAACTGCCATGTGATTGGTTGATTAGATAATTGCATTAATGAGAAATTGAACAGGTGTTGCTAATAATCCTTTAGATGAGTGTATACCAGAAGATTTTTTTATTAAGAATTAAAAATAAGTATAATATAATAAATATTAGTAGCCAATTATAAATAAAATATGAAATATCATTAGAATAAATAAGTATAATAAAAATATAATTATTATTTGGAAAAAAATAAGTTGATGATTTATAGTTATAAATCGGACAGTTATATAGGTCTGCTTAGGTCTGTCTTTAACAGTTTATAAGTTTTCGTTAGAAATAAATGTGGAGAAAATAAAATATTATGAAAATAATTCCAGTTATGACTTTTTTTTTCACTTGATTTAGTACAGTTAGTCTTGTATCAAACACAATATAATTTTCGTCGATCGAGATCTGGCAGAAGCAGCAGATTTTTCTAGCCTGATGTCGTCATTCTCAGATTCTAGTCAGAATGTGAGTCTGATACTGCTCCATTGGGCTGTGATTATGGGACGTGTGTCAACCGAACCAGGAAAGAAAATCCCTCTGCACTCAATTGGATAGACCTACATCCAATCAAAGGAACGGAGTAAGTGACGAATCCCGTAGGAAGGACTGCAAAAACATATTTCCGATCGACAAATACCTTGATCGCGGTTCTTCTGTTCCTCTTTTAAAATTAATGCGCTGTCGGAATCTACACATCTCAATTCTCCAGCAGAAGCAGAATTTGTTTTAAACAAATTCAACCCAAGCGCTCTTTGGTGACGTGGATGATTACATTACCGTTGATCATCTGTCCATCATTGTATAAAGCCCTGACAATTTGATTGGTCCGAACAGCTTTGGTTCTGTCACATTCACCACCTTCTTCATCGTCTGTGTCTTCACTACACTTCCCAGAATCCTCTGTCATCATCACCTGCACCTGCTCCTCATCACCCTTATCATCATCATCATCACCGTCACCTGTTGTCTTTGTCATTATCTGTGTATTTTAGTTCCCCTCTCACTCTTGTCATGGCTGGTTATTGTTTGAGCACACGCTCACAGTTTCATGTTCCACGTTGAGGTTAATAAAACCGTTGCTATTTGTATCTTTGCCTGCCTTCGTCTTGATTCACCCGTGGTTTGTGACAGAATAACCAGCCACAAAAATGGACGACCAGATGGAGGCTTTCCTCTTTGACCAAAATGGGGCCTCGCTGGAGGAATTCACAGAGGTATATCTTCACCTGCACCAGGACGTATACTGGGAGGAAGATTTTCTTAAACAGCGGTTCTGGAGAGGTTTGGATGATCCCTTAGCCCAGATACTGCTGCTCGATGACCTACATCTACCGTTCTCAGAGTTTCTGGACAGGGCGCTTTGGGTCTGTGGTTCATCCCTCACGGTAACATCAGTCCTGCCAGAGACCGCCGTCCAGCCAGAGACCGCCGTCCAGCGGGAGACCGTCCAGAAAGAGACTGTCCGCTGGTCCCGTCCAGCCCAGTCAAGCCTTCACCGCTGGTCCCGTCCAGCCCAGTCAAGCCTTCCCGTCCAGCCCAATCAAGCCTTCACCGCTGGTTCCGTCCAGCCCAGTCAAGCCTTCAACGCTGGTTCCGTCCAGCCCAGCCGAGCCCTCACCGCTGGTTCCGTCCAGCCCCGCCGAGCCCTCAACGCTGGTTCCGTCCAGCCCCGCCGAGCCCTCAACGCTGGTTCCGTCCAGCCCCGCCGAGCCCTCAACGCTGGTTCCGTCCAGCCCAGCCGAGCCCTCAACGCTGGTTCCGTCCAGCCACGTCCAGCCAGAGCTTCACGTCAGCCACGTCCAGCCAGAGCTTCACGTCAGCCACGTCCAGCCAGAGCTTCGCGTCAGCCACGTCCAGCCAGAGCTTCACGTCAGCCACGTCCAGCCAGAGCTTCGCGTCAGCCACGTCCAGCCAGAGCTTCACGTCAGCCACGTCCAGCCAGAGCTTCACGTCAGCCACGTCCAGCCAGAGCTTCACGTCAGCCACGTCCAGCCAGAGCTTCGCGTCAGCCACGTCCAGCCAGAGCTTCACGTCAGCCACGTCCAGCCAGAGCTTCACGTCAGCCACGTCCAGCCAGAGCTTCGCGTCAGCCACATCCAGCCAGAGCTTCTTTCGACGCTGGTCCCGTCCAGCCTAGAGCTTCCTTCGCCGCTGGTCCCGTCCGGCCCAGAGCTTCCTTCGCCGCTGGTCCAGTCCAGCCCAGAGCTTACTTCGCCGCTGGTTCCGTCCAGTCCAGAGACTTGTAATGACTTTGTCACTCTCCCCATTCATTTTTTTGGGGGGGGCCATAGGCCCTCGCCGTGGGCGCCCAAGGACCCACGGCCACCCGAAGGGGCCTCACCGCCGTGGCCACCCGAAGGGGCCTCACCGCCGTGGCCGCCCGAGGGTCCAGCAGCTATGTCCTGGACGCCCGAGGGATCATCTGCTCCGCCATGGTCACGCCCACAGCCTGCTCCTCCATGGTCACGCCCACAGCCTGCTCCGCCCTGGCCACGCCCACGTCCTGCTCCACCATGGCCACCTGCTCGTCCTGCTCCGCCTGGACCATCCTGGAGTCCGTCCAATTGCACCTGGTCTACCTTCCTGTCACGGACTCCAGGATGCCCACCCCCCCTCCCGTGTTCTGCCTTGTACGGCGCGGGTCGCGCCTAGCAGGAGGGGGGAGTTATGTCACATTCACTACCTTCTTCATCGTCTGTGTCTTCACTACACTTCCCAGAATCCTCTGTCATCATCACCTGCACCTGCTCCTCATCACCATCATCATCATCATCATCACGTCACCTGTTGTCTTTGTCATTATCTGTGTATTTTAGTTCCCCTCTCACTCTTGTCATGGCTGGTTATTGTTTGAGCATACGCTCACAGTTTCATGTTCCACGTTGAGGTTAATAAAACCGTTGCTATTTGTATCTTTGCCTGCCTTCGTCTTGATTCACCCGTGGTTTGTGACAGGTTCGAGCATAGTTACTCCACAACGGATCAAGTCCAGACCGAACTTCCCAACCTCAAATGTTGTGGGCGGGGCTAAGTTTGGCTGGCATCCAGGCTAAGATTTTTCCTCATGGGCGAGCTATCCGTGGACAGCTTACCCGGCACATTAAATCCCCCATATGCCAGCATAACGATGCGAGCCATAACTAATTAATCTTTTGTTTCTGATCATAAGTTTAACAAACCTTTTTTTGTACAAGAAAAATATTATTTACAAACAAAAATTTTATATGAGAAAGCCTTATTGTCAGGGGTTGTGTGCAATTAAATCTAAGAATGATGCATGGCTCAGGATGAACGATAATAATAGACTTACATAAAGAGTAATAGCATCCAGTGTTGTGCATGAACGCGTTCAATGAACGACGTTCACTGAACGAGTTCATATTTTCGCCGAACGCTGATCTGAACGAATCACTTTTCATACAATGAACGTGAACGAGAGCGGCGCTCACTCTGGCAGGAATGAGCAGCACGCGCAGTTCACGTTCACGCTCATTTGAAAAGTCAGGTTTTACCAGGGCTTAATTTGAGCCGGAACACGCCGGAACATGTTCCGTCACCTCCGACATTGGATCCGGAACCTTTTTTATTGGATCCGGCACCTCCTGTGTCACTAAAATTAATTGCCTAAATGAAATTTTTTTTTTTTTTAAATACTGTTTGTGTAGTGTTCAATGTTTGTGACACATGACTTGCGCGCTTGTTGTACGAGTTGAGATTGCTGTTAGCCTCGATCGTTTCACTCAGGGGAAAAATGTCAAAAAGACAGGAAAGTTTGCTTAACTTTTTCAAATACGCTGGACAGTCAGATCCCAAACAAGCAAAAATCGTTTCCGCTGATCAAAAAGGAGACCACGGTGGACACAGTAGCCTAGTAGCCTATCGATATCTCGTTATTTCGACATAATAAGGGGACATTCTAATCTGCATAAGCCACATTAAGCGTTCTTATAGCCTAATGGTTTTCTATGGGAGGAAAATGCTTAACCGTTCATATTATGGGCTCATCTGATTTTTTGTACATAGCCTATTTGTTAGGATTTTAGTATCATAATGATTAGGCTAATAAATGCACGCACAATTATCCGTGAACTTGATTTGAACAAATGCCTTTCAACTTGTGTGTGCAAAATTCAGAATTAAATTAATGTGCAGAAATTTGTACAAATAGAGAGTAGGCTATGTAGGCCTACTATACTGTTGTAGCCATTAAAAAAAGCGCGTTTCATATTTGTTAAAATATTATAATGTTTTTTTTAATTTTTTTATTTATGTTGATTTATGAAAAGTGAACAGCACGGCCGAGTAAGATAGGATGCGCAAAATGAGAGCGGGTCAGACATGATTTTGACCGTTGAAGTTGAAGTTGTTATAGAAAGCCTTTCTTTAAAGTGAATTTCGTTTTGTATAAATTGTATCTTAATTTTAATAAATTTTTCATCAACCATTTGCCTGTATTTAATGAATAGGCCGACGAAACAAATATAACGGAGGCGCCCGCGCGCTCACTTGCACTGCACGTGAACTAGAGCACATCCTAACTTAACGAAACTCAGTGTATGCCTCACACAGACATGACAAATACATCAAATACACAAAGCTTGAAATGTCTTTAAAAGAAATAATTCAAAACGAAAAAAGAAAAAGGCTACTCTCTGATTATGTAATCCATTATTAGGCTTATTCATGTGCATATATTTTTGATTAGTTTTGGAGTGGCAGTGATTTGCAGCTGGTAATGGATGGTAAAGAGGTTCTATTAAGTAAGATAGTGGCCCATCTTAAAAAGAATTTAACAAATGAACGTGAACTAGTTCATTTTTAGATATGTGAACTTAGTTCATTTAAAAAAAAAAAGAACTATGAACATGAACTAGTTCATTATCATCTGTGTGAACTGAACTTTGAGCTAGTTCTTTTTAAGTATGAACTGGCACAACACTGATAGCATCCATATGACAATGTAACTTTAAGACAAATCAATGAACTGAACACATAGGGGGCTTATATGCACAGGAGGATGAACATTAACAGAACAGGGAACAGGTACAGTGAGAACTAAATAGAAACCATGACAATTAATGAATGATTCAAAGAGGCAAATACAGACAAATGAAACAGAAGACTAGAAACTAAACAAGACCATGACTGTGCCACTTTTATAATTATAGACCATTTAAAAGACGTGAACAAAAACAAACATTTCTGAATGCTACTGCGCATGTCTGGTCCTGAGGTATTTCCGGTGGTGGCATTTGTAAATCTCAGATCTGTCAAAACAAGCGTTTTTACCTGAGGTATCTTATCCAGACGTCTATCTTTATCTGGTTGATTGTACCTGTAAAATCTTATCGCTGTCTGGATGCTTACAATTACTTTCTTAGCAGAAAGTTTGGCAACATTTGTTCATACCATGTGGACGACATTTTTCTTGTCTTTGGTGAAGCTGAAGCAAATCAAATTGTGTCAAAAATGTACTCATCATGGTTCGTCGTTTAGGTACCCGGGGAGGTTATTAGTGGATATTGCACTTGCAAGGCTGGGTTCTATGCAAATAATAAATTACATTCATAACTGTGTGCTAGTAAACTAATTGCTATCTGCCATTTTTACGTATTTAATAAGTTTCAAAATTTGATTGCTTATGTTAGGTCAAGTTTGTAGCCATGTTGCTACACTGTGGAAAAGTGGGTTTGAGTGCTCCATCTGTGACATCTGAGCCCTGCGTGTGGTCACCAATAAACAGAAGGTGCACGCAATTCAATGCTGGATACCATGTCTTATCTAATGCATAAACATGCATTACTCCTTTTAGATAAAAGCATATACTTGCAGATTAGTAAATGTACAATCCCAATTTGTTTTAGATTGATCCAAATCCAGTGGCAGACATTGACTTTTCCAAGCCAGTTCAGAGTATACTTCAGAGTCGGTAGAAAGGTCTCTTTAGTGTTATCTTTAGTTATTGTACCTGTAACCTTAATTGTCTACCACCTGTAATCTGTTAGTGTCTTAAATTTTGCATGTGCAATGATTGTTTATGGTTTATTGAACATGCTGGAAATATGTAATCCTTTTTTGTACTCTGGATTTACAGGGTCTAAAAAAATACTGTTATTGTTTAATGCATCAGTGCATGTAGGAATTAACATTAGCCAAGCTTAATAAGTGATGGTTTACCGTTTTTTTTTTTTTTGGTCTTTTGTACTAATGCTAGTGTTACACAATACAACATTATTGTAACGTGTTATTCATTACATTTGTCAGCTGATTAGATAGCTAGACAACTAATGTTAACTTCAGCTTTCCTAATTATAGCCAACAGAACATTTAGAAGTGAAACAGAAATAAAAACATGGCCTTTTATCTCAACACATTTATCAAAATGCTAGCTAGCTACATTTGTAAACAATGATCATACTTCAACATAACAGTTAACCTAAATAAATACAAATAATTAAATGGGGGGAAAATTGCATTTACTTACCAGAATCAAAATGTGTGCTGCTTAACCTAGTGTTACTAGTTGGTATCCATGTCACGGTAGACGTATTCACTGGTTTCTTCTAGTCTTGTGTTTATGTTGTTGTATGAGTGCACGTGTGTAGTGGGCGTGAATGTTTGTCATTACCTGATCCACTCCAGCTGATCATCATTACATCACCAGCTGCAGACTATCTCACCACTCCATATATACTCATCGTTGTTTTATCATCCTTGTCAGATCGTTGTTTGACAAGGAGAAGGGTCAGTTTCTGATTTCTCGATTGAATTTTGGACCTTGGCGGCGGAGTGTGGATGGAACGAGGAGGCGCAGTGGGACATGTTCCTGCATGGGTTGGCTGACCACGTCCAGAGGGAGATCTACGCCCTGTATCTGCCTACCTCACTGAACGGACTCATTGATTTAGCCCTGCGGGACGCTCTATTATCACGGGTCAAGCGACGAGCTCCTGTCACCCACATATCCAGAGGAGTCGACGTTACGCGGTCCAGCGGCAGGGACGTGGTCAGCCCCGTCTATGATCACGAGCCCATGCAGGTAAGGCAAGCTTTCCCGGGAGGAGAGGGAGAGGCGGAGGTCCCAGGGCCTTTGCCTTTATTGTGGAGGAGCAGGACATTATGCGTATAACTGCCCGGTAAAAGGTCAAGCCCGATAGTAAACCTGAGGCTACTATCGGGTGGGATCTCCGCCAGGAAGACCTCATTCACGACTACATCTACCTCCATGCTCCTCCCGGTAAGACTAAGATGGTCGGTCCACCAGCACGATTGTCAAGCACTTCTGGACTCCGGGGCTGAAGGTAATTTCATGGACCACTCTTTTGCACATAAATTTCAGATTCCCCTCAAGCCCCTCACACACAGGATCACCATTTCTTTCTCCACTGAAGACATCACCCTCATCACATCTGGCAACCATTCTGAGACTATTTCATTTTATATCCTGGATTCACCCCTTGCACCCGTCGTCCTTGGACACCCTTGGCTCATCCGTCACAACTCTCGTGTGGACTGGCATCATAGAACTGTGCTGGAGTGGAGCAAGGAATGTCATAAGTCTTGTCTCGTGTCTGCCTGTTCGTCTGTGCCTGTTTCTGTGTTTCAGGAGGAAACAGGGGACTTGTCTAACGTGCCCGCGGAGTACAGACCTGAACGAGGTGTTCAGTAAGTCTCGTGCTGCTTCTCTTCCTCCGCATCGTCCCTATGACTGTGCAATAGATTTACTGCCAGGTAAGTCTCCGCCTAAAGGCAAACTATATTCACTTTCTGTTCGAGAGAGAAATATATTTCTATGGAGAAATATATTTCTGATTCTCTAGCAACCAAGTTCATCCGCCCTTCCTCTTCTCCAGCGGGGGCGGGGTTCTTTTTTTGTGGGGAAGAAGGACGGTTCTCTGCGACCTTGTATTGATTACCGAGGGCTGAACAACATCACAGTAAAGAATACTTATCCGTTGCCGTTGATGTCTTCAGCTTTCGAGAGGTTGCAGGGAGCATCCGTCTTCACAAAATTGGATTTGCGTAACGCTTATCATTTGGTTCGCATTAGGGAGAGGGATGAGTGGAAAACTGCTTTTAACACCACCAGAGGGCACTTTGAATATTTGGTCATGCTGTTTGGGCTGTCCACCTCCCCAGCAGTTTTCCAGGCACTGGTCAATGACGTGTTGCGAGATAATAGATCGATCAGTTCATATGTCTACCTGGATGACATATTGATTTTTTTTTCTTCTCTCCAGGAACATGTGCAACACGTTCGACAAATGCTTCAGAGGTTGCTAGAGAATGGCCTTTTTGTCAAGGCGGAGAAAGGTGGAGAAAAATACCCTTTCCTAGGGTACATCATTTCGTCTGAAAGAGTGCGGATGGACCCTGAGAAGATTAAGGCTGTGGTAGAATGGCCAAGTCCAGATTCCCGTAAGGCCCTGCAGTGGTTTCTGGGGTTCGCCAATTTCTACCAGCGTTTTATTCGCAACTTCAGCCAACTAGTCACACCTCTGACCGCCTTGACCTCCCCCAGAACTACGTTCAGTTGGTCAGACACAGCAGAAGCTGTGTTTTCCAAACTGAAAGGCCGCTTTGTTTCAGCCCCCATCCTCATCGCCCCTAATCCTTCATGTCAGTTCGTGGTGGAGGTCGACGCGTCAGAGGTGGGAGTAGGTGCAGTGTTGTCCCGACGTTCTCCTGTAGACGACAAGATGCATCCCTGCGCGTTTTTGTCTCATCGTTTGTCCCCAGCCGAACGTAATTACGACATTGGTAATAGAGAGTTGTTGGCAGTCAAGTTAGCGTTGGAGGAATGGCACCACTGGTTAGAAGGGTCGGGGGTACCTTTTATCGTCTGGACTGATCACAAGAAGAACATTAGAACAGCCAAAAGATTGAACTCCAGGCAGGCTCGGTGGGCACTTTTTTTCGGTCGTTTTGATTTTCTCTCTCGTACCCGGGTTCCAAGAACGTCAAGCCCGACTCTTTATCTCGTATTTTTGATCATTCCGAACACCCGTCTATTCCCGAGTGCATTTTACCCGAAACCCTATTCGTTTCCACACTCACATGGGAGGTCGAATCAAAGGTCAAGAAGGCCTTAGAAGGGGTAACGCCTCCGCCCGGTTACCCACCGAATCGTTTATTTGTGCCGGAGGAACTACGGTCCGACGTTATCCAGTGGGGTCATGGCTCCAACGTGGCTTGTCATCCAGGAGTTAATCGCACTAGTTTCCTAGTCAAGCAACGATTCTGGTGGCCACTTATGGCTTGTGACATTCACAATTTTGTTTTGGCTTGCTCGGTTTGTGCCACTGGTAAGACTTCCAATCGACCTCCAGATGGGTTACTTCAGCCGCTGCCGGTCCCTTCGAGACCTTGGTCCCATATCGCCCTCCCACCCTCCCAGCGTAACACAGTCGTTTTGACTGTGGTGGACTGGTTCTCGAAGGCGGCCCATTTTATTCCCTTACCCAAATTACCTTCAGCTAAGGAGACCGTGGTAGCGGTCGTAGATCACGTCTTTCGTTTACATGGCCTCCCGATAGACGTGGTTTCCGACAGGGGACCCCAGTTTGTGTCCAAATTTTGGCAAGAGTTTTGTAAATTACTGGGGGCGACGGTTAGTCTGTCCTCAGGGTTTCATCCCCAGAGCAATGGCCCGACCGAGAGAGCCAACCAGGATTTGGAGAGAGTGCTGCGATGTTTGGTTTCCAAGAATCCTTCCTCATGGAACCAACAACTGTCTATGGTGGAGTACGCACTCAACACGTTACCAGTGTCGGCCACGGGCCTATCTCCGTTTGAGTGTAGCGTAGGTTACCAGCCACCAATCTTTCCCAGTCTGGAATCCGAGGTCGTGGTTCCCTCCGCTCACGCCTTCGTTCAGAGGTGTCACCGTACTTGGACTAGAGCCCGTGAGACTCTACTCCAGGTGGGGGCGCGCACCAAGGCCAAGGCCGATCGCCACAGCTCAAAGCCTCCCGTATACGTCGTTGGTCAAAAAGTGTGGCTTTCAACTAGGAACATTCCTCTTCGCTCCGTTTCTAATAAGCTTACACCCAAATTCATTGGCTCTTTTACTGTCTCCAAGATCATTAGTCCGGTGGCAGTCCACCTCAATTTACCTCCCGCGTACAGGAGGATCCATCCCGTCTTTCATGTTTCAAAAATTAAACCCGTGTTTCATTCTCACATTAATCCGCCCGTCCCGGTTCCTCCCCCGCCGCGACTCGTAGATGGGGAGACCACATATTCGGTCAATCGTATTCTGGACTCTAGGCAGAAGGGACGCGGATTCCAGTACTTGGTGGACTGGGAAGGTTACGGTCCGGAGGAGAGAAGTTGGGTTCCTGCTAGAGACATCCTGGATCACTCCCTAATCGATGATTACAATCGACAGGCAAGGGAGGTTCCTGGTTCCTTCTAGTCTTGTGTTTATGTTGTTGTATGAGTGCACGTGTGTAGTGGGCGTGAATGTTTGTCATTACCTGATCCGCTCCAGCTGATCATCATTACATCACCAGCTGCAGACTATCTCACCACTCCATATGTAGTCATCGTTGTTTTATCATCCTTGTCAGATCGTTGTTTGATGTCCTCCGTGTTGGTGTCCCAGTTCTGTCCTCCTGCCTTGTGTTCCTGTTCGTCGTTGTCATCGTGGATGTCGCTGTCTCTTCACCATCACCTCTGCACTTCACTTGTTCACCGGACCTGACCATCAAAGTCCCTGCGTCACCCATCACATCTGCTTGTGCTGTCCGTCTGAACCTTACTATTAAATACTTGTTTACTCGCATTTGCTTCCTGTCGTACATTGGTCACCATGACAATCCAGCCTTCTCACTTCACTGATTTAATCCAGGCGTCACACTGCATTTTATTTTGCGGAAATCTAAACATTTTAACTTCCGAAAATAGGTTAGTTCCGGGCCTAAGGGAGCACCCAACCACCGAACAACATGGACCTAATTTTAATTTTGACATTTTATTTAAATATATATTTTTTAATTATAATTAGTATTTAATTATTAGCTTTTCATCAACTCATGAACCCCCTGCAGTACGTTCACAAATCCCAGTTTGAGAAATTAACTTAATGTCATTTTTAATGCACTTAATGTTGCTTATAACCTACAATGCAAAAAAATAAGTAAGTCTTTATAATTTTAAATCACTATGGCACAATAAAGTCTCATTCAAATGTAACAAATGAGTTAAGTCAAAAGTAATCTAAAAGTAATCAAAGTAGTACGAATACATTGCCTAAAATGTGTAATTGTAAAGCTGGTGTTTGGTTAGGCTTTTTGATTCCATGTTGTGTCATGTGATATCTTGTGGCAAAATATCTTCATGGAACATGATCTTTACTTAATATCCTAATGATTTTTGGCCGAAAAGACATTTTTATTGTTGGCTATTGCCACAAATCTACCCGTGCGACTTGTGACTGGTTTTGTGATCCAGGGTCACATATTTGATGTGCTCTACATAAGTGCTTTTTATCAATGTTTATATAAAAGTTTAATTAAATATGTTGATCATATAAAGTGAGAATTTTATTTAATTGCTCGATTTATATAGATTTGTTTCACAATATTTTTATGACCTATATTTTTTAGGATTGTTTTTACATTTTATTGATATTATTGGTTTTGGTTACCTGGATTTACAGAAACCTCTCCAGTTTCATTTAAAATGTCTTAATTTATGTTTTTGAAAACTAACCAAAGCCTTTTGGGTTTGGAACAGCATGAGGGTACGTAAATAAGGACAGAATTTACATTTTTGGGTGAACTATCCCTTTAAACGCCGACCCTCCACGGTAAAACTTTATTTCGATAGTCCACTTTAGACATTGTACTAACTATTGGTAAATTTCCAGCTACATGTCAACTAACTCTCATTAGAGTATTAGTAGACTGTCTACTTAATATCTGCTAACTCTTTATTGTGATGGTCCCCCAACAGACATTCTACTACTGACTATAAGTAACTTTGCAAGTACAAGTCAACTTATTTTACTTACCCGAATCCTAACATCTAACCATGACCGAACAGTCTACTGACAGTCTACTAATAATCTAATGAGAGTTAGTTGACATATAGTTAAAGTTACTTAATGTCTAAAGTGGACTATCGAAATAAGGTGTAACCATGGATTACTATGAAAATGTCTTGAAGTGTCAAAGTTTTGGTGGAATGGACTTTCAATGGAGGGACAAAAATCTTTCAGGTTTCATTAAAAGTGTATCATCATTTGTGTTTTGAAGATGATTGAAAGACACTCAAAGAAAGGTTCTGAGCTACATGAGGGTATAATGATCACAGAAATGTCATATAGTCAAGTGCAGTTAGTCATATACAGTAGTTATTCCCAAACACTGGTGTTCGCTGAGACAGCGATATTGGAAAATAGATCACAGGTTTAGGTTGTAAGGAGAGCACTTGCATGAAATGCAAATTACATAAGGATTCATTTATTTTCAAAAGGCTGTCAACAAATTTCGACCGGCTGTGTACTCCCTAGTGTGGAAGAGAGGATATCTTGGCATGTTTGATAGGTGATAGTAAATGTTCCCTCTGGCCTGCTGTTTAAAAAAAAATACAAGTTGATTACCTTTAATGAAATATCATTGCCGTAGGATGCCTGTCTGTTGTCTACGCAGACTCTTTAATTCTCAACAAGTGGAGTGATGCGTATGAAATGAAATGTGCACTCAGACATTGTTTGTACATTGTTTACCCAGAAGCACTGTGTGTGTATGTTTGTGTTTATATTTAACCAGACACAGTAGCTACAGAATAACTTGTTTGTTTTTGTTCTTCTCATCTATCTAATACCTCCGTGGGAAACCAGATATATACAGATACCGACATGCATAAATACCCACAACTTGTGCACACACTCGACACATCCCCCCTCAGACTCCTACACATTGTGCACCAAATCCTGTTGAAGCCACTCTCATAAATCCTGTATAAATCCATATAGTCATCTGACGTAGAATGTGAAGCAGTTCTCTGAGCAGTGCTCTCTTTCAAAGCTGCTCGTGTTGATATTCAGAAGACCCACTGAGTCCCCTCAGAGTGATAAACGGCTGGCCATAGGCCATCATAGCTCGCCCATCCATTATTGCCCCGTCAAACTTGCGTCATTCATCATGCTGATCTGATGTGTAAATATTAGGAGCAGTGTTTAGGGATAGAGCTGGTGCGGTGAATACCATCAGGAAGGAGAGAGAGATAAACATAGATGCAGACAGACAGAAAGAAAGACAAAAACTCAAGAAACAAAACATAGGTTTCTGACTAATTGGATGAGGCTGCACATTATGATTTATTTATGTTTTGCATTCTGTATATCTGTTTCTTAGATAAAAAATCTGTCATGCAGTTTTGTTAAAATATTCTGAAAATTTGGGGGGAAAAACCACCAAATCAATGTCATGAGGTACAACCAGAAAAAAAAGAAAAAAAAAATCAGAGAGAGGGGATCTCTGTAGAATAAAATATCTTGTGACTAAACCTCGTAACTCCATTGGTTCCTCAAACTTTCAGTAAAATTTAACCCGGGCACTGTCGTAAATGAAGTGCTGCACATATTTTGGACAGTCTCTGCTTGTTTGCAGTACAAGTTTAAATAAAGAACTGGTTATTTCTATGGACAGTGTTTTCTTTACTCAAGAAGCATTATGGATAATGTTATATGTATTTGAGGAGCGGAGAAGATTGTCTTAGTCTAGCATTTGTTATGTACTGTCACAGCCTATACAATACCTGTGCATAGCACTTGGTTTTTAATAATATGAGATATTGGCCAAATGACTGATTGGCCACATAGCTACAATAAAATGTATAACCAATAAGTTGATGAAAACACAATGCGATGCACTTATTACCTTAGATGCGGCCATTCTAATGATAGACTTAAAACGTACTGTACAGTATGTCCGAAATTCTCAGAAATTTGCTTGTCTAAAACCTTGTAACTCCATTTGAGCTCGATATTGATAAAATGTTGAAAATATAATGACACTTGCAAGTGTCTGACCATATATAAAGCCACAATATCAACGTTTACAACACAGTGTTTTATTGTAAAAAGTGTTTTTTCCAATTTCTGAAAAGTATAGATTTTTGGACATACAAGCTTTCTGCCCTATACAGCAATGCTATGAAAAGCCCTATTCGAATGGGACTAGTTTTCTAAACAACGTTTGAGTTAAAAAAAAATTATAATTATCACTCAACGTTTGAGTGAGTGAGTTTGAGTTTATAATTTTAATTCATTATAAAATCCCTAAATAAACTTTACCAGTTTATAGAAGTGGCTGTTAATAATAAACCCACATAAGTGAGCAGCGAAATCAAGACAAGCATCTTACTCTTTTTGATTTATTTTTTTATTTTTTTTGATTTGTGATTTTATAATAAAATGTTTTCATTAGATACATATGGCAATGAAATAAAAGCTGAAGATTGGTGTTGAAACAGTAGCACATGATAAGCATTAGCATAGTACAACATCAGCAGTCACAGATATTCACATTCGAACAGGATTAGTATTACTTGAGGTCATTTTTCCTCAAGAAAGGTAAAAGTCGCAGTATCATTATTGACATTGTCCGTAATGATTACTGGGATGGCACATTCGGAGGGACTAAAATCACTGAGAAGCTCTGGTAATAATTAGTTTGCCCAACCTCTCTGTGTAAAACTAATCCCATCCGAATAGGGCTTATGGTGTACAGAAAATAAGAAAGAAATTGTTATTACTTTTCACTTGCTGTTTAAACTGTATGACATATTTAGAGTCTTTAGCTTTAAAGTATAAGTCAGCAATTTTTTTTTTATTATTTCATAATTTACCTTTATGTAATTCCAAGCCTGTCTAACTTTCTTCTATGGAATAATAAAATAAAAAAATATATTATTATAGATTCCCCAAAGACTTTCATTGTATACAAAAACACTGAGACAATTGTCAAAATATCTTGTTTTACATTCCATAGAAGAAAGATAGTCATACATATTTGGAATGACAAGAGGGCTTTGATAGACTTTAGTTTAAATGCTTACTTGGTTAGCCGGATGACTTCTCACAAACTTGTGATTTTCTATTCTTAGTAGCAAGCTTAAAGCGTATCAAGCTTTACTGTATTATTAGTTAAATCTTCAGTTAGTGGACGATAACTGTTCCATTAGATATCATGAGTTTATCTTTAAAATCCTCAGTGACCCAGTAGGTCAAGTATGGGAAGCTGTTTAAGTAGACCGAGCGGAAATACGATTAGGACACATCATCTCGAAACCAACTCACAAAAGCAACACAGCTCAACATGTCTGGAGCACATGCGTTAACCTCCAATTGAGGTAATCCTGCATTTAATCAGTCTGGCTGTGGAGAACCTTTGACTGAGAAACATAAGACTTTAGATCAGTTGAGTCTACATACTAAAATGTACCAGCATTAAATTAACTTCTTTAGAGTAGAATTTAACTGAATAAAAGTATGCGAGAGTGAATTTAACCTTGTATGGATTGATTTAGCATTGGATATGTTTCCCGGATAGACTTGCACTGTCTGGTGGTGTCCCTACGCTCCTTTCCCCCTCTCCTTCTATATAGTGTTCAAAGCTCTGCTCTCCTCTCACCATTTGTACCTGTTCTGTGCTCTCTGCTGTAGGGCCATCCATCACAGGCAGCGCTGCATTGCACAAACAAGCTGGAGTGCCGCTCCATGCTGCCCCTGCAGAGCTTTCATGCCTGTGAGTGGATCTGCGCTCCCCACTCTACCCTTCAGCTTCCGTATAGTATTCAAACCACCATACCAGCCCACAGCTCCAGATCCTCCCTCCGTCTGACAGAACCCAAAACCCTTTTTAAATGAGTAATCTCTCAGTTTACAAGGTACCTGTTTCCTTCAGGCGGCACGGGGGCGGAAGAATCCTCTCACTTCGGCTTACTCATTCGTTAAGCTCAGCCAGACTCTTCAGAGCTGCGAATGAAGATGCAGAGCTGGAGAACTTTCCAATGTGATAATTGCACACTGCAGGCATCCCTCTGCTGAGGAGATGACATTGACAGAGGTGAAGGGATAAATGGAGGAAGCTTTAGAGTTATTCATGCTTTTATGGTTCGTGCTTACGAGAACCAGCAGAATAAGGAGGATGTGCAGAAAGACCCTCGTTTTTGTCATCAATTGAGTCCGAAAGCCAAGTATCAAGACTGTTATGTTAAGAAATGCTGTAGTCTTTTGTAGCTGTGCAGTAATTGGAGGTGTGGAATAATTCAGTAGCCAAGTTACCCGTCCACATGTCAGGCAGAGGAATGAAGAGAACTCTACGGCTCTAATTGAGCTGGGTGAAGTCTAGTTTTTAGCCTATAAAGTGGAGGAATTGCTCAGCAAGTAGCTCAATTCCTGCAGAGCTCCTCTGCAAATAATCTTAAAGTCTTTTGACAGGTGAATTATGCAAGAGAGCAGAAGAAACCGTATTGTTTATTGCAAGAGACAAATGCTAAAACAAGACAAAACCCAGACGTTTAGCGTCATTGAGGAACCCGAGCCTGTGCGCTCCTGATTGAAATGACAAACCGATGTATAATGTGTTTAATTTTAAGGTGTTTAATAAGAGCAAACTGGGTTTTTTTCTCCTTCACCCAGGTGAACATATGCAAAAATATTCAGCTTATGCAGATTTGCAGTTTGCCAGCAGTTGCGTCGCACCAAGTTGAAGCCTGAACTTACGATGACTTCTGCTTCCCCCCCTCTTTTTTCTCTTTTTTTTTTTTCCCGAGTGCTGCTTCAAAGGCCAGAGTGATCAAAGCAGTCTGAGAGAGAGAAAGGGAGGGAAGCAGAGGCAGGGAAAGAAAAAACGAATGAAAACTCCCAAACGAACAGAAGAATGCGCAAACAGGGCTGTCTACACAAACAAAAGCAGTGCACCACAAATTCGCGCCTTCTTTTTTCTCTTCAGAGCAAAATTTCTGTCAGACAGACTCAACATCTCAATTGACGCTCTCTCTCTCCCTGTCGTCAATTCAATTTCAGACCCCCAAGCTCAAGTGCATAATATAGCAGCTCTATCATGACCCAAATAAGACATCATGTTGCCTGTGACGCGGCAGAGATAAATTTGTAATGTTTAAAAATGAGGGAAAACTGAGCGCTTACTGACGGCAAGGGAGTTTTCGTTCCTTACTGATTGCTAGAGACCGCACACTGAAGCGCAGGCTTATACAAACAAGTGTCATGTTATATAAGGTTTCGCTGCATAGGTTTCTGATAATAAATCTGATTATGCTGAAATCTGTGATACTTTTTAATTAAAAACTCCAAGCAACAAAACTTGAACAACAACAGCAAAAAAAAAAAAATTAAGGAAACCTTTTCAGTGCAATTTAGTTAAAACAACAAAACTGGGAAATTCTATTACTACACATTTGTAATCATTAATCTGATACAATGATTATATAAAAAATAATGCTCAAACCAATTTTCATCGTGTCCATGTTAGGTCTGGATCTGATTTTCCATTCATGTGGTTATGGCCAATGAAGATTATTCTTGCAGTCAAAATGAATTGAGCTAATTTTATTTTTAAAATATTTAAATTGATTGCACACAGTTCAAAAACTATGATTTGGGTTGAATTGGCTCATTTTAATTATATAAACTCAAGCAGCTGTGAAAGTGTTAACATTATAACAATATCAGAACATTTTAAACAAACTGCTGTATTCCTTCAATTGGTTATTTGTAGACTAAGAAAACAAATATGAGCAAACTATGCTTGCAAACAATATCACTTATATTCCGCCCTCTTGAACACACAGACAGTTGTGAACAGTCATGATGTCTTTGATTTTCATTCTCAGAAGGTGAGAAAGACCGCAGGCAGCTTTGTACTAATGTATGACTATTGTTGTGTGAGATTATAGGAAGAAAATTACAGCCAATTAACATGGGATCTAAGACACTCTGTTGTGCTCTTAAAGGAGCACATCTGGCTCTGAGCTCTATAGAGTGGTGTGAAAATGAGGGGCTCAAGGTAAATGAAAAGATTTATTTGGCAGAACAGCCTGTGTTTTTTTTTAACAGAATCCTCATGTTATGACCTGACATGAATGCTATGAGTTACTGTTTATGGTAATGTACATGCGTTTAAAAAGAAAAGCCTATGCTTTCTGTGGAATGCTGTCTGTAAGCCTTTGTCTGTAAGATTTTGACATCTGCTTATTTGACATGGCATCATCACAAGAAGCAGCTGATTTTTCTTTTTTTTTGCAATTAGTCAATTAATTTAGTAATTCATTTTTAATCAAAATGTCATAACTTGATCGTTCAATAAAAATGGCAGACTTCTCTCTGATGATGTACGCCAAACAATAATTGACTCCGCTTAAAGGGATAGTTCACCCAAACGTGAAAATTGTCATTGTTTACTCATCATGAGGGTGTTCCGAAACAATAAGACTAAAAGTGTTAGTTCACCCAAAAATGTAAATTCTGTTATTCATTTCTCACCCTCATGTCGTTCCAAACCCTTCAGACTTTCGTTCATCTTCAGAACACAAATTAAGATCTTGAAATATGAGAGCTTTCTGTACATTCACGAGAGCACCATGACGCATGCATGTTGTGTTGACCCGAGAGCAGACGTTGTTGAGTAAATGTGCGTTAGAGATTAATATTTTGTAAATAAAGTGGTAAATTATGTTTTTTGCCTAAACAGAGATTTTATTTTAAAAATCTTAATTTGTGTTCCGAAGATTAACGAATGTTTTACGGGTTTGGAACGACATGAATGTGAGTAATTAAAGGGATAGTTCACAGAGATGGGAAGTAACAAAGTACAAATACTTCGTTACTGTACTCAAGTAGATTTTTCAGATATTTTTATTTTACTTTAATATTTATTTTTGTGCCGACTTTTTACTTTTACTCCTTACATTTTTAACACGAATATCGATACTTTCTACTACTTACATTTTACAAAATTGGCTCGTTACTTTAGTTTCAAATAATTTCAGTGGAGGTACCGTTATTATTTATTGCGTCATCAATACCGAATTCAATCTATTTGGATGGGAATATACGTTGCACTTGACGCATCACTACAAGACGATTCGGCGGCATTCATTCGAGACAAACCATTGCGGCTTGATGGCGGTAACGTTAGCACATAGTAGTATGGACGGCAACATTATTGAAAATTAAGAAAATGGAGATCCCAGAGATTCCCAATCATGCTTGGCCTTATCTGAGAGAGAAGTTTTAAGATAGTAGGCATCAAGAATGACTCCTGGCGAATGTGCAGCAAATTGTGCCACAAATTGGTGGCTTTCAATAATTCACCATCGAATAAAAAAAAACACATAGGGGTAAATGCATCTTTTTGAGCACACACACATACTTGTAGATTCCTTTAAATGTTTAAAGGAGATTTTAAAAAAGAGAAACTGGATCAGTGAATTCTCAAAGAATCACAATTGAATTCTAAACTTTCAACTCAGTCAGAATCTTATTAACCTGGAGTTCCAGTATGTGATGTTTTAGCCTAATGGCAGACATCTCAGCTTGCACTCAGTAACATTTGTGTGGTCCTGGTAGCTTTGCATAAAAAATGGTTGTCATTCGCAAGGCTACTTTTACTTTTATACTTTAAGTACATTTCCAATCCTGTACTTTGTTACTTTTACTTGAGTAAAGAAGTTAAATTAGTACTTCTACTTTTACCAGAGTATTTTTAACACAAGTATCTGTACTTCTACTTGAGTACGGGAAGTGAGAACTTTTGCCATCTCTGATAGTTCACCCGAAAATTTAAATTATTATATTAAAGCAGCATTATGTAACTTTTGAAATTTTGCTCTCGGGGTCCCCCCACAGTTGGGAAACATTATTGTCTTCTACTATTGTCGTAAAATCTGTCATGGTTACCAGGGGATACACACGTGCATTTGTTGACAAGCCGATACCCCCGAACTCTGCAGAGGGAGTTCTCACGTCATGGGCAGACTGCCAGCGTTGCGTGTGAAATGTCTTCATCCCAGGTACATTGGCATATATTTCAGCATGTCATATGAATATAGTTTCATGGGCTTTATTTTTTTCAAATGCCAAAAGATCGCGTAGCTCATGTTTACAAGCCAGTGTCTTTATAGTAGCCAATTGGCTACTGTTTTACATAATGGATATGCTAATTCAATTCAATGTTTGTGTGGTAGGTAATCGCCATATCGTCAATATTATAATATCAAGCTACCATAGATGAATCTGCAAATTTGAAAAATAAATAAACAAACATGACTATCAGCCTGCAGACATTAGGATAGTTATCCTGAACGATTATTTTGTCCGTCTAATCATGTATTATTTACTTGCAAGAATGTAGCCCCTACCAAATTTGTACACACCGTTTAGACATAGGCTACTGATTCATTTATTTTTGGACGGCCAGCATCGGTCGGGCACGCACCCCTCCTCCTCCTTTAGTTCACGCCAGCGAGAGAACGCTGGACCAATATTGATCCTCGTCCAGCCTTTTATTTTGTCACTCTCCCTTTTTCTCTTTCTACTGTCCTCCGACAAAACCTTTGGCTTCTTGGTTGCTTGTTTTTTTTTTTTTAAACGCTCGTTGGGCTCTCACGTCAGAATTTGAGGAAGTGAGGTATGCCGTAAAGCAGTCGAATTTTGTAGTTCTTTTTGTGCTCGGGTTCCTATCCGAAACCCGAAGTTACATAGTGCCAGTAAATGCGATACAGACACCGTCAGGCTATGGCAGACCTGTCATTCAACTTATTGTAAGTCAATGTACCATCTCAAGGGTTTTGGAAAAATATTATAAAGGTTGAAAAAGATACATAGTGCTGCTTTAATATATATTATTAATACATATTATTATATAAAAAATGTTCTGGCTCTTCCAAGCTTTATAATGGCAGTGAATGGCCGTTTCTGTTTTGAAGTTCATAAAATAATCTATCCTTCATAAAACTGATCCACACGGCTCCAGGGGGTTAATAAAGGCCTTCTGAAGCAACGCAATGAGTTTGTGTAAGAAACATATTCATATTTAACTCGTTACAAAGTAAAATTCTAGCTTCCTGCCAAACGGCCATACGCAGTGCTGTGACATCAGAAGTAGCGTAGTGCATCATGGCGTAGCGTAAATATCAGCAGTAAGTTGCATTACTTGCATAAGTTGTGCTTTAGACTTAAAGGCACACTATGCAGGAATTTTACCGTAATATAACAGTGGTAATTTCGGTGGTAAACAAACTCATAATAGGGCGAATCATCCTGGTAGTAAAGCTTGGGGGGGTCGCCGCTGGAAATACCAGCAATGCAAGTCTGAGAGGGGCGCCCCCGACAAATCTCACGAGAATCGCGACTTGCTTTACGGCAACGACATCACACACAACAACAACAGCACGAAGCACGAAGACACTTGCGCTCATTTCAGATGATGGAAAAAGCAAAGAAAACGCGGTAGGAAGAAAGTAGTAAAAGTAAAAGAGAATCTGACCGCGTGAGGAACCGGACAAGAGTCCCACTCGGTCAGGCTTTCACTCGTTGGCGCAAGTTAAAAAGTAGCACTGGATGCAACAGCGATGCTGACCTGGCGATCTTGCTGATGGACTAGTAAGTAAATATCTTACTTGTTTGCGTTCCATGTTGTATGTTGTTGCGCAACTTGCGCTTGCTTGTAGTATGTCATTGTTTTTACGATGCTGTTCATTCATTCATTGGTGATAATTAGACCAGTCCAATAATTTCCACATATGTTTAGCTAGATTTCGATTATCAGAGCTGTTAGCAGACTTGCTAATAAACACTTGTTTCTCTTAAATTTTTTATTAATTTTTTTGCGTTATATGTTGCCTAGCTTGCCGCACAACGCTGTTGACGTTGATTCCTGCGATTATCATGAGAACAGTTGTCAATATCTCTCATAATTATCTTGTGTAAACGAGCACAATTTGCAAACTATTATGATAAATTGCAATAATCATGTCTAATGACATCATAACGGCCAATGTTATGAAAAACATTTAACTTTATTGATGTCATCAGGCATTTTGTAATGCTTACATTACAACCAAAAAACATAAATGAAATTATACATTAGGCCTAGACTATAGGCTATTTACTTGTGATTTAGCTGCAATCATGTAAAAACGTTATAAGCTGCCAAACGCGGTAGGCTACTTTATTATTATAAAGTAGTCTAACACTTATATTATATTATAAGACATATATTATCCGATTTTGAACATCATCATTAGTTCAGTAGACTATGCAGTAGGCCTAGGCTATGTATGCAATAGCCCAATATTTTTTGATGAAATCGTGAAACATTACCTGGTCAATATCTTCGGTGTCTTGTGCTTGTTCCATGACCAACGCTACTATCCTACCGAACAGGGATGGAAATTAGCACCCGCCACCAACCAAATGCGGGTGATTTTGTGTTGTGGCGGGTAAACTCGCCTCACCTACCGGCCACCGTGGCGGGTAAATACACATAACATCATGCAACGTTCGTCTGTTAGGACAAATTAGTTTGAATAAATGAGCAGACACTGATTAGCAAGACAACTAGCAGTGAATGTGCTTTCCATTAAATTAATCACACACACAGTAAACAAATCCTTAATAAAAAAACAGGGCTATTCTGGTGGGTGCGGTGATGCTGTGGTGACGCGTTCATGTAAGGGTGGCGCTGCCAATAAAGCTCCTAAAATCTGTCACAAAGAACAGGCAAAAGTAATGATTATGAATAAGTAAAATATAGCAATTAATTATATATTAATTATTTATTAATAAACAAGTCTTTTCTTTGTCCGTGTCAGTTGCAAAGATGAAGTTGACGATGCTGATCGTGATCTTCGCAGTAGTGAACGTGCAAGAGAGAATATGCACATTTCATACGAATTGCATAAGCAGAGAGCAATCTGTGTCTGTTTTCTTTCGTTTTGAATTGTTCTGTTTAAAAGTAGACATGTCTGTCTGTGAGGCTAGGCTTCCTTATACGCTGAGTTTCGGTTCATTTATGAGACGAGCTCCAGTTCATGCGCCGGCGCCTCCGTTTCGTGATTATCTACCGTCTGCTATATTTAATTATTATTTATTAAATCCAGGAAATTGGTTGATGAAACATTGATTAAAATTAAGATACAATTAATACAAAACGAAATTCACTTTCACAAAGGTTTTGTGCTTTCTGTTTGATGTCTCTGTGAAAGTTTTAAAGCATCTTTTAGTGCCGCTTTCAGAGCGCTCACGTCCGTCCATGACATTGTTTTTTCCTCATATGCGAACTGAAATGAATATCAGTTCATGGTTTGTGTGTGTAGGCTATAAGAGAGAAAGAGAAAATGCCAGTATTTCATTGAGACTTGATATTAAATAAACTGCTTATGTATTGTAGATCTTGTAGTATAAATTTTCACATGCAGTTACACATTGTCGGTTAAAAACAAGAAAGTGGCTGGTAAAAACATTAAGTGGCTGGTAGATTTTAAAATCCACCAGTCACAGTGGCCGGTGGACAAAAAAGTTAATTTCCATCCCTGCTACCGAACAGGTACCGGTGTACAGGGTGGGGGGTGTATTTACGACAGTGCAAGTATTGCACAGCGACTCTAGGGGTCGCTGTTTGACAAAAACACAATTTCTGCATAGTGTGCCTTTAAGCGGAATCTGTATGTTCGTTTGGCCGGAAGCTAGTTGTTTTCCTGTAAATTTTCCTATTTTCCTTTATTTTAATTTTATTTTAAATATGGATATTTTTCTTACACAAACGCATAGCTTCGCTTCAGAAGAGCTTTATTAACACTAGAACTACCGGAATTCCATAACTACTAGAACTACCATAGCGGTCATCCTGACCATTCATACTTTGACGTTCATATTATGGCCGTACTGAACATAATTTTCATCATGTCATATCAACATTTGAACCTTCTCTTTAAGGTTTCCAATTATGCTTTTAATTCCTGTCGTCATGTTATAACGTCATCGCCCTAAAAACAAGCACAAAAGAAAGATTGCCCCGACAGGTCTAAGGAAATGTAAGGAAAGTTTTGCGTCAAAAATATATTTTTCACCACACTCACACAAAAGTTAGGAAACGTGAAAGCTTCATACCATTTAGTACAGCCCTGTTTGTAAATAAGTTCAATAATCAATACAAAATCTAAAAATAAGTATACAATATTACGATAGGTAATAATAAAGGGCTTATTTGAACAGCGCAAAAAAACCCTGCATCATTCACTAACGCTTACGCACAGTCCACACAAACACCGCATTTCGTGTGCAGCTCCCACACTTACTTTGTGACATTTGGCACATGTCTCCTTGGGTTTTATTTGTTTTGCTGTTCCTCCTTACTTGGCACTGCCTCATTCTCTCCATCAGTTACTGCTCCTGCCCGGGTCATGGCTCTCGCACCACCAGTGCGTGATGAAGTCCCTATGAGAAACTTGCTCATTTGTGCTCTTCTTGAACAATATGTGCGCGTTAATGGCGGGAAATGTATCGGACTTATGATATCTATAATGCGTGCGGCATGGCCATTCTAGGTAGAAATAGTCGGAACTGTTTTGTGTGATTTTAATAAAATAACAGTGTCAGAATAAAATATACACATATTTAGGAAAAGTCAGAGTCTATACAGCCACATTGATTTTATTTTAACTTTAAGGTATTATTGATTTTATTTTATTTTAACTTTAATTTTTAAGTTATTACACTGTAAAATAAAAAAACGGTCAAAATGACTGCCTTGGTAGTTCTAGTGTTAAACCCCGGAGCCGTGTGGATTACTTTTATGATGGATAGATGCACTTTTATGGACGTCAAAACCGAAACTGCCATTCACTGCCATTGTAAAGCTTGGAAAGAGCCAGGACATTTTTTAAAGCTACACTGTGTTGGATTTTCTCCCATCTAGTGGTGAAATAGTATATGACTACCAACTGAATATTCTTTACCGTCCCCTCCCATTCCGAGGGCGTTTTAACTCATACAGTGGCCATATTATTTAAAATCTGCCGGCAGTCACAACTAATCTCCCCCTCGCATTCGTCACGGTGCCACTGAGTGTAAAAACGCGAAAGGCGAAGCTTGAATTTTCAGGTATGTCTCTCTTTGGCTAATGTATTTTCAAGATGGATGCACAACATGGCTTCCGCCATTCGGGCGACTCGCTCGTATGTATTTTACATGGCAGATTCTATGCTTACGAGAATACTTAATTAGTTGGTACACAAAAAAAAAAAAAGTTGGATTAACTTAAAAAAGTAAGTTACCTGGTTGCCTTAAAATTTTGAGTTAATTGAAATTAAACATTTGAGTTAATACAACAAAGGAGATTGGTTTAATAAATAGAAACTCAAAATATTATGTTATCTGAACTACATTAATTATCTAAGTTGATTTGACAAAATATAAAAAGTTGTGATAACAAATCATCAAAATTCATTTTTACAGTGTAGAAGTAATTACACATTAATGAGCACATATAATTTTGAAAGAACAAAGTGTTTTTTGCTAAGAATCAACTTAAAAAAATTACACAGTGTAGTTGTAATATAACTCCGATTGTATTCGTGTCTGAAATGTCTGAAAGAAGAATGTCATATACACCTAGGATGACTTTTAAATTTAAACTATCCCTTTCATGACATAATTTGTATTTTTGGGTGAACAATCCCTTTAATCTTTAATACTCTTGAGGTACAGAAACCTCTCAGGTTTAATTAAAAAATCGTATTTTGTGTTTTGAAGTTTAACCAACATCTTTTGGGTTTGGAACGACATGGGGGTGAGTAAATAATGACGGAATTTACATTTTTGGATGAACTATCCCATTAAACCTCCGCCCCGCAACTATCGACCGCAAGCTCGCATTCATTGAGTGCAACACCCACATCAAAAAATCCAATCAACAACCGATGGATAGAAGTCTCCACCCTACTCATTTTTAGTTTTCAATATAGAGTCGGATGTACATTACAATACAGAAGAAAAGATATGCCATTGTTTCATTGTGACTTGAACTGTATCATTTAATTTTCTATATGAATGGACAAAACTGCAGCTGAAAAGCATGTCTAAAACCCAATCAGGTCATAGGGTATATTGCATGTCTATTGTTATTGCAAATGCCTCTTCGATCTTAACCATGAAGTTCCTCTTGAGCTTTCTATAAGTAATTTAGGAGTATTCATGAGTTTCTTCAAGCTCACAGTTTTCTGTTAAGCAGTAGCACAGATTAATTCCTCATAATTAAACTGATCCAGAATTGCCTGTTGACTTTGACCCAGTGACAAGTAGTAGGGCTATCTTTTGACCTACTGATTCCATAACACTGTCTGCTGAGACCTTGTTTGCCATAACCTGTTTCCAGGGTTTAATTTGTGCAAGAACATCTTAGACCCAGCATCATTTTTAGTGAATCCCCCACCTTTTATTTCTCTGAAATACATTTATGAAAGACATGTTTTTAATGAATAAATAATCAATAATCCTCAAAAGCCACATATTATGTGCGAGTAAACAAATGTGCATGAATACTTGTGTGTACTTTATACAAAATAATTAAATGCCACATGTGAAATATTATTGTATTATGTTAAATACTATTGTCCTCCACATTTACTGTAAATGTAAATGTGAAATATACTGTAAAATAAGAACAACTGGAACTACTACAGCCTATGGAAACCTAAAATTGAAGCGTCTACACAGCTTTTATTTTCCCTCTGGGTCAGCACCACAGAGAGATCTGTGTCTACAGGGCTCTTAAATAAGGCTCACGGGCCCCTTGAGAGTAAAGCGAGGCCTGGAAAGACAGTTATAGGAGAATCACTAAACACGGGTCACCTGCACGAACCTGACCAATAAGCCTGTTGTGAACATGTGATTCTCATTTACTAAGGTATTGATCGCTCGATTCAGTGGTCTCAGGTCTCTTTCTTTCTCTTTACTCTCCTTTGGAAGAGTGAAAGGGATAACTAGGCTACTTAAAGAAATAGTTCACCCAAAATGTAAAATTTTGTCATCTTTTACTTACCCACGTCATCAAAAACCTGTATGCATTTCTACCAGAAAGACTCGGGAAGCAAAATCGGTAACACTTTATTTCGATAGTCCACTTTAGACATTGTACTAACTATTAGTAAATGTTCAACTACATGTCAACTAACTGTCATTAGAGTATTAGTAGACTGTCAGCTTAATATCTGCTAACACTTTATTTTGTTGGTCCCCCAACAGACATTCAACTGACGATAAGTAACTTGGCGACTACAAGTCAACTTATTCTACTAACCCGAACCCTAACACCTAACCATAACCTAACAGTCCATTGACAGTCTACTCTAATATACTAATACTCTAATGAGAGTTAGTTGACATGTAGTTGAAAAGTTACTTATAATTAGTAGAACGTCTAAAGTGACTATCGAAATAAAGTGTAACCGCAAAATCACGTAGCAAAGTACCAGTAAGCAAATATTGAGTTATAAAGTTATTTGGCGTATGCCCCGTCTGTAGCTCGCAATCCGAGGGTAACTGAATTTGCATATCCTGCCTGAAGACGAAGGCAAGGGCGCAGCCGACACCCTGGGAGGTATGGGCAGGGACCATCCTGGTGGTGGTGGTGGGGAGGATGGAGGTGAATGTTGCGTCAGCATCTGCGAACTCAGACATGTGTAAGTACCGATCTTTTATACTATGAGTATTAGATCATGATTGATTAGATGACAAGGTAAGCGACATAAAAGTTGAGTCTTCCTGGCAGAACTTACGCTAAAGCTTTCATTTCTTTGTTCTGTGTAACACAAAAGAAGTTGTTTTAAACCAGAACAATCATTTATTTTACATACAAAAAAAAATAAAATAATTGAGCTTCATTATTATTATTACTTTTGTATTACATTTTCCACCAGACATGACCCCTTTTCTCTGATCGGTCAACCAAAGGTCAACTCATCCCATATATTTCACATTTTATTTTCCTGTGCCTTTAAGAGATAGAGCGTGAGTGAATGGGGATAGAGAGCAATTTCTTAATTTTCTACTCAGCTAGTTATGTCAGAGAGATAGAGTAAAGCACATGATATATAGACTGAAGTGTACAGGTTATAGAAAAATGTAATAGAAAAGAAAAATAAAGCCACTATAAAGCAAAGGTACATTGTGACACACTCATATGAGGATGTAACGGGACACTGACTTTATAATAAAGAAATACACTCAGTGCATAGACAGGTGATCGCTTGCCCCACCTCTATCTGTGTAGAGGTTATTTAAACATTTTCAAGTTCAGCTCCTTTCAGACTCCTGTTCCATTTACACTAATGCCCAAATAATTCCACTAATGCCTCCTTACTCATAGCTGAGGATTAAACCCAATAAATCTGTATCATTCTCATAGAATGCTGGAGACCTTTTAAACACGGAGCCAATAGATTCTATTTCCATTTTCCTCCCTCCCTCCTTTTCCCTCTCTGTCTATAACCAGTAATTGATATTTGGGGGGGTTTTTTTGTTGTTTTTTTTTTTTTTGTTCTCATGCAGCCTTAGCAGAATAAGCTTGTGAGTGATTGTGAAGTAAAAACAGCTGAGGCTGGTAAAAAAAAAAAAAAAATTGGTTCTGTGCATGCACATGGTGACTTAGGATTAACTGCTACACATTGGAGGAGAAAGAAAGAAAGAAAGAAAGAAAGAAAGAAAGAAAGAAAGAAAGAAAGAAAGAAAGAAAGAAAGAAAGAAAGAAAGAAAGAAAGAAAGAAAGAAAGAAAGAAAGAAAGAGCCGATTGTAGAAACGGAGCAGTGAAAACAATATCCTACGACTCCAACTTCAGATTCAGTAACTTGAATTAGTACAAGAGAAATGTGATCAAATTCATAATGCAAAATTATGTGGCAAGAGAGGGCAAAGTTTAAAAAATTTAGAGTATCAAGTCAGTACTACCTGAATTTGGGTTTGGTATGAGAAGTGAGATGAAAGTGGAACACATAACGTACCGTTATATATAGCTTCACAAGGTTTAAGGGAATGTTTGTAACAGTTTGTTTGGTGAATATTCTTTCCTACCTGTAATAGTGTTACCGTGTACAACACATAAATTGGCATGTTGCTTAAGATAACATTTCTCATGACAGCTGGGGAATTTAATTTTTAATAATTATAATTTGTTTAAAATGCCAAAACCTAAAACAGTTTTTACCGACCCTTTTGTCTTATGAACCCCCCACAGTCCATTGAGGAGGGCTCAAGAATCCCTTCATCAAGACCAAACCAGAATTAATTCCGTTTTACTTATTTTGTCGTTTAGCATTCTCATGTATATGTTATTAAAAGACTATTAAATCTGTTCATCATATAAAGTGATAATGTCTCTTCATAAGACTTGGTGTAAAATGTTTGATTCATATGGATTACTTTTATGATCTCTTTAAGAACCTTTTGAACTATTAATTTTTTGGTGAAAAATCTTTTAAAGGAAAGACAGAAGTTTCTTATAAAACTAAGTAAAAATATATCTTCATTTGTATTTTGAAGATGACAGAAAATAGTTGACTATCTTTTAAAATTCAATAAACAGCAATTGTGACTGTTGATTACCAAAAAAAAAAAAAAAAGATTTTTTTTTCTTTAAAAGAATAATATATATGCAGGTTATCATATTTTAAGAAAACATGTGTAAAGTTACATGCAATTTTGCAATGTTATTTCAACAGCAAAATACACTTTCCAGCTCACTTAATACACACGTTATAACAGAAGAATAAATGTGTATACTTTTACTTTGAGAAATAGAGATTCACCACAGTGCAAGGTTGCTGTTTCTGTTTTGTAGTAGGAATGAAGTGTCAAGTCACTTTGGCTACTGCATGCAATACTATATCTTCTGCATTTCCTCTCACTGCCTCTCACTTTAGGTCATAGAGAGGGTGCAGGTCTTATCACATCATCTTGGAAATTCCATATCTCCCCCTTCCTGATCTAACCATCCACTTCTTTGAATTTAACGCTGTGGCCATACATTATAGATGAACTTGATACTCTTCTTACCCTCGTCCCAGAAGACTCATCCTTCTTGGTGATCTTCATATTCACTTGATGCTCCTATTTCAACTCATCTCATGTCTCATGACTCGCTCTCTCAAACTCCTCTGCGAATCACAAAGAGGGCAACTATGGATCTTCGTCCTATCAGTATTGGTCCAGCCGTCCTTCATGTGTCTGACAACCTCTTTATCTAATTATTATATTTATATCATATAATTATGATATTTATTTAATATAAGGAGGAGCTTGTGGAGGTTGTTACTCAAGTTAAATATTGGATGGCCAGCATACTGTATCCATGCTAAGCATACTATTTCCATATTGCGGCTGTACCAGGCTGACCTGGCTATAGGCTGATCTATGGGAGCCCTGGTGGCCACGGAGAGGTATCTGTGGTTGAATATGTCAGGAATAAAAAGATAAAGACATATCCTTCCTTTTGGACACCCTGCTGTCGCCTCATGGCCTCTTCGGTGACGCTGTCGCCCCAGTTGTCGAGAGGTTTTATGAGCCAAAGAGTATCAGGCCTCTGGCGGCAGGCTCCTCTGGTGGAGAAGTGGCTCACACCACACATTATGGGTGCCTGTTTCTCTGTGCTCTCAGGGAGCCATTCTGTCAACCCTGCCACCTCCGGTGCTTCAGGGCACAGCAGTTTCCAGTGAGTTAATGTCTCAGCATCTGCCCAGAGACATTGCGGCAATGGGAGACATGTCCGGTCGTCCACTTCAGGGCGCCGAACATACTACTCGAAAGATGCCAGAGACCAGTCTAGAGAGGCTGGTTCCCTTAGTAGATTATCTGGCAGCTTGGAGACTTCTGCCAAATGTGTCTCAATGGGTCATGCAGACTATAGAAAGAGGTTACAGAATCTAGTTCGGTTCTCGTCCAATTTTTGCATACAGTGGTTGGTCCTGAGCAGGCTTAGGTGATGGGACAAGAGGTCCGTTCCAAAGAAGGATGTGTGGTTGTGTCCCATATTACAACAGAGATAGATATTACAATCTACAACAGTTGAATCAGTCTCAGAGGAGATAAAGGTTCAAAATGTTAACTCTGAAGTCAACCGAGACTCAAATCAGATCCAAGGTCTGGTTTGCCACAATATATCTTAAAGACACATACTTTCACATATCCATAAGTCTCATACATAAAGTGGAAGGGTTTCCACCTCATGGTGCAGAGATCACCAGTTGGATCAGAAGCTGACATTGTTTACTCAAAGTGTTGTGGCAGGGAGAAAAGAGGGCCAGACTCAATGCGTGGTGAAATTACCCCTGAGGGGCCTTTATTGAGTAACAAAAGGTTGGAGTTAGTGCAAAAGCTCCAAGGTGCAGGAAAGCCGGGGCTTCAGTGCGGAAGTGAAAGTATGACAACTTGCTGGTGAACTGCAGCCTGGGTTCCTTAAAGATCACTGGAGCCTACAGGAGAAAAGAACGTTAGTTAGTCTGGTCTTGGGATATCTCGTATCCCCATAAGCTTCTTTCTGTTGCGCTTAAGGCCCCGTTTACACGGAGGGAAAACGCAGATATTTCCCTGCGGTTTGGCCTCTCGTTTACACGAAAACCCCGTTTTTATCACAGAAAACGATTATTTCTAAAAACTCCGGCCAAAGTGGAGATTTCTGAAAACGCCGGTTATGTGTTGCCGTGTCAACTGGGAGAAACGGGGTTTTAGGTTCTCTCGTGTCGATTCTGAGGATTCTGATTGGCTTTATCCTTCTCCCTACACTGCCGCCCATAGGTTTGGCATAGTTATGATGGCGCTCGCGGCGTATTTATGCGGGTCGTGTGCACGATGTTATTATTGAAAACGGAGGGGGGGAAAATATTCGTTTCTCTAAATACCCGGCTATGTGTAAACGTAGCCTAAATCCTCTTCTCCTGATTGCTCTCAGGTGGCTCTCATTCCCTGACTCTGCCTCCTGGCAATTGGATCCACTCCATCTCCATGACAATGCTGACGAGTGCTCGGGTAGCTTGCCACACTACCCCGAAGCGTTGTCTTGGGCCTGTGACCAAAGAGTGGAGAAGCGGGGTAGTGTTGTCAAAGTACCGCTACTTCAGGACCAAGTCGGAACTGAAAATGTGACGATACCAGCATTTCTGTAGTACCTGTTATATTCAGTACCCACTAATAGGAGCTGCTTTCAGTCACTTCTGTGTTTATCTAAGCACAAAGCTCCAGGCTAACTTTTTTATTAGGAGCACTATAGCCGATATATACCACGATATAGTGTCTGTGTATATTAAACTGCAATAAAGTCTCAAAAAGAACGAGAGAGACAGACAGGCCTAACCATCCAGACTATACGCATTACCGTGAGCTGACCCTTTTTGATGTTGGACTGTAAAGTGGTAGTCCTGGAGTGCCAAGAACCACCTGGTCACTCGGGCGTTGGATTCTTCAGCCCGAGCCATCCACTGCAGGGGAGCGTGATCTGTGACCAAAGTGAATCTGCCTCCTGTCAGGTAATACCTCAGTTCCAGGACTGCCCACTTTATGGCCAGGGCTTCCTTTTCCACTGTAGCATAACGGGACTCAGCAGGGGAGAGCTTACGGCTGATGTAGACGATGGAATGCTCTCCTCCTTCCTTTTACTTGAGACAGCACTGCTCCTACTCCTATGTCGGATGCATATGTCTGTAAAATAAAGGGACAACTATAGTCCGAGGCATGCAGAACTGGTGAAGCGGTGAGTGTTACCTTGAGTTCCTGGAATGCTCGTTCTGCCTCTTTTGTCCAGTGTACCTTCTCTGGTTGCCCTTTCTTTGTCAGGTCTGTGAGAGGACAGGCTATAGAGGAGAAGTTAGGAATGAAGCACCGGTAATAGCCCACCAACCAAATAAAAGCATGTACCTGAGTCTTGGTAGTAGGTGGTTCATAATGCCTCACTGCTTCTACTTTCTGTTCTTGTGGCTTGATGAGGCCTCTGCCGATCCTGTAACCCAGGTACTGTGCCTCTGACAGGCCCAGGTGAAATTTTTTGGGGTTAGCGGTAAGTCCAGCTCTCCGTAGTTCCATCAAGACTTTCTTCAGGCGATCCAGGTGGTCCTCCCAACGTTCCAAATGAATTACCACGTCATCAATGTAGGCTGCTGCATTAGCTTGGTGTGGATGTAGTACAATGTCCATGAGCCTTTGAAACGTTGCTGCCGCCCCACGTAGGCCGAAGGGTAGGACCCAGTAATGCCAGTGCACCCCGGGGGTGCTAAATGTAGTCTTTTCCCTGGCATTATTAGACAACAGTACTTGCCAATAACCCATAGGTTGAAAATTAGCGGGCCCTGCCGAGGCGTTCGACCATCTCGTCTACTCGGGGCATGGGACACCTCAAATTGGGACACCTCGTTCAGCTTCCGAAAGTCATTACAGAACCAGTGAGTCCCATCTTTCTTGGGCACCATAACTATAGGGCTGGACCACAGACTTTTGAGATTCCTCAATTACCCCCATATGAAGCATTCGTTGCACTTCCTCCTCTATAGCCTGCCGGCGAGCTTCTGGTAGCTGGTAGGGCCGCTGCCTAATGATGGTTCCAGGAGGGGTGCGAATCTCATGGGATAGGATGCCTGGGTCTCTGAAAACACGTCTGAATAGTTGCTTACCAGGGCCTCCAGTTCTTTCTTCTGGACTGCTGAGAGTTGTGTCCCCAGATCCACCACAGTCGGTTCCTTTACCGCAAGCGCTGCCATCTGTTTGGGTGGCTCAACCCACCTCTTCAGCAAGTTAACGTGGTATATCTGTTCGACACGTCGCTGTCCCGGCTGGCAGATTAAATAATTTACCAGCCCCACTCTCTCAGTCACCGTATACGGTCCCTGCCAGGACGCAAGAAATTTACAAGCAGCTGTGGCGGACTACCGTCGTTCCGACATCAGTCGCCCCTGGCAACACACACAGAGCAGCTGGCCAGCAATCAACACACACACCTGACAGCTATCTCTCTTCATCCCGACATCAGTCGCCGCTGGCAACACATACACAGCAGCTGACCATCAATCAACACACACACCTGACGGCCATCGACCAATTCTTCATTGGGGCTATATAAACACCAGTGAAGAAAGGCCAAGTGGGTTGTGTGATCTCCCAGACACTCACTAACGTCTGCTTATCCCTTTGTTTCTTACAGAAAGTGACTAATGAGAAGGAACCTGGAAGCCTTGACAAACTCTCTGCCATACAGTCCAACTCTCTGCTGTCTGGCTGAAGTTTGCTGTCTTCAATCCACTTTCTCCAGCACTCTCACCACTGGAGCACAAGAGCACTGATACTCCTTCAGCCCTCACTATTGCACAACAAATAAAAGCACACCCTCTGGGTTTAACCACTTACGTGTTTGCTCTCCTTTTTCCCCAAGCGCCCGCTACACTGGTGGAGAATGCGGGCAGGAGATCAACGACACGAAGCCCCCCCAGAGGCAGCTTCCCTCCCCAGCGCGGAAGACGTCATCCGCCACCTTGCTGAGGTCTCCGTGCGGCAGCAACAGCTGTCAGAACAGTTGGTTGCTGGCCAAAACCAGGTGGCTGGGGAGCTTTTGCGCCTACGAACAGAGACTGCCCGGCTTACACCACTGGAGCCAAGAGTTTCAGCACTGCAAATTCTCCCGAAAATGACTGACCAGGATGATGTGGAAGCCTTTCTTCACACTTTTGAGGTTGTTGCGGATCGAGAAGAATGGAACCAGCGTGAGTGGGCACGTTTGCTGGCCCCATTGTTGACTGGTGAACCTCAGCGTGTGTATTATTCCCTCCCGCTTGAGGATGCTGCAGACTATGACTCACTGAAGAAGGAGATCCTTGCCCGGCTAGGACTGTCTCCGGTGTGCGCAGCCCAGAAAGTGCATGAGTGGAACTTCGAACCCAGGGTCCCCGTACGTGTCCAGGCCGCCCAGCTTGCCCGACTGGTCAAACTTTGGCTTTTGCCGGGCCAAGCCTCTGCTGAGGAAGTAGTAGAGCGCGTCACTGTGGACCGGCTGTTACGTGCTTTGCCTCGCCCTCATCGCCGCACCGTCGGTCTCACCAACCCACGGACCCTGAATGATTTAGTGGAGGCCGCAGAGCTGTCAGAGGCGGCCCTCGCCAGAGACTCCGGCGAGAGACTGGTTCCGTTTATCCGAAAGGGCGCTGGCGAGCGTCGTGTTGTGGGTGGCAGCCCCAAGCCGGTGAGCCTAACGACTCCCCGGGGGAGTATGCCTGATGAACCGATGCCCACGGACCCAGGTCCACCAGTGGGAAAAGCCTGGATGGCGGGCTGCATTGTTCACCACAATGTCCCAGACGGTGCCCCCAAGCGAGAAGTTCAAATCAACGGACGCCGTGTTTGGGCCGTTCTTGACACAGGAAGCAGCGTGAGCTTGATCCAGCCTCAGCTCCTCGGACCAGAAAGGCCAGGCCGAGCACTTCTTCCCATCACCTGTGTCCACGGGAACACTAAGTATGTCCCTGCCTGCACTGTCTCTGTTTCAGCTGCCCCAGGTACCTGGTCGATTGAGGTGGGTGTCATCAGGGATCTTCCTGTTCCTCTGCTGTTGGGGAGAGACTGGCCAGGGCTTGACCAGTTACTAAGACGACCAGAGAAGCCTGTTCGCCGGAAAGGACCCCCGGGACCCAGGAAGCCACGCGGTCACCCGGCTTACCTAGCCTCGGAAAGTGAGAGAGCGGGTGAGTCAACTAATAACCACCTGGATGTCTTTTCTGATCTATTTCAGCAGGTTGCAACGGGGGGCTCCCTGGCCAGGGAGCAGCGCGAGGATGATAGACTCCAACACTGCTGGAAACAGATCAGAGTTCTAGAAGGAAAGGACCATATGCCACCTCCCCACCCCTCTCCGCACTTTGTGGTAAAGAACGGCCTGTTATATTGCGTGGCCACCAGGAGGGGAGAAGAGAAAGAGCTCCTAGTCCTGCCAAGGGGGAAAACTGATATGGTGATTTCTTTGGCTCACACACACCCAATGGCTGGCCACCTCGCAGCGGACAACACTCTTCAAAGACTCAGGGACCGCTTCCATTGGCCAGGAATCAATGCGGATGTGCGACGGTACTGCCAAGCCTGTCCTGTCTGCCAAAGAACTGCCCCTCAGAAGCCAGCCCCGGCCCCCCTGGTGCCGCTTCCTGTTATTGATGTACCGTTCACACGTATTGGGATGGACCTCGTGGGACCACTGCCCAAGTCAGCTCGGGGTCATGAGCATATTCTAGTAATTGTTGACTATGCCACCCGCTATCCCGAGGCCATCCCCCTCAGACGAGCAACGTCAGCAGTCATCGCCCAAGAACTCTTCCTGTTGTGTAGCCGGGTGGGGATTCCTACAGAGATCCTGACTGACCAAGGGACTCCCTTTGTCTCCCGGATAATGGCCGACCTCTGCAGATTACTAAAAGTGAAACATCTTCGAACCTCAGTCTACCACCCCCAGACTGATGGTTTAGTGGAGCGATTTAATAAGACATTAAAGCAGATGCTGAAGAGGGTGGTTTCTGAGGATGGGCGCGACTGGGACCGGATGCTGCCTTATGTGCTTTTTGGAATAAGGGAAGTCCCCCAGGCTTCCACTGGTTTCACCCCCTTTGAATTACTCTTTGGACGCCAGCCCAGGGGACTACTCGATGTCGCCAAAGAAGCCTGGGAGCAACAGCCCTCTCCCCATCGCTCCGTCATTGAGCATGTCCGTAACATGAGGGAGAGAATTGACAAGGTGATGCCTCTGGTAAAGGAACATCTGCTCGAGTCCCAGCGTGTCCAACAACGCCTGTATGACCGGCCTGCGCAACCCCGTGAGTTTCAACCTGGGGACAAGGTCCTTGTCTTGATTCCTGACACTACCTGCAAGTTCCTTGCCTCCTGGAAAGGTCCCTACACGGTCATAGAGCAGGTCGGCCCTGTGAACTACCGTCTCCGCCAACATGGGAGACGAAGGTCAGAGCAGATCTATCATGTTAACCTCTTAAAAAAGTGGGTCACAGCCCCCACCGCCATGGCCCTGTTAGCAGAGAAGGACGAACGCGTCGTGGAGCTTGGGAACCAGCTTTCGGCCAATCAACGAAAGGAGCTTGAGTCCCTGGTTCACAGCTTCAAAGATGTCTTCTCGAATCTTCCAGGTCACACCACCGTTGTCTCCCATGAGATTCGGACCCCACCTGGTGTCATTGTCCGACAGCGGCCCTATAGGGTTCCGGCTGCCCGTCGACAAGCCATTGAGGACGAGGTCCAGAAGATGCTCCAGCTGGGGGTCATAGAACCTTCAAACAGCCCCTGGTCTAGCCCGATTGTGTTAGTTCCGAAACCTGATGGCACCTTCCGCTTCTGTAATGATTACAGGAAGCTGAATGACGTCTCCTTGTTCGACAGCTACCCCATGCCCCGAGTGGACGAATTGATTGAGCGACTAGGGAGGGCCCGATACATCTCCACCCTGGATCTCACAAAGGGATATTGGCAGGTACCCCTAAGCTCAGATTCCAAGCAGAAGACTGCTTTTAACACCTCCTCAGGGCACTGGCAATATCGGATCCTTCCTTTCGGCCTGCACGGGGCTCCCGCTACGTTCCAGAGATTGATGGATGTGGTTCTAAGGCCCCACCAGCAATACGCTGCCGCCTATTTGGATGATGTGGTCATCCACTCGGAGAGCTGGGAGGACCATCTCACTCGGTTGAGGGAGGTGCTATCGGCACTGCGTCAAGCTGGACTCACCGCCAACCCCCGAAAATGTCACTTGGGCCTCTCTGAAGCACGTTACCTAGGGTACCGAATTGGCCGGGGCCTCATCCTACCACAGGAAGACAAGGTAAAGGCAATCCATGAATGCTCCCGGCCCATGTCCAAGAAACAGGTACGTGCATTTCTGGGGTTGGCAGGGTACTATCGCTGTTTCATACCGGGTTTTTCCTCTTTGGCCTCTCCGCTCACAGACCTAACAAAGAAAGGCCAACCCGACAAGGTGCAGTGGAGTCCCGCAGCAGAGGAGGCATTCCAAAACCTAAAAGCCGCTTTGTCTTCCTCTCCAGTGCTACACACCCCAGACTTCTCTCATCCCTTCACTCTCCAAACCGATGCCTCTGATACTGGGCTAGGAGCAGTCTTATCCCAGACTATCAATGGAGAAGAACACCCTGTGACATACATCAGTCGAAAGCTCACCCCTCCAGAGACCCGGTATGCTGCCGTCGAAAAAGAAGCACTGGCTATAAAGTGGGCTGTGCTGGAGCTACGCTACTACCTCCTAGGGCGCTCTTTTACCCTAGTGACCGACCATGCACCGCTCCAATGGATGTCCAAAGCAAAGGATACCAACGCAAGGGTTACCAGATGGTTCCTAGCACTCCAGGACTTCCACTTTAAGGTAAAACACCGGGCCGGAATATCTCACGGGAATGCTGATGGTCTGTCCAGGATGTTCTCGGGTTGGTCAGGTCTGTCAAGGGTCATTCCCACCCCCCCTCCACTAACTTGTGCCCTTACTTACAGGAAGTCCGGCTCCACACAAAAGGGGGGGGGAATGTGGCGGACTACCGTCGTTCCGACATCAGTCGCCCCTGGCAACACACACAGAGCAGCTGGCCAGCAATCAACACACACACCTGACAGCTATCTCTCTTCATCCCGACATCAGTCGCCGCTGGCAACACATACACAGCAGCTGACCATCAATCAACACACACACCTGACGGCCATCGACCAATTCATCATTGGGGCTATATAAACACCAGTGAAGAAAGGCCAAGTGGGTTGTGTGATCTCCCAGACACTCACTAACGTCTGCTTATCCCTTTGTTTCTTACAGAAAGTGACTAATGAGAAGGAACCTGGAAGCCTTGACAAACTCTCTGCCATACAGTCCAACTCTCTGCTGTCTGGCTGAAGTTTGCTGTCTTCAATCCACTTTCTCCAGCACTCTCACCACTGGAGCACAAGAGCACTGATACTCCTTCAGCCCTCACTATTGCACAACAAATAAAAGCACACCCTCTGGGTTTAACCACTTACGTGTTTGCTCTCCTTTTTCCCCAAGCGCCCGCTACACAGCATTTGGGATTAGCAGCAATACTTTGTCACCTGGATAGAACTCACGTGCTTGAGTGAGGCGGTTGTACCCCTGAAGGGCCTTTATTGAGTGACAAAAGGTTAGTGCAAGAGCTCCGAGGTGCAGGAAATCCGGGGCTTTAGTGCGGAAGTGAAAGTGTGACAATTTGCTGGTGAACTGGAGGTTCCTTAAAGATCACTGGAGCCTACAGGGGAAAAGAACCAGAGAAAACCTTGGGATAGCTCGTCTCCACAGTGTGATTTATAGCTTCCTCTATGGGATGACAATGCCATTGGACTGTTTTCAGACATGCTTCAAGACTTGTTTCCTTCTCAGGAAACTAGGGTTACAGTCATAACCAAGACTTTTCTCCTATGTCCTCATGCTAAAATTTACTGTAAACCCATATTTTAAAGCAGGTATTTTAAACATTATCTTCTTGAGAGGTTTGCATGTCACATCTTTGTCACCTTTTACACCTCTGATGAGATTGCATCACTGTTGTCCTATCAACAGAATTTATCAAAGCTGACTTTCCCTTTTCTCAGTCTATTTTGGTAACTGGTCTAAATCACCATGAAGAATTGGTTTAGTGTTGGAAATCTTTGAATTTGTGTTCCTTAAAGGAGATAAACATGTTTTGAGGATTAAATGGAATGACGCAGACACTGTCTTTTCGCAGTATGTTCAGTATGTAACAACCCGCAACTGATCGACGTTTTCAACTAACCTGCCTGCAACTCGAACCGCAAAAAAAAGAAAATATTGTACCCGACCCGCTTCCTGACCCGCATTTTTTAAAAGTAGTAAGTGCTCATCGTAGCGTCATTGGGCCATAGACGTAGGAACTAGGGGTGGGTGGGGTGAGTGGCCACCTCTCAGAAAATACATACGTAACACTGACATTACTGAGCTATATGCGTTTAAAAGTAGCCTATTAAAATGGTACAATGGCATTGCTCAGTTGAACGTGTTGGGAAATCTGGCATTTTGTCCCGCATCAGCATTTATTCAAAAGGTAATAACGCTCAACATTCAAAAGGTAAATAAGGATTTCCCACTTGTATTAGTAGGCTTAGGCTATTTCGCCACGTGGATGCCCAGTTGAAGCTCTCACAAGCACAAAATGCAGGCATAGAATATGTTAATAAAGTCTTTATTAACACATTTTAGACGAACAAAAACAGGTAGGCTAAGCCAAAGACTGAGGCTACAATATCCATAAATAAATGTTCACAAATACCCATGAAAGTAAAACTGAAAATTGAAACACACAGTAAACTTAACCTTTTTTGTGTATTTGCGGAGCTTCCACTCCCCAGTCTTCACATCTTCGCGCCAGTTATTCAGCCAATAAAGTGTAGGCCTATGTATTTCATAGAAAATTGTGTCTAGTACTATATAAATTACAAAGGTTTAATTGACATCTTTATTTCAAACAACCCGACCGACCGCGACCCGAATATCATTAAAAATATTTTTGGATGACTCGTAACCGCGGGTAACCGCGGGTGACCGCAGGCACCCGCAGGCACCCGCTCATTTTGGATCAACCCGCACATCACTGATGGGTATTAGTACGGTGCCTAATTACTACCACACTTTTTCTGTCCTTTGAGATATTAACAGCTACTCTGGGCATCAAGACTGTTCTAGAGTGGATTATGACAGGGAAGATAGCACAAGAATGGTCTGTCTTACTTTTAATGACTTTCATTTAAAAAAAAAAAAAGTATTTATGTCTTTTTCTGTGATTTCAATAGTTTCTGAACAATGCCTCCCAACTGTCTTCAAAAACCAGTCGGATTGTGGTTTTGCAAAAAGGAGAGCTGCAAGCATCACTGGCACTCACTGTCTTGCTGTTCATTACATTTCGAGCCAGATGGTTTATGCGGGTACTTTAGTCTGATTTGGTTGAAGGCTTATTTGGATATTCCTTTTGACATTTTTTTCCAAGCCTCTCACTAGCAGCAGATCAGAAGATAATTATGAACTGTAATTTTTTTGTCACCTTTTCTCTAAAAGCATTTGATTATGCTGCATAAGCAATGTAGGTTGTGATTAGAGTAACATCACCATAAATTCCCACTGTTGTAATGCTGAGGGTCATACTTGAGCATACAGTAGTTTAAATAAGAAAAGCTTGAACAAGAGAGTGACAAATTAGATATAACAAAGTGGTTTTATTAAGAGGTGAAGAAAGAATTTCATTGTGGACATGTAACTGAGACTCTTTGCTCTTACATTCCAGATAAAAAATAAAAAATATCTGAAGTTTAAACTGTTTATCTGCATAGATATGTTTTATTTGTAGTAGGATGAATAATTCACTAAATAGTACAAAAATAACTTTGTTGATTAGCACATTCTGCTGACTGTGGTGTCTGAAGGGGCTTTCGCACCGGAGGAACTTTTCATAGTTCCTAGAACTATTGGCGGAAGTTCCTGGATTTTGGCATGTTTGCCCTGCAGGAACTAGGAATGATTTTATTTCTAGGAACTCCTTTTGGAGGAACTAATTTATCTCCTACTCCAGAGTCAGGTCTAAACCAGCAAACTCTCCGTGACGTTAGTGTACACTGATTGGCCTAACGCATGCGCAACACCAGAACCCGCCATTTTTAAAAAGGCTGTGTAAACACACAGATTATAGCCTATATATTTACTCCAGAAATGAACTCTACGAACATGTCCTCTTGTGGTCCTCTTAACATTTACGCTGAGGATAAAATCCAACGCAACATTGAGGGGACCAAGAGAAACATGATGTGGCGAGCAGGACGAGGGAGAGGACAGTGATTTACTGAAGAGCGACACCTGCGAAAGAGCGAAAGCCCCTTAACACCTATATATATATATATATATATATATATATATATATATATAATATATATATATATATTTAATATTTTTTAAAGATAACCTATGTTTTTTTTTTATATTTTAATCTTTCTTTAGCATGTAATTTTGTTATTTGAGCATGAAAAAGTTCATTTCAAAGGGATATATTCTCTATATCAGGAAGTACCGTTTCCGAAATCCCTGATACGCCTCAATTGAAGTCTTGAGTTTACTTGCAGGATAATACATGTCACAGTATTCCTCATTTAAAGGCCATCTTGCAGGTTAGAGTACCCAGTGAGCCAATGTATAGAAAAATAATGTAGGAACTAGATTTAAATATAAACATATAAATCGCTATTTAGGCTTCTAGAGACATTTTTGTGTGAAAAATTTAGTTCCGCATTTGAAAACTGCCAAACCGGAAGTGACGTCACATGAGGGAGTGCGGTCAAAGTAAAAAATAGGAAAGCAATGGATCGCAATGACAGTTCGGATGCTGAGGCAATTGTAGCCTAAATGTTTACTCGTATGACGGACCTCAGTCATATAATTATGAGCCTGCGATGTGGCCAAGCGAGCAGACAGGCCAGGGTTTGACAGAACAACGATAATTTGTGGTGTGAGGAGAACAGGGCAGGTGTCTTGGTGAGAGACCAGTGTTATCTTATCGATATATCCACGTTAGCCTATGTATAACACTATGCTCAAATCACAGTATTGTACAGATTATTATCATGTATCAGGCAATAACAAAGCTAGTATTTGGACCTTTAACTGCGTGTTGTGTATGTAAATCATTAGGAGACAGTTTCCAGAGGAAGAGGGACTTTATAGTTTTGAATAAACGAATACAAAAATAATCACAACTGTTTTACTGTATAAAAGCGTCATATGTAAACAGCCAACACAAACATTAAAGTGGTTTTGTACAGATTGAAAATGAATTATATAACATAATATATTATATTTACAATAATAATAATAATAACAATAACATTGAGTTTCGGCTGCAGACTAATAACAAACACATAAATGCATTACATTAAGGATACATAGGATATTTTCATGACTTAAATTAAGACATGGCACATTTTGTAAAACAGATGTACAATAAGTGATCTCTGACGGATCCGTGAGCGTCATGTTTCCCACCGCTGGCCGGACGACATGTTGATGGACCGGCAGACCCGATGAAGGAGCTGTGTGCACCGAAGGAGTCTTGCTTCGGCATCCCATGTTGAACTCCATCATATCGCCGGGATTATAATCATCCGGTCTAAAAGTGAACACTACACACTACCGCGTGTTTCGAAGCAGATGCAGAAGAGAAGTCCGTCTCTTCAAAGTTCTGTGGTTGGAACGACAGCTCTCGACCTGTGGTTAGAAGCATAGTTTCTTGTTTGCATGACCTGTGGACTAAATAAATCCTTATCAGGAGCCAAATAAAAAAGATGACATTCAGAACAGTCTATATATTTTATTTATTAGACAAATTTAGTGATTTAAAGCAGTGTTTTTGAAGAGTGCTCTAGTACGTAAGAATGAGCCTATGATGAATCTGAAAATAAAGCATAATAATTGAGAAAAATTAGAAATAATAATAATAATATCATGTTCACAGTCCAAATAATTTTTTTTTTTTATTATTAGCTTGAATATTTTAAATTTACTTGCGAAAGGGTTTATCGTCAATACTCGTATTGTCACAGATGGCTCAAAGAGGAAGACAAAGAGGAATGAAAAGTAGGCCTAAGTAAGGTTTATTTAGACAACTCCTAATAGTCCAAAATGCATAACAATGACTACATTTACATGCAGCCAATTTTCGGGTTATGGTCGGGTTAAGGTCACTATTCGGGTTTCTGAAACATTAGGAATAACCCGTTTACATGCGTGAGCAGAGAGAGTTTCTCCTGTATACATGGAATTGCAATATCCCGATGTAAACAGCGTCGCACGGTTAAGCTCTGGACGTACGGACAACCTTAAGATGCAATATGCGTCATTTCCGATTCTTCTTCCTGTATCCAAAGACGACAACAGCAGCATGCGGATAATGAATAGTTCGGGCAGATAGCGATCGCCTTTGTTTGCGCTTTGATGCTGGTAACGTTACTGACCTCGCTCCAAACGTATGCTGTGCTGCGCCTCGCCATGTTTACTTCCGGTATACTGCACGCGGGTTTTTGTATGCACTGAGAAGTTTCTCTACTCAAAAGACCAAGATTCCTTGCGAATAGAACATGCGCAGTGGGGACAATCACTATGGGGATATCCCGATACGCGTTTACATGACCAAAAATTCGGGTTAGAAAAGGGGTACCCCAGGTATAATATCCCGGTTTTTAAAATCCGGGATATGAGCATATTCGGGTTTTTGCCGGTGTTTACATGGCCGTTCGCGACCGGGTTATTGCTAATATCCTGGTTTTGAAGGGGTTATTGGCTGCATGTAAACGCAGTCAGTGTTAAATGTTAAAACACAGTATTAATAACGTCTCGGTTACATATGGTAACCCTCGTTCCCTGAGGGAGGGAACGGAGACGTAGGTCATGACTGACCAATAGGAATCTCGCTAGAGAGGCCAATCTACTTCGAGTGAAACTAAACAAGCCAATGCACATTGGCATGCAATCATTTGCATCAGCTGCGCGACATTGTTAGCGCGGGTATGTAACGAGCAGCTGGTGATTGCACTGCAGTTTTTTGCTGAGGAGGCAAGCCTGAAAAAGCTGGCCGCCCCAGCGGGCGGCAGCAGATGTGGCGACGGGACCTACGTCTCCGTTCCCTCCCTCAGGGAACGAGGGTTACCGTATGTAACCGAGACGTTACCTATCGGTCAGTCACTACAACGTAGGTCATGACTGACCAATAGGAATCCCTACCAAAGCGCCACAGCTGCTGCACCCCATCCAGCGCCCCATGCAAGCCTCTACACCTTCTTGCCTGGAAGGATGATAGGAGGAGGCTTACACAAAGTGAGTCTGACACTGTTGTTCCGTGATAACCCATACAGTGAGATATTGGATAACACTGGGAAAGCGTGCCCTTCCTATTTAGGAAGGAAAACGCTGCAGAAGCCACTTCTTCAAAGAGTTATGTGGAAAATACATATGGACTAACCCGAAGGTTGTACTGCATATGAATAAAGGGTGACTTAGCCCAAGGGAAGACACGGGCTTCGTTAAGAGCAGCCGTGGAGAATATACACATATGGGATCCACGTAGGGTCACACATATGGAACCCAGCCCAGATCCGGTTCTCAAGGATTCAGCGGATAAAGGCCTGGCGCCGGACGCTCCGCCATGTCCGGGCCGAGGGGTTTTGGAGGACTCAACAGGTTTGGGTGCAGCAAGCCGACAGATCCGGGCCTCTCGGTGCTTCTACCCGTCTAGGGTGAGAACACGGGAGGAGGCCAGCTCTACACGTAGGCTATAATATCTAGCGAACGTGTTAGGTGTCTCCCAGCCCGCAGCTCAGATATCTGTTAGCGAGGAGCCACGTGCCAGCGCCCAGGAGGATGCAACACCTCTCGTGGAGTGTGCATGCAACCTGAGCGGGCAGGGCACGCCTTGTGGTTGGTAAGCCAAGGCGATGGCGTCCACTATCCAGTGGGCCATCCTCTGCTTGGAGACAGCCTTCCTCTTCTGCTGGCCTCCGTAACAGACAAAGAGCTGGTCTGAGATCCTGACGCTTTGAGTTCTGTCACTACCTGGTCTTTGAAGGGAGTGGTAGGAACCTTGGGCACATAGCCAGGCCGGGGTCTTAATACCACATGGTTGTCACCCGGCCCGAACTCTAGGCACGAATCGTCGACCGAAAATGCGTGCAGGTCTCCTATCCTCTTGACAGAGGCCAGTGCAACCAGTAGCAAAGTCTTCATGGAAAGAAGCTTTAAGTCTACTGACTGCAGAGGCTCAAAGGGAACATCCTGAAGTGCTCGAAGCACCAGGGAAAGGTCCCAAGAGGGTATGGAGGGGGGTCGAGGAGGATTTAATCGTCTCGCTCCCCTAAGAAACCTGACGACCAGGTCGTGCTTTCCAAATGTTTTGCCATCTCTGTCGTCGTGGTAAGCTGAAATAGCAGCAGCATGTACTTTGAGGGTGGAGGGAGACAGCCTTCGCTCCAACCCTTGCTGCAAGAAGGAAAGCACAGACCCTATCGAACACCTTCGGGGGTCTTCTCGGCGAGAAGAACACCACTCGACGAACAGGTTCCACTTCAGGGCGTAAACACGTCTCGTGGATGGCGCCCGTGCTGAAGTGATGGTGTTAAGTACCTCTGAGGGTAAGTCACCTAGAACCCCCGCGTCCCGTCCAGGTACCGGACATGGAGTTTCCAGAGGTCTGGACGCGGGTGCCATAGGGTGCCCCGTCTCCGAGTCAGAAGATCCTTCCTCAGAGGAATGGGCCAGGGAGGGACTGTCACAAGAAGCATAAGTTCTGGGAACCAAGTCCGGGTGGGCCAATAGAGAGCCACCAGAAGGACCTGCTCCTCGTCCTCCCTGACTTTGCACAGTGTCTGTGCAAGTAGGCTCACTGGGGGAACGAATATTTGCGGAGGCCCCGGGGCCAGCTGTGTGCCAGTGCGTCCGTGCCGAGTGTTCCCTCGGTCAGGGAGTAAAACAGCTGGCAGTGGGAGGTCTCTGAGGACACAAAAAGGTCTACCTGAGCCTCCCCGAACTCTGTCCAGATCAGCTGAACCACCTGGGGGTGGAGTCGCCATTCTCCCGGGAGCACGGCTCGTGATAGCTCGTCGGCCACACGGTTGAGCATGCCGGGGATATACATGGCTCGAAGCGACCTCAGATGCTTCTGACTCCAGAGGAGGAGATGGCGGGGGAGTTGCGACATGCGACGGGAGCGTAGACCTGGAGGGACCGGCTCCATCGCATCCTTCGCCAGTAGGACTGCGATCTCCGCACGCAAGACATGGGCATCGGCTGCTCTCACTGTAGTGGAGTGGATGGCCCGAAACTTGGGGGGACAGCTCCGAGATGGTCATCTTCCCACAATGGGTACATGACTCATCCACGAACGCTGCCTCAGCGTGTACGAGGCCCAGACACACGAGGCAGCGATCGTGACCATCCCGTGACCCCAGGTAACGACCACATCCAGAAACACACAGATAGAACGTCATCTTGAAAAAGACGCAAACTATCTATGTAAGCTCTTTTAGAGACTGCTCTCCTTGGTGCTGAAGCACGCAGGGGAACGGTCACCGCGAACACAGACAGGAATGTGCACCTGTCTGTGCGCTGTTCTCTCTCGCTGGTCTTACCAGCCATGAAAACGGCTGTTGAGCGCTCTCACGCGCACCTTACCAGCTGTGAAAACAGCTTTTTTGTTTTTGCTCCGTTTTTTTTTTAAACAAAAAACAAAAAAGAGAGAGAGAGAAGAAAAGACCACTCACGCTGCTGTGCTGTCACGCCCACACCAAAGTGGAGAGGTCCGGAAGAGGCTTGAAGATTCACTCTGTGTAGTCAGCATACGAAGTGCTTGGCTCCGAAGCAAAAAGCTGCAGTGCAATCACCAGCTGCTCATTATATACCCGCGCTAACGAGGTCGCGCAGCTGATGCAAATGATTGCATGCCAATGTGCATTGGCTTGTTTAGTTTCACTCGAAGTAGATTGGCCTCTCTAGCGAGATTCCTATTGGTCAGTCATGACCTACGTTGTAGTGAATGACCGATAGGGAACCAACAACTGAAGAGTGAACAAGGAGGAACTTAAATACACAGTGATAATGAAATGATAACAGACAGGTGTGATGATTAGATGAGTGTCCATAACAACTGATGACTGGTGGGAAAATAAAACAAAGGAACACATGTGACGGATGAAACTGAAAGTGAACTGAAAGTCCATGAAAACAAACTAACTCAACATAACTGTGACAGGTATGTTGAGATACCACTAATATGTTGTGTAATGTTTTAGAAAATGTCTGTGATTTGTATAGACAAAGACAACCTTACATGATCAAGTGATTAGATAAAAGCACTCCAAACTATTTTGATAGGCAGACCTGTTCTTGAAGGAAAAATGCCCATGTACTGTAAATAGCATTCCAAAGAACAATCTCCTAGCTTTTTCAGATCCATTTTATTCCTTCTTTTTTTAATCATCCAGCTGTCATCAGAATCAGAGATCTATATATTAAAATGCATCCATAGGCATGTCCTTGGGAGATCTCCTCTATGGAAAAGACAAATGCAACCTTCCTCTTTCTTTCCATTTATTTATTTCAGGCAGTTTGTTCTTAGGGTATGATGGATATTCCTCAGAATACATCAGGATTTCTTGATGAACGATCCGCTCTTTCCACTTGTCCCATATGTTCTCTTTGTTTTCCGGATGGAAGCCTTGGCTTCGCTTCAGCCTTCACTCATTGCCGCAGAGTCAGACTTTCAAACTGATGATTGTGAGTTTCGGGTGGAAAGATAAACAAGAAATGCAATTTCTAAATGCATAACTTTCATCATACTCATATTAAAAATAAGCAATGATTATCGTCTGTGTCACCTCCCTTCCTCTAAAACTGTTAAATTAGAAAAAGTGCAACCTAAAATGTAGGGTTTTGGATTAGTTTTCCCTTAATGTTGTTCTCAGAAGAAATGGAATTGCTTTCTGTAAAATATATATCTGGATTGTGAAATGTGATGGGTCCAGGCTGTTTATGTAAATATAGACGATTTTTCCCTTCTTATTGTTCCTGGCCAGGCAATATTTAGAATTCATATTGCAATACTAAAAGCAGATGGGAGCTGAAATGATCCCTGTGTATGCCTGCATACATCCAGGGTTTGGTGGGGAGGGTTATTGGGTAACCAAGTCAGACAGGAAGAGACAGGATAAGCACCTATAATTTCTTAGCAGATATTGAAATATGCAATTGAGTAATTTGAATCATTAGGCAGCAAATCATGCAATTAATTGTATTAACCATTTTAATTCATCAACAGCCCATAAATATGTGATGATAGACTTGCAGTAGGCATATCCCCACTATGGTCTTATTGTTATCATCAATAATATATAAATAAATATTTGAAGTTTATTTATTGATTCTTCCTTTTTTTGGCATACTCGCATCCCACTACAAATAATGAGCCAGTTCTGCCTTTTTTCCTGAAGACACATTTATAATAACAAGGAAGTGCGAGAACACGTTACAGTACCTCATTTATGGTATTTAGCATGGTCGAGGGCTCTTAGATCTTGCTTAAAAGATTATAAACCACAAAGACAATGCTGAATCAGTGAGCTCTTCACTTCCAGAGACAATTGTTAATGAGGAAATCTGCACACGTTTGAGTTCACACATTCAGATTCACATAATTACTTGCAAATGACACCCAATTACCCCCCTCTCTCTCCTCCTTTGAGTGGCAGTTCATCGTTTTGCAATGATTACGTTTAGAGGCATTCCCATCTCTTTGTCTGCCTCCCTCTCTTCTCATATACCTTTACACGGGCAGAATCCCTCCACTTCTCTCTCATTTACACACGCTGCTGACTTTTAAATAGTCATCCATGCTCTATTTCATAATTGTCATTAATACGGTATTTATTATATGTTCTGCCTGTGGACACTTGGAATTGTTTTTACACCTGTCCATCCATCAGACAGGCCCTTAATAAAAAAATAAAAAAACATTTTAAGACTGTGGATATGGACTGCTATGGATTTGGTGTAAAGAGGTACATGTTCTTCTTTCTCTGTTAGCATAGGCCTATAACAGTGGCTCTTTGGCTCTCTTTTCAAAATAATGGACAACAACATTATCTATTTATATTATAGTAATAAAGTGCAATGTACTCTAACTGAAATGTAGATAAATAATTAAATTAACGTGCAACAGTATTTACTCTCCTGTATTACAGTTTGTTTCTTCCACAGTAGCTGTTTGATTACTGAATAAACGTATTGGTTTGCTTTCTGTTTTATACTCTTTTTCTCTGATGGAATCAGTCTGATGGACTGTTTTCACATTATATGCGCTGATCTATAGGGAAAATCAGTGGACTGGATTTAAACATGGTAAAACATGTTAAAGTCCCCCTGTAGTGCACCAAGCTTAAATGTCTTAATTTTTTGCAAATTCATAAGTCACCACCATTGCTGAGTATTTTCTCCTTAAACTGCAGTGAACCAAAGGGAGTCTCAAAATTGCGGCTTGAAATCGCGTGTGTTTCTGACGTCACAAACTACCTTGTTATCAATCACGTCAAAGTGTGATCGTCAACGAGTGGATCAAAGTGAGTGGAGGCGGGACTAATTTACATTTTCATATAACAGCATATGCTAAATGAGGCAAGGGTGTAGAGTTGCATTCAAACTATTTTAAGGCATGAAGAGATTTTTTTTAAGGAAAAAACGTTGAAATATGTAATTTTGGTGATAAAAGATAAGTTTTAAGGGATAAAAGTATTGACTGCGGGGGGTCTTTAAATAGAGAGAAAAGTTTTACACATTCGTTTGGTTACTAAAGGCCTGATTGAATGACAGTAGGGATTAGGGAAGTTGGCATATTTGGATGCTGAAAAATTGTCACTATTTCCCAGCATTTACAAAAATACTAGGTATGTTTACAGACACTATTTTTTGTCAATCGGAATGAAAATCAGATTTCGGTTTATATAAATCATAAATGTTGCAATCACGAATTTTAGCGTGTGTGTGTACTGTCCAGTTGGCCCATTCAGAACTGGAGAAAGACACAGATAATCTCATCGGAGCTACTGCGTTGTTTTTGCCTTGATGACATCTCTAAAATAAAGCTGATAAATATGTGAAAAGAGCCTTTTTAAGAAATAATATTAATAAATGTTCTGCTCATCCACTGCCCAGTTCGTATGCACGTTTGTATGACGTAAAACTTTGTAAACATAGGTGTCATGGCACTATTTTTGAATATGATTCAAGTGTTTACATGTTGTTGTTTTTTTGTTTGTTTTTTTGTTACTTGTTGATTGGATTGTTTCAGGTCTACACCACCCCTTTCAATCTGATAAAAAAAATCATTTGAATCAAGCTCAATTGGATCGATTGAGATGTTTACATGTAGGCTTTTTGGCCAGATTCTTCTACATCATCTTCAGTTTATTGGCGGATTTGACTAAATCTCGCGCATTACCGCCACCTTCTGTGTGGACGATCCAGAGACTCTAACCACTACCCCTGCCCCCTCATCCTCCCCTGCCCAATGAGAGCCGTCGCTTCGGTCAGCTCCTCTGGTTTCAGTCCCATTGACCAATCAATCCAATTATAAATATCACAATTTCCCCTGTGTCTTATGTGTTTTGTGTTCAAGGACTCTTATTTTGATATTCTGTTACCTTGCGGTTTAACGCCTTCTAACTAAATTAAAACAGTCAACATATTAGAGGTTGAACATCTAGAAATATCTCAAGCTTGCCGTGCTTAGAAGGAAACATTTCTGTTTCATTTATTCATTTGCTTTTCTTTTTTTTTTTTCAGAAAGAACCTTGCAGATCATCAGGAATATATATTTGTTTGGACTTGTTTCAGTTGCCATCCTCATCTTGTTTCTTTCCTTGTTCTCTATGGATTGAGCCCTGCAGTACTGAGCACCGGGCTTGAACACTGGGGCCATTCAGACAAGTCTGCACCTCATGAATTTTTTTTTTGATTTATACAACAATTATACATCTCACTATCCACAGTTAGGATGCCCAATTCTCCAAAAATACAGCAATGCAGAATTCAGTATACAGTACTGGAGAGAGAATGTACCGTGTTTAGGGAACAGCATCAATATCATAGCTGCGTAAAAGTTCACCCCAAGCAACTTTTCACAGTTATTTGTATGTATAAAAAATAAATAAAAATAAAATCCTTATCATTCTGCTGCTTTATGATTCAGCAGACACACAAAACCTCAAGATGCTCACACATTCAGATTTATTTTATTTTAAGCATAAATAAAATAAAATTAATTATAAACAGCATAAAGTTCAAATGCATAATTCTATCATTCTCAATTAAGAGCCTATTACACTCTCTAAGCAGGCTTAGATTTGATTGCACCATAAATGATAATTGAATCCAAATCGATTGAATGCCAGTATGTGTAGAGGAGCTCATTAAGCCTGTTACATGTTAATTAAGCTTGTCAGATGGGTGAACTTTGCGCTGTAGAGTGTTTTCTCTCTGGAATAGCACTTTTATTACTAGGTCATAGGCTGGCCACTAAGATAATGAAACTAATTGGTGGAGACTGTGAAGCAATGTAGATTACCTAGGGTATGCATCAGGGTGCCGCTTACCCTGTCATACATACTTAAGTGCACTTATATTCCCATGGCTTGTGTGTATTGTATCCATCTTTCAAACCCCTGAAGCTGTCTTAGCTCTCCCATATGACCAGAGCACTTCCTTGAACTGTCAAAAGCAAATGTCCATCCACGGCAGCCTAAGGACCCTGCAGTTAAGCCTGAACTGATGGCTGCAGTCGAGCGCTTTGTCTCTCGGTGTCTGTCAAATATGTTTCCTGTATATGCCAGTGGCTGAGGTCTTACACAGCAGGAAATAAATCACTCTGTTTGGTTTATTTGAATGTGCTTTTATGATCATCAATCAGGGGGAGGGAAGTATTTTCCCCCTGTGTCACCTCCAGCCTCGGTGCTTCTCATTAAGAATTCATTAACTTTGTTTTTCCTCTCTTTAATTCCACCTAGAAAAAAATTTACTCATAGTCAAAAAGGGCTGAAAAAACAATGAGAGCTTAAAGTTTAAGGATGAAGGGAGAAAGATGTTGAGAGAAAAAGAAAGCTTGATCGGAGGAGAGTGGGGTGAGGGTGGTAGAAGAGGAGAGGAGGGACAGAGGAAGAGAGTGAGGTAGAAAAGGAGGAACCAAGGAAATAGCAGAATAAAAATTTAGAGAAAGGGCGAAGACATGTTAATGAGCTGAAGGAGTAAAAAGCATTGCATCAGAAAAATTGTTCATCAGCATCTGTCAAATGTAGTGTCAGGATTGTGGATGTGGTCATTGTAGTTTGACAATTTACTTTTTTTCATCCATTCACACACTAATGATAAAGTCATTTTATATCAGGCTGATGGTATATCTTGGATGCGACCTGGATATGCTCTGTAAGGTGTGTTACTGACCTTAGTAGGGGACTGCTGTGTGTCATTATCTGTGGATTCTGGTTGTGAAAGTTGAGTGTATGGTGTGGTGTGTGATATTGGGAGAGAAAAGTCGAGAAAAGGCGTTTTGAGAGCCAATGTTCTCGGGGTTGATGTGTGGAATCGGTTCCTCCTGTATGTTCTCCCATTGCATTGGATAGTGTATGACCGAGGCTCCTTGTTCACCTCCTTTAGCCCTTGTTTACACCTGGTATTAAGATGCGTTTTGGTTTATCGGATCCCAAGTAGACAAGGTTCTGTTTGGTTAGTTTCTGTAGTTCCTGATTTCACCTTGTTATCTCTGTGTATTTATACCCTTAGTTCTAGTACTAGTAGTTCAGAACTTATGCTAAAGCTTTCATTTCTAGTATCTTACCCTCTAGTATCCTGTGTTCTCTTGCTTTCCTTGAATTGTTATTAAAGACTGTTATTTCCCTCTTCGCCGTGCGCTTCTACAGCCACTGTTACAGTAATCATGGATGAATAAAAAGTTGTGTAAATGTATTTCAAAGTTTCGTACCATATTTTCCATAAACACTCAGCAATGTCTATTCATAGAAACGTAATCATTGCTATTCATCGTGGGTTGATCCTTTTTACTTGATAGACAATCCACACATTAATTCATTATAGATTTATAACTTTGGCATCAGTACAAAAAGAGATGCATAGTATGTAACTCAAATTGCAGACAGTACTCAAAACAATAATAAACAGCACATGGTTGCACAACAGATAATTGAATTCGATTTCTAATTTATTTTAATCAGATTCTATTTATTATGCAAGTTTTGATGTTACTTGGCAACCGTAAATTTAACGTGCTGGAGAAAGCAGGCGAAGGCGAGGATCTATCTGCAGGGATTTAATAAAGTAACACATAAAACAGATAACATAGAACTTGAGGAAAAAACAAAGGAACAAAACCAGGGGATCACAGAGGCAACCATTACACAAGCAACAACTGACAAAGTAACAAGTGAAACACAAGGGCTATAAATACACAGGGACAAACAAGCTTAACTAATGCCGCGTTCCAGTCAACCTGTAACCCGTGTTTTTCCAACCTTATACCCGTGACGTCAGAGCTCGTAACTGGGAGTATATCGATCTAGTACGAGTTCACGGGTGGGAAGTCACGGGTTTGACTGCCGTTCCAGTGCACTTTCACGGGTATAAGGTTGGAAAAACACGGGTTACAGGTTGCCTGGAACGCGGCATAAGTAATGAGGAAACAAGATACACCTGGGAACAATCATAAACTAATCAACAGGAAAAACTACAAATGACTACAAACACATGGCACAAAACAGGAAGTATAACAAAAGTCCACACAAGACAAGGGGAACACAAGACAGGAATCGTGACAGTAAACAACCTGCTGTTATACTGTATCACCATAGATGTATGCAGTGTGGCATGATATGCCAAAATGTATTTGCTGCCTTTAAAATCAAGTTGTCTACACTTTTTGCTAATGTTTTGTGCCTATGATTTTATTTTATTTTTATTATTGCTTTTTTTTTGCTGCAGATATACTATGAAATAAATGTTATATGTACATTAGCATAATCTCTACCGTTTGACGCCAGTGGTGGTGTTTCACAAAAACCTACACATTATACCAAACAAAATGCACAATGCACTATTAACTCGATTACACTATTAATTAAAACTCATAGTGAACCGCATTAAATATAAAAACAAATGCCTTACCTTTTTGTTGCAGTGCAGTTTTTATTGCATAAGTGGTATAACGTTTTGCTGACAGATACAGTCCTCTTTTTTTATTTTTTATTGCTGCTTCCATTCTCCTGATTGCTATAATTTAATTTATTTGTTAAAAAAAAACATCCAGGGAAGATTGAATAGGCCTGTTTTTTTTTTTTTTATTATTATTTTTTTTTTACTCAGTATCTGACAGCTAGGCTAATCAAAAAGACCATCGATTAAGTGATGCAATAAACTGCGGCTGCGCACACTCACACCACACATTTTTTTATAATAATAATTTTGTGATAATGTATACATTTATGAAATGCCATTGTGTTTTCATCATTGTAAAAATAATAATAAAACACATTTTTTCTGAAGTGGGATCCAATCAGAGAAGTCGGAGTTAAGATCATAAGAGCAGCACTCAACGTGAATGGTCACTTCGCGTGTTTTGCCCCTGGATTATTATATTATTATTATATATTATAGCAATTTTGTTATAGCAATTTTAATGCACTGAAGTATGAAGTATAGCAAGAGTAGGAAAAGTCACAAAGTATCATGCCGTTTGGATGAAAGGAATTTCATAAATAAATAAACCCAGATTTTACAGTGGGAAACCGTGTTGAATTGCTCCAGCATCATATTATATAAACTGAATTTATGACAATCAAAGAACTACACAGATGCATATATCATAACGATCTATCATTAAATGCACACACGTTGTCCTCTGCTTTTGTTCTGACGCTGACGCCGCAGAGATAATACTGTGAGGAGCCGGTTTCATATGACTTCATATCACTTTTAAAGGTGACTGAGGCGTTCACGAATTAGTGTACAGTTAATAGAACATTTTTAGGGGGGCTGGGTGGATATTTAGGGGGGTTAAAGCCCTCCTAAAATCTTTAACGAGCATCATCATTAACTGATGTTTTATCTGAACTGACTTAGGGTATGGCAACTGCCATACTCTGCTATACGCAAACGCCACCCCTGTTTGACACTTTTGTAACTCTATACGTTATTATACTGTATGTCATTCCACCCAGTGCTACTACTGAGTAAACTGTTTGCAGGCATAGCCACCCTGGAGCAATCCATGGTTAAGTGTCTATCAACAACTTCACTGTAACATTTCATATAGAACCAAAACTGCAACTGCTGCATTAGCAGCCAGTTAAATGTACATCAAATTGACACAGATAAATGGAAAGCAGAATTCCTCCTCCGCTCAAGGAGGGCTATTGCTCCGCATAAGGCAGAAAATACACACGCTTCTTCCCTCGCAGAGGTAGAAAATCACATTCATAACATTTAAATACCAACCGGAGATTAAAAATGAATCATTTGTCCTAAAACTCAATGCTTATAATTCTTTGTTCAATATTCGCTCCGGGCAGCGAGTCGGAGGACGGCAGCACATTTAGCAGTCTATTACAATTTTCACTATAGACTGCCTTTCCAGATTGAATAATGACTGTTAATACTCTGCGTTTTGTAAAACTGTCATGTGAGGAAGCATTGAGTATATTCCAGCAATCTGTCACTCTACCCTTTGTTTGCCAACTGCTAACTGACAGTTATGATTAGCATTCAGGACAACCATTCAGTAGGATTTGTATATCTAAATGCTGAGGGTGGGGAATAACACAAATTAGTGGAATCAGCAGGATCCGGGGCTGCCCGAAATGGACCTCTGATTGAATTTCTTTCTTTCTTTCTTTTTTTATCCCTATCAAAGCTCTCCGATTTGTTTTCCGTCACACACCAAAGCTATTATTTTCAGCTTTTTAGTGTATTAAGTAATTGTGCTATCATGGGTCTATTTCCTCCTCTGGGGACTGACATACTGCTGGAGGCAATCTCCATTGCCTATTTCCATACCCAGATAGACTGTCAACAGAGAGTACAGAGATACAGAGAGGGAAGGTGGGCGGATGGAGGGACAAAGAGAGAGAATGAAGGGAAGAGATAAAGAGACCAAGAAAAGGCAAGAGAGAGAGAAAGAAAAGAGAGGACGAGGCCTAGACTGCATTGCACCGTCAGGTCACTAGCTCTGAGACCATTCATTAAAGGCGAATGAGAATTTTAAACCGAATACCAAATCATAATTGCATTTTCTACTGGCAGTCCCCTGTGCTAACGATGAAATTGTTTACCTGTGGGACTACATCTCGTCGTCTCTCTCCCTCTCCCTTAAAATTCTTTCTCTTAGTTCCCGTGTCCTCCTACCCTTACACCTCATATACACACAAACACAGCGGCGCTGGAAAATGCCCCAATACTGTCATCGAAAAGGAGGAAAAGAGACACTGAGAAAAGACGAGGAGAGAAGAGGAGAGAAAGAATCTCTAAAACTATATCTTCCACAGACACTCTCTTGTCCTCCTGTCATAAAGGTCTTGTCCTCGGGGGCATGAAAAGTGCCGTTGAGATGGGATGATTGTTGGGGGAGGGAGAGAGAGCGACTTACTCTCTACGCTGTCTGTCATTGTAACAATTCAGACACACTCAGAATAATAAAACCCTTCACTTTCTTTGAAATGGACCACCTAAAGCTCCTCGCTGTTGTTATTATGCACTACATGGCCATTAGGCAAAACCTGAACTGTAGGTCAGGCAACCGAACAACTTTCCTGAGGTTCGTTCCCAAAGCCACGGCCATTTTCTAGAAAAGTTTAAAGCGTGGTTGCAGGGAATTGGATCAATTTTCAAAATTACTGTCTCCTGTTCATCTCCCTGCTGTTCTAACTCCCTGCCCAGACAGTATGTCAGCTGATACTCAATACATGTCTGTCTGAGGGGAAAATATATATATTCATATTGACATAGCCATTACGGAGTCCATTAACTGGCACTGAGGGTTGTATTTAATTGGCTTTTTAGAAGGTATTGGCTTGCTTTGAGGTGAAAGTAGCAGAAACGACTATTTTAGCACCTGAAATTCAGTGGAGACTGTGGTATATAAATGAGTCTTAATTGTTCTAAAAACAACAGAAATGATTGAAAAAAAAATAAAGCCAAATGAACTGTACAGAAAATGAAGCTTAATTAAAGGTGAATGTAGTATTGTTTTTATGTGTTTTTTTTTTTTTGCTTTTATTTTCCCAGTGCCCCCTTACCAATGTTATTTTCTCTCCCTCTGTGAAATTACAAGCTCCGCAAAGAGCCACACCGGGAGTCATTTTACAATGTGAGCAAATTAAAATTGAACTAATTTCCTAGATCTAAACGACCACTTTGTTATCACGCCTGCCTCCAGCGCTGCCTCATCCTGCTTTGCATCCTTTGATATTGAGAGCTGAACCGTTCTGCAGCATGGCTGCCTGTGAATCCTCTGGGGAAAGGTAAATGCTGCAGAATCGTACCGTTCTTGGTATCACTGGTCTTCACGTCACGGAGGCAGATCTACTTCCTCTGTCGGCCTAATTAGAGCAGCTATGGGCCTTGTAAAAATGCCAATACTTGTGGTTCGGGTCAGATAGTAAAAATATAAATAGCTGGAGCAATACTGGTAAATAATAAATAAATATAAATAGGTGTTTCTTCAACTTTGGACACTCTTATATTCCAGGGGTTGTTTTTTTTTATTGTTTATGTTTTTTTAAGCTTTTAGTATTATTCTTTTTGTTATATGTATGTATATATGTATGCATGTATATATTTTATTATTTGACCATTGATACACAATTAAAATCTTTTAAAAAATGAATTATACATTATAATCTAAACAAAGAGTTAAAAATGATAACACTACAGTTGTGGAATAATTTCCACCACATCAAATAATTTTTCCCCTAACACTTTTTTTTTCTTCAAATGTTACTATACATATTTACCAAGAAGACAGCGTCAGTGGAGAGCATGCTTTAGATTACAAATTCAAGGTAAATATGACTTTTATGAAAATTATGGGGAAAAAATAAAAATATATATTTTAGTTAGATCAAACATAAAAAGTTAGCTGTGAATTTAGCCTTAACAAGACAAAGGAGTCAGGCATTTTATTAGCCTGGATGCCAGCTAAACTGCAGATCCGTTGTGAAGCAAGTATGCCCGAACCAAAGCTGATTGGACCAATCAATGATGATGGACAGATGATCAACAGTAATGTAATCATCCACGTCACCAAAGAGCGCTTGGGTTGAATTCGTTTACAACAAAGAATGGCTGGCACTGGAGAATTTAGATGTGTAGATTCAGCCATCGCGTCTGTTATAGAAGATGTAGACAGCAAATTCATTTTAAAAGAGTAACAGAGAACCACGATCAAGGCATCTGACGATCAGAAAGATGTTTTTGCCGTCCTTCCTACGGGATTATCAGCTGGCCCCGATGGTCGCTAAGAAGATGGGGCGCAATGAAAACCCTGTGGTCATTGTTGTTTCTCATTTGGTGGCACTCATGGAGGACCAAGTGAAAGAAGCAACCGAAATGGGCATCACTGCGATGCAACTCGGCGTGCCCGACGAGGTGGACATAACCAGCCAGCTCTTTTTCGGAAGCTCGGAATCATCAACATATGTCATTTATTCCATTGCTCTGATTGGTTGTAGGTTTATCCAATTGAGTACAGAGGTATTTTCTTTCCTGGTTCGGTTGAAACGCCCCATAATCACAGGTTATGGTGCAGTGTCAGACTCACATTCTGACTAGAATCTGAGCATGACGACATCAGGCTAGCATTTTATTACAAAACGTCTAAAACACAATATATTACTTGAGATGTGGTGGACAAGACACTGTCGTGGAAATGTTTTTATAGCCCCTTTCACATAGTGCGATGATCCCAGCAAATTGCCAGAACGCCTTCTGTGTGAACGCAAACACGACCCGGGATTGATACCGGCATCAATGCTGGGTTGAGGACCTGGTAAAATTGCCAGAATCAGTCCCGGAACGCGCCCTGTGTGAACAAAAGCCAGGACCAATGCCGTAAGAGGTGTGTTATAGAGAGGACGCACGTGCCATCGCGCGACTCTGTTGCTCTTTGAAGAAAGTTTGTGTTCGTCATCAACAAAGAAAGAATGAAAAAATGTCTGCAAACTGGAACGAAGCAGAGACCAGGAGCTCCTCACTATCCGCGCTAAAGCTGAGATTGTTCGCTAGCTTTGTGGAACGGTACGCTCGTGTACATGTTTTCGACGTGTACGTTACACGTCTCATCCTGACGTCATGTGTCTTAACCAACGCATTCTCATCCCAAGGCGTAATATTCTGACACTTTGACAAAGCGTCTATATCGAACGCGCATGGAACCCTTTAGCGTCAATATAACACGCAGAGAGATGGGTAGGTTTAGGTATGGTGTAGGGTTAGGGTTAGACCGCTAGGAGGCGCCTTCTGACCCATATATTTCGGCGTCTCATATTGACGCTAAAGGGTACCATGCGCGTTCGATATAGACGCTTTGGCAAAAGCGTCATTATATTACGCCTTGGGATCTTTACGGGATGTGTGTGAACGCACTCACAGATCCCGGCAAATCACTGGTAGTGTGAATGAACCGAAATCAAACAAATGCCGGGTCACATTATCCGTGTATTTTCCGGAATCTCTGTGTGAAAGGGGCTCATGACTTATGAAAAAAAAAATATATATATTTTGTATAGATTCTAGTATATCCACTGTCAGATATTATAGGGAACACATTAAATGTTTAAAAATGTTACGGGAGTTACGAAAAAATATTGAAAAATTAGTTTCAAATTGAAAAAGCCAAACCAATTCAGGCTTTGTTTGTACCATGACGTTGATCATCAACTTTCTCTGTCAACTCGGGTTTTGATCCTGAATTCATGGAGCATGTGCACATGAAAGTGTGACTTCAGTAGTGAACAGCCAATCACATGCCTTGAAACTTAGCGAAACTGAAATTTACTTCTTGCAAGAGAATCAGCAACACTCATTTCTCTCTTCTGCCCGAAGATTACGAGATGGAAGAATATGAAGTATTTACACAGCAAAAAGAAACTTGTGAAGTTAGTTTATATAGTTGATTATATTAGGGATACAGAGACTGGAATATGTAAATTCATATTTAGTCATTTTTTAAAGCTTTATCTGATTCCAAATCTCATTTATATTATATACAGTATCTGACAAAAGTGAGTACAGCCCTCACATTTCAGCAAACATTTTAATATATCTTCTCAAGGGACAATACTGTAGAAATGAAACCTGGATATATTTTAGAGTAGTCAATGTGCTGCTTGTATAGCAGTATATATTTACTGTACTCTGAAAATAACTCAACATACAGACTTTATTGTCCCAACAACTGGCAACAAAAGTATCTTTATATGTTTATATTCATTTAAACTAAATGCTTAAAAATAATTGTTAAACTAAAATTGCTCATGTGTAATAGATTATGGTAAAATGTGTAAAATGTGTAAAATCATATAAATAATAATGATTATAATAAATAATATTGCTAGACAATTTTGTCTTTATATATCTGTTACTATAGTGACCTTTAATTTGGAGCAAGATGATCTAGGGGAGTGGCTTTTTTTTTACATCAGACATGTCACTCTGCTTACAGCTGATTGGGTCAATTTCGTTTTGAGATCTCTAACTCAGAACAAAACCTACCCCGGAGCAGGTTAGCTGTGGAATGTAAGTTACTACACCGCTAAAAGCTGAACCACTCTCATGGTGCCTAAAACCAAGGGTTGGCACAAACTAAACTGAAACATACCTGGCTATAACAATTAGCATTTCCAATGACTTTAATGTTTCCTTTATAAATGTTCTCAGATGGTGGCTCATTTGTTTGACTACTTGTCGAATTTGTGCTTCCATAACATATGCTCTCCATTTCCCGTAAAATAGAAGTTGACTTTGTTTACAACAGATCTAAATAAAAGTAAGAACCCTCATTAATGTTTTATACATTGGAGCTGTTGTCCTTGCTAGGAACACTGCCAAATGCCTATACTGATTTTAAAAGATGCTAACAGAGGTCCTGCGCACATACCTTGTTTCTCTGCATCACAATAAGGACAAAAGGCTGCTGGGTAAGCTCTGAAGCTCTCTGGGAATGGCCCTGTTACTGGAGAAGGTGTCTGGAGTCAGAAAGAAACAGATCAATGCCTGTAATGTTGTGGCTGTAGAGAATTACTAACCTCAGAGGAGCAAATTTAAATAAAAGTAAAACTAGTGTGTGTGTGTGTGTGTGAGAGAGAGAGAGAGAGAGAGAGAGAGACTTCAGAAAAAGATCTGCTATCTTACATTTATGATGTGTGTAAGTATGTGTGCTTGTGTGTGTACCACTTAACTCAGTCTCGTCTGGCTGCTCTCCTGGGCCTTGGCGAGTCTTTCAGTGTGGAGTCTAAGTCCAAGACAGGGAGTGTTTAAGAACTATGGTTTAGAGCATAGAAAAGATCAAATGAGTTAGGCTGCACACTGGAGGGAGACAGAGGGAGAAGGAGAAGCTTTTAATGTCACTCTTAAGCTAGCAGTTCCATGGAGACAGACGGATTGAAAACATCACCTCACATTTTATTTACCTCACGTGTCCATATTGTAATTGGTCATTTTTAGGGTTATTCAGCATGTGTATTTTGAGCATCAATTTAAATAATTACATATAAAATATGTAAAATAAAATACAATTTGATATTTAAGATAAAAATAATATAAATTTTGCATAGATTGAATGCTATGTGTCTTATATTCAATAAGATATTGGGGATATTCAAATTAATTATCCATTCATTAATACCAAACGTGGATGTCGAACATTGTTATGTTGTTTTGATTGATACTGTGAAGCTGCTTTGGTACAATCTGTATTATGAAAAGCGCTATATAAATATACTTGACTTGACTTGACTTATGACCATGATTGCAAAGTGTTGTTATACACCATAAAGGGCCCCTATCATGAATTTTTGAAAATTACCTTTCATGTAGTGTGTAATATAGCTCTAAGTGAATGAAAACATCCTGCAAAGTTTTAAATCTGAAAGTGCACCGCAATTGATTTCAGTAAAAAATGTTTTTGATTGAAAGCCCTAATCTGAAATGTCTGTTTGTACTTTCACTAAACCCTGGAATGCACCACCTTAACTTTTCTCTTATGTTTTCCACACAGCCTGCAGACCTGGGTTCTACAAAGCCTTTGCAGGAAACATCAAATGTTCAAAGTGTCCCCCGCACAGTTCCAGCCACTCCGATGGTTCGCCACAGTGTCACTGCGAGAAGAGCTACTACAGATCCAGCAAGGACCCTCCCACCATGGCCTGTACACGTTAGTCAGCCCATTCTTATCGCTTTTTTTCACTATACGTTTGAATTTCAAAAGTGGTTACAGCATTTAAAAAATACCAATAGTTTAAATTGACAAATACTATTTAAGAAATTTGACACCAGCAAGAGCATTCTTGTTATGAATATCAGTGAAAGTACTGATTTTTGCAACAAAAAAAACACAAAAAAAAGCAGTCAAATGCTCCGAACAAACATGCAATCCTCCGACGCAATCAGGGATGCCTTTAATATAAACCATCCACTTGTTTCCGACACTGGGATCCTTCTAAAGTCTGTGCAGACACAAATGAACTGGACGTATCAAAGCAAGCATTCTTGCACTCTCTCATTTGTCCTGTTGTCGACAGACTCACGCGTGTCAGAAACTGAACTCGTACCTGTATACTGAAGCCAGTGTAGACAGCGTCAGTCATTAAAATGGGCTGTATTTGCTTTTGTCGCGCTCACATCCAGTGTAGGAAAATGTCAGCCGTTAAGCGACTGAATGCCTATGGTGTGATGATCTATTCATCGATGTCTTGCTTTGGAAGCAGTCATATGCAAATGTTTTTGCCTGTGTGACATCACAAATCCCACAATTCAAAACAAGCTTTTTTTGGAGCTTGATTAGATAAATGCTTTTTTTTTGTATAATGTTTAAGCTATACTTGCAGGATGTTTTAATGGTACAAATACCTCTTATAAGTCAAAAGATCAAGGGAAATTTCTCATGTTATTTTCTATACCATCTACACTCACCGGCCACTTTATTAGGTACACCTGTCCAACTGCTCCTTAACACTTAATTTCTAAGCAGCCAATCACATGGCGGCAACTCAGTGCATTTAGGCATGTAGACATGGTCAAGACAATCTCCTGCAGTTCAAACCGAGCATCAGTATGGGGAAGAAAGGTGATTTGAGTGACTTTGAACGTGGCATGATTGTTGGTGCCAGAAGGGCTGGTCTGAGTATTTCAGAAACTGCTAATCTACTGGGATTTTCACGCACAACCATCTCTAGGGTTTACAGAGAATGGTCCGAAAAAGAAAAAACATCCAGTGAGCGGCAGTTCTGTGGGCGGAAATGCCTTGTTGATGCCAGAGGTCAGAGGAGAATGGCCAGACTGGTTCGAGCTGATAGAAGGGCAACAGTGATTCAAATAACCACCCGTTACAACCAAGGTGGGCAGAAGAGCATCTCTGAACGCACAGTACGTCGAACTTTGAGGCAGATGGGCTACAGCAGCAGAAGACCACACCGGGTGCCACTCCTTTCAGCTAAGAACAGGAAACTGAGGCTACAATTTGCACAAGCTCATCGAAATTGGACAATAGAAGATTGGAAAAACGTTGCCTGGTCTGATGAGTCTCGATTTCTGCTGCGACATTCGGATGGTAGGGTCAGAATTTGGCGTCTACAACGTGAAAGCATGGATCCATCCTGCCTTGTATCAACGGTTCAGGCTGGTGGTGGTGGTGTCATGGTGTGGGGAATATTTTCTTGGCACTCTTTGGGCCCCTTGGTACCAATTGAGCATCGTTGCAACGCCACAGCCTACCTGAGTATTGTTGCTGACCATGTCCATCCCTTTATGACCACAATGTACCCAACTTCTGATGGCTACTTTCAGCAGGATAATGCGCCATGTCATAAAGCTGGAATCATCTCAGACTGGTTTCTTGAACATGACAATGAGTTCGCTGTACTCAAATGGCCTCCACAGTCACCAGATCTCAATCCAATAGAGCATCTTTGGGATGTGGTGGAACGGGAGATTCGCATCATGGATGTGCAGCCGACAAATCTGCGGCAACTGTGTGATGCCATCATGTCAATATGGACCAAACTCCCTGACGAATGCTTCCAGCACCTTGTTGAATCTATGCCACAAAGAATTGAGGCAGTTCTGAAGGCAAAAGGGGGTCCAACCCGTTACTAGCATGGGGTACCTAATAAAGTGGCCGGTGAGTGTATAACTGAGCAGCCTGATCTCATAAAAATGCGTCTCCTTGTATTTATTGTGCAAAATGCATTGTTGTTTATCGTGCAGTTTATACGAGAAATTTTTTTTTTACGTGCATATGACACCCCACACCACTAATCCTAACCAAACGTATAATACATACGTACCCCACACCACTAGTAAACCTAAACCTACCCATGCATATCATATGCACGTAAAAACTAATTTTCGTGCTATAGAAACACAATGTGTGCTATAGAGACGCATTTAGTGTGACTGGGTTGAACTGAGACACAGGATGGCTCCAGCTGTGATCGTATGAAATGAGAGAGAACAAGCCTGCGATGTGATACAAGAGGCGTGAAAGTTTTCATGGCACTGGTTTCAGTTACCCAGAAGAGAAGTAAATATGTAAAATAAGATTACAAAAAGGTAAAGATAAGTATCAGTGCAAAACAAGAAAGACACAGATCATGTCAGATCACTCTAATTCTCTCATCTCTTTTCTGTTTCTTCTTCCTCCATTGTTTCTGATTCTATTGATCAGAATTTCTCTTATTTCAGTCTTCTGATTCATCATCCTCTTCTCATTCCCTCCGTCTGCCCCCCATAGTGCTTACTCGAATTATTCACCAAACTCAATCTTTTCCTCACCAGCAGCAATCTGCATTAAAAACAGGAGAGGAGGAATAATTACTTCCTTGTTATTCACGAGTGGGTGCAATTATCATTAACTATGATAATCATGTCTTGGACATATTCTCATTATCATCATTAGCTGAGTCTGGGAAACAGAAGATAAACGCAGACTTCCCTGTACCTGGCTCTGAGCCGGGGTTCTATAGGAAGCAGAACCAGGGTACTAGAGCAGAGACATTTGTATATCAGCTAAACCAGAGGGAGGGTGTGAAAGAGGGATGGCAAAAGCTCTCGCGTGATTTTTAATGCAAATTAGTAGATTTCATAAGCATAAGCAGATTTTTGAGAGAGGGGGAAAAAAGATAAAAACTGTTAATCTGCCCCCCCCCCCCCCTCCCTTTCCCCTCCCCTTCCCCTCCCCTACCCCCTCTCACAGATGAATTTCTCCCAGCATGATAATTATGGTTGCTAATGTGTCAGGTGTCTCTCCTTTTAGGACCGCCCTCACCTCCTCGGAATTTGGTTTTTAACATCAATGAGACCGCCCTCTTCCTGGAGTGGACTCCGCCCAGTGACACAGGTGGTCGGAAGGATATAACCTATAACGTCTTATGTATTCGATGCGGAGCTGATGGACAGGCCTGCGAGCCATGCAACAGCAATGTGCGCTTCGTACCCAGACCCACAGGCCTCGCAAGCACCTCTGTGGTGGTCCAGGACTTTGTGGCACATGCCAACTACACATTCCAAATTGAGGCTCTGAATGGAGTGTCAGGCTTGGGAAGAGCCATAAGACAGCTTGCCAATATCACCGTGAGCACAGAGCAGGCTGGTGAGTAGAGCTGTTTTAACACTGAACTGACATCAGCAGATCATTAAAATTACTAGGCTTTTTTATGTGTAAAGTTATGTTATTATGATCACAGGCAAGGCTCATATTACAGAGGAATATAGGAATGGACTAAATAGATTTCTGCAAGTGATTCCGGTGCATTAAAAATAATACACTAATGAAAAAGAAATCTGATACCTTAATAAAGTTATAACTGGTATAGTGCAGGGAGGGCTTCATGGGAGGAAAACTGAAAATGTTGTTTTGCAGCCTGTGACAAGTCATCCAACAGCTCATGAAAAAAAAGTATTCATTAAGGGAAAATACTTTAAAATAATTAAATATAAAAGTTCTGTGATGAAACTCTAGATGACTCTGTCTGATGGGTCTTAAATGCACCCTGATGATATTTACATCTTTACCTACATGGCACAAGCTGATTGGTTCATGTCATATCTGCAGCCAATGACCTTGCTGCTCAACATTTAAATAGCTGGTTAGCGTTCACTATAGCAGTCAGATTACAGTGCACTTTCAGAGGTCCCCTGAAACCCTCCTGCTCCCCCAGCTCCACCTGTAATGATCTGCTATGAGTAATTTTTATATCATATGTGTACACATGTAGGACAAACTGCTTCAGCACATGCTCAACTAGTCGGTGTATGTATTGGCAGTGACAAGTTCCTATACTCTGTTCATATACTCTGTAGCAACAGCAGCAACAGCAGCAGCAGCATCCTAGCAGATATTTTCTTCCAAGACCTAATACATTGACATTGTCATTTTCATTACCATGCTAAAAATCTTCTGAGAGATATGCTAGAAACAGTATTATGTTCAAAAGTTTGGCATCAGTAAGAAATTAAAGGTGCAGTGTGTGATTTTTAGCGACATCTAGCGGTTCGGTTGCAAGTTTGCACTAAGGGCTCAGCCCACTGCTCACCCCTCCCTTTCGAAGAAGCTACGGTGGCTAAAACGGGACAAACATTGTTGTCTGAGACAGCAAAGAATAGCCAGAGAAAACCAAGTTTCTGTACCACAGTCCATTATAAACCACATCATGGATAAAGTTGACAATGCATAGTCAGGTGAGGATCAAGGGTCTTAATACATAATATAATAATAGTAATCAGCTGATTGTCTCACGAACGTAACCAGCACATTTCTCCCCACATAGCAAACCCATAATACAGCGAGGGAGAAGAACCACATGAAACTATGCAACTATATATTTTTTCTAACAGGGTAGTAAAAGTTTAGCTGGCTAATATGAGCTGTTACTGTGGCTGAGCTGGTTAAAGCATAAAGCCTTGTTTATACTCGACGCGTCCGCATGAGCCCAAAGGTGCGTGCGGCAAAAATGACGTGATTATAACAGCGCGCGCGCCTCCGCATCCCCTAGACACCACTTACTACACACAATAGGCTTTTTTTCTCTAATTTTGGAAACTCGATCGACTTAAAATGCTTCCAAGATCGACGGGTTGGTGATTCCTGTAACTGTTTTACGGTCAATGACAAGAGTAGCCTAACTTACTTATCAGCTGTCTCACAAACGTAATCAGCACATTTATCCCCACATAGCAAAGCCATAACACTGCAAGGGAGAAGAATTAAGTTACATGAAACAATCCAACTACATATTTACACCACTGACAAGGGAAAAGTCACTACTCAAGTCAAGTCAAGTCAAATATATTTATAAAGCGCTTTTCACAATACAGATTGTATCAAAGCTGCTTCACAGTATCAATCAAAACAACTTAACAATGTTTGTTTATTACTAAAAAAAAAAAAAAAGACATCCATGTTTGGTAGAGCTGATCAATGGTATGATTGGTTAATTGATTTGAATATCCCCAATGTGGTATACTCACGGTGTTTATTTCTAGCTTCTAGCTTTCTGCGGCTTCTCTTTCAAGGCAGTGACGAAACGCGCTTTGTAATGCTGTTTGTTCACTGTCGGCTACGGTAGAAACATGACGTCACAATATGTTGACCTTCATAGAAGGGGGTGCCCGCGGTTATGTAGATATAAATGCCTCATTCTAAGGTAATAAAAACATTACGGTTTATTAAGTTCTTTATACACCACTGAACACATAGTTATGGATCCCATATTGCATTTCTGTTAATAGATACTCAAAAATTTTACACATTGCACCTTTAATACTTTTATTTGGCAAGGACACATTAAATTGATCAACAGTAAAAGTAAACACTTTTGTAAGTTACAAAATATTACTGTTTTAAATAAATGCTGTTCTTTTGAACTTTCTGTCCTTTTCAATTAAAATAAATCCTGAAAAAAAGATTTATCACAGTTTATATTAAGCAGCACAACTGAAAGTTATTTAATAACAAATTGATAAAGAGTGTTTCTTGAGGAGTAAATTGGCATTTATATTGATTTCTGAAGGATCATGTGACACTGAAGACTGGAAGAGTGGCTGCTGGAAAGCCACCACACAAATAAATTACATTTTAAAATATAAAAAATATAAATAATTTTATGAAATATTTTACAATATTACAGTTTTTTTTAATCATTTTTTCTTGACTAGTTAAATTACAGACTCTCATTCCAGCCTCTGTCTCCTGATGTTCTGAGCCATAGACCTGCTAGCATGTTTCCCCTGTCTGTAAAAAAACAAACTATTGGCACAACGTATTCATAACTATTGCCATCCTGGCCAGACTCTCATCGTTCATCATGATAATGATGATAACTGCAAATTTCATTTCATCCTGGAGAGGCATTGTCTCAGCACATCAAATGCGGTATATCTCCTGGCCTAAGCTCAGTTTCACACTAATAGAGACACACGGCTTTATCTAAAAGCCTGCTGTCTTCCTCTATCTGGATTCCGTATCCGCAGATATGGCCAAACTTCATTATTAGAATCTGCCCAAGTATCCACAGGACAGCTCTCTCGACTCTCAGGACTTATTCTCACACTGTATTTATCAGTTTCTCTCTGTGTGCACATTTCCTGTGCTCTGACTTATGATTCACTACTCACATTCATTGGCTGGATTGTGTTTTGGAAAAGCAGAGATATTCAACTGTTTTGTTGCACTGTACTGCAAAGATATACAAAGTACTGCAACATGATGAATGATTTTATGTCTGGCGAAGTGTTAGATGTCAAAATTTGGACCAGGTGGTCTTATACTCTGTTGTAAAGACGGGTGCTCATCAGCATCAATATCAGTGAGAAAAAAAGAATGATTGATTGATATGATCAATCTCCCCCGTGAGCTGTAATCACAGTTAAGAGCTTCACACCCTTCCTTCAAGCCCTCAATCTACCACCTGTGGAGTGGGAAGGAGATGCAGATTTTGGGAAAGGAATGGAGCAGCACAGTGTATATATAGCATCTAAAATATTCAGAGCCATTTTGGAGTGTGATGAAGTTGGGATTTAAAATATAAGATTTTCATTGATTTAGAGCAGGGACCCCTAAATGGATAGAAACACACATTTTAATTAGTGTCAACATTTACTTGCCCTCATGACGTTCCAAACTTGTATTAAATTCTTTCTTCTGTGGAACACAAAAGAAAATATTTTGAAGAATGTTTCTGCTGTTTTTGCTCTTACGATAAAAGTCAATAATAGTATTGTAGTTGAGACCAGCTTATTTGAGTCCTGGCCGATGTCATGGTGTTGTGCAATCCAAACATGAATGATTTACCAAAATACAAGGAGATTTTTCAGAAACAGCAATAATCCACAACCAACAGTACAACACAGGGAGTATAAACACAGAGAGAACTAAGCTAGCAACAGGTTGGACTAATCAAACCAAGGGCTGGTGTTCTTCCATGTGCATCCCAAGGTCATATGTGTATTCTGTAAGACCTCTCTTCGGGTGGGCATTATGTTGTCTTTTTCCACTGAGATATGCTTCCCAGTGTACCTTGGTATTCCTGTTTTAATTAGGAGTCCTTCGTCCGCAAATTCCGCAGACCCATGCCATTTCCTTGCCATTGGCTCATTTTGTAATACTCGAAGGTGACAGGCTTCTAAGCGAAACCCCATTCGTCGTCATGACGTAACGTCTCCGTTCCCTACTCAGGGAACGAGGGTTACATACGTAACCGAGACATTTTATAATTTTAAACCTAACAAACTTAATTTTGTTATCTTGAAAGATCTGGGTTTTTTTTTTAATGCACTGTAAATGCTACTTGATTTAAGGCTTTATTTAAGGCAATAAGTATAGGTTTAGGTTAGAGTAAGCAAGGTGATCCTGATCATAAATATGTAAAAGTCCCACATAATGTTGCAGTATTTAATGGCATGTATTCAATAGCTTCAATAATGACATTGCACACAGTACTTGTATGTTATTCTACATCTGTACAAATGCTTAATGCTATAAATTCACAACATCCTGTACTGAAGATCACATCAAAGTAGCCGAAGTTAAAACCTGGAACTCATCACAATATATCTCAGTATGAATCGTAGTAGCAAATCTTTCTCCCCAGTGTATATTTAGCCCTACATCAAATGTTAATAGAGGTCAGATTGAGGGGAGTGACCCTGGGATTGAGCTGGGCTCTGCGGAGAACCCCACAAGGGTGATGACGGGGCAAGGGGCCAGCAAACCTCCAGTTCCACCACCAATACTAACCAGAACCAGTGCAGTATTAATGAGCTGGAGGTTCTTGACATGGAGAGGGCTGAGCCAATGAATCATGATTCAAGAGATCCAAACAAGCCTTGATGGTGAACTCTCACTGCCACTCTGACACATTTATATTACATAAAAAATATCAGACCCTCAGCTTCTCACAGAGTGATTGAAGCATGTTTAACAGATCTGAAACTTCTCTATGCCTCTGTGAACCCCTACTAACCCGAATTGCTTTGTTGAATACAAAAGTCTTCAGTTCATTTGTAAAAGTTGTCAAAGTGTTTCATATACCATTTAAAACTATAGTATGTTTTTTTTTTATGTTAAACTATTATTTTTCTTAATGCACAGAGACAACTGTAAATGAAAACGCTTTGCAGGGTAATTTCCATAGAAAGGTGTAACAACTCGAACTCGAACAACTCTAAATCATTTTGAAGTTAAAATGATATATATATATATATATATACACTCACCGGCCACTTTATTAGGTACACCTGTCCAACTGCTCGTTAACACTTAATTTCTAAGCAGCCAATCACATGGCGGCAACTCAGTGCATTTAGGCATGTAGACATGGTCAAGACAATCTCCTGCAGTTCAAACCGAGCATCAGTATGGGGAAGAAAGGTGATTTGAGTGACTTTGAACGTGGCATGATTGTTGGTGCCAGAAGGGCTGGTCTGAGTATTTCAGAAACTGCTAATCTACTGGGATTTTCACGCACAACCATCTCTAGGGTTTACAGAGAATGGTCCGAAAAAGAAAAAACATCCAGTGAGCGGCAGTTCTGTGGGCGTAAATGCCTTGTTGATGCCAGAGGTCAGAGGAGAATGGCCAGACTGGTTCGAGCTGATAGAAGGGCAACAGTGACTCAAATAACCACCCGTTACAACCAAGGTGGGCAGAAGAGCATCTCTGAACGCACAGTACGTCGAACTTTGAGGCAGATGGGCTACAGCAGCAGAAGACCACACCGGGTGCCACTCCTTTCAGCTAAGAACAGGAAACTGAGGCTACAATTTGCACAAGCTCATCGAAATTGGACAATAGAAGATTGGAAAAACGTTGCCTGGTCTGATGAGTCTCGATTTCTGCTGCGACATTCGGATGGTAGGGTCAGAATTTGGCGTCTACAACATGAAAGCATGGATCCATCCTGCCTTGTATCAACGGTTCAGGCTGGTGGTGGTGGTGTCATGGTGTGGGGAATATTTTCTTGGCACTCTTTGGGCCCCTTGGTACCAATTGAGCATCGTTGCAACGCCACAGCCTACCTGAGTATTGTTGCTGACCATGTCCATCCCTTTATGACCACAATGTACCCAACTTCTGATGGCTACTTTCAGCAGGATAATGCGCCATGTCATAAAGCTGGAATCATCTCAGACTGGTTTCTTGAACATGACAATGAGTTCGCTGTACTCAAATGGCCTCCACAGTCACCAGATCTCAATCCAATAGAGCATCTTTGGGATGTGGTGGAACGGGAGATTCGCATCATGGATGTGCAGCCGACAAATCTGCGGCAACTGTGTGATGCCATCATGTCAATATGGACCAAACTCCCTGAGGAATGCTTCCAGCACCTTGTTGAATCTATGCCACGAAGAATTGAGGCAGTTCTGAAGGCAAAAGGGGGTCCAACCCGTTACTAGCATGGGGTACCTAATAAAGTGGCCGGTGAGTGTATATATATACACAAAATTTTATATTAGTATTACCAAAAATTCTAAGCTGATGTAAGTTTATTTTTTTAGCAGGCATGGTGTGGGAAAAAGGTTACATAACTACACATTATTGACATTATAGATGCATGCACACACACACACACACACACACACACTCACACATATACTCCCTATATATATATTTTCTTCTTTTCCCTAATAATGGCTGATGCTTGGGGAGACATGTTTAAAATATTATCCCCCAGTTTCACAGACAAGGCTTAAGTCAAGTCCTAGACTAAAAAGCATATCTGAGCTGTTTGACCAGAAAGGAACAGGCAGTGCCATTGTTTTGCCTTTTTTTTTACACATTTATAATAGCTACTTACTGGCCTAATGCTGGCTTAATCTAAGCCGTGTCCGTAATTTTTGTGCAATTATCTTTGGTCCTGCTAATGATGCATAAATGACAAACTGCAACTTTAAATAAGCGCAGGCTCAGCCAATAGGGGCTTAAAGCTCACAGTATGATGCAACTGTACAGTAATGTGAATGTGTTAAGCTCTATGGTGAAGTTTTCAATACATTTTTGGTGCAGTCATTCACTGTAAACATAAAGCAATATTGGGGTTGGCAGATGTTGTTTGACCCATCCATTTCTTTAAGAAGAAGCCCACAGCCAGAGTAAGTTACAGCACAAATATACTGTCAGACTGAAATGTTATGTTAGAAATACTAGTGGGGAGCTGAAAGTGCAACAGACATTAATGCTGAACACGGTTTCTGTGCTGCCGTTGCTTTTGAATGGGTGGGTGGATGGCATGTTTTAGGTATGTGTGTTTGAGGTATTCCTGAAGAGTGGATGAGTGTGTGTGTGTGAGACATATCAAATGAAAATGTTCTCTCTAGGGGCTGAGAGGCTACATGTTGTGCAGTTCCTAACTCTGAATTATATATTTATTTATTATTTTTAGGATTTGGATTGAATCGTCAAAGCAAGGTGTCAGAATGTTTGTGGGCTTGCATAATGTCAGAGGAACTCTAAATTACACAAAGCACACACACACACACACACACACACATGCTTGTACACATTGATATATGCATGGATATCCATGTGTACCTGCACACTGCTGACACATTGGCAGGCCGACAAGACAAGCACGCACACACATTTCCCTCGAGTCCTCCAGTATATTTATAAACGTTCACTCACAAGCATTTCTCCAGGCAGTGCAGGTTTTTAACAGGTTAATTCTCTGAAACCGATGCTACCACTTGTTCCTTGGGGTGCTAATGTTTTGTTTTCCCACAGTGTAGTTACATAAATTTTTTCCCACACCATGCCAGCTAAAAAAAAATGAAATCAGCTTAGATTGTCTGGTCTTAGCTGGTTTGAGCTGGTCTTCCAGCTTGGCCAAGCTGATAAGCACCCAAAACCCCTCTAAAACCAGCCAACAGCAGTTGTTTTTCCCCAGCAGGGATTCCAAAAATCTATTATAACAACAATAATTTTCACATAACCAAACCATAGTTGCTGTTACTGGTATGATAAAACTGTGATAAAGGGGTGTTAGTCAATAATGCATAATAGTACTATCTATTTTAGTGGAAAATCTACCAAAGATTAAAAGGTTAAATTGTCAAATGTTACTTTTTGGGATGCTGGCACTGTCTTTTTAACTAGCTGAACCTAACAAGATTTCATTGTTTAATTAGTTTCATTAGCTGTTTTTGTGGAACATGGCTGAATGGTTGGTCTGGCACTATCCAAGATAAACCAGTATTGAAAAAAATGGTTTATTCAAAGTTTTTTTCATGTAGGGTTACCAGCATGCATGGTAACTGTTTGTAATGCTATAGTCTTGCTGTACTAACTTAAGTGGTTAATCAAATCACAGCAATAGCAAATATAGGGAACTATAGTCTTTGTGTGATTGTCGGTCTATATCTTTAGCCTCCTCATTTTCTCTCATCTGTCTATACTTATCCATAGAATTTCAGACCAAATCAATTCCAGGCGGCATCTGTTATTTTGATGAAAGTACCACTCTGAGATGCTCTGGTATAAAAATGTCCGTTGCACTGAAATATAGAGGTTATTCAATAAAAAGCTTTTCTCATAAAGAAAAATGTGTAAAAAATCGTAAATTATTCAAGCTTTGTACGTCACCAATAAGACCCACACTAATAAAATGGCAATCTAAGATATTAAACTAGCTGGCCAAATCTCATTTAAAAAAATTACCCTGCCAGCCGTAATCTACTTTAGCGATGAGACTGCACATGAAAAAAAAAGACAAATAATGCACTATGATATTGTAATTCAAATACACACTATTCCAAATGTAGACAACTTTAATAAAGAAAAGGGAAAATAAATAGCAAAATTGAAAGTTATTGCATTTTGCATGCTGGAAATTGACGGCAATCTCTCGTAAGATAAGTTACTTTATTTAGATCCACAGTAATTTAGATTTTTTTTTATGCTGTGACGTTTACACTACTTCCTCAAGCTGTCCTCATTCAGACAATATGGCCCCTGAGTACTGACCGAACACCCTCATCCCTGAGCTGTTTGTCATTTATTTAACATTACATCCCAGTGTGTTTTAGGGGCTTTTAGCTGCAGTGGCCTCGACGGAGCCCTTCATTGTCAGGTTTAGACAGAGCTGGGAGGCTCGGAGCACCTAAGACCAGTGCTAGGGGATAGATAAGTGACAGGGGGTTGGGCTGTGTGTGTGTGTGTGTGTGTGTGTGTGTGTGTGTGTGTATGCGCACCTTCTTTACGTTATGGGGACAAAATGTCCCCACGAGGATTGTAATACCAGTCAATTTTGCCCTTAAAGGGACTTTTTTTTTTTTTTTTTTTTTGGTCCCTATGAGGAAAACAGCTTATAAATTACACAAAACTAAGTTATTTGAAAATCTAAAAATGCAGGAAGTTTTCTGTGATCAGTAGGTTTAGGGGTAGGGTAAGGATGGGCAATGCCGGTGTGGAGGGCCAGTGTCCTGCAGAGTTTAGCTCCAACCCTAATCAAACACACCTGAACAAGTTAATTAAAGGCCCCCTGAAATCAAAGTTTTTTAGCTTTTAGCATGAATATGTTAGCCTTAAGGTTATGAATAAGCTGGTGTGTTCCAAATCAATGACAAAATTAGCATTTAGGAGATATAAGCATTCAAAACGTACAGCTCACTTCCGCTAAAATGGATCACGTATTTTTATGACATAACTGCGGACTTCAGCTTCTCATCACATCTTCTGTCCAATCAAATGCTCTCTAGAATCTAAAGCGTCCTGCCCCCTATATGCTATAAATACCACCTGGCCAAAGCGATCGTTGACACGTCACAGAGCAATATGGGTTGGAGATGTGTGTTTGGTTGCTCAAAGGCTCAAGTTTTATTCCGTTTTCCAACTGTACGTTGGTTAAGAATGCAATCAGCGCTCGGATTCGCTTCCATGGTGCTGTCAAGTACAACGTCCAGTCTGTGAAGTAAAATGCTATTGGCTATTTGAAAAAGGGGGAAGAGCCATTCAATATGTCCCACCTTAACTTCCTGTTTCAGTAGAAATTACATCAACAAATCATTATACAAAGCTGTGCGTTCCAAGGCACTTCAGTGGGAGGCTCGGAGCACCAGTGAAGTGACAGGAGGTTGGGGTGTGTGTGTGTCCGTGTGCATGTGCGTGTCAGTATCAGTTTCATACCAGTTTCATAATTGATTGGAAATAATTGACAGAGAGAGAGGGTGAGGAGTATGTCTTGAATGTATCTGAGGCCAAAATGTCCATAGACCTTACTGAGCCGAGCAGAGGAAAAGACATAGACTGACACTTCCCAGTCCCCCAGGGATAGACAGATAGACGGAAAGATACAAGGAAAGGGGAAAGAGGAGGGTGACTGCCTCCATTTTGACAGACTGTGTGCCACAGAACACAGAGACAGACATCCAGACTTCTGACCCCCACGGCAGCCCTGAAAGCACTCGGGACTGAGCAGAGCCTTACTCCCCTGAAGGGCTTTATAATGGAGAGTTAACTGCACTGTGTCTTTGCAAGTGAGTGGCAGGCTGATGGTGATTGCACACATATTCTTTGAATGGTGGAATGCTAATGTATATGTGCTGGGCATTGTCAATAAATCGGAGAACAGAGACGCAAGAACTGTTGCAATTTTGGTGCCATCTGTCTTTCTCTCTCTCTTTTTTTCTCTCTCTCTATCTCTTCCACAATTTTTCTGTTTTTAGTTTCCATTGCGAATTTAAGAGGATGATGGATGGATTGCAATTCTTGTACAATATCTGTCAACAACACAGACCGTAAGAGTGAAATGGCAGTCACCTGTTTAAACTCTAATGAAGATTTATTTGCTTGCCCACTGATAGCATTGGATAAATGGCATATTAATATGCAATTATGAACTTAATAAGCCCAGATTAATCCTGCCAGACATCATAATGATTTTATTCGTCTGATTGTAGTCTATCAAAATGTGAAATTGGCCTTCTCAGTCTCTGCCTTTTCAGATGTTTCTGTAATTCAGTGTGATTTACCACACGCAAAACCGGAGCACTGCATAGATCTCTTTCAGATTTCTGAAGTGAGTACTTGTTTAGTTTTTTATTTTGGCTTCAAAATTCCACAATCTACTGTCATGTTAGCTTCCCATTTAACTGTGTGTCCAATGGTGTTTGTGTAAACTCGCGATTTTGTTGTAATTGGTGCATTATAATTTCTATCATTCTACCTTATCCCGCCCATTATCGACTTACATTCACTACAAAGCACAGAGCGGCATTGAGCGATGTATTGAGCGCAGTGAGTATCACTGTGAAAAGTGTATCACTGTGAAAAGTGATACACACTGTCAATGCTTCACACTGTGAAGCATTGACAGGTATAATAAAATAATAAAAAATATAAGAAGAAGTGGAATAAAAAAGCACACCCCAGGTGGTAGTGCGGCCACGACATGAAACAACTATTTTCGCATCTCACTAACAGCCCAAACCTCCATTAGCATTCTACCAAAGCGTCTTTTTGAAAAATTGAGTCGTTGTAATGCAGTTATTGAAAAGAAAGCGTTGTAACACGTAATTGCGAGTTATAAAGTCAGAATTGTGAGATATAAACTTATATAACTTTATAACTCTCAATTGCGAGTTTATATCTCATAATTCTGAGAAAATAAGTCAGATTTGCGAGATGAAAACTTGTGAGATAGAAAGGCACAATTATCCTTTAAAATGTTTTATTCTGTGACGAAAACGAGCTTCCATACATAATGCCTCGTCAATTAGGCGAAATATAAACACTTATTATGCCGCTGTCACTTTATCGTGCGTCTCCTTACTGAACTTCGTGGAAATCACTGAGATCACTTGGTCAAGGTTTCTGGACACTGATTGGCTCAGGCAAGGTGCTGTGTATGCATGTGCCTCGATGTACAGAGGGTGGGATTTAAAAGAGAGAGGTTAGAGTGACAGCAAACAATAGCCTTTTTTACACTTTGTTACAATGAGAGGATTTGAGAACGAAATCCTCAGAACTCAGCACTGGACAAATTGGCCACTGCTATACGCTGCAAAAACACACTGTAAATATAAACCATTGGCGCTCTCCAGAGTGCAAACACAGATAGATAGGTTACGCACAAGATAATTTGCCAAATCGCCAATATGCTATTATTATGGAGAAAACTGATCCTAGACCAGCAGTTAAATGCAGCTTTTCCCTCTAAAAGCAATCAGAAGCAGGTTATTGGTTATTTTATTTATAAATGGATTTTGGTGTTTCATAAAACTTTTGGCTGGAAATAAATAACATTTAACTAATCTTAACTGTCAAATTATGTCTATCCCATTTATTGTAAAATTATGTACTTTTGAGAGTAGGCATTAAGGTCCGCCCTATTTCACCAAGGTCCCTTTAAAATGTTTGGCGTTTCAAAACACAAAGCGATGGAACAACGGTCACGCCCAGTGAAGACATTGTAAAGTGTTACCAATTAACTTTGTAGTGCTAAATGCTTTAATCCTGAAAGCTAAACATAACATAGCTACGTTTACATGGACACTTTTTTTTTTGCTTCAATCTGAATGATTTCATTCCGAATGATGAATCCGACCGTAGTGTTTAAATGAGCGCTAAAAAAAAGTGATCGGGTTGATGTGTGCATTTATGTCACAAGCTTCCGATTGGATTTCATCTGTTGACGTGTGCACAGTCTGCACACTGCACAACATACAGAGTTTCCCGCTGTTGTTGCATACTACCCATTCTCCTTTTCTTTGTTTTAAAAAGCAGACTTATATTTATCAAGCAGTAAAAACGTCCCTTCCCGCACCCAAAACCAGTCATCTGTGGATGAGAGTCCAGAAACAAGGACTGCTGGGATGTTGTCCTGCTCCACTTCACAGAAGATGAGTGTAAGAAGAATTTTAGAATGACACAGACTTCAGTCATTTATGAGACAATTCAACAAGAAGAACAGGTCATTCCCAGCGTCACACATCATCATGCGCAGCACTTTCCAGTTTCGGGTTTCAATCTGATCAATTATTTATGTACTCTTGATCGGATTACAAAAGGAATAAACCACCCCTTACAAACTGAATGAAATTTTAATCAGATCTGACCAATTCATTCTGATTGACTTGTTTACATGAGACTTTTTATTCTGATTGGGCTACTAGTTCGATTACAATTGGATTCTCAGGGTCCATATAGACACAGCTACTGTTGTACTCTCAGCTCCATTTAGAACATTTTACCATGTTTATTGTATAGAATTTTCCATCAAAATCATCACAGAAAATCTGAAAAAGTCTGTGTGAGCCTACCGTTACTTTGCATTTGTTCGTGGACGTGCACTGAAGGACTTTTCCATAAGCTATTTTTGGTTTTAGTTGTGTAAGGTGTTTTCATTGGTGGTCATGGTGGACTTAGGCTTGTCAGCAGAATAAAACAGTTTTCTAGTCTGACAATCAGACATGTAATTCAGATCGTAGATCTTTCCAGTGGATGTTTTCATTGGATGTTTGGACTCGTCTTTTGTTATTATTATTGTATATTGCAATGATATATTAATCCTTGCAGGCCAAAGGAGTGCCGCCTGGGTCATATACAGGGATTGTTTATTTAATTTGTTGCTTCCTCTGCAGTTTAAGGCAACCCTGCTTCTGTTTCAGTAATGTAGAGTACATTGTTTCAAGTCATTATTTTCTTCGTTCAGTTCTCTTAGAATGGTGTTCAAAGCTTTTTTCGCTTTATTCTCTAGACATCTAGCTTTGCGAATGTATTTACATTTCTGCAATTTTCTTCTAATCTTTGTTGTTCTGTCTTTACCCAGAGCAGAGAGAAAAAGGGGATTAGAGAGACTATTTATGTTATTTTTCACCACCTCCTTCTCTCACTCTCTCACTTTCTCTCTGTGGCTCTCTGATTTTATTTATATATTTAGCTATTTATTTTTCCTGGCAGTGGGAACAGCTCGAAGTGAAAAATTATGCAATGTACAAATTTTCCCCATGAGGCCAGGTGTTGGCACATAATGGCCCATATAGGTGTCGTAATTAAGATCTGGTTGGACAGGGGAGGGGAACAGAATATCATCTATTTTTTCCGCACTCCAAGACAAATCTGTTACCGGAACTAGCAATTATTCCTAGAGACAATTTTTTTATTATTATTACTTTCTCAGTCACTTCCAGCCACTCTCTTGCTCTTTTCATCTTATTTTTGCTTGGCACAGCTGGCTTAGGAGCTGAACTGAGCTGATGTTTTGATTCGCTTCAGTTTTCAATCGCATTGTATTTCACACAACTGCCGCACAGTCTGTTGTCCTGTTTATACTAGTATCGGAAACATATACATTTCACATTTGTTCTGAAACGAATCACCAGCAGTGAGCTTGAAGAGACAGAGGTGGGACACTAATTCACTGTAGCTTGTTTATTACCTCTGAACTACAAAAAGAGTAAATTAATATTGATTATGATGACCCTATACTCCCTTCAGCTCAAACTGCTTGTGTTCGATATAGTAATGCCTCACTGCTTTTACCAAAAAGTCAGTTTATTTGAAACAAATATCGACTGGCCTATAAATGTATTCTGACTCTCAAATCATGCAAACACACACACACACACACACACACACACACAGAGACTTTTATATGCCATGTACACACTCCATAAACATGTGACGACCTATGCATCCATGCACAAAGTCATTACAGAAAGAATAAGCTTGTGCACATCTCACATGCCTATGCAATATCATGTTCTGCACTCATCCTGAGTTCTGCCGTATCGACTGCATATTTACTGCAGCTGCTTCATTCTCCAGTTAATTGCTGCTGTTTGTGAGCCTCTGAGAGACCCGTGTGTGTGTATATGGGGGTGGATGATTTTTGAGTGTGTTTAGACAAATACTTGATCGTCTCTCATTATTCATCTCTGAATCTGAATTGGAGTTGTTTTCATTGCCGAGAACAAATCAAACATGGCCTTGTCAAACTCTTGTGTTGGATCTTCCCGATCTCAGAGCACCTGGTAAACTCATTCACAGTCGGAGAGATAAACCCTCAGCTGCTGTAAACAGAAAGCAAATATAACACATGTCAAAATTCAGTCTTACATTATAAAACTTGATTAACGCTGATTGTTAATGCATTCCTTGACACCTGACTCACTTAGAAAATGAACTTCATATACTTAATCTTGTTTCATTAGTGGGATAGTTCAGATAAAAATGAACATTCTGTCATTTACTCACCCTCGAGTTGTTCCAAACCGGTATGACTTTCTTACTTCTACTGAACACAAAAGAAGATATTTTGAAGAATGTTGGTAACCAAACAGTTGATGGATTCCATTGACTTCCATAATAGTGTGTATATATATATATATATATATATATATATATATATATATATGGCACAGCTGGCTTAGGAGCTGAACTGAGCTGATGATGCTGATATATATACACATATATAAACTGGATGCAAACCTACATCTCTCACATGCACACCACAGTTCAGTATGTCTAGAGCCTGTGCGCTAACCAATATGCCACAACTCCACCTATACATTTCTGCTTAGCTGTAGTGAGCTCAGGTTCGCACTCTCAGAAGAGTGTGTTCACTTATTGTAACTTGACTATATGAGATACACTTAGAGGAGAAGATTATAGGAGCTATAGGGAAGCATTTCTGTTTAGTCTTGTATAATTCTAGGAAGGGGAGGGGGGGGGCGGTCAAACAGCAATGGGAAACAGAATATATAGGCTATGTGCATTAGCAGGTCTCTCTTTTACCCTCGCTTCCTCTCATGTATGCAAGAAATCTTTTGAAACCGACAAGACATGTAGGTGTAAGGACAGTTTCTATCTTCAATTAAACAATAATTTAGGTTGCGTGTTCACTATGTTCACTATTTTAATGTGTCGCTTTTATTAAATTGTGCCACATTTCCTTTTACTGTCATTTTGGTAAACTCTCTGAGAGAATGCAAGGTAAAAATGCATCCTGCGAAAACAAGCAACATCCAATTATCCTTAATCTGGCTTTAGTGATTGCTTCACTAGTGTGGTATGATTTCTGATTACGAGGGAAAGTCATCATTTAGGCATTGTGCAGCATTCATAAAGAGTCTGAAATGATTTGGGTGTAAGAGTCAATGGAAGATCCCCTTAGCAGAGCAGGAAAGCTAATTAAAATAAAACTGCAGGTCAGCTCCACATAATGACTGTACATTAGCGCCTCAGTTTTTGCCTCTTTTTGAATGTATATGTTTGGATGTGTTGGTGTTAGCAGTTTTATCCGGTTATTCTTTATTTTAAGGTGACCGTGTTACAGTGTAATTATACATTTAAGTACATAAAAATAATTAACTACATGTACTTACTATAGACTCAGGGGTTGTTTTAGGGTTAGCTGCATGTAATTACCACAGTAACATGTAACATGTGTAACAAGGACACTGTAAAATAAAGTGTTGTTTCTCCTTTCACTTTCTTCTTGCGTGATCCTTGGTACTTCAGGCTAATTAACAACTAAGGCTTGTTATGACAATTCAACATACCACACAGGCAAAAGACCAATTCAGTTAACAAAAATGATTGTCAGAAACATCAGCAAAACTTTTTGAATTCTTCAGAATCATGGCCTAGCAGTGAGCATGAAAGTTTCTGACACGTTTTCCTTTTATTCAATAAAAAGTGTCAAATAATCCAACCCCCCCCCAAAAAAATGTATAATGTTGAACAACAAGATAATGTAGCGCAAAATAATGCTAAAAACGTATTTGTCTTTTTGGATTGCATGCGAAACCAATCAATAGTTCAAAAAGACACTTGTATGTCCATATCAATATTACACTTCCGTTTGGGGTTGCTAAAAGTATATTTTTGTCTTTTTTAATACTTTGTGCTTTGACTGAAAGATATTGGCCACTTTTACTTGACTGCATTTTTTTAATAAGTATACAGCATGTTTAAATTTTTTTATTTTTAAATAGTCGTTTAATTTTGCCATTCCATTTTGCATGGCACCTAACTTTTTCTGCAGCTGTTTATTTCTGCTACGAAATAAGTGACATCGCCATCTACAGAGCATTGAAGGTATATTGTATCTTGTGTGTTTTGCCCTTTCTCAGCCAAACTTGTCAATAAGGCTACTTTATGTGAACGTGAGTGCATTAGCAGGTAGTTACTGAATCGCATATGAGATAAGGACATGGCTTCAGCCAGTGATGAGGCCGAAACCAGAACATCCAGTGCAATCTGGCTATGACTGTTTTATTTATCCCTTAAACAGAGAAAAAAACTTTTTAGAGGATATTGGTTTACTTATGCCCTTTTTGAGCTCTTGAGCTTGTAGACTGTGTTTGTGTACTCTCTGTGTTTGTAGACGTTCAAGAGGCTGTAGTGTCGACCTTGATTTATTGCAATATTAGGTTGTTCAGTTTTATTTCGATTTCAGAAACAATGTGATTTTTCTCCCCAATCTCTTCACTGGCATGTCTCTTAGGAGTTGAGGACTAGTACATCTTTGAGCCTAAATTCAGTACCAGTAAAATACTTTAGTATTGGCATTGGTCACTTGTAATTTGTAATGGAGTAATTTATGCTGTAAGTTATCTCTACTTTTACTTAGGTATGGTTTTCAGGTGCGCTTTACACCTCTGTTAATGTTAAAACAGTATATGCTCACCATGGCTGCATTGATTTGATCAAACATACTGTAATTTACAAGAAGTACCATTTAAAATAACTGTTTTCTAATATATTTTAAAATGTCATTTACTGTATTCCTGTCATGACAAAGCTGAATTTTCAGCAGCCATTTCTCCCAGTCTTCAGTGCCACATGATCCAATATGCTGATTTGGTGCTCAAGAAACATTTCTTATTATTATATATGTTAAAAAACGTCTCTGGTTACTGGTGTAACCTATGTTCTCTGAATAGGGAACGAGACGCTGCGTAGCTTATGACGCAGTGGGAACGCCCTCTGGGTGTGCCGATTGTCTGAAGCCCTTATAGAATCACGCCAATTCCATTGGCTGATGGCGCGGCCGCGCCCTTGACGCCTCTGCGTCATCATACTATAACAGCGCGCGCGCGCCATCTGCTCCTCAGATTTCTCTGCCGAAAAGGATTCCTGTCGGCAGCGCAAGGAGCTTGGCAGCAAACGCAGCGTCTCGTTCCCTATTCAGAGAACATAGGTTACACCAGTAACCAGAGACGTTCTCTTTCATAGGTTCACTCAACGCTGCGTAGCTTATGACGCAGTGGGAACGATATACCAAACTCGCCAAGCTACAGTGCTGCCAAAACTAGAACAAAATCAGATCACGCGTACTGCTGGTTCAAGCAGACAAAACCTGGGAACCTGGAGTCGTATCAAGATCCAAATTGTAGAATTTGACAAAAGTGTGTGGAGAGGACCATCCTGCCGCCACACAAATGTCTTCCAGGAGAGCACCTCTAAAAAGAGCTTGAGAGGCAGCCACGCCCCTGGTGGAATGCGCCCTGACGCTAAGAGGTGAAGGTAGACCACGCACCTCGTAAGCCAATGAGATAGCGTCCGTGACCCAATGGGAAATTCTTTGTTTGGATGCAGCAAGCCCGCGGCGGCCAGCACCAAAACATACCAAGAGCTGGTTAGATATCCTCCAGCCACTGGAACGATCCACATACAACTTTAATGCCCGGACCGGGCAAATCAAGTTAAGCTTACTGTCTTCCTCAGACTCAAAAGGAGGAGGGTGGAAAGAGCGAAGGTTAACAACTTGGGACCGGAATGCTGTGGATAAAACTTTAGGCACATAACCAGGCCTTGGTCTCAAAGAAACCTTGACCAAGCCGGGAGCAAAATCAAGACATGACTCGCTAACGGAAAAGGCCTGCAGATCCCCAACCCGCTTCAAAGAAGTCAAGGCTAACAAGAGGGCAACCTTGAGAGTCAGAATCCGATCCGGAGCTGACTCCAAGGGCTCAAAGGGGGCCTCCGTTAAGCTCTCCAGGACGATCGAGAGGTCCCAAGAGGGAATACCAGGGGAGCGTACTGGTTTCAGGCGTCTAACCCCACGCATAAAAGCAGAAACTAGCCTCACTTTACCTAGGGGAATCTCATCCGATTCCCTGTGAGCAGCAATGGCAGCAACATAAACCCTTAAGGTAGTGGCTGCCGCCCCCGAAGCAAACTTATCCTGCAAGAATTCCAGTACTGAACCAACTGGGCAGTCGACTGGGTCTAAAGCGTGTGCTGAGCACCATGATACAAAGACCCCCCACTTAGAGGAGTACAACTTTCTTGTGGAGGGAGCTCTAGCATTGGCAATGGTCTCCTGGACATCAGCGGGAAGCCCAACGTCCAACGCTAACGACCCCTGATGGGCCACACGTACAGCTTCCAAATCTCGGGGCGAGGATGCCATATCCTGCCCTGAAGTTGGAGCAACAGATCCTCCCTGACCGGAATCTCCCAAGGGGGGAGTTCCAAGAGGGGAATTAGTTCCGAAAACCATGGTTGGGACGGCCAGAATGGAGCTACCAGGAGGAGACGAACTCCGCTCTCCCTCACCCTGGAAAGAACTGCCTGGATAAGCTTGACAGGAGGGAAAGCATAAAGCCTCTTCCTCGGCCAAGGGTGGGCGAATGCATCTATCCCCAGAGGAGCTGGGGGGCTCAAGGAGAACCAAAGAGGGCACTGGGACGATTCCTGGGATGCAAAAAGGTCCACTTCCGCCTCTCCGAACACTTCCCAAATTAGAGCTACCGTCTGACGGTTCAACGTCCATTCCCCTGCCCTGAGTTTCTGCCTCGACAGAAAATCTGCTGCGAGGTTGAGGGCTCCTGGAACATGGACTGCCCTTAGCGACAAGAATTTGTCCTGAGACCAAAGGAGTAAGCGGCGCGCATGCCTGTCCAGGGTGCGCGACCGCGAGCCCCCCTGTCGATTTATATGAGACACCACTGCCATATTGTCCGTTCTGACAATGACGTGATGACCTCTGAGAAATGGGAGAAAGTGAAGGAGGGCCAGGGAAACAGCTCTCAGCTCCAAGCTGTTTATGTGCCAATCGAGAGTCTCTCCAGTCCAAACCCCGCTTGCTGGTCTCCCTTCGAAAACCGCACCCCATCCGGTTAGAGAGGCATCCGTCGTAATCATCTGGCGACGGAAGACTGCACCCATGCTGACCCCCCTTTGAAGGAAAAGAGGGTCCCGCCAAATTGAAAGTGCGTGGAGGCAGCCACTCGACACCTTCAACCGGCGAAAAACCGGTCCTGTGGACCGGGCACCCGAGAGTCTCATCCACCAGAGAAAGGGTCTCATGTGGAGTAACCCAAGGGGAAGCACTGGGGATGCTGCGGCCATGAGGCCCAGCAGCCTGCGACAAGTGCCCACAGAAACATGATGACCGAGTGAAAAACGGGCCAAACATGTTAGAATGCTGGAAATCCGGGCAGGAGCCAACTGGGCCCGCATCAGAACAGAATCCAGGCGCACCCCTAGGAAGACTGTGCTTAGAGCTGGGGCAAGAACACTCTTCTCCGTGTTCAACCTCAGGCCGAGAGACTGAATGTGACGAAGGACAAGGTCCCTGTGGTGAGTCACTAATTCTTTGGAGTTGGCTAAAAGGAGCCAATCGTCCAGGTAATTGAGTATCCGGATGCCCTGGAGCCGCAAAGGGGCCAGAGCAGCATCCATACACTTCGTGAAAGTTCTTGGTGCTAGGGCAAGACCAAAGGGGAGGACCTTGTATTGGTATGCCTTTGCCCCGAAGGAGAACCTGAGGAACCTTCTGTGTCGTTTCACTACCTGAATATGAAAATATGCATCCTTCAGGTCTATTGTTATGAACCAGTCCCCTGCTCGAATTTGAGAGATGATGGCCTTGAGCGTCAACATCTTGAATTTCCCTTTGTAGAGACAAAAATTCAGCCGGCGCAGGTCTAGTATTGGGCGCAGACCTCCGCCCTTTTTGGGGACCAGGAAGTAACGACTGAAGAGGCCCTGCTCGATCTCCTCCGGGGGAACCTCCTCGATGGCCCCTTTGAATAAAAGGGAGGAAATTTCCTGCTGTAGAACAGAAGCCTCTGAGGCGCTGTTGACTACAGTTGGGCAGACCCCGTTGAAGCAAGGGGGCGGGCGACAGAACTGGAGTGTGTAGCCGAGCCGGACTGTGCGGAGGACCCAGGGCGACACCCCTGGCAGACGCTCCCAAGCTGGAAAGGATTGAGAGAGAGGGGGTAGAGTGGTGCAAGGCGGCGGACATACCTGAAATAGGTTGATGTGTTGGCTTCCGTGTGGCGGAGCAGTCCAACGTGAAGGAAAGCCGTTGACGTCCTGACACGTAGAGAGGGGCACTACTGCCTGGTTGGCTAGGACCAATGGTTCCGCCTGTTGCTGAGAGAAAACGAGAGTGTCTCCTACGCGAGCGATAGGAATCGGGTGTGCCGAAAGGGAGGGGAGAAAGCAGAGCGCGTCTCCTTCCTCCTGCTCCAAACGGTTTGGACATCGTTGAGGGGTGGCTGCACTTCGAAACACGTTGGGTGGCGAAAGTGGCCGGTATAGAAAAGGAGAGCGAGTGGGAGGTGGACAGAAACGCTTGCGCGGTCTGGTCCAACCTCGCAGATCGAGAGAAGCTCTCCTTTTTCTGACCTGCAGGTCAGGAGCGATTCGAGGAGGCCGGAGCGAAGGGCTTGTTAGACCGCTTCAGCTCGAGGCGCTTATGGGGCCGTTGGCGAGGGTAGCGGGTGGGGGATGAGCCGAGTCACTTCTCCTAGCAGGAAACTCCGATCTATGAGAAGAGCGTTCTCTGGGCAGGGCAGGGGCGGGTTTGGAGGATTCCCTAGCCCTCCTGGGCATAAACTGCCTGAGGGCAGCTGACTGGGACTTAGCAGCCCGAAATTTTTCCACCACTGTGTTGACTGCCTCTCCAAATAACCCTGATTGAGATACTGGAGCGTCCAAGAGGAAGACCTTCTCCTTGTCGCGGATTTCAGTGAGGTTCAACCAAAGGTGGCGCTCTGCAGCAATCGCCCCCGCCATAGAACGCCCTACGGCGCGCGCCGTATGCTTGGTGGCCCTCAAGGCCAGATCGGTAGCCATGCGCAGCTCCTTGACGGCCTCCGGAGTGATACCGTCACCCTCGTCCATCTCCTTCAACACATCTGCTTGGTAGGCCTGGAGAATGGCCATGGTGTGGAGGGCCATGCCAGCCTGACCGGCTGCCATGTAGGACTTCCCGATAAGAGCGGAAGTAGTCCTGCATGGTTTAGAAGGGAGGAGGGGACGAGACTTCCAAGATGGAGCTGACGACGGGGAGAGATGAGAAGCCAGCGTGTCCTCGACCGCTGGAATGGCGGAATAACCCTGCTCCACAGAACCAACGAGGTTGGTGAAGTCAGCGGCTGCTGCGTTAGTAAGGCGAGCGGAGAATGGCTGTTTCCAGGATCTGGAGATCTCAAGATGCAGATCAGTGAAAAAGGGGAGCTTTCTCCGTTCAGGCCTAGAATTAGGGCCGCTTAAAAACCTCTCGTCGAGTTTAGAGGACTGTGACTCGCGGGGCTCGTCTGGCCAGTCAATAGAGAGTTTCTCTGTAGCGCGCGAAAGTACGTCAACAAGCTCCGTGTAGGCCGCAGTAGGCCGCGCTTCCTGGCCGCTAGGCGGGAGAGCATCCGAAGCTAAAACAGGCCCGAAATCCTCGGAGTCGGAAGCCGTGGTGTAAATAATATCCTCCAGTCCGAAAGAAACCGATTCGCGTGCTCTCGGGCTGGGACACAAATAATCGTGAGAGAACTCGACTGGTTCAGCACCGCGTGCGTGCTCAGAAGACGGAGGGAGAGAAAGGGCATGGCCCGTCTGCTCAAACTCCATATCCTCGAGCTCTACATCCGAGCCCCAGGTCGCGGACTCAAACGAGGCCTCAGCGGCCTCGGGAGCGCGACGGGGGGGAACGAATGACTCCTTCTCAAACACCGCGAGCCGCGAACGGAGGGTTTTGAGAAGGAGGTTGTCACAAAATTTACATTTTGAAGAACCTAAAATAGCCTCACGCGCATGCGAAAACCCCAAACACTTAACACACTTACTGTGCGGGTCGTCGTTCGCGATAAAGCGAACGCATGGCGGCGGGCAACGACGATACTCCATGGCACTTCACCGCAAGGAGAACAGGGTTCCACTGAAAGCAGTCGCTGAAGTGCAGATGAAGAAAGTAGAAGAAATCCGTCGAGATAATTCGAAATACGGGCTTAGAAAAACCGAAACCGAAGGGCGAAATGGCCGCTTCGTGAAGGCAGAGAAATCTGAGGAGCAGATGGCGCGCGCGCGCTGTTATAGTATGATGACGCAGAGGCGTCAAGGGCGCGGCCGCGCCATCAGCCAATGGAATTGGCGTGATTCTATAAGGGCTTCAGACAATCGGCACACCCAGAGGGCGTTCCCACTGCGTCATAAGCTACGCAGCGTTGAGTGAACCTATGAAAGAGAACTATATATTTTTGTGGAAACTGTGATACTTTTTTCAGAATTCTTTTGATGAATCAACGTTTTTGTAACATTATAAATGTCTTACTTTCACTTATGATCAATTAATTGCATCTCTGCTGAATAAAAGTATCAAAAAATAAATAAATTACTGATCCCAAATTTTTTAACGGTAGTGTATGTGTTTCAGAATGGTTTCTTACTTATTGTCTAACGTGTCATTAATGATTAAGATAGATAAAGATACATATTGAATAAATTGTGAACTAAATCTCAGCTGTCTTTCACTCAGTCTGTTTTGAGTCATAATGTCATTTTGTTTTTGCAGCCAAGTTCATCCTCCTGCCCTTTCACTGGCTGACAACTCCAGCAAAGTTCAGGCAGTCACAGAATCAGAAATAGACTTTTTTTGCCCTCTCTGTTCCTAGATAATATTCCATTCTGAAATCAATCTCTGCCTCTGTAAATAGAGACATGATGAAGCTTCATCATTTATTAAGGTGCTGCCTGTTTTCCACAGTCGCTCTGACTTCAATATTTCTGTGAAAACCTACATGTTTCCTCCTCACGCATGTCTAAAGTAGTCAGATGTCACAGGCTACAGTGTCCATCCCTTCTCAATAAAAGATGAGCTGTCTCTCATGAGAGAGATCCAGCACGTAGCTTCTCCCGCCGCAGTCAAATCAGACAAACAACATGGGGTTTTCATCAAACACCGTTCCAATATATCTCCAACGTGCAAATTTGTAGAGACAGAGTAGATAGACAATAGACAGCATTGCACATTTAGATAAAGCCCTTGTGGTTACCGAGAGAGACAACAGAGATTGTGTCACAGGTGGTAACCTTAGCAAAATGATGTCTTATTCTCTTATTTTTGTTTCCAATCAATTTGCTGATATCCCAGAGGATCTCAGGCAGGTCCGCCCAATACTGCACATCACTGAACGCCGCTCTCTGTTGTTTACCGGCTGCCTAAATCTCTCTCTCTCTCTCTCTCTCTCTCTCTCTCTCTCTCTCTGCAACTTTGCTATACCTAAAACCCTCTCGTTCCCTGTCCACCCCTTATATTTTCCCAGCTGTTTTAACAGTGAGAGATTGATCACTTTGACAGAGGTAGTGATTACCGTGCTGGCAGTCTCTGTGGCCTTCCAGAGTGAATATTTACCTGGGAGAAATTCAATCAAGCTGGCTAATGCCATTCACCCACTACTTTAATCTGCTCCAGGATTCAATTAGAGATCAGCTCCACCTACCTGTGGGCGTCATTTCAGTCGCTGGGGTGAAAGGGGAAGAAAAAAAGCTAAATGGTTTCCTGTTAAAGCGTACAGTATTAGAAAGAAACAGCAAACAGTTTTTGTGGTGTACAAGATTGTTCGAGCGTGTTTAAATATGAATGTGCACGTACCATCATCTTAAGTGCAGAGGCTTATAGACTTCACTAATTGTGCTAATTGCAAATGGCTTTAGACACAGAGCCTTAATGGATTTTCCTTGGTGTTTTTTTCTTGGGTTCTTCCACCTGACTGAGTGCATTATCTTCACATAGTATAAGCAGAGCTGGCTAATTACAATTATGTTCAAAGTTTCAAAAGCTTGTGTAAAAAAAAAAAAAAAAAACATTTCACATGCGCTATGATGACCAAAGCTTTTTGGCTGAAAACCACATTACCCAAGTGACTCCTTATATCCGATTTAAGCATAAAAAGTTAAAGCTGCAGTCCGTAACTTTTTTGTGTACAACATTTACAAAAAATGTATGTTAAGCAAGTATATCAAGAATCCATTTTTCAAACCTTGTTTTTGTCTTATCCCGAATCACTACGGTACACCTATAATAAGTGTTTATATTCTGACTATTTTAGACTGGTATGGATCATAACACTGCAGAGTTGCCCAATACCTGCGTCATTGACATAAACAGAGAGAAGTAACTCCGGTTACAATGTTCTTCCACAAGATGCATGCAGTTCTAGAAGTTTAGCTTTCTTATTAATAGATGTTGAGATTGTACCTACAGTAAATTAACAATAAATTCTTGATTAAAGGGGACATATCATGAAAAACGTAATTTTTTCCGTGTTTAAGTGCTATAATCGGGTCCCCTTTGCATAAAAAAGTGACAACCCAGTAACTTTGTTTTGGTAAGCCTTTCTCTGCAAGCATGTAAAAAAAAGCCGATCAGATTTATAAGAAGATGTAGGAAGGGGATCTTATTATTACCGCCCCTTAAGAGCAGCAGCTCATTTGCATTTAAAGGGACACACACAAAAACTGCACATTTTTGCTCACAGCCAAAAAGGAGCACATTTGACAAGCTATAATAAATTATCTGGGGAGAATTTTGAGCTGAAATTTTACATACACATTCTGGGGACACCATACATTTATATAACATCTGAAAAGGGCCATAATATGTCACATTTAAAGACATTTAAGTGGGGTTAACATTATGTGAATTTACTGTTTACATTTTTCAATAAATTTATAGCATTGATTTAATATACAATTAAATTAGAGACACCCAAGCATATTATTTTAAAGCATATTGTAAAAGGACCCATTACAGAACATGGCATTATGAGACAATGGCTTTGTTGGTGCTGTTTATCTTTTTGAGCACCAGATGGGAGAAAAGTGACCTGTGTAGGAAAGCTTGGAGTACAAACCCATTTTCAGCACATTTGTATGGAAACCCGCATTGCTTTAGTTAAATCACCCTCACTAACTAGTTGTTTTTACCTCTCAGGTCCATCTCTGGTAGGTGTGGTGAGAAAGGACTGGGCATCTCAAACTGGTATCGCCCTCTCCTGGCAGGAAACTGAACTGCCACATGCTGCCATCCTGGACTACGAGATCAAATATTATGAAAAGGTAACTCACCAAGACTGAAAACATCTTTACATAATAAACGTTACATAATGAACATTATGCTAAATAAAATAAAATAAAATGTCTTACTCTCTTTATGTTTAGGAACAGGAACAGTTAAGTTACTCCTCTACACGCACAAAATCTCCAAGCGCAATAGTGACAGGACTAAAGCCCTCAACGGTTTACGCGTTCCATGTGCGCGCTCGTACCCTCGCTGGCTTCAGCAGTTACAGCCCCAAGTTTGAGTTCGCCACAGGAGACGAGAGTAAGCGTTTCTCTAAAAATGCCTCATTTCAATACCTGTTAGTCTAAAACGCTGCGGTTATGTCCAATTTTCTAAGATTGGGGCCATACCATGTCAGCTGAGTAGAGTTTAAAAAAAAATTGTTTGACGGGAACATTTTCTGTTTACAATGAATACCCTGATTTCAGTTCTTGAATATTTTTCAACTGCTGTTTGGCTTATTTTAGTGCACCGAATGTATGTAAACACTTACCAACCTCTCTCCTGGCATTAAGGCTATTTCTGAGTCTGATCGATTGAGCTTGTGGACATCACATGAATGCCAGTCTGCAACTGTTACACAACCCCACTGACCTAAATGATCACATGAACTTATGTGAAAGAGTGACTTTATTGTTTTGTGCTTCTTTGTTTTTTCTTCTCTCTTTCTCTCTCACATGCACACACTCACTCACTATCTTTCACTATATCAGACTCTGAGGAGGCAGCTGATCAGGGCCAGGTGTTGGTGATTGTTACAGCCACAGTGGGGGGTTTCTCTCTCCTCGTCATTCTCACCCTCTTCCTTCTCATCACTGGCAGGTAATTAGGGAGCAAATATCTGTCTATCTATCTATCTATCTATCTATGCCTGTCTGTCTGTCTGTCTTTCTTTAGATGTCATGGATATGTCTTTTCTTTCATTCACTAATTTACCCTTAATTTAGCTCCTTGCTTATCCATCCATCTCCTAATAGGCCTGTTGGCCACGGAGCACCTTTCTATTTTCCGATTGGATGAGCCATGTCGCTGCCTAATTAGTCGGAATGCTGCAGCCTCCCGGCAGCGGCCGTGTCTTGCTGCCATGAAATGGCCTGCTGTGAGACTGACAGCAAGCTTAAACATGCCACACAGTCCTGTGATTCGCAATATCAGCATGTGCAGCGCGCTGTGTGAAACCTCAGTCAGCCAGACCCTGTGCCATCACATCCTTGCACAGCTGCAGGGGCTGATGGCACTGTGTTCAGCTGCTCCTGTAGATTTGTGAGCAGCTCTCAAATCAATCAAGAGCTCTTGATGACGGACAGAATCAGTGTCCTCATTTGTACAAATTAACACTTTTGAGAAGTTCTCTCTGGAGTTGCATCATTTTAATTTCAACATTTGAGGGTTTTGAGGAGACATTTACCCATATGTCTTGAGTTTTTATGGTTACCGATCATGAGCGCTGTCCATTCAGGACCCCAGACAGAAACACTGACTTCAGAATCACGGACAGTGGTTAAATGTGGTCAGTATGTCAACAAAATCATTGATCAATTACATTTCTCTTTTCTTGAACAGGTGTCAGTGGTACATCAAATCTAAGATTAAGTCAGAAGACAAAAAAAGAACTCAGTATCAAAATGGTCATGGTATGAGACCTTAATAACACACTCAATCACCTAAACACATACTATATATTCGTATTTATTCATATTTTCTCAAAAAAAAAAACAAAAAAAAAATCCAGATTTCAAACTTTGACATGTTTTTATAGGTCCATTCCCAGGATTAAAGACTTACATTGACCCAGACACTTATGAGGACCCTTCACAGGCCGTTCATGAGTTTGCCAAGGAAATCGATCCATCTCGTATCCGAATCGAAAGGGTCATCGGAGCAGGTCAGAGCTCTTTTTACAGCTCACTTCAGTCTGTGCCTCAGCAGCCCATAATCCACTCCACCTATTTATGCAGCATGATCTAAACTGAAAATGTGTCATTAGTTAGAAATAAAATAGTTGGAAGATAAAGATAAAGATAAAAAAAGAAAAAGATAAAGATAAAAAAAAAATGCTTCATATTTCTTCATTCATCTTTCTCTCCTTTAGTCTCTAGATCTAGGCAATGGTTTCTCGTATGTGTCTAATTTAAATATTTTTTGGATAATTTTCACAGTTAAGATCTTAAATGCCTCTCTGAAAAAATCACTTTGTTATTCTCAGAAGACAAAATTATTAGAATCTAATCTTCAGAGAGATAAATTGGAAATAATGAAGAAGACACAAGGCCCTTGTAAAGTGAACATGCTTGTTTGATATAGTTTGACTGCCACCTAGTGTTAAGTATATATATATACAAGTGCCAGTGCTAACCCTAAATACTACGACAGTGAGTATGGACTTTAGTGTTTTCTGCAGGCGAGTTTGGGGAGGTGTGTAGTGGCCGTCTCCGTATCCCAGGAAAAAAGGAAATTCCCGTGGCTATAAAGACTTTGAAGGGAGGATACACTGAACGTCAGAGACGGGACTTCCTGCGAGAGGCGAGCATCATGGGACAGTTTGATAACCCTAACATCATCAGGCTGGAGGGCGTGGTCACGAAAAGTAAGAAACTTTCTGCCCTCTTTTGCATTCTGAAGATGCAAACGGCTATTTAATAGGTCACTGATAACAGATACACTACTGTTCAAAAGTTTGGAGTCTGTAAGATGTTTTTGAAAGAAGTTTCTTTCTTATACTCACCAAGGCTGAATTTTTTTTCCCATCAAAAATGCAAAAATATTAAATAAATAAAACATTAATATAGTGTCATATTATTACAATGTAAAATAATAGTAACAATAATGTTCTATTTGTAATATTAAAGAAAAATTTTAATTACAATTGTTGTTATGATTTATTTATTTTATTTAAATTATTTAAAGAGTTTTACTTACTCCCAAAAGTTAAGATAACTTAAATTTTGTCAGTTCTTAAAGTATACATTGGACAAATCAATTGGATAAAGACAGTAAATTAAGTATAGTTTACTGAAATCAAAAAAGGGCAGTCTTCGGGTTCATATTATCCTTCAGAAATCATTCTAATATGCTGACTTGGTGCTCAAGACATATTTCTTAATTTAATAAATTTGGAAAACTGTTGTGCTACTTAATATTTTTGTGCAAACTTTGATGCATTCAGAATTCTTTGATAAATCGAAAGTTAAAAACAACAGCATTTATTTAAAATAGAAATCATTAGAAAACATTTAATGCATTTGCTGTCACTTTTGGTCAATTGAATTAATTATTGCTGAACAAAAGTATTAATTTCTTGCAAAAAATAAAAACCTATAGACCCCAAACTGTAGTGTAATACCATTTATTAATGAGTTTAATGCAACTCCAGCAAACACAGCTGTGTCTGAAAAGCATGGCAGGCAATGAATAAATAAATGCATAAATAAAACAGATACGGAAATTGTGAAGATGTGTATTGCTGATGGAAAACACATTGTTTGGATGAAACTGATTACAGAATAACTTGGATCATAATCAGCCAAAAGCTGTTGTCTCTCTGTAAAAAAAAAAAAAAACATGTTTCTTCTCTAAGTTTTGCTACTCCCACAGATTCTGTCTGACACGCACACAATCAATGATTTCTCCCTACACATCAAACTGCATTCAACCTCCGTAATGAGCCAGAAAAAACGACTTTCTCAGTCTGAGAGTATATCATGTCTTTCATCTATTCTACCATTCACTACCATGCTACTAGATATTAACTCCGTTATAGCAGCATAATACACGGATTTATAGCAGCATCACTGATTTCATTGAAACTAAGTGCTGATGATGAAAGCAAAAGTGAACTTTTGGGTTTGACTTGTGGTCAAAACCAGGCATGTGGCAATGTCTGTCCCATTTCTCTCTGTTTCTTTCTCTGTAACTTAGTCCATTACTTACAGTCCGTTGTCCTGTTTTCCTCTTTGTAGGTCGGCCTGTGATGATAGTGGTGGAATACATGGAGAATGGCTCCTTGGACTCTTTTCTGAGGGTACATTGAATAGAAATATGGCACACCACACTCGACATTCCTCATAAACAGCGCCTAACTACAAAGAGCATTTTGTAATTTGCCAGCATATGTTTAGTTGATATGAAATGCTTTTGGAATTTAAAACAGTGGTTCTTAACCAGGGGTCCAAAGCAAACTAAGACAAGCAATAATACAAATAAATAATGCAAAATTACTAAAAATCAAGATATTTAATATTTTTATTCACTCCTCAACAACTTTTCTTTTTTTTTCTTTTTTTTTAAGTGTGATTTCTATAACTGTAAACGCCATATTCATATGAATAAAATCTGATTCGAAGGCTAATTGCTTCACCGCTGCGCAACGAATGCTGTCCCAATTCGAAGGCTCCTTCAAATGTGGTCTTTATTATGTCCTTCATTTAGAATTGGGTTTCAACTTGAATCGAAAATTTGAATAGTCTAATGTATCTAATGTATCTAATGATATAAATGTAAGAATAAAAAAAAAAATATATATATATATATATATATATATATATATATATATATATAAGCGGTTCAAATTATGACTTGCATCTTACCAAGATGGGATTTTATATAGTTTATGCTCTTTATTATGTACATAAATGCACCAAGGTGAACATATCTAGACAGGTTTTGAACCCTGTTTTGTTTGAATATAAAAAGTCCAGTACAAACGTCAATGCCGCTCATCAACGGCAACTTTCGGAGTTGCTAGGAGACAAGAACAGTCGTCCGTAGGCTAGATCGTCCCATTTAACAGCGCTCGGTCCGACCTTCGACTTTGAGTGTTGCCTTTGAAGTCCGAAAAGCAAGGTCCAAAGTCATGAAAAGTCATGGGGCCTTTTAATTGTTTTGGATGGGTGAGCTCTTGGAGTGAAAAAGGTTGAGAACCACTGGTCTATATTTATTTCAAATGCCATTTTGCTTATTATTTTAATACATACGTATAGGCATGATAATTGGTTCTGATTCCTGTTTCTTAACTGTTATATTAATAGTTATTTTATTTCTTTTGAAGAAGAAATACAGATTAAGAATTTGTCATGGACTAAAACTATCCAGGGCCCGGTTCCCCGATAACGCTCACTCTTAGCGCGCTAAGAAGACTCAAAAAGATATATCTTACCGAAGTTGTTTATGTTCCTAAGTGTGTTCCCCGAAGTGTCCCTTAGGAAGCTTCTTAACACGCTCCTCTTACGTACGACGTTACAAAGGCGCTGTCCCAAGTGAAGGTGCTGAATTAGTTGGCATCGATTGCTCAGGAATCGATTTTGCACTTCACGTGAAGGTGCATTACGGTGTTAAGAAAGACAACACGTTCTATGCAAATGAAACATTCATCAAATTATTCCAGTAACATTTATTTTAACATAGTTTAAGTTATCAGTAAAATATAGACTATTAATTAAATTATCAAATTGTGATATGTCAAAATGTTTGAGATGACCGATCAAAGCAGGATTTATGTTCACAGAAGCGCGAGCCGCGCGCGAATCCCAAATGCGAAGCTTCACGAGATAAGATGCAAGTGGCTAAACTAAACAGCTGTTTTAAACGACTGACATAAATAATCAGTTTGCAAAGACTGTATCAATCAAAGCTCAGCTTCGGGAAGGGGATATTTACAGGTAAAGATAAAGACTGAGAGAAGAAGAACGAGAGAAGGAGATGGAGATAAGAGAGGAGAGCAGGTAAAGCAATAGCCTATTGCATACTGTGCCCAGAATGAGAATAACTTTATTGCAATGGATTCCTATTTAACACAGAGATACATAGACTAAGTTCTTTGACAATTACAGTGGAAAGATAATATGCCCCCGAACCCCCTATAGATCACTTTTGGGACCTCTGTATTTATAAAACCCTGTGTACGGCTTTTGCACTGAATAGAAAATTATATTTTTGAGAAATACAATGAATTACAATGCTGTACAGAAGAGTGCAGTATTGCAGACTTATATACTGAGGTTTTAATTACATTATTTTAATATAGTCAGTCGGGAACTAAAGTGGGCCGGTCTAAGGCATAAAACTCCAGGGCTGAAAATGAGTCCCACTCCGGCCCTGAAACCTCTCACTCAAAGTGCAAACCTACACACCAAATCTACAACACCATAAGCTATTTCTCAGCCTTTGACTCAGTTTTCAATTGCATAAAACACTTTTTTCAAAACACTACACACAATTCTCTACCTAAAACACAAAAATCTAGCAGGAATTATTTGCTTTCCTTTTCCAAACACAACCAATCAAAATGCTACACTTATTCACCAGGTCACACACACACTCCTCAAAATGTGCAAACACTAATTGCTTTACTGATCACTAACCAATCACTGCTTTACTGTAGTATAAGCCTATAATAGGTCAAAGGTCAGATTACCTGTTTTGAACAATGGATGCCAATAATGGAGAGAGACCCCCCACACTCAATTGCGTTCTTTACTGTATTCTAAAGAATATACTTTTGGTTTACATATGTTTATGGTTTTATTGTATGCTACTGTATACAACAGTAATGTTTGGCCTAATACATATTTTCTGTTTCTACATTGCATTGGTGATTACAGTGTACTTGTTACCCCTCTCAGAAGATTACTTTCACTGTAGAACATTGTATTGAAATGTAGATATAAGCGTATGAAAGACCAAAGAGCTTTAGATTTAGAAAAACAATGGTATATCCAAAAATGCACTATTATGAAATAAGTGTTTGCCATTTGATGCAAATGCTTCATTCTGACATGTTTATGGCATTTTGAATGCAGTGTTACTGTTACATTTTTGAAGGAGATGTGAGGCATTTTGCATTTTGTGTGTGAAGTTTTGGCAATTGTGTGTAGAGTTTTGAAAAAAGGTGACAGTTGGTCGCTTCCTGGACACCACCATGCTTACCCATTTATAGATCTTAGCCATTTAGAGCCAAATTGTTTGCCAGATTTTAATTAGCCTATCAAAAGTGATTGCCAATTTAAACACTTTAATGACATTACGAAATAGCCTAGGCTAATTACCACCATATTAGTTCTGATACCAAATAAAGTCAACTTCATAAATAGGCCTGTATCCATTGCGAACATATTTTATTATTAGTCTTAAAATGTCCATAACATAAAATCATTGTTGAGACACAACATTGTCAACAGACCATAGTTTGACTTGTACTGCACTGCACTGATGTCTAAAGACTGCTGCACAGTGGCGGCGACTAGCGTCTCGAGCTCAAACAACGCTGAGAGAGAGCTTACGAATCTTCCAGACCAACCTTACTAAAGTGTGACTTACAGAAGATATACTTAGAGTACGAACGTGTCGGGAATCGTGCTATAAGGTTAAGAGAGAGGTTAAGGAATAGGTTAAGAACTACTTAGCGATAAGAACGTTTTGGGGAACCGGGCCCAGGTCATAAGAGTCATATGTTTGTGTATTAGACTAAATGGTTCTGTTTTAGATTTACTAAACAAACCTGTTAATACATTTTGTTAATTTAATTTGTATTTGTTAATACATAAGTCATTTGTTCAGGGATCGGGGCTACATTGTTCACTGTATGTTTCAGGCTTTAGATTCAGTAGTGTTGAACAGCAATGCAGGAAAAATGTTGAAAGTATTTCATTATGGTTTCATCCACATTCCACGACAAACGTCATTAAAATCATTTGGTTTCAGTATTTGAAAAAATAGAACCAGATGTGAAAAAGATTATTTGTTATCGGTTCATAACTCCAGTTATTACATGTTATTACATGACCAAACTTTTATTGAGAGACTACGTGGAATATTTATATTTTCAGAAGACAATTTATCACACCACAGTAGGCTACCATTTGAAATCAATTCATAGCACCCACTGTAATGCACCTATTTTATATTGTCCTTTATACTATTTATAAAATCCTTTTTGTTTTGTTTTTTGATGTTGATTAAAAAAGGCCAATGAACATTTTAAGCATTAACTACCTAAACAAAAACTAATGTTCTTTATTGTTGTTGCAATCAGGTCTGGTTAAAGCAGAATATGTTATTTGTTCATTGTGATCAAATATAGACATCTCCAACTCTTCTTTTCCATCCTTTGGCTCCTCTTCTTGCCTTTTGTAGAAGCATGACGGGCACTTCACCGTGATCCAGCTGGTTGGTATGCTGCGTGGCATTGCCTCAGGTATGATGTACCTGTCCGACATCGGCTATGTCCACCGGGACCTGGCAGCACGAAATATTCTTGTGGATGACAACCTGGTGTGTAAAGTGTCGGACTTCGGTCTGTCTAGGGTGCTGGAGGACGACCCGGAGGCAGCTTACACCACCACAGTAAGCCACATACACCCACTTCAATATTGGTTCATTTAAATTTAGGGCTGTTCAGAGTTAATAACAATCTGTGCTTCTTAGACAGCCAAAGCTGATCCCGAATCTCTGGAGCTTAGCACTACTCTGCTTGTTGTGTGTCTTGTCCCGTTGAATGGGATTGGGTTGATCTAAGCAGTATAACATGAGATTAAGGGCTTATTCTGTGGAGTGATTAAGTAATTAGATTTATAATAAGATGCTAAATGAGTCTGAATACTTCTGAACTTTTTTTATACAGGGTCTGAGTGTGTCGCTTCACTAAACAGTATATCACATTCCACAGAAAACTCAATTATGACTCATCATTATATATCAAGCAATCTGCATCTCCTTTGATTGCCTATACACAGAAATCTATTGGCTGCTTGCTATTATCATGAAAAGAAAAGATTTTGTTTTGTCAGGGGGGTAAAATCCCTATACGCTGGACTGCTCCGGAGGCAATTGCATACAGAAAGTTTTCCTCAGCCAGTGATGCTTGGAGCTACGGTATTGTCATGTGGGAAGTGATGTCATATGGGGAACGTCCCTACTGGGAGATGTCCAATCAAGATGTGAGTAACTTGGGCTATTCTTAATACTAAATTCTAGGCAGGCAGGCAGGAAGTTGTTGTTTTTGTGTTTTGTTGTTGTTGTTGTTGTTGTTGTTGTTGTTTTTTACCACAATTATACTATTAATATACACTGTATATGAATTAAGTTGTGTATGATGCTTTTTTTTAGATTAAGCCAAAGTTGTTTAGAAAATATATTTTCAGTGTTAAAATACATTTTTGGTAAAATGCTAAATGTATTTTCTAAAATATATTTTGAACAATATAAATATAAATTAGAAAATTACATGTAACTATGTAAATGTATTTATTTGGCCATTTTCAAATATATATATATATATATATATATATATATATATATATATATATATATATATATATATATATATTAACACATACTATTTTTAAAATATATTTAAAATACATCTCCCAGAATGCTGTTTCCTGTTAGATTTCTCTTAAAATTGCAATTAAACCAAGTATAATACAAATTTCAATCATCTTCCCTTAGGATGTGGCCAATTCTAATTCAATTTAAAACACACATTCTGTTAAATTATAACATGTGGAACCGTGTTATGCCTTTAGTTTATCCATTACTGTTCTCGCTAATTATTTTATACACACAAACATTGGGGGATCCAGTAATTGGCTGAAGTATTTTATACTTCTGATGGCCTCCCTGAAATTGCATTAATAAAATGAACTTGTAGGATTGATATCCCAGTAAGGTTCTGTGTATCTTTCTGCAGGTAATTCTGTCTATAGAGGAGGGCTACAGGCTCCCTGCGCCCATGGGCTGCCCCGTGGCCCTGCACCAGCTCATGCTTCTCTGCTGGCAGAAGGAACGCAGTCGACGACCTCGGTTTAGTGACGTGGTCAGCTTCCTAGACAAGCTGATCCGCAATCCCAGCAGCCTGCTAACACTGGTGGAGGATGTAAATAGGTAGAACGATCACAACAACATTATAAAATCCACATTTCACTTAATTGCTTGCTAGAATTAAAATAAGTGCCAGTATTGAAATGACCATTTTAAACTTAAATTGTTATAGTATTTGCTTACAGAAAACTCTGATTAAACTTGACTGTTGTCTCTTGCCTCGTAGAAAAGCCTGTAAATGGTTTTTTAGAATTTCCTTGCGTGCCACTGTTGTTGTTTCACATACAGAATGTGTTGCGTGTTTAAACAGCTTCCCGGAATCCCCAGAGGATTTGCCAGACTACCCTCTCTTCATATCCATCGGTGATTGGTTGGATTCCATTAAAATGAGTCAATACAAGAACAACTTCATTGCGGCAGGGTACACAACCCTGGATTCCATATCCACCATGAGTATTGAGTGAGTTCTATTCATTGCTTTGTACATTGTAACATAATATTTCGAATCAGTCTTATGAGCCGTAGAAATTCATATATTATAATAGGCAGTAGGCTTTATAGGGTTAAAATAATAATATTGAATAATAATTAACGGCTAACGTGAATGATTAGCCTAGGTAAATAACCTAAAACAAGCTAATTAATATTCATTAAAGGGATAGTTTACCCACAAATGAAAATTAGCCTATGATTTCCTCACCCTAAAGTCATCCTAGGTATATGATATTCTTCTTTTAGACGAATACAATTGGAGTTGTGAAAAAAAAATTCCTGGCTCTTCCAAGCTTTATAATAGGAGTGAATGGCTGTATGTCTTTGGAAGTCCATCAAAGTGCATCTATTCATGATTAAAGTGCTCCACGCGTCTCCGGGGGTTAATAAAGGCTTTCTGAAGTGAAGCGATGCATTCGTGTAAAAAAAATATCTATATTTAAAACTTTATCGACTAAAATAACTAGCTTCCGGCAGACGGCCGTACACATCATGGGCTAATTTTCATTTTTGGGTGAACTATCCCTTTAAGCTGCCTCACGCTACACTAGACAGTAGTATAGATCTAACATTGAATGGCTTAAATTACTTTTATATTCATATGCACACCCTTTATAATCATCTCATGAACTTGCCAATTATGTAACTCAGTTTCAAATGTCTCACCCTCATTGTTTTCTAAACAGTGATGTAAGAAGAATCGGAGTGTCTCTGATTGGCCACCAGAGGAGGATAGTGAGCAGCATACAAGCACTACGACTGCAGTTCCTCCACATTCAACAGAATGGCTTCCATGTATGAAAATACACATATACACATACACATACACTCATACAAATGCTTATCACAGCAACCCTAGATCCCACACACACCCTCGAGGTCTGGGCTGACTGACTGTCATGAGAAGTGCTGCACAGCTTCAGTTTCTATCAAAATCCAGTGAAGATTTCCAGTTGAAACACATGCATAAGAAAGCAATCTCAAAGACCCTGAAGAAACATGCTAAATGTCATGAATTGTTTGTCTTCTTGGTAAACTGTGTGTAACAGGAAAACTGGACCATTTACCCCGAGGAACCACAGTAAACAATGGAACAATGGCACCATTCTATTGTTATGAAGATGTCATCTGTCAATCATCCTGCAAGTTCTGTGATTGACTGGACTCCAAATCTGAGAACTTTGAATAGTATATTTGATATTTTAATGTATTAAATTATGTGTCTTAAGAGATTTTTTCTGGTTTATTCATCAAGCTTCTTCCTGAGCCTCTAAAACGAGAGACTATGGATCTGTTGAATGTCTTCAGCTTTAAATGGCTATTATACATTGTTTATCACATCTGATATTTATCCTGATATTTATATGTATATGTGAATTTGTTTCTCTTTTTCTTTTTTTCTTTTTTGCATTTTGTTTAGTTATTTTTCTAAGCAATATGTGCAGTCTTTAGAAAACCAAGAAAAGAGCCAAGGTAGGGAAGTGAGAGCTTTATCTTGCTCTGTTTAAAAAAAAAAAATGCCACACAAAACCATTGACTTCCTCAGGCTGTCGGCGAGGCGGTAAAAGTCTGACCTTTCAGAAGACTGTAAGCCATTTTCTTACTCCTGTGCACCACAGTCAAATTGAACAAACTTATACAAATCCACTCAGACCGAGATTTGAGAACTGCACACATTTGTTCAGTCTGCTATGGTGTACAGTATCTATAGACACCTCTGATATTTTATCAGTTTGCCTTGCGACTATGAAACTTTTGTCAGTAGAGAAACATTGAGTAACGGGTTGCAGTAAAATGTTCTCATATAGAGAGCATGACAATTTAGCACTCTGCATGTTGGCAAGTATTTTTTCCCAACACAGCAGACCTACATACACACATAACTTCAATGGCAACATACACATTTGCAGTATCCTTCGCTTCCACCAGACAAACAAACGCACAATACCGTACATGTTCTTTAGCTGATATATGCCCCCATTCTTTGACTGGCTCTTTGTACCTGAACACATGTTCGGGACACTGAGGCCACTTGACAAACAACAAGTTGTAATGTGCAGATGTCAAAAGCGCAAGAGATCCGAGTGCTTACTTCAAGCAGGGCAAGGGAAATCTCGGGGTAATCAGGTCATTATGTATTGTTCATAGTAAACTAATTGTACATTATTTTTTATAATTTATAAAGAGTACAGAGAGATAAAGGTGATATAGGTTGAATGTTTGTAAAAATAAATGATAACAGATATTTTTGTGTTTTTTATGAGTCTATCACAAACAAACAAAACGCAAATATTAACTGTGAGTTTGCTTTCTAAAATGTTGAACAATGAAACAATGAACAATAGTATTTTATTAACTAACATTGATAAAGATTAATTAAGACTGTAAAACACATATTGCTCATTGTTAGTTCAGCTAATGCATTAAATAACTTACTGTAAAGTGTTACCAATATTACAATACGAAATCATAAAGATGCTACATTCAAGTTAGTTGTAACACTAGTTAGGTCATTTGTAAGCAAACATCTAATACAGTTTTCATTTGAACAGTTCTGAGGAACAAACAAAGTTTTCCTGAGCCTGGCTGCAGTTTCAGCCTAGAACGATTTTTTCCTTTCCATTGTTGTAAACTGTTATCTGGCTAATCTGACAAAGCAACTAGAACAGGTTGATTTTACTGACTTCAACAACATCCTTTTCAAAATGTCTGCTGAAACTCAACTGTGACATAATTCTCAATAATGAGTGTAATGTTGGTTTTCAAAAATTCGTATTCTCTCTCCACCCCTTTCTATATTGAACTATGGTGGCTCACTGTCTTAAAAAAAAAATTGCCTTACATTTTTAAGTACAATTACCTTGGATGTTTAAGTGATTCCAACTTAAATTAAATTAAACTGACTTAAAAAATGTGTTCTTGTGTATACCTTTTTTATTTAGAAAATTGCTTTAAATTATTTTGATTGGTAAAGGTATATTGTCATAATTTGTAAAATTATGTTGATAAGTTATGACAAAAAATGTTTACATTCCTTTAACTCAAAATAAGTTAAGCAATTTTCGATTGTTTTTGTAAGATTCAACTAATTTTTAAATGTTTAATGTAATTTAAGGTGATTGTACTTAAAAATGTAAGACAGCAACTTAAATGATGGTTTGAGCTTATCATGATTAAAATGCACAACATGAAAAACTATTTTAAAATAAATATATTTATTTAAAATAATAAGAATAAATGTATCAATGTTTTTCAAAATATTAACAAATTCCTGTTAAGGGAAATGGGATCGATGCAGGAAATGAAAAATCTGATCAAATCAATACCTTGACTAATAGGCTATATGAGTTGCTTTGGTCTGCTAAGTATATGTGACACTGGAAACAAAGATGGGTATATTATACACATTAATGACAACATGTTGTGTGACAAGCATTGTTTCAGCTTTCCTGTGTTAGTTATTTAGTAATTTGTTTTAATAAACCAAACTTGACATTTTAAATAATGAGGATTTTATTCAACTATCAGCAGAGTTTTATTCAACTATGTAACTTTTAGCACTGTGGACTTTTAGAATTTTGGAAGAAAACAAAACACTTTAATATTTAATTTGTCTATAATGTCCAGCAATTATATAGTACAGTTAACATAAGAATTGTAATTTTTCTCTTAAAGTCATGAACATCATCATGAATTTCACTTCCACCATTTGCCCATAGGCTCATCGTTTTGCTAAGGCTCATTTAAACAGCTCTTATGTTCTCCTCTATGTATCCTATGCGCAAAATTAACTATTATTTGCAAACTCTTGAAACTAACGCTGTCTTGTGTTATAGCTAAATTAATTGTTGGATGTAGGGAAATATAGCAAACAATAACCATTCTCACACAGTAAAAAATTGAATGAGTGTATGGTTATATCACTCTTATTTTAGATTATCATAGTTTTAAAAGTAAATTATTTTTTATAATAGAAAAAATATAGGTATCGGACAAGGGAAAACTAAACCATAAAATAGATTTTTTTTGTTTAAAGAAAGAAAGAAAGAAAGAAAGAAAGAAAGAAAGAAAGAAAGAAAGAAAGAAAGAAAGAAAGAAAGAAAGAAAGAAAGAAAGAAAGACTGTTCCTCTGGCATTGTCCTTCGGATGGCGCTATTAAACATCGAGTCGAGCCAAAGAGCGTCATCGGTCTCCTAGCAGCGGCGTGTCGCTTGTGAGAGTTTTCTAGACGCCAGGTAAGTGTTTACGTCTCTCCATCTGCACTGGACACATCATCAATCAGATGACTGAGAGTTTTGTTTGTGAAATTATTTTTTTAAACCAAGACGCAGACAACATACAACTTGAGCCAAGCCGGAGCAGAAAAGTAAGAAAGAAAATCTGTCCATGTAGAGCAGACTGATAGAACAGGTTAGCCAGCCAGACAGCTAGCCGTCGTCCGCTAACGTTACGGATATGTAAACAAATACGTTAAGTTACCTTGAATTACAAGAAAATATGTCAACCTTGTGTTGTCTTAATGTACATTTATTTGAGTATTTAAACAAACGTCAGAAGACAGGAATGTTAGAATTATTTGAGCATCCTCCTCGTAACGTTACACGTTAAGCACTAGCATGTGTGCTAACGTTAATGAGCTGAGAGGATTACAGGGTGTTCTAGTTAACGTTAGATTACGCTTTTACTCTTGTGTGTTTCTGACTACGACACTGTGACAGATGCGGATAAAACGGAGTCAGTTTCGCTGCTGTCGTTGGACTGATTTATTGATGAATGGATGGTTTGTAACGCTATTATGCGACTTAAATGTCATTTTCATTTAGACCGATACACAACAGGTGGTGGGTGTTTTCTTTAGACTCAAGATTATACGATACAAATATCCCAAGTTAACAAGTTCAATTAACGTTAATATGCGCACGTAAAGAATTGGGTTAATGTACTGCATATTTTAGTGCATGTTGCTAGCTGTGTGTCTGCTCGCAGCTCACGTTAATTCACTTAGATCGGATTATTAAAAAAGAAAACAAACTATCTTATCATCAGACCTCTGGCCGCTGAGAGCCAACGGTGCCCCATCTCCATCACATAAAAACACTTTCAGATTATAACAGCCTTTATTTTTAAAACAACAAATCAGTGTTACTGTTAAACTGTTTACAATTCAAAGTCTATCTATACTACGTAAAAAACCTAAAATCAAAATATATTTATGCATATTAAGTGAATTTTAAGTGCATATTAAAGGAGTTTATGCACATTATGAATTAAAATATAATAACTTGACAAATATTAAATTAAAATATAATAAATAAAATGCTTAAATAATACACACATTGTATATATTATTACATTGTATATAATATATTGTATATTATAGCCTACATTTATAATGTCACTAAATATTTCTATTTCAAACAAATAATTCTATTTCATCAAATAATCGTGAAAACAATCATCAGCTTACAAATCACAGATTCCACAGAAATATTAAGCAGCACAACTGTTTTTAACATTGATAATAATAATAAATGTTTCTTGAGCACCAAATCAGAGTAATGATGCTGAAAATTATGCTTTGCCATCACAAAAAATGTAATGTGTAGGCCTACATTTACATTTTAAAATGTTAAAATAGAAAACAGTTAGGCTTTTTTTGTATTAATTGTATTTCGGATCAAATGAATGCACTGCAGCCTTGGTGAGCATAAGAGACCAGCATAATAGTCTCCCAGATCTATCTCTCTCTCTCTATCTATCTATCTGTCTGTCTAGCCTATATATATATTTATATTCTTCTTTGTTTGAGCTACTGAAGTCTCCCCTCAACAGTTGGTGTCCTACGTAGACTGTGAAAAAAAAAAAAGTGTTTGTCGGCCTCTGGATGCGTCTAGTGAATAATCTGATGGAGCTTGTCTTTGATGTGATCTCTTTTCAGAAGCGCCCCATCCAACTAGGCAAATGGGGCTTTTTGACAAGCTTGCAGGGTGGCTGGGTCTGAAGAAGAAGGAAGTGAACGTGCTGTGTTTAGGTCTGGACAACAGTGGAAAAACTACCATCATCAACCAGCTAAAGCCATCCAATGTATGTTACTCTCCTGTCTGTACACCCACAATATATGTTTTTGTAATTTCCTTTCTCTCTTTCTTTGTTTTCTGTTTTGAATGTGAGCTCACAGTTTCCCCCCCTTTCAGGCTCAGGCTCAAGACATTGTCCCAACAATAGGCTTCAGCATAGAAAAGTTCAGGACCTCAAGGTGAATATTTAAAAGAGATAGCTAACTATGTAGCTATATAGTGTGAGGGGTTAGTCTCTGAAAACCATTTGTCTTTTCTTCAAAATCTTACTAACACAGTAACTCCCTCCTCTTCCCAAAGTCTTTCTTTCACAGTGTTTGACATGTCAGGACAGGGAAGATACAGAAATCTGTGGGAGCACTATTACAAGTGAGTTTCTCCTATTCAAGCTTGTTTTATTATGTTTACTGAGCTAATGGAGTGTCATCGCCCACTTTGGAATCGATCTGTGTGGTTTGTGTTTATTCTGTGTTATGTTGTTTCCAGGGAGGGTCAGGCCATCATTTTTGTCATTGACAGTGGAGATAAACTAAGAATGGTGGTGGCAAAAGAGGAATTGGATACCCTTTTGAATCACCCTGGTATTTCTTTCTTTCTTTCTTTCTTTCTTTCTTTCTTTCTTTCTTTCTTTCTTTCTTTCTTTCTTTCTTTCTGTTTCATTTATCAATATTTTAGTCATCATTTTCAAATCTGAATTAAAAGCAGCCTAATACCCATATATGTTTTTCTGATGTGTACTCAGATATTAAGCACAGAAGGATACCTATACTCTTTTTCGCCAACAAGATGGACCTCAGGGATGCGTTGTCAGCAGTAAAGGTCTCTCAGCTCTTGTGTCTGGAAAACATTAAGGACAAACCATGGCATATCTGGTAAGAAAAAAAAAAAAATTAGTTAGAATTTTCTGCTTGCATTGAAATAATTTGTATAATTTATAGGTCCAAAGCACTATTCTGACAGGATTGTTTGAGTTAGTTATTAACAGCAAGTCTGCAGTTTAAAGGGTATATGTGTCTGGATGTGGGTGAAATGGAAGGTCATGTAAAAAATGAACAAGGTTTATATAAGTGAAATAATTCTAACATTATGTAATTAAATGAACTCTTTAATTACATTACACAATTAAGGGACTCTTATTATTGGTTTAATTTTCTTTGTACATTGGATGGGATGTCTGAAGTACATAAATCACCAAGCTAATGAACCAGGCAGCACATTAAGAGATTTAGCTTTAGTTACAGTATTAAATAAATGTCATAATAAATGAGGAAAAGTCTTATATAACACAGTGACAAGCATTCAAATCCGGACAGAATTAGATTTCTCAGAGGAACCCTGTGCTTGTCAGGGTAGGCAATTTGCTTTTTAATTTTTACAAAGGTTGCATGAGCTTTTTACTGACGTGTTCAATTCATATGGGAATAACACAATCACAAAGTACATCTGTGATCTCCTCAGGGTAAACCTGCCCCCACCGAATACAGCTGATGAGGTGTGTGTGTGTGTGTGTGTGTGTGGTCCTGGTAAACCTGGTAGGGACAAAATAGGGACAAAAAAAAAACCACAAAGATGGCACTATCTGGAATCCTTGTCCTTGTGGGGACATTTTTTGGTCCTCATGAGGAAAGCAGCTTATGAATTATACTAAGTGATGATTTTTGAAAAAGTAAATATGCAGAAAGATTTCTGTGATGGGTAGGTTTAGAGGGAGGGTACAGTTTGAACAATATAAAAACCATTATGTTAATGGGAACTGACAATAAATCATGAGGTGCGTGTGTGTGTGTGTGTGTGTGTGTGTGTGAGACTAAGCAGAAGCTAATTATATAGAAGTGTGGAGTCGGTAAGATTTTTTAATAATTTAGAAAGAAGTCTCCAATGCTCACCAAGGCTGCATTTATTTGATCTAAATTGTAACCAGCATTTTTTTAAATTCAATTTAGCGTGTACTTGCTGAAAAAAAGTTTTCATTTCCTTTGTCTTTTTTTTCTTTTTTTAAAATCTTACTGACCTCTAACTTTTGAATGGAATTGTGTGGATATATTATTTATATACAAAGCATACATAAAATTGATATGAAATAAATGACTTTTACAGTGCTAGCGATGCAGTGAAAGGAGAAGGCCTTCAGGAGGGTGTAGACTGGCTGCAAGGTAAATACACATTCCATGCTGATTTTCTGTTTGTCTTTAAAACTGCAGTCCGTAACTTTAAGTTAAAAATAATCCAAAATAATTATTTTAAAAAAACATATTCAGGCAGTGTTCAAAACTATCTGCTTGCCGTAGCTAGATTCAAAACGGTTAGCTTGTAATAATGATTTTAATTCCAGTGGTACTGGTGGGTTTCCGCCGGAAATTCAAGCATGTCTTTGCGTCATTACGTCACACCCGTACACATAAAGAAGGAGTTTCGGCTAGCCGGCTATACTGCGCGTGAGGATGTTGACGGTGGGTAGATGTAGCCTATAGCCTTTTCTCGCAGCACTTTACATAATTAAACTTATGGCGATCCAGAAAGATCCAAGCGACAATCATCAGTGTCAACTGGAGATTCAGCAGTTATAAAACCCAAAAAACGTCATACTTCGGATTTAAAAAGGTTAGAGAAAAAGCAACCGGCTCATGCGAACACAAGGATAAACATCGGCAGGGCTTTTGAAAGGTGCGTGAACTCCGTGTTTTGAAGGGGTTCGAAATGGAAGAAGAGACGGCTTTTTTCTGCTGAACAAGTAAGACATTTCAATAGTTCAATCGTGTAACAGTACGTTTTCTTAATTCACACAGTTATGGAGTTTCCTTTGTTGTGCCTTTCTCGTTTAGCTAGTATGGAGAATATGAATTCTGAACTACACAGGTAACCTTAAAACACATTAAATATAGTCACGCAATGCTGATGTTGTTAACATTAACAATTTGAGAACAAAGTATAATTTGCATGGTTCGACATGATAAACGATCGTTAGATTTAATCAGCACGATTTACAGCAATGCTTTCCCCCCCTTTGTTGATCAGAACAAAAATGGATGTTACTTGTTCAGATTACATTATCCGGTGAAAATTCTTATGTTGGTCAAACTTTCAAAAAGTGATTCTGATTCTGAATGACAGTATCCACACAGCGCGGTGATTGACAGCAGCACTCGCCTCAAAACACTGTGTTCATCCGCGCTTTTTCATGCCGATTTACAACTCACGTAAAGTTTAATTCTGTGAATAACTGCAGTTACAGATTTCGAACAGAGATGGCGACAAAGAGGAAAAGCTACGGACTGTAGCTTTAAATTCTTTGTTTCTTCAGAGATAAGCTCAAATACTGTTTAAGAAGGGTGTCAAAAGAACTGTCCCATTTAAAACGTTCAATGCCATTTCTATTCTTGTGTTCTGTTTCATCCGTAGAACAAATTGCACAGTAAGTACTTGCAGTTGAAATTAGCAGATGTGTTGTCTTAGTTAATTGTATAGTTATGTTTAACTGCTAGATTTCCCTTTTGGGCTGTATTATTCTTGCAGCTTTTTACATTTCAATTTGGCCTTTTGAGAGAAATTCAAAGCTTTAAAATGTATATCTCAAAGATGAGATACAGCCCAAATTGATGCTAAACTATTTCAGATCCCCTCTGCTTGTTGTTTGAGGTGCATTTGAATATTCAGTCAAGTCAGTAACGATTAAATGACGTTTACAGACGTGTGTTTTCCTCCACCCAGTAGTTCATCCCAATCAATCCAGCAATTCAGGCTCTCACCCATATCAGAAACCTTTATGTACAGTTATCAAAATGTATAAAAAATTAAATCGTTGTTCTGTTTTTCCCCCCCTCTCATGAACAGATCAAATCAGAGCGATGAAAACATAAAACCCTCCTGAAAAATAAAAATTCATGGTCCCCTGCTGCAATGGCGGAGCCAGACAACACAGATCTTCACCTCTGGGCACCTACTGTCTGTGCTGACTTTAAAATCAGCTCAATTGGTAGAGTAATAAACTGTTCGGCTTCGATTATGGCCATGTTTGCACTAGGTAGGAACATCTGCTGATCAGTTGCCGGTTGCATAAACTGCATAGACTAGTCTTATAAATTAGTCATCTAATTAGTCAGTAACTTTTTTTTGCGCAAGTTTTTAACAGTCAGTTGCATAAGAATATAGATAGTCTAGTTTGAATCTAAAAAATAAGACTAATTACCCCAACTAACTGCTTGTTGGTCAGACTAGTTATTAAGACACCATCTGAACATAGTGACTATATGCATATATGCAACTGGCCTCTGATGGCAAGTGGTCAGTCGAGACTTTCCTTTTTAAATCTCACCACAAACATTATTATTCGGACAGTTGGTTTCTTTTAAAGCTTCATATAAGTAGTGAAGTTTAACCTATTTGCTGAATAATTGATTGGCAGATTCATAAAAACTGATTAGAATTTACACTAAAAATGCAATTGTGGCCAAAATGGCCATATGGATTTCTGACTACCTCCAAATGAGCGATGAAATCACAAATCATTTTGACCCCATTTATACCTGAAATGATGGTGCGTTCAAGTCCTCCTGGGAAGTTTGTATTTACGAGGTGAGAAGTCGTGTTTACGACTTAAGTCGAGTTCAAGTCACTTTTGTCGGAGATAGATGATGGTGTCTTAATTAACTACAACAAAAATACAAGGATTTTAAACTCTACTGTATTTTGCTTTGTAAGTTTAAAAAAAAAAATGTATGAAGCCACTGTAAACTTTTACTGTTAACAAATTTAGCTAATTCCCTGCACAAAATATAATAGCATTGTAATCTAACAATGTACTATAATGAATAGTATATTGTCAGATTACAATGCTATTATATTTTGTGCAGAGGATTAGTTTAATTTGTTGTAAAAAAAAATAAAAAATGACAATGTCACTGCTAATTACCAATACATATTGTGGTCTTCCGCCATGTTTCTCACTGACACGTCCCCAACTCGTAAAGATCGGGGCTTAAAGAAAATCCCAAGCTTCCCACTCGTATTTACAACTTTGTGGTGGCGTTCATGTGCGTACAACTCATAAATAATATGATATTTTTGTCATGACTTGAACACGACCACTTTTGATCAGCTGAGCTGATTGTTATCAGGTGTAAAGTGGTCTGACAATTCGTCTAGTATTCAGTCATTGCACCTTCTTTCTTTATGAAATTTCTTTCAGAAATATTCCACAACAATATATATGTATATATATTAGGGCTGTCAAATGATTAATCGTGATTAATCACATCCAAAATAAAAGTTTTTTTTACATAATATATGTGGGTGCACTGTGTATAATTATTTTATATATATAAATACACACACATGCTTGTATATATTTAAGAAATATTTTCATGTATATACTGTATATAGATTTATATATAATTTATATTATATATAAATATAAATATTTTATATATAAATAATATTTTTTTCTTAAATATACATGCATGTGTGTGTATTTATATATAAACAAAATAATTATACACAGTGCACCTACATATATGATGTAAAAAAAACTTTTATTTTGGATGTGATTAATCGTGATTAATCATTTGACAGCCCTAATATATATATATATATATATATATATATATTTAAAATATGCAATAAATTTGTCAAAGTACATCATATTTTAAACTTTAAATACTTACACTACACTTCTTGGCTGCTAATGCTGTAGAGTGATTCTGTTGAGAAACGTATTGTTTCTCAGACAGAAAAGTACAGTGGCTAATGTTTTATATCTTGGCTGTGTTTGTTTATCAATAGATAGAAAACATTCCTGTGCAGTGTTTAGGTCATTGCTCTGGAATGTAAAGTTGTGAAAGCTTGTTACTGTAGTAATGTATAGCAGTGCTGAATTGTTACTATTTTGCTTTGATTTACGGTTTCATGCATTACATACATGGTGCCTCTGAAAAGAACAGTGTTTTTTTTTTTTTTTTTTCAGAAAGTATGACACCTCAAACTGTCACAAAGAAAACATTTCCTCTTTGTTCTGGCATTATTTATTTTCAGATATTATTATATTTCTGGAGTATATGTGAAGTAAAAAAGCTGCGTTTTTGTTTGTTCTTGTGTTTTGTCTAGACGACACATTTTCACAAAATTATTTATTTTCTAAACATTTGACTGATATTTAGCAATGTGTTTTTGTTTTTTTTCTTGCTGTTTTTATTCATCATTAAGGGATCTTATAATATAATGTTTAAAGAATAAACCGAAACTCTTGGGCTTAGTCTCTGTATGAAGGGAGTCTCTCTCTGTCTATATCTCTCTCTAATATTTTTATTTTTTCAGTAGTCAACTGACTAATACCTGAGTGTGGCACAGAGCTTCATCCTTTCTTTTTAAATAATCAGTCTGGCTAGAGCTCTTTGAGTCTGAACTGTGTGAGGGATAGCTGTTACAGGGAGGCTGAACCATGTCCATGATTATAGCTGTGGAAAATCCAATGCCCTTGCTCATTAAAACCACAAAATCAGCACAGATATGTAGGATCCTGAAAATGGCAGCATCTCATCTAATCATAGGGCCATCTGCCGTTTTAATGGAATCGCACACAATTATGTCCTTTTCCAGTCACTGAAATACTAAGTGGTGCCAAGACGACGTTGTGCTGTCATTGGAGACTTCAGCTGGAGTTTCATCTCATTTAATTATGTTTATGAGGATGACTTAAGTGTCACCAACTGAGTGTGATATTGCTGTGGTTCAGTATAACAAGATGAGTATAGCATACTTTTTAGACACAATATTGGCAGTTACTTCGTCTGTTTTTCTCCAAAGTTTAGGTTGAATTTGTCTGTGCAGAGGAAAGAATCTTCCTAACTAGCAAAACAATGTAATGTAATTTACTCACTCTCGTGTCGTTCCAAACTTCTGTGGCTTTCTTTCTTGTGGAGCACGGAAAAAGATATTTTGAGAAATGTCCCAGATGAAAGAAAAAGAACAAACTTTGGTTACCATCATTCTTCAAAAAATATCTCCTTTTGTGTTTTGCATGAGAAAGAAAGTCGTACAGGTTTGACATGACTAAAGTGTAAATGAGGACAGAATGTTTTTTTGTTTTTTTTATTCTCGCTCTCTGTAACCCTCTGATTCTCTTCATTTGGGCCGACATAGTTCTTTTTGGGTCTCCAGTGACCTCAGACAATAACATTTAATTTTGTAACATTATATATATATATATATATATATAATATATTTACAAATGTAATTTTACTCTGTTTATTAATATTTTTACTCAACATTTGTGCAGTTTTTGGAGGATTTGTTATGTCTTTTAAATTTCTATAAATAAATATTTATTTAAATAGGCTTTTTACCAAAAACAAAAAACCCTGCATTTTATGTAAAATTCACTTTATACAAGACCCAGATTTCTAACTTTCATTCATGGAGATTACATAATTTTACATGGTTTAATGTAAGATTTTTGGCAATTTTTTGTGAAATGCAGTTTTAAAATAAAATCCACTATTTTAATAGAGCTCCACTATATGCTATTTGACTAAGCAAAATATACCTTTTTTACAAGGTTTTTCCAGTTGGATTCATATCTAAATATTATAAAATCACAATTATAACAAAAAAAAACAACAACAACAAAAAAAAGGTCATAGTTTAGCACTTGTTGTACTGACAAAAGTTTTTCAATAATGTTACATTATGATTAGAATCAAACCTGAACAAGATGTTACAAAGAGAAATGTTGGAGTCTTTAGATTTTATCATTTATTTCAATCATCTGTTTTTAATATAATTCTACAATGTTAATCAACATTTCAGTTACTAACTGTAACAGAACAAAGATTTACAGAAAGGAACAGTTATATTTCATAATTTCTTTATTTCTGTCTATGTGATCTGCGTTGTTTGTTTCTGATTTTGATGATGAATTTTGTATAGGCCTATTTACTATGCGGGGTCTAGTGTCACAATTTTTTCACGCTAACATAAAAACAGATATCATTCCAAATTATCATTTTTTATTTTTTGAAGATCTAGAAAGTGTTTAGAGCCGTAGAAAGTTTCATACTGGACAAAGATATATATATATTTTTTTTTTTTTTTTTGAGTAAAAGTCATTTGGGGGCTAAAAAAAACCCCGAAGATAACCAGCTATGGGAAAATACTGTATTTCCATCAGCGTCTGGTGCAAGTGAAAAGGGACAGCACCAGAGACAGTCTGTTGCAGATCTCCGAGAAGTGACAGCAGATATAACAGTGGAGACTGTGCTCTGACTCCGAGCCTCCGTGCAGAGTCAGATCGGCTCGTGTAGCCATGCGTAACAGACGTGACGCGGATGCGGGACCCTGTAAGTGCCCGTTGCTTGCCACTTTCCATCTCTCTGTGTAAATACCGGGTTTTCTCCGCTGCTCCAGCTACGGTCCCTGAACAGAAGCCTCTAGTCTTCATCCCCCATCCCTTTCCAATGAACGATAGACGTATTCCAGACGGACAACTGAAATTAGCACCCGCTCTCACTGCAGCTACTTTCTCCCGCTAGGTGGCAGCATCAGTCTACGCTGTAATTCACTTTTGAAACCCACAACAGGTAGTTAAACAAGTGCTGAAATATACACAATATTAATTCATTTTAAAATAAACACAAAAAAATTTCATTTTATCAATTTAAAAGAAAAACATGTATGAGGGTAATGTTTCTTTCACAAATGTATCACCCAAGTTGCATTTTGAAGATCATACCTTTTATCACCTCTGCATGCACATTGTTGTAGTTGGCTAGGCCTATGTGTACATTTTTACGTTTAATATAGCCTATATTCTATTGTTGTTTCTTATTATTGTTATTATTGCCGACAGTTCTGTCAAATCTGCTGTTCATTTGTCCATGAAAAACTACATGTTCATCTCTCTGCGATACACTTCAAAGAACACGAAACAGATGTGAAGTATGCTCATTAGCTGAGCAAAATCTGCGCGCCATGGCTGTTCCCATGCACGAGGGATCTAGAAGAAAACATCAACTGTTTATTTCAAGTGATTTCATATAAACATTTTAAGAGATTTTAAAAAGCACATATTCATCCTCTGTAGGCTACACTGTAAAAAAAAAAAAAAAAATTGTGTTGGTTTAACTTAAAAAGCAGCCTAAGTAACCCGGTTGCCTTAATTTTGTGTTTATTGAAAATAAAAATAAATGACTTCAAACAATGAAGGAAATTGGTTTAGTCAACAGAAACTTAACATAATATGTTATCTGAACCACATAAATGATCTTCAGAACCTGTGCCACATTTGCTGCTGAAAACTGCTAAGGGGTCTTGACCAGGCCTTTTCCAAACTACAAAGAACTTCGACATCTGTACAGCAAGTATACCGTCTGCTTATAATTGGGACTCACTTGGCAAGCTGTCAAAATGTTAGCAGTTAAATTAGTCGACTTGTCTTTTTTCCATTAAATTGGCTCTTTTGAGTTGCTTGAATTCTCTCTTTTAAGAAAGCTAATATATTCTTATTTCTCAAGGAAATTAATACGATTTTATTTAGAATAGCCTGCAGAACTGTCAAACGTGCAGAGGCGCAATTAGCATCTAAAAAGTCTCAGATTCCTGGAGATTTATTTGCGGAAAGCCTGTCCTCAGGAAATAATTTTCAGTGTCTATAAGCTCTCATGACCAAACTGGATAGCCTACCACAAAAACATGAATGTTAATAGAAATCTTAGCTTTGACTTAGTACTGTGATTTTGAAGTACATGTTCTCATGTGTTTCCTTAATTCATTTTTAAGTAGGCCTATCCTTTATTTGTTAACACTTTATTTCGATAGTCCACTTTAGACATTCTACTAACTATAAGTAACTTCAACTAACTCTCATTAGAGTATTAGTAGACTGTAGATTGTCTGCTTAATATCTGCTAACACTTTATTTTGATGCCTCTCCAATAGACATTCTACTGACTATAAGTAACTTTGCAACTACAAGTCAACTTATTTTACTAATCCGAACACTAACATCTAACCATAACCTAACAGTCGTCTACTAATAATCTAATGAGAGTTAGTTGACATGTAGTTGCAAAGTAATTTATAGTTAGTAGAATGTCTAAAGTGGACTATCAAAATAAAGTAGAACCAATTTTTTATTTTTCCATTGTAATTTTTTTATCTAAATTGTTAATTTTTCCTTGATGGAACAATGCATTAAAGCTAGTTAAAATTAGCCATTTAAGCCACTAGGAAAGCCACCAATAGCATAAAATGTAGCCACTGGGTGGCAGAATGTCAGATTTTCATTTGCGGATTTTAATGAAAAGAAAACATAAAATAGAGCACTCCTGCAAAAAGAGTAAAACAGGCCTAAAGTATTTTAATAATTTGATTGGGTATACCTAGATAAAAGGAATTCGTTGATTCCCTACTTGCAAAAATCTCTACGAAACAAAATTAACAAATATGTACTTTTATTAACGCTTTATGAAAATGGTTTAGCCATAGCAAAGTCAAAAACAGAAAACGTAAACGTGTGAAAAAACAGCAGAACAAAATAGACTAGGCTATACAACGTAGAAAAGCGCACACTTGCGTTGGATTACTGGCGTGTTCAACGCTACTGTGCCAGTGCTGTTCAGTTTGACTACACACCCTCCTGACTTTTCTATTGTGTCTACTCAATACACTTGAATTTGGAGAGTTTGGGTGGCGTCTAAAAGCCCTGGCGCGAGGTTCAGCACTCCGGACAGCGCCTGACCTGCTGAGAGAGAGAGAGAGAGAGAGAGAGATACTCAAACGGACTGCCTTAAAACAGCAGTCAAGAAAAACATGAATGGAACCGATATATTTCACTACCCTTTATTTACAGCTGTTTCTCCCCTGTCTTGTGATTTTCAGTTGACTTGAGAACCTCCTGTGACTCGCGGTTCGTTTGCGCGATCTTACATCTTTATTCATAAATAGCCCCCATTCACATCTCTCTGACGTTCACCGACCCTCTGACGAAACCTGCTCTTATAAGATTCACAGTAAGTTTGGCTCACACTGAAATGTCCTCCTGAGGCGACAGTTGGGCTCTTTTCGCACTCTTGGTGGCAGTTGAGCGGCTGATTCACAAAGGTGAGGCACTTTAATTATGAAATAGTTATCATTTCCCCCCCACCTAAACAAGATACATGAAATCCATTCATTTAGCATGCAATTTAACAAAGCTTGGAGTGACTGGAAAAAAACTGCTGATTTAGAGTATTAAGATATAATATGCTACGCATTTCAAATCTTCTGTGGAACAACACTTAATGCAAATGATTTCTGAATCCTGATCTTTTTGTTGAAGCAAAATATATATAATTTTTTTTTCTCTTTTCTTATGCATCTCTTTAGGTCTATTTTCCTTAGGTCTCAATGCATTTCGGTTCTTTAGAAATACAACGACTTTAGCAGAGAGAAGATGAACATCCATGTGGAGGGGTTGGTGGCGATTATCATCTTCTACCTGCTGATCCTTGTAGTGGGAATCTGGGCAGCATGGAAGAACAAGAATTCGGGCGTGATGGAGGGAACTGATCGCAGTGAGACTATTATGGTCGGCGGAAGGGATATTGGATTATTTGTCGGCGCATTTACCATGACTGGTGAGTTTCAGAGATAACTGAATAGAAAAGTACATTTTACTTTATGTAGTCTATATAACGTGACTGACGTTTTATTTTTACATTCTTCAGTTTAGAGATGTATTTATCTAACAAAAATATTCTGTCTGTGTAAAAAAAGTTTTCTCGATGTCTTTCTACATTAAAGTAGGCAGGCAAAATAAATAACTGGGGGGTAATTTCAAATTACATCTGAAATTTGTAGGCCAATTGAACACACACACACACATATATATATATATATATATATATATAATATGTTCCATTGTGCATGTAGTGTGTAGTATTAATTATGTAATTATTTATGTTACTAAATATGTTATCTCTACACTTACACAACCATATATATATATATATATAGAGAGAGAGAGAGAGAGAGAGAGAGAGAGAGAGAGAGAGAGAGAGAAAACAATATTCTTTCAAGACCTTTTTTTAAATCCTCTTTCATTCCAGCAACTTGGGTCGGAGGAGGTTATATCAACGGCACCGCAGAGAATGTGTATCTTCCCGGGTACGGCTTGGCATGGGCACAGGCTCCCTTTGGATACGCACTCAGCCTTGTCTTGGGTATGTTGTGTATTTATCACAGCAGCTATGATAAGCGGCGAAAGACATTTTTCAGAGTTCAAGGTAACATGCTGAACTAGTAACATATCTGTCAAACATATAATTTCTATGAATTTATTCATGTCAAGGTGGCCTTTTCTTTGCTAAACCCATGCGCTCCCGGGGTTACGTCACCATGCTTGACCCCTTCCAGCAACTGTATGGAAAAAGGATGGGTGGTCTGCTATTCATCCCTGCTCTAATGGGAGAAATGTTCTGGTCAGCCGCCATCTTATCTGCCCTTGGTAAGAATAGAGAGGGAAATTATATCTTATGCAGACCTTTTCTCAAGCAATCAGTACATTTTGCAAGCTCTACCATAATTGTACAAATACATTGTAAATACTGCTCAATTAAACGTAATGAAAACTATCTTTCTTTATGTCACAGGGGCCACACTGAGTGTGATCATTGACATCGACATCAATATGTCTGTGATAATTTCGGCTCTTATTGCCATTTTCTACACGCTGATTGGAGGACTCTACTCAGTGGCCTACACTGATGTTGTCCAGCTCTTCTGCATTTTTTTAGGACTGGTAAGGATTCACAGAGCCACATGGTGAAGTCATCGCGGTGATGTCATTTTCCCCTTAATTCATGTCTTCAGCAGCACATAGCACTCTGTGATTGATCAAAGTGACTGTCAGCTATGCAGTTTTGAGAGTAACGGCTCATCAATCACTTTTCGTAGATACAAGTAATAGTATTTTTTATTGCATTATTAATTGAATTCAATTTATAATATAACATTAGCAACTGATTAGCTATTGCATTGCTGTGGAAATTAAAATTAAATAATTAAATAATTTTAATTAAAATGTAAAAATAAATGTTTAAAAACATTTAATTGAATTTCACAAACTTTAAAAAATGTATAATGCATAAAATCTTAACGATTACATTTTGCACTTGCACATGCTACACATTAAGTTCAATATGGTGTGTTACAATGTTATAGATAGTCTATTACATTGTAATAGAGTGTAAAATGTTCTCTTCGTAGTGGGTGAGCGTCCCTTTTGCACTCTCAAACCCAGCTGTGTCTGACATCGGAGTGACAGCAGTGAAGCAGCTCCATGCTAATCAGACTGCATGGCTCGGGAAGATAGATAGCGCTGACAAATGGTTGTGGGCTGACAACTTCTGCCTTCTGGTGAGTGGACAACTCACTGTAGCATGATGGAATGGAGACACAATCATTTTGCCAATGGATGATTGTTGATTCTGAAGGGCCAAACCTAATTTCTCACTTTATTGAACAATGCAATCAATCGTAGGGAGGAAAACTAAATAAAAACAAACAAACAAAAAAAATGGAGAGAGAGAGAATAGCTTTAATGTCTGTAGTTATTTTTTTTTCCCTACTTTATAACACACTTGATGTTATGCATCTGTAACATGATGTCTGGTGTCTGTATTTACAATGACATTTCTGTTTTTAGATGTTGGGGGGGATTCCCTGGCAGGTGTATTTTCAAAGGGTTCTTTCTGCCTCTTCAGCTACCTATGCTCAAGTCCTCTCATTCCTGGCTGCCTTTGGGTGTATCATCATGGCTATTCCCTCCGTCCTGATCGGAGCCATAGGGGCTTCCACAGGTAAGACGTTTGAAACCGGAGACTTTTTCAAGGAGATCATGATTCAATGAGAGTGGGATGGTGAGCAGGTGCCAAACAGGTGTTTGGGTGAATAAATACATCACCTGGTGTTATTAAATGATATTACTTTCATTATACATTTAAAATGTTCAATCAACATCAACATGAACAATTAACATTGGCTTGGTTCATGACTTATAACTCTTTAATGGAGAATATTTTTAAATCCCTGTGGGAAAAATATATATACTTCTATACTTCCGGAATAATTTCTGCTGGAGTCTGTTGCAGTCTATAGGAATAAATTGCAATTTGTTTCATACCAACTTTAACAACAGTTAATTTATTGCAGTTTTGCATTAACCCTTAAATGCATAACTCAAGTCTTTAGTGACCCGGGACATCATTCACTACACTCCTAATCATTCATTTTTTAAAGACACCAATCTTCTTGGAATTCCTCAACAATATAACGAGAAAAAAATAAAATGATAAAAGAATGCCTGCATTCCCATTCATATTTTTGTAATCATATAGGGTTGATGATAACCCAAGGTGTGTAACTGTAAGTATATTTTTTCTGCACAACCATAATTTAATATTTGATGACTGAATAGGTGCAATTGACCTTTATTCCCCAAGGTGGCAATGTCTGATATGTAAAGTGACGTTTCACTCATAGTTACCGCAGGCAGAAAACAAATGAATAGGAAGCATCATCAGCAAAATTAGAAATGGCTCAGCGATTTACTAATAATACTGAACACTATCAAATATTAGTGTCACTGTCACTTGATGATGGATCTGGTGAAGGATCTGTCAGCGATCAAAATATTGATTTTGAAGATGTTGAAAATGATAGTTTTGAGAATATGTTTGAGATGGTGAATATGAGCCAGATGTTAAATGTACTAGGAAATGAGCTCTGATGAGGACAGTGATGATGGTATAAAACATCTGCTCAAACTGAACCCTTCCAAGCTACAAAAGTAAAAAAATAAGATTTATTTTATTCTTCTGTAATTGTTACTCTACTATCAAGAGAGTTTTATATTTTCACGACAGGTAGAGATCCATCCATGTTAGATATATATCTGGGACTCTAAAGACCAGAATATGTAATAATGATTGGCAAAACCTTCATGCATTTAAGGGTTAAATAAACAACATATGCAAACAAATTCATCCCAGCAGTCAAATTCTGATTTACAGGCTGTATATCCACTTACAGATCAATAGATTAAGACTTTTGAGTGCAAAAAAATGGGAAGGCTCACTTCAGGAATAAAAGCTTCGTAGCATGGCTTCGCATTGGACTTTTTAGATCTTACTAAGTCAGAAATCTTTCCTTAAACAGATAATACAAAAGTGCTCTTACACACTTATTCTGTTGTTTTTTCTCCTCCATAACATGACACACCCTCGTCCTGAATAATTATTCACAGCTCATCCAAATTAAAAATGTGCATCAAAGCATTTTTCATATTGTTTCCTGTATATAAAGTTTCCTTGTCCTAAAGCCCTTTTCCCTTTGAGCATGTACTGTATTTAGTGCATGCCATCAGTAATTCTAATTATGTAATCACTTTTTTCTCATTATTGAGGGAAACTTTGTCTAATTTTGAGTCTAATAAGATTGAGTCTAATTTGCTATGGTGTGTTGTGGGAGGTGTTCCCCAGGCTGTATCAGCCCTGGGTGGAAACCATGTTCCCTTCAGATCACTAAAGAAATTAGTAAATAACAACAGCTGGTCTCCTTCATACATTATTAACAGATTATCCATTTAACGATGTGAACCCTGTAAATATTACATCTGAGGGAGGCACACAGCACCCAGATTTAATCAACAGACTTTCAGCATCAAAGACACAGCCAGTCACTTAAATTACTTAACTTATTGGGAATATCGGTCTAATCAAGCGCAAGGCGTGTTGCCTTTGGATTGAAAGTAAAAAGAATTTGAAATAGAACGTTAATATTTCATTTAGTTTAATATACATTAGCCTCATGTATGATGCAAAAAATGTGTATGTATATATATTACACAAAGTATGTAGTAAGTATGTTCTACCCCCACAGATTGGAACCAAACAACCTACGGGCCAATTCCTCCCATGCAGAGGGACCAGTCCGACATGATCTTACCGATCGTGCTACAGCACCTGTGCCCAGCCTATATCTCCTTTTTTGGTCTGGGGGCAGTTTCTGCCGCAGTGATGTCATCCGCTGACTCATCCATCCTATCAGCCAGCTCCATGTTCGCTAGGAACATCTACCAGCTCGCTTTCCGGCAATCGGTGAGAGCCAGTCTAATTTAATTCACTACGAAGTCATTCACTTCAACAACAACAAAAAAAGAATTCCAGTACAAATATCTAAATAATTTTAAATCAAGATCTATTTACTTGAGAAGTTTATAGTTTATAGTTAAAGTTCACGTTGTTTCAATCCAGTATGTACACAAATTAAGATATTTTGAAGAATGTCTGTAATCAGACAGTTAATGGACCCCCATTTTTTTTTTCCTACTATGGAAGTCAATGGGGTCCATCAACTGTCTGGTTACCAACATTCTTCAAAATATCTTCCATTGTGTTCAGCAGAAGAAAGAAATTCATACAGGTTTGAAACAACTTGGGGCTGAGTAAATTGACAGAATTTTCATTTTTAAGTGAACTACTCTTTTTTTAATAAAGTCATTTAATTTTGATTATTTTTAGGAAACCACTTTATGTCTTAAGTAATTTTGCTTCTTATGTAAATGTATCTTTACTCTTAAGAAAAGTGTGAGAAAATAGGTCACTATATACTTTGTTAATTATTTTTTATCTTACAGTGTTGATTTAATAATATTCAGATATTTGTAATGGAAAACATGACAGAAATAATGAGTATGAAATAGTCAGAATAACTGACTTCTCTAAAAATGATAAATATGCATACTAATGCAGGAATAAGGCAATTGAAAGGATTGGTCACTCAATACTATTAATAATGATAATAATACAAATTGTTCATCATTTACTCACACCCATGTCGTTCCAAAACTGTATGACTTTCATTCTTTCTCGAGACACAAAAGAAGATATTTTGCATGATGTCTCATCTGTTGTTGTCCACGTAATGAAAGTCAATGGCATCCAAAACAAAATGTTATTGTTTGGATGCATCAAAACGACACTGTATGTAAAAAGCACCAATATCAGTTGATTAAAAACTGCATATTAATCAACTTAATCAAATAGAAATGTGTAGCTTTCTCAGTTATCATTTTATTTCCCCTCTAACTCTCGTCTCATCTTTGTACTGACCTCAAGGCTTCCGACCGTGAGATTGTGTGGGTCATGCGGATCACTATTTTTGTGTTCGGGGCTCTAGCAACGGCCATGGCTCTCCTGTCTGGGACTGTCTACGGTTTATGGTACCTGAGCTCTGACCTGGTCTACGTCATCATCTTCCCCCAACTCATCTGTGTTCTTTTTGTCCGTGGCACAAACACCTATGGCGCGGTGGCTGGATACGTCTTTGGAATGATCCTGCGCATTGGCGGAGGGGAACCTTATCTCAAACTGCCTCCGTTCATCTACTACCCCGGATGGACCATTGAGGAGAAGGTCCACCATGTGACCAACGAAGTGGAATACCTGGTGTTGCAAAGGTTTCCCTTTAAGACAGTTTCCATGCTGGCCTCGTTCCTAAGCAACGTGGCCGTCTCACACCTGTTTAAGTACCTGTTTGAGAATGGCACTTTGTCGGCTAAATATGATTTCTTGGATGCAGTGGTGGCTAAGCACAGTGCTGAAATAATGGACAAGACCACATTGGTGAACAAGAACATCATTGGACTGAATGAAATGGCCCCGGTCAAGCCAAGACTTAGTGTTACTTTAGCTGCTACCTTCGCCAGGAAAGAAACCCTGACCGAAGAGGAGGACTCCAGCCCAGAGTCACCAGGTCATGAGAACGAGTAGAGGCTTTATGGTCGAACCTGAGACTCTCTAGTGGCTCCATAATGTGAAGGACTGCTTCACACAATAAGTAAAGAAATATCAGTTTTGAATTACATAATTAATTCACTCCACGTCATTTTCTGGAATTGCCATCACTTCTTTCAGAAGGGAATTGAATAGCAACTGAAAATGAGAAGAAAACAGCAGAGATCCGTGTGGTGTGAGTAATATTAGGAAAAAAAACTGACTTGGTGGTTTTACTTACCCTGAGAAGCTCTTCGACTCCTGTTGGTATGTACAAACCTGAGTGACTCTCCTTTCCCTTCGAAAGAAAATGTTGAGATACTGTAATAATCCTGAGGAAATAATAATATTAAAGGGGCTGTTCACCCAAAAATGTTCTGTCATCATTTTCCCAATGTGGCTCTAAGCCTGCATGACTTTATTTCTTATGTGGAACACAGAAAACTGTCTCAGTGGTCATACGATTAAAGTCAGTGGGCTGTTTTGGACCCTATTGACCTTTGTATGGGGGGGGGTTTAAGAATGCAGTTAAAACATTCTTCAAGGTATTTCTTTTTGTGTGTTCCAGTATTGAAAGTGAGAAAATGATGACAAAATGTTCATTTTTGCTAGAAATATTCCTTTAATTCCAGTGAATCTGGACACAGATCAGTCCAGATAAAAAAAAAAAGAAAAGAAATGTAACAGTGATTATAATATTTCAAATTATAGCTATATGTGAGTAAATAATAGGTGTAAGTCCATGTGTCATGCCATTATGTACGTCAAACTCCCATTCTAGATATTAGTGCAGATTCTCCTATCGTCCTGATATCCTAATGTAGCTAAACAGTTATATGCTGTTCCATAAATACAAAATTATATAACAAGTGATATGCTTCCCATCCACAAAATACCTTTAACAACTGTGACATAAGTGCACATGTGGCAAATGTCTTTTTCATGTTCATAGTGCAATATTAAGATGAACGGAAAATAATGAACATGGAAATATGCATATATATATATAATCTTTCAATCGCCTTAACTAGCTACATGGATTAAATGGAGGTAATTGGACATTATGCAAAGCCGGTTCGTCACTTTGTTGTACTTGAAAATGAATGTAGCTGCAAATGATTTACCAGATGTAATAATAACCTCCGGGGTCTGTGCTGTGTCATATTTTGTGATTTGATGTCAAAAGAAGTCGTTGTACCTGGTTCCAGGATGAGCCAGCTGCTGTGTTATTTTGTTGGCTTTAGCAATACAGAAATTTGTGTGATGTGTGTATTTATATTCCAATGAACATAACTGTCCAGTATTCCACTAATGTAAAGTATCACTTTACCGTTCTATATACAAGTATATATATATATATTTATTTATTTGAATTGGTCGGAGCCAGCTACACAAATCTATATTTATTTATTTATTTATTGTGGCCTACAGATTAAACATAGGATTATTAAAAGACAATAAATTTTATTGTTAAGACTTTCATAGTTGTGTATTATTACTTTGTTATATAGTCCACAAAAAGTCTGAGTAGACTTTTTCCGTTTTGTTTAAATTCATCAAACTTTACAAATTGTCTTTAAATACGTTATGTTTATTCCCGTTTGTGACACCAAACCCATTTTCTAAGTCTTTTCGCCTGCCAAAAAGGTCTGCGGACTGCTGTAGGATCTGCGGGTAGTTACGAAAGCGCGTGTCTGAAAACGTGACAATTTATGACGTTAACTCTCTTCAACTTCCAATGTCACTGTTAAGAGACGGCACTCTAAAAATAGCCAGTACGTTATTTACATTACTCTAAGTGCTCTGCTGGTCTTAGCGGGGCGGGGCAGGGGTGAAGAAGGCGGAGGGAAGTAAAGGCGGGGGTTGGGCCGGGTCTCTTATGCGTCTTTTCATACACTGCGTCAATGTCCTGGGGGTGGACGATGACGCTGTTTTCGCCCCACCCAACCATGCCCCAAGCTTGTCCTCCATTTTGTCCTTGCTGTCCAAAATGTAATCCCATTATATCGTCAAGGCTGGATATGCCAGAGATCTCATTCACAAAAGAACAGTGAAGAGCACTTGTGGTGATTAATAATGACCGCAATGGGGCGTTACTGTTAGCTTAGCCAAAAGTCAAGCCATTTTTATCCTTCCAACTGATGAGGTGTTTGTGGCCATCTCAAGTGTCTGGAAAAACCTCAAAGACTACTTACTCGTCAAATAACATAGTTTGAACGCATTTCATGGTTAGCACCTTAGTCATATCCAGATGTCTTCTGTGCTTAATACTTAATACTCACCAGAGATATTCTTTTTTAAATCACTAGTTTACTTCATATGTGGGCGGACTCTGGTTTTCTTTGTGATCACGTCTCTGCTCACAAATCAGTAATGAAATGCTTGAGGTTCAAGAATCTCAGCTGAAATATGGTGCGTCTAATTGAATCAGCCTAAGTGAGGGACATTTGTCCTCTCTCGAGCTTCAATCGATCAAATCTCCAACAACGACGGTTAGAAGCACAGCCTGTGACGGAAGCTAGCAGGCGGCGTTCATTTGTATTCACGCCCGTCATTATTTATTTGAACAATTTCCTTTACTGCAAATCAGCAACGGATAAAGATCATATTGTACAAACTACACCCAGTGAGAATTTCCTTTCCTTTCTATTCTTTGTTAAGTGGCTATATAGTCCCCAGTGTGTCATAGAAGACAATCTTAGGACATGCCTCCTCTGCACTTCTCTTAATGCCAGGGTCTTCATGTATCTGTCAAGAAATCATCTTCCTATTGAAGGAGGCAGGTGTAATTAGATTGGCTCTCATTAAAACTAAGGGAATAATTGGGCATGCTGGGAAATATAGTTCTGGGCCTTACCAGAAGACAGTAGGTATAATATAATGAGAAAGATAAGAGACAACAGAATAGGTAAAATATCCGTAAAGAATTGTTAACTTTTTTGACTATGCTGAACAGCAATATACACTTTTGAGCACAGAAAGAAAATGTACTGTATTTTGTATTTAAGTGACAATAAAAGACTTAACGCTTTATTGTGCAATGTCTTGTTACACGTTACAAGTACTTAGTTACTATATTAATAAGAGTAAGTTATGCATAATTACAAGCAAGTTACCCTACCCTAACCCTATAAGTACATTATATTTTAATGTTAATATTGCTCATTACTTACTTGTGTAATTACACTGTAATAAGAACACCTTAAAATAAACTGTAATCAAAGATGTTTGTATTTAAGTGACAATATAAAAATAAAAAAACTATTAATGAAATGTAGGATTAAAGTTTATTTTACTCATTCATGAAACTTTCATAAATATCAGACAAATATTTTTTCGCATAAAATCAACCTTTCTGAATACTTTTTTCAGATTTTATATTGTTATGGTGAATAGTGTTATCAAAATGCAGTGTCTTCAGAGCACTAATTACATGTGGTTGGGACCAGACGTAAAAAAATATTTTACTAACTTTTGAAAATGATAATCCGACAAAGGCTTTACCAACGACTTAAAGACACACGCACACCGAATAATTATGCTCGTATTTCATGTATGTAACATTAATTTTCCAAGTTAGGGATGGGGTGACACTGATATAACCATTTAGAAAAAAAGAAAAAAAAAACATAAGAAAAGGAAATATAAATATATGCCTTTGTTGAGAATGTTTCTCCTCTCAATATTTTCTCCCTCAAGATCTGGAATGTCATCATAACATGTTTTATATGGGTGCATCCTGTTCCCGCAGGCCAAACATCTTCCTTTTTCCCACTCGCTCTTTCTCTTTTTCGACAGCAAAGTCATCGGTGGTGACAAGGAGTAACCCCCTTTTTTTTTTTGACATGGAGTGACTAGAACAAGTGACCCTGAGGGCACATCAGTATCAGACGTGACTGTCAGCGATAGAAGCATCTGCTTTGTGTCTTGCTGGCCACATTTGAAAAAACAAAAACAAGTGGATTTAGATCTTGTAAAATCAATCTCAATCATTAGCTTTCTAATAGTCTTGATCACTTAGCTGGTGCATTCAGATCAGTTCAAACAGGTTGATGTCCCTGTTTTGAAGGATCGATATCTGAAACAACGGCTATGAATTTAAAGGACCCAGAGGAAGAATCCAGGCATTAAAGTGTATTACTCCTCAGGGATCACTTCATTGACTTATACTTCCCCCTCTCTCCCTCCATGTCTCTCCACTCGCAAATCTCTGCCAACCGAACTATTGTATGATAAAAACACGTCACAACCTCTTCCGCTGTCATTCTGATGATGCAGTTTCTCAGTCACAGTAATCTCTTCACCACAGTCCTCCCTGCGGACAATCACATGGGACTGTCCTACATGACTTGAGTTACATAAGACACCAACAAAAAAGTCCCAGACACTCTTTCACAAACCAAAAACCCAGAGGCAATGTCCAAAAACTCTTTATTTCCACTGTCAGCCGCAGTGTCTGTTCAAAGTGTTACTGGTACAACACTCAAAATGTCTTTCTAAAGAAATTTCTAATGGGGAAAGCATGGATATTGTAAAAAATTTATATAAAATATTAGAGAAAAAAAAAAGGTTGAGGGGGCTCTATATAAAACCCTGGGTTCTTGACCTTTAAAGAACACTTAAACCATAAAGGTTATGAGGAAAAATGTCTTAATGATTGGATAATACTTTCATGCTTAAAGGGTTATTTAAATTTTTTCTACAGTGATAAAGCTGTTTAATTCATTAAATGTAATCATATAACCTTTTAGGGGTTCCCATCATGGGATCATTTTATGGATTTAGTTTTAGTTTTGTTTGAATTAATTTGTTTTGAAGCAACTGACAGAATCCTTTAAGGTTATATAATGCCCTTTTTCAAGATAGCTTCTTTTCCACAGACGAGAGAAAGTCAAACAGGTCTGGAACAACGTGGGGTTGAGTAAAGAGTTTTTTTTTTTTTTTTATTGCACACAAACTGTATGTATATGCCATCATCCTTTATTAAATACAATTTGATAAGAACCTTTATCCGATGGCATCTATTCTTACTGGCTATTAAAATCATTGGTGAATGACAATTATGGAGATTATATGTTTTGCACCAAAATTAATAGACACTGATAATTGTGTGCAATATATTATATATTATATTTTTTTATTGTTTCTGGAAGGTATAGTAATTTTTAGTTTATTTGTGTTATTTATAGCATTTAAATCATATTTAAGTGCATAAGGGGATGATAACCCAAATTTTTATGATGCAGCAGATTTCTTCCATCTCTGACGTGAAAGTGTACTATCTCATCTCTTTCTTTTACTCTCAGCCAGCAGGGCGACTCAAGACTATTTATGTGTTCCTTAAGTGATGGCCTCAGTAATGTAATTGCTGGACATCTAATTGAAAAATGGAGGGAGCCAGAGAGAGAGAGAGAAGGGGTGGAGAGTAATATGGAGGAAAAACAAAGAAAGAAAGGGGGATGAAGGGATGGAGGGATAAGGGAGAGAGAGACTAATGTACCAAGATAGAAAGCGAGAGCAAGTTAGACGGACAAACACACACACACACACACAACCGGCTCTATTTCTCTCAGTAAGTCTCAGTGGTTCTAGATTAGATGAGTGGACCTTTATCTCATCCCCTTTAGCAAAGTCAATAATTGCAGTGTGTGAGACGTACAGCGCGACACAGTCCCTGCAGTACATGGCAAATGAGACAGGGTCAATTCCACAAAGCTCAGCTATGGCCTCAGAGAAACAGAATCTGACACTAGATAAGAGCCATTTAGTTTAGCTGAATGAACCTCAAAATCTTGTATACTTGTTAACATTTTAATGACACTGGAATGGCGTGTTTGATTAAATGTCAGCCAATCGCACCTCATTCTTTTTATAAATACATATTTGCTATAAACACGTCTGCCTTTAGAACTGCTTTAATTCTTCATGGCATAGATTCTGGAAACATTCCTCAGAGATTTTGGTCCATATTGACATGATAGCATCACACATTTTTTGCAGATTTGTCGGCTGCGCATCCATGATGCCGGCACATCCCAAATGTGCTCTATTGGATTTAGACTGTGGAGGCCATTTGAGTATAGTAAACTGGCATGTAAAAAAAAAAAAAAAGAGTTTGAGATGATTTGGGCTTTGTGATTTGGGCGCTATCCTGTTTAGCGTTAGCAGTCATCAGAAGATGTCTGCACTGTGGTCATAAAGGGACGGACATGATCAGCAACCATATTCAGGTAAACTGTGGCATTCAAACAATGCTCAATTCACGAGTTCACACTTACAAATAATCAGATATCCGTATTTGGTGTGCTGTCCAATGACCCAGACTACTCCCCCCGTATTTCTGGTTAGGAAAGTAACCAGGCGAGTGTGATGAGACGTTGTAGTGGAGGGATGCTGAAAACTGTTCGAGGAACATAGGTGAGTCGACTGAGTATATAGGCCTCCACTCATGCTGATTGGGTAGACATGTTGATTACTGATTGTTGACAGCTGGTTGGAATGACGTGATGATTGGATAGATAATTTGAACGTGTTCAAAAAACATAATTTGTTATTAAGGGGCCCGAAGTGTGCCAAGAAAACATCCCCCACACCATTACATAACCAGCAGCAGCCTGAACCGTTGTTACAGGGCAGGATGGATCCATGCTTTTGTGATGTGTGATCTGAATGTCGCAGCAGAAATCCAGGCTCCAAGGCAATGTTTTTACAATCTTTTACTGTCAAATTTCGGTGACCCCGTACACGAATTGTCGCCTCAGTTTCCTGTTCTTAGCTGACAGGAGGTGCACCCGCTGTGGTCTTCTGCTGCTGTAGTCCATATGCTTGAAGGTCTGACATGTTGTTCGTTCAGAGATGTATGGTCTGCACTAGTGTAATCTGAGGGAAATGATGGTTGGATATCAGTTCCTCTAACTCAAATATATTTGAATAGCTAATTCTGTACTGTAGCTCAAGTCCAAATTTAAAAAATACTGGTCAAAATGTGGTTTCCAGCTGGATTATTCAAATATATTCTCTGTAATATATTATAGAGTTAGAACTGATCCAACCATCAGTTCCCTCAGATTACAGATTGTTCGTCTGTTACTATATTGGCCATGTCAGCTTTGAATGGAGCTAAATCTTTATGACTGTGATTCTCTTTCACAAGAAGATAAGTCCTGCAAGGCCAGTACTAAACCTACCCGTCACAGAAAACTTTCTGCATTTTTACATTTTCAAAAAAACTCATTCTGTATGATTTATAAGCTTGTTTCCATTCATTCCTTTGTGTGCATTCAGGTTGAAGTCCCCACAGGGATAAAAAAAAAAAAGAAATAAAAAACGCACGCACGCACGCACGCACACACATACACACACACACACACACACACAGCTTTGTTTTTGTGATTTATGAGGACATTCCATAGGCGTAATGGTTTTTATACTGTACAAACTATATATTCTATCCCCTTACACTGCCCCTGTCCCTAAACCTACCCATCACAGGAGACATGCTGCATTTTTAAATTTTTTTAAAAACTGTGTTTTTTAAGCTATTTGAAATATGAGGACTCATGCAATGTCCTCATAAGTCACGTGTAAATTGTAATACCAGTGTAATATGCATGTCATTATACACATTTGTGTCCTCATATATCACAAAAACAAGCACACACACACACACGCACGCACACACGCACACACACACACACACACACACACAGACACACACACACACACAGACACACACAGACACAGCTTAATTCAATAGTAGCAGGGCTCTTGCCTTCTTGTGAGATTCCTGTGCTGAGATCAGATCACAAAGAAAGCCCCTAAAGGCAACAAGCAGTGTCCATGTGGCGCTATTCACCACTCTGTAGCGTATCACTCAAAAAAGAGGGGGTCGGACATATGAGCATATTCCAGTCAAATGTGACCAACAAGCTATTGTGTTGTCTGAATGCTACAAACATTGACCACTGTAGAATGGTCAAGTGCTTTTTCCAGTGATTTGCACTTTCTACTCAAAAGACATTAACCAGGCTTCCATAATATTCACAACCAGCTAAACTTATTCCCTATTGCTGGTGTACCTTGACCTTTTTTTTTTGTTTTTTTTTTTGTGGTAGTGGAAATGACGCACTGAGATAAAAACACTTAATGAGAAGATCCTTAGGGTTATTTCCCTTCATTGGCATGCTAGCCCACTCTCTCGGGGCAGAGGAGTGTGTATGAATGTGCGTATGAGTGTACAGAAGCTTTTTACTGAGCTGAACGCAGGCCAGCAGATCCATTAGCACTGATTGAAAAGCGAAGGGATACAGCTGTAACCCTGAGAGAAGGTGAACAGCTCAACCATAAAGAATGTCTCTAAGAATGAAGACAGTGGGCATGGGAAAAATGGAGGAAGCAGGAGATCAGGGTTCAAATGTGCTAAAGGTCAAAACAGGTTGAAATGATACATTAGATAAATTGTTTAAGTGTTGATCTTTATTGATGGAACGTTAGAAACATGTATGTATGCATTTAAACAGATGTTGGTTAATATTATGATACATTTTATGGGTGTGTGTGTATATATAAGTCAAATAGCACTTTTAACAACACACATAATTTCAAAGCGGCTTTACAGAAAGTTATTCTGTTATGTCTATAATGCCTTAGTGCTTTATTATAGGGTTGAGTGATATGACGATATATATGATGATGATCTAAGTGTTCCTTCCCAGACAGCAACATAGTGTCGGCCCAGATCCGGGCCACATCTGGTACAAGCGGGTTCAACACGTACCAGATCTTGGCATGGGTTTAAATTTAAAGTAGCTATATTTTACTCATAGTGTTGGATACATATGCATGCACTGACTCGGACACACGTCTGAGCGTTCAAGGTAATTCAAAGATTTAAATGTTGGTTGATTTTGTTCTATATATAGAGTAAACGATTCTGAAAACGCATTGATGAAAACATTTCACTGGTGAAAATCCTAAAAAGCCTGATGCTTGAGCACACATCTGAATGTTCAAAACAGATTTAGATAATGATCGGTTTTGTACATGGTGATTCTCAAAAAGCATCAAAGAAGATATGACCGGAAGCCTTTAGTGAAAAATAGCCAGTTTTGTAAGTTTAACATTTTCCAAATTTAATTAGCAGTTGTTTAAATGGCAATGGTGAGAAATATAGGCTATGGCTTTAATTTCAACTAGTAACGTCTCTGATTTCAGGCAGAATTACTGTATAGTCGCCAAACAAGATGGACTCCCCTCAGTTCCCTTGGACATGAGGAATGACATCTTCTAAATATAGCTCAAATACTTGCACCACTCATTGCCATCAATCTCACTATTGATTACCACTGTTCTAATAGGGAGAAAGGATTTCATGACATATGTTAGACACATAATCAGATGTTCATTTAAACTAGGGATAGTTCTTCCAAAAACAAAGAGAATTGTTATCATGTTGTTTCTTAGTTAGTAAAATTTTTAGTAGACAACACTACTTTTCTCTCCTTCGCAGACTACTACTGATTAGATGTCAGGTTGGATGTTCATGCTTCTCTTTTCTTTAAAATGAAGTGAATAGTATAGTAACCTGGAGCTGTCAGTGCAAAAAATGATAACACGCACTATAAATGCATCATTAAATATGACTCTTGCATTAAATATACCAAGTCTTCTGAAGCCATATGATCACTTTGTTTGATAAACTCAAAAGAAGGCAAGACAACCAGATGAAAAGGATAGCAAAAAAAAAAAAAAACAGTAACACTACAATAAGGTTCCATTTGTTAATAGTTGTATATTATAAAAACATAGCCTACTTCTAATATAACAAGTGTTCTGAACTGTATTGTTTAAATATGCAAATAAGGCATTATTATTAAATGCACTCCTTTTGTGTTCCATGGAAGAAAGAAAATCATTTAGGCTTGGAGCAACATTTTGAGTTTAATTTTTCAGTGAACTATTCTATAAAGATTATCTTTAAAGCAAATAAAGGCTTCTGTTGCTTTCTATGTTGTTGTTTTAATCACGGGTGTTGCTTCAGCAGTTTAGACTCTGAAATGCCAAGACTCTCATGAGAAGTGATGGAAGGTAATGTTGTGTGACTAACATCTCCCTGAGAGAGAGAAGGAAGGTATATGAAAACACCACCTATAATATGCAGGAAAGCGACTGGAGCCTCAAAGAAATATTTTACACTTCATGAGGGACTTTCTTGTCACTTTTTATTTTATTTATTTATTTTTTTAAATCTGACAGTTTGTGTAAATGAAAACACATCTTTGAGATCCTACCTCAGGGTGGACTTGCTTATTAGTTATGAGACTATACATCAAATTATGTTCTCTTCTTTTTATGCTGTGCTCTCAATCAGCCGAAGCAAAACTAAATGGTATACTGGTGAAAATATAACTTAGCCCAACCAAAACACCAACACACACACACACACACTATTGACTTAATGAGGACTCATTTACCTTCACGCCACATCAGCAGACAGACAGAGGAGATGCAGAAGAGGAAAGACAGATAAAGAACTGAAAATGTCAAGACTGATTAGACTTTCATATGTCTGCAACACATCTTGACCGAGACTCTCTGTGCTGAAATTAACAGGCATCTCCAAATGGCAGACATCAGGGGAAAAGGCTCTTTTCTCAAAGGCCAGAGGTCAATATGACTTTAAGCCAACAATACACTGAATACACTGTCAGAGTGAAATAGTAGGATGATATTTGTAACAGAGTGCGCATGTAATTCAAAGGGGTTTACTGAACTTCAGTTCTTTCCTTGGCTTGTATGAGGCTTCATTTGACAAGCATGCACAGCTGATCAATGCTGCCCTCTGGTTTATGAGCTGAGAATATAAAAGGATAATATTTCATACATTCACTGGCACGGAGAACATATTTAAATCTCCCCTATAAAACCAGTGTACGTCCAGCTGAGCCCTTCTTAGTATTTTATGGCTTTAGATGCTGTCAAAACACTAGAATAGAATAGATTAGAATTGAATAGAAAATATTCCGAATGTCATTAAATACAACAAATGCATGTAACAATCTGCAGACTCTCAAGCCTTTGAACATGCAAACGTCATGACTGTTTCTGTCTAGAAACCAGAAGAAACACACCACGACACAAGGCAGTGATTGCTTGTGCATGACAAGGCTAGACAGGAAATCACAAACAAATTTATGGGATTTTTTTTGCATTTAAATGACAAGGGTTTGACTGGGAAAAACAAACCGTGACGAGCGGAGAGGAAAAGACTGACATGTTGATATATCAGGCCAAAGAGTTACATTAAAATTCAGCCCACAGTCATATGTGTCACCTGACAAAAGGGTTTGATAGACAGTTTAGAGAAAGAGGGCATTCTGGGAGTTTAAAAGACTGCTTTGTTGATCTCCAGTAGTTTGCTGCTGACCGGTAAGCATTTTGTACCTTTATTTTCCAGGCAAAAACCAACAAATGTGAATATTTTACTTAAAACACATGAAAGCATAATTGAAAAATGGTAATTTAATAATCTACATTGATATCTTCATAAAACATTACCATAAAACATAAAAGAAAAAAGTATTTCATTAGGCTACCCCTCAAATTGGTGTACAGTTAAGTGAATTGTAAAATTGCTAAATAGAACATTAAGCAATGCAAGTCCTTTCTTGCAATAGAATTACACTTTTATATTAACTATAATAAGTAATAATAACAATATTATTACTTAAAGTAACTATAGTAATATATAATAACTATTATAATAACAATAAATTGTATTAATAAAAGTATATTATCATTTTTAATGACTATTAATTAAATACTAAATTATATTTCTAAAACTCTGACTCTAAGACTCCAAATCATTGTGTTTCTTTTATTTTGCATTGTTTCAGTTAAAATTAACTCCAGAGAGAATCATTAACTAAACTGTATAAAAAGCCAGACTGGTAGAAGGTGATTCATTGACTTATCATTATGTTTACAAATGAGGCTGTCAGTCTGTATGGAACAAACCAGCTGCTGAGAAATGAAATCAATTAGAAAACAGTACAGGAGTCTAGCGGCTCAGCTGATGAATTGCCCTACTTATATATATTACATATAACACTTCAGGATATGGACATTCTTTGACAAAGGTAACTTGTCAGTACACCCGTTGTGTCAATATGATTACATTAGAATGCCATACATTAATAATTACAGTCAAAATAACTGACCATCCGGCTTTAGCTGTTAAACTTTTAAATTATTAAGGTCTGTCACCAAGCTCAAATTATTTAATCATATGAGTAATGTACCACTATAGCAAATAGCTAATCTGAAGATGACCTTCATTAATTCTGGTTCACAGAACAGCCTTCCCCCCACAGGAAATAATGTGAAGGTGGAACAAGTGGAAATTTAAGGTATAAGTGCTACATGCTCAATCTATCCACCTTACCGGACACTATTCAGTGAGCAAAAACATCACTGTGATATTCATCTACACTGATGCCCAATTATCGGATTCTCCCAACAGTGCCTGACCTTTATAGGAAATACATTGGATCAATACTGGAACTCTCACACAGATGCGATGCCCTGGTAACATGCTTCAGGAAATTACTCCACTCCTATGTCCGTCTCGCCAGAATGACACCACACATATCTGAGATGGAGGCAGCTGTCTAATTAGTGCTTTCTTCGGGCGTCTCAGGGTTACTCCATTTTGAACCGTTGGTGGTTAAATTCTGACACGTGTGTGGCGTCTCAAAATTTCTGCGCTGAATCAAAGGGGATCTGTAAGTGAGCAATGATGTGTTTGCACAAGTGACAGAAAGTCTGTCAAGGACATAAATGTAGCTAAATGTACTTTTTAGTGCATGCGAGTCCAGTGTTGACGTGTGTTGCAATGTACCATTTCAGCCACAAGGGGGTGAACTTGCACAGGTTTTCCTTGCATGATCCATGAGACTGTCATAAAACAGCCACAAACTGCAAGCTTAATAAGCTCTGCTCACTGAAATCTCAATTTGTTTTGACAGTTCCTTGCTGAGAGGAAGAAAATATTCAGCCGTTTGAGATATTTTTCTAATGAATCTGTATAAATGAAAATGGAGAGGATTTTATAACAGAAAAACCTATAGCCTATTAGTGTTTTTTTTTTTTAGTAACTAAACCTGACAGTTTCTGTTCTCCATTTACATACAAAATTGAAAATATGTCTAAAATTTTGGGGCCAAGCACAGCAGAGGCAAAATGAGAAGCAAAACAAACATGGCATGGAGCATCAAGACCAAATGTAAAGTGATACATTTTAGACATTTTTACAAAATGGTTAAGAAACATAAATAGTCCGTTTTTATGTGATTTAATTGCTTATCACATTTAACCAAAAGGTGGCGCTGTCATCAAATCAATGTGTTATTGTCAGTGTGGCATAACAATGGCACACGGAGAGTTTGGTGTCAATATTCAAAACCATTGGCGAGTTACAATTGACGTCAAAACGTCGTTTTGCAATTGAAATGACGGCCATGTTTATCAAGGTACGCCAATTTCACAATGGACTATGATAGCAATTGAAAGACAATGCCAATTTTGAAGTCAATAAGACCAACGGTACTGTAGTTAGATCCAATTTCATGTTTTGTTCAATTGTTCAAATATTGGTGAAGTCCCACTGCTTTTTTCTATACCGCGTGTCCTCAAAGTGCCCCCATACATAAGCGTGTCAAATTCTGTGAAAATATTTCATTTTGTTTGGAAGTTACAGACATTTATGTTTATGAGCAAGTAAAAAATAACCCATCTGACTTTGCATTTTTTGCCACTTACAATCAAAATATTGACATTTCGCCATTAGCGTTTAGTCAACCCGCTATGTTTCCGATTTTCCTCAGTGGTTTTGTCTCAATTGGAATAACGGTTTCGAAGATATTCACAAAAGTTTTTTTTAAATGCTAAACCTCTCAAAAAAGGTAGAATCACTGAGCTCAACCGTTTTTGGGGTGCATAAATCCATAAAAATATCAATGCTTGCAAAACAAAACGCTAAACCACAACATCGGACAAACCATAAGGCGAAACGTAGCATGTTTGGTATTGTTGGACTCGGCAAGGATTCAGGAATCTAAGGAGATGACTCCCGTTTTATGTTTTTATGGCAAACCGTTCAGAAGTTCAGAAACAAAAATGCATATTTTTCATATCTCCTCACCAGTAGGTGGTGCTGTGCCGAAACGTTGCATGGAGCCTCAGTCATGCTTGCGATGACATGTACCAAGACTCCTATCAATAAGCTAAAGCGTTTCATGTAGCCTTGCATCCAGTTTGGCATGCTCTTCATTGAATTCGTTTCAGCACTTTTCAAGAAGAGTTTATCAAAAAGCTTTTAATAACTTTTTGACAGCATGATCTGAAGATGATCTGAGCCAATTTTTGGTAAATCGATGAACCGTCTAGGAAGAAAATGCAAAATGGCGGAAAATGTTTCCTGACAGAAAATTTATGAAAATTAATCTGCAATGAGTTAGACCTGAGCCAAAGGATAAGGGGGAACAGATTTGTGTTTTGTAGCCCTTACGGTTCAAAAGTTATTATCATAAACATGAGTGCAAATTTAGACAGTTGGTGGCGCTAGAGGGGTTTTATAATTCCCACAAGCAGCTCTATGAGCTGTCATAGACTCAAGAGTAGAAGAAGAAGCCGAGGAAGAAGAAGAAGAAGAATGCAAGGGGATAAAATAGGTGCTTACCTACCTATTCTGTGCTTGCCCTAATAAAAAGTATTTTTTTTTCTCTCAGTTATGCTTGAAGGCATAAACTGTATCTGAGATGAAGGAAATGGTTTATAAACAAAAAGTGGTTTCCCATCTGCTCACAGTCGTAAGTGTGTCTCAGTGGTTATGATGGAGGACTATTCCCACACTCCAGCACACGGAATGAGCCTTCTGGGAAATTTACCAAGAGGTTTTTTAGGAGTCAATGATGTGTGTGGACCGTTCTCTAGACAGCATTTTGCATTTTGTTTATAAAATGTTTTGCTTACAGGAGACTATATGGCTAACCAGCATGCGTTGTATTTCCTGAATCTGAGAATGTTTTTTTTTTTTTTGTATTTTTTAACCCAAGTCCAGTGGGTTACATTACTGACCAGCTTTAGCATATATAGTCTCAGACTAAAATGCATGTTAGTGCCGGTTTAACTGAAAGCAACTTGCACTGCCATATATTAAAATATGTCACTGTCATTGTTTTGTCTCAACATGCACACCAGTAATGTTTCTTTTTTTCTAAGGCACATTTATAAAAGCTAAATGCCCTAATTGAACAAAGGCCCAATCAAAGCCCTGTCTGTGAGATGGGGCCTATATGGGATACATCTGTGTACACTTTAGGTTTTTTTGTTGTAACATTTTAAAATAATTTATTTTCATTTCAAAATACAATGTAGTCTACATACGTGTCTTGTAGCTTATTACTTTCTAGCTTTCACACACTTACATTTGCCTTTGTGAAAATTTAAAACCTCAGATGTGAGCTAAAAATGAAGATATATTCTACAACAATAGTAATAGTAATCTAAAAACTTGATAGAAGAAGACGGTTTAAAGTCAATACTGAAGTGAATGCAGATGGAGAATCAAGAGCCCAATAATAGTCTAAAGACAAGCTGTGCATTGTTTATGCTGCAGCACCCAAAGGAAAAAAAAACTATTTCTTTCCCTTTTTTTTTTTTTTTTTAAGGGCGCTCCCCTTACTGAACCGGCTGGGTGTGCACACTGTTGAACAGTTCTTATCTAGTTTCATTGTTTATTTATGTATTTATTACTTATGTCTTACATTTATGGTCTTATAGCCTACTGACTGTTAGAAGTAACGTGTCAGAGGTGTAACTTTGTTAAACAGCTTTGTCTTCGCTTTTTTTTTATTATATATTGTAACTTATACTATTATTATTTAAAAAAGTCTATTACTGAACAAGCATTCAACGCTGTGCTTAATTCAGTAGTTTCAAGTAGTTTGCACACTCAACTGCTTCTTTTTCTTGCCCAGTAGATGTCGCTATAGAAGCACTGCTGTTATAGACATTGATCTGCTTGTTCCCACTATCTACAACTTTAGCATAAACAGCTAAATGATTAACCAAAGTGCAACCTGTTTGATTAATAATAAATGAAGAGTTAAAGGAAATAGAATATTGCCTCATTGTTTTCTTCTGTGGCACATAGGTTTAGTCTTACCCCATTTATTATTATTATTGATTTATTTATGTATGAACTATTTTTGCTTTCTTTTTTTAAAGTTATCTTTAGAACAGCATAATTAACTAAAAGCTTACGTATAGACATATTGCTGAAATGGATCAGAAAACCACTCGGCAAAGAACAATTTTTGATGTATGCCTACAATTGGGCCTTTTTACTGATAAATAGTTATAGATAGTGAATGTTTTATGGAAATGACAACTCATTTTCGGAAGAAAAAAAATTCCACAGCTGTTCACATTAAGGCACCTATGTGCGTATTCTACACTATAAATTATGGCAATTATGGCAACATTTTACTTTACAGTGTCCTTGTTATAGCCAACTTACTGTACATGTTGGCTATAGTGTCAACAGTAAATTATGCATAACTACATGCAACTAGCCCTAATCATAACCTTATAATAAGTACATGTTGTTAGTTTTTATTTCTCAGTGCTTAACTGTATAATTTCACTGTTAAGGACATCTTAAAATAGGAATTTCAGATTCTGCACTATTTCTTTAACTCTATTACATCTCCTCCTCAAATCATACTGAATAACAGTTTTGTGTGTAAAAAGGAGACATTCTGAAAGTCCTCTAAAAGAATTAATTATCACAAAGCAAATACAAAATAATAAGAATAGGAACATTTATACAACTCATGGACGCATTTGACAGCGAGTTTCATTTATTATTATTATTATTATTATTATTATTATTATCGTTATTATTACTACTATGCTACTAGCCTACTATTATTAGGCCATATTATTCATATTTTATTTTATTTTCTTACAGGGTGGTAGTAAAGAGTTAATACAGCCGTCAGATTCCTCCTCCTACGTAACCGTGTTTTGCCTGCATAAACAAAGCTGAAACATTTCTTTCCACTCTTCTTCAGTCCAGTGATTGCACCGGAGGTCTCGCGCAATTGTGCAGAGATGGATAAAAGTCGCGCGGACGCTTCACAGCGATTCTCCGAAATTATTGAGCTCAATGTCGGAGGGCAAGTTTACGTTACGCGCCACTCAACTTTACTCTCCGTGCCCAATTCTTTGCTCTGGACCATGTTCAGTCAGAAAAAGCCCACGGAACTTACCACCGACAGCAAAGGACGTTTCTTTTTGGACAGGGACGGCTTTTTGTTCAGATATATTTTGGATTACTTGCGAGACCAGACTCTGGTTTTGCCCGATTACTTTAAAGAGAAGGCGAGCCTTCTTAAAGAGGCGGAATATTTTCAACTTCAAGAGCTGGCGTCTCGCCTGAGACCGACGGTCAGTAAAGAGAACTCTATCGGCGAGGAGGTGTGCCAGAGTGACCCGGAGGAGGCTGCGCACGCCGGCACCAGTATCTCCAGCACCGGACCTCGCTCCCCGTCTCTGGACGTGAAGAAAACCGGCTACATAACCATCGGGTACAGGGGCTCCTACACCATAGGACGAGACATCCAACAGGACGCCAAATTTCGAAGGGTCGCAAGAATCACCGTGTGCGGAAAAACGTCTCTCGCCAAAGAAGTTTTCGGGGAGACTCTGAACGAGAGCAGAGACCCCGACAGACTCCCAGAGAGATATACGTCTCGGTATTATCTGAAGTATAATTTCCTGGAGCAAGCCTTTGACAGGTTGGCGGAGATGGGCTTCCACATGGTTGCTTGTAGCTCCACGGGAACCTGCGCGTACGCGAGTAACGACCCCAACGAGGATAAAATCTGGACGAGTTACACCGAGTACGTTTTTAGCAGGGAGTGAAGTGGACTCACTTTTTGGAACTGTTATTCAAATACGTTTCTCGGACACTCACCTTTCCAGTCGTTACGCACCACGAATGTGTTTTGTGCCACAATGTTCTATGTAAAGAAAAAATTAGGGACAATCAATCGCTGAGCAGACGTTTTGTGCATATTTGTGTGTAAGTAATAATTTAACAACAACGTCTGTTCCCAGAATACAAAACAGCCACTGATGGCAATTCCCAGTAACTACAAAAGGTTTGGGAGGAGGCACAAAATCAACCTTTATACTCAAGTTCTTGATGATTTGTGATATTAAAATTTCATTGCATTCCTGCATATACATTTTTCCCTCAGATTATACGGGATTATTAACAGTTTTGTTTTGATGTCTGTCAGCTTCACACACATAATAAACTAATCATGAAAAACATATTTGAATGGAGACTCTGAGTAATGCCCCATTACAGTATATTTTGATTTGGGTGGAACACTATAATTAAAATACAGTTTTCCAAATTAATGTGTCCCACATCAAATTTGCATGGACAAACAACCTACGGAGAACTTTAAAACTAGCTGGTGCTAGATTAAACCACAGCTGATATCCTGTCACAGATCGTGTGAAATGACAGTGTGAAGATATAAAGCACAGAAACTGTGGTGTGTGTGCTAACTGAACACCTTTGGTGATGGCGCAAGAGTTGGTTTAGTGCAGGCTCCTAAAAGGAGATGTGAGTGGAGAAGAGACACTGTCTGGCCTGAGGAAACAGATGGACAACTAGGAGACAGAGAACAGGAACTAGGCCTGTGTCTGCCAGCAGTCCTGTGTACACACACACACACACACCATGTAAAGGGAATTATGTAAAATATGCTTTTAGTTCTTTGTGTCACATAGATGCAATAAAAAAAATTCAAATATCAGTGGTCAAAATATCATAAACATGCTTTTAACTGCCAGGTATCATGTACAGTATATTACTGACAATGCTGGACCACCTGGAGAGTGTCAGTCTCACAGAGACAGGAACAAATTCTCTCTTCAGAGGAAGTTGTAGCAAGAGGAAGAGAGAAAGCAGAAAAAATACACAGAACAGAAAACAAAGAGCCCTCTCTTTAACTCCGAAGTGTGTGTCAGTGTTATAATGAGTGAAACTGAGCTACAGACCAAAACTATATCGAATTATTATCTATTTAATTATAAATTCTAATATTAGAATATTTCAAAATGAAATGCATTTTACATTCCAGCACTATGAAGCACTTTGCAATTACCAAAATTACTTACTGACAAGATTACAACACTGTTTTTGCAACTTTTAACTGTCACTTATGATGCTGCAATGACAGAAGACTTTAAATGTTGTTTCATGCAACTTTAGTGTGGATACCTTTTGCACTTTCAATTCATGGTTCCGTTTTGGTGCATTCCCACCCACACAAGTGACACACTATCATGACATTGTATCTGTTCCTCAAAACACACAAAACCCTTATGTTTTAACTACAGTGAAAATAGATCTCACCGTACTTCTAAACACAGAAGTTAAAAACAGCCTGCTTTTTTTTTTTATCATGGTTACACTAAAGCCAAAGTCACCAATATATCTGGAAAGTCTAGATTTAAGAAAAGATTACCATGTTGAAGTTTCTCATTGCACTCACTGGAAGTACAAGCAAATGCATAACAGGCTAAGAATCTTGGAAAAACATTACTCTGCCCCTCTCGGTTATAACAAAAGTTTCCTGTTTCATGCAAAAGGTGTTTTCCACATGTAAAGTACAACTGCCCTTTCCAGAAGACAAAGACAGAAAAGGGATGCTTCCAAACTAATTTCCAGAGTTTTAAAAAACAGTATCCGAGGGACTCTCTTACTGCTTGTAATAATTCAGAGGAATACTCTGTCTCTCTCTGCCAGACCGGAGACATACGCTATGGAGGAGATAGCAGATGTCCTGGTCAATGCATTCCTTAGCTGGAAGACACTCTCTTGAATTCTTTTAGACATATGCATTCATTCATTTTTTCAGTCATCCCAAATTAAACACTAAAGATGGAGGATTATGAAGAACATTTGTGGGGGGAAAAATTCTCTCAGATAGATAGATACCCAATACACTGTAAAAAATATTTTAGCAATTTAGTTATTTCAACTTATTTTTTTGTGTAAAGATAACTAGATTGTCCAGACAACAAGAAATTTTAAGTTTTCTTGTCCTCAACTTTTCGAAATAAGTTAGTTAAACTAAAAAAAAAACATGCAAAAAGATATAACACAAAATAATGAGTTAAGTTTTTTACAGTGTAGATCGATAGATCAATGGATAGATAGGTAGATAGATCATGTTTAACCTTTTGCATCTTTAGTCATGTCTTTTGTCTAGTCTAAAAAATAGTCTAAAACATTTCTGGGACTGTAGGTCACTTAGTGGGACATTGTGGTACATTAACAACATGAATACAAACATTCCAGAGGGAACGCTGACAGGACGTTTGTGTTATGAGAAAATAAAATATTTTAAAATGTAAGCCAGAGCATTTATGTAAACTGGGAGAAACATTCTTAAAAAAAAAAAATTATTTGAATAATTTACTCCCCCCTCAAGCCATCCTAGGTATATATTACTTCCTTCTTTCAGCTGAGTTATATAAAAAATATAATAATAAAAAAATATATAATTGATGGACCCCATTGACTTCCATAGTATTTTTTTATTTTTTTTATTTTTGCCATACTGTGGAAGTAAATTAAATGTTTGGTCACTGACGTTCCTCAAAATATCTTCTTTTGTGTTCAGCAGAAGAAAGAAGTTCATACAGGTTTAGAACAACTTGAGAGTGAGTACCCAGTGTGCCATGATAGAAAGTCTAAGCCCTTCAAAAGCCGTACTGCGAACCCATCTAATCTGGAGCCTATTACACGCCAAACTAAGACTGCTGTGGGGACTGTTAAGTTAGCACTTTTAAACATCCGCTCACTTAAAAACAAATCACTTCTAGTCAACGACTTAACCACATACAACCTGGATTTTATGTTTCTAAATGAAACTTGGCTAGAAGACAGCTGCAGCGCAACAATCCTCAATGAAACATCCCCTCCTAACTTTACTTTCATGAGTGTCTGCAGAGCGGGTAGGAAAGGAGGGGGTGTAGCTGCTCTCTTTAAAGATGTCTATCAATGTAAGCAAATATCATTTGGTAATTACCCGTCTTTCGAATATCTGGGTATTTTGTTAAAAGGTGCTCCACGCATTTTACTTATCATTGTTTACAGGCCTCCAAAATACTCTTCAGCCTTTGCTGAGGACTTTACAGAACTGCTATCAACAATTTCTTCAGAGTTTGACTGTTTTGCTATTGCTGGAGATTTTAACATTCACATAGATAATGCAGAAACCAATATGGCAAAAGAAATCAAAACTGTTTTAAAAACTTTTGATCTGATTCAGCATGTACATGGACCGACACACAATCGTGGACACACTCTAGATTTACTTATCAGTAAGGGTCTAAACATTTCATCGATTGTTATTAAGGATGTAGCACTGTCTGATCATTTCTGTATTTTCTTTGATATATTGATCTCTCCTGCAATTGAAGCTAGATCGGTGTCTGTCAAGAAGAGATGCTTAAATGAGAACACTAGTGTGCTATTTATGAAGGCTATATCTTTAACACCAAGCATATCTGCTGACTCTGTTGATTTTCTCCTTGATTCTTTTAACTCAAAAGTTAAAGGTGTAATTGATGACATTGCTCCTGTGAAAGTCAGGAAGAGTGGCAGACAAAAAGCACCTTTGAGAAACTCAATAGCAGTGCAAAATATGAAAAGAAAATGCAGAAAAACAGACCGCATGTGGCAGAAGACAAAACTTGTAGTCCATTATAACATCTACAAAGACACCATCCATGCTTTCAACATGGAGCTAGACAGACTCTCTTCTCGAATATTATAAACAGCAACTTAAACAACACACGCACTCTTTTTACTACCATAGAGAGACTGACAAACCCCCCAAGCCAGATTCCCAGTGAAATGCTCTCAGACAGCAAGTGCAGGGAGTTTGCTTGCTTCTTCTCTGAGAAAATTAATAATATCAGAAAGGTGATCAGCACATCCTTGAGTTGCGCTAGGGTCAGACAGATCAGACCACAACCTGAGAAAGTAGTTTCTATGTCTGATTTTAAATAAATTGATTGCAAAATTTTTGAAGAAACCGTACAGCACCTTAAAACAACCTGCGCCCTTGATGCACTTCCCACATCTTTCTTCAAAAGTGTGTTAAACAGCTTAGAAGCAGATCTTCTAGAAGTGGTAAATGCCTCACTTCTCTCTGGGAGTTTTCCAAACTCACTGAAAACTGCAGTTGTCAAACCCCTCCTGAAAAAGAGTAATCTGGATAAGACTATATTAAGCAACTATAGACCGATCTCAAATCTTCCTTTCATAGGCAAGATCATTGAAAAAGTTGTCTTCAATCAGCTGAACAAATTCTTAAGCTTGAATGGATACTTTGACAATTTTCAATCTGGTTTCCGATCGCATCACAGCACAGAGACAGCGCTCATAAAGATAATTAACGATATTCGCTTAAATACTGATAAAGGCAAATTATCAGTGCTGGTACTACTCGACCTCAGTGCTGCATTTGACACTGTTGATCACAACATACTTCTTGACAGGCTGGAAAACTGGATGGGGCTTTCTGGGATAGTCCTAAAATGGTTCAGGTCATACTTAGAAGGGAGAGGTTATTATGTGAGTATAGGAGACCATAAATCTGAGTGGACGTCCATGACTTACGGAGTCCCTCAAGGCTCAATTCTTGCGCCACTCCTATTCAACCTGTACATGCTCCCAATGAGCCAAATAATGAGAAAGAACCAAATCTCTTACCACAGCTATGCAGATGACACACAGATCTACTTAGCCCTATCGCCTAACGACTACAGCCCCATTGACTCCCTGTGCCAATGCATTGATGAAGTAAACAATTGGATGTGCCAAAACTTTCTTCAGTTAAACAAAGACAAAACTGAAGTCATTGCGTTTGGAAACAAAGATGAAGTTCTCAAGGTGAACGCATACCTTCACTCTAGGGGTCTAACAACTAAAAATCAAGTCAGGAATCTTGGTGTGTCTCTAGAGTCAGACCTTAGCTTCAATAGTCAACTAAATCAGCATATTATCATTTGAAAAATATTGCAAGAATTAGATGCTTTGTTTCCAGTCAAGACTTAGAGAAACTTGTGCATGCTTTCATCACCAGCAGGGTGGATTATTGTAATGGACTCCTCACTGGCCTTCCCAAAAAGACCATGAGACAGTTGCAGTTCATTCATACAGAACGCTGCCGCCAGGATTCTGAGCAGAACAAGAAAATATGAACACATCACACCAGTCCTCAGGTCTCTACGCTGGCTCCCAGTTACATTTAGGATTGATTTTAACGTATTATTACTGGTATATAAATCATTCAATGGCCTAGGACCTCAATATATTGCAGATATGCTCACTGAATATAAACCGAACCGATCACTCAGATCATTAGGATCACGCCAGCTAGAAATACCAAGGGTTCACTTTAAACAAGGAGAGTTTGCTTTTAGCTACTATGCCAGCCGCAGCTGGAACCAGCTTCCAGAAGAGATCAGATGTGCTCCTACTGTAGTCACATTCAAATCCAGACTGAAAACACTTCTGTTTAGCTGTGCATTTACTGAATGAGCACTGTGCCACTGTTCGTCCGACTGTTTGTACTGTATTTAATTTCCTTATTCTAAACTGTTTTAATTTTTCATATTTCTTTTTGATTATTTTAATTTCTTCTATGTAAAGCACTTCATATTACCATTGTGTATGAAATGTGCTATATAAATAAACTTGCCTTGCCTTGGCTTGCCTTGAGTAAATGATGAAAGAATGTTGATTTTTGGGTGAACTATCTCTTGAACATAGCACATAACGTATCTGGGAATGTACATAGTACATGAATGGACAGAGGAAAGTACTCATCAGAAAGACATTTAAAGCAATGTCTTTAAACATTAAAGTGCTCAATGACAGCACGCACTAATAGTCTTTCACGGATTTGGAGCAGGGCTGCAGCACAGGTGAGATGGATGCTTGGATTTTATTGGCTTTTATCCTACTGTTGACCAAGACAAATATAAATAAGCTCCTGTATATTACATATTTGCACATACTGTTTATTTAGAGAAGGACCTGAGTGCACAGTTATGAACGGTCGAGAGAACCTTTCCAGCATTTTAACAAATCTCTCCGTGAGCCTCTATCATAAACCGCAGGGAGCCTCTATGTAAACCAACTCCATAGCGACAAGCCCAGATCAATATAATCGAATGTCCTGCTGCATGCTCAGGAAGCTCGTACCTTCATTCGCCTTGTTTAATAATCAACACAGGTCAGTGGCTAAAATAGGAATGCCTGTGTTGTGAATCAAAAGGCTTTGGATTTCCTTCGAAGATAGCCAGGTTTAATGAGGGTACATCTAATGGTGAACTCCAGCTGACTCACAAAAAAGAATGAGAAGGATGGTGAAGACTTCCCGTCATCACCATGACAACCACTTTTAGTGTGTTTACAAAAACAGCAGGAGCCAGTAGCACCTATAAATGCCTATGTTGCAGATATTATTGTCATTATTCAAATGAGCTTTTTGCTTTACTTGCGTGTCTACAGACCGAATTCGAGTCGTCTCATGTCATCTTCAAAAAAGGATAGTAATTGTGGTAAACTATGTGCATAGCATTAAGCACCATTATACTCATACAATGTTTACCGTCTATTTCATATTCTTTCAAAGAGCTGATATTGAGTCTGTAAAATTAGGCTTTCAGGCCCAGAGGCTTATTTGCCAGTAGTGTGCAGACTAAAGAACATTTTGTTGGCAGGATGTATATAGCAGTCTTCACAAGGAGGCTTGGAAAATAGGGAGTCTTTTGCTAGTCCCCCAAAGCTTTTGGAGCCGAACATAGCCCAGGGTCTATACCCTAGATAAAGTGCAGCACAAATCAAAGTCAACTGAATCAACAAGTCTAAGGAGGAAGGATTTGGAGGCCTGTTTCTTACCTCTAACTAATAATTGCCTTTGGCTAAATTTGGTCAGCCTTCTTTTCGTAGAACAGATTTGCTTTGAAATAGGGCCCATTTATGTTATTACACAAAGATTATGGAGAATATAGGCAATAGAAAGAGGCTCCTTGTAAATCTACAGGGCATCAGGCATTTTTTCATTCCAGACTGTTTAAATGAGGTGGATTCGATGAATACATCTCACTGTGTTCAGCAGGAACAGGTCAATATTGCATTTTAATATAAAATCACTGAGCACATCAAAGAAAATCTATATGAGATAAAGCCACTGGTATCCTCCATAGCCTTGTGGGTTTAATAAAGAGCAGATTTGATCTTTTCCTTCACAGACGGTTAGGACAGCATGTGGTCTACTAAGCTGAGATTTGGACTTGTCTTTAGTATACGTATATCAACTATGGAGGAGGATGCAAGTTGATGGATGCAAGTTGACTTTTCCACTCTTCACATACCAGGGGCCTCATTTATAAAATATTGCGTAGAAACCGTCCTACATTTGATCTTTGAATCACACGTACAAACATTTGAAAAATGATCTGATTTAAAACGTACACACACAAAAAAAACGTGCATACGCCTCTCTTCCAGAAGTGAAATTTATAAATCGCAAATGATCGTGAAATTGTGCATGGCTGAATGGTTTCAGATCTCCGCCTTGAGGACCAGTCAACATCCAAATCCTTTACTTAAATGCGAACGGCAAGAATTGCTTGAATTTCCAAATATTCTGCAGTTCTTTGACTCTTTGCCACAAGGAAAAGTGTGTGCATCTGCTCAGACTGTTTTATATGAACATGGGCGTGGTTTTTAGTGTAGGCCAACGCACACTCTAAGTCCATACACACGTTTTATAAATGAGGCCTGGTGTGCGGATATAGTAAATAATGGAATTTTTGACAGGGATCAGCTCCTAAACCATTCCCAAATGGGAATTTTTCGCTGGTGCTGGTGTCCTCTGTAAATGTCGCTGCTGCTGGTTTCCCTCTCACTGTGTCTTCTGCCAAGTCAAGCTTCCGCTCCGTGGAGGTCCGGTTAGTCTCACGCTGGTCTTTCTGAGCGTGGTAAAGGCCGCCGGCATCAATCAGCGATGGGGAACAAAAGCAGGAGCTCAGGCACACACCTCCCCGCATCCTGCAGCCCCGCTGGCTCTTACACAGGGCTCTTTTGGAGAAAAAGGAACCCCTGCCGACTGTAAAAAGGCCAGGAAATCTACTGTCCCAGCACTCAAGAGTGTTGATATCTAAAAAGATATGGACTTATGCACATGCACACAAACCCACGCTGCCTTACCTCATTTTAGAAAATTCTCATATACACAGAGGGAGATGACAGAGAAATAATGAATATCGGAACACTTATAACTCTCTCAAAGAATTCATCATCTCTCCATAACTTTTTATAATTTAAATTTTTTTTGCACACGTCCAAACACGCAAAGAGAGACAAAAAGGAGAACGATTCAGGAGCTAAATGTCAATTAATTTCAATTACTAATTTTGTGACCTTTATAGGATTGAGGAAAAAATATTATTTTTTTCCTCATGTTTGAACACTGAAGAAATGAATAGTAGAATCAGTAGTTGAACTCTCAAAATAAATATACATAAATGCATTTATACAAAGTTACTAACAAAAGAGGTGTCTGATATGAGTGAAGCCATCTGATCAGTCCATGACCGTGAACATTTTTCAGAATTGCATATTCAGTCATAAAACTCTTCCAAGTAGATTATTGGTTCCTCCAAATCAGCAGCATAGCCAATCAATCTCTCTTTCCTATCTACACAACCTTATTTATTTCCATCCCGACCTGGTCCAGCACAGTACACTGTAAAAGAAAAAGAAAAAAAGTTGAGAAAACCTAAAAGTTTAAGGCAACCAGCTGCAGGACATTTTTGAGTTTTCTCAACTTAGGGTCATTAGTTGTACAAACTTTTTCATGTTAAATATTTGAATAAACTATAAAAAACGAATCTGTCAAACGAAATGTAAGTTGAATTTTTTACAGTGTAGGCTATAGTGCTCCATGGGGATTTTCTTTAGCCCTCCTCCTCCCCAGCACCACCTGTGTAGATCTGTTAGGTTTACTTATTGATAAGAATGGAGTGTAGGTAGGATTGATCATGCTGGCTTAGAGAACTGCAGCAAGGACTTTACCATAGTAGATAGACAGGTGGTGCTGGGGTGGATGGGAGCTAAAATTATTGTGTGCAGTAGGATCAGGTCAGGAGAGAAAAAAATACAGTTCTGTATATTCAAGGAAAGAGAGATTGATTGGCTTTGCTGCTGGTCTGCTGGCTCATAGTAGCAGCCTAAAAAACAGGTTACCTGTTTACTGTGAATATGGAAGACTTTTGATTAATTAGCCACTATAGGTAAATAACTATAAGAATAACAAAGTGTAGGCTACTAAATGGTAAAACTACTTGCACCACAAAGTCAGTCTGTTTATGATTACGATAATAAATGAAAATATGATTAAACAAAAATGTGCACAGCTAAAATAACTTGAAGCAGCTGACACCAGAGGTGTTAGAAAAATAAGTTGGATAAATGAGCTAACACTTACAAAAAAGTACCAGTTTTTGGATTTTAACCTAATTATCAGATTATCATGTAAAAACCATGGCTTATGGACTAATCATTCAGACATATCAAAGTACCATGGTATTTTCTGATATCTGAAACAATTTTGTTACTTTTTTGAAAGAGAGAAAAAAGAAGACAATCCAGAGACTTAGTTTACACATAGAAACTTAGAAAACTTTGTTTTCCCTATTATAGACCTTATGTAGCCCCGCCCCTTTTCAGTGCTGCGCTCGTTGTCTTTTGACTTCCGGTCTGTATTTTCACAACGATCTTGAATGAATGAACAGCTCGTTTAAAAAAGTTCCCGGTCGACATTTGTTAAGACATCTGCTTTACAATGCTTATGATAAACAACATTACAATGCTTGTGATAACTTCCGTTAACTCTACAATAAGTAAATCCACTTTACCAATTACTCCTCGACAGCGATGCCATAGAAATATACAGAGCGACCGCAAAAACAGAAGTTCAAAGAAAATTTTCTAAAGATGCCGGCGCTCTCGTTTCTCTGGTGCATAAGGTCTATACGGTCTCTTTCTTAAAGTGCCCCTATATTATGCTATTTTAAAGGTCACTAATTTTGTTTTGGAGGTCTCCTAAAACAGGTTTACATGCATCATTTGCACATTAATTTACATTACATGCACTTTAATTTACTCATAATAAACATTGCAAATCACCACATTTTTCAATGATTCTCAAACGACTCGAAATCCCTTCCTTTCGTGAACTACTCTGCTCTGATTCGCCAGATGGCCCAGTCTGTTGTAATTCGTATTTTGAACACCCGGTAGAAAATATATACATCAATAATTATTCATACTTACAGGTTGTGATTCTGAGGAGCAAGCTGGTCCAAATAAACTGGGTACTGACCAATAAACTCTCAAGACCAAGCGCTTTGCGAATCCCGTGTTGAAATCCGAGATTTGAGAAGCAGTTGTTTGAGGGATGGTCAAGTTGTTCGCGGGCGGACAGCATACAACATAGGTGGGCATTATGCAAATGTCTTACCTAGTGACGTGTAATAATAATTACACTGGATATAATTATTATTATATATATATAATATAATTATAATTAATATAATAAATTACAGACAACTCGTTTAGAAAGTTCAGAGTCGATTCTTTCTTTTGGGAGACAACAACTTTGTTTATCGTGCACTTTCGACTTAACAACTTTTGAGAATATTTACATTCACAAACAGCAATATTGCACACTGCAAGAAATGGAATATTAGAAGAAAAGAAAAAAACATAATAGGGGCACTTTAATAAAAGGCAAACAAATGCCCTAGTGTAGGCCTGCTGAAACCTCAGGCTAATGTCTGACTGTTAAAGTCATGAATCGTGCATTGTTTTGGACTGAAATACAGCTTCAACAGAAGTTCTTCTACAACGCAGTGCCAGTACATTGAAGATTTACAAACCCGTAAGTATGCTACATATCAACCCTTGTGGTAGAACAGAGATGCAGCATGAGCCCATGCAAAGCCAGTTAACCATCATATGAAGCATGCCAAATGTGTCTGTGTCTGGATAGTATTAGCTGGGGGGGGATCTACTACACAAGACATTGTGCAGATGCTCACATCTGCTCAGAGCTGTGGCTTATATCCGGCACTGATAAGAGTTTTCTTATTTCTTCAGCTGTAGGGTTAGCTCAATTCTGATCACGAGAGATGGACGTTTTCACAAAGGCTATGCAGTCGGCAGTATCCATGGCAATTTGTGACGTATACGATTTTAGGATGGAAATCATGTCTGACTGCATAATCACAGGAACTATTCATATCAACGTTAATTAATGTGCCATGCTGCTTATATTAGTTCTACTCATGCTAGTGCTTATCTGTGAGAGGGCCGCTTGTTTGTGGGTGAAATCATATTTCATAAAAGATAATCAGAGACAGCACACTCCAACTTTAAAAAAGTCATGATATGATCTCTCTCTGTTAACAAAGGCCTCTATTAGATATTCCTGGAGCTCATGGCTAAAATTATTGCAGTCAGTACAGCGATATATCCACACTGCTTCGACCTTGAATATAACAAAAACAGTCCCAGTGTATTCTTGCAAAAGGTGCTATGAGCTAAAGTTGAACGTATAGAGATTCTAAAATGACTTTAAAAAGACCATTCGCCTTGATAAATGAACCTTTTCTAGAGAAGTACTGAAGCAGTGCTACAACAGGACGATCTAAATAAGCATAAGGATATGAGATCTGACATGTTTGGGTCCGAGATGGGAAGATTCTGGGTTTAACCCTCTGGCCTTCATAAATAACAGCTGCGTCTTCCCATCTGTCAGTGGCTTCACATGAGGCAGTATATTAGTACAACCCATTTCCAGAATAGTTGAGACATTTTGTAAAATGTAATATCAAATAAAAAATCTGTGATTTGTTCATTCTCTTAAACCTTTATTTAACTTACAAATGTAGAAAATAAAATATTTCCAATGTTTTCATTGACCAACTTAATTTTATTTTGTAAATATAAACACGGTTTGATTTTGATGGCTGCTACACACTCCAAAAAAGTTGTGACAGAGGCATATTTACCACTGTGTCACTTCACCGTTCCTTTTAATAACATATTATATTTTAATTAATCATTTGGGAGTTAAGGATACTATTTGTTGGAGTTTTGCAAGTGGAATATTTGCCCAATCGTGTCTGATACAAGACAGCTGCTCAACAGTCTGTGGTCATTGTTGCCCGATTCTCCTTTTCATGATGGATCATACATTTACCATGAGAGACAGATCTGGACTGCAGAGTTTCTAGAAACCACTTTTAAAACCTAGAAACTAGAAACCTCATTCTGCACAGTTTTAGCATGGCATTGTCTTGGTTCCCAGGAAAGATGTCATTTTGATGGCAATATATTTCTCTGTACAATCCAAATATATGCCTCCATGTCAATGGTACCTTCACAATAATGCAAGTTGCCCATGACGTTTGCACTGATGCCCCCGAATACCATGACATTTGCTTTTGCACCTGTCGCTGAAGAAAGTCTGGTTGGTCCCTTTCGTCTTTGGGACTGATGTTTTTTTTTTTTCTTAAACAAGCTGAAACATGGACTAATCTGACCACAGCACACATTTCCACCGTCTTTTAGACCATCTGAGATGAGCTCGGGCCTAGAGAACTTGGCAGCATCTCCGCATAGAACTGATGTAATGCTTTCTCCTTGCGTAACAGGTGGCATTTCTTGATGCAGTGTCAGACTGTGTTAAGTGAAAACGGGTTTTCCAATACTGTTGACCACATGTGGCTGTATTTAACAGAGTAGCATGATGGTTTCTCATGCAATGCCACCTGAGGGCTCAAAGGTCAAGCACATTCAACAGCCTTGCCCTACACAGACTGAGATGTCTCTGGATTCCCTCCATCTTGTGAGTTGTGACAATAGTATGTATGGAAGATGATGAAAGACAAATGCTTTGCGATCTTGCATTAAGAAATGTGATTATTGAATTGTTTGACAATTCTCTCATGACATTTTGGCACAAAGTAATGTAAATATTTGCTTACAAAGACTGAGAAGCTCTTTTACACCCAAACACGATACCCTCTACTATTACAAATTCACCTGCTCATTGTGGACTGTTTCAAAAGAGTTGACTTGGATAATATTTTCACTTTTATTTTGCCTCTGTCCCAACTTTTTTGGAGTGTTGCAGTCATCAAAATGTTTAAATGAAATAAAATTATGTTGGTCAGTGAGACCATTGGAAAACTTTGCTTTGTACTTTTGTCAGTAAAAAAGAAAAAAGGTTAAAGAGAATTAACAAATCACAGATTCTTGATTTGATTGCATTTTACACAATTTTCTGGAAATGGGGTTGTATGGGGACTATAACTGCTTAGTGACCAACATCTGCAGGCATGGGCATCACAGGATGCTTTGATTTTAATGATCGAGACAAGCCTGGATTGAGTTTAGATTTGATTTTCCATTTTTATATAACTGTATAAAGTAACACTTTACTGTAAGGTTACATTTTTAATGCATTGGGTAAAATAAGAACAGCATTTATTAATGTAGGTTAATGTTGATTTCTACATATGAAGAGTTCAGATGCAAAAGCCTCTAAGTGCCATCAAGCTCGTATATTTAAGTTCAGTAATTTCACTTAAATGGCTATGAAAATTACCTATTAATTGTCATTTAAGTGAAATTATTGAACTTAAATAAACAAGCTTGATAAAAATGATCATTCTATAAGAAAATTTCAGATGGCACTTAGAGGCTTTTGCATCTGAACTCTTCATATACATTTTTAATAGTTGTGTAAACTAACATTATTAATTTATCATGATTTTAAGCCTTGGTGACCATAAAGATTTTGGTAACGCTTTGATTTCATTTGTTGCCATTTATTAATCTTTATTTCTATTTACTAATACATTTTTAAAATCAAACTTTGTATCTGTTAACGCACTGTGAACTAACATGAACCAGCAATGAACAGTTGTATTTTATATTAACTAACATTAACAAAGGTTAATAAATGCTGTAAAAATATATTGCTCATAATTAGTTTAACTACTGCATTAACAAACAATACATTGATCTATGAAACGTAGTGTAAAAAACTGTTTGATAAACCTGCAAAGCTTATGCTATCTTAAAAATAGCATTACTTCACTATTGCTATTTTTGTAAATGCCAGTGCTACAGTAATACGACAAGTTAGAAGGAATAGGTTACATTTTCTCTCCAGATGCATGACTCCAAGAAAACACTCGGCTATCCAATTTGTGTATTTTAAGATGCAATATGTCTATATTACATCCCCTCTCATACACAGACACACACTCATTCACAGGGAAAACAAGATAATATATATATGTGAGAGAGAGAGAGAGAGAGAGAGAGAGAGAGAGAGAGAGAGAGAGAGAGAGAGAGAGAGAGAGAGAGAGAGAGAGAGAGAGAGAGAGAGAGAGAGAGAGAGAGAGAGAGAGAGAGAGAGAGAGAGAGAGAGAGAGAGAGAGAGAGAGAGAGAGAGAGAGAGAGAGAGAGAGAGAGAGAGAGAGAGGCATGATTTCTATGCATGATGAGTTATTTTCCTGTAAGCCTTTGGAGGTTCTGGCTTTGACTCTATGGTAAGTCCCCATAAAGAGCCAAATATAACAAGCAGAGAATTTGGTGAAAAGGCCAAAACAGTTTGCTATGACAAAACAAAAACTCTGTATGAATGAGGGCAGTAAGTGTCAAAATGTGCCTGGTTGAGCGAAATAATAACACTAGGCGATTTAGCTGACCATTGTCTGTTCCGGAGACAGCAGGGACAAACATTACAGTGCAACAGGCAGACGCAAGAGACAATTACATTATTTCATTAGTGTGTCAATGCTGATGAAATCTAGAGCCTGGCTATTTCCTTCTGCAGGTTGAAATTAAAATACAGTGGAACAAGCAAAATGCTCTAATCATGTTTATGAATAAATATAGTCATTATATTTTTGTTTACCTTTTGTTTGTCTCTTATGACGTGTATTGAGGGATAGACAAAGAACTAGCTGAATGAAAATCTAATTTGGGAATGTTTGATACATAACATTAATTGTACATGCCCTGCGTAGTGATATCTGTTACGCCCTGCAGGCTTTTTGACCAAACAAAGGGAAGCACAGCCAAATCTTCAGTGGAGAAGTCAGCTGAAAATCTCAGAAGAATACTCCAACACACACACACACACACATGCATATGCACACAAACAGAGAGGTGAGTCATCTACATACCTTTCCAGACTCCCCACAGCTGTCTGCCTTTTCAGGCTGTTGTTTCCATGACAACAACCCAAGACTGTGGTTGGCTCGTCACTGACCCCAAGTCAACAGAGTCCACCAGACCCCACACCAAAGCACTGAAATTCTACAGCCCACCATGATCAGGCCGTGTACTGGAGCCGTCTCAGCACGTTCTGTGTCACTCCCTCACATTCTTATGGGAAGACAGTGCCAGTGTAAATTGTAAATTCCCTAGCTTGTGATTTAGTCTCTCAAACAAAAGTGACCATACTGAACAAAATTATAAACGCAACTTTTGTTTTTGACCCCATTTTTCATGAGCTGAACTCAAAGATCTCAGATTTTTTCTACTGTATGTACACAAAAGGCCTATTTCTTAGTGATGTGACGTTCTGCACCGAGGCTTCGAAGCTTGTATAAAAAAAACGAAACATCTCACATGAACCACTGTACCGGAGCTTGATTCGTCTTGCAATAACCATGTGATGTGACGTCCGAAGCTTCGTTTCGACACACAACCACGTGACTGCTTCATATTCTGATTCAAAAATAGCGTGAACACCTTGCGCAGGTTTCGAGCATAGACCGTAAAAAAGGTTTCGAGGAAGCGTGCCGCTCAAGCCCTGAAAAATGAAGCCAAAGCATCTCAGTCCTAATAGGTCATAAACCCCGTCTTCCCAACTAAACAATTAAATTACACTTCAAATATATTTTTTCCAAAGGTGGTTTCTGTCATTTGCTGTCGTTTTTATCACGCTAATGTAAATTCAAGTGTCTGTTTTTAAAATAGGTTTGTTTTTAGTTAGTTATTTGATGCGGTAGTGTGACGTCATGATTGACAAATATAAAGATAAAATAAATATAAGTAATATTAAAATATTATAAATATGTAAATTGATATTTACGTGTACATTTTATGCATACTCGGTGTATAATAATATATTATTTTAAATATAATATAAATACACTTTAATAAATATAATATAAATATACAATATATAAATAAAATAATTTATAATTTTATTGCTTTATGGTTTTCATTGCACAAAGTGATTTATTACATAAAACAATACAAATAAAAAAAATAGGGAAAGGTAGCTCTTCCACCTTTTGACCACAAGATGTTGTTAGTGTGCACCATTGAAAAGCTTTGAGTAATGAACCAATTTACGATACACTTGAGGGGAAAGCCTCAGTGCTTCACAAAGCTATTTCTCTCAAATATTGTTAAAAAATCGGTCTAAATCTGTGTTAGTGAGCACTTCTCCTTTGCCGAGATAATCCATCCACGTCACAGGTGTGGCATATCAAGATGCTGATCAGACAGTATGATTATTGCACAGGTGTGCCTTAGGCTGGCCACAATAAAAGGCCACTCATCGAACAGGTGCAGTAAGTCCATTACGAAAAATGCCTTTTAAAGCAAAGTCATTCAAATCCACCTGAGAGCAAAGTTCACAAAACTCCTGCACATAACTCTCCGGCGAGCGATCACCCTGAGAGAGCCGCAAGAGCTTAACTGCTGGGTTCATTGTTGACGGTCAAGTATTCTGTAAAGTAGTCCACAACAGTGGTAACAGGAAACAATACTTGATGAGGAACAAGGCAAACATGTTTTACATAATTTAAATACACAAGGACTAATGACAAGACAAGGGACACCAGTGAACAATGAAACAACCAATGACAACACAGAACACATGGCTGGATCACATGACTAGAACAGGGGATCAAATGACAGACATGAAACAGGAACATGAAACAAAACCAAATTGTAACACAGTGTACTTAAATGAAAATTTTAAATGTACCCATGCCAACTTACTGAAATAAAATAAGCTGAAGTTAAAGTACTAAATTAACACAATTAATACAAATATGAGAAAAAAATGCTAACAGCACATAAAATTAGCCTACTAAAACAAATTAAAATGAAAACTTTTGTTTTGTTTAGCGTCTTGTCGGGAGGCGTGAAAATGTAAAGTCATCCCTAACAGAGTAAGTGTCTCGACCAAAACTCTTGGATGTCTTTTAAAGAGTCTAAGTTGTGAAATTTATATACTTTCGAAATCCAGCGTTTAGTTGATCATGATAAGCGCTCATTAGCTATGTTTCTCATTAGTGTTTCCATCCCATGTGTCCAAGAGAACAAGATACTCACTTCCTGGAAAATTGGCACAAAATGTCTGTAACAAAAATGGAAGTTGCTGCATTCGGGGGAATGCAGCTGTGGGTTTTCTTTTAATACATTTTCATAAATTACTTGCATCTCAGAGCGCGCAGACAAAACGCAATAAACGCTGTCATGTTAGCTTCCATTCAGATGCCATGATGTTTGAGAATCCAATCATGTGAGACACTTCTGGAAGGTCATTATACCAAATTATTCTGATGAAAGACTTTGGCTCAGGCATTTCAGAATGATCAAATCTACATCTCAGATGCTGTACAATGACACAGGCCTACTTGTTAGTCCTGTTATCCAATCACCAATCCACTGTCGATGCAGAACAGAAACTCACGTGACTTTGCATCGAGGGATTTATTCAATAAATGTGTTTCCATTGCAGTTTATTCGCATGTCAAGACAACTTCGTAACAGTGTCGTTCCAATTTTGTGTGCCTTATGTATCATGCAACGGTCTGTGGACATGACATCTTAGGCTGAGACTAATGATTGATTAATTAACCAGTGTGAAAAAAATGACCTTGTTTAACAACTTACCGCAATGGTACACAGGGCTCATTAATGGAAAGCATTAGGAGTGAATGGAAAGCAACAATACAGCTTAATGAATTGAGAAAGTTAACTGCACAATGCATTCCCAATGCTGCGCTATGGGCAGAGCACTAAAAGCCATGCGATCCTAATGCTCACTGTAAGTGCAACTTAAGCACAAGTAACACAATTAAGTGCACACTAATGCATTCTATCACGTTTGGGCATGTAATGTTTTGCATACTTTGAGCTTCTGAATCTCTTTCCCCTTTGGATCATTTTCTTCTCTTACTTTTTGTCAATAAACCATCTAACCAAGCATCGTGTGTCTTGACTCTGGGCCCAAGTAATTATTCTTCTAATGGAGGTCACTGTATAAAAGTGTTATCTCCTCCTCCAGCCCTTGGCATGGACCTTCTCTTATTTCGCTCTTAAAACGGATAAGAGGAGAACACAGTGTGTTAATGGAGTCCTCAGTGCAGCCCTATTAAAAAAACACCTTATAAAATCAAGAGATAGCAGGGAATATTTTAGAGCAATGAGAGAAAATAAATGAGCAATTAAAGATAGAGAGGGCTGGAATGTCTTGCCGCACTGCACTGTGAACCCTCCACACTGCAAGAACGTGTGAAATGAGCTCTGTGTGGGTTGATGCACACTGATCACACACACACACACACACACACTCAAGAGTAAATGAGAACCAATCGTGGCTGAAGCTGTGGCACTCTCATTCTAAATATCAGTGACCCAGCGAGAAAAACAAATCTCAGGTCAACAGAAGACGATCCATAATGCTAACTTGTGACATTTACGAAATGGCAGAGCACTTGACCTGCTTAACACAGCCATTTCAATGCACACAAAACACATTCGAGTTAGCCTACATGGTTATGGAACCACTCCATTCTTCCATTTATTGCGAATGTATAAATTACACTGTTTATTTCAATTGATTCTTTGTAGTGAGATAAAACTAGCTCATGCTGCAGTTTTTAAAACTGGAATGTCACACAATGAAAATCGCCTTTATTGGTTTTGTATTTGAGTGATGCATGAATAAAACACACAAACACTGACCAAAGGGAAAGACCACAAGTCTTCTGGTATTTTAATATCTTCCAGATTTGATACATTATTGAACTTTTCTCAGTTGATTCCGGGATTTTAAGGCAGTGGTTCCCAAACTGGGGTACGTGAGGTTACAGAGGGGCTATGCGAACAAAAAACTGAATTTTGCCGTTCACTTAATTGTATCCCACCTTAAAATTCCATTAAAAGAGAGTATCCATTTCTCTCAGGCAAAATGTAAAAAAAGTAGTAGTGCCGTAAAAGGCCAAATACTTCCATGACATCCAATCAAATGACCTAATCGTTTGCACTCTAAACATGAGCAAGAATGCTGGATATCCTCAAGATGGCAAATGTGACATTGATTTTAACAGTTCAAAAAACAAAATTGTAATATTAGGTGACATACATTTTAAACACAATATTGTCAGCTCTATTTTGCAATTCAGCTCTATAATAGTCAAGTCAAATATATTTATATAGCGCTTTTCACAATACAGATTGTCTCAAAGCAGCTTCACAGTATCAATCAAAACAACATAACAATGTTCGTTTATTAGTGTAAAAAAGACATCCATGTTTGGTAGGGCTGATCAATGGTATTAATGATTGGTTAATTAATTTGAGTATCCCCAGCTGAGCAAGCCAAATGCAACAGTGGCAAGGAACCGAAAAACTCCATCAAGTGACCTAATGGTGTCCTAAAACTCCATCAGGTGACCCAATGGAGAAAAAAAAAAACTTGGGAGAACCCAGGCTCAGTCGGGGGCCAGTTCTCTGGCATCTATGAACAAGACGCCGGATTTACAGTAACTGTAAGATAAAAAATGTATATGAGTGCCTGGCTGAATAGATGCGTCTTTAGTCTAGTTTTAAACTGGGAGAGCGAGTCTGAGCAAAATAGCTCAAACAAAAGCCACAATAGAGCTGTTGTGCTTCTACAAGCAACACACAGCAGCGTTTTGTTAGTGAACCAATCTACGGCTTTAAACGAATCGCGAGAGTCAATGATTTAATGACCCATTCATAAACTTACTTCCCTCCCTCTCTGACTGACTGACTGACTGACCACCACCTACTAGTGGTTCCATTTAAGCCCACCAACAACTAAAGTTGCCGAAATGTATAGTTGTCATTTTCCTTTTGTAAGTATTTTTCTAGAGGTTATCCATGTTTTATGTCTCAATGATATTCAAGGAAACAACCAAATAAAAAAAATTAAAAAAAAAAAAAAAAAAAAAAGGTATTTACTTCCTTCCTGTCTCATGAGGCTGTCAACTTCCTACCCCTACTTCCAGGAAGCATGGCGAAGGCAAACCCTCCCAAAGAAAGGTCGTTTTCATGTTACTAATAAGTATTTTTTGTTGACATATATATATTTATATAATCATGAAGGTCTCTAGAATCATCCAAACAAAACAAATCTATAGTTTTGAGACTATAAGAGATCTATAGTTTTTTGTATACTTAGTCAAAAGTCCAAGCGGCAACTATAGTTGCCGGTGGGCAAATGTCTTGTAAGTACATACAGTGAGGAAAATAAGTATTTGAACACCCTGCTATTTTGCAAGTTCTCCCACTTAGAAATCATGGAGGGGTCTGAAATTGTCATCGTAGGTGCATGTCCACTCTGCCCTACAAAGGCAAAAGACCTTAACTCGCCAGAGTGTGAAACTGAGAAAAATGACTTTAAAGTTATCTTAATGTCCTGACAAATGAGTTATAGGTATAATATTGTAATTTTCACATTTTGTAGTGTATACCTGTATTAACCGATCTACAAAAAAAATTTGAACACAAATTTGACCTTTGACCCTTTTTCTGAAGTTACTGTATTCTGCCTTAGCATTGCCCACAAAATGACAATCGGTCATACCAAGGCAAAAGACCTTAACTTCTATTTTATAGCACAATGTTATGATAACACTTAAAATGTAAGCAATATTAACCCTATTGGACTCATGATAAAAATGGCTTCACATGTATCAACAAGAAGTTGAAGTAGTGAGAATAGTTGGAAGAGTATGAATGGTTTTAATTAACATGAATTTCATAAAACAAAGTTGATTAACACCACTAAAAGTATAAAAGATGTGGAATATTTAAAGATTTTTTGAAAATTTGATTCTAAAACTGAAGTGTGTGTGTGTGTGTGTGTGTGTGTCTCCATCCCTTCTTCATTCTCACAGTCATTTTGCAGATGACCTATTATTAATACTAACTTTATTCTCATCTGAATTATAAATAATTTATTTCTGTATAAAATAATACTACCATTAAAATCACATTTGATTTTCTTTTTTAATCAATGTAGAATGTGTAACTTAAAAAATAAACAGAAATTAAAACCAATGCACAATGTTGTGTTTTATTGTGTGTACACAAATATAAGCAAACTCTTTGCATGATTTTTGAATCATCAGTTTGAATGATGTCCTGTATAAACAAAATTATGGAGTATGTTTTATGTTTCCACTGTTCGATCGCGCCCGTGCCTCTCTCTCTCTCTCTCTCTCTCTCTCTCTCTCACACACACACACACACACGTGCTTGCGCACACACGCACGCACGCGCCCGGGAACCGAACTGGGTGAGGCGGGGCTTTCGTTTTTTGTTGTATTCACCTGCTACAGCGTGTGTAAAATTTTTCTGTCAACTCTGCATATATCATTCGCGATGGATAGCCTATCGTTTGTCGATGGAGCGGGTTCAGACTATACTACATGATCTGACCGCATTTGTGCAGGAAAGCTCTGAGGACATCAGAAATTACAGGGACTGATGGCAGCTGTACAATGTACACACGCTACATCGTAATTGAAATTTTAATGGAGAGTAAAACAAAGGCAGAACACCGTACAATCTGAAAGGTAGGATTATTTGATAGAACACCGGCACAGTAACTTCATATTGACGGGCGGCTAAACAAAGGCAGAGTACCGTAACTCAAAATGAGCGTTCCAAAACAAAGCCAAAGAGCTGTAAATTATGTTATGGTGTTCTGCCTTAGTTTCTCATGGGCTTTTGGAAGTTACTGTTAAGACAACCCATCATTTTCTCGAAAAAACAAAAGAATTGACTCAAAATACTTATCCACATGATAAAGCAGGTCTTGAATGTGCCAAAAATATAAAAAACTAATTTTCGACCAAACACGAAGTTACGGTCTTTTGCCTTTGCACGGCAGCACTGTGAGAGACATAATCTAAAAAAAAAAATCCAGAATTTGAACACCTGACAAAATCAATGTTAATATGATACAGTATAGCCTTTGTTTGCAATTACAGAGGTCAAAAGTTTCCTGTAGTTTTTCACCAGGTTTGCACACACTGCAGGAGGGATTTTGGCCCACTCCTCCACACAGATCTTCTCTAGATCAGTCAGGTTTCTGGGCTGTCGCTGAGAAACACGGAGTTTGAGCTCCCTCCAAAGATTCTCTATTAGGTTTAGGTCTGGAGACTGGCTAGGCCATGCCAGAACCTTGATGAGCTTCTTACAGAGCCACTCCTTGGTAATCCTGGCTGTGTGCTTCGGGTCATTGTCATGTTGGAAGACCCAGCCTCGACCCATCTTCAATGCTCTAACTGAGGGAAGGAGGTTGTTCCCCAAAAACTCGCAATACATGGCCCCGGTCATCCTCTCCTTAATACAGTGCAGTCGCCCTGTCCCATGTGCAGAAAAACACCCCCAAAGCATGATGCTACCACCCCCATGCTTCACAGTAGGGATGGTGTTCTTGGGATGGTACTCATCATTCTTCTTCCTCCAAACACAGTTAGTGGAATTATGACCAAAAAGTTCTATTTTGGTCTCATCTGACCACATGACTTTCTCCCATGACTCCTCTGGATCATCCATATGGTCATTGGCAAACTTAAGACGGGCCTTGACATGTGCTGGTTTAAGCAGGGGAACCTTCCGTGCCATGTGTAAGGCTGGAAATTTGAAGAACTGGTTAAAGAATGACCAGTGGTCTATGAAACAAAGAATCTTGTGGGAAAATTAACATTTGACACCCTCCCCCTCTTCCTTTGGGACAAGTCTCACTTCATCTGCATTCTCTCTCTCTCAGTAACACTTAACTCACACAAGAATATATATGGTTTTAATGTGAATGATTAAGTATTGTGTTTAGTATCATTTTAAAGGTCTCAGTGTGACTGGTACAATGGTCTCATTCCCAAAGAGTAAAACACAAGGTACTAAGGTTTTTAAGAGTTTAGAGATAACTGACTCAAAGAAAGGCAAATGGTCTCTTTTCCCCTCACCCAAAGAGGTGTAACTTCTTAATGCAAATTAGCAGGTTTACATGTGAAAACATTCTGGCTACTTAATGGACTGCAGTGAGAAACTCGAGGCTTCTCTGTAATTCTGAGAGCCCATGAGGTTGAGTGTCCAAAACTCAGCCTCATGTATTTCTTAAAATGTTGGGTTTGCATTTCTCTTATCCTAGAGCATTCGATGTTATTGTATTGATTATCTTTGAACTGATTGTGAAATTGGCATGATACTTTACCCGACATAATAAATTGTTACATTTGATTATTCTAATTGACTTTGACATTGTTCATTTAGCTAATGGTTACAAGGAATAGTCAAACACTCGCTCACATTTAATGATGCACAGATATCATTAAAACCCTTTTATATATGGAGTCAGATGAAATAACGAGTTAATACATATGAGAAAGTGTATTGCATTTATTCCAAAATCCCTTTAGCCTGGAAAGGACGGAACATGCGCGAGACCTTCGCCGCTGATCGTATGCCGCCATTGGTTCGATTTAGCGGGGACTTACACATGCATGATTTCAAACCATGACGTTTTAGTGTATTACCAACAGTAACCTTGGAAACGGTGGTCCCAGCTCTTTTCAGGTCATTGACAAGCTCCTCCCGTGTAGTTCTGGGCTGATTTCTCACCTTTCTTAGGATCATTGAGACCCCACGAGGTGAGATCTTGCATGGAGCCCCAGTCCGAGGGAGATTGACAGTCATGTTTAGCTTCTTCCATTTTCTAATGATTGCTCCAACAGTGGACCTTTTTTCACCAAGCTGCTTGGCAATTTCCCCGTAGCCTTTTCTAGCCTTGTGGAGGTGGACAATTTTGTCTCTAGTGTCTTTGGACAGCTCTTTGGTCTTGGCCATGTTAGTAGTTGGATTCTTACTGATTGTATGGGGTGGACAGGGGTCTTTATGCAGCTAACGACCCTTAAACAGGTGCATGTAATTTAGGATAATAAATGGAGTGGAGGTGGACATTTTAAAGGCAGACTAACAGGTCTTTGAGGGTCAGAATTCTAGCTGATAGACAGGTGTTCAAATACTATTTCAGACCCCTCCATGATTTCCAAGTGGGAGAACTTGCAGAATAGCAGGGTGTTCAAATACTTATTTTCCTCACTATATATCATGGGAAAATGGGGTAAAATGTGTTAATAGGTTAATAAATCAAGGTTATTGAACTTGTTTAGTACATAAACATAACTTTACCCTTTAAATGACATATCTACTGTTCATAAGTACTATCTGTATGCACTGTTATTTTTGTTGTTTTTTGCCATTTTGTCATTTGTTTTGTTTTTTGAACAATTCACCTTATAAAAGACCCACATTTCTAAATTTCATTCATGGGGTTAAAATGGATAATTTGACAGTAGTGTAAGATTTTTGCCCATCTTTTGGAAAATGCCATTTTAAAAGTACAAAAAATTAACCAGTAGATACCAGTAAAAGTACTGAAAGTTTTCACAGTTAGATTCATATCTACAAATTATGAAATCATAATTATAACAATAAAAGTTACTTTTTGTCAAAAGTTTAGCCGTTTTTGTGCTGAAAAAATCAGTTTAACATTTAACAATGTTACGTTATGATTAGAATCAAACCTGATCAGGATGTTACAAAGAGAAAGGTTGGAGTATTTACAGTTTATCATTTATTTCAAACATCTGTTTTTCATATAATTCAAAAAAAATTGTGACAGAATTCTTGTCATTCTAAAAAATTGTGAAGTGTGCCACTTCATTTCTGTCTGTGTGTTCTGTGTTCTTTCTGATTTTGAGGATGAATTTTGTCCATTGACAAAAATCATTTGATTCTAATCATAATATAATATAATTAAAAACAGATTTTTTCCCACTACAAACAATGCCTAAACTTTGACAAAAAGTAACTTTTATTGTTATAATTATGATTTCATAATATGTAGATATGAATACAACTGGAAAAACCTGTGAAAAGATGTCTTTTATTTAGTCAAATAGCAAATAGCTCTGCAGCCATCTACTGGTTAAAGTGATAATTTGTTACTTTTAAAACTGCATTTTCCAAAAGATGGGCAAAAATCTTTTTGGGTTCGCATCAAATGTTCTTCGATGTAAATTCGATAAATTTGTTTATAAATAAAGATTGATCTGTTTAGAGCAGTTATTTTGAGATAGATGTTCTCCTCCTATTCATATTTGACATTGAGGGGGTGCATACAACATATTTGCCCACCGGCAACTATAGTTGCCGCACATTCAAATACGATTTTCAAGAAAAAAAAAGAAAGACCTGGGGAAAATAAATGCAGAACATGTTCCCATAGGACACTATTAACACGACTATTATGCATGAAACCATTCAGAAAAATTTGGGCACAAATGGGTTAATATATAAAAGTATCACTGCATTTTTACCATCATTTCATACTTCTCTATTGAACTTTTTTTTATGTAAAACATATGTATGCCATTGTTATTGCACTAATGCCACCTCTGAGCAGGATTAAACATTTGCAATGTAGTAAGCTACAGATGTATTAGCACTATGACTTTTGATACCGATTTTAAAATATTTTTTTCCAAAGAATATTTGTCTGAAATTTTTTATTTAGTTTAATTTATTGCTTTAATTAATAATTATATTAACTGAATTTTAAGAATTTGACAAAACATGAAATACATTTAATAGGGTTAGAAAGACTTTGCCTTGTTGCAACATTAAGGTAAAAATGCAAAAATACTAATCAATTTAAGGGGGCAAATATTATCCCTTAAAGGGTTAGTTCACCCAAAAATGAAAATTCTGTCAGTTATTACTCATCCTCATGTTGCTTGAACCCCATAAGACTTTCGTTCATCATGGGAACACAAATTAAGATACTTTTGATGAAACTTGAGAGCTTTCTCACTCCTTCATAGACCTTATTCAGACCAGACAGGTATGAAAGTGAGGCTGTGAGGGATAGACTTACTGTGTTTTCAATGGGATCCGCTGTAAAAAGCTGTATAAAGCTCCTAGATCACTTATAATTTTAAACAGATCATATTGTCTGGATTTTTTGGTCTACTGGAATTTCTCAGAAACATATTTTTGCATGGTTTCGTCAGCAGAACAATCCACAAACACATTTAATAGCAGTACAACCCACTGAAGAGAAGGATGTCTATTCACAGCCTCGCTTTCATTCCTGTTAAAAATCAAAGATGGCGCTGCTGTGAATAAGGTCTGGTAACTGCATCTGCCGGCCCAGAATAGTTAAAGACATTGTTAAAATAGTCCAAGTGACTACAGTGGCTCAACCTTAAATGTATCAAGCGACATAGTGACTAGAATACTTTTTGTGCGCAAAAAAATAAATAAAAAAAATAAACTTTATTCAACGGTTCATTTTCTTCTGTGTGGCCTCTGCCTCATCGTGGCGTTCACGAGAGCGCAACGATGCACGCGCGAGAACTGAGATGACGCAGGTCTCGATGTAGGCTAGTGTTTAAAATGGTTCTAAAGTGGGCGTTTTCTGGATGTCTGAATCGTGAGACACCAACGAGAAAAAGTAAAAGCCAGGGCCTTACCAATGCCGCAAAATGAATGGCTTACCTTTCACACTTTCCAATCAAATGAAATGATTGTGAGTGTCGTCTTCTCAGTTCTTGCGCATGCGTCGTGGGGTGGGAGGCCACAACTCACGTCAGAGGCCACAGAGGAACTAACTCTTTAAATGGCAAAGTGACTGCAGTCTAAGAGGGTACACTACTCTTGAAAAGTTTGGGAACCACTGTTTTATGGCATCCTGATGTTCATTCCTCAATTCTTGTAGTGCAGCTTATGAGATCACTAATATTGTTATAATACAAATAGCTTCCAGTTCTAATGACATTTTATTTAAATTTAATTTATTCCTAGGCCTACTCCTTCCTATTTTGTGTGTGTGTGTTTTATTTCCCTCCCACCACTCAAACAAAAAAATAAAAAAGCACATGTATAATAGATAAGTGGGTGCTTGCTGTAGTGGCATGTAAATGTCTAATCACTGTCCAACCCATATTACTTTTTTATTTATTATATAATTATTATATAATTTATATAATCATTATTATTACATTAAATTGTAGATTTTTCTACAGATTTTTATAAAGAAATCTCTTTATAAAGCCATCTCATAAGAGTCAACTCTCAAAACCAGGTCCAATAATCCTTTAAAACTTTATTATTATTTTTTAAATTATGAATTCAAGTCAGGGGTTAAGTTTCAAGAGGTCCGGTCAGTATGTTTATTTTCCCAGAGGAGGTCAGGACAGTGCTTTTTTGGAATAGTTATACATTTCCAGTGGCAGCCACAGTACAGTGTAAAAGAAAAAAATCCTAAACACTCAAAATAGTCACCAAAGATGAGAGCCCTGACCCCCAAAGAACTTTTACCAATACTTACCAAAAAACTGGATATTAATATAAAAAAAGGTTTGATCAGATGTTTTATCAGGCTTTTTTTTTTCTTTTCTTTTTTTCATCTTTTCTTGTCATCTCAACTTTTTCAAATTATAACATTGTTCATTATGAAATGCTCTTAATATGCTGATTAATAATGTTACATAAAGCAGTGGTATTCAAATAGACATTATTTTATTTAAGTGCTATAATTCTCAAAACCCTAAACAAATAGGACTCATCTGTGTTAAGAATTACAGAACATTTATATATCACTATAGTTCAGCTTTTTCAATAAATCTTTAATGCATGATGGATATTTTTATATTAACCCTTTCACATTTCCAGTTTTTTCAGAAGCAGAAGTCATCATAGTTGGGGTAAAATTCTATAGCGGTGAATGAGAGAATACATTAAATATATTTTTTTGTGTTCCCATTTGCTTAGAGAAAAAAAAAATATAGAGGGATTGAAGATTTCAACTTTACCGTCACTCTCACAGCCGTGTTTACTAGTTTTTTTTTGTAGTCTTATGCAAAGGTAATACTATACTAGGCTAAGTATAGTGTTATAAATGGACATAAATTAAAATATAAAAAACTTTGCATGATTTACGATGTTGTTGACCGTTAAAATGCCTCACAGTCTGAGAAAAGGATCCATTGTGTCCACTGACTCTATTTTAGTGCAGGATATGACAACCACTGTCTCTTTCCAGAAATGTTTGGTATTCTCTACCACAGACCTGTCTGTGTCATGAAATGAACAGCTGGTCAATTATTTTGGAGTCATTTTATAATAAAGCATATTTTGAGGCAGAATGGCCCTCTACACACCGTACAGAGCAGTTGTTATAAAATACCATACAGTTTGGTTACTGTAGTCAAGTACCCACAATTTAAACATGAACTGGTTCATGTTTTGGTAATATGCTTCAGCATCCATCTTCTATAAAGGCTGAAAAAGGTCCATGTCCTTGAATGGATATCAGCCAAGTGTGCAAACAAAGAGGGTCAAACATGATCACAAATACAGAGAATTTCTGCAAAAACATTGAGGGAAAATGAATGAAAGGAAAAGGTTACAAGATGCTAATGGGAATGACTTTTTAGAGCACAAAACGCAAACAGTTCTCTAAAAAAAAGCTCTCAAACTCTTTTTATGAATCTCCCTATAGGTCAATTCTACTTTCAGTACAGTCTGCAACCTTTAAATTTTCCACCATTTTTTTCCCCACTATCCTTCATTTAATGGATTTTTCACCCAGAGATTTAACTCTAAAATGAGAACTTGTCCCAAATGCCCTCTTCAACGGATAAACTGACTACATTTTAAGCTAAAACATTTAGCAGAGCATTGCTTTCTGGAAAACCTAAAAAATATATAATGGGAATATATCCCAAAACTGAGAATACAGAAATAACCCTTGAAACCACTCAGAGCATTTATTAGGACAAAGGACATTTATAATATAGTCTTGTGTCACCCAAACTTTTACTATAGACAACAAAGATATATACTGCAACTTAGACAGGAAAAGATGTCCAAATAACATGTGAACCCATTAATCTGTTAGTTTTGCTCATACTTGCCATTTAGATGAGAGGTTATGAGCTATTATTATAATACAACATCAGTCAGAACATTACAAACTATTTTACACATACAAACTATTTTACACATACGTACATAACTCAGGAAACAAACCAGAATATATGTTACTAACCTGGCTAATTATTTCATCGAAAGCAATCAGGTATGGCATGTTTTCAGATGGACTGATGACATCTGTGTGCCCTTATTTGCAGAAGTCAGCCAATCAAATTAAATCTTACTAGATTCTAAGGGATGTCTCAATTGCAAAATTAGTGCACTGAAACATTCGCTTCCTAAAAAGTCCCACAATGCAACATGAAAACCAGGGAGCATCAATGCTCACTATGATCCCTTAAAAGGTGCCCTAGAATGTGAAATTTAATTTATTTTGGCATAGTTAAATAACAAGAGTTCAGTACATGGACATGACATACAGTGAGTCTCAAACACCATTGTTTTCTCCTTACTTAAATCTCGTTTTTGAAAAACACCCCTGAAAAACAGGCGAATCTCCACATAACACCGACTGTGACGCAGTCGGGATCATTAATATGTGCGACTCCAAAAATGTGCATATGCCCACGTTCAATGACAGGCGGAACTGCGCAGCCGAAGCATGGCAGTTGTTCAGTGTTTGGATGTACAAATGAACACAAAGGTATTTCATTCCTTCATCTGAGCCTCTGAATAAACAATGGGTTAATTTTATTTCCTTGAAAATTTCCAAACATTTCGCAGACAACGCGACGAGACTGTTTCCTCAACTTGGGCCAATACAGAGCTGGCCTCGATCGATCGAGCTACCAAGCAACACTTTCTGAATGTGTAATTGTTCAAGTTCAGACAGGTAATCTTTCTCTCAAAATCGTTCAATACTATATTTACATCATCGTGTTTGCATTGGTGAAAGCATTTTAGAGAGAGTGCATAACTGCGTTGCAATAAGATCTTTATTCTCGCGATCAACACACTGTCATCTGTTTGCTCAATGCTCATCATGGCAACATTTTATGTGATGGGAATAGATCTAAATACTTTAAAAACATCTCACGATTCGTTAATCTCGATAGCTGTAATAGTAAAAACGTATAATATCTGTAGTAAAAGTATTCGAGTGAGTTTTACGTGTAATACGTAGCTATTTCATATGCAAACATGTCAGCCAATCAAAGCAGAGGCCTGTTACACACAGCAGACACGCCCCTCCAAACAGAGCGTTTGGGCTCAGGGCTAAAATCAGGCTAGGAAAAATGCCTTTTATTTCTAAATGATGACTTTTTTTTTTTATCTAAAAAACATACTAACATTAAGGACAATAAGGGCAACCCAGAAAATATTATACAATAAAAATAAAAACCATTCTAGGGCACCTTTAATAGAATTTCTGAAGCTCAAAACAAATCATGTGAGCCAATGCAAAAAAAAGAGAAAAATTTAAATACAACCATTAAACAATATAATATTTATAATTTATTTACAGCTGAAATGTTGCACATATACAGGTGAAACTCGAATATTTTCCAAAAGTTATAATTTTGATGATTATGGCTTACAGCTTATGAAAACCCTAAATTCAAAATCTCAGAAAATTGGAATGAAATAAATTTAAAAAAAGGATTTTAAATACAGAAATGTCAGCCCTCTGAAAAGTATTATCAAACCAGTGAGAATGGATTGCGAAAGCGTGGTCCATTTATGTACATAATAAAAAGAATACACTAGCCTTGAACATACACAAATACATATACAACTTTGACTGAAATAACCACTCGTTACAACCGAGGTATGCAGCAAAGCATTTGTGAAGCCACAACACGCACAACCTTGAAGCGGATTGGCTACAACAGCAGAAGACCCCACCGGGTACCACTCATCTCCACTACAAATAGGAAAAAGAGGCTACAATTTGCAAGAGCTCACCAAAATTGTACAGTTGAAGACTGGAAAAATGTTGCCTGGTCTGATGAGTCTCGATTTCTGTTGAGACATTCAGATGGTAGAGTCAGAATTTGGCGTAAACAGAATGAGAACATGGATCCATCATGCTTTGTTACCACTGTGCAGGCTGGTGGTGGTGGTGTAATGGTGTGGGGGATGTTTTCTTGGCACACTTTAGGCTCCTTAGTGCCAATTGGGCATCGTTTAAATGCCACGTCCTACCTGAGCATTGTTTCTGACCATGTCCATCCCTTTATGGCCACCATGTACCCATCTTCTGATGGCTACTTCCAGCAGGATAATGCACCATGTCACAAAGCTCAAATCATTTCAAATTGGTTTCTTGAACATGACAATGAGTTCACTGTACTAAAATGGCCCCCACAGTCACCAGATCTCAACCCAATAGAGCATCTTTGGGATGTGGTGGAACGGGAGCTTCGTGCCCTGGATGTGCATCGCACAAATCTCCATCAACTGCAAGATGCTATCCTTTCAATATGGGCCAACATTTCTAAAGAATGCTTTCAGCACCTTGTTGAATCAATGCCACGTAGAATTAAGGCAGTTCTGAAGGCGAAAGTGGGTCAAACACAGTATTAGTATATGGTGTTCCTAATAATCATTTAGGTGAGTATATATGAAGAGTTCAGATGCAAAAGCCTCCAAGTGCCATTTGAAATTTTCTTCTAGAATGATCATTTTTATCAAGCTTATACACTCACCGGCCACTTTATTAGGTACACCTGTCCAACTGCTCGTTAACACTTAATTTCTAAGCAGCCAATCACATGGCGGCAACTCAGTGCATTTAGGCATGTAGACATGGTCAAGACAATCTCCTGCAGTTCAAACCGAGCATCAGTATGGGGAAGAAAGGTGATTTGAGTGACTTTGAACGTGGCATGATTGTTGGTGCCAGAAGGGCTGGTCTGAGTATTTCAGAAACTGCTAATCTACTGGGATTTTCACGCACAACCATCTCTAGGGTTTACAGAGAATGGTCCGAAAAAGAAAAAACATCCAGTGAGCGGCAGTTCTGTGGGCGGAAATGCCTTGTTGATGCCAGAGGTCAGAGGAGAATGGCCAGACTGGTTCGAGCTGATAGAAGGGCAACAGTGACTCAAATAACCACCCGTTACAACCAAGGTGGGCAGAAGAGCATCTCTGAACGCACAGTACGTCGAACTTTGAGGCAGATGGGCTACAGCAGCAGAAGACCACACCGGGTGCCACTCCTTTCAGCTAAGAACAGGAAACTGAGGCTACAATTTGCACAAGCTCATCGAAATTGGACAATAGAAGATTGGAAAAACGTTGCCTGGTCTGATGAGTCTCGATTTCTGCTGCGACATTCGGATGGTAGGGTCAGAATTTGGCGTCTACAACATGAAAGCATGGATCCATCCTGCCTTGTATCAACGGTTCAGGCTGGTGGTGGTGGTGTCATGGTGTGGGGAATATTTTCTTGGCACTCTTTGGGCCCCTTGGTACCAATTGAGCATCGTTGCAACGCCACAGCCTACCTGAGTATTGTTGCTGACCATGTCCATCCCTTTATGACCACAATGTACCCAACTTCTGATGGCTACTTTCAGCAGGATAATGCGCCATGTCATAAAGCTGGAATCATCTCAGACTGGTTTCTTGAACATGACAATGAGTTCGCTGTACTCAAATGGCCTCCACAGTCACCAGATCTCAATCCAATAGAGCATCTTTGGGATGTGGTGGAACGGGAGATTCGCATCATGGATGTGCAGCCGACAAATCTGCGGCAACTGTGTGATGCCATCATGTCAATATGGACCAAACTCCCTGAGGAATGCTTCCAGCACCTTGTTGAATCTATGCCACGAAGAATTGAGGCAGTTCTGAAGGCAAAAGGGGGTCCAACCCGTTACTAGCATGGGGTACCTAATAAAGTGGCCGGTGAGTGTATATTTAAGTTCAGTAATTTCACTTAAATGGCAATGAAGATTACCTATTAATTGTCATTTAAGTGAAATTACTGAACTTAAATATACAAGCTTGATAAAAATGATCATTCTAGAAGAAAATTTCAAATGGCACTTAGAGCCTTTTGCATCTGAACTCTTCATATATATACATATATGTTTTCTTTTCATATTTCATTACATAATTTACGTAAATTAACGCCCAATAATTGAACAGTTTAAAGTGTAATCCGGCAATTCAGGGGTCAGGATGCAGCCTCTGAAGTGGGACGCAGTAAACCAGCTCTGGCCATGGTCTTGGCTAAGCCGAAAATACATGACCCGCGGCGTCAGGGTTTAAACATCCTCACCATGTCCTCCACTAAAATATAAAACAAATGACAATAGCCAATTCTGGCTCCATAGCCATTTACTCAATTATAACAAATGAATTATCAGGATGGCAGCTGTACTATCGCACCGTTGCTTGGTGCCAGGAGCGGTAATCGGGAACACCTGGATGCGCAATTAGGAAATCCTACGAAGGCTACATGGTGCATCCTTCGAAGGACGAATAGGCTGCATCCTTCACATTGGGACACAGCTATTGCTTCACAGAGGAAGCCGGAGTTGATTGAGCTGACATTGTATGGACAAGCAGAACTTGGACATTCTGCTATAAATAACATTTTGTGTTTCATGAAAGAAAGAAAAAGAAAAAAAAATCAGTCTGTTTTTCACCTGTATTTCTCTATAGTAGGGAAGAATTCTCTTTTTTTTTTATTATTTTTTTTTATTTAGCCTGTGAAAACAGTAGTATGTCTACATTCACCGTATTTATAAAGCATGCAAACAGTCCCCTGATGGACTACTACTTCCAGTGCGGTTCTGGAGTGCTTTACTATCCCATGATGCCACGGAGCAGGAGTTGTGAATGGTAGTGAAAAGATGCAACTGATGCTGGTAGGTCACACAACATTGAGAACATGACAGTAATAAAAGAAAATGCTTTTCTAATTATCACAAAATAAGTAGTCTACTTATTTAAAACAAGTACCTACTCAGAGAATTATGTGATTTCAGACGCATCCATGCAGTTGTTGAACGTCTGGTTAAACTATTCATTATAGTAATATTAAATTAAGAGAAGATCTGGAAATGATGCAGGATTGTAAGTGTGGTCATGTGAGTGGAAATTGTTACTAGTCAATACTTGGAGGCCTTTCAAGACTGTGGTCTGTCCAGCGGCCAAAGCCGAGACCCAGTCCAGGACTGCTTTTCTAAGATCTAACCACAAGATGACCTGTCCATGCTAAACTATGCTTAACAAATAAAACATTTAGCGGGATGACAATTAATTGTGTGATTTTCTCTTTTATTCCACAGTTAAAAAAAAAAAAAACAGTTTCCTAAACGAGTCATCATAAATCCCATCTACTCCCAAAAAAAGACAGTCACTCTGAAGAAAAAGAGAAAATGGAGTTTAACCCACAATACATTTCTTTAGATTTAAACTATTAAAATAAGTTATTAATCATTTGTGGGTTAGATGCATAGGGCACATGTTTAGTTAAGGATAGGGTGTCCTGAATTTCCATTCATTCCTATGGGAAATTCAGTAGGCTAATGCGCATATTCCACATAGACAATGCAGTTAACATGGATTTCCAGGAATACTCTCTTCACAAAAGGCACCAACACAGTAACAGGAAAGCGATCGCCGAGACCATATTCAGCATTTCACTGGTCTGTGGTACAGTAATCTACAGTTTCATGGATTCAGACTTTCCTGTAATAGATAGTTGGAGAGACCATATCGGAGTGATACGCAGAAATGATGCAGACTGGTGAGAGGTATTTTCCAAACCATACTATATTTTCTCAAACGCTGTTCCCAAGCTGCTTCTTGTTTGTGGAAATGCTTTGCAAAGTAAAGCAAAACATTGTACATTTGGCTGAGAACTCTTGCTGCTTTAGGGGTTTAGTGGGAAAGCCCTAGATCTGCCATGACGGTAAGGAATAAGATGAATAAATGAAAACTCGCTGCACTCCCATATGAAGTCACAGAAGTGCTACCGTGCCCTTAAAAAAGGCCATGTGTTTATGAAATGGCTAAAGGGAATGGTAAAAATATACAGGTCTTGAGCACAACAGATAGAGAGATTAAATGTCAACGTGAATAAATAAAAAGGGCTAGAACTAGCTTATGCTATTTAAATAGAGACTTTTGCAGACAGGACAAATAAAAAATCCGTGGCAGGGACCATTATAAGAGGCTTTATTCGATTTGAGTGGCCTTCTTTTGTTTAGCATCATCTGACCCAGGCTGGCTTTTATATCCCTCATATACAAAATTAAATTCCAGGGTTATTTGGATATATTTAAATCAGTTGAAGAATGATACCAATTGTCTCTTGGTCTCTCAAGAGGGAATCTGTTGACCTCAGCTAGCAGATCTAAAGCTCAGATTGCACGAACCAAGCGTCACTGGCTAACTAAGCAAGAGGACACATCTGAGACTTGGTTGCACGCATGAGAGGAATGCTGCGCTTTATGGGTGATGTGAACCCTTGCGGCTAGAGCACTAAGGTCATAACTTCCACAATTCTGGGAAGAACAGGCTACTGAGGGAAGATAGCTGTTTGTATTGAGGGAGGGAAGAGCACCATATTCATCAAAACAGCATTTTCTCATCACAGTTGTGCAAATATAAAATATTCGCATTGTTCCAAACCAATATGATTTACCATTTCAGATTACAAAAAAATGCATTGCATACATTCATATTATATAGCACACACTTTTTTTAGTGTTCGTGGAGTAATAACTTATTCAAAATAAGTACCTACTCAGGAGTATGCGATTTCGGATGCAGCCATTTGCCCTAATCGGACGGGACTCGTTTTTCTAAGCGACGTTTGAGTTAGAATTCTTATCACTCAACGTCTGTGATTTCATGTACAGATCTGAACGGGACTAAAATCTCAGTGTGTATTACAGAAATGGGTGTGTGTGTTTTCATGGGCATTACAGAAGGGCATGTGCTGTGTATCACGTATGACGTATGTCTTAATTTATCAATTACAAATATTTTAATTTATTATAATAAACCCAATTTATGCAAACTTCATGTGTATTGCATTGGCTGTTTATAACAAACACATGTGAGCAGAGAAATCTAGACAAGTATCTTTCTCTTACCTGACACTGACATGAAAATGGGCAGTCTTCGAAGTAATTTGGCTCTATTTATTGATTGTTTATTATGTTATGTTTTCGTCGGATACCATCCATATTGAAACTAAATGAAAGCATGCCGAAGATTGGTGTGCATGTCTGTGGCATCCTGACCAGATTTAGTTTTTTACAATTACAATACAATTTTGATTTCTGGGTCAATTAAAGCCGTAAACCCCCTTTAAAAGGAACCGTTCACCCAAAAATCCATTGCTTCCCTCTCCAGGCCAGTAGGTGGCAGATGTGCACCATTTACACTAGTATGCTAATCAACTGGATATGCCAGGATAAAAACACCAGAAAAACAAAGCCGCATTCCCGCCATTGCAGATGATGTTCCTCGTTTAAATATTGGGTTGTTTTTCCACCAAAACCAATTGGAGCGCTTAGTCGACCGTAAAAAATAAATAAAAACTCGCACAATTCCGCAAAAAGCAACGCAGGAAGCTGTTATTATGCCAACACTCCAGAGGGCAATTAAGTACTGCACTGTAGAGCCATTGAGATTGAGTTTACTGTGGTGGGAATGGAGACGACTGTGGGAGCAAGTTAATGACAGGAAGCAGAAAAGTCTGGTGATGCTCTACAGCCACTCTTAAATTACCCAAATTAGGACTGAAGTATGTATCTGTTTCAGGATATGAAGAGATAATGATACAGACAAAACAGGCTGCAGTAAGATGTTTTTAAAAGAAATAAGGGGGGTTAGTACTTCAGTGAAAACAGTTTCAGTCCATAATTTTGTATTTAAAATTAAGCTTTATTTCCATGGCAACACTTATTAGTTTAGCCAGTTTTAATTAGGCTATGACATACAGGGAGAGAGACTGAAATCCCAGGTAAATTTCCAACAGAAGCGTCCAGCATAGGGGCTTGGAAAGAACCATCCCAGGTAATTGGATTTTACAATTATATGCAATAGAACCTCTATTAGCAAGCCATCTGATTGGCAGAACCTAGCATCTATTAAATGGGAAAAACAGATTTATGCCAGTTACACCCAGAGTGCCATCTACTGGAGAACATTTCAAAATCTGTAAGCCTAAATACATTTCACATTATTACCATCTATTGTTAAGCAGCTGGTTTAAAACTTTAACATAAGATTCCTCTTAATTAATTGATACAGAACAATGACTTAACCTTTACATTCCATTCCCTCCATCACCACTATGTGATTTCTACCAATGAGAGGGGAAAAAAGTGATTCATTACCAAATAAAGTGTGCTAGAACATTTATTAAATAATTATGAGAGGAAAGCTTATATTAAAGGCATGAGAGAATAACATATATGCTAAACATATTAGTTCTCAAGGACTTGCATCAAAAAATAAAATATAAAAACAGTTCTTAGGGAGTCATGAGACAGATTAGACATGTTATTACTTGCCACATGGAATGCATAACATCTTACTACATCTCTCCACAGATGTCAGCCAGTACAGAAACAACCTCAGGGGTTTCAGCAGTGATCACAATAACATGTTATAACTCGTCACTACGTAGCGGTCATGCTATGAGAACAATCATAGAAATATCAGTCTCAATGTATTGATTGTCAAAGCTGTGGAAGTAAGAAGTGGATAAAGCCTGCTGCAGTGTTTAGATTTTACTAATAGTTGTGATTCCTGAAGCCGTTTCTGTGGTACACTCCTCTTCGATCTGTTGCAAGGCATTCTGGTCACTTGGAGAAGGAGGGACAGACTAAGGGAAAATGCAGAGTCTTTCAGTTAGCATAGAGCTGCTCTTAAAAACTAAAGCAGGCTTCATTGAGAGCCCTCCATTTATGAATGTAACTGAGCTAAGGATCAAAACAAATGAATTTTCAAACAAAAACTGACAAATGACAAGTGTTTTTCAAACCAAATGTCAGGATGCCAAACCACTTCAAAAGATTCATCTGAGATTATCTGTGAATAATGACTTACATTTCAGTGAGTTCATCACAAAAATAGTCAATCTGTGCTTCAATTCTTCAAAATTGTTTTCTAGGCACATGGTCACTTTAAACAATCATATTAAAAAGATCTTTGTGAAGATTGAAGAGAAAAAAAAAATGTCTTAGTGTTCCACATTAGACAGAAAAAAAAACATTTATATACTCCTTTTAACAGTTGATATAAGAATAATAAATGTTTTTTGAGAACCAACGCAGCATGTTACAATGACTTCTGTGACACTCAAGACTGAATTAATCTTTGCAGTCACAGGAATAAATTACATTTTAAAATGTATAAAAATAGAAAAATGATCATTTAAATTGTATATTAGATTTATAATATTTCACAATATTATTGTTTTTATAAATGCTATGTTGGTAAGTTGGTAAGTGTTGGACATAAAAAAATATATTATATTAGGTCTCATTTGTTAACATTAGTTAAATGCATTGCTCCTTGTTAGTTCTGTTAATGCATTGTTACCATATTTATTAATCTTTGTTAATGTTAGTTAATAAAAATAGTCGTTCATTTGTTTTCTCTTTGTGAAAACAAAAAATTATAATACAAAACAAAAACAGAGGGGGCGGGGAGGAAAAACTCAATCCCTCATATAGCAGAGACATATACATAACATAGATGATACCTTACAGCAGCTAATAGAGGTGCATTAATATTTCCAACTCAGATGTAGCAGACCTGATCACAAACCTGTGATACATTGAGCGACTACTCAAAAGGGACCATAAATTGTCAAATTCAGCTTCATTCCCTTTAATTGTAGCCCCAAGATGGTCAACTTTTGATTTCAATGTATTAGTAAATGTTGAAATTAACATTTACTTGGATTGATAAATGCTGTAAAAGTATTGCTCATTCTTAGTTGATGTTAACTAAAGAAGTTAACGAATGCCAACTAATGAAGCCTTATTGTAAAGTGTTGAATATAATATAATATAATATATTATATTATATTATATAAGTGAGGGCAAGTGATCTAGAATCCTTTGTATAGAATGAAGAAGTCCTTTGTAACTATTTGCAGTGTTAGCAGTGTCATTTAATCAAGGAATAAAGGCAAGTCTAGCATTCTTGACACCGATCCTAGTATGGATACTCAAAACAACCGCTGAATAGTATACGTTTATATAATGGCATGTTGGTTGCTGCTCACCTCTGATTCTGCTGTAGCAGTTGTTACAGAAGAGCTGTCTGTGTCTGACTCTGACCTGAGCTCCGGACTCAATCCCTCTCCCAAGGTCAGTCCTGCAGCTGACACACTGCAAGATCAACAAGAAACAGTGAGTCCAGATACACATCAAGACGAGAGGATACGACCCGTTCTTCCCAGGACTCCGTGCAGAAAGTCAAAGCCTCCCAAAATCAGAAATGCTAATGATTGGGTCAGTGTGAGCAGATCCTCCACCATAGCTACATTTGAAAAGGTGATTTTTTTTTTAGTCAAAGCTGTTGAAGCAGTGATGTAACGGTCCCGTGCTGCAGTGAAGAAACAAGCAGTTACCATAAACAAAATAACCCCTGCAACCAGATACAGGAACCTAAAAGGGACAAACATCATTAGAAGGAACGCAAGAGATCAAAGATCAAAGCAAATACCTTATTTTCCGGAAAATAAATAGCACCTGACTATAAAAGTCGCACTATAATTTGTTGAGAGAATACTTTTTTTTTTGAATGGGTGTACGTCACATTTTATTATTACATTCAGAAATAATGTAATGTACAATTAACACTGTAAAGACATTTTGGTTCCCCCTCACTCAAATCATTACATGGGTCATTTTGGAATATGAATTTCCGCATGTTCGCGATTAAAAAAAATTATTTCCGGAAAATGCGGTATAGTTGTGCGTTTAGAAAAGCCTGTGTGTTCAGTGACTGGCAGGGTTCTGGTCAGGTTAGCCTTTAATTGGTTGTGCAGAGGTTAGCCAGAAGGAGTGTTTATTTTGTCAAGTTAATTGATAATAAGGCAATCAGAAAACAGGCTGGACTTACGATGTCTTCCAATTCCAAAAAAAAAAAAAAAAAAGTAGCTTGGAATTAAAACATGTTCAGATAAGAGTTATGGAATGATTTAGTGATGCATTTTCTTACATAAATCCCAGGTTTGAATCAAAGTATGAATTAGGATAGAAATCTACACCATTTCTAATTTGTTTTGCATGCTTGTAATCTGATTGCCTACAGCAAAACGGAAAAATGTATTGATGTTAGGTGGCTAATGATCTCCTGTTGCCCCAAATGCTGAAGGTTAAGAACCCAGGCTAGGTGCAACAGATCCACGAAAGGGCCCACTCGCTCTTAGTTTCAGGTGACCTCTAGTCTCACCTTGAAGCAACCAATGTGAAAGCAGAGCTCCAGGGAATCGATGACCATGGCGGCTCCCTTCCCTAGAGGCTGCTCGCACCTCGAGCACATCCGCCTGCCACTGAGCAGCCTACAGGCACCACACATGCCAGTGTCAGAGTCAATGTCAATGTCAGAAACAAGACAGCATTTGCTCTGCCCTTTCCCTGATTTGACTGCATTTAACAGAAGAGGTTGGCGGCAGAGTACTGAAAGGTTCGGAATAGCATACTACCATACTATGCTGCATGTATACTGTACACATTAACACAGCATGTACAGTGTTCCATGGAATACCCAAATTGTCAAAATGCATGCTGTGTGGGATACTGCTTCCAACAAGGCAATACTCTCCAGTCTCCACTTGAGCTTTCAGTGTAACAAATGGACTGGAGGCAATAATCATTTTTACATTTTGACTGCATATTTATAAAATAGCAAAGTTTAAATTTTTTACACAAAATTGGATTACAAATTAACAGTATTTCCAAGATGAACTAAACTGCAAATGGTTGATTTAGCCTGGAACGTAGTGAGGTTTTGTAGCATACAACTATTTCCAAGAAATATTGTTGAATATTGCTTACTCCTTCAAATACTGTTTGTCAAACATTGTATGCAATAAATTAGACAATGCAGCATATTTTGTACACTACCGTTCAAATGCTTTGGGTCGGTACGATTCATTTGAAAGTCTCTCATGCTCACCAAGACTGATCAAATAAAATAGAAAACAGTAATTTTAAACTGCAAAAAATATTTCTGTTTCTACTGTATTACATTTTTAAAACTATACCTGTATTCCTGGGATGACAAAGCTGATTTTTCAGCATCACTCCAGTTTTCAGTGTCACATGATCCTTCAATTATTCTAATATGCTCATTTTGTACCGAAGAAACATTCCTCATGATGTTGAACAGTTGAGCTGCTTAAAGGAGTAGTTCCCTTTCAAATAAAAATTCTGATAATCTACTCATCACCATGCCATCCAAGACATCCATGTCTGTCTTTCTTCAGTTGAAAAGAAATTAAGGTTTTGGAGGAAAACATTAGAGGACCTTTCCAATGTTGCGTGGCACATCTCAGAGATGGCACAAGATGGGCATTTGTGGTTAAGTATATAATTTAAAAAAAAAATTTGAAAATGGCCGATCATGTCGCTAGATAAGATCCTTATTTCTCGACTGGGATCGTGTCGAGCCTTTAAAGCTGCATTGAGACTGACATTTGGACCTTCAAAGTCCATTATATGGAGAAAAATCCTGGAATGTTTTCCTCAAACATTAGCTTCTTTTCGACTGAAGAAAGACATGGACTTTGAGTAAATTGGATAACATGGGGTTGAGTAAATTATCAGGAATTTTTTATTTGAAAGTGAACTACTACTATAATATTTTAAGATACTAAGATAAGACACTTAAGATAAAAAAATAAAAGAAAAAAAAATCAGGATTCGATGAATAGATGGTTCAAAAGAAGAATTTATTTGAAATATATTTCTCTCATTTTTGATCAATTTCCTTGCAGAATATAACTATATTACAATTGTACTGATCCCAAACTTTTGAACGGTAGTGTACGCCACGTTATATGCAGCAATGTGCAGTACACGAGTATACCATTCCGATCATAGTCACTGATTGCTATAATACCTGGGGTTAAAGGTCAGGTAGAGTGAGATCCTTAAGAAATAAAATAAAAGATCTGCGCTTAAAATTGGCTTAAAAAGGTATTTAAACTGAATATATGCATTTTACATAAAGCAATGCTTTGGTTGCTTTGACAAGTCCATACCTGCCACTCTGCTGAGAGTTTGAACGGGACTCAGGGACTGAGGGCTCAGGAGTAGTTGTGATTGGTGGAGTGTGAAAGTTGGAGGCTGACAAGGAGCTCTGTTTAAAACCAGTAGAGAAGATCGCTGAGCCAGGTCCCAAGCTGCTGCGTCCACTCCTGTAAGAGCCAGTGCTTCCCAGAGCAGAATGGGGTCTGTTTGTGAGGCCTGAAGTGTAGGACTGCCTGGACCAAGAGCTGGTCGAGTGGAGGTTCTCCAGCGAATCATATCTGTGTGAAGAGATTGAGATGTTAAAGACAGACTGGAAATTATGCATTCCTGGTTGACTAAAAGGTTTGGGGTAAGTAAGATTATTAATTTTTTTTATGTTTTGGAAAGAAAAACTCTTTTATGCTCAGTTGCTCAACAGGACAGCATTTATTCAAAATACAGTAAAAACTAGGTTGACCAATATACAAGTTTTTCTGATTGGCCGATGTGCTAGAAGTGTTTACGGTCTTAGTTTAACAGTCATATTTAATACGTTATTAGATAGAACTGTTAAAAAAAGTAAACGGTATGCAAAAAAGTATAGGGTTTGCTTTTATGTTATTAGTAACAAAGCGCTAAATGCAGCGCTATATCCAGTTTCATGCAGTATGTAAAATTTCTGTTAGCCCCATACATATTGCTCTCTAAGATATCGGCAATAAAAGAAAACCGTATCGGTCGACCACTGGTAAAAACAGTAATATTGTGAAATATTACACTTCAAAATAACTTTTCTATTTTAATATATTTTAACTAAAATATAAAAAAAAAAATATTTAAATTTTTTCCTGTGACGGCAAAGCTGAATTTTCAGTGCGTCACACTTACTAATCCCAAACATTTAAACAGTAGTACATTGTAAGCTGACAAAGAGCATCTGTGCTAAACAGTTCAAGGGAAAATGTTTATTCAGTTTATTCATTGGGACCTCTTGATTGACGTTCCCGCAGTGATGGACTCTTTGTTGACGCTGGCATTTCGCTGACGGATCCAACTTCCGTCTGTGAGGAGCTGCGTTTTCTTCCTCATCTCCTCCAGGATCTGCAGACGTTCCTTTTCTGCATGTGACAGCTGTCCCTTCTTTTTACCGCTCCCTGCAGCTAATGAAGGGACACGCCAGAGAAGAGGAGCATTGTACCTGATAGTCAACTCACAGGAACTTGCATAAGAATAATCAAAATGAAGAGTAATCAGACCTTTAGCATCTTGTTTGTGAAGGCTTTCAAGTGCAGGGGTAGATTTTGACTTTGTCCTATGCAAAATAAGCACATGAAAGAAAAAGAGGGAAAAAAAACATCACTACTGCAAGCCTAATTTGAAATGCGAAGTGTTTTATTTTTGCATCACTAACAATAAATGCCTGCAAAATATCAGCCAATGAGGACAGAACTGAATGTGATGAGAAAGACAGGACAATGTGAAACATTACTAAATGGAATTGTAATCAGAATTAACGTTTGTTAACAGAACTGTTAACATTCTCTTGCTTACATTGCTTACATGGAAAATAATCTGAATTACTGACAACTTTCTCTTCCCATTAAAGTGAGAAAGTATTTTAATTAAACACGTTCCCTTTGAGACACTGGAAAATCTTTCAGTACAGAAATAAGTGCTGCCAGATTTACTACATCACATCTTTCCTTATGCCACAAAAGCCATTCAAAGAAGCAAATATAGCCACAAAAGCAAACTGACCTGTCGGAAACTGTAAGCTTGGCAAACCCATAGGACTCCTCTGAGCTGAAGCAGGACGGAGCAGAAGCAGCACATAGATAGACATGCAAGCAATGACCAAAGCAACAGTAACATGTACATGCAACTCCACACTGCACTCAATACAAGAATATTTCACAACTTCAAAAATTGACAATACATTTCAATTAGGTGATTCATTTAAAAAAAACGAATGCTAAAATAATAACAACAATAATGAATAACTAATGCTATTAATTTTGCCTTGTTAAAAACGTGCTCATAGCGCAAGATGCTGAAAAACACCGCTGGATTCAACATCAGCTAAAACCGGTCCTAAAAATATGTCCTGTGTGAACGGCCTACTTCCTCAGACTGGCTGGCAAACTCAAATGGATTCCTGTGGACTGTGCCGGCGCCAGTGATATGTTAAATGATATGGAAATAAATCAAACAATGAGTTCTGTTGAATACTATATTAATAAGACTTCTCTGCTGCAAGGATGTTGTGTCTTTATTAAGGTTTTATTGAATGTCTTTAAATTATTGAATCGTCTTTATTTTGTGGGCTTGTCTTTTGAAATTATATGCATTAATGCTTTGCCAGACTTGCCTAATATTTAGGGAAATGCAAAATCCTAGTATTTTCTCAGCATGAACAACATAAAGCAGCTACAACTTATTTTTCACCTTGTGCTTGGCATATTTCTTACCACTGACTCTTTGTGGTTGAATCGCACTCCACTTCTGTTTTAAGTGACTGGTGTCCTGCTGCTATTTGCACAGCGGCCTGTCTGTTCTGTTCTGCTCCCAACTTCTCTGCAATCTGATTGGATGCCACTGAAGTGGTAGCAATGGGAGGTGGAATATGAGGGGTAGTATTTCCATTGGACAGCACAGCAAGGCATTTCTGCTCCTAATACAGGCAGAAAGTAAATAATAACAGTGTTCACTATTCACCATTTTATAATGACTGCAGAGCAACATAATGCAAACACTTTATACTACGTTACAATTTACATTCAAGTAATGAAAATCCTCTGACCTCAGGATCACCGTGCTCCTCTCCATAAAATTCCTCCTGAGCTCTTCTCCACTCCTCCTCTAACTTCTCCTGATCACGTCGATACTTTTCCTGAAACCAGCGCAGACAAACATTTTTTAAATGTAACAGTTTATTACAAATTATTTTATCAGCAAAACAAATTCCCTCCATCAGTGTATGTGTATATATTAAAAATTGCTTTATTGGCATGACTGTTAATAATACAATATTGCCAAAGCTTGGAATACATAAAAAAAATAAAAAATAAAAATAAAAAAAATTTAACTCTGGTATCAAATGTTCACACGTTCTATTTTTTTTACACCGTTTTAACATGTACATACACACATTACTGACGGTCACTGTGGTGGACAGTAGGGAAACACACTGAGGTCAGACACACTTTACACACACATTCACCTGCTGTCTCTCAGGCTGTGGCACACACACACACACTGTGTCTCTCAAACTCTGAAATCAAATTATGAATTGGAGGAATATCTCCAGAGTTTGATAGAATTGTAATTTACTTTGTGCTTTAGCTTCCTGATCCCAATGTTCCAGATATGTATTTTTAGAGTATTTGATCATTTGTTTTATTTTGATGTTTGTTTGAGAATCAGTGCTGGTCTGAGACTGGTTAGTGTTAGTAGAGTTAATCAGGTTGTTAAGTCTCAGAACCAGCTGACAGAGGACTTTTTTCAGGGTTCAGGTCTTGGGTTTGTAATGCTTAAAATGTAGCGATTATGTGGGAGTTGATTTAAAATGAATCCAAAATTTGAGGGATCTTTTTTTGCAGATTAACAATCAATGACAATCGGTCTAATTCTGCCCTACATGCATTATTGGGTGTTTTCCTTTGTAGTTTTAGAACAAGTTTGCAGAATTCTGTGTCTAGGGCTTCTGTCCCATCTAGTGCAACTGATCACTGAGTGGACCCCAAACCTCACTTCCAAACAGCGCAATGGGCTGAATTACACCATCAAAGATTTTACACCAGATTGGAATCAGTAATTCAATGTTTGTATATTTTTACTTAATAAACAAAATACTATTTTAACTATACTAACGAAATGAATCATTACTTCATGTCACCCCGAAACAAAATCTATTCTGAAACGTCTCGCATTCAAGATCTGGTTATGGTAAGAAAGAATGTGTGATTTGATGGCACCTGCAGGAGGCGCTCTTGTTCCATCTGCCATTTCTCCTGCCGCCGCCTCTCATCCTCATGATCCCAGGACCAGCGAGAGGAGGTGGAACTGATGGAGGGAACCTGCAACTGATACCAGAGAGTAACAATATGAATAAATGAACCAAAAAGTCAATATTAGACAGTATCAGCATACTAATAAATCAGAATCAGGCTTTCATATTGATAAAGACTAAATATGACAGTAGTGACTCACATCAGAGATGGCAGACTCCGAGCCACCTAGTAAAAGAGGTGGAAACAAAGATTATCCGTTTAAACAGCATAACAGATCCAACATATACCCATGAGTTATCCCAAGCCTGTAACCTGTTGATTCATTGATTCTGACACATACACACACACACACAGCTCATATGACAAAACTGTAACCAAAGCCACCACGGTCGAGCGAGCGCACAACAAATTCACTCACATGCTGGTACGCAGGCTTTAAACAACACGCAAGACAGAAGTAAACAATGAACGTGCAAAAAAAACATCTCAGAGCAATCCCTTTAGAATTGTATTTATTCGATAACAGTGAATTGCAGAGGAATCTGATAGCGGATCAATACTTCTGGTTTGAAAAACTAAATTATTAGAGACTAACTAACTCAAGGTTCTCTATGTAAACTGTTCTGCAATGAGACCGGAATCACAAACAGCCAATTACAGACAGAAACAGAAATAAAGAAACCAGTCTTCATATTTCAGTTATTACAGTGTATCACATGCACATTGAAAGCACACCATCTTTATTTACCACAGAGATAGACCCAGGAGCTGACAGTGGCACCTGATGGACAGAGCATTAGCTTTTAGAAAAATGGAAAGCAAAAGAAACCCATGGAGCGATTTCAGATCTTTGAACCCAGACCTAGAGCTTAACTATTAAAAGCTTTTGGTACACATAGTATTTAGAAAAGAGCATGTAAAAAAATAAATCTTAATATAACTGGGTGACAGGTGTAGTACTGTGCCGTATGTACTAAATACTTTAGTTAGTTAGGCCCTTAGAATGCAGAATAAGCAAACCCATCTGTTTTTGAGTGAATTCATTAATATTGAACAGAACAGACCGCACCAATACACTCCATTAAGAGTGTGCTTGATACAAATCAGTCACAGCATAATTTAACTAATAAGCTGCAGTGATCAATTAGCCATGTAGCATTAAATTTCTACAGCCCGAGCAAATGTGGTTACCTTTTTGCATGAAAAATTCTAACTTTCTTCTATGAATTTTCAAAGCTATTTGTTCATACTCTACAACACAGGTGGGGAGAGAACAATGCAAAGAAAGGTATTAAAAATAACGTGGAAATTGTTAGGTTTAACTCTGAACAAGAACAAAGATTAGATTGCTAAACTGGTATTAAAGCACCCACCTTTGTTTCTTAGAGCAACTGGATTGTCCTGGGTACGTCCATTCACCATTTTAGTTAGTGCTTTCTGAAAAATGTGAAGTAAAATTAAACAAATAAATACATTAAATTCAATTTAGATTAAATTAGAAGTGCATTACCATTAAACAGTTTGGAGTCGGTAAGATTTAACAAGTTTTTCAGGTCTCTTATGCACACCAAAGTTGCATTTATTAATAATAACAACAATAATAATAATTATAATAACAGTAATATTAAATCCTATAAAAAAATAACAACTTTTCTATTTTAATATGATTTTAAATGTAATCTCTTTATATAATGTATATCATTTAGGGTACGTTTACACGACAACGATATGCTTAAAACGGAAAAGTTTGAGTTTTCCGCATTCAGACGACACCATTGTCAAAACGATCCCCATTCACACAGATCTTCGAAAACTAATAAAAACCCTGTTTTCTGCTGCCAGGCCATTAGATGGCGATGAAACACTATAGATTGAACACGCATGGCATGTGCATAACGTAATCCTCTTCAGAGAATGGCATTTTTGTTGTTTACACAAGACCGTTTTCAAAACCTTGCACTTTGAAACGTGTAAAATGAACGGCCAAAACGCATACACAGTTTTACGTTTTTGGTTGAAAACGGTGTCATGTAAACAGCCCCTTAGTGATTTCAAAGATGAATTTTCAGCAGCCATTACTCCAGTCTTCAGTGGCACATAACGCTTCAGAATTCATGACAGAAATGTAGGGGCCGTTTACACGACAGTTATCAACAAAAAATGTACACCGTATGCATTTTATGATTATTTACACGACAACGGCGTTTTGGGTGCCTGAAAACGCTAACTTTTGAAAACGAATTTGCGAATCTCTAAAAATGATGACGTCATGCACATGCGTATAACGTGTTCAGTCTATAGTATTTCATCGCCATCTAAATGGCCTTGCAGCAGAATACAGCGTTTTTAGTCTTTTTCGCAGATCTGTGTGAATGGGGATCGTTTTGACAATGGTGTTGTCTGTGCACGTAAAACTCAAAGGAAAAACTTCTGTTTTAAACATGTCGTTGTCGTGTAAACGTACCCCTAGTTGAAACCGAAATTGTAACTTATGGCTCTTGTAACTTTACCAGGTTGGTAATTCACATGCTTGTTTGTACAGTGAGTGTTAAAGTACTAAAAATTAACAAATTTAAAAAACAACAACAAAACGAGTTAAACTCACTGATTTCCCACAGTTCACCACATTCATTATATTCCTGTCCTGACTTACATTAGCAGGCTGTCCGTTGACCTGTGTCTTCCCCCCAGTCTCCACTGGAGAGTTTGAGGTTGTGCTGATCGAGACATAGTGCTCGGGTCGCCCTATAAGTGTTGAATTGGCACTGGTCAAATTGATGGTCTTATGGCTCTTGTATGGTAGGGAAGGGTGGCCACTGCCCCAGTCTGTCCAGTATTCAAAACATATCAGCAATTCAGAAATGCCAGGTCACATGTTAGAGAACTTGTTAGTGATTTTAGACCAATTATTTAAATCAGAATTAGATGTAATTTGTGAAAGGGGAATTTTAAGTGGGTAAAATTATACGGTTTAATATAAAAGTGAGCATTAAATGAAATTAAGGGTGCTAATAATTCCTTTTGATAATATTGGAGCAAAGATTACTGATGCAACTGAGAAAAGACCGGACAGTGAGAATGACTGACAGACAGACAGATAGACCACCTTCCCACAGTGACAGAAAGCAAAAGATAAAGCATCTGATTCTGGAATGTCACCTTAATTTGAATTTTCTCAGCTCAAAAGCATAAGGAACTGCCAGAAAATACAAAGACGAAATACCCAACATCAAATTGCAACAGCTGTTTCTAGAAATAATTAATATGTCAATTCCACAGTGTGTGTGCACTGTGTATGCAATATTGTACTCTGAATATGAACAGTGTCATTAAAGGGGCATTAAGGAAGAATTACTCCCATCTAGCGGTGAAATTGTATTTTGCATTCAAACGAATTGTGCTCTCCAGCGCCTCGCGTTTTCAAATGCGTGTTGCATCTACGGTAGCCGTTATGTACCAGAAAGCTATGACAGGACGTCTTCTAATAGCACTTCGTCGAGTTTTCCTTCGGGTGAACAGGTTTGTTATTTCAAACAAACTTCGAAATTGACAACGAACAAACAAATGTTACAGTATGAATTAATGAGTGTCAAAAACATGAACTATTGTAATTAGTAGTTTTGTTTACTCGTTATATTTTCTGAAGTACGTGCATTGTTAGATATCATCATCAGATGATTCAACAGTAGGGAGAGGAAGAAGTAGAGGAAGAGGAAGAGGACAGAGGCAGTGGATCAGTGGGATCTAGACGAGGAAGAGGAGAGCGAGTGTCAATACAACGACGACAAAGATGCCCGGCAGTTACAAGAGACGATCTTGATAGAATTGAAAGTTTCCAAAGGCAGAGAAGAGAAGCGACCGAGGTTTGTACAATTTATGTGGCTAGCAGTAACTGTAGCAATTCATTTTCATTCTCTGTACAATCTTATGCACGTAGCAAAATATTCACAACTTGAGCTAATTGATTGTTTATGAAAAAAGAGAGCAATAGAAAAATGTTTAAGAGAGCAATGTTTTCTTTTGCGTCAGTTACGTCACGCTGGCTCTGAACGAAAACGCGTTGTGGAAGAGCGTTGGCGTACTTTTTGTCCCTCTCTGCTATTATAGTTTTTCAAGATGGCGGAACTACAGGGAAGCCTCCGTGGACTTACCCGTCCCATGTATATAAATATAATAAATTCTTCGCTTACGAGGATAAATCAGATAATTGGCAGAGGTATTTGTACACCATTGGGGACATATTTATGAATAAAAATATTGATTTTAGATAATAAGTTACCTAAAAAGTTACTTATAGTCCCTTTAAAGAGGCAAAAAACCCAAAGTGTGATTTAAGAACTTGAAATATACTTGATTTATGTCCACACATTCCCTTGTTGGCAGTACAAAATTACATTGATGAAATGATGCTCAAGTTTACACAGAGAGGGCTGACTCTTACAGTTTCCACACCCTCACCATTTTGGCCATGTCGCCGGATGTCCATCAGTAAAGTGCCTTTTTGCTGTGCCGAGTCCATGCTGCCCTTAAACTGCTCATAATTCATTTCGGCAACCCTGCATCCACCCAACGCCACGATCTCATCCCCCATCAGCAGTCCACACAACTCCGCTGGGCTGCCTGTGTGTAGGTACAGAGATGAAGCAGGTCACGGCTGTGCCTTAAAGCTAAACTTAGAGAGTCTGTGAGTACAGAATCAACGGTAACACTATTTTATGGTGCCCTTGTTACATATGTTACATGTACTTACAATAAATTATGCATAATTACATTACCCTAACCCTATAGCAAGTACATGTAGTTGCTTACTATTACTCAGTACTTGAACTTTATTTTTTTTCAATAAATATATTTTAGTAGGTTTTCATTTACTGAGATCTTAATCTGATGAAGTGCAAACAGGACTTCAGCTCTTCAATCTTATTCAACTTGAATTACTGCAATTTCATAGTGCATATTTCACTGCATGTTGGTTCTGTTTCTGGTAGTACTTTTTTGTACATTCAACATTGTATAATTTCATAATATATTGCATTGTACATAGCCTATGTATTTCATAGAATAATATGCTCATTCTACAATTTTTTTTTTTTACTTCATTTACTTTACACCAAAGAATAAATAATTACATTATAATGAAATATCACAGCTTGTCACTGGCCAAAAAACATTTACACATGCAAGTCCACAAAGGGAATGAAAAGTTATTAAACCATTTTCAGATAAATAATATGTGATTAAAATGACAAGAATACTGTTGCAGACTTTGCCTGGTGTCTATAATTTACAATGCACATATAATTTACCCTGAATTTCAGTACTGAAACCAACATTTGAGCATTTTTTCCACACACAAGTACTGTATAAAAATGCATTAACTACTAAAAATAACATAAAAAGAATAATCATTACTACACATTTAATTATTTGTGAAATATTAACTGACTGACAGCCCTAAATGGAACAACAGATTCTTACATCATTGAAGCAGTAAATGTAGGTTAGTGTGCTTAATGGAATTATGGGGAAGGAGATCAACCCGAGTCTTCTACCTCAGCCTGTCTGTTAACACAATACATCTGATTAAAGGATGCCAGGAGTCAGAACCAACCGCTCCCCGTATCTTCTATACAATACAGAAGAGAGCTGATATAATGGAGATGTGCTTTAGACTAGATTTACTACATGCATGGCCACCCTAACCTGCTTTTGTAAGTGCACAGGTTCACAGAAGAATGCTGCCTCTCCTCTCATTCATGATGATATGTCCTAAGCTCAGGACCAGATTCCCTTCAGGACGGGTTCCAAGACTTTTTCAGTTTAACCAATCAGACTAATGCACAGTAAAACACACCTTCACTGTTCTCTATAAATCATTCATCTCAGTCTCACTCCAGAATCCTGAGAATGACACACTGTGACTGAACGTAAACGGCAATACAAACACTCCTTGCATTGTCAAAAATCAAAGAAACTACTAAAATAACTATCAAAATTAGATCCACAAACTCTTTAATCTGCGACAAGTATGCAAAGATTCTTCAGACTTTCATCATGAATTCTCAAACTCTGTATTTAGTATTTATATTATTTTCTGTAATGTAATTTGTACTCCGTTATCTCCATTACCCCCATTCAGCCATAAAAACACCACCAAATCTTCAGCCTACATCTCTAAACAGATTCTGTATGGTAGAAATAGGCACCTGACTGATTTACAGCTGGTTCACATTTCACTCTTATAAAGTGAAATTGCAACGCCCAGACGCATTTAAACGGAGCAGTTATTATAGTTAAACAGTTTGCCCTTTTTAATTATAAGTCTTACCTGCTTGAACTGATTTCACACAAGCACCAGTTGAGTCCCAGTGAGCCTTGAATCCAAAGTCTCTCCCGCTGTTAGGCTTCTGATTCAAACAGACTCGCATTTCACTTTGACCCACCTGAGAGAGAGAGAGAGAGAGAGAGAGAGAGAGAGAGAGAGAGAGAGAGAGAGAGAGAGAGAGAGAGAGAGAGAGAGAGAGAGAGAGAGAGAGAGAGAGAGAGAGAGAGAGAGAGAGAGAGAGAGAGAGAGAGAGAGATACAGAGAGAGAATGTGACACCTGAGGATACCATTACACCTTCTTCCTCAAGAAATCTGCTTCAGTCAGTACAACACAAACTGTGTCCATTATCACACGTACCTGCATAAATGAAAGATTAAAAAAAATAAATTATTTGTCTTAAATGGATTTCTAGGCATATATATAACATTACAGTTTACGTAATTGTATACACATTTTTATAGTGCATTATTAATATAATATTCCAGTGAAAAGTGTTCCAGGTAGGTCAGGGATGTCCTGGACGTCATGATTGGATTGGTTCAGATCGTCGAGGAGCTTACCTTAATTTCTCTTACTTTTGAGACAACAGGAGGAGATGTTTGTTTCATGGAAGCAGCCATGGTCACTTTAGTGATGAAAGAGTTCATGGGAGGCGCTGATGACCTTCCATCTCTCCAGTCTTCATCTGCTTTCTTAGGGTTGATTGGATGAGTGCTTGAACGAGAGTGACCTGTCTCGGCAGAGGCTGTGACCTTTCCTTGACCGCTGAGGAAAGAGGGGGTGATTGAATAGTCTCTGTGTCCACTGATCAGGCTTTTATGCGAGTCATCAATCTGTAGAAACACAAGATAAAACCAAATAAATAAAGTAGACAATTTCTTTAACAACCACTTCTACAACCATGATTTCTGTTCAATTTAGGACTGTGTATTTGAGCACTGAAAAGTTGAATATGCCTCACATTGGTTTTAACAAGCCCATGAATGAAAAATAATAATAAATACAAACAAAGAAATAACTTGATCCATCTCTGAAAAACTTTCATGCAGCATTTCTTGTTGCCTTTAATCTTAAATTCAGATGTATAAAGCCACATTAGTATTAAACACACACACAGTACAATATACAGAGGCAACAATTGCTTTTGTTTGAGACACAGTGCATGTGTCCACACATGGTTGAGAAGTCCGTCATGGAAAAGCACACACAAGGCACACCGAAGTCTTAGCTTGGGTTTCACGAAGCACCCGGAGTGCAGAGCAGTAGTAGTGGCTTGATTCATTATTCATAAGCCAGCCGCTAGATGATCAAGTGATGAAGAGAAACACTAAACTTCACACACGGAACACTGCACAAACTACCACACTTCCTCATCCCCCACTCCTTTATCACAGAGAGAAAAAGAGACTATTTAGAAACTAACAATTACTGTAGGTCAAGGTCAGGTGGAACAAATTGTCATTGAAGAATAATGCTGGCCAATTTAGATTTAATATTCTCATTATACATGAAGTTACTGCAGATTAAAAAACAAAACAAAAAAAAAACACCACATCATTGGCGGTTTTGTTTCCTAAAGACCATGACATTACACTAGTTCTGCAATTATTATCATCATCATTTTTTAAGCTGTATCACCCAGCTCTACCAATGACCACTGCATGATCAAAGTGTGCTTTGGAAGAGTTTCACTTTAGTTGTCCGATCTGTGGCCGGTTGCATAAACTGCTTAGACTAGTCTTACAAGTTAGTCATCTATTTTATTTTTCCTTTAAGCCTAGCCATAACTTTTTAAAGTCCTTTACATAAAACCGTAAATTGATCTAATTTGAATCTGAAAAGTAAGACTGATTACCACTTTGCTAACTGCTAATTGGTCAGACTAGGCAGTCTTAATATAGTGTCTTAACACATTTATGTGGATGGCATGCGGTCCCAAAACTAATCAGACCTCAAGGTACTGACCAAATACCGCCAAAACCAATAAAAAAAATAAAAATAAAAATGTTTTTAAGATCATTGCTGTCACTTTTGATTAATCGGGTAGTCGTGCACATCCCTATTTACAGAAAACCTCTATACATGTTCAAAAGGTCAAACCTTTTAAGCATGAAATAAGCTTTTTTTGTACGAGATCAGATCATGGTTCTGGCGGAGTGGAAAATTCAGGGAACATAAAAATAAAACTGCACTTTAAAAGGAAAAAAAACAAGGACACCACAGAGAAAGTGTAGTAGTTGTTGCATAATAAATCAGTCAGAGGGATACTAAATATCAAGTGAAACGGACACAAACACACACAAAAAAAACCACATTAATCCGAATCAAAAGCCTCCAACTTGAGAATCCAGATCTGAATTTTTTTTATGAATAAAGCACATGATCTATAGAGCAACATGTAAGGCTGTGAATGGCCACTTACGGAATACACTTTGGAAATTGAGGACACTTTGGAGGGTTTGGCTCCAAATAGACGTGGTGTGATGCCTGTGGAGAGGCGCGAGCAACCTTCTGACCTTCTGAAACCCCTTGGTAGAGTGGCAGATATGCGTGCTCCCCCTGCATAGAAGCTCTCTAGGAAACTATTGCGGCGGCTAAAGTCTGGACCCTGCTGCTCGTAGGGTTCAGAGGCAACAGCTGCCGGAGGGTTAGAGAATTCACCGGTGCACATTTGGGCTGAGTCAGGCGTCTCTATGTCAGTGCCTCTGGTCAGAGAAGATGATGTCCCATTCGTGAGGGGTGAAGCCGAGGTGGTTGACCATCCAGTTAGCCTAGCACTGCTGACACTGGATCCTGCGTCACTCATGGGTCCAGGCATGCTGGAGCTGGAAGAGAGTGAACCAACAGGAATGAATGTCTGATCTGATCCCAGGGCAGGAGTTTAAGGATGTGGCAGGACTCTACTAGAAAGCACATGGCTGATAATGGAAGGGGAGAGGGGGTGGAGAGGGCTTGGAGGACAGGTGTAACTATCAAATGTCTCTATTAGCCACACGTGAACACCAAGTGCTAGCACTTTAGAATTTGATAATATCACTTAATGCAGAAGGAATAATTACCTAAATTAACCATTTTTTGTAGTATTTTTTTAATCTAGGTGAATGCTAATATATAAATATATTATTCTTCATTGTTAAAGGTGCGTTCAGCAGTTTGATGCTAACTAAAAGTTTTACATGTTAAAAAAATTAATTGCTTTTATGAAGAGCCATCTGAATGGCTATAATTCAATTATAATAATTTGGCCCTGTTAATAATATACGGTTCTCATTTGCTACTTAAATCTCCAACATTTTAAAAAACATCCAATATTAGAACAGAATCAACTTTGCGCTGCTGCCCACAATCGCGTCAAGGGTCAGACAAATGTCCAAAACAACCGCTTTTCAAGACGCACTTGGAAAGTGCTTCGGCAAGCTTTTGTGCCATCAAGTGATTTAGAGGAAAATAAAATCAAAAGGAGCCTTTTACCTCATGGAGCCTTTTGCCCCATTGTAGCCTATAGAAGACAGCAGCTCAAACATTCTGCTTAATTCCTTATTTTGTGTTCCACAAAAGAAAAAGTCAGCAATTCAGGTTTGAAAAGAAAAAGAAAACATTAAGTAAAAAAATTAAATAAAAAAAAGTGTGGTTTAAAAAATCTGTACTTAAAAAGATTCAAAGTGCATTGTTATGGGTAAAATACATTATAGTATAAAAACACCTCTCCTCCGGCCCCCCGGTGAGCTGTGCAGTCCTGATGGCACTGGTCCCTCCCCCACTAACAAGTTCAATCTGCTCCCTCTCCTCACGCTTTCTGTGGAGGTCAGAGTTTGCGCTCCGCCGCCGGCTCTTCCACTTGTTCAGATCCTGCAATGACAGAAATGAAAATTGAGTGATGAATGAGAAAATATGGTTATAATAAAAAAAAAAAAAAAAAAAGTCAGACAATAACATCAGCGTGATGTGTGAATAATTGAAGACGGCTAAGAGTTTTCTCAAAGGCTAGTCTAAAACATGTCTGCTATTATTTGGCTCGCTGAGGTGCACCCCCACAGTGCTAATCCAGAAGCAGCAACATCATGGAGAAACCTCAAAATATTTTATGGAACAACACAGAAAATTTCACCACAAATTTTTAAGTTAATGGCTAACATAAGTGTGTCAAGGGACTATTTGTTTTGAAAAATAGCAGACGGTTGTTTGAAACAGTAATAATTTTTGCAATTATATAGGGTTGCTGCTAATGCCTACTCCTTTAAGCATTACAGTTTAACAGTGAAGTGTTGAAAATTATGTCAATTACTCACAATGGTGTTGTTTCAAACCTGTGTGACACTCATTCTTCTGTGGAAATAAAAATATATATTGAGAAAATGTCTTGAAAGTCAATAGAAACCAAAATTGTTTGGTTAACAAGATTCTTCAAATTATCCTTTGTGTTCAGCAGAAGTCAGTCAGTCAGTCACAGAAGTTTAGAACAACATCAGTGTGAATTAAAGACAGCATTGTAATTTTTAGGCAAACAATTCCTTCAAAGTCTCCCTGTAGTCAATGTATCCCTTAAAACTCATCTTTGGTCAACAAAATGACATATTTAATCATTTTTTCCTTGAATGAAATATGAGTCATGCCTTAAAATAGCTTGAATGTTACTCTACACCCTTGCCTCATTTGGTATATGGTAGCTGCTCACATCTCAGTCTGCCTGACAGACACTTCTTGCTGGATGAAGGACCACCACCTTCAACTCAAACTTGCGAAGACAGATCTGCTTGTGGTCCCAGCTAACCCAACACTTCATCACAACTTCTCCATTCAGCTAGGTTTGTCAACCATAACTCCATCCAGGTCAGCCAGGAACCTTAGAGTTGTGATTGATGATCAGTTAAACCTCACAGACCACATTGCTAGAACTGCCCGGCCCTGCAGATTCACCTTATATAACATTAGGAAGATCAGGGCCTTCCTATTGGAGCATGCTACACAACTCGTTGTCCAAGCTCTTGTTCTATCCAAGACTATTGTAACGCTCTCTTGGCAAGCCTTCCAGCATGCACTGCCAAACCTCTGCAACTGATCCAGAATGCTGCAGCAAGAGGTGTCTTAAACTGAAGAGTGGCACATCTCTCCTCAAAAACTTGCACTCCACTCGCATCAAATTCAAGGCACTGATGTTTGCCTACAGAACAACCCCTTGCTCTGCACCCCTATACTTAGACTCATTTACTCCAGACCTACGTGCCATCCAGAAGCTTCCATTCTGAAGGTGAACGGCGCCTCTTGGTGCCATCTCAAAGCGTCACAAAATCACTTTCACAGCCCTTTACCTGAACTGTTCCCTGCTGGTGGAATGACCTGCCTTACTGAACCCGAGCTGCTGAGTCTATCCATTTTGAAGAAACTGCTAAAGGCGCATCTTTTTTCGGCAACACTTGATCCATCAATAATAGCATAGCATTCTATATCCATTTATTAATAATAAAAAAAAAGCCTATGGAGCGAATTATGTGCCAAAACCACACACAAAACGTGTTTTACTTACACCCAATGATTCACAAACAAACTCAGTATGGTTTGTAAATACAAAACATCACTCACAAACTAATGCATATTGTTCTGCAAATAAAAAAAATAAAAAAATTACCTATCAAACAAATACAGTATGTTTTACATATACATAGAAACGTATTTCTTCAATGACAGAAATATCCTCCAAGTACAAACTAAAATCTTTCAAGTACAAAAAAAATTACTTCAAGTAAAACAAAAACCTTCAAGTACAAAGCAAAATTCTACAAGTACAAAACAAAATTCCACAAGTACGAAACAAAATTCCACAAGTACGAAACAAAATTCCACAAGTACGAAACGTGACTTTTGGCACTATTTTTCCGCGTCCAGGGCAGGCAGATTTTCTCACAAATGCAGTTGAGCAACTTCCTCTTCTAGAACAGTAGATGGCGCTAAGATAGGGGATCAATTTCGTGCTAGTCTCTCAGGAGAAACACTGATGTGAAACGCTTGCTTGCCTTTGCCCATGGAAAAATGAGCGGTGAACAGATGTGTTTCTGTACTTGCTTACTTTATCTATAATTAACCTTGAGTTGTTTTGGTAAATGCTTATTATATAGACAGAAATCCACATTAGCACTTAGTAGCACTCCACTCTAGGATAAGGGAATCTATAAGCTGAAAGCTCTGCCATGTTGCTTTTTACATTTTTGTAAAAACTTTTCATTTACTGAATGAGTCTATTTCTTTCGTTCTCCATAAATTAATGAGAACATTTCATTTAATTGAAAGGGTCCCACTTATTCATTAATTTAGTTGGAATTCAGTCAGCATAACTGTTAATGTAATAAAATAGGCCTAATGCATGAACAAAACAAACCATATACAATTGTTTCTTAACTTCCCTGTGACGTATTGCCCAAAGTATTATTTTGGACAGACAAATGAAAACCTCCTTTCAATTAAATTAAATGTTCTCAATTTATGGAGAGCGAAAGAAATAGATTCGTTCGGTGTACATAATCACTAATTTAGTCATTTCACACATGCGTCTTATGTCGAATTTTTTTTTGTTGTTGTTTTAAAGCAACAGATAGGCTAGAGCTTTCAGCTTAGATTCCCCTATCCTAGAGAGAGTGAAGTGCTACTAGCGGTAATATGGATTGTTGTCTAGATGTAATAAACATTTTGCAAAAGAAAACATCAATAAGGTTAATTAGATAAAGTAAGACAGAAACACACCTGTTCACCGCTCATTTTCCTCAGCTGTAGGCAGTCTTGGGAAAACGTATTTCGTTACAGAATACATGCCCAAAAATGTAATTTCTAACGTATTCCGTTACATTACTCAATCTGAGGGATTACGTCCGCGTTGAATTGCCTTTTATAAGTGTAAGAATGCGGCCATCTAATCCTGCTTACTAAACAGGCCTATTCTGGTGGGTGCGGTGGTGACGCGTGTAACATGTAGGGTGGCACTGCCAATAAAGCACCTTTTTCACCAATTGTATATTGTTTATTTTGTTCATTCATTATTTTATTACATTAACAGTTACGCTGACTGAATTCCAACTAAATTAATGAATAAGTGGGACCCTTTCAATTAAATGAAATGTTCTCAATTTATGGAGAACGAAAGAAATAAGACTCATTCAGTAAATGAAACGTTTTTACAAAAATGTAAAAAGCAACATGATGGCAGAGCTTTCAGCTTATAGATTCCCTTATCCTAGAGTGGAGTGCTACTAAGTGCTAATGTGGATTTCTGTCTATATAATAAACATTTAGGTTAATTATAGATAAAGTAAGACAGAAACACATCTGTTCACCGCTCATTTTCCCATGGGCAAAGGCAAGCACGCGTTTCACATCAGTGTTTCTCCCGAGAGACTAGCACGAAATTGATCCTCTATCTTAGCGCCATCTACTGTTCTAGAAGAGGAAGTTGCTCAACTGCATTTGTGAGAAAATCTGTCTGCCCTGGACGCGGAAAAATAGTGCCAAAAGTCACGTTTCGTACTTGAAGGTTTTTGTTTTGTACTTGTAGAATTTTGCTTTGTACTTGAAGGTTTTTGTTTTACTTGAAGTAATTGTTTTTTGTACTAGAAAGATTTTAGTTTGTACTTGGAGGATATTTTTGTCATTGAAGAAATACGTTTCTATGTATATGTAAAACATACTGTATTTGTTTGATAGGTACGTTTTTTATTTGCAGAACAATAAGCATTAGTTTGTGAGTGATGTTTTGTATTTACAAACCATACTGAGTTTGTTTGTGAATCATTGGGTGTGAGTAAAACACGTTTTGTGTATGTGTGAGGTTTTGGCACATAATTCGCTGTGAATGTTTTCTATTTGTATGTATCTGTTTTATAATGTACTTAGAAATGCCCAACCAGGGACAGGAGTTGAAAAATAGCATTTGCTATAAACTCTATATGCTGCGCATCAGTTGCAGGCTTTGTATTGTAACTATGTTTGACTGTATGGTCCTTGTTAAATAAGTAAAAATAAATAAATAAAAACATGGTTTGTCTTAAAGCATATTTAAAACACCACATAGACAAACAACATTAAAAGCTTGATTTTCAAAACAGGGGGTCTTTAAACACATCCACCACTGTAACATAGAATGCGTTGCTCAAATAACTAAGCATCACTCACTTCGTGCCACTTGGCTTCACTTTCCTTCATTCTGGCCCTCATGTTCTGTAACTGCTCTTGTTGAACTCTCTGTATGGCTGAGGGTTCAAGGGTCAGCTCTCCAACAGACCTCTGGTGAACGTGGCGTGACCCCAGGGGCTCAAAGCTGGAGCAGTTGTCAGATTCCTGGGGTATGGGCTCCAATGGGATGTCACCCATGGATTTGCTTCTGTTGAGTGGAGATGGACAAGGTCATTTAAATGCTAAGCTCCATTCAAAATACCAAAAGGTTGCAATGTTGGATTTTGCAGAAGTACAATTGGGTTATACTGACATCTAGAGGTAAAATAAGACCTGCTACAGTACTGTGTCTCCATTCAAGCCTCAAAGACTGCCATAATGCCATAAGCAGCATAAAGTAAATAAAGAGATAAGCAGAAACACACATACAACTAAGATACTGTATACATAAGCTACTGTATATTCAGTATGCTTAAAGCTCACAAAAGACCCAACAATGAAGGAAAAATAATCAGTATAATACTATGATGCAATATATAACAAGCGTTAAAGCTTACACCATAAAACAAAGATAAGCTTGTGTTCAGTACTGCAGAGAGACACACGCATGGCACTGCTATAGCATGCAGTCATTTATCTAAAAACAAAGAAAAAGCACACATTTAAACAAAAAAAGCAAGCTGCAAAATGAAAACACAAATGCAAAAGATATCCAGCGTTTGCTAGCACAAGATGACAGCGCCACTGAGGCAACATTAAAAATTCTGAACTCACCCACTGTACCGAGGGCGTCTGATGGGAAATCTGGGAAACCATGGAAATGTTTGATTGTAAATTCCTCTATAGTACAGATACGATTTTTTTCTCCCCATGGAAGATCACTTAAAAATAATAGTTCACCCACAAATTAATTTACCCACCCACGTAGTTAAAAAAAACCTGGGACTAAATGAAACCTGGGACTTGTGTAAGACCAAAGGAAAAATGTTGACAATGGTACCAGTTGCTGTTTTCCATGCAATTACAATGAATGAAGACAAGATTTCAAATGTTCATTTTAGAGTGAACTATTCCATAAAATGTAAAGTACATACTATACAAAAGTGAATGCAAATAAGTCTCAGAGATAAGTAGCAAAAACTCACACGAATGACGCATTACTGAGCTGTTTTTTTTTTATTGGCCCACAAAATTTAACAAATTGATTTGACATTTCAGTGCAAGTTGCTTGACTTCAGACTCTAGCATATCAGAAAGTCACAAAAAAAAGTGTGTACGAAAAGTGAAAAGTGTATGAAAAAGCGATTTCCAGTTGTCATGACTGCATCAACAGAATTTGATACATAAACCCGACATCAGTAAATATTTTTTACTGAATTCTGTAAGACTAATTCAGCAAGTACTGTGCAAGGAACTGCCACAGACATGTTATTAGAGATTTTTCATATAAAGCCCTTGATTTAAAGGCAGGGTAGGCGATTTGTTCCAGAAACCCATTTTGTTAGGTTGGTTGAAGGTCTCTTCACATCCTGATAGAAATCACTAAGTTAAGATGTCTAAATATATTTATATGTATACATATATCATCTGTGGACGGCATAGGACCATTAAATGTTCGTCCAAATGCATTGATAGCATGTCCTACCTGTCTGTCAAAGTATGTATTTCCATACCTCCGCACACCGTGCTTGTTTAGACATCACACATCATCAGCACGTTTCATGCTATGCAGAGTTACAGATCTCAGTCACCGGGCACCGCAACTGAAACTGCAGTCACCTTTTACAGTTCCTCCTTAACCAAAACAACTAGCTTATATGTTCACGCCATAACTACTGTAATTTGGAAGAGATGGAAACCTGTGATGTTATACTCGTAGCGGTTAATTACTCGAATATGCATTTCAATGCCAGTTATCAATGCAGAAATTAATCTGCAGCAGTCAGGTGGTACAGGTCAGTGCTCTCTGTTGTTTATGTTTATTATTACTGTATAGTTATGTGCTTTGAGACATGAAGTAGTTTAACATCATCTCTGGTGTCATGATGCTTTGCAAACTCTGCTGTGTCATGCATCATGTGTTTTGAATGAGATGTGGCTTTGGAGACGCTCATGCTTTTAAAGCTAACTTGCCATTACTAGCCGCTCTGAAAATTTGGCAACCCTACCTTTAACATGTAAACCACACCAAAACAATCGCTAACTGTTTCACTGTGCTCTAGGTTTCATTTCAATTGGGTCTTATAGGAGCTACTGCACAAATGCAGTCTTAGGGACTGTTCACACAGGACATGTGCTTGCATTCTTAAGCATTATTATTCTATATAAATGTGCTACATGGACTACTCTATCCATGTGTGGGCCAAGTCATCTCACACCTATAAATAAATGAGTCTAACACTGAAATTACAATCCAATATTTAATGGATGTTACCCAAATTAGCTAGAACTTGCTACAGTCTCAAGATGGCCACAACTACTACATTAGACTAAGTTAAGCTTCATTAAAAAGGAAGAAAAGTTTTGATGCAAACATACATAGTATCTGCTGTATAAACTGCTTTTACTTGCTAAAACTTTGCTACATCAAAATTGCAAACCAATGTTTTAACAAAATGAAGCAAAGCTTTCAATATCACACTAAATATTTACGAAGAACATTTTAATACAAACATTATCTGCATTTAATTATTCTTAATCCAAATATATATATATATATATGCTTGAGTTAATTATCCAATGCACTCCTGCACAAGAAAATAAAAGTGCAAGAATGGCTCAAAAGCTGTGGGGGGATTTGGGATCATGAAAAAAGTTTGGAGCAGGTGCAGCTAGCCAAGGAGTGATGTCAAAATCAGTGTCGTCCTCAGAGGAACCAGACATCTTTCGGCTACAGAAAGGAGAGACAGAGAGATGAGAAAAAAGGAGAAAGGAAAAGCAGAGGAAAAAGAAAAGAGGAAAAGACATTGACATTTTAAACAACAAAAAGTAAGACCATAGGATCGTCACATAAGTAAAAGGTTATCGTCTATGTGGGGTGAATTGAGAAAAACTAATCAATGTCAAGTTTTATTATTATTATTATTATTATTATTACTATAACAAGTGTTGCAAATTAAGACAAAAATGTATGGTCAATTCTCTAAAAATAGATAAATCTAATCCATAAAAGTCAGCAATACTTTTCATAAAAGTAAGCTGCTGTTATGTACTTTTAAGTAGAGAGTACTAGAGTACATCTAAAACATTTAATTTTGATCTGTGAGAAAAAAAGAGAAAAAAAACAAGTTATATGGTATCCTTTCCCAGATTTCCAACTGGTCCTATAAATCTCTTTAAAAAAGACCCTCTTTCTCTCTATTATAAGACAAACCTGAAGCCCTGCATCTTCTTATACCATGGCCTGCGCTGGGACCCTAGCCTGATCTTTTTCACATGTAGAGCTTCCTCAGGGGTCCAATATTTGGGCAGGAACCTGTCTGAATCAGCATTGATGGAGGTCTGATGCTCGGAGATGAGCACCCGACGTGTGTAAAGATCGTCCAGCACTGGATCGGCATAACCTCTGTCCTCATCGGAGTCACTCGTGCCATTGTTCAGGGATCGCTGAAGAAACTCTTCCTCCAAAGTAGCAGATTCACATTCTGGGGATCCATTTTCAGAAGGAACGGAGGACACACTGGTTCCCAAGAAAGAGCCATCCATATGAGATGAGCAAAAATGTCTCCAAGAAGCACATGCATGGACGCACATGCAGTGGCCTGTTGCATGAAGCTGGCTGAACAACCGGAGTTTCTGAAGGATTGGATTTGAAAAACTTATGCACATCAAACCTGGTTTGGTTGGCTCATAAACGTATAAACATTCTCTGTCAAGTCAGGTTTGATCTAGAGTTTGTGATTAACTCTGGAGCGTGTGCACCTGAAAGTGTGACACGTGTAACGAACAGCCAATCACATCAGTTTGATTCACTTCTCGCGAGAGTCACGCAATTCACTTCTCTGCTGAAGATTAAGAGATTGCTATAATAAAAAAAATATATGATGAATTTAAATGCATTTTCAAGGCAAGAATAAACTGCTGAAGTAAAAATATGAGAAGGCCGCTGAAAGAAAATATGACTATCAAGGCAAGTGAATCAACTGAATTTAACACTAGAACCACCACAGGATAACATTTATCCATGGCTGTTTTTCAAATGTTCATAACAGATTTTAAATCAAATATCCAAGTCTACCAGTCTTAACTAAACAAATGAAGTAAGGCATTAATTAGGTGGAACTGCGCTTGAATTTGCCATTGCATCATACATCCTATGCAGTGCAGTGAATTATTATTGCACAGTCTATTTAGGGTATTTTAGTCATTTAAATAACATGGATTATCTTAATATGTGATTAATGACATTTTATTGTATTATTTCACCAAATATGTATTTATTTCCTTCTAATTCTTATTGTCATTAAATCGCTGAATATAGGCTAAATCAGCCTGCAGTGTTGCCTGCTTAAAATAGCCTTGAACATAAAACAACAGGACAAAACATAGTTGATGACTAAAAAATTACTTTGTGAAGACCGTGGCATAATGTTTTTTAGCCATATCAAAACAGTAGTCAATGTGCATAGGCAAATTTTACCTGCTGGAGGTTAGGTATACAACGACCCCTGGCAGTTCTAGTGTTAAATAATTTACATAGGTTCACAAAGATCTCAAAAGATTTATATATTTAAGCTTGTATGTGTGTGTAATAAACATAAATGTATATACACATACAGTGAAGAAAATAGGTATTTGAACACCCTGCTATTTTGCAAGTTCTCCCACTCAGAAATCATGGAGGGGTCTGAAATTGTCATTGTAGGTGCATGTCCACTGTGAAAGACTTAATCTAAAAAAAAATATAAAAAAAACCAGAAATCACAATGTATGATTTAACTATTTATTTGTAAGATAGTAAAGATAGAAGTATTTGAACACCTGAGAAAATCAAATGTTAATATTTGGTACAGTAGCCTTTGTTTGCAATTACAGAGGTCAAACGTTTCCTGTAGTTTTTCACCAGGTTTGCACACACTGCAGGAGGGATTTTGGCCCACTCCTCCACACAGATCTTCTCTAGATCAGTCAGGTTTCTGGGCTGTCGCTGACAAACATGGAGTTTGAGCTCCCTCCAAAGATTCTCTATTGGGTTTAGGTCTGGAGACTGGCTACGCCATGCCAGAACCTTGATATGCTTCTTACAGAGCCACTCCTTGGTTATCCTGGCTGTGTGCTTCGGGTCATTGTCATGTTGGAAGACCCAGCCTCGACCCATCTTCAATGCTCTAAATGAGGGAAGGAGGTTGTTCCCCAAAATCTCGCAATAAATGGTCCCGGTCATCCTCTCCTTAATACAGTCGAGTCGCCCTGTCCCATGTGCAGAAAAACACCCCCAAAGCATGATGCTACCACCCCCATGCTTAACAGTAGGGATGGTGTTCTTGGGATGGTACTCATCATTCTTCTTCCTCCAAACACGGTTAGTGGAATTATGACCAAAAAGTTCTATTTTGGTGTCATCTGACCACATGACTTTCTCCCATGACTCCTCTGGATCATCCAAATGGTCATTGGCAAACTTAAGATGGGCCTTGACATGTGCTGGTTTAAGCAGGGGAACCTTCCGTGCCATGCATGATTTCAAACCATGACGTCTTATTGTATTACCAACAGTAACCTTGGAAACGGTGGTCCCAGATCTTTTCAGGTCATTAACCAGCTCCTCCCGTGTAGTTCTGGGCTGATTTCTCACCTTTTTTAGGATCATTGAGACCCCACGAGGTGAGATCTTGCATGGAGCCCCAGTCCGAGGGAGATTGACAGTCATGTTTAGCTTCTTCCATTTTCTAATGATTGCTCCAACAGTGGACATTTTTTCACCAAGCTGCTTCGCAATTTCCCCGTAGCCCTTTCCAGCCTTGTGGTGGTGTACAATTTTGTTTCTAGTGTCTTTGGACAGCTGCTTGGTCTTGGCCATGTTAGTAGTTGGATTCTTACTGATTGTATGGGGTGGACAGGGGTCTTTATGCAGCTAACTACCTCAAACAGGAGCATCTAATTTAGGATAATAAATGGAGTGGAGGTGGACATTTTAAAGGCAGACTAACAGGTCTTTGAGGGTCAGAATTCTAGCTGATAGACAGGTGTTCAAATACTTATTTGCAGCTGTATCTTACAAATAAATAGTTAAAAAATCATACATTGTGATTTCTGGATTTTTTTTTTTTAGATTATGTCTCACAGTGGACATGCACCTACGATGACAATTTCAGACCCCTCCATGATTTCTAAGTGGGAGAACTTCCAAAATAGCAGGGTGTTCAAATACTTATTTTCTTCACTGTATACATATATATACACAATTAATATAACAAAATGTATAATAAATTATTTAAGGCACAAAATGAGCAATTTTGTCTCCAATTTTTTTTCCCACTATGAACTGCTTTAATTTGGAGCTAGAGATACAGTGGGAGTGGCTTTGATGCATCAGATACTATATGTCGCTTTGCTGCAGCTGATTGGTTCAGGTTTGGTTTGTGATCTCTAAACCCTCTGGAACAGGTTAGCCACGTAACGCAAGTATGAATGTCGTATTATAAGTATTATAATGTCGATGAACACCTCTAAAAACCAATCCACCTTCTTGATCCCAAAAAAACAGTTTACACAAACTAATCTCAAACTTACTTTTGTAGGAACTGAAACCAGCTTCAAGCAACAGGCCTCAGAACTGTTAACCGCTCTTTTGTTTTTAGTGCTAGTTAGTGGAATGCACAGCAACATCAAACCACAATTAGTTCTGGTAATGAGATGAATGATTCGTGAAGACCCACACAATGCCAACATGATCCTTGAAATCGAAGGATCAGGCAAAGCAATAATGCTTCCAAACAAGCTCCATCAGAGTTGAACGTCAGTTTAGGAAAAACTAAGCACATCTTCTAAATTAATAAGCATATTTATTCGCAATCAAAACATAATTGCTTTTGATGAGCAAAAAAAAAGTTTTCAAAGTGGTTAGGATCAGTTGGATGTACAAAAGCACAAATATTAGGGCACCACTGCAGACACACTATACAAAACACTCTAAACTCTGACCTCTGGTTTGATTTGTGTGGTGGCACTGCAGCTAGCCGTGAGGCATCTGAAAAGGTGAGCCATGACTTCCTAGCACTTGGGGTCACCATAGTGGCCACCCTGGGGCCCGAAGGCTTTGAAGGGATTGCAAAGTTCACGGGGGCCATAGAGGTTACAGAGCGAAATCTGCGACTCGCTAGGTCATCCTGCACAAGGTCTGGTTCAGGGTGGTCCGTGTCAGAGTCACTGTCACTCTGGTAACTGCTTGCCCATTGGAGGAAGGCAGAAGCAGGTGGGAGGTTGTGGCCTAAGCCCCGCCCACTTTCGCTACAGCCAAAACATGAGGTGGAGAGACTAAGAAAACCACCTCGAATTACACGGAGGAAAGGTGTGCTAGTCAAAACCTTTTACAATTAACTGAAGAAAATGTGATATGCACAATTTTTTTATTATTATAGCAAAAGTATATACATGTTTAATGGAAATAAATTTTAAATTCAGGCCATTTTAAAAGGTGCAGTAAGCATTGTTGAAAAGTCTTTTAAATGATATTCAATGTTCTGATGATTAAATTAAAATGAATAGGAATGCATTTCAGTTTTTACATATTAGCAACAACAAAAAATGATTGTTCTAATATGTAAGATATTTAAGTCTTTGAGTATGTATGAGATATAAGAGTCTTTACAGCCTTTTTGGAAATTTAGATAAGTGAATTTAAAACATTGTTAAACTTAAGAACACACTGACACCCTGCTGAATATCTGTTATAAGCTTAGCGAAATTTGTCATCCAACATTTTTATGCAGAGTCAGTTTCTGAAGCGAAAGTGAGCCAGAATAGAGCATCATACCTGATGAGGTGGCCTGCATAACTCCTGTCTCCCTGCTGGTATTCCTGTCTTTTCTTCCTCAGGGCAGATGGGACATGTACCCTTCCTCTGATGGGGGCATCACTTTTACTGCCTTCCGCCATCCTGAAGCAATGTTCAGCTTCTGCGTCACTAAAGCAACCTGGGTGAAGGCCAGAGCAAAAAAGAAAAAGGATTCCATTGGGCGTAGTTTCACAATTTACATTTGCGCAATTTGAAGGGTAATGGAAATGCGGCTTGTGTTCAAACCAGAGGGTCAAAATCAGGGTAGAAAATTTAGAAATAAATGGCCATTTATGACTGCTTTTAATATAAAAACCTTACATAAGTGTACCTCAGAGAACTTTAAATGGTAACTTTTAAATATTTAACTTTCCAAATGTTTACTTATGCTTGTTTATTGCTTGTTTTGTTGTTCTTTATTTTATTTGTTTACTTATTTGAGAAATATGCCACTATGATGCCACTATCTTAATTTGATGTGTTAATATAAAAAAAAATTCAAATAAAAGTGTGTTAAATAGCATATTAGGTTTGCTGTGGAACTGATAGCATCAATTGCGAAATTATGCATTGGAAAGTTATGCATTGTGAAATTTCACGGCTATTGCGATCAACTGACATTATCATCATGACAGCGCTAGAGCAGCAAACAGCCTTCCATGCAGTAATGCAGTCTCTCAGGCACAAGCCTGCCTTCATTTGGCAGCAGCTCTGTGCGTTACCAAATGGGTGTGGAACGTTTGGGAATGTCACACTTACGTGAATGGATGGGGCGAAGGGACAAGGTCTAGTCACTGAACTTTCATTACCAAGTATTTGAGAGATGCAATATCGAAGTCACAAAGTAAACAAGACACTGTGATTTTGGTGATAAAATTTGGAAATATTTAAGCAACTGTATGGACCATCATGCCCTGAAGTAAATGTTTGATGATTTTGCTTATTTGACATTAAGAAATGATGGCTACATTTCCATGCAACCTAATAATCTGTTAATAAACGGATCGATTGTAAACACCTCAATCAATCCAACTGAGCTCGATCCCAATGGAATTCCCATCAGATTAAAACTGGTTGTGTAGATCTAGGCTAATATCTTCATATTTAACAAATTATTTATGTAAACCTCTGACTCCAACTACTCTCTCAAATTCAGTGTTATGGTGTACGTTAATGTCATGTGAATGTTCACGTTTATTTACCTACATCTTATGAAATGGTCAGTGGAAGAGACTAAATTTGTGAAAAAAATTGCTAAAAGGCATGTCTGGAACAAACTGATATCTAAAAAATTTTTTTTTTAAAAAGTCAGTGAAATTCTCACGCATTCCCTGTTTTTGACTGATGGACTACATATGGACAGAAATTTAGTTTGAAATGGATGTAATGGCCACAAACCACCATTTTAAATTAGATCGCAAAGTTTAGGGTGCGCACACACACTACCGTTCAAAAGTTGTGAGTTGATACGATCGGTCTTATGTTTACCAAGTCTGCATTTATTTGATCAAAATACATAAAATTATTATCTAAAATAACTGTTTTCTATTTTAATATATTTTAAAATGTAATTTATTCCTGTGATCATCATTGCTACAAGTCTTCAGTGTCACATGATCCTTCAGAAATCATTCTAATATGCTGATTTGATAAGAAATGTTTCTTGAGCATTAATGTTGAAAGCAGTTGTGCTACTTAATATTTTTTTTGTGGAAACTGTTCAGTTTTATTTCAGGATTCTTTGAATAGAAAGTTTAAAAAACACTAAATTTAAAACTTTTTTTTTAATGTAAAAGTATTTACGGTTACATTTAATCAATTGAATTCATCCGTGCTAAATAAAATAAATCTAGTGTTTTTTTATTTAGTTTGTAAATCTAGTGCACAAACTTTACTTTCAGAACCTGAAACGTGATTGGATTCATTCGGAATGACGTTTATCAGTAATGAAGTTAAACACACACTTTCTGCAAAGTTCTCACTGTGATGACCAGATTAAAAAGAGCACACTAGTACAATAAAAATGACATTACACAAAATGTAATAATTAAATATCCGTAAAGATTTCATTAAATACATATCCACAATAAAGATTCTCTCAAAAAATACAATTGTAATTGGTTTCAAAAAGAATGATTGATTTAACACAGACAGACACATACTGCCCAGTCTTACCTTCACTGCCGGCTCTGATGGTGGAGTCTGAAGCCACACTGAGTGTGCGAAACTCCGCTGAGTCCAGGCTCTCGACTGAGTCCTCCCTCCTGTAGCCCGACTGCTTCAGACTAAACAGATCCTCCCTGTCAGAAAACCAGCCCTCCACGTACCCACTGTCCCTCACACTCGACTTGGACTGCACAGACTCCTCCAGAGCCTGGTAGAAGGTGAACAAAGAGCAGAGAACTTCAGAGAGTGATGTAAAGGCAAATAAGTGAGTTTTAGTGAATAGACTTGAGCTCCAGTGGACTTTTACAGTAGTTTTTCCATTTCGCTGACTGAAGAAATTACCTACACACTGAGCAATATGTCAGTCAGTGCTCTGATAATTATCATGCGAGGACCGACAACACAGACTTACGCCTGAGTGAATCATTTTATCAGTGGCCAAAATGCATGGGGAGTTCTGGACCTGCATGACGTCCTTAGTGAGAACACAAACGCATGAGACTCAAATATAACATTTCACTATTTGAGTAATGTAATGAATCTGACTACAGAGGGGCTTATTTGACTTATGGATTTGTTACAATGCATAAACACTTGATAGTCTCGAAATTATCAAAACTATGAAATTTTTTGATTAAACAAGAGGCATTTTAAGCTCTATCTATACAAATCAAATTGACAATTTACTTACATTTCATAAATATGTTGTATAATAGTTAGGGCTGTCAATTTAGCGTGAAAATATTACCAATTTTTATTTTATTTATTACCAATTATTACCAGTATTACCAAGAAAATATTGTATAAAGCCAGAGCAGAATTGTTTGCATCTCCGAGCAAGACACAGCTGTATTTTTTTTCTGAATGAATCAGCGTTTTGAGCGAATCAATTGGGTAAACTAACGATTCAATGGCCCATTTATAAAGAGAGCCATTAGATGTGCATTACTAAAAATAGCGCTGCGCAGACTGATTGGTGTATGACATCAAAGTACAGCGAGAGCAGACGGCTCTGTATGCTTTCGAATCGCTCTCTACTCTGATGTCATACACAGAGTGATCCGCCCAACACTGCTTCAAGCCGAACACACCCATTTACTGCATTCCTGAATTAATCAGCCATTTGAACGAATCGAATGAATAACTCAATTTACTTTAGACATTTACTACCAACTACTGGCAATTTTAATGTCTTACTTAAGAGCATCACTTCATCACAAAAAAAAAAATATATATTATGGGGGGTTTTTTCTTTTCTTTTACGGAACATAAAAGCAGCAGCATTTCTAAGAATGTTGGTAACTGTTTTGATCTGTAAAAAATAAATTATTTTTTTTATTTTTTTTCAGAAGCTGTATCTGGAATATATATATAGAATATATACAGAAATAGCTTCTGAAAAAAAAAAGAAAAGAAAAAAATCATGGCCCTTGTAGCCTAAAAGTTTATGTCTAATAAATTCTATGTTGGATCAAATAAAATACTTATTTCTAAAGCTATTTTTTGTAATGTCTATTTGATGCCCTTTACACAATAATGACTTTAAATAATCTATTGGGAGATTTTGAGAGATTAATTAATCGGCACATCATGTAATTAGATTAAAAATGTTAATCGGTTCACGGCCATAATAATAAAAATAATATTAAAAATATTTTTATAATTTTAATTTGATAATTTTATTACATTAAAAATAAAAATAAATAAAATGCAATAACATAAAATTGACAATGTCTACGGACTCGGAGCCCATCAAGGGACATGGTGGTGAAAAAAAAAAGGTCCCTCGTAAAAAAACTTTGCGTTCGCTCCCAAAACTTTTGAATTCTTTGTGCGCTAACACAAAGTTTCTCAGGGAACGCAAACATAAAATAATTTTTCCTCCCATCTCACGTTTTTCTTTTCACCACCATGTCCCTTTAGGGGCTCTGTACATTTATTTATATCATGCAACAACTCTCAAACTTACATTGCACTTCCTTTTAAAAAATTTAAATTAAAGGAAATATGAAAAAAAGTAAAACAGAAATACCTTAGATAATGCTATGCCCAGCAAACCTTCAAGGGCTTTTAGGTTCAACTGTGGTCCAGTGTAAAACGGATCAGACTGGGCCTTCCTCCCCAACCAGTATATAGTGATCAAAACCTGTATGTAGAAAGAGTATGGGAGACAGATAGAGATATCAGACAAAAATAATAATTTATTAGTAACTTTTTTTAACATTTAAAGATTAGTTTATAGCTTATATATCTTATCAGTTTTCACAACTTAAGTTTTAACATGATACGAGCCCAAAGCAACGCCTCTGAGAATTGTGTTGTGCATGCTTGCGTGTGGCATGAATGGCTTCTGTGTCCCAGTTTAATTTCTGTTCCCATCTAGAACCATGACCGTTTGCGCGCACACACTCAAACACACGGTGGCAACAGGGTAGGAATGTGGCACACGTACAAGACAATGAAGACAACAGTGGGCTCTGTAGTGCCTGTTGGATCTCTAAGATCATTAGAACTATTATAATAAGGAATCAAATACAAGATGATTTTCAACATTTGAAATATGTCTGTCTGCGCATCATATTACCAATGAAATAAAGATGGGTACCCCCAGTTCCAATTTCTTACATGCATTATTGTCATCACAATCAACTTAAATGACACATTTTTCAAAATATTAGTTAGCAATCCCTAATCCAAATAGTGCATGCAAAGCAGTATATGTGGCTTTAAATGTCCACTTTTAAGTGATACCGCATTGAGAATACCGCAGAAGACTGTAATGAGATTAAAGTACAAATCAACTTGTTTGGTATGGAAACTAAAGAGTCAAAGGGCCACGTTCAGTCCACAAACACAAGCCAGGCATAGACACTTGATTCACTATTTAGTTTGCAGTTAATAACAAGCCTTTAAATGGCAGAAGGAAAAAAAAACACTTACGTTTTTCAGTCTCCTGCTCGTCTCTTCACGTCTAAGCAGAAGGAGAGAAGGAGGTTAAATGCAATGAGCGTTCACTGTCAGACACACAGATCAGTTCCAGCTTACACTAACAGTACCGGCAACTAAATCCACCCCATACCCTCCAATAAAATTAAGTCACTGCTATAAATGGACCTCAACTACATACCCCATAAGCTTTATAAGTAAAAGCACTAATCATGTACTGTACACTGATTTTTATTTACAATAACCATTATGTACAATGAAGACAATCAGCAAGTGTCCAAAAGGTAACCTCTCGGACAGTGGAACATACTTGTTCCCACAGCGTGCTGACACTGGACATGTGAGCCATCTGTTTGTCACTATGGACTAGCAAACATGCATTTGCAGAGGAATGCACCTAAACAACAGACGCTCATTACACAGTGTTGCGTTCTCTTAAAAACAAAGTCAGACGAGCTATAAGAAACCACACTTGATCTGAGGTTATTAAGTGAAAGTGTTTATGTTATTTCATTTAAGCCCTAAAACAACATGCCCGCGAGAAAGCATGCAAGTTAAAAATAGCAGTCAGATCCACTATAGCTTCACTATAGCATTTGGTTTGAAGGGACATTCATTTGGGGCTAAATTTAGAGGTCGCCGTGCCTCATCTCCACCCTCTCTTGCCCCTCGTCCCTCCACAAGACCAATAGTGGGGACATGAAGCTCTCAGCAGGGTGGACGACAAGATTTATTGTTCAGGGCTAGGGTCAGGACCTAAAAAGAATTAGACTGTGATGAAATACACAGCTCAAGAGTTGGGAATTAAATGAGTTATTGGAAATACCTTTCAATACCTTTTTGTATTGCTAGGGATAGTAGAGCAGTTGGGTGCCAGGGTCTCATGACTTAACAGTATTTAAATCAATAAATGATTGTTAATAAATTAATAATCTAAATCCAAATTCAAATGATGAAAAACACCATCAAGGTGTGAACTAAAACCATATTTCTCCCATATAGAAGTCATTCGAGTCAAAATGGATGAGAAGCACTTTGGTAGAGTTGTCTGTAAAGTTTATGTAATATTTATCAAGCCCTGATCTTAAAGGGATAGATCACCCAAAAAATTAAAATATGTCGTCATTTACTCAGCCTCGTGTCATTCCAAATCCATAAGACTTCAGTTAATCTTCAAAATTTTGTATGAACATAAAACCGCACATACATAAAGCGCATCACATTTGGTAAACTCACACATGCATATTTAAGCTTCCGTGTTTAACAAATGTGATGTGTTCGGTGTGCCACTCATTGTTTAGATGTAAATAATACTAAATTAAATCTTTACAATCATATCTCTTCACAAAACTTACTCATTTTACGATACCTTTATGACCTTTTTGGATCTTAAGTTTCAAATGGAAGAACAGAAAGCTCTCAGGTTTCATTAAAAATATCTGAATTTTGTAATTAAAGTGAATAAAGTCTTTGGAATGACAGTAAATTGAATTTTTGGGTGAACTAACCATTTATTAGTGACAGATCAGTCAGTCAAAACATCATGTCTGACTGTTCCGCCATTTAAATGTCATCATTCAAAATACATTTTCATAAAGCAGCTTGACTAAAACATGGGTCTGGGTTGGTCAGGTATCATTGTTTGAGTTTTATGTTGGACAGATAGTGTCAGGACACATCCAGCCTTTCATTTGGTATGGAAATGTAATCAGACTGCAAACACTATTCAAATGAACCCTCTTCCTGCAGTCACATGGAAGACTTACTTCTTTCTTTATAATCACACAAACCGCAAAGGCAATAATAAAGTTTAAATACAGATAGGTTTGCATCAGATATTTAAGGATAATTGAATTATGCAAATATAATGCAAGAGAGACATTAGAAGTCACAGGCAGCAAATCCAGCCATCTCAGTTCATAACAGTTACAGCTCTTACATGGCAATGAAACGCAACAAACAAACCAGAAAAGAATTTGCACTCACACTTCCCTCTGCTCACCTGACAGTCACACGCGTGGACACATCTTGCAGGTCTCCAGGATGGAAGAGCTGTGCTTCGTTGAGCCCTAGTTTCTCACAAGCCTTGAGAAACACATTCACGTTATCCTGAAGAGAAACCAGCATTGACTATTGCAGTTGGGGTAAACGAAAAGTTAAACGCCATCCTCAAATATGAAGCAACCAGTGAAAAAATAAATAAATAAAAAAAAATGCTAAAGGTAGGGGTAGCTTGGATGATGAAGCTCCACTGAGAATTGACTAGTACAAGAGATGGACAAGTTGAACAGAAAAGGGGTGGGAACTGAAGGAGACAGTTGTCAGGTGCTGTCCGACACACTCAAAGCATTTATAAATGGAATCCTCACGACTCATGGGAAAAATGTCTTGGCATATGCACAATGTTAGATAAGTATATCTGAATTGTTTGTTGAAAAAAAATAGTTTCATTGGAGACTAAATGGTTGACTAAATCTTAATTCTATGACTAAATAAATCGATTTTTGACGTCATTTAAAATATGCTCACCAAGCCTGCAATAGGGGTGGACAGCCTGTTAAGTCGTTTGATGATGCCTGGCTTCAATTTGTTGATCAGACTGAAAATAGATGGAATATATAAACAAAATATGCTGATTTTAGATAAACCTTGACATTTTGAAAAAAAATATCCATTGGTATGTTCAAAGAAATAGAAATCATTGAAAAAAAGAAGCACTTACTTGCACAGAAGGACTCCATCCTCCAAGGCCACTCGAAAGGTTTTGTTTCCAAAACGCTTGTTGGTCACTTCCTGTTCAGGAAAGAACCCAAACAAATCAGGACTATATACAGGACATACAACACGCATATACACAAGGTGTGTAACGATTCACTCGTTTTCTTGATGCATGGATTACAAATCCTGATGAAGCATACGCATCGATCTTGAAACATGGATTTTATAATCATGAACCATTTGTTTCGGGTCAATAATCGATTTAAAATTCTAAGAATGTAATTAATTGCGATTCGAAAGGAAAAAAAAATCATTACTGTAGCATTTTATTTGAAATAAAAATAAGAACGAACCTCACGTCATGCAGAAACTAACATACACTTGCATCTAACAATGGTCAAAAGGTTTTTTTTGCCCCACTCTCTGAGGTATATATATATTAATGAGTCAATGTCCACAGACAGGAAACCACAGGCCCTCTCAAAAACACATGCTAGTTCTACTCCAACCAGAGTATGATCTTCACTCATCACATGCAATACAATAGTACACCAAATCATTTTGTTTGTATACGTTTTTACTGCCATTAAGCAGGCAAAACAAACTGTGAGCAAATTCAACAAGAGTCCTATGATTTACACAAAGAAAAGAAACCCCATTATCTCCACTGATAACCTCCTACATCACTCACAATCCATGCCATCACTGGCTTAAAGTTAGGCAGCTCTGTAACTAAAACCACACTCATTTCATGTTGTATCTGTTCCATAGGTCTTACCATCCACACATACAGTAATACTGCACTCAAGCAGGGCCTCAGACCCTCCCACAGGCTGAGGTGCCCAAGCAAGCAGGCTCCTGACTGTACAAGTAATGTGGTGGAGTGGGCATTTGGCACGCAAAATGTTGCAAACAGCTCAGGGGTCCTTTGTGTTCAGAATCAGATTGAGATGCACTGAAGCATCCATGCTTGCCCTGGTGCCTGCCCAATTCTGCATCCTGATCATCAGCGTGTTTGGGCACATGGAATGTACTCCATCAATAGCTGCTTGTGTAAAACTACATCAAAAGAGACCTGAGAGAGCCAAAACAGAATCTGCGAGATCTAACAACTACTCACAATTCCATTATTCTATCCCAGTTTATAGATTTGCAAATACATTTAATAGTGAGGATAAGCATTAGTTTTATAGTTTTACATTTGAAATGCATGCAACAAAATGCAAGCATTAAAAAGCACAAGCATTCTAGACGGCAGAGGATCGGAGCGACAGGTCTTCAGGAAATTGTGGTTAGATCTCAGAGAGGAGACATGCAGGCTTTTGAAAACAAGAACACATTCGCCATTCAAAGCTAAACACCGATGTAAAGACCAAGTACCTGTACTACCATGTTTTCTGGACATACACTACCATTCAAAAGTTTGTCTCACTGGCCAGTTTTTTTTTTTAAGTAATTACAACTTTTATTTAGCAAGGATGCATTCAATTGATTACTAGTGACAGTAAAGACTTTTTACATTGCTACAAAAAAAAATTTAATAAAGCTCTTTGAACTTTCTATTCATAAAGCTATCCTGAAAAAAGCATCACTGTTTCCATAAAAATCAAGCAGCAAAACATTATTATTTGTAACAATAAGAAATGTTTCTTGAGCATCAAATCAGATCTATAAAGGATCATGTGACACTAAAGGCTGGAGTAATGATGCTGCAAATTCAGCTGTGCCATCACAGGAATATTTTACATACACAATTGGAGAAAAAAAAATATTTCTTTGAAGTTTCACATAAATACCATAATACTTAAATATATATTATGGAACTAAATAATATATCACTGTTCTGTGCTAACTGTGGTGGTACTTCATTATAAGGGCACCACAGTACGTGTACATTTTATTGCTCAAAAAACGTCTTGCTGTGAACTAATAAAACCACCATGAAGAAAAACAAACAAAGCATTACATCATTATTCAAAACAATCACTAGTTGAATAAAAGACGACACATGGTATCTAGGATTTTATGGAGCTGATGGCACTTGGCTACTTTGCAAATGGTTCAGGACTGATAAAGTAAGACAACCACAAATGGAAAAGCTGCTTTGAAAACATCATGATGAATGTTATCTTGTCTAGTTTCCATTTAATTGGACCTCCTAAATAACATTCAGGAAATAAAGCGCACACACGTTCTCTGCATTCTGAAAAAAAATGCTTGCGTAATATAAACCAAGGGGTAAAGCTTCAATAATACCCGTCAGGTAAAATTGACTAATTGTTTGCACATTAATAGCACTGGCATTTCTGGGTGCTCATAGAACATGGTCAATCTTCTCAACAGAACATGAGAGGGAAAAGACCTGCCCTCTTGCAGCCAGCGCATTAGACGATGATGATGATGATGTCATTACCTCCAGCCATCTTTGTGCCTCCTGAAACGCGAGCTCACAGCTGACTGCAGACTGCTGACGCCACTCCATCCCACACCTGTGTGCATTTCACAATCAAAACTCATTTCAACACATTCACACCCAGATTATATGCAAGGACACAAAAATATTCGTCTGTACATTTATACCAATATTTACATTTATAATATTTCATCTTATATACTTGTATATAAAGAATTAAAAAAAAAGATAAGCATGTGTCAAGTTATTTCTAATTTCTTACAACACGCATTGTTTCTGAAAAAAAGCAACATTACAGCATGCTGAACAGATTTTCAAAATTTTTAAACAAAGTGATTATATATAGCCTATATATATATTTTTTTTAAGATATATATTATATCTCAAAAGGAAAAAAATATATATCAAAAGAAAAACAGCTGACATTCAACATTGCTTTTGAGTTTCAGTGTTGGAAGCATAAAGCTTAATATAAACTGTAAACATGTAAAACGGTTATATAGCCTATCACACACATCAATTTGGTACAAATTGTGCAAGACAATTATAACTGAAATTAGCAGTTTTGCAATATAATATAGATCTTCGAAAAAGCAATAAAAAAACTATAACATGACTTGTTTTTTTAATGTTACCCCTACAATTTAATTTAAACAGTCTAACTATTAATGATGTAGTTTTTAAATAACATTTAGTGTTCAAAAAAAATTATAATCACTAGCGTCTGACTCTAAACTAATAATCATTTGCTATTTGGGTGTACCAAAGGACAAATACACCAGAGAAAAGTGGCGTTCACTGAAGTGACGGGTTAAAATTAACTTCCATCACCCATCTTCCAGGTTAGCAGCAACCCCAAAATAAGATATGACTCATAATAGCACTGTGCACCTGTGGCACCCTGCAAAAATCCCCATCCCAAACTTACCTGCAAGCCCCTGTTTTAATTATGTTTTCTGATTTCCTGAAACTACTCTTAAGTTTCACTTCCCAGATGTCGACTCGAAAGCGCGAGGTGTTTTTCCCGCTACCCGCGCGCGTGCCTCCAACACAACTCTTTTAATCTGTTGCAAACATTCCACTACAATTTGACACCTTGAACGCCAAGCAGCTCTCCTCCTACCACCGAACTTGCTTGTTGCAAGCAGGAACAGAAATGTCGCCGTTCAATGAATACAGGGGCGATAAGTGCACAGGACAGCTGCGTGTTTGCAGAGGCAAATGATTATGATGAGTTGTTTAAATATATGCCACGCCCCCTTATGCCCCTTGATAACAAGTGATGACATGGGTTCGCGAGCTATGTCAACAACGACCAGCAGATGGCGATAAAGAATCACTTCACTTGCTGTTGAACGCGGACCTTATTCAGACTAGCGCCATGACAGTATGAAAGTGAGGCTGTGAGGGATAGACTTAGGTTACAGTACTGTGTTTTCAATGGGATCCGCTGTAAAAAGCTGTATAAAGCTCCTATCACAGATCATATTGTCTGGATTATTTGGTCTACTGGAATTTCTCAGAAACATATTTTTGCATGGTTTCGTCAGCAGAACAATCCACAAACACATTTAATAGCAGTACAACCCACTGAAGAGACGGAGGTCTATCCCTCACAGCCTCGCTTTCATTCCTGTTAAAAAATCAAAGATGGTGCTGCTGTGAATAAGGTCTATAAGGGCCATTTCACTACTCAGCACTTGAATTATAACATTTTTATATTAAAAATAGCCCTTAATACTGTGTTTTTATAGGCTAACATATTCAAGGGTATTCAATTAAATTATTTAAAGGCTCAACCATTTATTTTTTTATTTTTTTAATAAAATTTACTGATGAACATGACTTCACGGCAGGCCCTCAGCTAATAAATATGTTTCGATAAACTTTACTATGGAAATCATAGCTTTTTACCATTTCAGATTCTATTTGAATACGAACACTGGAGCTGATTTAGGTGTTTGGGGAACATTAGTCTAGCTAATCTATGGCCAGAAAAGGCATTAAAGTCACCATGAAACTGAAGTATCTTTTCTCCTTTATTGTGATATCCAAGTAAACAAACGGCTTCTCAAACTAAATAAAATGTAGGGCAGGACTTGATTTTTCCAAGGGGAATTGATTGGATCATTTGCTATGCTACAGGCCTAGGCTTGTTTGAGATTAGCAAAATCTGCGCAGAATCGATCACCGGTGATCACCGCGAAGATCATGCCGGTTAGAAGTGTCCGAGTGTGGTCCACCTTGCTCTGATGTCATGCTGACGTATGTCAAAAAACTCTCGCAATGGCAAGGCGGACTTGTCGGATAGAGGCCGCAGTTGCTCTCCACCGACTGTGCGGCTCACCACTTAATATAAATTACTTTAAACTATGTGTGAATATTCCCAAACTCTCTGACAGTGCGATCTCTATATGGGTTATTTGATTGTTGTTGTCATAGAATTTTTTTTTAATATAAAAACATGTCTGTAATTAAAGTAAAAAATGATTTTAAAGACAACGCATGTAGATTATTGCTAAAGTTTTAAAAAGTGAACTTTAAAAAAGTTAGAAATGTATTGTTATGAAAAATATAAAATACTACTTTTAATATTTATGTGAACTGTATATTTTCCTCTAAAACTGGAAGAAAATCAAAGTCATAAATCTAAACAACAAGTGGTTTTCCAAATTTGAGCTTTCAGGAAACAAAAGCTTTCAGTAAGTTTTTTTTTCTTTTTTTTTGGTGCAGTACCAAATGTTTCCACTAGATGAAAATTGTTTCCCATTCATTTTCAATGCGGTCATTTTTGGAGTGTGTGTGTGTGTGTGTGTGTGTGTGTGTGTGTGTGTGTGTGTGTGTGTGTGTGTGTGTGTGTGTGTGTGTGTGTGTGTGTGTGTGTGTGTGTGTGTGTGTGTGTGTGTGTTCAAATAGCAAGTGCCAAAACCTTTACCAAGTTTTGTACCATTACAAGAAAGAAAATCAACAAAACGTAACATTTTTCAGTCAAAAATGAAAAGCACCAGAGGGTTAACTCACAGATGAGGTATGAATATCATATAGAATTGCAATATAGATTATTGTAATATAATAATCTAAGGATTATTCAAGACATGATAAACCAGAAGTAGGGTAAGATGCAAGACTGAGAGGTGCTTTCAACAGCTGGAACTAAAACAGGAAGTGCTTCATCCAGCGACAGGAAGTGTTAACCAAAGCTGGAGCAATGTACAAGCCTGTCTACCCACTGGTTTCCTGTGTGTCTGCTGTCAGACACACAACACTTTATCACACTATTGTTGACATGATGAACCTAATAGACAGCAGTATAGGTTAAAGCATGCTGTCAGCTCTGCACAGGATGTTTGTGGAAGGTGTTGCTGTTGATCTATAAGCTTTGAGGTAGCCTATTTATTGCAATGATAAAAAATAAGTAGGCTAATGAAATCTTAAGTGCACTTTTTTTTTTACTGTTTTAGTTGTCTGTACTGTAGCCTATTATATAACATTTTCTATAATAAGGGAATATATGGGTCTCTAATTGTCAAAAATAATCTAACTTGACCTTGTTAATTATTTCTGTTGACATGTTCCACAACTCATGCACGTTTCTTCTATGTGAGATGCTAAATGAATGTATGAAGGTATAGATAAGATAAATTAGCATTTTCTATGTTTATTAAAGGGATCTATAGAGCAAAAAAAAAAAAATCTATATATCTATACCTACCTAGACTTTCTGACTGGCAAAGTGAACAGAAATGCGCATCCGATGGCCACTTTATCATCCCATGATGCCACGGGAGAGGAGTCTCATATTCTTAAATTGCAGAGAACAGCCGCATGATGAAAGATGAGAGATCATTTTTTTGAGAATGACCCACCTGTCTTCACATTGCTGATACCTGATACAAATACAGATACCTGACCTGAGAGTCTGATTGGTAATGTATGGAACGTGCACATATTCAGACTAAAAGTTGAATAAAAGTTGTACAAAATCAGATGATTTCTCAGTGGGTACACCAAACTGGTATTTAAAGTTAGTTTAAGCACAGCCAACAGAGCAGAGTTTAAGTAAACATGCTAAACAGGCTAAAAGTTCTAGAATTTTTAGCAAGCAAAAGTAGATCTAATAATCTTTTGCACATCCATCTGAAAGAATACTATTCCATTCTGTTCTTGAAATGTGTGTTTTTGATTGTAATTCTTGGTTTCTAAAGCCACTGTATGGAATGAACTAAACTAAAAACATACAAAGTAAATTTGTTTACAGTTTGGAGTGGCTATGAGCTTGACCACATATATATTAGAGGTGATATGTTGTTTCTCTTGTTCAAACTCTTATTACTGGATATATGCTGGAAACACATATGACAAAGTGTACCAGAAATGAATAGATAAATGAATGTTGGTTTGGCAAAGAACATTTAGCTAGAAAGGCATTTTCTTTCAGTCAACAATGAAGTTGGTTCTAAAACAAACATCTAACCAGAGCCAGTGCAACAATTCACAAAGGTTGCTGAGAGGATAACTTTTTCTCTCTTCTTTTTGATTGTTTCCAGCTACATAATGGATTGAAACCTTTCTGAAAGTCTGAAATATCATCCTCTTGTAAGGATTTTTTGTCTTTTTTTTAGCAAAGATTTTTAAATGTATGATTTTTCTGGTCCACCCTCTGCAATGCCTCATTTAGAGTTGCTGTAGAGCAGGGTGTGTGTGTGTGTGTATATATATATATATATATATATATATATACAGTGTGCTTCTTTTGTCCCTGCCCACTGACTGGTGGTCTATTTCACCTGGAGCTGCACAGCTGGAACAGCAGTCCAGTTCCCTGAACACTGTAGCTTTGTCCTGATCTGCCATTGCCCAGCAGACACATGAGAAGAGGGATGGTGGGCGTCCAGATGTGTTAGTCCAGCCAAGGGCACATTTAACTCCTGTTCACACACATCTTAAACCACTACCATCCAGACCCACACCCATTACATGGTTCAGCAAATATTTGATGACAAAGTCAAAACTGTTTGAATCAGAATTAACAAAAATGGTTACATCATCCTTTGCATCATCCATTTGCGCTTCAAAAACGTACAACAATTTCTAGAATAGATTTTTAAATGCCAAATAAGCGGTGCTTTTAATGATGTGGGGATAGAAGGTTGCTATAATGTTCTTCTATGTTCTTCTATATGATGTTCAGTTCATGATCTATGTCAGTGGTTCTGAACCAGGGGACCTGAGGCCACTAGGTTGCCTCAACAAACTTCCAAGAGGGTGTCAAGATGACTTAAATGAAAGGTTACTTTAAAAAAAGATAAAACAAGTATTAAATTAAGTCAAAATGACTAAAAAGTAGATATTTCTTACTCACCCCCTCTACATTTTTTTTTCTTGAAGAACCAGGATTCCCAATGTCTTGAAGAACTGGGATATATGAGGCAGCATCACTGCAGCATATTTTACTGGCAAAAAAACAACAACAAAAAAAACAATTGTGTTTGTGTTTTACTGGATAAGGTTACGGATATACAGTGAAGAAAATAAGTATTTGAACACCGTGCTATTTTGCGAGTTCTCCCACTTAGAAATCATGGAGGGGTCTGAAAATGTCATCGTAGGTGCATGTCCACTACGAGAGACATAATCTAAAAAAAAAAATCCAGAAATCACAATGTACGATTTTTTAACTATTTATTTGTAAGATACAGCTGCAAATAAGTATTTGAACACCTGTCTATCAGCTAGAATTCTGACCCTCAAAGACCTGTTAGTCTGCCTTTAAAATGTCCACCTCCACTCCATTTATTATCCTAAATTAGATGCACCTGTTTGAGGTCGTTAGCTGCATAAAGACCCCTGTCCACCCCATACAATCAGTAAGAATCCAACTACTAACATGGCCAAGACCAAGGAGCTGTCCAAAGACACTAGAGACAAAATTGTACACCTCCACAAGGCTGGAAAGGGCTACGGGGAAATTGCCAAGCAGCTTGGTGAAAAAAGGTCCACCGTTGGAGCAATCATTAGAAAATGGAAGAAGCTAAACATGACTGTCAATCTCCCTCGGACTGGGGCTCCATGCAAGATCTCACCTCGTGGGGTCTCAATGATCCTAAGAAAGGTGAGAAATCAGCCCAGAACTACACGGGAGGAGCTGGTCAATGACCTGAAAAGAGCTGGGACCACCGTTTCCAAGGTTACTGTTGGTAATACACTAAGACGTCATGGTTTGAAATCATGCATGGCACGGAAGGTTCCCCTGCTTAAACCAGCACGTCAAGGCCTGTCTTAAGTTTGCCAATGACCATTTGGATGATCCAGAGGAGTCATGGGAGAAAGTCATGTGGTCAGATGAGACCAAAATAGAACTTTTTGGTCATAATTCCACTAACCGTGTTTGGAGGAAGAAGAATGATGAGTACCATCCCAAGAACACCATCCCTACTGTGAAGCATGGGGGTTGTAGGATCATGCTTTGGGGGTGTTTTTCTGCACATGGGACAGGGCGACTCGACTGTATTAAGGAGAGGATGACCGGGGCCATGTATTGCGAGATTTTGGGGAACAACCTCCTTCCCTCAGTTACAGCATTGAAGATGGGTCGAGGCTGGGTCTTCCAACATGACAATGACCCGAAGCACACAGCCAGGATAACCAAGGAGTGGCTCTGTAAGAAGCATATCAAGGTTCTGGCGTGGCCTAGCCAGTCTCCAGACCTAAACCCAATAGAGAATCTTTGGAGGGAGCTCAAACTCCGTGTTTCTCAGCGGCAGCCCAGAAACCTGACTTATCTAGAGAAGATCTGTGTGGAGGAGTGGGCCAAAATCCCTCCTGCAGTGTGTGCAAACCTGGTGAAAAACTACAGGAAACGTTTGACCTCTGTAATTGCAAACAAAGGCTACTGTACCAAATATTAACATTGATTTTCTCAGGTGTTCAAATACTTATTTGCAGCTGTATCTTACAAATAAATAGTTAAAAAATCATACATTGTGATTTCTGGATTTTTTTTTTTTTGACTATCTCTCACAGTGGACATGCACCTACGATGACAATTTCAGACCCCTCCATGATTTCTAAGTGGGAGAACTTGCAAAATAGCAGGGTGTTCAAATACTTATTTTCTTCACTGTATATATCCTTCTTATAAGATATATCTTAATCCTTATCCAGTAAAACACAAACACAGTAAAAGTCATGGGGTCTTTGAATATTGTTGTGAACAACAGGGAATCTTAGAATTAAAAAGGTTGATTGCTAGTTGGTTGCTTATACTGGCTTTGTTCAAAAGACCCTATACCCTCAAGTCTTAATGATTGCAGGATTCGCAGCTAACAATTTAATTAGTTCCCAAAAACAATCAAATGGGAACCTTATGCTAATGTTAGAGGAGCATTCTGTGTTTGCTGGGATAGGACCAGAGATTATAAGCAAATGTATGTCCTAATACTGCAATGCAGTGATACAAATTTGAAACATTTGTGTATGTTTATGCTAATTAAACTTGGCATTAGCTTAGCAACATGCTAATAGCAAATTCTATTGAAATCAAATAGTTGTGAGCCATGTTGTTTTATGTTCTTCATGTCTTGTCCTTTCTTTTGTTATAGGGTACATATATATATATATATATATATATATATATATATATATATATATATATATATATATATATATATAAATTCTGCAATATGGGAGTAGTGAAAAGCACATTTTTCTCAAGGTGTGCCTTTAGACCTGTTGTAGCCTACCCTATAACTAAAGTCCTGACAAGGCATGCGGAACATATAACAACATGACTCTCCTAATATTTAAGTCCTGAGTTGTCAGAAAATAATTGCGTAGTGATATCATTGATTGATGGCGTAAGGAACCAAATAATCGTTTTTTCAAACCAGTTCATTGAAACGAATTGTTGTAAAGAACCGTTTCACGGAAATGATTATTACATCAATAATCTACAACATTTTGAAAAACATTAAAAATGCGTTTCTGTTCGCAATCTGCCAAATTTCCATGTGCATAGTCAAACGTGGTTAAGTGCTGCAGTGAATGTTTGTGCCATCTACTGGTGCTAGCCTGGATGCCAGCCGAACTTAACCCCTCCCACAACATTTGAGGTCGGGAAGTTCGGTCTGGACTTGATCCGTTGTGAAGCAAGTATTCTCGAACCAAAGATGTTCGGTCCAATCAAATTGTCAGGGCGGGCTTTATACGATGATGGACAGATGATCAACAGTAATGTAATCATCCACGTCATCAAAGAGCGCTTGGGTTGAATTCGTTTACAACAAAGAATGGCTGCCGCTGGAGAATTTAGATGTGTAGATTCAGCCATCTGTTATAGAAGGTCGACATCCCATTCATTTTAAAAGAGGAACAGAGAACCACAATCAAGGCATTTGTCGATCGAAAATATGCTTTTGCCGTCCTTCCTACGGGATTCGGTCTATCCAATTGAATGCAGAGGAATTTTTTTGTTCGGTTGAAACGCCCCATAATCACAGCCCAACAGAGCAGTATCAGACTCACATTCTGACTAGAATTTGAGTATGACGACATCAGACTAGTGGTTTGAAGGAGAATAAAGTCAAATGCGCCTTTTACCCCAGTTGCACTCTACTTTCTGTCCCATTGACCTGTTTTTAGTCTGTTGTAGTTTTTCATGTTGATAAGTTCCCTGATTGTTTCCAAGTGTGTCTTGTCTCATTACCCCTTATATACTCCCCTGTGTTTCCTATGGTCTTTGTAGGTTGTTGTTCTCTCATGGATGTTTGTGTGGATATTTACCCCCCCCCCCCCCCCCCCCCCCCCCCAAAAAAAACAACATAATTCCTAAAAATCTAATTTATTGTTTCTTTTTTAATAATTAAACCTGGCCCTACCTATGCACATAGCCATAGAAGTTGGCATGGTGTTGGAAAAGGAAAGGGGAAAAAAGATCCTCATCTGCTCCTGCATTCCTTGCTCCCATTTCATGACACATAGGCTACATGTGTAGAGTGCTATTTGAGGTTCCACCATGATGGTTAGGGGGTACTGTCTTCAAAGGTAGTGAGTCAGCCCACTTGATTTTGGAACAGAGCTATAATGATGCTTGTATTAGCAAGCACAAATAATTAAAATGTCCTGGCCAAGCAATTTTCAGTGCAATAACTTCAAATCTCTATTGAACAATATAGATGTGGTGAGGTCATGTGTGTGTGTGTGTGTGTGTGTGTGTGTGTGTGTGTGTGTGTGTGTGTGTGTGTGTGTGTTACCCTATCATGTGTTATCAACAGGACCAAAGGAGGGTGATAGAGTGAGAAGTTGCTATGGTGATGCCTTGTGGTGTCAGAGGAGTGAGAACAAACTGATGTGTCAGATGGAGGAGAGTTCACTTACACACCAACTGAACAACTTCCAATGTCTGTAATAAGAGAGACAAATTTGATATCATTTGTAATCTAACTCTTGAGTCAATATAGCCAGTGAGGCACTTTAATGGGACTCAGAAGAGAAGTGAGGTAGTTGTTAGGCTGAAGCTGATCAGGCAGAAGCATTGCAGGCTATGGTGAAGCAGCGGAAGGCAGCGGAAGGCACAGTGGCATTAAGACAGCGCTGCAGAGAGAAAACATGCAGTCGTGTGGTTGTACAACAATAATGTCAGAGCACCCATGAGTCAGTGACAGTTCGCTGTCATTTGCGGAATGGTCAATACATACAATGAGGCATCAGTGGAACAATGACTCCGTATGCTAATGAAGCAATTCTATAGTTTAAGCCAAATTTAAAATATATATAACAGACAGTCTTACATAATCTTAAATAATTTTCCTTGAGTTCCACAAAAAAATGACATGATCAATAAATAATGATAACGTATGATTTTGTATTGCTTTACCTCATAAAATAAGTTCAGCAATTTCAACTTTTTTAAGTTAAACATTCACCTCATGTTTTAGGTCAGTTTAATGTAAGTAAGAAATGACTTAAAGTGCCCCTATTATGCTATTTTAACGTTTCCTAATGTTGTTTTGGAGTCTCTTACAACATGTTTACATGCATCAAAGGTAAAAAAAAAAAGATTTTTCAATGATTCTCAAACGACTCCATTGATGAATCAATCTCTCTAAATCCCTCCTTTCCGCGAGCTACTCTGCTCTGATTGGCCAGACAGCTTAGTCTGTCTGCCCATTGCTATAAAAACGTCAGCTCAGGGATTGTACACTGTGATTTTACCATATCAATACGAGCGCGAGTCTGATGATAAAACACTGGAAGAACAATTATTCAACCCGAACCTCCATCGCAAGGACGACTTGAGCAGGACGTTTCTCAGTGATACACTACTCATTTTGAGTTAAATTATGAGATGTTACAACTGTAATTCCTCATTATCCGCATTAACAAGTGTATGTCCATCAACAAACCGATGTGTATATTTCTAATTTATTGCAGTTAACATGTGGGAACTGTATCAATAACAGTGCATATGTTAGCCAAGCTCTAGTGTTAAAGGATTAGTTCACTTTTAAAAAAACTTTTGCTGATAATTTACTCACTCCCATGTCATCCAAGATGTCCATGTCTTTCTTTCTTCAGTCGAAAAGAAATTAAGGTTTTTGATGAAAACATTCCAGGATTTTTCTCCATATAATGGACTTCAATGGATCCCAAATGATTCAAGGTCCAAATCGTTAGCCTCATAGCATAATTGCCTATGTCATATATTTCAATGTTTTTGGAAAACAAGAAAACACTAAATTTTTAGAAATCACATTGTTATTTTTTATTGATATTATAACAGTACATTCAACCAGAAGTGTAAACAAGTATGCAAAAAGAATAAGAACAAATAAAAGTGACTTTTATTTGACCATGACTTAGGCATTTTTCTCTTACATATAAATGCAAACATAACATAACAAAAAGTTGTTTTACTCTCCTAAATATAACCAAGATGTGTAACTTGTCAACCCTAATCAAGCTGTTTCTTAATGTCTAACCTTAACCACTGTTTTCCTTTTCCACCCTTAATCAAAGTTCCACTCAGGTGCTGTGCAAACATAACATAACCAAAGTTTTTTTTATTCTCCTAAATATAACCAAGATGTGTAACTTGTCTGTTTCTTAATGTCTGACCTTAACCACCAAGTTCCACTCAGGTGCTGTGCACCAGAGGTGGACAATAACGAAGTACATTTACTTGAGTACTGTACTTAAGTACACTTTTTGAGTATCTGTACTTTCCTTGAGTATTTTCTGGAAACTTGTTACTTTACCTTACTACATTTGAAAAACAAATATCGTACTTTTTACTCCACTACATTTCTGTCAAGGTCCTTGAGTAGAAAGTACTAACGTCAATTAGTGGATGATTTTTTTCATCTCTAAAACGTGATTGGTTTTTTGCAGGTGACAGACAGTAATCACTCTTGTAGGGTCACGTGTTGTGAAGTCTGGCAATTTTTCATAATTTTCTTTAAACACATGAACTGGTGGCAAAATGGATAAAGACAGATCCTCGGTGCAGTGCGCGCATCCATGGCAAATATGTCTTTCTGTTTTGCTGTTTGTTAAAGGGGTCATGACATGAGAAACCAAATTTGCCTTGATCTTTTGGTATATAAGAGATCTATGTACTATGAACTTCCTGCAAGTTTCATAGCATAAGACGTCCTCCCCATTATAAACGAAGCATTTATTTAATCAAGCTCTAAATACAGCTCGTTCTGGATCCATGGTTAGAAGTGACGTCACGGTGCGAAGTGACGTACCAGTCGTTTGCATATGACCGCCTCCAGCGCAAGACAAGTACGCCTCATTTCGCATCGTTGTCGTGCGGCTCGCGCCCACTTGTTCAGTCGACGACTCGACGTGCAGCGAGTGGGTCTGTTTACAAGAAGATTGCTATGCCACGCAGATGTGCTGTTCCTGTTTGAGTGTTTGAATACGCTGCCGAACGATCCAGACGTCAGGGAAAGCAGTCGGATGCAGTTTATTTGCAGCATATGCAGCGCGCCAAAGCCTTATTTGAACGGTGAGTGAGATGAGTGTGACAGGGAATGTTACTGAAAGAACGAGCAGAGAGCGAGCGAGCCCCGGCCACGCGCGCCTTCAAACTGTCTCTCTCTCTCTCTCTCTCTCTCTCTCTCTCTCTCTCTCTCTCTCTCTCTCCCTCCCTCCCTCGCGCATATGAATCAAAATCAATTGAGAATTGACACGATGGTAAAAGATTGGAAGACCGAAGTGTCACGTGGTGGAGCATTGTGTAGTCTACATGTGATACAAAATGATTAACGTTAATAATTTATGCATAAGCAGCACTGACGTTAGCCAATCATAACAGTGGGTGTTAACACTGAAGTCTTAAAGGGGAAACGCCCACAAAACAGACTGTTTGAATCAGAGGGGGAGAAACAGGGTGGGAAAAGGTCATAAATCACTACATTTTTTAAGTTTTTTGTAACAAAAACTATAGTAATACTATAGTTGCACCTAAGGGAACATAATAAAACAAAACAAAAAACCATGTCATGACCCCTTTAAAACAGTATTGCTGTTGGGTAGTTATACCTCTATGGTTGTGTAGCTGGCTTTTAAAGCATGTTGTATTTTTACAGACCACTTGATTCAAATGTGCATGAATGGATACACATAGATGTGTACTTCTTTTGTTGGGGTGGTTGGGAGTGTTAAATATAAAAAAATGAAGATGATTGTGGCAGTTTTTTTGTCAATTCAGTTGTTTAATTTTTATAGGTTATATAACATTCTAAGAGCTCTTAATTCCATAAATATACTACTAGTAGGTGTATTCACTAGCTTGCTTCAGAGGCATACAACAATAATAAAACAATGCATTGATAATTACTTTTTACTTTTGATACTTAAGTACTTTTAAAAAGGAGTACTTCTGTACTTTTACTGAAGTAAAAAATCAGTCTTTACAACTTTTACTTGTAACGGAGTAATATTTGACCAGTAGTATCTGTACTTTCACTCAAGTAAGGAAGTTGTGTACTTTGTCCACCTCTGCTGTGCACACTCATTTTCACACTGTCTATTGATGAGGGAGGTTGTCATAGTAATGGTGGGCCACTCTTGAGCCCCTTTCACACAGATATTCCGGAAAATACACGGATAATGTGACCCGGCATTTGTCCCGGGATTGTTTGATTTCGGTTCATTCACACTGCCAGTGATTTTCCGGGATCTTTTTTAGTGCGTTCACACACATCCCGTAAAGATCCCGTAAAGACACATGATGTCAGGATGAGACGTGTAATGTACGCGTAACATGTACGCGCGTACCGTTCCACAAAGCTGGCGAACAATCTCAGCTTTAGCGCGGATAGTGAGGAGCAATTGGTCTCTGCTTCGTTCCAGTTTGCAGACATTTTTTTTTCTTTCTTTGTTGATGACGAACACAAACTTTCTTCTAAGGGCAACAGAGTCGCGCGATGGCACGTGCGTCCTCTCTATAACACACCCCTTACGGCATTGGTCCTGGCTTTTGTTCACACAGGGCGTTCCGGGACTGATTCCGTAAATTTTACTAGGTTCTCAACCCAGCATTGATGCCGGTATCAATCCCAGGTCGTGTTTGCGTTTACACAGAAGGTGTTCTGGCAATTTACCGGGATCATCGTGCTGTGTGAAAGGGGCTTTGGTAGTACTGGTTTCATTGCCTGCAAGTCATTGAATTTCCTGAGAGTAACTGGCAATTGGGCAGGAAAGAGTGGGACCCAGTGGAATGGTTCTTTGGGTATGTTGATTCGCTGAGGCAGGTCCTCCCATTCAGACTCAAAAGGGACCATCAAAATGAAGTGTTACCCCAACTTGTACCAGATTTGACCATTAGCCAAGTACTGGAGAGCCCGGAGGCCATGGACTATGGGGTTACCAACTTTTCTACCTGGTTGAATATTGGTGACATAGGCCCCAAATAACTTCATGAAGTCATTGTGGTATAGCTGAGTCACCTTGTATGGGCATGGATGCATTCGTGCAGTCTCAAAGATGACAATGTAATCACGTGGAGTGTGCATATCTTTGACGATGCGCCGCTCAATGAGGCTATGCATGGAGTCACACTCCATTTGTGTGTGCCCAGCAACCAGAAACTTTTGCTCTATGGTGACACCATGCTTCATGGCCAGATGAAGGTAGGTGTTGCTGATGGCACCACACTGATTTTGATATCCACAGCCATCACTCCAGACAATGACTTTCTCAATGTTTCCGTTGGCCTCTAGGATTGATTCAAAGTGATTGGACTGCAGATGGGCAAAAACCTCAATGCTGAGGGAGCCTTCATGCTCTTCCCAAGCGTAACAATACCCATCTTTGTTGTTCATGTTGAAGCAAGTAAAGTTGTGCATCTGTAATTTAGTTTTGTAATACATTACTTGCTTTCGTCTGGGGGCACAGAAGAATGCATTGAAGGTCCATTGTCCACACTGAAAGTTTGTCACTGGATTCCTTTTTATCCTTAGCTTAAAGTTTAAATGCACAGTTTATAATCCCTTACTCTCATCTAAATCCTCTAACTCCACTACATGGGTATCAACTTTATTTCCTGACAATAAAGCAGAAAATGAACTGCTGTTGAGTATTTTAACACAGTAAACCATGTTAAATTCATAGGTTCACTGCAAAAAAATCAAAATCTTACCAAATACTTCTTATGTCTAGTCAAAATGTCTAATTTCTAAAACAAGTCTATTTGCACATACAATAAAAAGTAAATGCTTGAAAAATTACTTCACTTGCCTAAAATTGCTAAATGTCTTTTTATGGTGATGTTTCTTAAGTGTAAAGATTTGTTATGACCAGAAATGAGGTAATATTTTGCTATTGTTGGCTAGCTACTTCATCATATCTTGTAGCAAAAAACGTGATTTCAAGTTTAAATACAGTTTATAATCCCTTTGATTGACTGAAATTACATTTAGTGTATAGAACATTGAAGAAATATAAACTCTTACCAGATGAAACCGAATCAAACAGAACAGCTAATACACTACTTCTCGACAGCTGTGTGTATCATTGTTTGTTTGTATCAAAACTGCCTAAGTCAAAGAGATGACTAAGGCAGATAGTGTTTTTGGACTCTAATAAGTGTTGTGATTGGCTAAGGACATAGGCAGAAAGGCTGGATGATGCAGCAGTGGTAGGACAGTAAAGTTAGGCAGATATCACAATTTGGCCAAAAAAATGACTTAGCCAATTATGCTATGAGGCTAACGAAATGACAGTTTCAGTGCAGCTTCAAAGGGCTTTAAATGATACCAGACGATGAATAAGGGTCTTTCCCATACGTCACGAATGCGTATCACAGAACAGAGCAAGGCGAGCATTTGTGCTTATAAAACTTAAACTTTTTTATTTATTTTTTAAATGACCGATCATTTCGCTATAGACCCTTATTGACCGTAACATGACCATAGAGGTAATGTTAACTGACTAAATAACTAAATGCAATTTGTAATAGTTTTCTAAAGTAACCTCATCACTTAAGGAACACTCATAGACGAAGTTGAACTGGAAGCCATGTTAATCTTGGAATAGTCCGGCCACCGTAGGAGTTAAAACACCCTCGGAATGGGAGAGGCTAGAAAGTAATATTCAGTTGGTAGTAATATACAATTTAACTGCCAGATAGGAGAAAATCTTACACAGTGTAGCTTTAAAAATAGTCCACTGGACTTCTTCTGAAGGGATAAAAATGTTATGTGAGGAACAAACAATTAAGATGTTATTCACTGAAAATCTTCCACTATATAGCCTGTTACCACTGCAAACATGTTAATGAGTCAGTGAGTTGAACTCTAGAACTGTCTGACTGATGAATGAATCAATACGAACAATTTTGGGTATTGGATCAAATGGTTCACTGAAAAGATTTTAGTCCAAAGAATGTTCATATATCGCTAACAATGACAAAACAGTTTCTCGGTTCTACACAAAAAGCCATAATGTGGCTTCAAAAGATTTAATAAAACACAGATTAATATGTATCACTTTTATGAAACAGCCTTTTTGAAGCTTGAAAGCTCCAGACCTCAGGTATGAGTCCAAAAACCTAACAAGTTAACATTTTTTGGACTTCCGTTTTCATTGTTCATGGGTTTTTTTGAGTATGTTTTTGGTTAAATGCCTGAAATTAGGTCTGTGGTTAACAAAAGCTCAAGATATTTTCTTGGGTTATAGATATAGGGTTATAGAGGATGTCGGTGGCATTACTAAAAGTCCTGCTGATTTAAACAGATAAACCCATCTACACATGAGGTGTGTTTATACTCTTGCTCATGAAAACTATTCTAACTCAAAAATTCCAACTTGTAGATTTAGTTGTTGGAAGGTTAGTGTTGGTGCTGGTGAAGCCATGCAGCTGTGATGTAGTTTGTTTATAGCTTTTTTTTCTTCTTCTTTAAGTTTAGATTTTTACTTCTAGCGATTGCTTTAAAATTAACATGTTTGTAGCCAAGTGGGATGAGTTTTACAAAATATGACACTAGAAATAAATTGGTTGTGGTTCCTTTAAGAGGTTGTGTTGCGACGCTCACTTTACGGCATTGCCTCGTGTAGTTTGCATGCGCTAGTTTTTCAGCGAAGAGAGCAGTGATTGCACGTGAGAGCTGCTGATTTTGTTCATATACACCTATTTAAGGCTTTGTGAGATCGCCTTTTAAGGACGCCTGTGTGTGTATGTGCGAGCTGGATCTGGTTTGATCACGCGTGGGACACGTGCAAAGTCTGGCCTCTACCGTATTTCATTACTGTATTTCAATTCCGTATTTGTACTAGGGATGGGACGATACACTTAAACTCACGATACGATGCACCTCGATATGCCAGGGTCACGATACGATACGATATCAAAAAAGGAAAAAAAAAGAAAAAAATATTACTGTATAACAACAACTACCTAGTCTAGAGCGAGGACTTTTTTAGTTCCCTTTCCCTAGGTCTAATGCCGCGTTCCAGGCAACCTGTAACCCGTGTTTTTCCAACCTTAAACCCGTGAAAGTGCACTGGAACGGCGGTCAAACCCGTGACTCCCACCCGTGAACTCGTACTAGATCGATGTACTCCCAGTTACGAGCTCTGACGTCACGGGTATAAGGTTGGAAAAACACGGGTTACAGGTTGACTGGAACGCGGCATAAGTTCAACTTATAAGTCACGCCCACTGTCAACACATTTTATTCACTGTCTGTTGCAATTCGCCTATGTAGGCTATGCTAACTCATAAGTTAACTTAAGACAAACATAACGCATTCAACCAGCTTGCTAAACTTACCCGTCGTTTTGTTTGCCTCCTGCGCTCTGCTCTTCTATCTTCTTCCATCATATTACTTAAGATCATATTACGCTGGAGCCTTCGTCTTCTGTGTTTCTCTGTACAGAACTCAAGAATAGTCTTTAAACGCCGCCGCTCGTACTCTGTTATTAAGGTCCCGGCAAGGCAGTACAGGAACATTGCGATAGCCTCCTCCATGCTGGTTTGTTGTTGTTGTATGTGGCGCCACCGCCGCCGTGCTTGTGTCACTCCCTTAGCCCTTCTACCAGTTCCTATGGCCACTTGGCCAGTGCGAACGCAAACAGCAAAACCGAGTTTGGGGGAGAGTAGTTCTTAGAACTGTTTAGAAGTGGACAGTTCCTATAACTAAATTCCTGTAACTACTTGGTCGGAAAGCGGCTTATCTTTATTTCGCGATCCATTTTTTTCTACCTCGATGCGTTTCGTCACGTTTTGTATCGCGATATTTTGTCAAACGATATTTCGTCCCATCCCTAATTTGTACTAGTCTATATTCAGTTGGAGTATTTCATTATTCCAATGTCTTTCATTTCATTTGACTTCATTCAGTTTGTGCCATAATCATCTTTTATACCAAACAAGTGCACCAAAGAAATGTGAAAGACTTTTCTCATTTCAATGTATTATTTTTGTTTCTAAATATTTGCTCCTCTCGACCGCTGTCCTTTATAGAGACAGCAGCCAGAATAAAGCCCAAAAAGTAATTTTTGTATCCTGTGCTGTTTCATTCAACCACTGGTTACGTTCTCTTGTGAAGATTATCTTGGTCAACAAAAAGAATCATAAACTTTGGTTAGTCACAGAGCTTATTTACTGCAATAATACAAAAGTCAATAAAATAATCCTATCCTCTCTTTTTGTTCTCATTTTGTGTTCCATGGAAGAAAGAAAGTCACACTGGTTTAGAAGGATATGAGGGGTGAGTAAATGATGACAGAATTTCTATTTTTGGCTGAACTGTTCCTTTAAGGGTTAAGTGGGTTCGAGAGGGAAAGTGTGTTGGATAAGGCTGAGGTTGGATTGAGAGGGAACGCAAAGATGAGAGTGTTTGTTGTAAGATGGGGAGAAGGGAAACAGAAAGAGAGCGGGGGATCTAGGTTGGTCTCAGAGAGAGTGTGTGTGTGTGTGTGTGTGTGTTGGAATGCTGAGGTTGGAGTCTGCGCTCATGTTTCCCTCTGGTTTTGAAAATCAGGGAGCCCTGAGCCCATTAGGAGACAGACTCAGAGCTAAGCCAGGGCCTCCAGACCTTGCCAACCACTCTTCTCTCTCGCCTCCTCTCTTTTGTCTTCCTACTGAGGCACTCACTTCAAAATAACCTCTTATTTATGCTCTCTCTCACTCATCCTTTACTTCTTCGCAGGCACTCTATCATTTTCATTTCTGTGTCACATTGTTGGCTTCTCTCGTCCCTCTCGTCTCTTTCCCCCTACTGTCCTCCCCCTTTACTCTTCTTCTTTATTTCCACTTCTCAACTGTAACCCCGCAACTTGTCTCTAAATCCATTTTAAAAAAAAACATTCCGTAATGAATTTTATCAGCGCAGGTTCTGTTTATCAAAAGACGCTTCCCGTAAGGTTATTTCCTGTGATGCAATGTAATAGGCATCACGGCTTGGTGCCATATGGGTCTAGTTTGTGTGCACCCCTAGTAAATGAGTCAGACAAATGTTTATAGTAGTACTCACATTCTGTACGGACATTTAAAGGGGTAGTTCACCCAAAAAATGACAATTCTGTCACCATTTACTTACCCTCATGTTGATTCAACTTGTCGACTTACTTTATTCTGCACAACACATAAGGAGGTATTATAAAAAATGTCTCTGTGTTTGTTTGATTTGTCTCTGTGTTTGTTTCATTTTTCCATACAATGAAAGACATCAGTTTTCATTGTATTAAAACTACAAAAACAGTTTTGGAATGAAATGAGGGTGAGTAAAATGATGACAGAATTGTCATGTTTGGACAAACTATCCCTATATTAAGGCTTAGTTCACCCAAAAATGAAAATTCTGTCATCATTCACTCACCTTCATGTCGTTCCAAACTCATAAGACCTTTGAAACACATATTAAGATATTTGAGATGAAACCTGAGAGATTTCTGTCCTTCCATTAAACGTCTAGGTAACACTTTATTTTGATAGTCCACTTTAGACATTCTACTAACTATAAGTAACTTTTCAACTACATGTCAACTAACTGTCATTATGGTATTAGTAGACTGTCAGCTTAATATCTGCTGACACTTTATTTTGTTGGTCCTCCAACAGACATTCAACTGACTACAGTATAATTAACTTGGCAACTACAACTTATTCAACTTATTCTACTAACCCGAACCCTAACACCTGACCATAACCTAACAGTCTACTGACAGTCTACTATAATATACTAATACTCTAATGAGAGTTAGTTGACATGTAGTTGAAAAGTTATTAGTAATTAGTAGAACGTCTAAAGTGACTATCGAAAAAAACTTGTAATGCACATAAATGGAATTGAATGGTTTAATCCATTACCAGAAGGTAATAAGTCTTCTGAAGAGACTCACATTAAATTTATGGTTTTATGTACATGTAAACACAGATCGATGCACATATTTTATAGAGCACATCAAATATGGTAAACAGTAGCACAAATGTGCTTGCTTTATGCATAATAACCAATGAGGCTTGTTCTTGTGTGTTAAGCAAGCATGTGAGTTTCGGTTAACCATTTTTATGCGCTGTATGTTGTGCATCCTAAAAATATGTTCATTATACCAAGTGATCATGTCTCTGCAGAAGAACTGCTTGATTCGTTTGGATTCATTTTACGATGCCTTTATGAACTTTTTGAAGCGTCAACATTTTGTTGGAATGGGCTTTCATGGAGGGACAAAAATCACACAGGTTTCATTAAAAATTTCTTTAATTCTGTTTCAAAAGTCTTATGGGTTAGAACAAAATGAGGGGGAGTAAATGACCACGGAGTTTTCATTTTTAGATAAACCATCCCTCAGACTGCCCGACAATTGATGTCACCAATTACACCATATGTAACATACAAACCGGGCATGAAATTGATTCCTTGTCTTGTTTAACATTGACTGATCTATATGAAAGACCCTTGAAATGTGAACACGGTTGTAAAACAAACTATTTTTCCTCTGAATCATGACATGTTGCTCTCTCTCTCTCTCTCCTTTCCTTTTGCTCTCTTTTTCCACGGGCCAGTCAGCAGCTCCCCCTCCTTATTGACTTCACTCCACTACATGTTCTCATCGTCCGAGCATTCCCTCCACCACGCCGAAAAGCTGTCTCTCATTTTCCCACTGCGCTCTGGTCTGCACTGGGGGCTTTAAAGGGGGGCCGGGGGTGCGGACCCCAAACGACGTGGCAGAGTGTGTGCGTCTATACGCCGACCAGCATAACCACACACCCTATGAGGACAGTCAAATGAATACGATGGGATTCGTTCACATTTCCCATAAATGATTTCTGTCCACTACGGTCTCTGGAATGAATTACCAGGGCTGCCAGTAATTCATCAACAGCTACATCAGTTTAGAGAGGAATTTCACTGATACCAACCATGCAATTTCAATAACCATCGGCGAGGCTACGGGGGGATAAACTAACAGACAGACATGGAAGGAATGGGAAGAAAGGCAGTTCACACAGGATAAAGTCAACCAAATATGATGGACATTGTGTTTTATTGTATGTTTGTGTCTGACTACAAAGGCAAAATATAACTGTTCACTAACTTGCATTTAATCATTTTCCAACGTTCTTGCAACAAGCCTTTTTCAAGGTACCTTGACAAAGGCTTGTTGGCGAAACATTGAGAAAAAAGAAAAAAAAGCTGAAGTGAGTGTGCAGTTATATTTTGCCTTTATAAAGCTTTCTTCTCTAACTTGCACCTCTAAAAGGTGTGTGTTTGCTCCGATGCATTGTTAAAGGACACATTGAGCACAACAGGAAAATGGAGGCTGTGGGAATACTGGCAAGGAGGAAGTACTTCCCTCAAACACATACATTTACTCTCTCGCGCACACACACACACATTCCGACGCTCGCACACACACACACACACTCCCTGGCCCCCTGCAGACTGTGTGGGGGGTGGTCAGTCGGGCTGATTTTGGCAGCGAGAGTCTGAAGGAGTCGTACAGCACTGAGAAATACATTATCTAGGGTTTAAAAAAAAAGCACCAGACTTTGAGAAAAATGTTGGACGGCAAAACCACAATGAAACCCTGAAGTGAACATAAGACTGAAAGGAACAAGATGTCCAAGGTTATGCTTCTCAGTTTTAAGGTAAACTAAGGAACGGTCTGAATCGAAGCAATTGATTTTGTTCTGAGAGAGTCGTTCATTGGTTTAGTGAGCGTTATTCACATGAGAGCTGTTGTTAAACTGAATCTATAGTTTGCTCAGAACTGAATCACATTTTGTTCGATTTGAAAGCGTCTCCTCTGTCACAATATGTTACATCATATTACACACCCAGCCCAGTGCAATAAATTACCTATAATGCTGCTGAGTGTTGCTGGTAAAATAGTAATCAAGGGTAATCAAGCTTCAGAAACAAACACAAACATACCTACTAAATTACAATAGCAACCCTTGTACGTTGGGGAAACTATGTGAAATTTCACCAAATCACAACATTATCCTATTTAGAGCACCATTTCATCATCGGTCTCTGATATAACTTGCACAGAAAAGATCAAATGGTTTAATGATTGTCATTCTTTAATCAGTGTTGTTATTGTTAACTTCAACTAAAATATTTGTTTTCCATAAGTGAAATAAAATAATTGAAAAAAAATTTAACTTCGCAACTACTTGAAAGTACTAAAGTATTACAAATAAATAATAAAATGAAGCTAAATATTTTTTTACATGCAAAAGCACAACAAAATTACTAAAATTAAAATGAAACCTGAAAATATACAAAATATACAAATCCAATAAAAAATATTAATAAATCCTATTAAAAATATATATTTTTTAAGAACTCTGTCCGATATGTTTCGGTGACCATGGTCTAACTTGTTTTTCTTTCTCACAGTCTGGTCCAGTGTCCTTGATTGAAGATTGCAGGGCTCTTCAGCTGAAACAATATAAAAGTTTGTTTAGGTGTGTGTGCGTGTCTGTGCGTGTGTGCGTGTGTGTGTGCGTGTGCATGTGTGTGTGCGTGTGTGTGTGCGTGTGTGTGTGTGTGTGTGTGTGTGTGTGTGTGTGTGTGTGTGCGTGTGTGTGTGCGTGTGTGTGTGCATGTGCATGTGCGTTTGCGTGTGCGTGTGCGTGTGTGTGTGTGTGTTAGCTGACAGGGTTCATTTCATGCCAGCTACAGCAAGGTCTGGCCCACAGATATTAAGTTTACATGCACATTGCAATCTAGCTTCACTGGGTTTTTGTTTCATTAAACTTCATCTTCACCTGTCTGTAATCGAATATTTAAATACACATCGCAGTTGCACATCACTTTTGTCTTTTGGCACAAGCATACAATGTCAATTGTAGTCTGATTAACACGTATACATTCTGAAAGATACCAAGCTACAATGAAATTATCATGTTATCGACCGTGCAAATATTTAATTGAAAGAATCAGTCTGACTTAAACTTTTAAAGTGCTTGTAAAAGAAGGGTTCTTCATTTGCAGCAATGCCATAGAAGAACCATTTTGAGTTATCTAAAGAAACTTTCAGTGAACAGTTCTGAAAGGAAACTAATAACATCTGAATAATATAAGAACCCTTTTCCACTATTAATAAACCTTTTGTGTAATGGTAAGGTTTAATGGATGGTAAAGGTTCACATACAGTAGATGCTGATTAATGCAGATTAGACTCTCCTTCGAGGTCTAGTTTCTCCATTGTAATGTTATTCTCTTAAAACATCCATGTTATCCACAGGTAAACACACCTTAGCTAGGATGTTAAGGTATTTTCTTTTTTATTAGAGTCATGTACACGGTTGAAAGCAGGTGTTAGATCAGTCAGGCATACGCTTTGCCTTGGGCTTCACATTAGCGTCATGCTCCACTGGCTTATTTAGCATCCTGGCTAGCACTTACATACACAGTGACTGCCAACCTCTCTAAACCTCTCTTAGTTTATATCTCAGTCTTGAAAAGTATGTAATAATATATCAAATAATAATTTCAAATAATTCCCTCAGTGTGACTTGACTGACACCACTTCAATGAATTAACACTATAAGACAAACAATTTTATTTTTTACAAGCCATACTAGCTTCTGCAGAATCTTAGTAATCCAAGAAAATAATCAAAGATTACTGATATTCTCCACACTATTCTTTTTTTTATTTCTCTCTTCATATCACAGAGCTAAGCAAACACAAACCCTTGGAAATCCATTTTAAGCGCTGGAAAAGACCAAGCCAAAGTCAACAGTCCAATCATCTCTCTTGATTCAGTTTGACATTTTGACTGATGTAAAATGAACATTTCAACGCCTGCACCAACAGCAGATAAAGTCCTGTCAATCTACCCAATTACCTTTCAGAAATACCAGAACAACATTTCTGTCAGATTGTGTGATGGATGACCATTCCATGTCTGGTGAAACCACTAAACTTCCATGCAAAACTTGTGTTTTCTTTTCAAATTGCAGTGGCACTGAAGCAGCTAAACAGATGCCAAATACAGTTTGACTGTATCTACTGCCTTTGCCCACAGTTTTACAGTTAACAGCAATTCTTTACCTGTGAAAAAACGATTTCTTATCACAGTCAACTTCCTGTTCACTTTAACTGAGCCAACCGAATAGTTAGAATGGAAAGGATGCTTCCAACAGCTTTGAGAGACAGTATCGCAGTGAGAGGGGGTGGAAAGAGAGAGAAAAAACTAAAGAGAGTCCTCCACCTCCTCTCACACCTCCACAAAAGCACAGGACCAACACAAGGTGGGAGAGCAGGTCGCTATGGCAACTGACGAGTGGCCTCCAAGGAGAGTCACACACATCCCCCAGACTTTCTCAATTAGCTGCACACACACACACGTTAGGGAGGGCTACAGTGCTTGCTCTGAAAGGACATTTTGGTTGCTCATTAACACAGGGTTTAAGCAGTTTATTTCTGGATTGTTTCTAACATTATTTCTCATATTTATAATGTGTTTTTAACCCTGTCTTCTTTATTCACTATATGTGCTGCCTCCTTATACATCTGAGGTCCCACAATCCTGTATCCACTTGGGAATGGTGACCACATACCATTTCATTGAGCAGGTCATTGACATTCTGGTGCATTGTTACCACTGGCCCAGTGGTGGTTCACTGTGGCAGGGTCCGTTTTGCCATGTAAGCAAAAGAGCTTAAAGACCAAAATATAATGT